>JAUIMM010000317.1:1300000-2600000 GCA_031769625.1 Taudactylus pleione | reverse complement strand
TATTTGTCTCTTAACATATCCATGTGGATTAAATTATATAGGTCAAACAAAAAGAAAAGTATAAATTTGCATTGCTGAGCACATAAATAATATTAAAAAAGATCTTATTACACTTAGTGTTTCCCAGCATTTTTTTTAACTGCATGAAAAAAATCCAACATGATTAAATTTTTTCAGCATAGAAAAAGTTAAAACAAACTTTAGAGGGGGGTATTTAGTGAAAGAGTTAAAGAAACATGAAAGCAAATGGATTTTTTTATTAAAAACTCTAAAACCGCAAGGTCTCAATAAAGATATTGAGCTGAATGTATTTTTAGAATAAAATATTGCATTTCAAACATTTTAAGTCATTCTTCTAATAACATTTTATGTAATTTATAAGTATCTAAACACAACTTACACATTTTCAGAATACCATTCGAAAACCACCATTTAAAACTTTTATTTGAAGAGTAGCTATTTCGACACATTGTGTTGTTTTTAATCAATAAAATTTTTTGAGAAAAAAAGAAACCTCGGAAGCAGGAATAAAAAGGCTTCCTAAGGAAACAGACGTCATCCTTGATAAAGTACGCATTGTATGAAACGCGTTGGAGATGGAGACAGAGCTGATGGCTGCTCAACTGATTCTCTCCCCCATCAGAAGCAAGACGCTGCTGACCGCCATGCAAGGAGGCACAGAGTGTCCAAGCCATAGGGATGGAGAAGACATTGCGCACTGCGCTGTAAAGTGAACACTGGAAGGACTGCAACCTTAGGGTAAGAATAGAGAGAGTGTTCTTAATGAGACTTATGCTCCCGTATTCATCGGACCACTCACGGACATTCCACTCCATACCACTTAATCAGCAAAAGAGCTTTAAACAGCAAGTGTGTATGAGTAGGTCATTATTTTATTAAATCGTGGTATAGACATATTTTACATTACCAAACACTCTTTTTAAAATCTATCATTAGGGCTTTCACCTGAAAGTGGCCAATATAAGCTCTGTTCAGTTGTAGCTGAGTGTCTCACACTTGGGGGAGCAGGCAGGTGAGCTTGCTCAGAGATACTTGGTGATAATACCTGTAAGTGCTGTGTTGTGCTTTTGTTGCTGGTGAGGGTATTTCGCCCTACCAGGTCTTGTAGAGAGGGAATCTCCTTGTCTAGTTAGAGCCCAGATGGGCTAGGATTTATGTTTTGTTTATTTCACATCTTATATTGCACAATAAAGACTAGCGCTGACCAGCATGTACTAGAAACCAGACTGGTGTACTCTTTCCTGGCTGTTGTGTGTGTAAAGAAGGAGTCAATCTACCCAGGAGAGGGACCCCTAATCTCATTATGTCACAGTGTACACCCAGTTCCTGCCAAGTGGCCACCCAGAAATTCTAATCTATGTTTATACCCAGTTATATTGTATACTAGGGGTGTGCAATAGAACTGGGTATACTAGGGGTGTGCACCAGCCACTTTTCATGGTTTGTGTTTTGGTTTTGGATCTGGATCTTTCTTCGTGTTTTGGATCTGGATTGGTTTTGCCAAAACCACCCTTCCATGTATTGGGTTCTGGGTTTTGTGTTTTGGATCTGTATTTTTTTTAAAAAGCATAAAAGCAGCAAAAAATCACAGAATTTGTGTGGTTTTCTGCTCCTATGCTATTATTAACTTCAATAACTTAATTTCCACTCTTTTCCAGTCTAATCTGAACACCTCACACTTCACAATATTGTTTTTGGTCCAAAAGGTTGCACAGAGGTAGCTGGATGACTATGCTAAGCGACACAAGTGGGTGGAACAAACACGTGGCCCATCTAGTTGTGACAATGCAGTGGCAGACAGGATTGCAGTTTGAAAAACTAGGCCATACACAGTACATAATGCAAAGAAAAAAAATAGTTGCAATATGGAATTGTCCTTGGGCCCTCCGACCCACCTTTGTGTTGTATAAACAGGACATGCACACTTTAACAACCAAACATTTCAGCGCAAGGGTCTGCCACACAACTGTGGCTGAAATGATTGGTTCATTTGGGCAGCCACAAAGCAAGCTTGCCATTAATAATCTGTCCCTGCACAAACTGGCTCTACATAGGCAAGATGTCCTCATCCTCCTCATCCACCGATTCCTCACCCTCTTCAGTGTTGTGTACATCCTCATCTTCACAGAGTATTAAATCGTCCCTGCTGGAATCCACCACCACAGGTCCCTCTGTATGTTCTGGAGGCTGGTCTCCCTGGAAGAATTGATAATTCATTTTGATGAACATCATCTCCTCCACATTTTGTGGAAGCAACCTCCTACACCTGTTGCTGACAAGGTTCTCAGCTGCACTAAACACTTTCAGAGTGCACACTGGAGGGGGAGAAATTGCAAGTACAGGTAAAGACTGTTTGACATGCATACTTGGATGCTGTCACTGATGTAATCATCCACCATTCTGTCAATGGTGACAGTATCATATGCAGTGACAGTAGACATGTCAGAAATTGTTGCCAGGTCCTTCAGTCCGGGCCAGATGTCCAAACTTGGTCCTCCCTGCCCTGCATCACTGCCAGCGGGTTGCTTAGGATATCTAAGTTGTTTCCTGGCAGCCCCAGTTGTGGTAGAAAATAAAGAAGGAGCTGTTGATATGTCACGTTCTGCTTCAGTTGACAGTGTTTTTACCAGCAGGTCTTTGCACCTCTGCAGGCTTGTATCGGCTGGAAAGAGAGACACCACCTTGGCTTTAAACCTGGGATCAAGCATGGTGGCCAAAATTTAGTGGATTGACCACACTCAGATTGACCTCCCTCGAATCCTTTCAAAGCAAATGAAGAGCTTCATCCACAAGTCCCACATGCTGAGCAGAATCGCTCCATCTGAGCTCCTCCTTCACTTTCTCCAGCTGCTTCTGCAAAAGCCTGATGAGGGGAATGACCTGACTCAAGCTAGCAGTGTCTTAACTGACTTCACATGTGGCAAGTTCAAAGGGCTGGAGAACCTTGCACAACATGGAATCCATCTCTACTGTGCTTGAGTCAGGTGCATACCACCTCCTTTGCCTGTGTCATAGGTGGATGTATAGGCTTGAATGGCCTTTTTCTGCTCCTCCATCCTCTGAAGCATATAGAGGGTTGAGTTCCACCACATCACAACCTCTTGCTTTAGGTAATGGCAGGACATGTTCAAGTATGTTTGTTCATGCTCCAGTCTTTGGCACACAGTTGCTGAATGGCGAAAGTGGGCAGACATTTTTCAGGCCAACCAAAGCTTCTCCTGCATGTCCTTGTTGTGTTTTGGAAAATTCTGCACCACCAAAATTTTTTGTGTGAGCAAAACAAGGGACATGCTGGAATTAGCCCAGAAGTAATGCCCGCACATTATTGGTGGCATTGTCAGATAACACAAATCCCCATTAGAGTCTAAGTGGGGTAAGCTACAGGGCAATGATTTCCCTCAGTTTCTCTAAGAGGTTGTTGGTGGTGTGCCTCTTACTGAAACCAGTGATATACAGCGTAGCCTGTCATGGAAAGAGCTGGCATTTCTGAGCTGCTGCTACTAGTCATGCTGCTTTTGTTGCTGCTTATGGCGATACATCTACCCAGTGGGCTGTCACAGTCATATAGTCCTTAATATTCCCTATTCCACTTGTCCACATATCCGTAGTTATGTAGACATTGGGTACAACCGCAATTTTTAGGACACTGAGGACACTTTTTCTGACGTCTCTGTAAATTCTCGGTATCGCCTGCCTAGTGAAGTGGAATCTAGACGGGATTTGGTACCAGCGACACACTACCTCCCTCAATTGTCTAAATCCCAATACACTAATGGCGGATACCGGAAGCACATCTAACAACAACATAGCAGTCAAGGCCTTAGTTATCCGCTTTGCATCCGGATGACTGTTGTCGTACTTCATCCTCCTCACTAAGGACTGTTTGATGGTCAATTGCTTAGTAAAAGAAGTAGTGGTGTTCCTACTTCCTCTCTGGGATGATGAACGACTCCCAGCAGTAACAGCAGCAGCAGCAGCAATAGGCGTAGCAATGCAGGATCCTCCGGAGGAATCCCAGATAGGAGAGTCAGTCATGCCAGTGACATGGCCTGCAGGACTACTTCCGATCCTGACTAAGGAGGAAATTGACGAGGAGGGAGTTGACGGTGTGGTTTGCAGGCACTTGGATACAAAAGGACAAAGGGATTTAGGTGTCCCTGGACTGCTTACGGTCTTAGCCAAAGTTTCTGAGTGCACTATGGGGGTTACACCACCCTTTAACAGATTTATGACACAGATGCATGCTTGGCGCTGCTACTTTGTTGATGCACGTGTGGCTGCTGTGCACACAATTCAAAAAAACACAGAAAAGAAGAATTTATTTTTGTTGGAGTACTCTTTGGGGGGTTACACCCTTTAACAAATGAGCCAGCTGGCCCTTTATTTATGACACAGATGCATGCTTGGCGCTGCTATTTTTGTTGTTGCATGTGCAACTACTGCGCACACAATTCACAAACACAGAAAAGAAGATTTTTTTTTTTTTTTTGGAGTGCACTTTGGAGATTACACAGCCATTTAACAGATTTATGACACAGGCGCATGCTTGGCACTGTTACGTTGTTGATGTACGTGCGGCTACTGCGCACACATTTCACAGACACAGAAAAGAAGAATTTTGTCTTTTTTTGGGAGTGCACTATGGGCATTACACCACCCTTTAACAGATTTATGACACATGCGTACACTTGGCGCTGATACTTTGTTGATGCACGTGTGGCTACAGCGCACACAATTCACAAGAAAATAATTGTTTTTTGCCCTTGAGGGAGCACCCCTGATGGACAGATCACCCCCTGGATAACACTATAGCACCCCTTTTAGGACTACAGCCACAACACAGCCCAGCCAGCCCCTATAGACTTTGGAGTGGACACGGCATCTATGGACAACTGACTGCATAACACAGCCCAGCCAACCCCTATGGACTTTGGACGTGTGGACACAGCCCCTATGGATTACAGTAGCACAGCACAAAACAACACAGCCCAGCCCAGCCAGCTATAACTCACACCCTCCCTCTTCAATGTCCACAGCCGGAGTGAGAAATGGCACCAATGCACTGACCTTTCATAGATTACAAAACCCGCAAGATCCAGAAGCAGGATGATGATGTTTGCCTCGATTTCAGATCCGAGTCAGTTGGGAAAACTCAAGCCTAACTCGGATCGGGATTGCTCGGGGGGTTTGGATTCCAGAAATCCGAACCTGCTCACCCCTAGTGTATACCCACTCCCTGCCTAGTAGCCTCCCATAAATGATCATCTATGTGTACACACAGTTCCTGCCTAGTAACCACCCAGGTATTATGCTCTATGTGTATAACCAGTTCCTGCCTTGATGCATCCACAAAACCCCACTATTCATATCTGTGAGAGCAGCTGCCATCATTATTAGAAATTTCTGAGATCCAAGTACACCCGAATATAAAGGTTCCGAGAAGAATCGGGTCAAAGTTTGGATTCACTTTTTTGAGCCGGTTAACACAGTTTCCTGGTTCGGATCTGTTGCTGGTTCAGAACAACTACCAAACACGGGTTTTGAGTTCAGTTATTTTAGCTGTTTTTATTTAATTTAATTCAATTTAAAAAAATATTTATACAAATAAAAAAAAACACGCAGATGAAGACCAGATCGATAACTAAAACCAAAACACAGGGGTCCATGCACATCTCTAATCATAATCATTGGAACTTACACCTATTCCATTCTATGTGTAAGAGATATAACTCAAATTTTTGGTCATCTTGGCTTAAACTCAACAAAATATGGTGTAACTCCCCCAAGATGATTCTTTTCTATGTGTACACCCAGTTGTTGCCTAGTAGCATCCCAGAAATGATCCTCTATGTGCACACCCTGTTCCTGCCTAGTCGTCACTTCCTCTATGTGTACACCGAGATCCTGCCTTGTAGTCACCCAGAAATTCTCCTCTATGTGTTCACCCAGTTCCTGCCTAGTTGCCTCCCAGAAATTCTCCTCTATGTGTACACCCAGTTCCTGCCCAGTAACCTCCCAGAAATGACCCTCTATGTGTACACCCTTTCCTGCCTAGTACTCACCTGGAAATTCTCATGTATGTGTTCACCCTGATCCTGCCTAGTAACCGCCCAGAAATTATCCTCTATGTGTTCACCCAGTTCCTGCCTAGTAGTCACCTGGAAATTCTTCTCTATGTGTATACCCAGATCCTGCCTAGTAGCCACCCTGAAATTATCCTCCATGTGTACACTCAGTTCCTAACTAGTAGCCACCCAGATTTGTTTCCCTATGTGTACACCCAGTTCCTGCCTAGTTGATACCCAGATGATAATCTTTTTTGTGTACAACCACTCCCTTCCTAGTAGCCTCCCAGAAATTCTCATATGTGTACACCCAGATAATGCCTAGTAACCACCCAGAAATTCTCCTCTATGCGTACACCCAGTTCCTGCCTAGTAGTCACCTGGAAATTCTTCTCTATGTGTATACGCAGATCCTGACTAGTAGCCACCCTGAAATTATCATCCATGTGTATATTCAGTTCCTACCTAGTAGCCACCCAGAAATTTTTCCCTATGTGTACACCCAGTTCCTGCCTAGTAGATACCCAGTAATAATCTTTTTTTGTGTACAACAAGTCCCTTCCTAGTAGCCTCCCAGAAATTAACATCTATGTGTTCACCCAGTTCCTGCCTAGTAGCCTCCCAGAAATTAGTCTCTATGTTTACAACCAGTTCCTGCCTAGTAGTCACCTGGAAATTCTCCTCAATGTGTACACCCAGTACCTGCTTTGTAGCCACCCAGACATTCTCCTCTATGTATACACCCAGTTCCTGCCTAGTAGTCACCCAGAAAGTCTCCTCTATGTGTACACTCATTTCCTGCCTAGTAGTCACCCATAAATTCTTCTCTATGTGTTCACCCAGTACCTGCCTAATAGTCACCTGGAAATTCTCCTTTATGTTTACACCCAGTTCCTGCGTAGTAACTACCCAAAGTTTCTACTCTATGTGGACACCTAGTTCCTGCCTAGTAGTCAATTTGAAATTCTCCGCTATATGTACACCCAGTTCCTGCCTAGAAGCCACTTAGAAATTCTCCTCTATGTGCACACCCAGATCCTGACTAGAAGCTATCCAGAGACACCAATTTCACATACTGAGAGACATACTTGATAATATCCCAGAAGATATCAAAGATCATACTTACTAGCAGTTGGGAGATGATGGGGACTAGACTAGATGTTTTGCATAATTAAGCCACACCCCCTGTCAGGTTCTTATAGAATCATGTCATTAAGCTCCACCCCCTTACCATGGACTGCTGTTCCCCGAGAAAATTCTCCCCATCCTACTCACTTCACTTTGAAGGTGGCAAGATGTGGGAAAAGTGTCTACTCTTCCAGGGGTACAGGGGTTACCATAAAAATCGTAAGCCTCACACAGATCTCGGAAAAGTAGGCATGTATGCCAAAAATGTGAATGTTCACTGTGGCGCATGCACAGATTAGTTTCCTAACAGTCACTGGAGGCAGCAGCACTTGGGACGGTCTGTGATTCAGGATCAGGCCCAGAGCCCCATTGGAGTTCTGAGTAATGCCAGATAGGAGGGGAAACACATTTTAATGTGCATTTTCAAAGTTAGAAATTGCTGCTCAAATCTACAGTAAATTATAGTGTAAATATAAACATACCCATTAAATGTGCGCAGCACAGTGTACAAAATCAGACAGTACTTTCCCAAGCAAAGAATAAAACATCAAATCCACCCAGGGTGTAGAGAGGCTGGCTGGGCTCAGGTGAAGTAAGTGTGGTATAACTACAGGAGGCAAGCACACGACCATTTAGGTTTATTTATTTTTTTGCAGAGGTGCTGTGCACTGGGGTGGGGGGCGCTGTGAGCTCTGTGAGTAAAAATGTGTTATTGCTCCCCACAACAGCAGCCCAGGCCCAGGTAATAAGTCCCTGCCCCCCATCTTGGTGCACTTGTATCCAACCCTTTATTGCAGCATGTTTTCAGCAATTTCAAATTTGCACCCTTTTTCCAGAATTCGCTATTAATATTAAATGAGGCCCGTTGTGAAAAGAGAGCAACACAGTCTCATAGGATTGCCTTACATTGCACCTCTCCATCTCTGACAGGTTACACTGTACCTCTACTCACTAACAGATTACAGTGCACGTCTCCTCTCTGAGAGGTTATACTGAAACTCTCCTCTCTGACAGGATACATTGCACCTCTCCTCTCAGACAGGTTATACTGCACCTCTCCTCTCTGACAGGTTATACTGCACCTCTCCTCTCTGACAGATTATGCTGAATCTCTACTCTCTGACAGGTTATACTGCACCTCTCTTCTCATACAGGTTATACTGCATCTCTACTTGCTGACAGGTTATGCTGCACCTCTCCTCTCTGACAGGTTATACTGCACCTCTCCTTTCTGACAGGTTATACTGCATCTCTCCTCTCTGACAGGTTATACTGCATCTCTACTTGCTGACAGGTTATGCTGCACCTCTCCTCTCTGACAGGATATACTGCACTTCTCCTCTCTGACAGGTTATACTGCATCTCTCCTCTCTGACAGGTTATACTGCTCATCTCCTCTCTGACAGGTTATACTGCATCTCTCCTCTCTGACAGGTTATACTGCATCTCTCCTCTCTGACAGGTTGCACTGCACCTCTTCTCTCTGACAGTTTATACTGCACCTCTCCTCTCTGACAGGTTATACTGCATCTCTCCTCTCTGACAGGTTACACTGCACCTCTTCTCTCTGACAGGTTATACTGCACCTCTCCTCTCTGACAGGTTATACTGCATCTCTCCTCTCTGACAGGTTGTACTGCATCTCTCCTCTCTGACAGGTTACACTGCAGCTTTCCTCTCTGACAGGTTACACTGCACCTCTCCTCTCTGAAAGGTTACATTGCAGCTTTCCTCTCTGACAGGTTACACTGCAGCTTTCCTCTGTGAAAGGTTACACTGCATATCTCCTCTCTGACAGGATCCACTGCATCATTCCTCTCTGAAACTTTCACTGTACGTCTTCTCTGACAGTTTATTCCGCACTTCTCCTCTCTGACAGGTTATACTGCACCTCTCCTATCTTACAGGTTACACTGCACCTCTCCTCTCTGCCAGGTTATACTGCAAGTCACCTAACTGACAGGTTACTCTACATCTTTCCTCTCTGACAGGTTATACTGCACCTCCTCTGTCTGACAGGTTACACTGTACCACTCCTCTCTAACAGGTTACACTGCACCTCTCCTCTCTGACATGTTATACTCCACCTCTCCTCTCTGACAGGTTATACTGCACCTCTACTCTCTGACATGTTACACTGCACCTCTCCTCTCTGTCAGGTTATACTGCACCTCTCCTCTCTGACAGGTTATACTGCACCTCTCCTCTCTGACAGGTTATACTGCATCTCTCCTCTCTGACAGGTAATACTGCACCTCACCTCTCTGACAGGTTACACTGCATCTCTCCTCTCTGACAGGTTACACCGCACCTATACTCTCTGACAGGTTACACCGCACCTATACTCTCTGACAGGTTATATTGCACCTCTCCTCTCTGACAGGTTATACTGCATCTCTCCTCTCTGACAGGTTACACTGCACCTGTTCTCTCTGACAAGTTATACTGCACCTCTCCTCTCTGACAGGTTATACTGCATCTCTCCTCTCTGACAGGTTACACTGCACCTCTTCTCTCTGACAGGTTATACTGCACTTCCCCTCTCTGACAGGTTATACTGCACCTCTCCTATCTTACAGGTTACACTGCACCTCTCCTCTCTGACAGGTTACTCTACATCTTTCCTCTCTGACAGGTTATACTGCACCTCTTCTGTCTGACAGGTTACACTGTACCTCTCCTCTCTAACAGGTTACACTGCACCTCTCCTCTCTGACATGTTATACTCCACCTCTCCTCTCTGACAGGTTATACTGCACCTCTACTCTCTGACATGTTTCACTGCACCTCTCCTCTCTGTCAGGTTATACTGCACCTCTCCTCTCTGAAAGGTTACACCGCACCTCTCCTCTCTGACAGGTTACACTGCATCTATCCTCTCTGACAAGTTACACTGCACCTCTCCTCTCTGACAGGTTACACTACACCTCTCCTCTCTGACAGGTTACATTGCACCTCTCCTCTCTGACAGGTAACACTGCACCTCTCCACTCTGACAGGTTATACTGCTCCTCTCCACTCTGACAGGTTATACTGCATCTCTCCTCTCTGACAGGTTATACTGCATCTCTCCTCTCTGACAGGTTACACTGCACCTCTTCTCTCTGACAGTTTATACTGCACCTCTCCTCTCTGACAGGTTATACTGCATCTCTCCTCTCTGACAGGTTACACTGCACCTCTTCTCTCTGAAAGGTTATACTGCACCTCTCCTCTCTGACAGGTTATACTGCATCTCTCCTCTCTGACAGGTTATACTGCATCTCTCCTCTCTGACAGGTTACACTGCAGCTTTCCTCTCTGACAGGTTACACTGCACCTCTCCTCTCTGAAATGTTACATTGCAGCTTTCCTCTCTGACAGGTTACACTGCAGCTTTCCTCTGTGAAAGGTTACACTGCATATCTCCTCTCTGACAGGATCCACTGCATCATTCCTCTCTGAAACTTTCACTGTACGTCTTCTCTGACAGTTTATTCCGCACTTCTCCTCTCTGACAGGTTATACTGCACCTCTCCTATCTTACAGGTTACACTGCACCTCTCCTCTCTGCCAGGTTATACTGCAAGTCACCTAACTGACAGGTTACTCTACATCTTTCCTCTCTGACAGGTTATACTGCACCTCTCCTCTTTGACTGGTTACACTGCACCTCTCGTCTCTGACGAGTTACACTGCACCGCTACTCTCTGACAGGTAATTCTACACCTCTCCTCTCTGACAGGTTATACTGCATCTCTATTCGCTGACAGGTTATGCTGCACCTCTCCTCTCTGACAGGTTATACTGCACCTCTCCTCTCTGACAGGTTATACTGCATCTCTCCTCTCTGACAGGTTATACTGCACCTCACCTCTCTGACAGGTTATACTGCATTTCTACTCGCTGACAGGTTATGCTGCATCTCTCCTCTCTGACAGGTTACACTGCACCTCTTCTCTCTGACAGGATATATTGCACCTCTCCTCTCTGACAGGTTATACTGCATCTCTCCTCTCTGACAGGTTATACTGCACCTCTTCTCTCTGACAGGTTATACTGCACCTCTTCTCTCTGCCAGGTTATACTGCACCTCTCCTCTCTGACAGGTTACACTGCACCTCTTCTCTCTGACAGGTTATACTGCACTTCTCCACTCTGACAGGATATACTGCATCTCTCCTCTCTGACAAGTTATACTGCATCTCTCCTCTCTGACAGGTTATACTGCATCTCTCCTCTCTGACAGGTTACACTGCACCTCTTCTCTCTGACAGTTTATACTGCACAACTCCTCTCTGACAGGTTATACTGCATCTCTCCTCTCTGACAGGTTACACTGCACCTCTTCTCTCTGACAGGTTATACTGCACCTCTCCTCTCTGACAGGTTATACTGCATCTCTCCTCTCTGACAGGTTACACTGCAGCTTTCCTCTCTGACAGGTTACACTGCACCTCTCCTCTCTGAAAGGTTACACTGCATATCTCCTCTCTGACAGGATCCACTGCATCATTCCTCTCTGAAACTTTCACTGTACGTCTTCTCTGACAGTTTATTCCGCACTTCTCCTCTCTGACAGGTTATACTGCACCTCTCCTATCTTACAGGTTACACTGCACCTCTCCTCTCTGCCAGGTTATACTGCAAGTCACCTAACTGACAGGTTACTCTACATCTTTCCTCTCTGACAGGTTATACTGCATCTATCCTCTCTGACAAGTTACACTGCACCACTCCTCTCTGACAGGTTACACTACACCTCTCCTCTCTGACAGGTTACATTGCACCTCTCCTCTCTGACAGGTAACACTGCATCTCTCCACTCTGACATGTTACACTGCACCTCTCCTCTTTGACTGGTTACACTGCACCTCTCGTCTCTGACGAGTTACACTGCACCGCTACTCTCTGACAGGTAATTCTACACCTCTCCTCTCTGACAGGTTATACTGCATCTCTACTCGCTGACAGGTTATGCTGCACCTCTCCTCTCTGACAGGTTATACTGCACCTCTCCTCTCTGACAGGTTATACTGCATCTCTCCTCTCTGACAGGTTATACTGCACCTCACCTCTCTGACAGGTTATACTGCATTTCTACTCGCTGACAGGTTATGCTGCATCTCTCCTCTCTGACAGGTTACACTGCACCTCTTCTCTCTGACAGGATATATTGCACCTCTCCTCTCTGACAGGTTATACTGCATCTCTCCTCTCTGACAGGTTATACTGCACCTCTTCTCTCTGACAGGTTATACTGCACCTCTTCTCTCTGCCAGGTTATACTGCATCTCTCCTCTCTGACAGGTTATACTGCATCTCTCCTCTCTGACAGGTTACACTGCAGCTTTCCTCTCTGACAGGTTACACTGCACCTCTCCTCTCTGAAAGGTTACATTGCAGCTTTCCTCTCTGACAGGTTACACTGCAGCTTTCCTCTGTGAAAGGTTACACTGCATATCTCCTCTCTGACAGGATCCACTGCATCATTCCTCTCTGAAACTTTCACTGTACGTCTTCTCTGACAGTTTATTCCGCACTTCTCCTCTCTGACAGGTTATACTGCACCTCTCCTATCTTACAGGTTACACTGCACGTCTCCTCTCTGCCAGGTTATACTGCAAGTCACCTAACTGACAGGTTACTCTACATCGTTCCTCTCTGACAGGTTATACTGCACCTCTTCTGTCTGACAGGTTACACTGTACCTCTCCTCTCTAACAGGTTACACTGCACCTCTCCTCTCTGACATGTTATACTCCACCTCTCCTCTCTGACAGGTTATACAGCACCTCTACTCTCTGACATGTTACACTGCACCTCTCCTCTCTGTCAGGTTACACTGCACCTCTTCTCTCTGACAGGTTACACCGCACCTCTCCTCTCTGACAGGTTACACTGCATCTCTCCTCTCTGACAAGTTACACTGCACCTCTCCTCTCTGACAGGTTACACTACACCTCTCCTCTCTGACAGGTTTCATTGCACCTCTCCTCTCTGACAGGTAACACTGCACCTCTCCACTCTGACATGTTACACTGCACCTCTCCTCTTTGACTGGTTACACTGCACCTCTCGTCTCTGACGGGTTATACTGCACCACTCCTCTCTTACAGGTTACACTGCATCTCTCCATTTTGACTGATTACATTGCAACTCTCCTCTTTGACAAGATACACTGCACCTCTCCTCTCTGACAGGTTACACTGCACCTCTCCCCTCTGACAAGTTAAACTTCACATCTCCTCTCGGACAGGTTATGCTGCACCTCTCCTCTCTAACAGGTTATAATGCACCTCTCCTCTTTGACAGGTTACACTGCACCTCTCCTCTCTGACAGGTTACACTGCACCTCTCCCATCTGACAAGTTAAACTTCACATCTCCTCTCGGACAGGTTATGCTGCACCTCTCCTCTTTGACAGGTTATTCTGCACCTCTCCTCTCTGACAGGTTATACTGCATTTCTACTCGCTGACAGGTTATGCTGCATCTCTCCTCTCTGACAGGTTATACTGCATCTCTCTTCTCTGACAGGTTACACTGCACCTGTTCTCTCTGACAGGTTATACTGCACCTCTCCTCTCTGACAGGTTATACTGCATCTCTCCTCTCTGACAGGTTACACTGCACCTCTTCTCTCTGACAGGTTATACTGCACCTCCCCTCTCTGACAGGTTAAACTGCACCTTCCCTCTCTGACAGGTTAAACTGCACTTCTCTTGTCTGACAGGTTACACCGCACCTCTTCTCTCTAACAAGTTAAACTTCACATCTCCTCTCGGACAGGTTGTACTGCACCTCTCCTCTTTGACAGGTTGTACTGCACCTCTCCTCTCTAACAGGTTATAATGCACCTCTCCTCTCTGACAGGTTACACTGCACCTCTCCTCGCTGACAGGTTACACTGCACCTCTCCCCTCTGACAAGTTAAACTTCACATCTCCTCTCGGACAGGTTATGCTGCATCTCTCCTCTCTGACAGGTTACACTGCACCTCTTCTCTTTGACAGGTTACACTGCATCTCTCCTCTCTGACAGGTTACACTGCATCTCTCCTCTCTGACAGGTAATACTGTACCTCTACTTCACATCTCCTCTCTGATAGGTCACACTGCACTACTCCTTTCTGACAGATTACACTGCACCACTCCTCTCTTACAGGTTAAACTTCACATCTCCTCTCGGACAGGTTATGCTGCACCTCTCCTCTCTAACAAGTTATAATGCACCTCTCCTCTCTGACAGGTTACAGTGTACCTCTCCTCTCTGACAGGTTATACTGCACCTCTCCTCTCTGACAGGTTATACTGCACCTCTCATCTCTTACAGGTTATACTGCAACTCCCATCTCTGACAGGTTATACTATACCTCTCCTCTCTGACAGGTTATACTGCAACTCCCCTCTCTGACAGGTTATACTGCACCTCTCCTCTCTTACAGGTTATACTGCACCTCTCCTCTCTGACAGGTTTTTCTGCACCTCTCTTCTCTCTCAGGTTACAGTGCACCTCTCCTCTCTGCACCTCACCTCACCTCTCCTCTCCTCTCTTACAGGTTATACTGCACCTCTCCTCTCTGACAGGTCACACTGCACCTCTCCTCTCTGACAGGTTACTCTGCACCTCTCCTCTTTGACAGGTCACACTGCACTTCTCTTCTTTGACAGGTTATACTGCACCTCTCCTCTTTGACAGGTCACACTTCACCTCTCCTCTCTGACAGGTTATACTGCACCTCTCTTCTCTTACAGGTTACACTGCACCTCTCCTCTCTGACAGGTTACTCTGCACCTCTCCTCTCTGACAGGTTATACTGCACCTCTCCTCTCTGACAGCTTATACTGCACCTCTCCTCTCTGACAGGTCACACTGCACTTCTCTTCTGTGACAGGTTACTCTGCACCTCTCCTCTCTGACAGGTTATACTGCACCTCTCCTCTCTGACAGGTTATACTGCACCTCTCCTCTCTGACAGGTTATACTGCACCTCTCCTCTTTGACAGGTCACACTTCACCTCTCCTCTCTGACAGGTTATACTGCACCTCTCTTCTCTTACAGGTTACACTGCACCTCTCCTCTCTGACAGGTTACTCTGCACCTCTCCTCTCTGACAGGTTATACTGCACCTCTCCTCTCTGACAGCTTATACTGCACCTCTCCTCTCTGACAGGTCACACTGCACTTCTCTTCTGTGACAGGTTACTCTGCACCTCTCCTCTCTGACAGGTTATACTGCACCTCTCCTCTCTGACAGGTTATACTGCACCTCTCCTCTCTGACAGGTTACACTGTATTACATTTTTACAGAAACATTTCTTGAAATAATTATAAGTGTAAAACCACCCAGTCTAGTATGAAAAAACTTCCTGCACTTCTACTTTCATGGACACATTTTTCTATGCAACTGTAGTTTTAACATCACTTTATTCTAAACATCAGGGGCGAGATGCACTAACATCTCGCTGTACTTACCGCCGGAAACCGCCTCCCTGCTGATCGCATATGCACTAACATTTGCGATTAGCAGCACAAAGGCAGCTCTTCTGATAAGTGCTATCCTTTGCGATTTGCCCTGCGCAGGATACTTCTTGGTTTATGACCCGGGAGTCCAACTGCGCATGCGCAGTGTGATGTGGCAGCCGCAGGGCATGCTGCGAGGGATCCGATCATGTCCCTCATAGCAGCGCGATGCTGTCGAAGCCCATAGGATTCTATAGGGTAATGCCCGCAATAGCAAGCATTACCCTCCACATCGGAACCCTGGCGGCCAGAACATTGATGCATACGGAAAATGGGGTAAACAGGGGTTTTACCGCATTTTCTGTTTAGTGCATCCCGGCCCAGAGGTTAATAAAAAAATAATAATGTTCTATTCTAAACTTGTCACTATCTCTAGTTATGCAAATTTTAAGATGATCTGTGTCAATATTAATAGGTAATTGGCCGCTGGAAATAAGGATAATAGCGAAAGCTCAGGTAACCTGATGTTTAAATCATATAGAAAAATGACATAATTAGTTACTAATAACATTGTATAACACTTTGCTAATTAGAATACTTCTCTATTTAATGACATCACATTTTTCATTCGACAGCATAGATTAGAGCAGAGATAAATAATTATAACAATGCTTTCATTATCAGAAATAATAAAAAAGCCTCAGATTGTAAGTGATTTACTGCTCTGTAATATATGACAAATAGATAAAAGTCTACATAGGAATTGTCAGCATTTTACAACTGTTCTGATTGGTTTCCATTTGTTACAGTAAATGAATTTCATGAGAACTGCAGTAATATAACATTTATTCCATATAACTTGTACTCACCTTGTGCTTATATTCAAATGTTTTATTATCATGGTTTCCTAAATACATATTTAAGGCTACATTCACATCATGTAAAGCTTGCGCCATGCTGAGGACAGCGATATACACTTTGTAGGTGGCCGGATCTCCAGTAAAATTATAAAGGTCTCTAAACCTCTCCTTCCCAGTGCAGTTCTGAAATATTGTGTTAGCAAAGTCTGAAAACAGATCATTCTTATATGTATTTACTGACAAGCACAGAAAGTACTGGATCCAGATATCTTCCAGTATTGGGTCACTTGGATGACTGGATGGATGTAAAGTGTATAGACGTTCCTGTAATGCAGGGATATAATATGACGGAGGGGAAAACACCAAACTGTTCTCAAATGCTTCTTGTGTTTCCATAACCATAAGTTCTATTGCAGATGACCACGATGCTGGGAGGATAAGGGTCTTGTCAATGAGAATATATGTTACACTTCTCAAAAACAAAGCAGACATTTCATTATATGTTCCACAAATAACAATAATCTCAGTAGATGAGCTTTCTAACTCCAGAAGAATGTCAGGTATATATTCAGCTAGTAAAACTTTAATTGTGAATTCAATACAAATTCCATACTTGTATAATTGCTCGATCAGATATTGTAGCTCCCGTTCTTCAGTATCATCATCTGATGTGATAATTCCGACCCAGTTCCACCCAAAGCTGCTCAATAACTTTGCAATGGCCACATGTTGTGTCTGATAGTTTTGAGCTGTGCGGAAGAAGTTTGGATACAGAATCCGGTCACTGAGCAGCGGCTCCATCGCTCCATAGCTGATCTGCAAATGTTAATAGTGTCAGTTTCCAAAAGTAACAGTTACTAAATTCCTTTCATGGATAAGCAGATGGCAGAAATAATGGTAAATAAAGTACATAAATGTTTGTTTAACACAGGGGTGGGGAAGATTTTTTCTGCCGAGGGCCACTTTGATATATATAACATTATTTGCGGGCCTGCTGCCGGCCAATCCCCATCCCCTGTGTCATCACATGGAGTGGAGCCACTATCGCTAGTGATTATAGCAATGCCCAGAGCATCCTGAGGATGCTCGGGGGAGCTGTAAGGGCAGTGGTGTGGCAGTGGTGTGGTCATCATATGCTAGCACCCATCTTTAGAGTCCTAAGGACACTCCAGGTGGCACTGCTGCACAGATACTGGCAGATGAGACTAGCAGAAAAAAGCTCAGAGGGACAAATCAAATGACTCTGTGGGCCTTATACGGCTCCTGGGCCTGAGGTTCCCCACCCCTGGTTTAACAATATGAAAGTTGCAACAACAATAACAAAGATTTAATAATGTGAAATTAGTTATCACACTATGACCCATTTCAATTAGACGCAAAAAGCCTCAATCGGCTAAAAAGTTGCGCATATCTTTTGTTTGGAACTTATCTCCAAATTAAATTCCAGGTGGATTTTTACCTAAGCGGAAAATCAATGCAATGTAATAGGCAAAAAAGTACCTCCAATGAATAGCAGGTGAAAATAATTGCAAAATATTTATATTTGGGTGTAAATGTGGGAAAATTACTCAGAACTTTTGGGACAGCCAATGAAAAAATAAAGTGTGATATAGCACCAGCGCAAATGAAACTTTAACCAAAAATAGTTCAATGAGAGTTCAGTAATAAATAAATACAATCACTTTCCTTTTGGAGTGATGTATGAGTCCATCCCTTTCGTCCTACACTGTATATCAAGATGTATCCTTTTCCAATCCTCTTTTTCTCTGTATCTCTCTTAACCTCCTAATGTATTCACAACAGATGATATAGAGGATGAAAACATGCGGAGAGAAGTATGATAGTGTAATACCATTTAATACCAGATTGAATAAAAGGCTCTTACCAGCAGGGCTTTCAGAACCAGACAGCCTCAGTTCTGTAAAAGCATGCATGTAAAATTCTTCGGGAGTCCCGGGAACACCTTTCTGGATGAATGCTGGCTCCACTGGAAAGAATCCCTATGTTCATCAGATGGGGAACACCACAAGCAAGCTACCGATATGTTTCGACCCTTGAACCAGGGTCTTTTTCAAGGCAAAATCAGTAGATGGGTTGGAGACTTCCTCTTCCCCTTAAATACCCCTGTCCACCAATCAAAATAAGTCTTGCACTTCAAACTAACTATACACAAAAAGGACTCCATAAACTGCTATTCTAGTCCTAGGGCCAATAATGTTCTCAAGCGCTGTCCGTGATGATTGTCATTTGCGTCCAATTTCAACATGTCATGTCCGTATGGTATCTAGGCAACCATCATTTACGGACGTGTTGTTGTTAAGGACATGTGATAATGAAACTCGGCATCCACCAAGGTCCCGCTCACGTGATCGTCATGCCTATCGTTGTTATTATGGCAACGAGTGTATACAGAAGTCCTCTCGAGTGCAGGGGGACTTGAAGTTGTATTCGGCATCATTAACTAGATAAATACATGTCCTTGGGCTCTATTTATTAACATTATTTTGACTAAAATAAAGTGTAAAAGGGTGTTTTCACACCCTTTTCACATTATTTTAGTATCACCTATAGTTATTACAGGGCAATTGGAGTAGAATTCGTAAAATTCTACTCCAACCCCTAAGTATCACTTATTTTTAGTAAAGCAGATTGCATTTCCCATAATTGTAATTGGAAATGTGATCCGACCAGAGTTACTAAAACTAAAATGTGAAAAAACATCGGGGAAAGTCCTGTGATAATAACGTCACCTGGAGGTGGCGTTATCCAGGGTCTTCCCCGGTTACCGGCCTCCTGCCCTGCTCTAATGGAGAGAGCAGAGCCGGGAGTCGGTCCCAGTAATCAGCTGTGTGGTCTAAATAGACCACAAGCTGATTACTGTAAAAAAACTGAAAAAAAAATAGTAAAAAAAAAAATTTACTTACCAGACTCCAGGGACCGGTGATCGGGTCTCCGGTGATGACTCCTCTCTGGTCAGCTGGTCTCCCATAGTGCACTGCTGCCCGGTCATCAGGTGATCGGGTGCCAGTGCAGTATGGGAGATCACCTGACCAGAGGAATGGGGAACATCACTGGAGGCCCAGAACATGAAGGTAAGTGTAATTAAGGGAGAGGGGGGTCATGGGGGGGAGGGGGGTTGCGGGGGGGTTGTGATAATGGGGGTGGGGCTTAGCGCTGGGGGCGGGGCTTAGCGCCCAGGGGGGGTAGCAGCGGCAACCAGACGGTGCATGCACGGGCACTTAATCACTGTATTTTTTGCGAAAATACCGTGATAAGGCTCCGAAGGGAGTTTGCAGGGACAGAGCATTAACGCAAGCTCTGTCCCTGTGAGAGATTTGTAGTAAATCCCTATGATATTGTCTGAATTCGCAATGCAAATTCACTCGGTAATATCACACTACAATCTGCATTCAATATGCGGATTGTAGTAAATAGAGCCCCTTGTAATGGAACTGGAACGGCCATCTCGCCATCCCAAAAATAATGTTAAATAGGGATGACTGGATCCAATTGATGTTTGGTATTTGATGCCGGACCATATCATCACGATGTGGACACTAAGTAGACACTTAAATACATAGGTTATAAATGCATAAATTGTAAAGAAATAATAATAATAATAATAATAATAATAAAAATTAAAAACAAGAGGCTCAATATTATAGATAAAAATCAACTTATAAGAACCATTTGATTTAAAAATCGGAATTAATCCCTCCCGGTTGGAGTGTGTTGAGATCATATATGAGTTTCATTTCACTCCTTGCTAATTGATTTGCCATATAATTTCTCCTCCATTTCCCTTTTACCAATTTAATGTCCGCAAACCTTTTAATACCAGAGATAGAACAATTATGGGTTGTATGTTTTTTCCCATTGATATCAAGTTCTTCCACTTTCTGTTTATCTCCAATGTTCCTAACTCCTTTAAACATCATACAGGATCCACAACGGTAGAATCCCTTGGATTTTATATGATTTGCTGGTGTACTAGAAGGTAATGCACTCCTAACCAATTTGTTAGCCAGATTAGGTGCTTTTTTATAAATACATTATGGACGATCAGGTAACAAATTACCTAAAATGGGATCCTTTTTTAATAATGGCCAATGTTTTTTCAAAATATTTTCGATTTCCTATAATTAGTAACAAACGCCCATTGGTAAATTTCATTGTCACTTGTTAATTGTTTAGGACGGGTCACGATCTTTGTATTTGCTTCATTTCCAGTGATGCTTTATCTATGGCCTTTTCATCATAACCACTGGCTAAAAATTGCCTCTTCATATCTTTAGCTTGTATCTCATAAAATTGAGATCAATGTGAAAAAAACATATGATAAATGAATTTATCATGTGCAATATGAAAAATTTTGTATACATGGTATAGTGTACGTGCATTTTGGTATATATAGGGAGAACATCCAGGCCCCTAAAAGTTTGTTTGAGCAAACATATTAGAAATGTGAAGTAGGGTCTGGAGACACATGCCTTGGCTCAACACTTTAAGACAACCCATAATTGTTCTATCGCCGGTATTAAAAGGTTTTTGGGAATTAAATTGGTAAAAGGGAATTGGAGGAGAAATTATATGGCAAATCAATTAGCAAGGAGTGAAATGAAACTCATATATGATCTCAACACACTCCAACCAGGAGGGATTCATTCCGATTTCAAAATCAAATATAAGTTGATTTTTATCCATATTATTGAGCCTCTTGTTTTAAATTTTTATGATTATCCATTTTCAGAACTCTTGTTTTTAACCATTTGTGATGATACATTCATGTTTGTGATTTATACATCTATTTCTTGCGATTGCTTTTCTATATTAGCGTCGTATTTCTTTACAATTTATTTATTTATAACCTATGTATTTAATGTGTCCACTTAGTGTCCACATCATGATGATATGATCCGGCATCAAATACCAAACATCAGTTGGATCCAGTCATCCCTATTTAACATTATTTTGGGGATGGCGAGATGGTCGTTCCAATTCCATTACAAGGACATGTATTTATCAAGTTAATGATGCTGAATACAACTTCAAGTCCCTCTGCACTCGAGAGGACTTCCATATACACTCGTTGCCATGACAACAACGAGAGGCGTGATGATCACGTGGTTCGGTCACGTGAGTGGGACCTTGGTGGATGCCGAGTTTCATTATCACATGTCCTTAACAACAACACTTCCGTAAATGATGGTTGCCTAGATACCATACCGACATGACGTGTTGAAATTGGACTTACGTGACAATCATCACCGGACAGCACTTGAGGACATTATTGGCCCTAGGACTAGAATAGCAATTTAGGGAGTCCTTTTTGTGTATAGTTAGTTTTAAGTGGAAGACTTATTTTGATTGGTGGACAGGAGTATTTAAGGGGAAGAGGACATCTCATACCCATCTACTGATTTTGCATTGAAAAAGACCCTGGTTCAACACATCGGTAGCTTGCTTGTGGTGTTCTCCATCTGATGAACATAGGGATTCTTCCCAGCATTCATCCAGAAAGGTGTTCCCGGGACTCCCAAAGGATTTTATATCCATGCTTTTACAGAACTGAGACTGTCTGGTTCTGAAAGCCCTGCTGGTAAGAGCCTTTTATTCAATCAGAACATTGGGGAATATACACCTAGTTGTTCTTCATTTGTTTTTTATCATTGTCCATATGTACTTTGTTGTTCCTTTTGATATTAAATGGTATTACACTATCATACGTGTCTCCACATGTTTTCATCCTCTATATCATCCGTTGTGAATACATTTGTAGGTTAAGACAGATACAGAGAAAAAGAGGATTGGAAAAGGAAACATCTTGATATACAGTGTGGGACGAAAGGGATGGACTCATACATCACTCCAAAAGGAATGTGATTGTATTAATTTATTATTGAACTCTCATTGAACTATTTTTGGTTAAGGTTTCATTTGCGCTGGTGCCATATCACACTTTATTTTTTCATTTGTATCTAGTCACAGTTTGTGGGGATCACCTACATCAAGTGTGGTTGTCAATAGCAGCAGATTTCAGTGCGCACCATATATTCTCATGTTTTTTCTTTGTGTACTTTGGGACAGCCACCCAAAGGACAAATCTGCAAAGAAAAAAGCTAAACAAAATTCCTAAGATAAACCAAATTAAGTACTTTAATTTTTGGGTTGAAAAAGTAAAAAGTGGGGGGACAAGCATAAAAGCTAGTGAAATAAACTTCTTGGAGGTCTGCAAGGATGGGGAAGCTGTTTTTGGGATTGCAGGTGCATGCTGCAGGTCGGGTTTTCACATTTTTTAAAAGTTCACTTTAGAGACATAAATATATACTAGCACCCATTTTCAAGTAACTCAAATTTGACTGGACTATTTATTTTGACCAAAAAATACTGCTTTATGCCATTCTTCACCACTTTTACAAAGACGTTATTAGCAAGCAATTTACACAATTTAAGTACCCAAAATAGTTTTATAAGGGCTATTAGTACACATCTATA
The DNA here is from genome assembly GCA_031769625.1 of Taudactylus pleione. Lineage (NCBI taxonomy): Eukaryota > Metazoa > Chordata > Amphibia > Anura > Myobatrachidae > Taudactylus > Taudactylus pleione. The sequence continues at coordinate 2,576,986 of JAUIMM010000317.1, read as the reverse complement.
TTGATTCCCTATGTTAGTGCATAATTTTCTGCGGCACAGACAGAATTACCCAATTATTTCAGTACTTTCCACTTGTTCCACATTTGCCGCTTTCTGTCTGTCTTGGAATTTAATAGGGTGCAAAGCGGGGACAAGCACGGAATGAATTTGCCTCTGAAACAGGCTAAGGAGGCGGAAAGTTAGAAAGGCAAAACTTTTTTCTCTAATTGAATCAGGCCCTATGTTACATTTTACAGGTCATTTATGAACATATCATTACATTTGATATAGTTATTAATTAGACAGTCAGGAAAATATCATAAGAATGAAATTAGACAGAAAATATTTATTTTAGGTCATTTAAATTTTCTGATGAAATCTGCACAGTAATGAAACGCATCATGCGGACATTTCCACTTATGGTACATGCTGGTACTGTGACATCATCTATATCATCCATAATATTCTCATCCACAGGGATTACATATTTTCTGTATGCTTTATGAACTTCTTATTCACAGACAATAAATCCATCCAGGGACTGTAATGTTATTATTGAACTTTGGAGGTCTGGAAATTCCTCTACAACTAATCCGCTTATTAGACAAGTCTTCACCTGTAAATTAGCTTTTCCGTTATAGGGGGTTAGACAGATTTACTGTAGCTTTACATTAATATTCACTGTGTGGCTATTTATTTACATTTCTCTGTTCATGTGTTGTCATTTTACATAATGTTGCTGTAACATATTGTGATTGGAGCGAAGAAAGAATTATTATGTGGATGTCTCACAGATGTCTCACAGGGGGGGAATTTCTTTCCCCTTCCATCCGCTGACCCCTGGGTGTCAAAATATATTGGAGAAGATATGTAATGAGACTTAGGTAAATATTAGTCTGGGCAGTTACAGTAGGTTTCCCTATAGCACAAATTTTTATTTATAGTATAGTCTTTAGTCAACATTATGGAACAAAATAGGCATAACATGATATTGCATGTTTGCTGTAAGCATTCTTGTTTGGTGCCTGGCTTTTACTAGTTTTGAGATGGGCTGGAATTAGTAGGATTGATGATATACAGATGTGAGGCTAGGTATATATTGGATTATAAATTGGACAATTTGTTGACTTTAAATGAATTAGAATGACAAATCGTCCACATCATCTAATGAGTACGCACTACTGTGTTCTCCCGTACGTAATTCATCAAATCTTCTGATCTGCTGTACATGAATGGCAGATCAGAAGTTATTTTTAGCTATTTTGTTAAAGTCAGATAGGGTGTACACCCAACCGGATGACCAGGTAATATTTTAACGTTATATAGTTAACGATGAATTGAGCAAATGATGCAAGAAATATTGTTTAGTCGTTTGAAGGATTGAGCAGTGTGTACACATTATGTCACTTGTTCTGGGGATTTAGGGAAATTGGGATGATCATTTCATCGTCTGCACATCGTCTAATGTGCACCTACCCTTAGTCACCTTAACTTTGTGGGTTTAACCTAGATTGAGATATGAAGTAAGTATATAAACTTCTAGACAAAAGACAACTATAAAATATGGGTTTCAGCAGAAACCCACCAAGATGTGGACACTGGACTCAAAAAATGGAAGACATTTATAAGGGCTAAAACACTGAGCTGAGTATGTCACTGTGAGGTTCTGATTTTGTTGTGGACCCGGAGTGGTGATATGAGCAAACACAGAAGCAGATTTAAATAAAAAGGTGGAGCTTTTAATAAGTGACTTAGTAGACATGGGAATGGCAAACGAAAAAGTCCAGGTATAGCACAAAAGTGCACTTGATAACTGTAGTGGGGTAAATTGGATAATGTCCAGATAGTGACAGGCAGGAACAGTCCAATATGCCGGTATGGTGAGCTGTAAAGAATGCAGACAGAGGTAATGAAGTCTAGCTAGGTGTAAGTGGAGGCAAAATGCAGGGAAACAGCAGGTTCAGGTACTCAGGCAGGGGAAAAGGTAAATGGAGGGTGCAGGTTAAGTCCAGCAGGTTGGAGCAGGCAAGGTATAGGATAGTAGCGCTTCCAAGGAGGCAGGTAAGGCACAGATACTCTCTCTCAGCCGCTGCTGAGAAACACATTGCACTGACAAGGAAGGAAGGCTCTGGACCTTCCTAAATACCCGGTGCCATGCTGTGACTGGCTGGAAAGAACACATCACCCACCAAGTTTGGACAACTTGAATCACATGGCCGCAGGCAAGATGGCAGAGCCCATGCCAAACGGAAAGGAAGCACCACCAGGTTTCAACAGCCCTAGTGACAAAGTGCCCACACAGAACCACATGCAGCCAATGCCCCTTGCCAAACACCAGCATCGCTGACAGACACCCCTTGCCACAATGTCCGCACAGATAATAGCCGGTGACCACCATGCCGAGAAAGCCTGGCCGTGACAGTCACTTGTTATTTATTGCATGTTGTTTTTATTATAACTTTTCAGTACTCAATAAATTGTATTTTCCTATTTTTTTATATGGACAAAGTATTTGGCCACACCTGTTAATTATTGTATTAAGGTGTTTCAATCAGACCCGTTGCCACATGTCTATAAAATCAAGCACTTAACCATGCAGTCTCCATTTGCAAACATTTTTTGATACAAAATAGGTCGATTTGAAGGGCTCAGTGACTTTATGTGGGGTACTGTGACAGGAAGTATGGTACTGTGATAGGAAGTGTGGTACTGTGATAATAAGTGTGGTACTGTGATAGGAAATGTGGTACTATGATAGGAAGCATGGTACTGTGATAGGAAGTGTGGTACTGTGACAGGAAGCATGGTACTGTGATAAGAAGTGTGGTACTGTGATAGGAAGTGTGGTACTGTGATAGGAAGTGTGGTACTGTGACAGGAAGCATGGTACTGTGACAGGAAGCGTGGTACTGTGATAGGATGCATGGTACTGTGACAGGAAGTGTGGTACTGTGATAGGAAGCCTGGTACTGTGACAGGAAGTGTGGTACTGTGACAGGAAGCATGGTACTGTGATAGGAAGTGTGGTACTGTTACAGGAAGCATGGTACTGTGACAGAAGCCACCCTTGCAATAAGACAGTTCAAAAAATTTAATCCCTGCTGGATATTCCACGGTCAGCTGTAAGTGATATTATTAGAATGTGGAAGCATTTAGGAATGACAGCAAGCAGAAAACCACATAAAATCACAGAGCAGGGTAAGCGACTGCTAATGCGGATGGTGTGTAAAAGTCATGGAGTCATTACATCAAATATCCTCTGAAAACACCAATTGTCACAGGGACATATCCCTGTGGCTCTTGCAAAATATGTGACCACATTATCAATATTAAACAAATTAAGGATAAATATGGAGAAAATATTTACCTTAGAAATTACATTAATTGTAGAAGTATGAATGTCATCTATTGCATCACATGTCCGTGTGGACTCAAATATATTGGTATGACATCTCATATGCTGAAACAGAGGGCACTTGAGCACTTAGGCACTATTAGAAATGCGGAATCAGACTTAGCCATGGAGGGTCCACTATGGATCTTAAAATATGCGGCTTAGAGATAGTAAATCTTGCCATTAGAGGGGGTGATATTACCAAAGAACTTCTGAGAAGGGAAAGCTACTGGACCTTCAGACTTGGTAGCACTGCCCCAAAGGGAATGAATGAGAATATCAATTTTAGTGCCTTTTTATAGTCTTATCATCATTATTTTTAACTATGTTTTCATGGTGATATATTATTCATTCATATGCTGTTGTCACATTTATATACAATCACAATGATACAACTCACTACATTTTACACTTTGGCACCACTACAGACTTAGTAGCACTATAGATATATATCCTATACACATTATCCATTTTTCATATATTATTACTTATAGGGATGATTCATTCATTTGTTACATTTTATTTTAACACATTTAATTGTTTACATAACATTTGTTATTTCACTTTCACATTGTATTTTCACATTTATTTTTACTGCCGCTATCTCTCACTATTACTAGATTAATGATCATCACCAGTGTAGCTTTTTATTCATAATAATTAAATCTTTTTTAGACCTATTTAATATAACTATCTTTCACGCCTTTTAAAATAATGATTTCACCACTAAAAATTTTTAAACTATAATAAGAAAATCTTTTTAGACTTATTTAACACAATTATTCAATCATTCAAGTTTTGAGAAATTCTTAAGTTATAGTAATCAATTGATATCCTATAACAATAATGGATATCCAGTTAATTATTAATTTTTGGATTTATATTTTTATTATGCCCTCATTTCTTTACATTTATATATTTATTCCTTATAAATGACACATTCATAATCCTTAATGCCCTACTGGATTAATTAATTATATACTGCTTGATAATTATGGGCTTATTTAACATGCCAACTATTACATGAAATTACAGATTGGTCAGAGCACAAAGGATTTTTTTGGCTCACAGACAAATCAGTTTAATTGATAACTAATCTGATTGGCTGCTGACAGTTTTTAATCAAGACCATGAGTATGGGGGATCAGGTGATCTGTTGTGAACAAGCCTGAATAGCAAAACGCACGTCATTCCTTCCCATTATTCCCCTCCTGATGTTTGTTACGAAAAGCTGACCGGCAGACAGGCGGCAAGCCTCTCCCAGCACACTGACTCCAGTCCCCTCTGTTCAACTACACGTGGCTATTCAACATCTAACGGACCTGCCGGCCTGATCAGCTTACTGGCAGACAGGCTGACGAGTCCCATGGACATGCCGATCTCCATCCCCATGTTGACCGCTTATTACAAGCTGTCAATCAGCACTACATGGATCTGGTAATCAAGAGCAATGCTCTGATTCTACTTGCTATATAGGGATACTATCCACCTTACCCAGCCTTTAAGCACAGTATATTGTGTGTGAGACTTTATCACACACAGTAATTAGATCTAATACTTGTTACAGGTCACACTGCTACTCTCTCAGCTTTTTTCAAGTGATCTTTCTGACTGGTCTGGGTGAATTTAACCCCTGCAATACCGGCAGGCACCAGGGATTATCTAACTCCAACTATCAAGACCTTTAACACAATACCACTATATATTTCTTTCTATAGACATTAGTTTTCTCACTCTCTCATTACCTGTTCACTACGTAGGAATCAAACAACAGGTAAAAGTAGAGAAGAGGAACACTTAAAATGTATTACTAATTATTTACCTTTATATTCAATATATACAGCAATATAAGTGACTTGTGTTCAATTTTGGTATTATGCTTTGATGTTACTAATCACAAGATTTCGTATACAGATTTTTTCATTGTCATTTATTTTCTTTGGTCTAAATAACTGTTGCTTAAACATTTATTCTAACTAATCAGCTGGCATTCAAATGAGGATATTAACCCTTTTGATATACAGATATTCCAGCTACTCTATTTTTCATGCATGCTTATTGCTGATAAATGATCACATTAAGTGGAAAATATTATGGTTACTGTGTCAGCTAAATTAAGATTCATCTCAAACATATTGATTGATGCTATTATTCAAAGATTGACGTTTGCTTATTACTGCTGATATACTTTGCTTATATACTTTTGCAAATTAATCCTGTATGTTTATGATCTATATACTGTATGTATCATAATATACTATAAGAGCTATATGCAATACAAACGACCAATTTTTGATGTTATAAAACTTTTCTACTACACACCTTTTGCATTGCTTATATAAATATGACTGTATGATTATAATATCTATCTTGATGCAGACATTGGATTGAAACCCTCTAACTGTCTTGATTGATATGGTTGGCTACACTGATTGATATTAACTTTAGAATCCCATGATTATATAGTATATACATGATATGATTTAGTAGACCATTGAATATTTAATTCTTATCAGATGTGTGGTATCAATCACTTGATCTGATTAGATTTTCATAAGTTATATACTCATGTGCATTGATTTATTACTTCCTAAATCTACAATATAGTAGGATACATCCTTCACTTTACAGGTGCCTGCCTTTTCAAATCATGATTTGACAACAATGTTGCAGTTTTATTTTTATCTTGGCTGAACAGAACATGTTGCATTTTCAGAACTATAGCTTATTAATCAAAAATCTGGAGGGAAATACCTAGATATAGAATTAATATCATCTAGGAGATATATAGACAATTATATTCGCCTAAGACATATGATCATTCAAATTATTTCATATTATATCATTTTATATTATATATAAGTAGGTAATAAAAGTTAATGTTTTAAAAATTATAATCATTACATTTGTACAATTTAAGAGTGGCCCAAAAAAGGAATTTTTCTTTTTTGCCCTTGTAAAAACAAAACAATATATACATTCATTTATATATTCCTGGGAGCACCACCAACACACTGTTATTTATTTATGTGATTAAACTCAGAATTATAACGCAATACAGTTGGTTTATTGACTAATCTATAATTATTATCCTGTGCAGGGTCCCATTTCCCAACTCCCTTTTTCCTTTCATATTATTTGGTGTGTAAAAGTCACCAACATTCTGCTGTTTCCATAGCTGAAGAGTTCCAAACTTACACTGGCATTAATGTAAGCACAACAACTGTGTGGTCAGAGCTTAAGTGAATGGGTTTCCATGGCCAAGCAGCTACATGCCAGCCTCATATCACCAAGTCCAATGGCAAGCATCAGATGGAGTGGTGAAAAGCACATCAACACTGGTCTGTGGAGCAGTGGAAACGTGTTCTGTGGAGTGACAAATCATGCTTCTCTGTTTGGCAGTCAGATGGGTGAGTCTGGTTTTGGTGGATGCCGGGAGAACATTCCCTGCCTGACTGCATTGTGCCAACTGTGAAGTTTGGTGAAAGAAGTATAATAATAAAGGGCTGTTCTGGTTTGGGCTAGGCCCCTTATCTCCAATGAAGAGCAATCTTAATGCTTCAGCATACCAAGACATTTTGGACAATGCTGTGCTTCCAACTTTGTGGTAACAGTTTGGGGAAGGTCATTTTATAGTCCAGCATGACTGTGCCCCAGTGCACAAAGCAAGGAGTATAAAGACATGGTTTGATGAGTACTGTGTGGAAGAACTTGACTGGTCCCCACAGAGCCTTGACCTCAACCCCATTCTGCACCTTTGGGATGAACTGGAACAGAGATTGTGAGCCAGGACTTCTGATCCAACCTCAGTGTCTGACATCATAAATAGTCTACAGAATGAATGGGCAGAAATTCCCACAGAAACCCTTAAAAATCTTGAGGAAAGCCTTCCAAGAAAAGTGGAAGCTGTTTTAGCTGCAAAAGGGGGACCAACTCCATATTAAAGTGTATGCATTTGAATACAATGTCATTGCAGTCCCTGTTGGTGTAATGGTCAGATATCTGAATTGTTGATTATCATGTATTGATGTGGTGATAGAAAATATTTTTGTGGCCGACTTTACCATAATAATGTCATCAGGGCATCTGAGTGATGCTCCCCCTCTTGACAACACTGAAACACTGCCTTGTCGTGGCAAGTGAAGCAATACTTCTTGCCAGTAAAGTTACTGTAGTTGTCAAAGAGTGTATGTTGTGGCTGATTTATCAGTTTCCTATAAGTGTACTGGACTGAAAACTGGGATTTGGAAATTCCTGAGACAGCAAAATTCCAAAATAAAATTAGTTATGATTTAAATCCATTAAATAGCTTGAAAAAAGTAACTCTCTATGAGAGCTATCAATAGCCAGTGATTACCTTCACCAGGTGAGGGCTTTGAAAAATAGAAATAAGCCTTAAATTATTTAAAAGCATCACATTCTTACAGAATTTATGCTTTTTTACAATTGATACACAGACCCGAAATCATTAACACTGTTTGCTTGCAGTACTAATGCTGTTAATGGATGGTACCTTTTTTCTAAATTCTTGATTTCAAAATTCATATAATATGTTAATATACTGGATTTTGAAGAAATGGAGTTACATTTTCAAATACATAATGGCGGCAGCCATTTTCCCAGTTATCTGAGCATAAGCAGAAAAGATGTCCCTGGGAATGTAGGCATGTTTGCCATTTTCCTGGAGACCCGCACATGCATAGTAGAAACTGTACACTGACAGAGAGGAGGGGGCCCAAACAGAGGCTGCACACAGGCCCCATCCTCTCTTAAAATGCCCCTGGTGTTATCTATTTAATATTTACTAACATTTATTTACAGAGAACATACATATTCTACAGCACTTCACAGAGAATGTTTGACCATTTATATCAGTTCCTGCCTCAGTGGAGCTAAACTGTATATTCCTGTATAAATGTACAGACACACTAGGGATAATTTTTTGTCTTGAGCCAATTAGCCTACTAAAAACTTTTTGGATTGTGTGTGGAAACCAGAATAAACCCACACAAACACAGAGACTATGGGCATTATTCAGCTTAGGTCGCAAATCTGCGGACGCATGCACCCGACCACTGGCAAAATATGCAAATGAAAGTGATCACAGCACTATACTAGAGACCCACCACTGTATAAAGCCGCCCACTTCCCATTACTTACATCTGCAAAACCTTTTCAAGTCTGCAAAAACATCGGAAACGTCTAATAACATCAGACCGATATGCACACTTGTGGTTGAACTGACCTCACTCACAAACTGCTAAACGTCCTGTTGGTATCTGGAGCTCAGGCTGCATATGCCATCGTGGGGGCTTAATTATGCACACCCCTGTAACAGCATGAAAACAAACAGGCACGTCTGCGTTTCACCAACCACCCCCCCTCTCCACCCCCAAACGGCACTTCCTGTCAATCATTTCTCAACATGTATGCATTACCGCTGCGTTCACATACCCAATCACAGTGGTTGGTTTGCACACATGCAATGTAATGCATACGCATGCTCAGACTACCGGATGTGTACTCAGTATCAACCGGATGTGTGCATCGCAGTCTTGTGATCCAAGCTGAATGAGGCTCTACATACAATCTCAACACACTCAGGAATATAGTAGGAATTGAATCCAAGACCTCAGCACTGTGAGGCAGCAATAATAACCATTACACTTTGCTGGAGAAAATATCATCTTGCACATACTATATGTTCATTTGACAAAGTTATCATTATGAAATAAGAAAATATATATTCTTGTCAGTTTGGGTGTAATATGAGATATCTGCACACCTAACTGAGTGGACTGAGGACTGGAGGCTGCAAGTGCAGAGGCAGGTGGTGAGGACACTGGTACCTCAGGCTCCCAAGGTACAGATCTGGGGACAGGATTTGTGTCCACAGGAACCATCCAACCTTCTAGAGAGTGGATTTAAAGTCTCCCATGGGCTTCTTTACATTTTCTATGTTTTTGCTGATAATATTTATCTACTGAACACATACTCATGTGCTGTCTCTGACCAACTCCACGAGTAATACTATTGGTGACTGTGTCAGAGTAGCAACGGGTAGGAATTTGTTGTGTGGCCAATCATCCTTCTGCTGCTCAGTCTCTAGTGATGAAGTCTTCATGCTGGTCTTCTATGATGGGTGCTTCACTCACATCTGAGAGGAAACTACATCTCTCCAAATAATTATTTATTATTTTCTACATATAAGTAAAGATTTAACTAACACACCTTTGCTTTCATTTTGTTAAATAAATAATATGAATAGGTGCCATAAGTGATGAGCAAACCAGGTAGGAACATAGGGCCGATGGTGCGTATTGTGCATGCATATCATTTGTAGTGTGCATGCATGAGTTATCATTGTGATCACCGACGCAGATGCAAAGCCATCACAGATGGGGGGATGGGATGACAGCATTTGGGGATTGTGACAGGGGCGTGATTGTAAAAATGTAAGCAAGCCTGACGGTTTGAATGCTGTTGCATGGGCATGCATAAATTAGCCACTGCAACGGCATACGCAGCTTGTGTACTCACTGTGTGTGATGAGCTTTGCAATTTCTGAATGAGGTCAAACCTGTAGCAATTGTGCATGAGAGGCCAAAGTTACTCAACTTATTACGGATGTGAGAGAGCGGTAGTGGGCATCTCTATGCTGGCTCTGTGAAGGCTTTGCAATTGCATTCATTAGTATATTTTCACAGCAGACCTGCGTGCCTAATCACAGCCATGATTGCAATAGCAATCCGTAATGAATCAGGCCCATAGTGCAAAGGTTCGGGTCTGGTTCATCTTGTTGGGGTAGTCCATCAGTGCTGCTGTATCACGTTATTCAATCTTTTTGTGAGAAACAACAAAAATGCTAAATTCCACCTCAGTAGTCTCTTATTGTCTCCTGTCATTCTGTGTAGTCAACTAAGGAGGTTGGTACCTGTTATCACTGAGTTTTTTCTTCCAATACAGTATAGTTATAATTTCTTTAGAGCCCATATAGTCACCAGGCATTCCATATCAGTGAGAGCATACTGTGTGTCATCTCCCTATACAACTGTTTTTGGGATAAGTATGTCACTGATGCTCCTGTCTTTGTTTTATACTTAGTACAACAATATTTCTAAGATGTAGACAATAGACCGGCAGATGTATCTTAATCCCAATGCCGGAATACAGATGGACGCCAGACCGATTGAGGTAAGTCTGGGCGTCTTTGTACTTAGCCGCAGGGGGGGTAGGTTTAGGGACTCCTGGGGGGACTTAGGGTTAGGGACCTCTGTGGAGTGTTAGGGCTAGGCTAGGGGGAGGTGGGTTAAAGGGTTAGGTGCTTCTGGGGGGGTCAGGGTTAGGCTCCCTCCCACGAGGGTTAGAGTTAGGGTGTGGTAAGGGTGGGTTAGGTTTAGGCACCCCCCTGGGAAGGTTAGGATTATGGTGCAGTAAGGGTGGGTTAGGGTTAGGCACCCCCCTGGGAAGGTTAGGATTAGGGTACAGTAAGGGTGGGTTAGGGTTAGGTACCCCCGGGGAGGTTAGGGTTAGGCACCCCCTGGGAAGGTTAGGTTTATGGTGCGGAAAGGGGGGGTTAGGGTTAGACACTAGGGGGAGGTTAGGGTTAGGCACTAGGGGGAGGTTAGGGTTAGGCACCACTAAGGGAGGGTAAGGGTTAGGGGGGGAGACAGGTAGGGTACTTACCAGCCCTGTCGGGATCTTCTCCCTTCCGGCAGCCAGTACCACTATTCATCCACAGGGACTTCATAGCCAATCCGTAATTCCATTGTTCTCCCAGTTTCAATACATATGTGTCAATTTGGAGTAAAATATTTTGGTGGAAATCTGGAGTAAACAAGACCTGAGCTAATGCATCCTTTAGATGAGTGAAGGTTTTTCTTGCACATATTAGCTGTTTGAATGTTTTTGGAATTTAAATAAGTGAGAAGTTTTGCAATAGTACTGTATTGGTGAAAAAATTTCCTATATTATCCAATACTGCCTAGTAATATTTACATTTTTCTTTAGTTGAAGGGTCAAAACCAAATATCATCCAGTGTTTCAACTACAGCATTTCCACAATATCCATCTGACAGTTGTTTGGATTAATGGCCAATGTAGTGATCACATACAAGCACTCACCTCAGAACCATGTGTTAGGTAGTCTAACATGACATTACTAACAATTGTGATGTCAACAATTTAAGCCTAAGCAACAGCCTGACATATTTTTAAAACATGGTTTAGTGTCCATTGGAATGTGGCCAGGCTTTTTGTCTCGTATTAATATGGAATTATTGTAAACTGATAAAGTTTGGGGGCCTATCCATTAGCAGATAAATTTGAATGATGAACGATATATCGTTCAGTCGTTCAATTTTTCTGTCATGGATAGGCCCTGACGATGACAGATGCGCACTAACACGGCCAACAAATTGTGTCTTTCGTCTCTCCAACATGTTGGTCAATTATCGCTTATCGCTGACAGATATTAGAAATATATGTCAATTTATAAGTGGTAAAGGACGAACGATGAATGATATTTTTAATGAAAATTAATAGAAACAAAAAAAATCCACTCCCTGAATGATGTCATGCAATATCGTTCGTCGTTTGCAAAAATCTGTCATCTACATGTCAGATATCTGTCACCGCAGCCCCAGGAATTTTCAAGGGTTAAATCTTTTGTCTTTCATCGTAGAGAAAGACCTGCTAATGGATAGGGCCCTATAGAATAATCCCCTTGTATCTTGGTCAAGGGGATCTGGAAATAACCCTTATATCCAGGATGAATATGCACTGTTTCCTCAATAATTGAAAATCTGGGACATTTTTAGTATTGGTTACAACAGTTATCAGTATGTAATCAACACATACAGTACAGTAACTGTGGTCTGGTTCTTTTTTGGAATAATACAGCACTGACAACCCAGGGACTCCTAGAGGTTACAAACATTTCCTACACTAGCATATCCCTAACTTCTTTCTTTTTCATCTTGACCCCCATAAGGAAATCCTATTGTCAAATTGGCTCCATGTTGACATAAAGGAAACAAAAAAATAAGTTTCTCATGGGTCGGCTAATGAAGAGAACTTGTATGTCCAAGGGTCTTCCTAAATGCTTTGTCTTTTGATAAAATCTGGCTTATCTGCACCTCACTCGTAATAATTTATTTTACATTGCCAATTATTCTTACAGGGAGTCATTCCCATCATCAACTAAGTAGCTATGTAGCTTCTGTAGGGACTATATGGTGTCTAAAAACACTTTTTCCACAATGGCATAGGCATCTTACCTGTGTGGAAGCTTTCTGCTCAAATATATTTCTGGCTGAGGATGAAACCCTAGACATATGCACTGGCATCCATCTGCACCACAGAGTGATGATTAAAAACTGGTTCCTACATGGGAGATGTAGTCAGAGTAGCTTTGAGACCTTGTTAGGGACGTTGGTATAGAGGAGCCTTGACGCTGGCCTGGCGCTTAATCATATATTTGCAAAAAGTATTTCTGCTGATATTGTTGCAGTGTGCTGGAGGGAATATCCTTTTTTCTGTGATTCAGAGAAAGGCCCACCCTTTACAAACACCTGTGCAATATCATTAAGCTGATGTGAGCGACCACTATACTTTTTATTTGCAGTTCTGAAAGGCATGAGGGGAGCCTGCATTGGGAGGATGTGCTGGTCTGTATAGTGTAATTTGGAGGTTTCTGGGGTACCTCCTAGGTGAGTCAGCTCTCAGCTTATTTATTTATATGTGCTGTTATTATGCAATAAATTAATTTGTAATTATATGACCCAGAGTGGGTGCTACTATTAGGTAGCATTAATTATTTTGAGGTGAATGTTTGGGCGTGGGGCCCCTGGAGTTGCTCTGGCTAGGCCTTTATCAGGGCATCACCACTTAATTCATATAGATACATTTTCATCACCTTTCTATTTGTTTGTTTATTATTTATGTAATTTTAATTCTTTCTTATTATATTAACACTTACTGGTTACCTTTACACATTTATACTCTACATTTCACCATCACCTTATTTCCCTATTTATTGTGATGCCTTGGGGATGGTCCTTGGCTGGATTCTTTTGGGGCTCCCTGCGCCTCAGACGTGAAGCCCTGAATGTTAGGGATGCTGGTATTAGTTGCAAATGTATGCAACTAATTAGGGGTGTGCACCGGCCACTTTTCGTGTTTTGTGTTTTGGTTTTGGATCTGGATCTTTCTTCGTGTTTTGGATCTGGATTGGTTTTGCCAAAACCACCCTTCCGTGTTTTGGGTTCTGGGTTTTGTGTTTTGGATCTGTATTTTTTTGAAAAAAAGCATAAAAACAGCTAAAATCACAGAATTTGTAGGTTTTTCTGCTCCTATGCTATTATTAACCTCAATAACCTTAATTTCCACTCATTTCCAGTCTATTCTGAACACCTCACACCTCACAATAGTGTTTTTATGTCCAAAAGGTTGCACCGAGGTAGCTGGATGACTATGCTAAGCGACACGAGTGGGCGGCACAAACACGTGACCCATCTAGGAGTGACACTGCAGTGGCAGGCAGGATGGCAGTTAGAAAAACTAGGCCCCAAACTGTACATAATGCAAAGAAAAAAAGAGGTGCAAGATGGAATTGTCCTTGGGCCCTCCCACCCACCCTTATGTTGTATAAACAGGACATGCACACTTTAACAAATCAATCATTTCAGCGCCAGGGTCTGCCACACAACTGTGGCTGAAATGATTGGTTCGTTTGGGCCCCCACAAAACAAGCTGGCAATTAATGTGTCCCTGCACAAACTGGCTCTACGGAGGCAAGATGTCATCCTCATCCTCCTCATCCACCGATTCCTCACCCTCTTCAGTGTGTACATCCTCATCCTCACAAAGTATTAACTCGTCCCCACTTGAATCCACCACCACAGGTCCCTCTGTACCTTCTGGAGGCTGGTCTCCCTGGAAGAGCTGATAATTCATTTTGATGAACATCATCTTCTCCACATTCTGTGGAAGCAACCTCCTACGCCTTTCGCTGACAAGGTTCCCGGCTGCACTAAACACTCTTTCGGAGTACACACTGGAGGGGGGGCAACTCAGGTAAAATAGAGCCAGTTTGTACAGGGGCCTCCAAATTGCCTCTTTTTCCTGCCAGTACAGGTATGGACTGTCTGACATGCCTACTTGGATGCTGTCACCGATGTAATCCTCCACCATTCTGTCAATGGTGACAGTATCATATGCAGTGACAGTAGACATGTCAGAAATTGTTGCCAGGTCCTTCAGTCCGGACCAGATGTCCAAACTTGGTCCTGCCTGCCCTGCATCACCGCCAGCGGGTTGCTTAGGATACCTAAGTTTTTTCCTGGCAGCCCCAGTTGCGGGAGAAAATGAAGAAGGAGCCGTTGACGTGTCACGTTCCGCTTCAGCTGACAGTGTGTTCACCAGCAGGTTTTTGCACCTCTGCAGGCTTGTGTCGGCCGGAAAGAGAGACACCACATAGGCTTTAAACCTAGGATCGAGCACGGTGGCCAAAATGTAGTGGTCTGATTTCAACAGATTGACCACCCTGGAATCCTGGCAAAGCTAATGAAGGGCTTCATCCACAAGTCCCACATGCCGAGCGGAATCGCTCCGTCTTAGCTCCTCCTTCACTTTCTCCAGCTGCTTCTGCAAAAGCCTGATGAGGGGAATGACCTGACTCAAGCTGGCAGTGTCTGAACTGACTTCACGTGTGGCAAGTTCGAAGGGCTGAAGAACCTTGCACAACACGGAAATCATTCTCCACTGCGCTTGAGTCAGGTGCATACCCCCTCCTTTGCCTATGTCATAGGTGGATGTATAGGCTTGTATGGCCTTTTGCTGCTCCTCCATCCTCTGAAGCATATAGAGGGTTGAGTTCCACCGCGTCACAACCTCTTGCTTCAGGTGATGGCGGGGCAGGTTCAAGAGTGTTTGCTGGCGCTCCAGTCTTCGGCACGCAGTCGCTGAATGGCGAAAGTGGCCAGAAATTTTTCGGGCCACCCAAAGCGTCTCCTGCACGCCCCTGTCGCTTTTCAGAAAATTCTTCACCACCAAGTTTATTGTGTGAGCAAAACATGGGACGTGCTGGAATTTGCCCAGATGTAATGCCCGCACAATATTGGTGGCGTTGTCAGATATCACAAATCCCCAGGAGAGTCTAAGTGGGGTAAGCCACTGGGCGATGATTTCCCTCAGTTTCTCTAAGAGGTTGTCGGCGGTGTGCCTCTTACTGAAACCGGTGATACACAGCGTAGCCTGCCTTGTAACGAGCTGGCGTTTCTGAGATGCTGCTACTGGTGACGCTGCTGCTGTTGCTGCGTAAGGTGATACATCTACCCAGTGGGCTGTCACAGTCATATAGTCCTTAGTCTGCCCTGTTCCACTTGTCCACATGTCCGTGGTTAAGTGGACATTGTGTACAACGGCATTTTTCAGGACACTGAGGACACTTTTTCTGACGTTTCTGTACAGTCTCGGTATCGCCTGCCTAGTGAAGTGGAATCTAGACGGGATTTGGAACCGGGGACACACTACCTCCATCAATTGTCTAAATCCCACTGCACTAATGGCGGATACCGGACGCACGTCTAACACCAACATAGCAGTCAAGGCCTCAGTTATACGTTTTGCTTCAGGATGACTGCTGTCGTACTTCATCCTCCTCGCTAAGGACTGTTGGAGGGTCAATTGTTTAGTAAAAGTAGTGGTGTTCCTACTTCCTCTCTGGGATGATGAACGACTCCCAGCAGCAGCAGCAACAGCAGCAGCGGCAGCAGTAGGCGTAGCAATGCAGGATCCTCCGGAGGAATCCCGGATAGGAGAGTCAGTCATGCCAGTGATATGGCCTGCAGGACTACTTCCGATCCTGACTAAGGAGGAAATTGACGAGGAGGGAGTTGACGGTGTGGTTTGCAGGCGCTTGGATACAACAGGACAACGGGATTTAGGTGTCCCTGGACTGCTTACGGTCTGAGCCAAAGTTTCTGAACTTGACAGTAACTTTTTATGAACGCGCTGCAGGTGCCGTATAAGGGAGGATGTTCCTAGGTGGTTGACGTCCCTACCCCTACTTATTTCACCTTTACATATGGTACATATGGCAAGACAGTTGTTGTCCGGATTTGGATAGAAATATTGCCAGACCAAAGAGGTGGAATGTTTGGTCTTCTGCCCAGGCATGACCGTGATGGGCTTTTTCATCCCACGGACAACAACTGTCTCCCCCGGAGCCTGATTTAAACAAACCACATCACCATCAGAATCCTCCTCGCCAACTTCCTCCTCAGCGCCAGCTACACCAGTATCCTCATCCTGTTGTACTTCAACAGTGACATCTTCAATTTGCATATCAGCAAGTGGACTGTGGGTGCTCCTTTCAGCACTTGCAGGGGGCGTGCAAATGGTGGAAAGAGCCACCTCTTCCCGTCCAGTGCTGGGAAGGTCAGGCATCGCAACCACCACCACACTTGGACTCTCTTTGGGGATTTGTGATATCTTCTTAGAAAGCACAGTTCTTCGCTGTGCTTTTGCCAGCTTAACTCTTTTGATTTTTTTAGTGGGAGGAGTGCTTCCATCGTCATGTGAAGCTGAACCACTAGTCATGAACATACTAGGGATCGACCTTAGCCGTTCCTTGCCACTCCGTGTCGTAAATGGCATATTGGCAAGTTTACGTTTCTCTTCAGCTGATTTAAATGTCTTTTTCAAGGTCATTTTCCTGAACTTTGCCATTTGGGATTGTATGTGCCCTCTACTATGACATTGGGCATCGGCCTTGGCAGACGACGTTGATGGCATGTTATCGTCTATGTCATGACTAGTGGCAGCAGCTTCAGCACTAGGAGGAAGTGGTTCTTGATCTTTCTCTATTTTATTTTTATCGGAGAAAGTTTGGTCCTCCATTTATGTTATATCGATTTGATATATACGTGCGGCTAAACACAGAAAATAAAATTTTTTTTGGTTCGGACTGGAGTGTACTTTGTGGGTTACAGCACCCTTTAACGGTCAAGCCAGCCGGCCCTTTACTTATGACACAGGCGCACTCTTGGCACTACTTTGTTGATGCACGTGCGGCTACTGCGCACACAATTCACAAACACAGAAAATAATTTTTTTTTTGGTTTGGACTGGAGTGTACTTTCGGGGGTTACAGCACCCTTAACGGTCAAGCCAGCCGGCCCTTTACTTATGACACAGGCGCACTCTTGGCACTACTTTGTTGATGCACGTGCGGCTACTGCGCACACAATTCACAAACACAGAAAATAATTTTTTTTTTGGTTTGGACTGGAGTGTACTTTCGGGGGTTACAGCACCCTTAACGGTCAAGCCAGCCGGCCCTTTACTTATGACACAGGCGCACGCTTGACACTACTTTGTTGATGCACGTGCGGCTACTGCGCACACAATTCACAAACACAGAAAATAATTTTTTTTTGGTTTGGACTGGAGTGTACTTTCAGGGGTTACAGCACCCTTTAACGGTCAAGCCAGCCGGCCCTTTACTTATGACACAGGCGCACGCTTGGCACTACTTTGTTGATGCACGTGCGGCTACTGCGCACACAATTCACAAACACAGAAAATAATTTTTTTTTGGTTTGGACTGGAGTGTACTTTCGGGGGTTACAGCACCCTTTAACGGTCAAGCCAGCCGGCCCTTTACTTATGACACAGGCGCACTCTTGGCACTACTTTGTTGATGCACGTGCGGCTACTGCGCACACAATTCACAAACACAGAAAATAATTTTTTTTTAGGTTTGGACTGGAGTGTACTTTCGGGGGTTACAGCACCCTTAACGGTCAAGCCAGCCGGCCCTTTACTTATGACACAGGCGCATGCTTGGCACTACTTTGTTGATGCACGTGCGGCTACTGCGCACACAATTCACAAACACAGAAAATAATTTTTTTTTGGTTTGGACTGGAGTGTACTTTCGGGGGTTACAGCACCCTTTAACGGTCAAGCCAGCCGGCCCTTTACTTATGACACAGGCGCACGCTTGGCACTACTTTGTTGATGCACGTGCGGCTACTGCGCACACAATTCACAAACACAGAAAATAATTTTTTTTTAGGTTTGGACTGGAGTGTACTTTCGGGGGTTACAGCACCCTTAACGGTCAAGCCAGCCGGCCCTTTACTTATGACACAGGCGCACGCTTGGCACTACTTTGTTGATGCACGTGCGGCTACTGCGCACACAATTCACAAACACAGAAAATAATTTTTTTTTTGGTTTGGACTGGAGTGTACTTTCGGGGGTTACAGCACCCTTAACGGTCAAGCCAGCCGGCCCTTTACTTATGACACAGGCGCACGCTTGGCACTACTTTGTTGATGCACGTGCGGCTACTGCGCACACAATTCACAAACACAGAAAATAATTTTTTTTTGGTTTGGACTGGAGTGTACTTTCGGGGGTTACAGCACCCTTAACGGTCAAGCCAGCCGGCCCTTTACTTATGACACAGGCGAACGCTTGACACTACTTTGTTGATGCACGTGCGGCTACTGCGCACACAATTCACAAACACAGAAAATACTTTTTTTTTGGTTTGGACTGGAGTGTACTTTCAGGGGTTACAGCACCCTTTAACGGTCAAGCCAGCCGGCCCTTTACTTATGACACAGGCGCACGCTTGGCACTACTTTGTTGATGCACGTGCGGCTACTGCGCACACAATTCACAAACACAGAAAATAATTTTTTTTTGGTTTGGACTGGAGTGTACTTTCGGGGGTTACAGCACCCTTTAACGGTCAAGCCAGCCGGCCCTTTACTTATGACACAGGGGCACTCTTGGCACTACTTTGTTGATGCACGTGCGGCTACTGCGCACACAATTCACAAACACAGAAAATAATTTTTTTTTAGGTTTGGACTGGAGTGTACTTTCGGGGGTTACAGCACCCTTAACGGTCAAGCCAGCCGGCCCTTTACTTATGACACAGGCGCACGCTTGGCACTACTTTGTTGATGCACGTGCGGCTACTGCGCACACAATTCACAAACACAGAAAATAATTTTTTTTTGGTTTGGACTGGAGTGTACTTTCGGGGGTTACAGCACCCTTTAACGGTCAAGCCAGCCGGCCCTTTACTTATGACACAGGCGCACGCTTGGCACTACTTTGTTGATGCACGTGCGGCTACTGCGCACACAATTCACAAACACAGAAAATAATTTTTTTTTAGGTTTGGACTGGAGTGTACTTTCGGGGGTTACAGCACCCTTAACGGTCAAGCCAGCCAGCCCTTTACTTATGACACAGGCGCACGCTTGGCACTACTTTGTTGATGCACGTGCGGCTACTGCGCACACAATTCACAAACACAGAAAATAATTTTTTTTTGGTTTGGACTGGAGTGTACTTTCGGGGGTTACAGCACCCTTTAACGGTCAAGCCAGCCGGCCCTTTACTTATGACACAGGCGCACGCTTGGCACTACTTTGTTGATGCACGTGCGGCTACTGCGCACACAATTCACAAACACAGAAAATAATTTTTTTTTTGGTTTGGACTGGAGTGTACTTTCGGGGGTTACAGCACCCTTAACGGTCAAGCCAGCCGGCCCTTTACTTATGACACAGGCGCACGCTTGGCACTACTTTGTTGATGCACGTGCGGCTACTGCGCACACAATTCACAAACACAGAAAATATATTATTTTTTTAGCACTTGGGGGGAGCACCCCTGATGGACAGAGCACCCCCTGGACAACACTACAGCACCCCTTTAGGACTGGGACACTGCACAGGACTTTGGAGTGGACACAGCCCCTATGGAGAACTGACTGCACAACACAGTCCAGCCAGCCCCTATGGACTTTGAAGTAGTGGACACAGCCCCTATTAACAACAGCAGCACAGCACAACACAGCCAGCCCCTATGGACTTTGAAGTAGTGGACAACAGCAGCACTACACTACACTACACTACACAGCACTAACTCCCACCCTCCCTCTTCACTGTCCACAGCCGAGTGAGAAAATGGCGCCGACGCGGGTACCTTATATAGGATCCAAAACCCGCGAGACTCGGAAGGCGGGATGATGACGTTTTGCCTCGATGTCAGATCCGAGTCAGGCGGGAAAAGTCGAGCCTGACTCGGATCGGACTCGGATCGGGGGGGCTCGGGGGGGTTCGGATTTCAGAAATCCGAACCCGCTCACCCCTACAACTAATACCTCTGAACTTCTATTATCATGTAGGATTCAAGTACACTGCTCAAAAAAATAAAGGGAACACTAAAATAACACATCCTAGATCTGAATGAATGAAATATTCTTATTAAATACTTTGTTCTTTACATAGTTGAATGTGCTGACAACTAAATCACACAAAAATTATAATTGGAAATCAAATTTATTAACCCATGGAGGTCTGGTTTTGGAACCACACTCAAAATGAAAGTGGAAAAACACACTACAGGCTGCTCCAACTTTGATGTAATGTCCTTAAAACAAGTCAAACTGAGGCTCACTAGTGTGTGTGGCCTCCACGTGCCTGTATGACCTCCCTACAATGCCTGGGCATGCTCCTGATGAGGTGGCGGATGGACTCCTAAGGGATCTCCTCCCAGGCCAGGACTAAAGCATCTGCCAACTCCTGGACAGTCTGTGGTGCAACGTGGCATTGGTGGATGGAGCAAGACATGACGTCCCAGATGTGCTCAATTAGATTCAAGTCTGGGGAATGGGCGGGCCAGTCCATAGCATTAATGCCTTCATCTTGCAGGAACTGCTCACACACTCGAGCCACATGAGGTCTAGCATTGTCTTGCATTAGGAGGAACCCAGGGCCAACCGCACCAGCATATGGTCTCACAAGGGGTCTGAGGATCTCATCTCGGTACCTAATGGCAGTCAGGCTACCTCTAGCGAGCACATGGAGGGCTGTGCGGCCCCCCAAAGAAATGCCACCCCACACCATTACTGACCCACTGCCAAACCGGTCATGCTAGAGGATGTTGCAGGCAGCAGAACGTTCTCCTTGACGTCTCCAGACTCTGTCACGTCTGTCACATGTGCTCAGTGTGAACCTGCTTTCATCTGTGAAGAGCACAGGGTGCCAGTGACGAATTTGCCAATCTTGGTGTCTCTGGCAAATGCTGAACGTCCTGCACGGTGTTGGGCTGTAAGCACAACCCCCACCTGTTGACGTCGGGCCCTCATACCACCCTCATGGAGTCTGTTTCTGACTGTTTGAGCAGACACATGCACATTTGTGGCCTGCTGGAGGTCATTTTGCAGGGCTCTGGCAGTGCTCCTCCTGTTCCTCCTTGCACAAAGGCGGAGGTAGCGGTCCTGCTGTTGGGTTGTTGCCCTCCTACGGCCTTCTCCATGTCTCCTGATGTACAGGCCTGTCTTTTGGTAGCGCCTCCATGCTCTGGACACTACGCTGACAGACACAGCAAACCTTCTTGCCACAGCTCCCATTGATGTGCCATCCTGGATGAGTTGCACTACCTGAGCCACTTGTGTGGGTTGTAGACTCCGTCTCATGCTACCACTAGCACCGCCAGCATTCAAAAGTGACCAAAACATCAGCCAAAAAGCATAGGAACTGAGAGGTGGTCTGTGGTCACCACCTGCAGAACCACTCCTTTATTGGGGGTGTCTTGCTAATTGCCTATAATTTACACATCTTGTCTATTCCATTTGCACAACAGCATGAGAAATTGATTGTCAATCAATGTTGCTTCCTAAGTGGACAGTTTGATTTCACAGAAGTGTGAATGACTTGGAGTTACATTGTGTTGTTTAAGTGTTCCCTTTATTTTTTTGAGCAGTGTATTTCTGCTGATATTGTTGCAGTGTGGTGGAGGGAATATCCTTTTTTTCTGTGGTTCAGAGTAAACCCCTCCCTTTACAAGCACCTGTGTGATATAATTAAGCAGATGTGAGTGACCACTATTCTTTTTATTTGCAGCTTTGAGACCTGTCAGGGACATTCTGCTGTCTAGTTCATTATTTGAGGTTATTTCTTCTTTGTCAGGTACAGTAGGTCAGTTTCTTTTATAGAGTGATATATGGGCACAGACTTTCTATGGTACCCACTAGTACCTAAGAAGGACATAAGTTGTATCTTAGTTTTGGAGCTGGCTAGGCTGAGATAGTCTTTTCAATTCCCTGATCCTGGCTCATGTCCCCACCTCCACCTTTTCTGTGTCTCAGATACTTTATGTCTGAGCTGTAACATGGCATGTATATTTTTCATGCTTACGTGGGTGTCCTCTGGGTGCTCTGGTTTCCTCCCACACACCAAAAATATACTGGTAGGTTAATAGGCTCCCAACAAATGTAACCCTAGTGAGTATGTGCGTGTGCATGTGGTAGGGAATATAGATTGTAAGCTCCACTGGGACAGGGACTGATGTGAATGGCCAAATATTCTCTGTAAAGCACTGTAGAATATGTGTGTGCTATATAAATAAACTGGTAATAAAATAATAATAATCAGGTATGCATCATATTCATTGATGACATTTAGTTTCCTGTAGTTCATGCAGAAGCAGATATTCCAGTCCTTCTTGAAAATGAGGACTACATGTGAGGCCCTTGCTTATTCACCCCCATCATCTCTTCATACAGTATCTGCCCTAACATCTGTAGGAACCTAGAAAGCAGGCTGTCTAATAGCTGAATAATCACCTTTATTAGCTTGATGTTCTGCTAGCTACTGTTGGTCCTCTCTGGTGTTCCAATGAAAGAGACAAAGAAGAAAGCTAATGACAACAGTCTGAATATCGGTGCCAAAATCCTGACAGGTCAGGATACTGCCACTGGTATCCCGACCACCTGTTAGACTATGGTATTATGAAAAAGTCCCGCAACAGCCTTGAGGGCTGGAATGCTTGGCTATCTGCATCCATGGAACAACCTTGAGGGCTGGTGGACCTTGGCTAGTTGTGGCCTGTGGGTCCTTGAACAAGATGCAGCCTTTGGGCCATGCAGCAGCCTTGAGGGCTGGCAATGCCTTGGCTATTTGTACCCTGTGGGCTGTAGTACAAGATGCATCATTTGAGCCATGCAGCAGCCTTGAGGGCTGGTAATGCCAATGGTTAGTTGTAGCCTGTGGGCCATAGAACAAGATGCTGCCTTTTGGCCATGCAGCAGCCTGGAGGTCTCATAAGCCTTGGCTAGATGTCACAGAAGTGAAACTTGTGCCGCTGTGGTGACACAAATGGTTGTACGCTGGGTTGCATACTTCAGATGGTGGATTGAGACTTGTGCTGCCGGGTTGACACAAGCAGCTGAACAGAGGAGTGAGGCCTGTGCTGCCGGGTTAACACAAGTGGCTGGATGTTGAAGTGCATCCTGTGCCGCTGAGTTGACACAAGAAGCTGGACACTGGAGTGTGACCTGTGCCACCAGGTTAACAGAAGCAGCAGGACGCTTGGTGGAGCTCTCTGGATACTGAGTACTAACTGTGCTGCCTGGATGACACAAACACCAGGGAGAAGGTATGCGGACTGTGCCGCCTGGATGACTCAAATGGCAGGTAGATGTTAAGCGGACCGTGCTGCCAGAACCTGAAAACACGTGAAACGCTATCACCGGCTTCAGAGCAGTGTTCCCACCAGAAGGATATAGCCGCTGGAACCTATCCAGATTGGAGCACGCATGATGGACAGTTGACAGGAGGAGTTCAGCAAACTGTCACTCAACATTCACATGAGCAACTTGTGACACCACCGGCACCCAAAGGTAAGTACTGGGGTATTAGGGGGAGGTTAGGGTGTGGGGTAAGAGTTTGGCACTAGATGGAGGGATAGGGTTAGGCACCGGGGAGGGAGAGTTAGGATTAGGGTGTGGGGAAGGGGAGGTTAGGTTTAGGCATCAAGGAGGGGGAGGTTAGGCTTAGGTGCTAGGGGTGAAGGTTAGGCATAGGTATGGGAGGGTTAGAGTAAGGGTTAGGAAAATATTTAGCAGTCTTCCCTATGGGTGTCAGGATTCTAGCTGTCAGGATGTCGCTGTCGCTATTTTGATCAGCAGCATCCAGACAGCCAGGATTTCATATCCCATTTTATATTCTGGCAGTCATATAACAGTTATCGAAACTTATAATCCTCAATGCCTCACCTTGCTCTGCACTTGTTGAATGCTCTAGGGCAGGGATTCCCAACCACGGTCCTCAAGGCACACTAACAGTCCAGGTTTTAGGGATAGCCATACTTGAGCACAAGTGACTTAATTAGTACCTCAGTTTTTTTGATGTAACCATCTGTGCACAATCATGGATATCACTAAAACCAGGACTGTTAGTGTGCCTTGAGGACTGAGGTTGGGAATCACTGCTCTAGGGGGTTGTCACTCTGCTCTTCCTTAGGCAGGCTAAGAACTGGTTAGACCCAGGTATCCCAGTAATGACATTATTTCAACATGTTTATGTGGAAACCCTTTCAGTGTTCTGTTACTGTACATGTTTGATTGTGACACCCAGGCATGCATCATGAAAACATGATTTGGTTTCTGTGGAAAATGTGCAGCATTTACAAATGAATTCCTCCTCTCCCCACTGTGTTGAGAAAAGCAATGGGTTAATCTGAAAAAGGACATGAACATACAATAAATTACTGATGGACAGTTTTTGAATTATACTGTATGTCTAGAACAGTACTGTATATGAAATTTGGAGCCATATCTACAAGCATTATTTTCTATGTTTATCTAAAATGTGATTTTATGCCTCAGTATATGAATATGGAGCCTTATTTTCAAGGGGAAATTTCTACACTAATAAATCAATACACACACATGCCATCCTCACTTACAAAGATTCCCACATACTGTATATGGTGTTCACAGCCTATAGATGAATATGATTTCATTCTAAAAAGTTTTATTGTTATTACAGTAATATTTATATTATTATATTATTGAATTATACACTGAGAATCAAACCCAAACTATAATGCCTGTTTGCTGTAAAGTGCTGTAACATTACCACTACACCACAATAGTCACAGGTGGGAACCTTTAGTCTTTTAGCTCTTACATACAGATGCAGGGCATTTTGTAAGCCTGTCTGTCACTACAATGGGAGGCAGCTTACTGTACAGGATCTTCCTCTCCAGCTTTCTACTTATGCAGCCGCAGTATACTTTTCTAAAAATGTCACCTGCTGTCTGAAAAGTGGTACTGCACTATATTTCAGCCTCCTTACACATGTCCCGACATGTATATCTTTGCAGGGCTGTTTATCTGATGCCATGAATGGCTGGCCATGACTCAATTTTCACAAAGGTGTATGTGGACACATCTGACCATGTTTGATTGTGACACCCAGGCATGCTGAGAGCCCTGGGGGGCCTGGGTGAATGGGGAGTGTCCTAACTGTGGGATGCATGGCCATGCCCCCTTAGGAGAAAAAAAATATGTGCTGGAGAGGAGGGCGCTGTGAGCTTCTCAGCCCTGTGCATAGCCAGTGGGGGCGCCATCAGTGTGATCACTCCCCTAACAGGCATGGGAGACTGCTGATATGGCTAAGCAGCAGTATCCCAGTGCTGCCCAGCACACAGCAGCATGTGCTAGGCTGCTGTGATGTAAGGGGGGCAGCACCAGACCTGGGCCCCTGACAGACCCCTCCAGCAAGCCCAGGCAATTAGTACCCATTCCCCCCCTCTTGGCACCCCTGGAGACACCACAGATTACATCATATAGGCATAGATAGGTGAATGAGATATGGACCTTCCAAGGTGGCATGGAGTTTGCATTTCATAGGGAATAGCACCAACTTTTTCTAAATCACCTCATACACTCACTTATGAGAATTTTGATCTTCCTGAGTCTAATCCATATTCTCATACAAATTCCCTGACAGAGTGTATTTTGTCCCAAAGCTTCATCACATACTGTAGTCTATCACAGAGGCAACTAGCATAACAAACTAATTTTATCATATCTAGGGGACATTACTTGGGAAACCCTGAGCAACTTCTTTGCTTTTCTTGGTTGGGCACTACCAGCTGTCACGCTCTGAACCAATGAAATATTTCTGCCCCTGTACATAGCAGCGTAAGGGGTGGATACTGTAGCCTAAGTTTGACTTGACCTCATAATACTGACCCTGAGGGAAAAGGGTAATACATTTTTATTCCCTGCTTCCCCCATCATTTGTTCTTTACTCTCCATGACCTCACCTTGGTGTGTGTGTACAATAATCCCTCATGTATCCCATTCCCACCAATTCTTTTTTGTATTTAATATTTTGCCTAGTGCATAACTTGGTCCCAGGAGCTCTGATTCTGCTAATTGATGAGAAAACAGAAATCTTTATTTTACTTTGGTTCATGATATTGGAATTGCTCATAATTCCTATGTACAGTACGGGTGAGCAGCAGACCAGCTCTTGTCTTTGTGGGTCCTGTGTTAATGTTATTACAAGTTTAGTCTCCTTTATCCAAATATTCAAAAATACAGATTTTTTTTTCTTAGCACAACTGAAGGTGGCCATACAGCAGCGACTGTTAGTCGCGATCCGGCGATGCAATGGGAAATGCCGGCATTTCCGGGTGGAAACGACAACCTCCCACCATCAATGTTCTGCGATCCGTTGCCGGATCGCAGACATTTGCCATGTTAAATGTTGGCGATTTGATGATTGCAATCATTTTTTGATCACGATCATAAAATCGGCAAAATCCAACATGTTGGATTCAAGGGCAAACGCAGGATTTTTAGGGGGGGGTTTCTATCATATATATATATATATATATATATATATATATATATATAATCTATACATACACACATTAAATATATATGTATACACATATGTGTGTATATATATATATATATATATATATATATAAAGTCTCCAGGTCTGGCACTCCAGCTAATAAATCAAATCCTGCAGGGGTGCCCTCTCATAGGGATAAATAGAAGCATGAAGGTGCAGCACTCCCCTCTCAATAAATCAAGCAGAGACCAAAGGATCAATAGAACGTTTCAGTACTTTTAGTACTATCTTCAACCATATGGTTGAAGATAGTACTAAAAGTACTGAAACGTTCTATTGATCCTTTGGTCTCTGCTTGATTTATTGAGAGGGGAGTGCTGCACCTTCATGCTTCTATATATATATATATATATATATATATATAAACACTGTATGTGAGAGAGGAGTACTGTGTTGTGCAGCCGAGTGTACTGACCTCCCTTCCATATGTCCGTTCAACCATCTTCTAAGAGCGGGGGGTGGCGTGGTGCAACTGCTGCCATTGAATTGTGTGAGCCAGACTCCCAGTGATCACCATGCTGTGCTGCGCTGCGCTCCGCTTCCGGGTCTCAAGTTGCCTGGCTGATTGAGGATGTCGCTCCGAGTCCAGTCTGGGAGCGGGGAAGACTGTGTGCGTCCTTTGCTGCTGCTGCTCCTGGGCAGTGGGTGGGGCCTGGCAATCCCGGGAGGAGGCGGCATGGGCCGGCCAGTGTCTGTGTGGCCAGATGGAGCTACATGCTGGCTGAGGAGATGGGGACTGGTTGAGATGGCACCAGCGATTGGCTGCTGTGGTGCTCTGCACGTACCACAGCCATACACTACAGAACCCGCTCAAATTTTGCAATCACTGGGTTCATCAGGGGGGGTTTCTGGGTACTCAGAAACCCCCCCTGCATGCGCTAATGGGATTTCTGCAATCCCGTGATGCCAGGTTACAGCATTGCGGGATTGTGGCAATCCATCGCAGATGGATGGGCCCCATGAGATAGTGAAACCTTTGCTTTCTGATGGTTCAATGTACACAATCTTTGTTTAATGCACACAATTCTTAAAAATATATTATAAAATTACCTGCAGGCTATATGTACATAAGATGTATATGATGCATTCTGAGTCGGGTCCCATCCCCAATATACAGAATATCATTATGGTATGCAAATATTCCAAAATATGGAAAAATATGACATCCAAAATACCCCTGGTCCTAAACATTTTAGATATGGGAGACTCAACCTGTATTGCAGTATAATGTGTAACTGAACACGGTCTCTAATAATTCACTGCTAACTTTTTTCTGAAAGCATGTTTGTCCATTTTATTGGAGATGCTAAGTAATGATGAAATGTCACTTTACTTGCTCCAGTTACAGCAACATTTACACCACATTGCACCCATAAGAATGCCTAATGTCAAAAAAAGCCTTACAAAAAAATTTAGCAAATTGGACTCCTCACTCTTAAACATTGTCCACTGGTCACCTATTTCTATAGCATATTAACTTAATGACATTGAAACTGAGGGAAAGTATTGTATTGGAACAAAAGGATTGGTTGAGTACACCTGTCCATGATTACAAAGATGGTATTATAATTGTGTCACATATCGGGGTGTCACATATCCAGGTCCTTGGAAATGGACCCTTACTACCATCTTTATCCCTGCTGTTCATCTGCAGTGTCCCTGAGATTTGTAGGATTATCCCATGACCCACTCTAACAAACTGGTCTCCAGTAACTCCGGTCACGTGACTCATCCAGCCTATCAGTTATATGGGTGCTCTATTTCAACCAGAAACTGCTGACTGTTCATTGTCAGAAGAATATCTCTCTCTGAGGATCATTACCCTGCTCTTGGTTCAGTATCTGCACCAGTGCTATCCAGAAAACCTGGTCTAATATTCCTTCAATGCATTATTCTCCAGTGCTATCCAGAAAACATGCTCCAGTATAGCTTCCCAGTATATTTCATTGTAGTCTGACTCAGTTGTGCTCCCATCGCCTAGTTCCAGTGTTACAGTTTGCCTCTAAATCCAACATTTGGCTACAGCCACAGGTTATACTGCTAGTCTGCACATATTCTCAATACCATTCTGCAGCATCAGTTTTCTACTGCTATTAGTAATCTGTATGAGGAACAGCATTATTAAGTCACCCAGCATCATTCACACTCCAAACCATACAGCTAGCACGAGGGACCCCAAACTGAACTAACCAACCCCTAGTACTGTGACAGTTTGTTCTGGCAAAATGTATTCAGCAGAGAAACCAAATCCATAAAACTGAATTTCACTCAAATCCCACTCAAAATTGAACATCGGGAAATCATCGGTACTTTTACAAAGACCAACACACAAATTCCACAATTGCTATTATTATTATTAAGCCTGAAAACCCAGAGGGCCTGATTCAGAGCCGCTCGTAAGCGGCCACTCGTTCGCTCCCAGCGATGTTTGCACATCTGCGCATGCGTACGGGTTGTAATACGCATGCGCGAACCAGTCATTGCGGTCGAAAATCGTGTGCTCGCAAAATAGCGAATGCCTGCTAATTTGAGTAACAGAATGAGGCGTTTGTGGGTGGTAACAGGGGAAGGTGCTTGAAAACGGGGAGCGGAGATCCGAACGCAGGCGTGCCAAATGGTCAGGCGTTTAATGGGAGTGCATAATTAACAAAGCAGCATCATCGACCACGTCACTTGGTTGTCTTTTAGCCTGAACTGCTCGCATGATTGCGGTAGGAAAATCCAACCACAAGCACTGCGAGCAGTTCATACGCCTATCGATGTACTCAATTAATCAATTAAATAGCGGAGATGATGGAGGATGCGAGCTGCCAGGGAGCGTTTTTTCCTAAATAGTGAGCGCATGTTTTGTTCACTC
The DNA here is from genome assembly GCA_031769625.1 of Taudactylus pleione. Taxonomy (NCBI): domain Eukaryota; kingdom Metazoa; phylum Chordata; class Amphibia; order Anura; family Myobatrachidae; genus Taudactylus; species Taudactylus pleione. The sequence continues at coordinate 2,547,006 of JAUIMM010000317.1, read as the reverse complement.
GTTCAGACATAGAGGCGTCAAAAGACCGCAAAGAGTGAGCACTTAATTTAAATAGCCAGCCCCTTTTTATGAACGAGCGGCCGCATATATCATCCAGCTCTGAATCAGGCCCAATTCCTCAATTGCTATTATTCAATTTGAAATCGAGCACGAAATCGAACTTCAAATCCTCAAATGAATAGACCTGCTTAATGCTTTCAATATAAGCATTAGCAGTTCATTTTGAAACAGATACATGCATACATCAGTGAGATGTATCTTACCGTAAAAAGCTTAGAAAGAGTTAAAGTAAAAAAAAAAGTAAAAAAAAATGCCTAAAACAGAACCAGCCCCGGACTTTTCATAGCCAGTTCTGGTTGTTTAAGTATACGGAAAAAATAGCACTAAAGCAGGGTAAACATGTAAAGATTTTCTGGCCAACTAGCCAACTAGCTGATTGGCTGGAATTAAAGTCTGGTAACGTATGGGAGTAAATGATGATCAGCAATTTGCCAGAAAACAGATGAAAATGATCGATCAGACAAGTTTGTTAAATGTTTGATTTAAACAATTTGTTCAAACAACAGTTTTTGTCTATTTTCTGGCATTTTGGAGCAAATTACCCAGGCCAGGGATCCCTCGGGAGTTGATCACCCCAAAAAGGATCCCCCTTTACCAGAGCACCCCAGGCCTAGGCTGATAGCCCAAGGCTATCCCCGCCACCCCTGGGCAGTGGGTGGTCGGTTGATAGTGTAAGTGTAGTGTAAAAAAAAGAATAGTAAACATTGGCCCTCATTCAGAGCCGTACGCTCTGAGCAGAGCGCACGCTCTGAATGAGGGCCGGGCTCCATGAAAATGGAGCGTCCTCCTGGACGCTCGTATAGCTGTGGGTCACCACCCACAGGTTATACGAGCGTGCATTTTGATGGCCGCAATGGTCGTGACCATCGCGACCATCGAAATTGCGAGCCGGAGCCTGCGGTTGAGGTTTTCAACCGCAAGCTCCGGAGTGATTTTGGCTCTATCAGAGCCAAAATCACTCCCACTGACATCACTAGTGATGTCAGTGGGCCGGCTTTTGATGGGAGGCGTTCCCGTGGGAACGCCCCCGTCAGGGAGGCACGCACCCGGCACGCCTACCAAAGGGGGCATGCTGTCCAATCAACATTGACAGCACGCCCCCTTTGATCGGACACAACGAGCGAAGGACTTTCCTTCGCTCGTCGCGTCTGGCGCATGCGCACGACGGAGCTCCCTCCGTCGTGCGCATGCTCAGTCCATAACATCGACCCACTTGCGAGTGGACAGCCGCTTGCGAGTGGGTCTGAATCAGGCCCATTGTCTTTATGAGTAGAACTGCAGGTCCCAGCAAGTTTCCCATATATGCTTATACTTGGAGAACCACAAATACCAGTATGCGGGGCATTAAGGGCCTGCTGGTACCTGTAGTTCAGCTATAAATAAATGTTTAAATAAACACAATACGCACACCATGACCGTATAGCTTTAATACAGTACATACACACACATACACACTCACTCACACATACTCACCTACATTACCTGGACTGGTCCCTCTTCTCCCTGTAGGCATCTATGGTCTTCAAAAAATAAAAAAAACTAGATATGCGACCCAAAAACTAGTTAACAAGCATGATGGTTGTTACCTCCCGAATAAAGCGCTCAGACTCGGCTTTTCCCTTTGTTGGGCTGTATCTGAGTGTTCACTGGCTGAGAGAGGTCAGCCCCCACCTCTATCAGCCAATGAATGGCTCCCTCCAGTGGCATTTGGAGATTATGTCATCTCCAAGCATCCACTTCCACACTGGAAGATCTGGGTCTCTGCAGACCCTGCTCTGGTGTGAATGGCACCACCTCAGGAATATCCTGGGTCGGCGCTGGCTAAATTCTGGGTCTGACCAGTTTAAAACCCTGTTCCAACCTCCAGGTCAGACCCGGAATTTAGGTAAAAAAGCAGTGTTAGGCTCATTGAGAACTGGTTTCAGATGTACTACCAAATTCTGAGTGCTTGAGGCTGGAGGATATATACCATTGGTTAACTGGGATAGGCTGAGCAATATCAGGTGATGCCAGGAAGCTCATGCTGTCTTACGATTGGCTGTGTTATGGTCAGATGATCAAGACTTGTTAGAGCAGTACTTCAGGTCAGGCTCTGATGTGGATTGAGGCCTAGTAGGCCGGAATTTATGAAGCCAATACATCTTGGAGGTGACAGAAGATGTGGGCACTACACCATGAAAGCAGGTTGGCAGGCAGCAGAAGCGCAATGTGACCCAGTGGCAGGGGTAGGTCACAAGACAAAACAAATTAAAGAAATAGTCAGGATCCTGACACCAATCCTATCAGACTATGACAGCTTCTAAATTTTGAGTTTGGAAAACAAAATTTTTAGAATCTGACTTTGTCAAAGCTCACATACTGTCTAACATGCATTTTGCAATTCCCAACTGTTTCATCAGAACTTTAGTGGAATAATGAGGCACTAGTCATTGTCTTCTGGCAAGTCCTCTCAGACAAAATTAAATATTAACTGGCTGTTCAAGAATTACCCACTGGCCTAGATGACCCAATATTTTTGTAAAAGGGTGGACCTGTGCTTCCGTGAAAGGGCTTAGGAAAGGGGTAGGGTGGAGCATCCCAAGGTTTGTCCTACTTCACAATTTAAGCCTTATCGTACTAATTCAGAGAAACACATGCAAGCAGGTCATTCTTGTCTCATGCCAGAAGAATGAGATGATTTTGAGAAAACCTGTGGCTCTACAGTAACAGTTATGGTCATATGCTTGGGTCCTGTCCTAAAAGATCAGGAAGCCCACTCCGAGCTGATTTTAGAGAGATAAGTTTAAGAGCATCTAACCACTATTGTAAATCATTTTGTGTTATCAATGTGACCCTCAAACCCCCTAACGGGGTCTGTATGCCTATAGTACCTGTTATTCTTGCTTCTGAAGCAGCTGGAAACTTCATAATAGTTCCATGGCAAAAGACTTAGCTATAACATTAATCTCCACACCCACTCCAATCTAACTTACTGTTGTAGACCGTAGTTGCATTCCAGTGATGGTGTATCACAAAGCAGACTCATCCAGTAAATCTAACCATGGGAGCACTCTATTATGAGTGTGTCTCCTTCATTGTCATTTTAAAGGTTTTCAAACAACTTATCCTCAGGTTACCTTGCTTACAGAGGCATAAACCTCATATTGACAGAATTTATTATATGTCACTGTTGTCGTGTACCTGAAAGACATCCTCATATTTTCCAGGAATCTCAAGTCTCATCTCAGACAGGTGAAAGAGGTACTGCTATGCCTGATAAACGACAAAATGTTCTGCAAGCTGGAAAAATGTGAGTTCAAGGTCAACTCTATTCCCTACCTTTGTCATACAATTTCTGGCTCCATATTACATATGGATCTGGAGAAAGTTTAGGGTATCCTTCATTGGCCACAGCCCACCACTCTGAAAGCTATGCAGCAATTACTCAGTTTTGCTTATTAATATTATTCCACAATTGTCTCAAAAATTATTGCTCTCACTAATGCTGGGCATACACTATACAATTATCTGTTAGATATCTGTCCAATCTGACTGGTTGGAATGAAAACCTGGTAATGCATGGGAGCAAATGACAGTCAATCATATGGTTTTAAACTCTGGAAAATGGACAAAAACAATTGTTCAAAATGGTTAAATTCATGTGTGATTTAACCAATTTGTCTGAACAAACATTATTGTCTGTTTTCCAGTGTTTATGAGCAAATGTTCAATTATCATTTGATCCCATACATTACCAGATTTTCATTCCAACCAGCCAGATTGGAAATGATATCTGACAGATAATTGTATAGTGTATGCAATCCTACCAATTGGTCAGAGGATGCTCAGTTAGCCTTCTAGCAGCTCATTCATGCATTCATTTCTGCTCATGATTTAAACAGGAATTGGTATGATTTACCGCCAGAACCCTTGCCAACGGTTCAAATCCCGACAGCGGCAGCCCGAACAGGATGAAAATCCAGATCATCCCAAGGTAAGTATTCACTAACCTATTCTAACCTTAACCCACCCTTATGGGTGACTAACCCTAACCCACCCTTATGTGTGACTAACCCTAACCTATCCCCCCACTGCCTAACCCTAGTCCCCCCTCTAAGTGCCTAAACCTAAACCCCCCTTCCCCCGCCGCCTACACCTAAGTTCCCCGGGGGGGTGTCTAACCCTAACACTCCCTCCCCTAGCCTTACCCTAACCCTCCCACCCCTAGCCTAACCCTAACCTCCCAGGGAGGTGCCTAACTCTAAGTCCCTCCCAGGAGCCCTAAACCTAACCCTCCCCCCCATGGTTGTCCGCAGTGGTGCCCGGCATCTCTTCGATTAGGTTGCCAGGCTCCGGCCTCCCAGCATCGGTAAATTGACAGGCATCTAGATTTAGATGCCTGTCATTTAACCCTCGCTGGGATAAAGCAGTCGGGAAGCCGGCTGTTGGGATTAGGTCCGCCGGCTTCCCGATTACATACCTTTAAACCAACCTGATGTGGCATTTCAAATTACTGATGCAAGTGATAGACGATAGGAGATATCTATAGTATTTCCTTCAGAAGCTATCCTACCCAATTATATCCCCACTATACAGTTCACACATAACTTTACATATTTTCAATTTCTTCACTTTCATATCCTCTGTGGGACTGTTTTATACAGCACATCAAGAACCTCTGCAATCTGGCAGGACCCTTATGCAATAGGTAGCACTTACCTTTGTGTATCAATGCCTATTTCCCTATAGATTGTAAGCTTGTGAGCAAGTTCCTCTTACCTTTATGTCTGCCTGTTATTACCCAGGTTTGTTTTATACCTGTTTTTTCCTAATTGTAAAGTACAAAGGAATATGCTGCGCTATATCATTAACTGTTAATAATAATAAATAATCTTGGAATGAATATGCTTCCCAGTTACGATCTACACAGAACACAAACATCTCCTCTACCTCAAAGCAGTACAGTGTATGAAACTGTGCCATGCTTGATGGTCTCTATGATATCTTTCCACCCAGCACACAAAAATTGCAAAACTGATGCCCTCTCTCAGTGTATGTTAGAGGATGAAAATTCCTCAACTTTTGACAAGCATCTCATTCTAAACCCTCAGTGTTTGGCTGCAGTTACCAAGGTATCTGCCCCTCCTGGGCCATAACTAGGGTAGAGCAACCAGTACCATGGCACAGGGCACCGCAGGGCAGAGGGTGCTGTTTGGGCCTGTCAATTTTTATTTTTATTATCATTCTCACTTGTAGCTTCCTCTTCTTTTATCTCAAACATTTTCTGGCCTTTCCTATTTCTTTATCTCTTCCCTGGCCCTTCCCTATGGGCTATGGCCCTTTTTCAGGTGCACTATCTGATGTTCCTATTTAAAAATTGTGTGGGGGGTTCCAATGCTCTCTCTTACACAGGGCACCAAAAAGTCTAGTTACAGCTCTGTGCCCCTCCTCAGGGTTAAACATTAATTCCTGTGACATTTTGGAATAAATTACTTCAGTGGAACCTATTCATCGTTTGCCAGAGTTTGTCAAACTCTAAGATGGATTGTGGATGCTACCCGTATTCAGGGAATTGGCTAGACCTATTCCAGGGGTGCAGAGTCTAATGTGCCGGCGGTTTTCACCAGGGACCCTCGCAAGAAAGTTTGGACTTGGCTGCGTCTGACACACAGGTAGCGGCCCTCAGGTTAGGTTTCCCTATACAGATGCTGGCGAACTTGGTTGGAATGCAGAAGACTTTAGAGTGGTCAATGAGCCAGGTCAGAACCAAACAGACGAGACGGTACCAGGGAGCATGCGTAAATGGGTCACAGGAAGAAGCTGAGGTCAGAACCAGATATCAAGATGGAACCAGGGGTTGAGCAGAATTAGAGTCATGAACAGAGCTAAGGTCAGAACCGATAATCAGGATATGCAGAGGAATGCTGGAGTATGGTAATGGAGCCTATACTCTGGCACTGGAGTGCTCCCAGGAAGTTCCTTATATAGATCAGAGTTCAATTTGGCCCCCAATCAGCACTTCCCTATTTCGTGCCTGTCTCTTTAAATCTCTGAATTGCTGACAGTGGGTGCCGGGGATCTCCAGCCCGCTGTCCCACACCAGCTTGGACCCCAGCACCATTGATTGGGGTCATTATTTGCCACGCTCTGGTTTGTCATATTCATCATATTCATTAAATTAACTAATGGTTTTGCCACATACTTTAATACACATTGGTTATAATTAGGGATGAGCGGGTTCGGTTCCCTGAGAACCGAATCCACCTAAAGTTTGGGGATCTGGGGTAATCCAAGGCGCCCCTCGGATCTCTCCTCCTGCCCAAGATCCCTAATTGAGGCAAAACCTCTCGATCCTCTGTGTCGGATCTCGAGGTTTTGCCTCGAGAGGCTATTTTTAAAAATGCCTTTGCCTTCAATGGGCATGAGTGCATGTATGTTTAATAAACTTATACTGTCACGGTGTGTGTCCTGTGTTTTTTAAAAAACAATTTTTACAGGTGAACTACAGGTACTAGTGGGCACTTAGTGCCCTGTATGCTGGTACTTGTGGTACCAGCATATGGGGCAGGCTTTCCTGGACCTGCAGTAGTACTTGTAAAGACAATGTTTGCTCTTATTTATTTACACCACACCGCACAATCAAACCACCACCCACTGCCACCAGGGGTGGCAGGGATAGCCCTGGGCTATCAGCCTGGGCCTGGGGTGCCCTGGAGACTAATACCCCTTTATTGGGGGCTTCCCAGCTATCCAGGGATCAACAGACTGGGCTGACTAGCGGTCACGGCTGATGCTACATCTGGGGGGCCCAGTGAAAGGGCTCCCCTGGCTGTGGCATCAGCCCCCCATGTAGAAAAAGTTTGTTGCTGGTTCTGGAAGATACAGGGGCACCCTACTCATTTTTTCCCCTGTATTTCAAGAACCAGGACCGGATCAGAGCCCAGTGCTGGTTGCACCGAATACAGGGGACCCCTACATCATTTTCGACCATATTTTGCCAACCAGAGCTGGTTCTAACTAGCCCGGTGCTGGTTGTGCTTAAGTACAGCGGACCCCAACATTGTTTGTCCCCTGCATAGTCATCCAGCTACCTCGGTGCAACCTTTTGGCCTAAAAATAATATTGTGAGGTGTGAGGTGTTCAGAATAGACTAGCAATGAGTGTAAATTAATGCTATTGAGGTTATTAATAGTGTATGAACAAAAAAAGGCCCATTTTATGTGATTTTAGCTGTTTTTTTATTTTTTAAGAAAAAATCCAGATCCAAAACATAAACCCAAAAACTAAACATGGAGGTGAGGTTTTCACAAAACCAATCCAGATCCAAAACCAGGGGAGATCCAGATCCAAAACCAAAACACGGGGTCGGCGCATATCTCTAGTTATAATGTGCAGTATTATTGCTTTTTTTCACCACATGATGGCGACCTTGCAACAACAGTCTATGTCAGGGGTAGCCAACCTCAGTCCTCGAGAGCTACCAACAGTTCATGTTGTCCTGGACACCCAGTAGGTGCACAGGTGTAGTTATTACTCAATGACACATTTGAAAAGATCCATAGATGGAGTTATATAATTTCACTTGTGATTCTATGAGGAGACCTGGAAAACATGCACTGTTTTTAGCTCTCGAGGATGAAGGTTGGCTTCCCCTGTCTATGTTAATACACAAAGTATGGTGTTCGTTGTACAGATTTATATCTAGGTATTTTTCATATTTTCTGTACTATTTAGTGCATAATATTGAATTTAGTTGATTAATGATATGTTCACATTACATTTTTATGTTTTTACACTTGTGTTGTCTTCTCATTTTTTGAGGACAACTTACATTGATCTTAATACACTGTATTGTAACTCCTAGGAGCTGTGTCAGTCCCTGGACCCAGAGAGCATCACTTCCGGTGTGATGTCACTGCAGAAACCGGAAGTAGAGTGCTGGACACCATGGACCCAGGCTGCACGCTGCGGGACTCATCCACTTGTCTGTGAGTATAAATGTGTGTATTGTATTATTCACTATGTGTATCCTGATGACGGGGTAATGACCCCGAAATATTGCACAGTAAAGCTCTGAATTTATAGATTGTTCTCAGCCTGGGAGTGCCGCTTTTTTCATATGGATGGATATATATATATATATATATATATATATATAAAATGCAGGGCTGGTTGCCCCCACGATACGGCTGGTATAGTAAACTCCAAGCAAAAATGAACAGGCAGGACACAATGGCTGGGTCAACGTTTCAATTCAATTGTATTTGGTAACATCGGGTTGCCATGGTGATGGTGTTTAGTCACATGACGTATTGACATCACAGAGTAGCGCCGGCGGTAGGGCGTGCAGTCCCGCCCGGACCAGCCTGCATGGGAGCACTGGGTGATTGCCATGTATACTTAAGGTAAGCTCTGTTTGTGTGTATTATGGTTCTGATGAAAATACTTCTACTATAGCATTGAAACGTTAACCCAGCCATTGTGTCCTGCCTGTTCATTTTTGCTTGGAGTGCCGCACATTGAGTTTCCTGTATATATATATATATATATATATATATATTTGTAGTCCTGCAGTCAGTGGTACAAAAGTGGCTGCCTTCCACATTAACAGCATTAAATTGAAATATACATGTACAGTAGAATGCTGTTCCTGACAATGGCAAAATAAAGTGTTGAAACATTGCTTTTTACTGCAGTGAGTTGTATTTATCAATATGGAGTGCCACCATTCTACTGTAATATATATATATATGTCTGAACCAGTGGTTCGACTGGCATAGTCTTCTTTGCTTGGTCACAGCAAGTGGAAGATCTACGTACATTTCATTATGGCAAATGAGAAGACGTGTCTGTGGTTATGACAAATATGTGCGATTGAATTTTGTGCTTAACTTGGATAAAGTGGAAATTAAACTCATGAAATGTTATGGTAGGCATACAGTGGAGAAACAATTAGCCGCGCTGTAGTATTTTAGTGGTGGAAGCACTTCAAAGAGGGTAATACGTGAGTGACTGATGAAGCGCGTTCTGGGAGATCATCCACCGTGGTTACAGATATCAACATTGCCAAAGCTGCAGAGATGTTACAAAATGACAGAAGGTATCTTTATGGTAACTTTCGGCATCACTGGGCATCGCATTAGAACAGGTTCAGCATAATATGACAAATGAACTGAAAATGCATCATGTGCCAGGTGGGTACCCAGAAATCTCATAGAAGAGCAGATGTGATGATGAGCTAAAACATGCAAGAACACCATTCGAATGTCAGAGAGGATAACTGATTTCCTGACATCGATTGTGACGTGTGACAAATTGTGGATTTGTGATTATGATCCAGAATCCAAACAACAGTCCAGTGTATGGTACATGAGAATTAGCCTCTTCTCAAAAAATTCTGTGCGATTCCTTCGGTGTGTAAAGTCATGCTTTTGCTGTTCTTTGATGTGCACAGTATGATACTACAGAACTGGGTTCCCCATGGACAGACAACTAATGGTGACTACTATGCAAACAGCCTGAAATCCCATTTGCTTGGGGCCATGAGGAAGAAAATTTCACATTTGCTGAAGAAAGTGGTTTTTGCTCCACGACAATGCCCAATCTACATGTTGCTGCTTTTACCTTTGCAGCATTGACTGAAATTAATGGGACAGTACTGAAACACCCTCCATATAGCCTGGACTGAGCGCACTGTGATTTCTGGGCATTCCCAACACTGAAAAAACTGAAAAGTTCTCAACAGATGATGAAGTGAAAAATGCCACAGCTACAACACTGACAGCGATGTCACAAAACAGTCTACTACTTTGAATTGCTGAAATGCTGTAAAAATGTATTAAATGATTGTGTGTTAAAGACACTACTTTGAAAAAAGTAAACTGTTCACATCCTGGGGAGCCATCTGATTCTGAATAAAAAAAAATGAGTCTCATTACTTTTCAATCAGCCCTCAAGTGTGCGTCTAATAAAAAAAAATAGAGAGACAGAGAAAGAGAGAGAGAGAGAATCACAAAGACAGAGTAAAACCCATCAGTAGCTTTATTGCTCACCACAGGCAGGTACACAGGTTGAGGCAGTTTCACAGTCTTCCAAACAGCAATATTTTCTTCAGTGGACTCGCAGGTCCAGGATCCCTAACACTGGTCACACTTGGACCTATAAACTGGCGACTATCTCAACATTAGGCTTAGTTTCCCCAGTGTCTCTACAGTTGTTAAACCAGCCTCACACAGTTGTCTGTATTCAGCTGCCTTCAAGACTCTAATTGAGGCAACACCTGAACTGGACATTACACATTCCTAATGCCTCTGCTCTGCCAAAACTGGGAGATCTTGAGAGTCCACATTTACCTCATGCGGAATTATGCTAACCCTGTCACACTCCTCCCCCCTTAGCTTCAACCACCCTGGTGAAGCTAAAACACTTTCAGGTAAGATATCTGCCTTGTCCACATCTATTTGTGCCATCTGTCCGGGTATACTGCTCTCTACCATTTTCGAGAGTTCCCCATCCTCACCCTCTTCCTTCTCCTCCTCTAGCTTCACCATATGGTTGGTTGGAGGATCAGGCCCAACAAACCTTCTGGAAAGGGCATCAGCATTGAGGTGCTGTTTCCCAGGATGATCCTGTACCTTAAACTTAAATGGCTGCAAAGACAAAAACCAGTGTGTTACATGAGCATTCACTTCTTTGTTCATGTGCATCCACTGTAAAGGGGCATGATCTGTAACCAATAAAAACTCCTGCCCCAACAAATAATATTTTAATGAGACTACTACCCACTTAATTGCCAAGCATTCTTGATCCACAGTTGAGTACTTGCGCTCCATGGGCAGCAATTTCTGGCTAAGGTAGAGGATGGATTTCTCTTCCCCTTCTACCATATGGGAAAGGACTACCCCCAATCCCATACCTGAGGCAGCTGTCTGCAATATAAACTGCTTTTTAAAGTTAGGAGCCTGCAGAGCAGATTCTGCACACAAGGCACGCCTTAAATCCTGCCATGCAGCTTCTGCTGCTCTAGAACATACTATCTTGTCTGGGGACTGCTTTTTAAGACACTCTGTTAATAGTGAGTGCTGTCCTAGTGGCAAAATCACAAATTAATCTGCAGTAGTAACCCACTAGGCCAAGTACTGTTCTGAACTGGGATTTACATTTGGGTTTAGGTCATGTGATGACTGCCTCAAACTTACTGGGCTGTGGTTTTACCTGTCCTCTGCTTAAAACATATCCCAAATATTTTACCTCCACCATTTGAAAGGCAGGATTAGCAGTAAACTCATGTACCCATAAAGATTGCAAAACTGCTTCTACTCTTGTTAGGTGTGACTCCCAGTGAGGGATGCATTTATCAAGTTCCCATCATTCTGTTGATCCTGGCCAAAATCATGCAAGGACACTTCCTTTCCAATGGGAACCCATTGTCACAGTCTCAATCCCCTCTAGTTGCTCACTGGCCAAGGAGGGCGTTACAACCACCAAACTTTGGGAAATAGTCAATCTTGGCTTCTGGGACACCTCTGATGTGGACCTTCTGCTGTCATCATGCCACGTGGCCACCTCTTGTAACAATGAAAAGTCCCGACCTAGGATCAATGGGGGTGGTGGCCTGGCGGCTACTGTGGCTGTTTCCTTTAGGGATCGCCATTTGATCACTATCGGGAAGTGCCCTCCGGGGCATTCTTCTACATCTCCATATACACATATAGGACCTCATTCAGAGTCGGTCGTAGCGGCCGCACAGTCGTATGCATCCAATGTTTTTCTTTCTGCGCCTGCGCACGGCTAGCTGTGCGCATGTGCGTATGAGATCTACCGATGAAACATACTGTCGGTCATAGGGCTTCTGACACGGAAGTGGATTGCTAAAGTTGATTGACAGGAAAGTCCATTTGTGGGAGTATACGGGGGTGGTGGTCTGCAAACAGAGGCGTTCTTCAGCGTTTCGAGGCATTTTATGGGAGTGCATAAATTATCTGCTTCGTACGACCAAGAATTGCGGATGCATGACAACGTCACTCTACGAACAGGATGATCGTCCAGGCTAAGGTAGGCAAAAAGCGTCCGTAAGCCACAACAGTAGAATCGTTAATCCGATGTTACTTGCGATGTTTCTAATTGGCTAAGCAGCTAAGATTGGTGCATTGTAACTATTAACACTGCTAATTACCTTGTAACTGATTTCACTTGCGTGTGCATTAGGGAATTCATAACACAAATGTTTATTTGTGCTTTTTAAACTTATTTTTTTAAAACAGCTTTTAAAACATCTAGCATTGTGTTTTGCGTAGCAGCCTTTTCAGAAACCATACTTTTTAAACCTTGTATACATTGATATAGTTAAATATAGACATTTTTGATAAAAAGAATATTTTTTTGAAATTCGCCATTCAGCACAATTTACCTAACAATTGTTAGGGCAACATTTGCATATAATTAAAATAAAAAAAAAAACTGAAAAAAAAAGAGCTTGAGACATTGGTGACAAGAAATATGGGGACTGGACAACAGGTGAGGGAGGAGATATCCAGGGCTACTTTCGTCATTTGGGCTGGCTCGGAGGAAGAGGTAAGCTACGGACAGCCGACTGGCGTGTAACACGCCGAGTGGCCTGGCCAGAGGTAGATAGGATTTCCTCTGGCCTAGGCAAATGGCTCTCCATACTTGTGGGGGTGGCTGTTGGGCTGCCAGAGGTGGTGGTCCTGGGAGGAAGGGAGTCTCGCTCCATCATGGCAGGTGGGTTTGCCTGCTCAAGGGTATTGGCCCAATGATCAAAGGCCCCAGCAATGGTCTCCAGGGCCACCGCCACCCTCACAAGAGTGGTCTCCATCCTCAGAAGAACACATGTGTTCTCCTGAGATTGGGAGACCAACCTGGTGAGGAGAGGCACTGCTCGGTCTGATGGTTGCCCTGGAGTAGACTCCACAGGGTCCCCAGATGGAGTACTTGGATCCTCTCATGCAGAGTCTCCATCTGTGCTGGACCCAGACCTGACCTCAGGAGCTGGCACTACCTCCTCTGAGTCTGGAAAAAAATGAAAAAAAAAACATTTGTATTCTTCTTTTAAAAAAAACGCATACATGTTTTAGCTTTATATTTTTTTGAGTCTTAAAAATATTTACATTCTTGCACATGTGGAGTGTGAAAGTCGGCCATGTCAGTGTCCATAGTGGACACGCCGACTATATCCTCTTCCTTCACACATCCCTGAGCCAACGTCTCCAACCTCGTCAAGGCCAGCTCCTCAGGGATGGGACCACCACCTGTCCCCGCAGCATGGTCCACCCTACTCCATAGCTTCCTCTTCAGTTGGTACTTGAAATCAGTCCAGCTGTCAATGTGATTTGGCATTTTTTAAGGATTAATTTTTTAAAATAAGATCAAGCTTTTGACTTCAGTACACTCACAATATCATTTTCTTCCCGTTTTTTAATGATTTTCATGGTTCTGTGGGTTGTCCCCACATCATTAACAGCCCTGGATATCTCCTCCCAAATCCTGTCTTTGGCTCCAGCCCCCATATTTCTTGGGGTTATCCATTGTCATGGTCACCAATGTCTCAAGCTTGATCCGTGAAAACAGAGGGTTTCTTGGCCTTGGCCTGCTTGGTCCCACCTCCTCCTCCTCTAGTGGTGGAATTGGATTCCCAGCACCTACAACATCTTTAAAATTACATAAAATTAAAAAAGTATATTTTTGGAAATATAAACTGTTCTTGTATTGTTTTAAAAATGTGAATCGCACTTACCTGCCTCAGTTGGCCTCTGCACACCATGCTCCTCGCTTGACATTTTACAAACATGTGAGAGCATGAAGAATACTGCTTGTGCAGACTTTTTTATAGATGTGAGCGCATCCCTGGATTGGTTACACGTGCATCCCTATTTGCCTAAGTACAATGCAAACCTTGCCTGCATTCTGTAATCACTGCGTGGGTTGGGCTAGATGTGAGTGCATCCCTGGATTGGTTACCTATGCATCCCTATTTGCCTACGTATAATGCACACCTTGCCTGCATTCTGTAATCACTGCGTGGGTTGGGCTAGATGTGTGCGCATCCCTGGATTGGTTACCCGTGCATCCCTATTTGCCTATGTATAATGCACACCTTGCCTGCATTCTGTAATCACTGCGTGGGTTGGGCTAGATGTGAGTGCATCCCTGGATTGGTTACCCATGCATCCCTATTTGCCTATGTATAATGTACACCTTGCCTGCATTCTGTAATCACTGCGTGGGTTGGGCTAGATGTGAGCGCATCCCTGGACTGGTTACCTGTGCATCCCTTTTTGACTAAGTACAATTCACACCTTGCCTGCATGATTCAATAATTGTGTTTTTTTTTCCTTATTTAAGGCAAAGCCAAATGTTCCCTTACTTGTGGGTTGTAGTTGGAGTGATTTGTGGTGCAGGAAGGGATTGCTAGTGTTTACATTGTTTGGAGCTGTTTGAGTGGTGCTTTTGTGTGTTGTTTGAGTGGTGCTTTTGTGAGTTGTTTGAGTGGTGCTTGTGTGTGTTGTTTGAGTGATGCTTTTGTGTGTTCTTTGAGTGGTTTTTTATTTTTAATTTTATTTTGGGTTGTGGTTTTTATTTTTTATTTTTTTGATTGGGTTGTTGGTTTTTTATTTCTAATTTTGTTTGGGGCATACCTTTCCCCAAACCCGGTTACTTAGTGTGTTTGGGTGGCCGTGCTTTTGGAGGATCAAAAATCCAACGTTATTTGAAGACTCCAGTAAGTGTGCCAGCCTACTGCAAGTTTTTTTTTTTTTTTTTTGTTATATAAACCCAAAAAAGTACATTATTCTAAAAATTGTATTCATGTTTTTTTTTTTAAATTTAAGGTGTTTAACAGTCCATTTTATACTTGAATCAGGTAAGTGTCTATTTAAACAAACCTAAAAGTTTGTTTATTTTAATTATGAAGTGTTTTTTGCAGTTTTTTTAACATTTAATAATGCAGTTTTAAAATATTTTGAAAAAATAATAATAAAGTTTTAAAAATGTAATATTGGCCATTTTAAAAGTTAAGGTTTGTTTTAACAATAATAGTAGTAATTGTTTTTTTTTAAAAATGTTATATTATTTTCTTTTTCTTCCCCCCCCAAAAAACGTACACCAAATACACCTGTAGGGATTCCTGAAGATGGCACTGCCCGATCCTGTAAGAATATGCACCATTATTACAAAGCTAAGTATTTTGGGGCAAATATTCAAAAATCATTCTCAAAAACTTTATTTTTTGTTTTTTAAAATTTACAGAGCGACGTGGGCCAGCTAATAGTGGCCATGTTGCCACCACCAACCTTCCTCAGCCTCCTCCTGGGTGTAGGCACAGGAGGCGTGCAAGGGCCAAGATATATAGAACACTTGTCACCCTTTTTGGAATGCCTGATGATGTGGTTGTAACGACTTATTGCCGCCTCCAAATATTATCCTAGACACTCTTTCAATAATAAAGAATGATCTAGAAAGTCAGATACACATTCCAACAGCAATTTTACCACTTACACAGTGTTGGCGGTGTTACATTTCTGCGCCTCAGGGTCCTTCCAAACCACTGTGGGGCTGGTGGGTGGACTCTCCCAGCCCTCATTTTCATGGATCCTGAGGTGTGTGCTAGGTGCATTCTTTAAACATATAGCACATTTTATTAGTATGCCTTTGGATACAGAAGCCCTTGATGTGGTAAAGCAGAAGTTTTTTGAGATTGCAGGCTTTCCACATGTCATAGGGGTAGTGGATGGCTCTCACATAGCACTTCAGCCCCCTGCATGCAGGGAATAAATCTATAGGAATTGTAAACATTTCCATTCGCTAAATGTAATGGTGCTATGTGATGCCTCCATCCAGATCCTCTCCCTGAATGCCAAATTTCCAGGCTGCAGCCATGATACATACGTGATCCAGCATTCAGGGATTTGACCTAAATTAAGCACACTGCAAGCTGGTGACGTGTGGCTTCTTGGTATGTATAAATCAAGGATGTAGCTATAGTAATAGTGTAAACATGTTTTCATGGTCAATTTATGTATCTTTTGGTGTTCCATTTCCATCAGGTGACAGTGAATATCCTTGCACGCCCTGGCTGCTGACTCCTTATTTGAATCCCTCACCAGGGCCCCAAACTCTATATAATGCCATGTTTACTGCCAACAGGCAGGTGGTAGAATGCTGTATCGGCCTTTTAAAGGGCCGGTTCCGGTGTCTCCATCACTCTGGTGGTGCCCTCATGTACTCGCCGGATATGGTTTCTCGCATTGTGGTCCTGTGTGGGATTTTACACAACATTGCAATAAGGAGTCGAGTACCCATGCAGCCAGAGGATGCCTTGCCAGAGAATGGCCCCCCGGAGGAAGGTGTTGAGGTGCTGTCGGGGGGGCCAGATGCGAATCTGTTGTTTCTCGATTTTTTAGGTAATAATTTTTACATTTAGTTTGTTTTTTACACTTAGAGCAAATGTATTTTAAGGTGTACCTAATTTTTTGTTTTCTTTTTCTTCCACCAAAATCAAAACACTTTCCAAAACTGCAAAACTAATGTAACCCATTGGCAATGCCCTGTACTGTTTTTGGACATCTAACAAATTTTGACCGGATATACCCCAACATGTTTAATTCATTTGCCTTTTCTTTTATTCATTTGTATTTTTTCATCAAAATTTTCTGTTTGTTTTTTACTATTGTTGTTTATGTCTGAGTAAGCCAGATATTTTATTTGGAAAAACCCTGTGGACATTTTTTATGTGTGATTCTGTGATGAAATGCTTTTTATGAGTATAAGCATGTTGGCAAAATGTTTGTTAGTTAATAAAATATTTTCAAAAAAAAAATGTTTGTTGTGATTTTTTTTAGGAAAGCCATTTTGATGTGGATAATGTAGGCCAAACCCAAACAAAACTTTTAAACAACATTACTGCAAATGTTTGAAATGCTGAAGTACACCCTTTAATTTTGAAAATAAAAGAGGACAAATGTTTTTGCAACAAAAACTTTACTGTAATATAATACATTTTTTAATGTACAAAGATGAAAAAAAACTATAAATGCTCCAAACTCCCCACAATACACTGGAGGTAGCAGTAGGCCTCCAATAAATGGCCACTTGTTCTTCTTAGCTTCTCCCTAATTTGTACCAAGATGTGGGTTAGATCTGTGGACAGAAACATGTATTTGTAGGTTAAAAACTTCTTAAAAATTACCAACATTTGATCATTAAACATTAGTCAATGTCCCTAAAAGTGGGAAAACACAATGATTTTAGGGTGTGTTTCAAAGTTTCATCCACACAACATTATTAATATCTTGATACTTTTATGGTGTAAAAACAATTGGAAACCCTAACTATGTGGCATAAGCTAAAAACCCCTATGATGTTGTTAAAAAAAATTGGAGGTGTATTCTTAATTCATGATGGCCATATCCTTAAAACACAATGCACGTATTCCCTTCTAGAATGTTCTTGATAATCCAAAAATACAATGTGTTTGCTATGGCAAACATAACTTTTCCTAATGAAATTACATCTTAGTACATTTTAAACACAGTGTACACAACATTAACAAGGGTAGTCTGGTTCCTATCACCTTCCCAAGTTCTGTGACATGTTTTATTTAAATATAAAATAGTAATCCAAATGTAATCATTTTTTACACCAATAAAAAAGCATTTTGTAAACCCCAAAAGGCATAATGTACATTTTTGGTCTCCCCCCCCAAAAAAAGGCTCAGGCACAAAACATAAGCACAAAATATTGAATAACAGCATTACTGCGCAATGATTTTGACACCCATACTGAAATAAAAAAAATAAACAACGCCCAAAAATGTTTAAAAAAACATGGATAACAACAACACCAAAAAAAAAAAATTACAAAACACATACCATCAGAGCATTGTAGCAAAACCCCTGATGTAGATGGTGCAGGAGATGGTGCTGGAGATGGGGAGTTACTTGTAGTTGGGGGAATGGTGGGAGGGGAAATGGAGTGGCAAACATCAAATGGAGGGGATATGTGGGATGTGGACTAGGGCACGGGAGTGGATATTTGGGATTAGTGGGCAGGGGAGGGCAGAATACTCAGGGAGGATTGGAAGAGGGAGGGAGGGTTACTGGGGGAGTATGGTGGTGGGGAGGGAAGGCTGGGTTGAGCGGATGGGGAAGGTGAGGGTGAGGGCTGCAGGTTGGAACTTGCATTTCCTCCAAATCTGCGGGCCCTTCTCTGTCTCCTCTGTGTTTCTAAAATTTAAATATATAAAAAAAAAAAAAGTTTAGTTTTCAATTTCGGCTACACAATACAAGTACACTTTACACATTCAGGACAATAGGCACAACATATAGGAGGTTTTTTTTACATTGACTAAAAGAATTGAAAAAGGAACAAACATTTTTAACAGTACACTAATTATAACATTTATACAAATGCATACTTACGTCTGCGTAGTCGCGCCCGCAAATTCCGCAAAAGGATAGGTGAACGGCAGGGCAGATCCGACCACCGCCTCTCTAGTTGCGCTATATTGCGCCTGTATCCCGCACTTCGAAGGGCTCACCTCACCTCCGCATAGGCCGACCGCTTTATGCAGTTTGAAATTGGAGGCTGGGTGGTCGTAATCCGCCTGTCCATGATCTGAACCAGGATCATCAATTCCTGATGGGTAAAGGCCGTGGCTCTCATGAGTGCAATGGCCAATTTTACAGAAAGCATGAAATATACATGGGGTAAAATTAAATATGATTGGCTAAAATATTTACTCAGTTTCCTAAAAAAAACACTATTGGCCAATCCTTTAAACATGTGACTTGAAAAATATGGTCAGATTTGATTGGATAAAACACACAGTGTGCAATTGCAAACATAAGAGTGCAAATGATCCTAACGCAAAATGCACATGCATTTTTAAAGTTAACACAATTAGTAACAGTACATTCACAGATAATAAACATTACTTTGTTTTGGAAATTTCGAAAAAAAAAGAGAACAGAGAAAACACCCACGAAAAAAACAATAAAGTTTATTGACACATGAAAAAAAACTGGAAAAAAAGAAAAGCAAGAGTTAAACAATCTTATTAGATAATTGATGACAAGCTAGTAACAAGCTGATCCAGGTAAACATGACATGTGACCATCAATACAACACATAGGGCCGCGAACATCGGAACATAACTAGAATACTGCGACTGACAGCACCTGACTATGATTGTCTCGGTCATTCTATCAGATCAGTCGGTAGCTAGGTAGGTGCAGTGCTAACAAATGGGCATCACTTTGTTTACGATCGTCCTGCTGTACGATCAGATTTTGCGGTCATAGCCCGTACGACCGTACGGCCGCTACGACTGACTCTGAATGAGGTCCATAATCTTTACTGGGGTAGCACATGATCAGCCCCAGGTTGAACCAGGTTGGCAGAGATGATGGTTAATTTGCTGCCAGTATCCACTAAGGACCAGACCTCCCGGCCATCCACTTGCACCATCAAACGAAACAAGGGAAGTGCTTCCAGCAGCCATGCTGACCATGGGTCACATTGTTTTTCCAGCACTACCATCCATTGGCTCGCCCTGCTTTGGGCAGTACTGGCACAAATGACCGGGCTCACCACAGTCAAAACACACAGCTGGGGGTGGGCTGTTGAATTTAACAACTGGTACCTGGGTTCTATGCTTGGAAACTGGCTGGAATCCCTGTTTGGCTTTGTTTAACTTCCCAAGAGTCAGGTATGGTTCAATCACCACTGCTAACTCCTCATTTGAGGATCAGCCTGTAGAGCCCACTCTTGTGCCACACAATCTAGTACCTGTACAGCATGGCCCAAAGCCACCATCTCTACTATACACCAAGCAGAGTTCTTATCCATCTGCAACCACGCCTTACTCAGCCTGGCTACTTTGGCCAGCTGGACCCTAGAAGCTTTGGATGGGTTTAGCCACCATTCCTGAAACTCCTGAGCTTTGCTAGGTCTAGTCACTCCAACTCTGCTTAATATGGCCTTTTTCAAGTGTGGATAGGAATTTGCCTCAGTCTTGTTTAAATCTCCATATGCTCTCTGAGGTTCCCCTGTGAGACAGGGAGGAAGTCTGGCGGCCCACTCCTCCTCAGGCAATTTTAAAAGTGAGGTTATATGCTCAAAAGAGCACAGAAAAGCCTCAATGTCATCAAATGGAGTAAGCTTCTATAACACCTCTCACTCCTGCCCACCTTTCCTCACTTCAGTTAACTCTGCATGTAATAGCTGAATTTTAGTTTGTTGCTTGGCAGCCCTACAGCCAATTCAGCAAAAAAGTGTAATTAATTCTTCCATATTATACTGCTTTATCCCTTTATGGACAAATTTAGAAGGCTTTATAAATTCTCTTTTGCAAGCCAGATCCATAAATCTATAACATTAGCTTAAAAACTGCTCTACATTCCCTGGATAATCAACCACATACATAGGAATTAAGCAGTTTTTATATTGTGCACAATTTGTATAGACACAGACAAATAATCACTGTGAACAATTGCCATTTTATGGCTGGCCTGCCACACTCACCCACCCAGCTGCTGATAAAGTGACTCACTCGCCAAGCTGCTGTGCAGTGGGTAGCATCCTGCAAAGCATCTCACTGCCGCTGTGGGTGGATCCGTTCACTGTATCAAAGCTCTTGCTGCATAGTAATTTCCAGCAAGTCTCTGAGTTTTGTGCCAAATGTGACAAGAATCACATAGTCTGGGTAAAATCTATCAGTAGATGTATTACTCACCACAGGCAGGTACACATGACAAGGTAGTTTCACAGTCTTCCAAACAGCAATATTTTCTTCAGTGGACTCGCATGTCCAGGATCCCTAACACTAGTCATCCCCTGGCTTATAAAATGGGTGACTATCTCACTGTCAGGCTCAGGTTCCCCAGTGTCTATGCAGTTCTTAAACCAGCCTTACACAGGTATCTATAATCAGCTGCCTTCCAGATTCTAATAGAGGCAACACCTGAACTGGACATTACACATTCCTAAAGCCTTTGCTTTGTCAAACCTGGGAGATCTGGATAATCCACATTTACCTCATGTGGAATTATGCTGACCCTGTCACAATATACATATATGTATACACACAGCAGAGGGTGGGTGTTCCCAAGGATCACCCATCATTGCTGTCTGAGGATGTGAGATACTGAGGGAGGGGACGTTGCCAAGGCTGCAGGAACATTCTTTTCCTACAACCATGGGTAATTAATCCTCTAGACCTCCAATCACTGTGGATGCAGAAGCCACAGGGAGTCATGGGGAGCAATGGCTGCAGCGATCCACTAAACTTGTATCTCCTCTTTGCTGTACACTTAATAAAGCAGATATACTTATCCTCTTCTCTCACTGCTCCACATCTGCCACCTCCCCTCTCTGCTAAGCTTTACACTGCTCCCATATTCCCTACAAAATCCTATTCAAACTGCTAACTGTCATGTTCAAGGCCATCTACAACTCAATTTCTCACTTCATATCCAAACTCCTCTTCATATCCAACCTCATCTTCATACATACTCCCCCCACCCTCTCTGGTTGGCCATTGAACATCACCTTTCCTCCCCTCTGGTAGCATAACCTCACTCCCAAATCCTAGATTTTTACCATGCTGCTACCCACCATTGGAATGATCATCCTAAGTCCAGACTATCCCCTGCCTTGTATAGCTTCAAACTGTAATTGAAAACCCAGCTGTTCATAAAACTATACCAGTCCTCTGCTTAACAATTTCACCATGTAGTATACTTTACCATTTTTTATTCTCCATCTCTTCTTCTCTTGGTTCTTGCCCTCAGATCACCTTACAATGGCTCATCCCATTTGTCAACTGTTTGTCTACGGCCTTTTTTATATTGTAAGCCCTAATGGACTAGGGCACTGTTCCCTTCTGTTATCATTACTTTTAACTGGGGTCAGCAGCTACATTGTGCACCTTCTCGTTGGGCTCACTGACCCTTGACTCTACTCCTTCATTATGTTTGTACATCTTTCAGTAGCTCTAAATCTGTTAGTGGTGTGTAGCTGTAATGGGAGTTGTAATGCTATCTGCTTACTGTATTATACCGCCATTGGTGATCAGTAAGGCTGCATAGACATAGGCTGCCATAGTCAGTTTTAGATTCAAATGCTTAGATTATAAGTGTAATTACAATTTGATAACTAAGAAAGGAGTTATACCAGAGATCATATTAGCCATATGCACTTCATGCAAAGACTGATGTGACTTCTCTCTCTCTCTGAATTGCAGGTGAATTGTCACTACTGCTCCCATCACATGCTGTTATAATAATTGCAGAGCACAGCTTTGAAAAATTATTTTAGATAAATTGTTACTACTTTTATATTAGAAGCAATTTCTATAAAGGAAGTTAGGAATTTATTGTGAATATGTGATTGTCTCCCCCTTCTCACAAATTGTTTATCTTAGACTTTATTGCATCCCAATTTAGTGCTTGTTGAGCACTCCCTATCCTGACTGTGTCACATTTGGTGGAGAATGTGGGCAATCACACACTGAAGTTTGCAGCAAGGAAATTTTTTGGTTTAAAATTTAAAGGAACAGATACCAATTCATCAGGGTGGCTATAAACATAAACAAAACATAAACATATGTCCTAGCCCGGCTGGTCACTAGCTACACAGCAGGTTCCCTCTCTATAATAATGGTAGGGCCTATTGCCCTCACCATCAACAAAACATGTGCACAGTACTTACAAGGATTATCACCAAGTGTCTCTGAACAGTCTATTCTGCCTGCTTTCCCACGTGTAAGACACTCAGCCACAAACAAACCATGCTTATATTAGCCATTTCCAGCTGCAAGCCCTAATGAGCCTGTTACCAAGCTGAAAGGCCCAAAACCTGGAGTGGCCTGTGGATGGAGCCCTACCTCTCCTCATATCCACAACCCCAGGACCCAAACTGGCTTTTCCAAAAGTTGACACTCTGGTCTGCTTACAAAACAGACTTCGCCTGGGGTTTTTTAGAACACAAAGGCCAAAAACCTAGGACAAATGTACCTGCCATTGACCACTTTACCAGTGCTTCTATCACAATAAGTATATATATATATATGTGTGTGTGTGTAAGCAGGATCATATATATATATATATATATATATATATTTATATATGGACAAATGAGAGCCGGCAACATCCTATAATCGAATGCAAAAAGAGGACGTATTTATTCCTTTGTAAATAGTGAAAACATCATCCAGCAGTATAATGCATATCCATTTAAAGGTCAGGGTATGTGGGGAGATCAGCGATAGTTCAAAAAAATCAGCATAATGATCAAGTCATAAAGTCCATGTAATGGCATGAATATACTCATCATAAGTCCATCCCCAAACATGTAGTGCCATGCTTAGGAAACATAAGCAGTTGTGGTCTACACAGATCTCCTCGACCAATCACTAAACAATTGATGGCTTCTAACGTTGGTTGAACCATCAATGGCACAGCTGTCAATGGCCATCACTACAGTATAACATAAAAACTGCTATTTTTATTGTATACTGTGTTTTAAAAAAAAAACATTTTCAAAGAAAATAGTGATGGATAATTTTAAAATTATGTTCTGGACCTAATTCAATCATAAAATAAACGAAAATTTTGGTGCATTTTTTTGAAAAATAATTAGTCATTTAAGTGGTTAATACTTAAAAACAGGCAACCTAATTTATTATTATTCAAACCTGAATTGTTAGCTGAAATGAGACATTCTACAAGAACAGACTCACAAAGAGATTTGCAGAGCACACACTAATCATGTAAATAAGGGGTAATATTTCAACCTTCATTTAATCCAACTGGGCAAAAGTATTCAGGGCCTGATTCAGAGCCGGACGCTATTTGCTAACGGTTGTTCAGAAAAGGGGCCGGCTATTTAAATTGAGAGCTCGCTCTTTACAGTCTGTTGACGCCTCTAATGTCTAAGCGAGTGAACGAAATATGCGCTCGCTATTTTGTAAAGACGCCCCCTGGCCGCTCGCATCCTACGGCATCTCCGCTATTTATTTGATTAATCGAGTACATCGAAAGGCATCTGAACTGCTCGCAGTGCTTGTGGTTGGATTTTCCTACCGCAATCATGCGAACAGTTCAGGCTAAGAAACAACCAAGTGACGTGGTCGATGACGCTGCTTTGTTAATTATGCACACTCTTAAAATGCCCGTTTTTAACTTTTGGCACTCCTGCGTTCGGATCTCCACTCCCCGTTTTCAAGCACCTTCCCCTGTTACCACCCGCAAACGCCTCATTCTGTCACTCAAATTAGCAGGCATTCGCTATTTTGCAAGCACACAATTTCCGACTGCAATGACTGGTTCGCGCATGCGTATTACAACCCATACGCATTCGCAGTTGTGCGAACATCGCTCAGAGTGAACTAGCGGCTGCTTACGAGCGGCTCTGAATCAGGCCCTCAGTTTATAGATCAAATATGTCACCAGTTTTGATAGATATTTCAATAAATCACCATTCTCTCAATTACTTGTTCTATAGCATTAAATATAAAGTAATTCAATTTTGAATTACAACATACTAAAAAATACTGTGGGACAATATGTTTTTTTACTTTGTTCAATAAGTTTCTAACTGTCGTTTCCTCTTTCCTACATAACGTTTCCCAAACTGATATTCAGGCATACTGTACACAGGTGTTTTGACAATTCAGTAAACCTTTTATGTTCCAAATGTTTTTATTATCATAATTATATTTTTTTTATTATCCTTGTCAGCACAGCTTCACATTTTCTACTTATTACATAGAAAAAAAACATTTTTCTTTTCAGCCAACATTCATCTTTAATCATTGTAAGGTTACTAAGTGCCAGTCTACTTTTTTTTGTTTTTGCCCTTTTTAAAACCAACTGTGTTTTTTTTTGGGAGTATACTTTTTAGTATTTGACCTAAAGTAAAAACATTTGAAAGTTTCATGAGTACTCTTTCCCTACATTTAACTTTAAAAGTGGTGACAAACTGGACAGATATTTATTTTATCCTGTTATATATCTATTAAATCTCTTGCTCTATCCATTTAGTAACGTTCGGAGGATATATTTTTTTCTAAAAACCTCTGACTTTAAATCTCAGCTTGCTCTTACAATTTTGAATCCTCTACACAATCTCTTCTTACCCTAATAAATTGTGAGTAAGGTATATAAGATACACATTTTTTTGAAATAGCAGCTTTTTCAAATGCACGTAGCTATTACTGTTTTTTTTTACTATACAGTATACTCTATGTATCAGAATTGGGGATGTGCGCCGACCCCCGTGTTTTGGTTTTGGATCTGTATCTCCTTCATGGTTTTGCAAACCACCCTCAAGAGTTCTGGTTTTGGATCTGGATTTTTTATATAAAAAATTGATAAAAAGTTTTAAAAACAGCTTAAATCATGTAATATATGCAATCCAAAACCCAAACTTTGGGTTTTAAATCTGAATTCCAAACCGCAAAAAGATCAGACCACGACCCGGATTTACCTGGATCTCCTTAGGAGATTAGAACCACGACTTGGGTTTACCCAGATTCACAAAATTCAGGTGGGTTCGGATTTATGGAGAACCGAATTGCACATCTCTAATAAGAATCAATTTGTTCCCCTTCTTTCCAACTGGTTGTATCTAGAACACAGCCTAGACATTTTATTATTCTGTAAACTAGAGGTGAATCTTTGATTATAATTATTATCATTCGTACAGTACATGACTTAATTAATTGTAGACCCCTTTCCCCCTAAATTGTTAGTATGTCATCTATATATCTTTTTAATATTTTTATAGGTTTCTTAAATGGACCATCATCATCTACCACATTACTTTCCCATTTTCCCAAGTACAAATTTGTGAAATTTTACTCCATCAAGAGACTCCTCTCATCACCCACAGATGGCAATTTTTTTTGAGAAGCGAAACAGAAAGCTGAGGATTACCACTTATCATCTTGCTGTAAGCCAGCACTTGGGGAGTTCGGACGGCTCCCATCTACGAGCACTGAGCCTTCACTGCAATATACGTTAAATCACCTTCTGCTGCTGCAGTTTGAACAGCTGAGTCTGGGAAACCCACCAGTAACTTTGTGGGGAATGCAGATGGATTCCCCTGGTGACTGCTGATCTTTTACTGCAGTGAGTGAAGGTGCACCTGCTGCTGATGCAGTATAATTAAGTGAGTCTGAAGAAACCCCTCTGTGCTCCCATCCAGTGGCCAGACATCACACAGCTAAGCTGGAACTTTGGCTTCAGGCTCCAAACCTTGGTGATTGGCTTTTCCAACTGCAGAGAGTCCTGTCAGGACAGAAAGGTCCATGGGGCTACTGCAGAGCAATTAAGGTGACCATCACAAGACTGTCCATACTCCCCTTCATCCACAGGAATAATGATAAGGGGCCTGTTTCAGCACAGGACAGAATTGCAAATTTGCACACAATATTTTCTCCACCATGTATTCTGTCTGTTCCCCTGTATGTGCATGTGTCAGCTCAGCCATTTTTAATGACTTTGTTTAAGCTAAATCAAAACACATGATGTCCACCAAAACAGGGGCGGAACTACTGGTGGTGCAGCCGGTGCACTGCACTGGGATCATCCACAATATAGGGGTCCACACTGCCCTGTTCCATTTGTAGATGGCCGGCTGCAGTGCAGCTGCTTGCTGGGCAGTCATCAAGGCTGTGTCTGACACAGCCAGCATCTACACGTAGAGAGGACCTGGGCACAGTGCAGTCAGGGTCAGCACTACTGGGTAACAAATACCAGTAGTCTCTGCAGTGGGATCAGATGAGCATGTGCCAAGCTCTGATTGGAGGAGTCTATCACATGCTCCTCTGAACTGGAGTTTAGCAGCAGTGCAGCCTCATGGGTGTGACTCATTGTGAGGCTTTCACTGCTGCTCTGCTGGCTGCCTGAGGATGCTGCTGGTGAGTACACTGTGTGGGCACTACAGGTGGCATTATGTGGGGGCTCTACAGGTGGCATAATGTGTAGGGACTACAGTGTAGCATAATGTGTGAGACTACAGTATGGCATAATGTGTGAGCACTATAGTGTGGCATAATGTGTGGTCACTATAGTGTGGCATAATATGTGGGCACAACAGTGTGGCATAATGAGTGGGCACTACAGGTAGCATAATGTGTGGGCACTACAGATGGCATAATGATTGGTGACTACAGTGTAGCATAATGTGTGGGCTTTAGAGGTGGCATCTCCCTGTCACCCACTGCCTGTCATATCTCCCGATCACCCTCTCCCTGTCACCCACTGCATGTCACCTTCTCCCTATCGCCGACTGCCTGACACCCACTCCCTGTCACCCTCTCCTTCTCACCCACTGATTTTCCCTGTCACTACTGTGTGCATGTCACCTCTTCCAATCAATCTCTCCCTGTCACCTTCTCCCCCTCTCTGTCACCCACTGCTTCTCCCTGTCACCTCCCACCCTCTCCCCTGTCACCCACTGCCTCTTCCCTCTCCTAGTTACCCACTGCATGTCACCTCTCCCTGTCACACACTGCTTCTCCCTATCACCCTCTCCCTGTGACCCACTGTTTCTGCCTGTTGCCCACTGCCCATCACATCTCCCTATCACCCTCTCCCTGTCACAAACTGCCTGTCACCTTTCCCTGTCACCCACTGCATCTCCCTGGTCACCCACTGTCTGATCCCTCTCCCTGTCACCCACTGTTTCTCTCTGTCACCTCTCACCCTCTCCCCTGTCATCCACTGCCTCTTCCCTCTCCCAGTCACCCACTGCCTGTCACCTCTCCCTGTCAACCACTGCCTGTAACCTCTCCCTATCACCCTCTCCCTGTCACCCACTGCATCTTCCCTCTCCCTGTCACCAACTGCATGTCACCTCTCCCTTTCACCCTCTCCTGTCACCTCTCCCTATCACCCTCTCCCTGTCACACACCGCCTGTCACCGTTTCCTGGTCACCCACTTGCTGACACCCTCTACCTCTCAACCACTGCTTTTCCCTGTCACAAATGTGTGCATGTCACCTCTCCCTATCACTCTCTCTCTGTCACCTTCTCCCCCTTTCTGTCACCCACAGCTTTTCCCTGTCACCTCTCACCAACTGCCCTGTCACCCACTGACTCTTCCCTCTCCCAGTTGCCCACTGCCTGTCACCTCTCCATGCCACCCAATGCTACTCCCTGTCACCCACTGATTCTCTATGTCACCTCTCACACTCTCCCCTGTCACTCACTGCCTCTTCCCTCTCCCAGTCACCCACTGCCTGTCACCTCTCCCTGTCACCCACTGCTTCTCCCTGTCACCCACTGCCTGTCACCTCTCCCTATCACCCTCTTCCTGTCACCAACTGCCTCTTTCCTCTCCCAGTCACCCACTGCCTGTCACCACTCCCTGTCACCCACTGCTTTTCCCTGTCACCCACTACCTATCACCCTCACCCTGTCACCTCTCACTATCACCCTCTCCCTATCACCCACTGCCTGTCACCTCTCCCTGTCACCAACTGCCTCTCACCTCTCCCTATCACCCTCTCCTGTCACCTTTCCCTGTCACCCAGTGCCTCTTCCCTCTCCCTGTCATCCAATGCCTGTTATCTCTTCCTGTCACCCACTGCTTCTCCATGTCACCCTCTCCTTCTTGCCTCTCTTTATCTACCTCTTGCCTCTCCCTTTCACCCACTGCACTTTGAACTTAGAGTAGGGTGGAGGAGGGGGACCCAAAGCAAATTTTTGCACATGGACCCACCACTCATAAGTTCCATCTCTGCTCCAATATATTGTCCATTATATACAAACTAATATCCCTTCATTTTGACCTACCTCACTTACTTTAGTTTTACATTGTATGCTAATTACATTTATCATTATCTTAATAAATTGATTTGGTGCCTTTCTCAATTGTTATAATTTATTTAGTGCATTTTGGACCTATTCTGTATTGGTGCCATATGTCCTGTATACTGCATTTCAGATCACTGAGTCCCATTTACTTTATTTAAGCTGAATTAAAATAAATTAATATATTTTAGGGATGAGCGGGTTCAGATTTCCAAATTCCTAACCACCCCAAGCCCCCACCGATCCGAGCTGGGGACGGAGTTAGGGTTTTCCCGCATAGCTCGGAAC
The DNA here is from genome assembly GCA_031769625.1 of Taudactylus pleione. Taxonomy (NCBI): domain Eukaryota; kingdom Metazoa; phylum Chordata; class Amphibia; order Anura; family Myobatrachidae; genus Taudactylus; species Taudactylus pleione. The sequence goes on along the minus strand of JAUIMM010000317.1, from coordinate 2,517,844 downwards.
TGAAATCGAGGTAAAACGTCATCATCCCACTGTTGAATTCTCCTGGGTTTTGGATTTTATAAAAGGTCCCGATAGACACCATTTTTCATTCTGACTGTGGAGCATGCGTGTAGAGGGAGCGAGCTGGGAGCTAGTGTTGTGTGATACTGTTGTGTGATACATTACATTCTGGGCTGGCTGGCTACTGTTGTCCATAGAGGGGTTGGCTGTCGTCCTGTTCATAGGGGCTGGCAGAGGGAGGGAGCTGGGTGCTGTTGGCTACTGTACTGTTGTGATAATAAATAAAAATAATAAACTCAGTAGTACACCACTACTTATATAGTTATATAAATTACAATACTATTCTGGCTGGCTAATGTGAAGAGGGAGAGAGCTGGGAGCTGTGGCTGATTCTCGCTGGCTACTGTTGTCCAGTTTTGTGCTGCTGTCTGTCAAGGGCTGTTCCCCCGTATAAAAAAAAAAAAAACACCTGTCACTGTCATTGGTGTAGCTGCGCAGGGGTCCTGTGCTGCTGTCTATCAAGGAGTCAAATATATATAACAAAAAACACCTGTCATTGTCATCAGATTAGCTGCGCAGGGGTCCTGTGCTGCTGTCTTTCAAGGGTCTGCTGTTTCTTTCAGGGGTTCACCCCAAGTGAAAAAATAAAAACAATTTTTTTAAATATTTTTTTTCATTTTGATAAATATTTTTATTGCATTTTGTAAACAAAACCAGTAATAAAAAAAAATATTTAAAAAAAAAACAAACAAACATGAATATTGCAGTGAAAACTTTTTTTTTAAGTTATTGGGTTACAAAAAGTTTTTATTTTATCTTAAATGGGAAGCAGTAGGGAAGCCGATGGTCAGAATCCCGACCGTTGGCTTCCCAACTATCTAATATTGGCAAGGGTTAAATAATAGATGTTGAAATCCCGACGCCTGTCATTTTCCCTACGTTGGAAGCCCGACACCCAGCTTACCAATCAAAGGTAGAACTATCTACGTCATCTGTGGTTCCAGTCATGCCGGTCTCCGTTGAATCCCACTCATCACCTGAGACAGGTAACTCACAGAAACCATTCATGACAAACCATGGAAACTGGATTAGTATCATAAGGAAGAGGAGGCTGCACACTGGGTGTCATGTTATGAGTTGGCCATATGGGGTATGTTGCTGTTAAGGGATCAGGCTGGTTGTCAGTGGACACATTATTAATTTATAGTTGTTATTTTGGGTTGCCATCTCCTGAAGGGTGTTTAGACACTATATGAGGAACAGAGCACTGCTCTCTGGCCGGAAGCCAAATTGGTGGGAGCCACTGTTCCAATATCTGAAGTTCTTCTCTCTTCACATCATCTAGATGAAAAAAAATGTAATCAGGGACATCTACCTCCTTTTTCTGTACCATGCTCTCCCTTTTTGGACAGGAAGTCATGGATGGATGGTTTGGAAGAAGAAGGCCTACAACAGATGGGTATGGTCATTATCAAGACCTGGTATCCCCAGTGGGTGTAGTCTGGGAGGTATTGGTTGGCATGCAGGCAGAGGAATAACAAAGGCCTCCATGTTGTCTGTGGTCACTATTCCGTAAATCAGTTTGCGATTCAGGTAGTAATAAAGTCAGCTACTGAATACAGAATAATGGCTCGATACGATCCATGAATTCCCAGACAGATTCCGGACAGATGAATCCTGTGAATACTTGTAATAATCTTTGGTAATTCCTGGCAAAGGTGGGTGTTATAGCCAGACACTTTGAAGGCTTTATCTTTGAACTGCTTTATAGAAAACATGTGACTGAAACCTTTCCACAATGCAGAACATGATGGAGAAATCCCATGAAGTTCAGCACCTAGTGCATCTTTTTTCATGCTATCTGAGGCCTCTCCTGACTGTGAAGAAAGATTAATCACATTGTAGTCTTCCATTGTGACTTTTAATGGTGATTGCAATGTTGTCCACTAGCTGAGAGCCATCTCATCCGAGGGTTGGGTTTTCCCAATGCAAATGAGACAATTCACATCCAGAAGGTGACCTTTATGTTTAGTCGTGGTGTCAGTCTCTCTTTTGGCAGAATTTGCACAATCGTATTCTTGGGTGCACCATGATGACTTAGACAAATCCTCTAGGGTAAATATCTGATCTGGTGTTCTATCTATTTCTATTAAACCTTTGTGTGTGAGTTTAGTCATCTGCTGCTTGTGGTGGAGCTCTTTTTCTGCATTCTAAATGATCTTCAGACACAATGTAAAACTTAAACCTTAAAATGAAATGTTGCATTTAATAATCTGTTCCCCTTGTTCACATATCTAAGTAATATGGTTAAGTGGACAGTGGGAACAATGGCAATTTGAAGGCCACTAACTTATTCTGTTTTTTTTTTACTGTCCCTGTACAGGTTGGGAAATGCCTTTACAGAATAGAAGGTTTGCAAAAAATTATTTATGGCAATTGTTTATTTATTTATTTTTGGGAAGCATGCTTCCTGTTCCTGGTCCCCTTCTGGGATGAAAACATCAACTCCCAGCAAGCAGACATTGCGCTCAAGAAAGAATTCCCACAAAAGACACAATGTAAGACTTAAACCTTAAATCTGTTCCACTTGTTCACATATCTAATATAGTTAAGTGGACAGTGGGAACAATGGCAGTTTGAAGGCCATTAACTACTACTTGTGCACGTGTGCATATGGATCCGATGTTACCGATTGTTTTGCTATGTTGCCCTAGTATATGGACGTGAGTAAGGGCAAGTGGGCGTCCTTACATAAGGTTGTGTACGCAATGTGACTGTAAACCTTTAAATAGCTTTGCTAATATTAGCAACTGCTTTGCGTGCATATAAGTAAAATTGTGATCCGTAGTGAATCGGCCCTTAGTGCCTTGGGAACTCATCCCAATTGTTATACTACTTACAAGTGTATACTGCTTTTCATATTTCATTTTATTAATAACTTAAAGGTGAGCACAATCTATATTTCCATTCCTTGCTCATCTGGGAGGTTGGTGACTTCTGTAACATACTGTACGTAGCTACTTCCAGAGGCCATATTAAGAGAGGAGGGGGACCAGATGGAGACATTACATGGGCTCCCTCTTCTCTTGATATGCCCCTTCTCTATCCAGGATCACATGGAGTAGACTCTGGCACAGTGCCAACACTTACTGTGCATTTGCTGGTCTCCGGGAAAATGGCGCAGTAAACATTTTACCCAGCAAATTTTCTACTGTGTATGTTCAGCGCTATATTTCTTGTAATCTATGTAGCACTGCCCCTGCAGATGTAGGACTCCAGAGTGGTAAGTATTAATGAACCTTGGTGCAAGGTTGTGGCGTGGGCCCCCTGAAGCCATGGATGGAGTCCATGTGCACTGCACACCCCACACTCATTATACATATGCCTGTGTCTGCTTCCGCATTCCCAACCCGTGATCCCTATTTCCTGTATGTACATGTGCCACCTCTACATAAACACTTATCTTATCCACATACACTGTGACCACTGTCTAATACACAGACATACAGTATCAATCTTCCATCCAGAACACCTACCAAGCAGTGTCAGAACTATGGGAGACAATGGAGGTGCCTGCCACCAGGCTCCAGCTCTGAAGGGGCACCTCCTCCATTGTCCACAACATATTAACCCCACTTATTGCTGTAACTACAATATGTACCCAGAGTGTACCGTCACAGCTGCCCAGTACATGACACCCCTTCCTGGCACCTGAGCAGCCACCATACACTAGTGGAGAGCTCCATGTCAGACCATCAGCTGCCTTCGTCTATCTGTAGCCTGTAGCATGCAAATTGCTTCATTACAGTGTCAGCGGCTGTGATGGGGGAGGGGCACCACATTATAACTTGCCTCCGGGCATCTGGGATGAACTTATGCCACTGCTACCAAGAAATAGATAAGTTACCCGGTTATGATAATGACATATTCCATGTTACCCCATGTCTTACACATGATTTAGAATGCTCTATCATGTGGGCAACACAACAGTGTGATTATAATCCCCCTCCCTTCTTATACCTGAGCATTATGATAGTCAAACTGTGAAATACATCCGGAAGGGGCTATTACTTTGCATCCAATTCAGAAACAAGCCCACTTTCTGTAATTTCCTCACCTGAAGCAATGATGTAAAGCTGCTTATGTCAGTAGATTATTGTCATCTAGTATCAGATTAGGGCCCCTATTTACTACAATCTGCATTTCAACTTTAGTTTTAGTCTGATATATTCGACTAAACTCACATTGCAAATTTGGGAAACATGAGAAGAATGTACTAAGATTCTGAAGCAGGGACAGAGCTTGTGAGAACGTTCTGTCCTTCCGAATCTTCACCGCACACTGCACACTGTAGTTTATTGCATAAAATACAGTGAGAGCATCTCTGTGCATTTGCTGCTTCTGGCTAGTGCTAAACCCCCCAACCCCTACCACCCCAACCCCCACACCTATTATTTGCCACTCCTCTTGCACTTACCTGCCCAGTGATCAGTAATCAGTGAGCTCTCCCATCCGATCAGCTGATCACCACGCTCCTGGTCTGTGACCACAGTCAGCTGATGTGTGCTGTAATCTGAGATGTCGGTTTATAGCACAGCTGACTGGGGTCATAGTGCAGGAAACCGTTGACCAGCTAACCAAAGTACAGAGCTCACTGACTAGCAGACCCCTGGCTGCAGGTAAGTGTTTATTTTTTTCTAACTATTCTTTATTACAGTGATCAGCTTGAGGTCTATTTAGACCACAAAGCTGATTGCAGGGGGCGGCTCCTGGCTCTGCTCTGCCTGTTAGAGTGGAGGAGTTGGGGAATCAGCTTAATACTATCTCAAGATGGCGTTGTTATAGCATGGCGCCTAATGGTTAATTTTTCACAACTATATTTAGTACATTTCAAGCAGATCAAATTTCCTATTCAAATATGGGAAATGTGATCTGATTACTAAACAAATGTGAATTAAAGGGCTAGGAGTAGTTTTTCATGAAAACTGCTCCAAATGCCCTTTGTTGCATTTCAGTGCAACCCAGTTTCAACATTTTATTTTTGTAAAAAAAAATAATGAGAGCCCTAGGTGTTAAAAGGTAATATATATTTTGAGGGTTAAATTACATGTGTATCATCTATTACCTGTATGATACAGTATTAAATGTAGATAGCAATTCCAGTACCTGTGTGTATCCAAGCAAATTCAGTAATTGTGCCATAGGAAGTGTAGTGTCAGAATGGAGATCTCCAATAAAACCGGCCACCTTACCATGCACCAAGCATGCATAATTCGGAGCTGTCAGCTTCGGCCCAGACAGTATCTGTAGAACATCCTTTATAACTTTCATTGTACATCCACAAGAATCATACACGTGATATCCCAGAGTAACATTGGGCAGAATATCCGGGTTACTGTTAATGTCATCAATGGCCAATATAAAAGCTTGGAGCTGCTGATATTCTCTCAGTTTAACACTGTAAAAAAATCATCCATACTGATTATCATAATAAAGCAACTCATACTGTACATGTAATACAGTAATGCACAAACAATTCTAATACAGTATACAGTATGCACTGTATAAATATAAAAACTGTAACTAAATAATATCTATAGAGGTGATTAGTTATAATGTCATCATTTCAGTTTTCTTTAAGAAAACTTGTGAATTAGAAAGAAAACAACACTTCATTTTCTGAATAATAATGTCCTGTACATTCATAGTTTTTTTTGGATTAAATAACCTATATAGAGCCTATGACCTTTAATCTCATATCTATAAAAGTCCTCACAAATCCTAGGTGACTCTTTTTACAATTTGCAATTTGAAGAGAAGAAACATGAGCGCACAATATAATGACATAGAAAGTGCAAATAGCGTGTTCCATACCACAAGTACAGTGGAAAACTACATTACTTGTATAATTAAGAAAAATACAGACTCCTGTGGTCATGTATTAACATGCAATATGCAACAGTCTGAAAAAGACTCCGGATGTATTAAAAAAATCATATTAATTGTGAAGCTCTATACTGTATAGCTGACAAATATGTACATTGAGGTCAGCATATATTGTCCCTTACTGACTTTCTCCAGGTGCCCATGGCTGACTGGATGTATTGATGAACCAATATAAAAATGGATATTTTAGGGAAGTTATCTTAGAAAATAAAACCCACCATCACTATACAGTTGAATACATATCAGTACATATTGCTGTACTGTATATCATTATATTTCTGGGGAGAGAGATTGCCAGATGTGCCTAATATGTATTCAATATCTGGCACTCTGGACCTGATTCAGACCCGCTCACGAGCGCTGTGCGCTCGCAAGCGGGTCAATGGTGGCCCAGTGCGCATGACAGAGCCGGCTCCGTCGTGTGCATGCGCGAGACCTGGATAGCGATGGGCAATCTGTCGCTCTGGGTCTCATACCAAAGGGGGCGTGCATCGATGTTGAGTGACAGCATGCCCCCTTTGGTGGGTGGGCCAGGGGCGTGGCTTCCCAGATGGAGGCGTTCCCATGGGAACACCCAACGTCTGGGGCCGGCCCCACTGACATCACAAGTGATGTCAGTGGGAGAGCTTTTGGCTCTGTTAGAGCCAAAAGCTCTCTGGGGCTTGCCTACCACAAGGGTCTCGTTGCAAGCCCGATGTTCGCGATGGTCTTGACCATTGCGACCATCATCATGGCTGCTCACAATATCTGTGGGTGGTCACCCACAGCTATGCGAGCGGCCAGAAGGCCAGCCCTGATTCAGGCCCTCTATTCCCTCCCAATAACCTATATTATTGCCCCTTCAGTGTCTCTACTTATTAGTACATATGCTCCCCTGTACTCTCTTTATTTGTTGGTCACTCATGGCAGCATTCTTGTCCCTCTGCTCTTCCCCCCTATACATTTTTCATGTTGATCTCATAAACTCCTACAGTCTCTTTGTGGCCAATGCTTAAATCTACCTGTCATCTCAAATTTATTTCCTTATCTCTTATTCCCTCTCTGCCATCTATATCAAGATGACCTAATGCTAACTCAGCCTTAAAAAGAGCACATACATTTTGCCCATAGGGTCTATCCAGAAAAAGTGGTCCATCACTGGTTGCTTGAACATTTAAAAAATATATAATTGGGATCACTGCACTAACAGATCTCACTCCCTCTCCTCAACTCCTGTGTGTGATAGGGTGCAGCAGAGCCTGGCTGCAGTATCTTACATCCCCTTACTCCTGTGTGTGATAGGGAGCAGCAGAGCCTGGCTGCAGTATCTTACATCCCCTTATTCCTGTGTGAGATAGGGAGCAGCAGAGCCTGGCTGCAGTACCTTACATCCCTTACTCCTGTGTGTGATAGGGAGCAGCAGAGCCTGGCTGCAGTATCTTACATCCCCTTACTCCTGTGTGTGAAAGGGAGCAGCAGCGGAGCCTGGCTGCCGTATCTTACATCCCCTTACTCCTGTGTGTGATAGGGAGCAGCAGAGCCTGGCTGCAGTATCTTACATCCCCTTACTCCTGTGTGTGATAGGGAGCAGCAGAGCCTGGCTACAGTATCTTACATCCCCTTACTCCTGTGTGTGATAGGGAGCAGCGGAGCCTAGCTGCCGTATCTTACATCCCCTTACTCCTGTGTGTGATAGGGAGCAGCAGAGCCTGGCTGCAGTATCTTACATCCCCTTACTCCTGTGTGTGATGGGGAGCAGCAGAGCCTGGCTGCCGTATCTTACATCCCCTTACTCCTGTGTGTGATAGGGAGCAGCGGAGCCTGGCTGCAGTATCTTACATCCCCTTACTCCTGTGTGTGATAGGGAGCAGCGGAGCCTGGCTGACGTATCTTACATCCCCTTACTCCTGTGTGTGATAGGGAGCAGCGGAGCCTGGCTGCCGTATCTTACATCCCCTTACTCCTGTGTGTGATAGGGAGCAGCGGAGCCTGGATGCAGTACCTTACATCCCCTTACTCCTGTGTGTGATAGGCAGCAGCGGAGCCTAGCTGCAGTATCTTACATCCCCTTACTCCTGTGTGTGATAGGGAGCAGCGGAGCCTGGCTGCTGTATCTTACATCCCCTTACTCCTGTGTGTGATAGGGAGCAGCAGAGCCTGGCTGCCGTATCTTACATCCCCTTACTCCTGTGTGTGATAGGGAGCAGCAGAGCCTGGCTGCAGTATCTTACATCCCCTTACTCCTGTGTGTGATAGGCAGCAGAGCCTGGCTGCCGTATCTTACATCCCATTACTCCTGTGTGTGATAGGGAGCAGCAGAGCCTAGCTGCAGTACCTTACATCCCCTTACTCCTGTGTGTGATAGTGAGCAGCAGAGCCTAGCTGCAGTACCTTACACCCCCTTACTCCTGTGTGTGATAGTGAGCAGCAGAGCCTAGCTGCAGTATCTTACATCCCCTTACTCCTATCTTCATTACTCACTGTCTTAACCTGATTTTGCTGGGTATTGATACTCTACGTTGTCACTCCAAGTATCTATTGAATATACTCAGCAACATTCTGACCTGGTGTTATGATTATCATACATGTTTAATGTTGTATTTATTGTTATATTTTCATATCTCGCCTTTCCCTCATCTGGGTAACCACTACTGAGATAACAATCTGTGTAAGTTAATTTTAATCTTTTTGTCTTGCAAAAATGAATAAAGGTTATATTGTAAGAAATTTTGATTGACATTTAGCTGTGAGATTGCATCCTATAGAGTCTTTGGGTTGAAGTCCTCACAGAACTGATATACCCTCCCCTTTTTTGTCTACTTGTATTTACTCTGAGTAGCACCACCACCACCAGCCTCAGTAGTATTTCATTACCACACAATACAGTTTAGGTGGATATAGCTTATTATATATACTCTTATACATTCCAATAGACATATGTGGATCTGTTTGGTGATTATCAAATCCCTATTCTCACAGAACTGATAAACCCTCCCCTTTTTTGTCTGTTCTGCTGTGTTGTCCAGGGGGTGCTCTGTACATAAGGGGTGATCTTCACCAACCCGCAGTGTGAAAAAAAAATGTGTGCATGTTAGCCACACTTGTCATCAATGTAGATGTGCAGGGCTGCTGCATCTTTCAGGGGTGCTCTTCACCCCCAGTGTTAAAGACAAAAGCAAAACAATTTTTTCTGTGCATGCTAGCCACAATTGTCAGCAACGTAGGTGTTTAGGGTCCTGTGCTGCTGTCTGTCAAGGGGCTGCTGCCTGTTTCAGAGGGACTCCTCACCCCCAGTATTAAAAAATAATGAACAATTTTTTATGTGTGCGTGTTAGCCTACCACCTACTATTAGTGTGAAAATAAAAACAAATGTTTGTGTGCACACCAACAGTGTGAAAAAATAATAATTTGTGTGTGTGCGTTACCCTGCCACACCATCAGTGTTGAATTAAAAAATAAAAAAAATGTGTGCCTGTTAGCCTGCCACACACTACCAGTATGAAAATAAGAACAATTTTTATGTGTGCATGTTAGCCACACCACCAGTGAAAAAATAAAAACTTTTTTTCTATGCACGTTAGCCACACTTGTTAGCAACATAGGTGTGCAGGGCAGCTGTGCTGCCTGTGTCATTTATCAAGAGGCTGCTACCTCGTTTGGGTGCTCTATCTCCCAAGTGCCCCCCAAATTAGTAATTCAATCTGTTTTTTATGTGTGTGTGTGAGTGCGTTACCATGGCATCACAAATTGCCTCTGCTGAGATTTGCATAAACATTTTGAAAGGTGAAATTAGAGGATATGGCTTAAAAAAATAAATAAAGCAGATAAAAGTGTGTTCTCTATTTAAAGTGTCCCTACTCACAGTCCCTACCCAAGGCCCCTCTACCTGAATTTCAGCGAGGAAGAGGGGTAACTCCATGCAACCGCATTCCAGAGTGCAGTTGCTCCTCCTGTAGCCCAGGTCAGAAGATGTGTCGGAGGTGTGTTGGTGATGATGATGATATGGACTAAAATGGAGCTCACATCCACTAAAGTGGACAATGAATCCCCAATATAACAGGGAGCGCAGCTGTAATTTATACACAACACTGGATGGGATAATGATATAGGTTTGGGTGATGGTATAATATGGGGTGATGTATACATCATCCTCTTCACACAATATGAATTTGCCCTGCTGGAAACCACCATTATAGGTGCCACTATAATTTTTGCATATAATTGATGGTAAAGGTCATTCTCGTAGAATCTGTAGTTTATTTTGATGGACATCATCTTTTCCACATTTTGGGAAAGTAGTCTCAGGCTGAACAATGACAAGCTTCCCAGCTGTGCTAAAAACTCTGAGTACACACTGGAAGGTGGGCACTAAAGCAAAGGCATTTTTTTGTAAGGGCCTCCAAATTGTCTCTTTTTCCTGTCAGTTATTTACAACTCTTAAGATCTGTGTCCGTTAGAAAGAAAAAACAATGGGCCTGATTCAGAGCCGTTCGCTATTTGCGGTCGTTCGTTCAAAAACAAGGGGTGGCTATTCAAATGATCCGTTCGCAAATTGCAGTCTGTTCACACCTCTAAGTCTGAACGAGTGAGCAAAACATACGCTCGTTTATTTGTTAAAAACGCCCCCTGGCCGCTCGCACCATACGTCATGTCCGCTATTTATTAGATTAATCGAGTACATCAACCAGCGTATGAACTGCTCGCTATTCTTGTGGTTGGTGTTTGCTACCACAAATTTGCGAGCAGTTCAGGCTATAAAATAACCCAGTGACGTGGTCAATGACGCTGCTGTATTAATTATGCACACCCATAAAACGCCCGCTTTGACCTTTAAGCACGCCTGCGTTCGGATCTCCCCTCCCCATTTTCAAGCACCTTCCCCTGTTACCACCCACATACGCCTCATTCTGTCACTCAAAATAGCAGGCACTCGCTATATAGCGTACAAACGATTTTTGGCCGCACTGACTGGTTCGCGCATGCGTACTAAAAACTGTACGCATGCGCAGATGTGCAAACATCGCTCGGAACGAGCGTACTGCCGCTAACGAGCGGCTCTGAATGAGGGCCAATGTCTTCATACCTTCTGGGATGAAAATCCACTCCCAGCGGCAGGCATGGCACTCAAGTCACAATGTAAGTCTTAAACCTTAAATCTTAAGCTGCATACACACACAACAATTTTGTTAATGAACGATTTTAGTAAACGATTTTTTCCCTTAAAAAATTAACTAAAATCGTTTACTAAAGTTGTACATTTACTAAATGTCATGAATGATTTTTATGAACTACAAACGATTTTTGCATATTAACTTAATGAAAATCGTTGAGTTGACAAGTCTGACTGAACTACAAACTACAAACGTGAACGCGCATGAACAATAATCGTTCATCGTTTCACTCAGAAAGTGAACGATTTTTCCAAACCATTATCAATAAACTATATCGTTTAATGATAATCATTCAAAAAATCGTTGCGTGTGTAGGCACCTATAAATGTTGCATTTGTTACTCTGTTCTGCTTGTCCACAATATCTGCTCCAGTTAAGTGGACAGTGGGTACATTGGCAGTTGAACTAAAAGCCACTAACTAACTTTGGGCCTGATTCAGAGCCGCTCGTAAGCGGCAGTACGCTCGTTCCGAGCGATGTTCGCACATCTGCGCATGCGTACGGATCGTTATACGCATGCGCGAACCATTCAGTTCGGCCGAAATTCATGTGCTCACAAAATAGCGAATGCCTGATAATTTGAGTGACAGAATGAGGCGTATGTGGGTGGTAACAGGGGAAGGTGCTTGAAATTGGGGAGTGGAGATCCGAACGCAGGCGTGCTTAAAGGTCAAAACGGGCGTTTTAAGGGTGTGCATAATTAATACAGCAGCGTCATTGACCACGTCACTGGGTTATTTTATAGCCAGAACTGCTCGCAAAATTGTGGTAGCAAAAACCAACCACAAGAATAGCGAGCAGTTCATACGCTGGTCGATGTACTCGATTAATCTAATAAATAGCGGACATGACGTATGGTGCGAGCGGCCAGGGGGCGTTTTTAACAAATAAACGAGCGTATGTTTTGCTCGCTCGTTCAGACTTAGTGGTGTGAACAGACTGCAATTTGCGAACGGATCATTTGAATAGCCACCCCTTGTTTTTGAACGAGCGAGCGCAAATAGCGACCGGCTCTGAATCAGGCCCTTTGTTTTTTTAATGTCCCTGTACAGGTTGGGAAATGCTTTTTCAGAAGGTTTGCAGTCAATTTTTTTTTGGAAAGCACTCTCTTCCTGGTCCTCTTCTGGGATAAAAATCCACTCCTATCTATAGAAGCAGGTGCAGGATTCTCAAGAAAGACACAATGTAAAGTCTTAAATGAGGGTTAGCCAACCTTGGTCCTTGAGAGCTGCTAACAGTTCATGTTTTCCAGACCACCTAGCAGGTGCACAGGTGTATTCATTACTCAGCTCCACATTTGAAAAGATCCACAAGTGGAGTTAATTATTTATTACAGTTGTGATATATACACACTATACTACAAAATATACATCATGGAGACCTATGCACACTATACTACACACTATACACCGTGCAGACCTATACATACTATACAACACACTATACACCATGCAGACCTGTACACACTATACTACACACTATAAAATATGCAGACCTAAACACACTATACACCATGCAAACCTATACACACTATATATCATGCAGGCCTATACTACACACTATAAACCATGCACACCTATGCACACTATATAACACACTGTATACCATGCACAGCTATAAACACTATACTGAATGTAGACCTATACACACTATACTAAACAGTATACAACATGCACACCTATACACACTATACAACATGCAGTCCTGTACACACTATACACCATACAGACCTATACACACTATAATACACACTAATCATCATGCAGACCTATACACACTATACTACACACTATAAACCATGCACACCTATACACACTACACTACATAATATACGCCTTGAAGACCTATACACACTATACTACACATTATACACTGTATACGACACACTATGAGCGCCCGCAACTGGCTCGATGTTTTGGTCCTGCACATGCGCAGCGGCCTCACTGCGCGTGCACATGTCCCGGAGCGAGAGAGAATCTCTTTCACTTCGGAGCTCACTACAAAAGGGGCGGCTGTCGATGTTGATTGACAGCTTGCACCATTTTGTAGGCGGGGCGGGGGGGTGGTTTCACAAACGGAGGCATTCCTGACGGAACACGCCATTGTGGGTGGCCACACTGACATCAGCAGTGATGTCAGTGGAGAGTTTATTGCGTGATTAGAGCAGGGAGCTCCCTGGTGCTTGCAGTTGCCGAGACACAACCTTAGGGTCTCATCGCAAGCCACAATGGTCAAGACCATCGCGACCATCAACCTGGTCGGTCGCAAAGCTATGGGTGGTAACCCACAGTTTAGCTAGAGACCAGGAGGCCGCGTAAAAAAAAAAAAAGTGCCCGCCCTCATTCAGAGAGAATGATTGCTTCCTGCGACCGCCTCTGAATTAGGGACTATGGGGGTCAATCAGACCCGGTCGTTAGCGCCGATGTACTCAGATCGGGTCGATGGCCCCCCACAGAGCATGCACACGACGGCGCTGGCGCCATCTTGTGCCTGCGTGGGACCCGCTACGACCGACAGCGCCGGTCATAGCGGGTCTCGATCCAAAGGGGGTGAGCTGTCGATGTTGATTGACAGCTCGCCCCATTTGGACGGCAGGCCGGGGGGGTGGCAGCCCAAACGGAGGCGTTCCCATGGGAACTAGTGATGTCAGTGGAGAGCTTCCGGCTCAGACAGAGCCAGAAGCTCTCCGGGGTTTACAACAAGGGAGACCCTACCCTAGGGTCTCGTCGTAAGCCCCGATGGTCGCGATGGTCTCTGACCATTGTGACCATCACCGGAGCGGTCGATAGAGCTGTGGGTGTTAACCCACAGTCTAACGATCGCAACAGAGGCGGGCGGTCAGGATGCAAGCGGCCGCCCAGTTTCTGAGCGACCACTTACATCCTCCGACCACCTCTGAATGAGGCCCTATATATCATGCATTCCTATACACACTGTACACCTTGCAGGTCTATAAACACACTATACTACACACTGTACACCATGTAGACCTATACACACAATACTACACCATATACACCATGCACTCCTATACACACTATACTACACACTATACATCATGCAGACCTATACACACTATACATAATGCACAACAATACAAACTATACTACTCACTATACACCATGCACACTTATACACACTATACTACACACTACACAGCATGCACACCAATACACATTATACTACACACTAAACACAATGAAGACCTATACACACTATACTCCATGCAAACCAATACACAATATAACACACACCATACATCATGCAGACCTATACAAACTCTACTACACACTATACACCATGCAGACCTATACACACTACACATCATGCACAAAAATACACACTATACCACACACTATACATCATGCAGACCTATACACAAAATACTACACACTATACTTTATGCATACCTATACACACTATACTACACACTATACATAATGTAGACCTATAAATTCTATACTTCACACTATACACCATGCCGACCTGTACACACTATACTACACAATATACACCATGCAGGCCTATACACTCTATACTTCACACTATACACCATTCACACCTATAAACACTATACTACACACTATAAACCATGTTCTCCTATACACACTATACCTCACACTATACACCATGCAGACCTATACACACTATACTACACGCTATACACCATGCACACCTATACACACTATACACCATGCACACCTATACACACTATACTACACACTTTACACCATGCACACCTATACACACTATACACCATGCACACCTATACACACTATACTACACGCTATACACCATGCAGACCTATACACATTACACTACACACTATACACCGTGCACACCTATACACACTATACACCATGCACACCTATACACACTATACTACACGCTATACACCATGCAGACCTATACACATTACACTACACACTATACACCGTGCACACCTATATACACACTATACACCATGCACACCTATACACACTATACTACACTCTTTACACCATGCACACCTATACACACTATACACCATGCACACCTATACACACTATACTACACGCTATACACCATGCACACCTATACACACTATACTACACGCTATACACCATGCACACCTATACACACTATACACCATGCACACCTATACACACTATACTACACGCTATACACCATGCACACCTATACACACTATACACCATGCAGACCTATACACACTATACTACACACTTTACACCATGCACACCTATACACACTATACACCATGCACACCTATACACACTATACTACACGCTATACACCATGCAGACCTATACACATTATACTACACACTATACACCGTGCACACCTATACACATTATACTACACACTATACACCGCGCACACCTATACACACTATACTCACTGTAATACACAATATACAAAGGTGCGTAGAGACCCAAGCGGGGCCCCGATAAAGAGAGGGTGTGGCCTAATTTCAGAAGGCGTGGCCACGCCCCCTTTAAAAAAAAAGTGTTTTGCATCGCCGCTAAGCGGCGCTGCCCGCCGGGGCGGGGGCGATGTAAGCCCCTCAGCCCAGTGGAAAGCCAGTGGGGGGCGTGATCAGTGTGATTGCTCCCCCCTTCAGGCACAGGAGATTGCTGTGGCTGCTACTTAGCAGCCGCAAGCAATCTCCCGCTGCAGCCCAGCACACGCTCTGTGCTGGGCTGCTGCAGAGGAAGGGAGGGAGGAAGTGAGGGGGGGCGGCACCAGACCCAGGCCCCCGCCGGGCCCCTCTGGAAGCCCAGGCCCGGGTAAACTGTACCCGCTCCCCTCCCCTCTCTGCGCCCCTGAATATACACCATGCAGACATATACAAACTATACTACAGACTATACACCATGCTCTACTATACACATTATACTTCACAATATACACCGTGCAGACCTATATACCCTATACTACACACTATACACCAGGCACACTATACACACTATCCTACACACTATACACCAATTAGACCTACATTCACTATACTACACACTGTACACCATGCTCTCCTATACACATTATACTTCACAATATACACCGTGCAGACCTATATACCCTATACTGCACACTATACACCATGCAGACCTATACACACTATTATACACACTATATACTAGGGATGAGCGGGCTCGGGTTTTTCCACCTAACTCGGAACTAAAATTGAGGCAAAACGTCATCATCCTGCCTTACGGATCTTGCTGGTTTTGGATTCTATAAAAGGTCCACGCGTCGGCGTCATTTCTCACTCCGGCTGTGGACAGTGAAGAGGGAGGGTGGGAGCTAGGGCTGGCTGGGCTGTGTAGTGTAGTGTAGTGCAGTGCAGAGTAGTTTTGTGCTGTGCTGCTGTTGTCCATAGGGGCTGTGTCCACTCAGTCCATAGGGGCTGACTGGGCTGTGTTGTTCTGCTGTCATAGGGGCTGGCTGGGCTGTGTTGTGCAGTGTCCCACAAAGGCTGTAGTCCTAAAGGGGTGCTGTAATGTTGTCCAGGGGGTGATCTGTATATCAGGGGTGCTCCCCGCAAGTGCACTCCAAAAAAAATAAAAAAATAAAAATTCTGTTTTTGTGAATTGTGTGCGCAGTAGCCGCACATGCATCAAAAAGTAGCACCAAGCTTACGCCTGTGTCATAAATCAAGGACCGGCTGGCTTGTCCATTAAAGGGTGGTGTAACCCCCTAAGTGCACTCCAAAATAAATAAATAAATAAATTTTTCTGTGTTTGCGAATTGTGGACCTCATTCAGAGACGGACTCTATTTGCGCTTGCTCGTACAGAAAAAGGGGCTGGCTATTTAAATTGAGTGCTCGCTCTTTATGGTCTGTTGACACCTCTATGTCTGAGCGAGTGTCCGAAACATGCGCTCGCTATTTTGTAAAGACGGCCCATGGCCGCTCGCATCATACGTCATCTCCGCTATTTATTAGATTAATCGAGTACATCGAAAGGCATATGAACTGATCGCTATTCTTGTGGTAGCATTTTCCTACTGCAATCATGCGAGCAGTTCCGGCTAAAAGACAACCAAGTGACGTGGTCGATGACGCTGCTTTGTTAATTATGCACATCCTTAAAATGCCCATTTTGACCGTTTGGCACGCCTGCGTTCGGATCTCCACTCCCCGTTTTCAAGCATGTTCCCCAGTTACCACCCACAAACGCCTCATCCTGTCACTCAAATTAGCAGGCACTCGCTATTTTGCGAGCACACGATTTCCGACCACACTGACTGGTTGGCGCATGCGCATTACGACCCATACGCATGCGCAGATGTGCGAACATCACTCGGTGTGAGCAAGCGGCCACTTACGAGAGTCTCTGAATCATGCCCTGTGTGCGCAGTAGCCGCACTTGCATCAACAAAGTAACACCAAGCGTGTGCCTGTGTCATAAGTAAAGGGCCGGCTGGCTCATCTGTTAAAGGGTGGTATAACCCCCAAAGTGCATTCCAAACTAATAAAAAAATATTTGTTTCTGTATTTTTGAACTCTGTGCACTGTAGCCGCACGTGCATCAACAAAATAGCGCTAAGCGTGATCCTGTGTCATAAATCAAGGGCCAGCTGGCTTGTCCGTTAAAGGGTGCTGTAACCCCCAAAGTGCACTTCAAACAAAATAAAAAAATATTTTTTTCTGTTTGTACTTGTGTGTGCTGTAGCCGCACGTGCATCAACAAAATAGCGCTAAGCGTGAGCCTGTGTCATAAATCAATGGCCGGATGGCTTGACCGTTAAAGAGTGCTGTAACCCACAAAGTGCACTCCAAACAAAATAAAAAAATATTTTCTGTGTTTGTGAATTGTGTGCAATGTGGCTGCACATGCATCAACAAAGGAGCAGCGCCAAGTGTGCGCCTGTGTCCCATAAGTCAAGGGCCAGCAGGCTCATCTCTTGAAGGGTGATGTAACCCCCAAAGTGCACTCCAACAAAAATAAAAAAAATGTTTCTGTGTTTGTGAATTGTGTGCACTGTGGCTGCACATGCATCAACAAAGGAGCAGCGCCAAGCATGCGCCTGTGTCCCATAAGTAAAGGGCCGGCTGGCTCATCTCTTAAAGGGTGGTATAACCCCAAAAGTGCACTCCAAAAAAATTAAAAATTCTACTTTTCTGTGTTGTGAATTGTGTGCGATGTAGCCGCATGTCAATCAACAAAGGAGCAGCGCCAAGTATGCGCCTGTGTCATAAATCAAGGGCCAGCTGGCTTGACTGTTATAGGGTGCTGTATCCCACAAAGTGCACTCCAAAAAAAATTTAAAATTCTTCTTTTCTGTGTTTGTGTGCACCTTAGCCGCACGTATATATCAATGTAACATAAATGGAGGACCAAACTTTGTCCCCTAAAAATAAAATAGGGAAAGATCAAGAACCACTTCCTCCTAGTGCTGAAGCTGCTGCCACTAGTCATGACATAGACAATAAAATGCCATCAATGTCGTCTGCCAAGGTCGATGCCCAATGTCATAGTAGAGGGCATATAAAATCCCAAATGACAAAGTTCAGAAAAATGACCTTAGAAAAAAACATTTAAATCATCTGAGGAGAAACGTAAACTTGCCAATATGCCATTTACGACACGGAGTGGCAAGGAATGTCTAAGGTCTTTCCCTATGTTCATGACTAGTGGTTCAGCTTCAGATGACGATGGAAGCCCTCCTCCTGCTACAAAAATCAAATGAGTTAAGCTGGCAAAAGCACAGCGAAGAACTGTGCGTTCTAAGAAGATATCTCAAATCCCCAAGGAGAGCCCAAGCGTGTTGGTGGTTGCGATGCCTGACCTTCCCAGCACTGGACGGGAAGAGGTGGCACTTTCCACCATTTGCATGCCCTCTGCAAGTGCTGGAAGGAGCAACCACAGTCCACTTGATGATATGCAAATTGAAGATGTCACTGATGAAGTACAACAGGATGAGGATACTGGTGTAGCTGGCGCTGAGGAGGAAGTTGGCGAGGAGGATTCTGATGGTGATGTGGTTTGTTTAAATCAGGCTCCAGGGGAGACAGTTGTTGTCCGTGGGCTGAAAAAGGCCATCACAGTCATGCCTGGGCAGAAGACCAAACATTCCACCTCTTTGGTCTGGCAATATTTCTATTCAAATCCAGACAGCAACTGTCTTGCCATATGTACCATATGTAAAGGTGAAATAAGTAGGGGTAGGAACATTAACCACCTAGGAACATCCTCCCTTATACGTCACCTGCAGCGCATTCATAAAAAGTTACTGTCAAGTTCTGAAACTTTGGCTAAGACCATAAGCAGTCCAGGGACACCTAAATCCCTTTGTCCTGTTGTATCCAAGCACCTGCAAACTACACCGTCAACTCCCTCCTCGTCAATTTCCTCCTTAGTCAGGATCGGAAGTAGTCCTGCAGGCCATGTCACTGGCATGACTAACTCTCCTATCCGGGATTCTTCCGGATGATCCTGCATTGCTACGCCTACTGCTGCTGCTGCTGCTGCTGCTGCTGCTGTTGCTGCTGGGAGTCGTTCATCATCCCTGAGAGGAAGTAGGAACACCAGTACTTTTACTAAACATTTGACCTTCCAACAGTACTTAGTGAGGAGGATGAAGTATGTCAGCAGTCATCCTAAAGCAAAACGTATAACTAAGGCCTTGACTGCTATGTTGGTGTTAGACGTGCATCCGGTTTCCACGATTAGTGCAGTGGGATTTAAACAATTGAAGGAGGTAGTGTGTCCCCGGTTCCAAATCCCATCTAGATTCCCCTTCACTAGGCAGGCGATACCGAGACTGTACAGAAACATCTGAAAAAGTGTCCTCAGTGTCCTAAAAAATACGGTTGTACCCAATGTCCACTTAACCACAGACATGTGGACAAGTGGAACAGGACAGACTAAGGACTATATGAATGTGACAGCCCACTGGGTAGATGTATCACCTTGCGCAGCAACAACAGCAGTATCACCAGTAGCAGCATCTCAGAAATGCCAGCTCATTCCACCGGTCTCAGTAAGAGGCACACCACTGACAACCTCTTAGAGAAATCATCGCCCAGTGGCTTACCCCACTTAGACTCTCCTGGGGATTTGTGATATCTGACAACGCCACCAATATTGTGCTGGCATTACATCTGGGCAAATTCCAGCATGTCCCATGTTTTGCTCACACAATAAATTTGGTGGTGCAGAATTTTCAGAAAAACAACAGGGGCATGCATGAGATGCTTTGGGTGGCCCGAAAAATTTCAGGCCACTTTCGCCATTCAGTGACTGCATGCCAAAGACTGGAGCACAAGCAAATTCTCTTGAACCTGCCCTGCCATCACCTGAAGCAAGAGGTTGTGACACAGTGGAACTCAACCCTCTATATGCTTCAGAGGATGGAGGAGCAGCAAAAGGCCATTCAAGCCATTACATCCACCTATGACATATGCAAAGGAGGGGGTATGCACTAGGGGTGTGCACCGGCCACTTTTCATGTTTTGTGTTTTGGTTTTGGATCTGGATCTTTCTTTGTGTTTTGGATCTGGATTGGTTTTGCCAAAACCACCCTTCCGTGTTTTGGGTTCTGGGTTTTGTGTTTTGGATCTGTAATTTTTTTTTAAAAAGCATAAAAACAGCTAAAATCACAGAATTTGTGTGTTTTTCTGCTCCTATGCTATTATTAACCTCAATAACCTTAATTTCCACTAATTTCCAGTCTATTCTGAACACCTCACACCTCACAATAGTGTTTTTATATCCAAAAGGTTGCACCGAGGTAGCTGGATGACTATGCTAAGAGATACGAGTGGACGGCACAAACACGTGGTCCATCTAGGAGTGACACTTCAGTGGCAGACAGGATGGCAGTTTGAAAAACTAGGCCCCAAACAGTACATAATTCAAAGAAAAAAAAGAGGTGCAAGATGGAATTGTCCATGGGCCCTCCCACCCACCCTTATGTTGTATAAATAGGACATGCACACTTTAACAAACCAAATATTTCAGCGGCAGGGTCTGCCACACGACTGTGGCTGAAATGATTGGTTCGTTTGGGCCCCCACAAAACAAGCTGGCAATTAATCTGTCCCTGCACAAACTGGCTCTACGAAGGCAAGATGTCGTCCTCATCCTCCTCATCCACTGATTCCTCACCCTCTTCAGTGTTGTGTACATCCTCATCCTCACAGAGTATTAATTCGTCCCCGCGGGAATCCACAACCACAGGTCCCTCTGTACGTTCTGGAGGCGGGTCTCCCTGGAAGAGTTGATAATTCATTTTATGAACATCATTTTCTCCACATTATGTGGAAGCAACCTCCTACGCCTTTTGCTGACAAGGTTCCCGGCTGCACTAAACACTCTTTCGGAGTACACACTGGAGGGGGGGCAACTCAGGTAAAATAGAGCCAGTTTGTGCAGGGACCTCCAAATTGCTTCTTTTTCCTGCCAGTACAGGTACGGACTGTCTGACATGCCTACTTGGATGCTGTCACCGATGTAATCCTTTAACAGACAGACGCACACTTGTCGCTGCTGCTTTGAGGATGCAAGTGCGGCTACAGCCCACACATTTCACAAAGACAGAAAAAAAGAAGAATTTTTTTATTGATGTGGAGTGCACTTTGAGGGTTACACCAACCTTTAACAGACAGACGCACACTTGTCGCTGCTGCTTTGAGGATGCAAGTGCGGCTACAGCCCACACAATTCACAAAGACAGAAAAAAAGAAGAATTTTTTTATTGATGTGGAGTGCACTTTGAGGGTTACACCACCCTTTAACAGAGAGATGCACGCTTGTCGCTGCTGCTTTAAGGATGCAGGTGCGGCTACAGCCCACACATTTCACAAAGACAGAAAAAAAAAGAAGAATATTTTTATTGTTTGTGGAGCGCACTTTGAGGGTTACACCACCCTTTAACAGACAGACGCACGCTTGTCGCTGCTGCTTTGAGGACAGTATCATATGCAGTGACAGTAGACTTGTCAGAAATTGTTGGCACGTCCTTCAGTCCGGACCAGATATCCAAACCGGCCCTTGACTTATGACACAGGCGCACGCTTGGCACTGCTACTGTGTTGATGCACATGCGGCTACATCGCACACAAGTCACAAACACTTTAAAAAAATAGTTTTTTATTTTTTGGAGCACTTTGAGGGTTACACCACCCTTTAACAGACAGACGTACGCTTGTCGCTGCTGCTTTGAGGATGCAAGTGCGGCTACAGCCCACACAATTCACAAAGACAGAAAAAAAAGAAGAATTTTTTTATTGTTTGTGGAGCGCACTTTGAGGGTTACACCACCCTTTAACAGACAGACGCACGCTTGTCTCTGCTGCTTTAAGGATGCAGGTGCGGCTACAGACCACACATTTCACAAAGACAGAAAAAAAAGAAGAATTTTTTTATTGTTTGTGGAGCGCACTTTGAGGGTTACACCACCCTTTAACAGACAGATGCACGCTTGTCGCTGCTGCTTTAAGGATGCAGGTGCGGCTACAGACCACACATTTTACAAAGAGAAAAAAAAGAATAATTTTTTTATTGTTTGTGGAGTGCACTTTGAGGGTTACACCATCCTTTAACAGACAGACACACGCTTGTCGCTGCTGCTTTGAGGATGCAGGTGGAATCTAGACAGGATTTGGAACCGGGGACACACTACCTCCATCAATTGTCTAAATCCCACTGCACTAATGGTGGATACCGGTCGCACGTCTAACACCTATATAGCAGTCAAGGCCTCAGTTATACGTTTTGCTTCAGGATGACTGCTGTCGTACTTCATCCTCATCGCTAGGGACTGTTGGAGGGTCAATTGGACTGTTGGAGGGTCCAAAACCTGTGAGACCCGGAAGGCGGGATGATGACGTTTTGCTTCGATTTCAGATCCGAGTCAGGCGGGAAAAGTTGAGCCTGACTCGGACCGGCCTCGGATCATGGGGGCTCGGGGGGGTTCGGATATCAGAAATCCAAACCCGCTCACCCCTAGTATGCACCTGACTCAAGCGCAGGGGAGAATGATTTCCATGTTGTGCAAGGTTCTCCAGCCCTTTGAACTTGCCACACGTGAAGTCAGTTCACACACTGCCAGCTTGAGTCAGGTCATTCCCCTCATCAGGCTTTTGCAGAAGCAGCTGGAGAAAGTGATGGAGGAGCTAAGATGGAGTGATTCCGCTTGGCATGTGGGACTTGTGGAGGAAGCCCTTCATTCACTTTGCCAGGATTCCAGGGTGGTCAATCTGTTGAAATAAGACCACTAAATTTTTGCCACCGTGCTCGATCCTAGGTTTAAAGCCTATGTGGTGTCTCTCTTTCCAGCCGACACAAGCCTGCAGAGGTGCAAAGACTTGCTGTTGAAAACACTGTCAGCTGAAGCCTAACATGACATGTCAACAGCTGCTTCTTATTTATTTTTATTTATTACCAGTTATTTATATAGCGCACACATATTCCGCAGCGCTTTACAGAGAATATTTCACATCAGTCCCTGCCCCAGTGGAGCTTACACTCTATATTCCCTACCACATGCTCCCACACATACACACTAGGGTTAATTTGTTGGGAGCCAATTAACCTACCAGTATACTTTTGGGGTGTGGGAGGAAACCGGAGTACCCGGAGGAAACCCATGCAAGCACAGGGAGAATATACAAACTCCACACAGTTAGGGCCGTGGTGGGAATCAAACCCACAACCTCAGTGCTGTGAGGTAGTAACGCTAACCATTACACCATCTGTCATTTTCTCCCACAACTGGGGCTGCCAGGAAGCAACTTAAGTATCCTAAGCAACCCGCTGGCAGTGATGCAGGGCAGGCAGGACCAAGTTTGGACATCTGGTCCGGACTGAAGGACCTGGAAACAATTTCTGACATGTCTACTGTCACTGCATATGATACTGTCACCTTTGACAGAATGGTGGAGGATTACATCGGTGACAGCATCCAAGTAGGTATGTCAGACAGTCCATACCTGTACTGGCATGAAAAAGAGGCAATTTGGTGGCCCCTGCACAAACTGGCTCTATTTTACTTGAGTTGCCCCCCTTTCAGTGTGTACTCTGAAAGAGTGTTTAGTGCAGCCGGGAACCTTGTCAGCTGAAGGCATAGGAGGTTGCTTCCACAAAATGTGGAGAAGATGATATTCATAAAAATGAATTATCAACTCTTCCAGGGAGACGAGCCTCCAGAACGTACAGAGAGACCTTTGGTGGTGGATTCCAGCAGGGACGAATTAATGCTCTGTGATGATGAGGATGTACACAACACTGAAGAGGGTGAGGAATCAGTGGATGAGGAGGATGAGGACGACATCTTGCCTCCATAGAGCCAGTTTGTGCAGGGACAGATTAATTGCCAGCTTGTTTTGTGGGGGCCCAAACGAACCAATCATTTCAGCCACAGTCGTGTGGCAGACCCTGACGCTGAAATTATTGGTTTGTTAAAGTGTGCATGTCCTGTTTATACAACATAAGGGTGGGTGGAGGGCCCAAGGACAATTCCATCCTGCACCTTTTTCTTTGAATTATGTACTGTTTGGGGCCTAGTTTTTCAAACTGCCATCCTGTCTGCTACTGCAGTGTCACTCCTAGATGGGCCACGTGTTTGTGCCGCCCACTCGTGCCACTTAGCATAGTCATCCAGCTACCTTGGTGCAAGCTTTTGGACATAAAAATACTATTGTGAGGTGTGAGGTGTCCGGAATAGCCTGGAAATGAGTGGAAATTTATGCATAGGAGCAGAAAAGCCCTCAAATTCTGTGATTTTAGCTGTTTTTATACTTTAAAAAAAAAAAAATTCAGACTCAAAACACAAAACCCAGAACACAAAATACGGAAGGGTGGTTTTGGCAAAACTAATCCAGATCCAAAACAAGAGGAAAGATCCAGATCCAAAACACAAAACAAGAAAAGTGTCCGGTGCACACCCCAACTATATACCATGCAGGACTATACCCTCTATACCACACACTATACACCATGCAGAGCTACACACATTATACACCATTATACACCATGCAGACCTATGCACACTGTACTACACACTAAACTATACACTATACACCATGCAAACCTAAACACACTATACACCAAGCACACCTATACACACTATTATACACACTATCCAGCTTGGAAAAATATATTCACAATACTACACACTATGCACCATGCAGAATTACACTATACACTTTACACCATGCACATCGATTCACACTATACAACACAGTGTAAAGTTTAAACCATACTGAATGTAGACCTATACACACTATACTACACAATATACAACATGAACTCCTATACACACTATACACAATGCAGACCTATACACACTATACACCTTGCAGAACTTTACACACTATACTACACACTATACACCATACAGACCTATACACACTATACACCATACAGACCTATACACACTATACACCATGCAGGTCTATACAAACTATAATAAATACTATACATCATGCAGACCTATACAAATTATACACCAGGTAGACCTATACACACTATACTACACATTATACACAATGCAGACCTATACACACTATACACCATAAAAACCAATACACACTATACTACACACTATACATCATGCGCACCTATACACACTATAGTACACATTATACACCATGCACACAAATAAACACTATAATACACACTATGGACCTCATTCAGAGTCGGTCGAAGCGGCCACACGGTTGTACGCCACCGATGTTTGCTATACTGCGCATGCGTAAAGTTCGCAATGCGCGTGCGCAAACTAGCTGCTACGATCACAAATTTCTCTCTCCTTGAACACAGCCAGGTCGGTAGTTTGAGTGACAGATTGAGGCGTTTGTGGGTGGTAACAGGGGAAGGTGCTTGAAAACGGGGGAGTGGAGATCCGAACGCAGGCGTGTCTAATTATGCGAACAGCGTTTTATGGGAGTGCATATGGTTTATGGGAGTGCATAATTAACAAAGTAGCGTCATGGCACATGAGACATGGGAGGTTTTTACACTGACATGATCGTAGAGCTTAAGAGAGAGTATGGTCAACCTTAAGCTCTATGACCAGTTCCGATGGTTACCGATGGTCTCGATTAATCCTTATATGCCCGGAGATGACGTGCAATGCGTAGCAAGAAGGGGGCATATTTTTTTGTCTTCCAGCCGCTTCCTCCCCTTGGTCAGCCAGCTACCGATCCGAACTTAGGGGACACAACTTGCGAGGGAATCATTTGCATATCCGGCCCCTTTTCCCGTACTCTGAATGAGGTCCTATATATTATGCACTTCCATACACACTATACTACTATACACTATAAACAATGCAGACCTATACACACTATACTATACACTATACATAATGCAGACCTATGCACACTATACACCATGCACACCTATACACAATATACTACAAACTATATACAATGCACACCTATACATACTATACACCATGCCCAATAATACACACTATACTACACACTGTACACCATGCAGACCTATACACACTATACTACGCACTATACACCATGCAGGCCTATACACTCTATACTTCACACTATACACCATGCAGATTTATACATACTATACTTCACACTATACACCATGCAGACCTATACACACTATACTACACACTATACACCACATACACCTATACACACTATACTACACACTACACACCATGCACACCTATACTACGCAATATACACTATGCAGACCTTTACAGACTATACTACACACTATACACCATTTAGACCTATACACACTATTACACACTATATACCATGCAGACCCATACACACTATACTACACACTTTAAAGCATGAACACCTATACACACTATACTACATGCTATACATCATGCAGAGCTATACACACTATACTACACACTATACACCATGCAGACCTATACACACTATACTACACGCTATACACCATGCAGACCTATACACACTATACTACACGCTATACACCATGCAGACCTATACACACTATACTACACACTATACACCATGCAGACCTATACACACTATACTACACGCTATACACCATGCAGACCTATACACCTTATACTACACACTATACACCATGCAGACCTATACACACAATACTACACGCTATACACCATGCAGTCCTATACACACTATACTACACACTATACACCATGCAGACCTATACACACTATACTACACATTATACACCCTGCAGACCTATACACACTATACTACACGCTATACACCATGCAGACCTATACACATTATACTACACGCTATACACCATGCAGACCTATACACATTATACTACACACTATACACCATGCAGACCTATACACATTATACTATACACTATACACCATGCAGACCTATACACCTTATACTACACACTATACACCATGCAGACCTATACACATTATACTACACACTATACACCATGCAGACCTATACACATTATACTACACACTATACACCATGCAGACCTATACACATTATACTACACACTATACACCATGCAGACCTATACACATTATACTACACACTATACACCATGCAGACCTATACACATTATACTACACACTATACACCATGCAGACGTATACACCTTATACTACACACTATACACCATGCAGACCTATACACATTATAATACACACTATACACCATGCAGACCTATACACATTATACTACACACTATACACCATGCAGACCTATACACCTTATACTACACACTATACACCATGCAGACCTATACACATTATACTACACACTATATACCATGCAGACCTATACACACTATACTACACATTATACACCATGCAGACGTATACACCTTATACTACACACTATACACCATGCAGACCTATACACATTATACTACACACTATATACCATGCAGACCTATAGACATTATACTGCACACTATACACCATGCAGACCTATACACACTATACTACACACTATAAACCATGCAGACCTATACACACTATACTACACACTATACACCATACAGACCTATACACACTATACTACACACTATACACCATGCACACCTATACACATTATACACCATGCAGACCTATACACATTATACACCATGCAGACCTATACACACTATACACCATGCAGACCTATACACACTATACACCATGCAGACCTATACACAGTATTCTACACACTATACACATTATACTACACACTATACACCATGCAGACCTATACACATTATACTACACACTATACACCATGCAGACCTATACACAGTATTCTACACACTATACACATTATACTACACACTATACACCATGCAGACCTATACACATTGTACTGCACACTATACACCATGCAGACCTATACACAGTATTCTACACACTATACACATTATACTACACACTATACACCATGCAGACCTATACACATTATACTACACACTATACACCATGCAGACCTATACACATTATACTGCACACTATACACCATGCAGACCAATACACACTATACTACACACCATGCACTTCTATACACACTATACACCATGCAGACCTATACACACTATACTACACACTATTCACCATGCACTCCTATATACACTGTACACCATGCAAACCTATACACACTATACACCAGGGGCTTGCTGGCAACTTTTAGCCTGTTGGGCAAATGCATGCGGGCCGCCCTGGCAGAGGGGTAGCGTGTTGCCAGGGTGCCCGAAGAATATGAGTGCTACGGCGCCCCCCCGCCTCCAGTGTTCCAGGGAGGAGGCAGGTCCATACAGGTTTAATGTAATGTACAAATAAAGATTAGGAACAGCCCCGTAATGGTGCCCATATGCAGTGGCCCCCTGTGCCTCACGAGAAGATCCCCTTATGCAGGCCTCCAGTAGTGCCCCCAGTAGTGATCCCCCTATTCAGTGCCCCTTATACAGTGCCCCCAGTAGTTGTCCCCCCTGTGCAGTGCCCCTTGTGCCCCCAGTAGTAAGCCCCTTATATAGTGCCCCCATTTGTGGTACCCCCTATGCAGTGCTCCTTATATAGTGCCCCCAGTTGCAGTCCACACCCCATGCAGTGTCCCCAATAGTGGTAACCCTTATGCAGTTCCCCTTAAATAGTGGCCCCAGTTGTAGTCTCCCCGTATGCAGTACCCCCAGTATTGCCTTTTTTATAGAGCCCCCAGCAGTGGTCCCTCGATGCAGTGCCCACAGTGGTAGTCCCCTCCCCCCTATGTAGTGCCCCTATTAGTAGTCCCCTCCCCCCTATGCAGTGCCCTTAGTAGTTGTCCCCTCCCCTTGTAGTGCCCCTAGTAGTTGGAGTCCCCCCAATGTAATAGTAGTGCCCCCATGGAGTGCCCCCAGTTATAATCACCAGTAGTGGTCCCCCCTTGTAGTGCCCCCCCTGTAGTGCCCCCAGTAGTGATCTTCCTCTTGTAGTACCACCAGTAGTAGTCCCTCCCTCTTGTAGTGCCCCCAGTCCAGTAGTGGTTCCCCCTTTGTAGTACCACCAGTAGTCCCCACCTTGTAGTGCCACCATTAGTAGTAGTCGCTCCCTTTCATTGCCCCCATTAGTAGTAGTCCCCCCCTTGCAGTGCCTCCAGTAGTGGTCTCCCCCTTGTAGTGCCCCCTGTAGTCGCCCCCCTTGTAGTGCCCCAAGTAGTAGTAGTCCCCCCCTTGCAGTGTCTCCAGTAGTGGTTCATCCCTTGTGGTGCCCCAGTAGTAGTCCCTCCCTCTTGTAGTGCCCCCAGTCCAGCAGTGGTTCCCCCTTTGTAGTACCACCAGTAGTCCCACCCTTGAAGTGCCTCCAGTAGTGGTTCCCCCCTTGTGGTGCCCCCAGTAGTGGTCTCCCCCTTCTAGGGCCAGCCTCCCCCCCAGTATATACTCGTAGTAAAAAAAAAAAAAAAACACTTACATGAATCTCCGCTCCCGCCGTCGCTATCTGCTCTCCGTCTGTCCTTCCCGGGTCGGGCCGCTCTGCATTATGGGAGAGACGTCATATGACGTCATGACGACTCTCCCATTGCCCACTGCAGGAGCCGGAAGATGGAGCAGCTACTGCAGTGGGCACAGCAGCAGCTAATGAGAGTCTGACAGACTCTCATTGGCTGCTGAAGATGGGCGGTAGAACTGCGCTCTCATTGACCAAGGGGTGGTGTGTTGTGGTTTTGGGGTGCTGCACCTTTGTGTGGGAGTACCTTTCCCGCACTGAAAACGTATGGGGGTAGGGGGGGTAAGGTGCGCTCTTCCTGCTAGTAATGGTGATGGTGATGACTTGTGTGTGTTTGTGATTGGTGTTAATTAGAATGTTTCTTCTGGTGGTGGTGATGTTTTGGGAGTGAGGAGGGTGTGATTGGGTATGGAGTGTAGTTTGGAGTAATGTGAAAAGAGGAATGGAATAGGATCAAAATGAGGCCAGCGAGACACGGTAATTTTGGGCAAAATCTTTTATTGAGTAGTCACAATGCTGCTCTGTTAAGATCCCGGGCAGGTGGGTGGGGTTCAGTGATGAGTGGTGATGAGACTGGGGAGGTAGGTGGACCCTTTTAGGGGGCTCCTTCCCGTGCGGTTCAGTGACCTTGCACGTCACCCCTGCTGGACCTATGGTCGACAGTCTAGGAAGTCTCGGGGGGTGGGGGGATTTGCAGAGTGGGTTGGAACACCTGTGCGGCGTCCCGCATGTTGGTGTGAGACTTGGCAGTACTTACCTACCGGTAGGTTTTTTGTTATGGTGATGTAGGTCGACGTTGCGGCCGTTGCAGATAGGTTGGAAGCTGCAGGTTTGTTGGTGAGCTGGATCAGCGTGTTGCTGGTGTGCTGCAAGTGCACGGCTGTTCTGATTGGTCTGCGGAGGTCAGCGACCGGAGTATGCAGCTGAAATTGGCTCTTGGTCATGCCGCTGGTGGTGCGGAGCCAGAGGTGTGGATGGGTGAGCTGCTGGGAGGCTGGGTTGCAGTGTGTGTGCTGGGACCACCCCTGGGGGTGGTCTGCCCAGGATACTGATTCAAAAAAAGCCAGGGAGGAGGGGGAATGTGGAAAGTGTGACCGGCATGGAGCTGGTCACTGGCGATGTTGGCAGGGCGAACTTGCGGCCGGATGTGCGGGATGCTCTTATCACTGACGGTCCCTCGTGGAAATGGGGATCGACGGTGGAGACACCCCTGGCCAGGAATGAGATGCTGAGCCCGCCTGGGAGCAGGGGGGGAGAGGGGCTGGTCCGGGGTGGAGCCGGTCACTGGAGGTGTGAGCGGTGCGGACCAGCAGGCAGGTGGGCTGAGAGCTTTCTGCACTGGTGGTCCCTGGTGGTGATGGGGATCTTTAGTGGAGGTCAGCCTGGATCGGTGTAGGGTTTGATGTGAGGGTCTCCAACGCATTTCGGCACTTCTTCAAGGAGGTGTGAGAGGATCAATGCTTCTGAGGTTCTTATGTAGGGCACTTCCGGGGGTGGGGGTGTGATCAGGTGACTCATGGGGCCAATGGTGTGTTTGAAAGGTAATGTGGTGCAGGTGTGTGCAGGGACTTGCTGAATGGTGATGCGGTGCAGGTGTGTGCAAGAACTAGCTGGAGTGATGAATTTAATCAGATTAGGCCACTGATGTGTTTGATAGGTAATATGGTGCAGGTGTGTGCAGGGACTTGCTGCTTGGTGATGCGGTGCAGGTTTGTGCAGGAACTAGCTGGAGTGATAAGTGTAATCATATTAGGCCATTGGTGTGTTTGAGAGGTAATGTGGTGCAGGTGTGTGCAGGGACTTGCTGATTGATGATGCGGTGCAGGCATGTGCAGGAACTAGCTGGAGTGATACGTGTAATCATATTAGGTCAGTGGTGTGTTTGAGAGGTAATGTGATGCAGGTGTGTGTAGGGGTTTGCTTTTTTTTTTTTTTTTGAAAGGTAATGCGGTGCAGGTGTGTGCAGGGACTTGCTGAATGGTGATGCGGTTCAGTTGTGTGCAGGGACTAGCTGGAGTGATACATGTAATCATATTGGGCCAATGGTGTGTTTGAAAGGTAATGCGGTGCAGGTGTGTGCAAAGAATTGCTGAATGGTGTTGCTGAATGGTAAGCTGCTGCTTACAACAAACAAACACAGCTGCCGGAGCCGGCGGCTGTGTGTTTGTCACTTGTGTAGCGCTGACCGAACTCCGTCCGGGCAGCGCTACACAAGCGGTGCAGTCTGTGTCACAGTGACACAGACGCCCGCAGCCCGCATGATGCTGCGGCCCGGGGGGCACATGGCACCCTGCCCCCCGGCACAGCCCGCCACTGCTATACACCATGTAGACCTATACACACTATACACCTTGCAGACCTATACACACTATACTACACACTATACACCATGCAGACTTATACACACTATACACCATGCACTCCTATACACACTATACACCATGCAGACCTATACACACTATACTACACACTATACACCATGCAGACTTATACACACTATACACCATGCACTCCTATACACACTATACACCATGCAGACCTATACACACTATACTACACACTATACACCATGCAGACCTATACACACTATACACCATGCACTCATATACACACTATACACCATGCAGACCTATACACACTATACTACACACCATGCAGACTTATACACACTATACACCATGCAGACCTATACACACTATACACCATGCACTCTTATACACACTATACAATATGCAGACCTATACACACCTATACAGACTATACACCATGCAGACCTATACACACTATGCACCATGCAGACCTATACACACTATACACCATGCAGACCTATACACACTATACACCATGCAGACCTATACACACTATACACCATACAGACCTATACACACTATACACCATGCAGACCTATACACACTATACACCATGCAGACCAATACACACTATACACCATGCACACCTACACACACTATACTACACACTATACACCATGCAGACCTATACACACTATACTACACACTATACACCATGCAGACCTATACAAATTATACACCATGCAGACCTATACACATTATACACCATGCAGACATATACACACTATACTACACACTATACACCATGCAGACCTATACACATTATAAACCATGCAGACCTATACACATTATACACCATGCAGACCTATACACACTATACACCATGCAGACATATACACACTATACTACACACTATACACCATGCAGACCTATACACATTATAAACCATGCAGACCTATACACATTATACACCATGCAGACATATACACACTATACTACAAACTATACACCATGCAGACCAATACACACTATACACCATGCACTCTTATACACACTATACAATATGCAGACCTATACACACTAGGGGTGTGCACCGGCCACTTTTCGTGTTTTGTGTTTTGGTTTTGGATCTGGATCTTTCTTCGTGTTTTGGATCTGGATTGGTTTTGCCAAAACCACCCTTCCGTGTTTTGGGTTCTGGGTTTTGTGTTTTGGATCTGTATTTTTTTGAAAAAAAGCATAAAAACAGCTAAAATCACAGAATTTGTAGGTTTTTCTGCTCCTATGCTATTATTAACCTCAATAACCTTAATTTCCACTCATTTCCAGTCTATTCTGAACACCTCACACCTCACAATAGTGTTTTTATGTCCAAAAGGTTGCACCGAGGTAGCTGGATGACTATGCTAAGCGACACGAGTGGGCGGCACAAACACGTGACCCATCTAGGAGTGACACTGCAGTGGCAGACAGGATGGCAGTTAGAAAAACTAGGCCCCAAACTGTACATAATGCAAAGAAAAAAAGAGGTGCAAGATGGAATTGTCCTTGGGCCCTCCCACCCACCCTTATGTTGTATAAACAGGACATGCACACTTTAACAAATCAATCATTTCAGCGCCAGGGTCTGCCACACAACTGTGGCTGAAATGATTGGTTCGTTTGGGCCCCCACAAAACAAGCTGGCAATTAATGTGTCCCTGCACAAACTGGCTCTACGGAGGCAAGATGTCATCCTCATCCTCCTCATCCACCGATTCCTCACCCTCTTCAGTGTGTACATCCTCATCCTCACAAAGTATTAACTCGTCCCCACTTGAATCCACCACCACAGGTCCCTCTGTACGTTCTGGAGGCTGGTCTCCCTGGAAGAGCTGATAATTCATTTTGATGAACATCATCTTCTCCACATTCTGTGGAAGCAACCTCCTACGCCTTTCGCTGACAAGGTTCCCGGCTGCACTAAACACTCTTTCGGAGTACACACTGGAGGGGGGGCAACTCAGGTAAAATAGAGCCAGTTTGTACAGGGGCCTCCAAATTGCCTCTTTTTCCTGCCAGTACAGGTATGGACTGTCTGACATGCCTACTTGGATGCTGTCACCGATGTAATCCTCCACCATTCTGTCAATGGTGACAGTATCATATGCAGTGACAGTAGACATGTCAGAAATTGTTGCCAGGTCCTTCAGTCCGGACCAGATGTCCAAACTTGGTCCTGCCTGCCCTGCATCACCGCCAGCGGGTTGCTTAGGATACCTAAGTTTTTTCCTGGCAGCCCCAGTTGCGGGAGAAAATGAAGAAGGAGCCGTTGACGTGTCACGTTCCGCTTCAGCTGACAGTGTGTTCACCAGCAGGTCTTTGCACCTCTGCAGGCTTGTGTCGGCCGGAAAGAGAGACACCACATAGGCTTTAAACCTAGGATCGAGCACGGTGGCCAAAATGTAGTGGTCTGATTTCAACAGATTGACCACCCTGGAATCCTGGCAAAGCGAATGAAGGGCTTCATCCACAAGTCCCACATGCCGAGCGGAATCGCTCCGTCTTAGCTCCTCCTTCACTTTCTCCAGCTGCTTCTGCAAAAGCCTGATGAGGGGAATGACCTGACTCAAGCTGGCAGTGTCTGAACTGACTTCACGTGTGGCAAGTTCGAAGGGCTGAAGAACCTTGCACAACACGGAAATCATTCTCCACTGCGCTTGAGTCAGGTGCATACCCCCTCCTTTGCCTATGTCATAGGTGGATGTATAGGCTTGTATGGCCTTTTGCTGCTCCTCCATCCTCTGAAGCATATAGAGGGT
This sequence comes from Taudactylus pleione, assembly GCA_031769625.1. Classification (NCBI taxonomy): domain Eukaryota; kingdom Metazoa; phylum Chordata; class Amphibia; order Anura; family Myobatrachidae; genus Taudactylus; species Taudactylus pleione. The sequence goes on along the minus strand of JAUIMM010000317.1, from coordinate 2,482,753 downwards.
TGAGTTCCACCGCGTCACAACCTCTTGCTTCAGGTGATGGCGGGGCAGGTTCAAGAGTGTTTGCTGGCGCTCCAGTCTTCGGCACGCAGTCGCTGAATGGCGAAAGTGGCCAGAAATTTTTCGGGCCACCCAAAGCGTCTCCTGCACGCCCCTGTCGCTTTTCAGAAAATTCTGCACCACCAAGTTTATTGTGTGAGCAAAACATGGGACGTGCTGGAATTTGCCCAGATGTAATGCCCGCACAATATTGGTGGCGTTGTCAGATATCACAAATCCCCAGGAGAGTCTAAGTGGGGTAAGCCACTGGGCGATGATTTCCCTCAGTTTCTCTAAGAGGTTGTCGGCGGTGTGCCTCTTACTGAAACCGGTGATACACAGCGTAGCCTGCCTTGTAACGAGCTGGCGTTTCTGAGATGCTGCTACTGGTGACGCTGCTGCTGTTGCTGCATAAGGTGATACATCTACCCAGTGGGCTGTCACAGTCATATAGTCCTTAGTCTGCCCTGTTCCACTTGTCCACATGTCCGTGGTTAAGTGGACATTGTGTACAACGGCATTTTTCAGGACACTGGGGACACTTTTTCTGACGTTTCTGTACAGTCTCGGTATCGCCTGCCTAGTGAAGTGGAATCTAGACGGGATTTGGAACCGGGGACACACTACCTCCATCAATTGTCTAAATCCCACTGCACTAATGGCGGATACCGGACGCACGTCTAACACCAACATAGCAGTCAAGGCCTCAGTTATACGTTTTGCTTCAGGATGACTGCTGTCGTACTTCATCCTCCTCGCTAAGGACTGTTGGAGGGTCAATTGTTTAGTAAAAGTAGTGGTGTTCCTACTTCCTCTCTGGGATGATGAACGACTCCCAGCAGCAGCAGCAACAGCAGCAGCGGCAGCAGTAGGCGTAGCAATGCAGGATCCTCCGGAGGAATCCCGGATAGGAGAGTCAGTCATGCCAGTGATATGGCCTGCAGGACTACTTCCGATCCTGACTAAGGAGGAAATTGACGAGGAGGGAGTTGACGGTGTGGTTTGCAGGCGCTTGGATACAACAGGACAACGGGATTTAGGTGTCCCTGGACTGCTTACGGTCTGAGCCAAAGTTTCTGAACTTGACAGTAACTTTTTATGAACGCGCTGCAGGTGCCGTATAAGGGAGGATGTTCCTAGGTGGTTGACGTCCCTACCCCTACTTATTTCACCTTTACATATGGTACATATGGCAAGACAGTTGTTGTCCGGATTTGGATAGAAATATTGCCAGACCAAAGAGGTGGAATGTTTGGTCTTCTGCCCAGGCATGACCGTGATGGGCTTTTTCATCCCACGGACAACAACTGTCTCCCCCGGAGCCTGATTTAAACAAACCACATCACCATCAGAATCCTCCTCGCCAACTTCCTCCTCAGCGCCAGCTACACCAGTATCCTCATCCTGTTGTACTTCAACAGTGACATCTTCAATTTGCATATCAGCAAGTGGACTGTGGGTGCTCCTTTCAGCACTTGCAGGGGGCGTGCAAATGGTGGAAAGAGCCACCTCTTCCCGTCCAGTGCTGGGAAGGTCAGGCATCGCAACCACCACCACACTTGGACTCTCCTTGGGGATTTGTGATATCTTCTTAGAAAGCACAGTTCTTCGCTGTGCTTTTGCCAGCTTAACTCTTTTGATTTTTTTAGTGGGAGGAGTGCTTCCATCGTCATGTGAAGCTGAACCACTAGTCATGAACATACTAGGGATCGACCTTAGCCGTTCCTTGCCACTCCGTGTCGTAAATGGCATATTGGCAAGTTTACGTTTCTCTTCAGCTGATTTAAATGTCTTTTTCAAGGTCATTTTCCTGAACTTTGCCATTTGGGATTGTATGTGCCCTCTACTATGACATTGGGCATCGGCCTTGGCAGACGACGTTGATGGCATGTTATCGTCTATGTCATGACTAGTGGCAGCAGCTTCAGCACTAGGAGGAAGTGGTTCTTGATCTTTCTCTATTTTATTTTTATCGGAGAAAGTTTGGTCCTCCATTTATGTTATATCGATTTGATATATACGTGCGGCTAAACACAGAAAATAATTTTTTTTTTGGTTTGGACTGGAGTGTACTTTGTGGGTTACAGCACCCTTTAACGGTCAAGCCAGCCGGCCCTTTACTTATGACACAGGCGCACTCTTGGCACTACTTTGTTGATGCACGTGCGGCTACTGCGCACACAATTCACAAACACAGAAAATAATTTTTTTTTGGTTTGGACTGGAGTGTACTTTGGGGGTTACAGCACCCTTTAACGGTCAAGCCAGCCGGCCCTTTACTTATGACACAGGCGCACGCTTGGCACTACTTTGTTGATGCACGTGCGGCTACTGCGCACACAATTCACAAACACAGAAAATAATTTTTTTTTGGTTTGGACTGGAGTGTACTTTCGGGGGTTACAGCACCCTTTAACGGTCAAGCCAGCCGGCCCTTTACTTATGACACAGGCGCACGCTTGGCACTACTTTGTTGATGCACGTGCGGCTACTGCGCACACAATTCACAAACACAGAAAATAATTTTTTTTTTGGTTTGGACTGGAGTGTACTTTCGGGGGTTACAGCACCCTTAACGGTCAAGCCAGCTGGCCCTTTACTTATGACACAGGCGCACGCTTGGCACTACTTTGTTGATGCACGTGCGACTACTGCGCACACAATTCACAAACACAGAAAATAATATTTTTTTTGGTTTGGACTGGAGTGTACTTTCGGGGGTTACAGCACCCTTAACGGTCAAGCCAGCCGGCCCTTTACTTATGACACAGGCGCACGCTTGGCACTACTTTGTTGATGCACGTGCGGCTACTGCGCACACAATTCACAAACACAGAAAATAATTTTTTTTTTGGTTTGGACTGGAGTGTACTTTCGGGGGTTACAGCACCCTTAACGGTCAAGCCAGCCGGCCCTTTACTTATGACACAGGCGCACGCTTGGCACTACTTTGTTGATGCACGTGCGGCTACTGCGCACACAATTCACAAACACAGAAAATAATTTTTTTTTGGTTAGGACTGGAGTGTACTTTCGGGGGTTACAGCACCCTTTAACGGTCAAGCCAGCCGGCCCTTTACTTATGACACAGGCGCACGCTTGGCACTACTTTGTTGATGCACGTGCGGCTACTGCGCACACAATTCACAAACACAGAAAATAATTTTTTTTTTGGTTTGGACTGGAGTGTACTTTCGGGGGTTACAGCACCCTTAACGGTCAAGCCAGCCGGCCCTTTACTTATGACACAGGCGCACGCTTGGCACTACTTTGTTGATGCACGTGCGGCTACTGCGCACACAATTCACAAACACAGAAAATAATTTTTTTTTTGGTTTGGACTGGAGTGTACTTGGGGGTTACAGCACCCTTTAACGGTCAAGCCAGCCGGCCCTTTACTTATGACACAGGCGCACGCTTGGCACTACTTTGTTGATGCACGTGCGACTACTGCGCACACAATTCACAAACACAGAAAATAATATTTTTTTTGGTTTGGACTGGAGTGTACTTTCGGGGGTTACAGCACCCTTAACGGTCAAGCCAGCCGGCCCTTTACTTATGACACAGGCGCACGCTTGGCACTACTTTGTTGATGCACGTGCGGCTACTGCGCACACAATTCACAAACACAGAAAATATATTATTTTTTTAGCACTTGGGGGGAGCACCCCTGATGGACAGAGCACCCCCTGGACAACACTACAGCACTCCTTTAGGACTGGGACACTGCACAGGACTTTGGAGTGGACACAGCCCCTATGGAGAACTGACTGCACAACACAGTCCAGCCAGCCCCTATGGACTTTGAAGTAGTGGACACAGCCCCTATTAACAACAGCAGCACAGCACAACACAGCCAGCCCCTATGGACTTTGAAGTAGTGGACAACAGCAGCACTACACTACACTACACTACACAGCCCTAACTCCCACCCTCCCTCTTCACTGTCCACAGCCGAGTGAGAAAATGGCGCCGACGTGTGTACCTTATATAGGATCCAAAACCCGCGAGACTCGGAAGGCGGGAAGATGACGTTTTGCCTCGATTTCAGATCCGAGTCAGGCGGGAAAAGTCGAGCCTGACTCGGATCGGACTCGGATCGGGGGGGCTCGGGGGGGTTCGGATTTCAGAAATCCGAACCCGCTCACCCCTAATACACACCTATACAGACTATACACCATGCAGACCTATACACACTATACACCATGCAGACCTATACACACTATACACCATGCAGACCTATACACACTATACACCATGCAGACCTATACACACTATACACCATGCACACCTACACACACTATACTACACACTATACACCATGCAGACCTATACACACTATACTACACACTATACACCATGCAGACCTATACACACTATACACCATGCAGACATATACACACTATACTACAAACTATACACCATGCAGACCTATACACATTATACACTATGCAGACCTATACACATTATACACCATGCAGACCTATACACACTATACTATACACTATACACCATACAGACCTATACACACTATACACCATACAGACCTATACACACTATACACCATACAGACCTATACACACTATACACCATGCAGACCTGTACACACTATACTACACACTATACACCATGCAGACCTATACACATTATACACCATGCAGACCTATACACCATACAGACCTATACACACTATACTACACACTATACACCATGCACACCTATACACATTATACACCATGCAGACCTATACACATTATACACCATGCAGACCTATACACACTATACACCATGCAGACCTATACACACTATACACCATGCAGACCTATACACACTATACTACACACTATACACCATGCAGACCTATACACACTATACTACACACTATACACCATGCAGACCTATACACACTATACTACACACTATACACCATGCACACCTATACACATTATACACCATGCAGACCTATACACACTATACACCATGCAGACCTATACACACTATACTACAAAATATACACCATGCAGACCTATACACACTATACACCATACAGACCTATACACACTATACACCATGCAGACAAATACACACTATTCACAACACACAGTTATACACACTATACTACACAATATACACCATGCAGACCTATACAAACTATACACCATGCAGACCTATACACACTATACACCATACAGACCTATACACACTATACACCATGCAGACCTATACACACTATACACCATGCAGACCAATACACACTATACACCATGCAGACCTATACACACTATACTACACACTATACACCATGCAGACCTATACACCATGCAGACATATACACACTATACTACACACTATACACCATGCAGACATATACACACTATACTACACACTATACACCATGCAGACCTATACACACTATACTACACACTATACACCATGCAGACCTATACACATTATACACCATGCAGACATATACACACTATACTACACACTATACACCATGCAGACCTATACACATAATACACCATGCAGACCTATACACATTATACACCATGCAGACATATACACACTATACTACACACTATACACCATGCAGACCTATACACATTATACACCATGCAGACCTATACACACTATACACCATGCAGACCTATACACACTATACTACACACTATACACCATGCAGACCTATACACACTATACACCATGCAGACCTATACACACTATACACCATGCAGACCTATACACACTATACTACAAACTATACACCATGCAGACCTATACACACTATACACCATGCAGACCTATACACACTATACACCATGCAGACCTATACACATTATACACCATGCAGACCTATACACACTATACACCATGCAGACCTATACACACTATACTACAAACTATACACCATGCAGACCTATACACACTATACACCATGCAGACCTATACACACTATACACCATGCAGACCTATACACACTATACACCATGCAGACCTATACACACTATACTACAAACTATACACAATGCAGACCTATACACACTATACACCATGCAGACCTATACACACTATACTACACACTATACACCATGCAGACCTATACACATTATACACCATGCAGACCTATACACACTATACACCATGCAGACCTATACACATTATACACCATGCAGACATATACACATTATACTCCATGCAGACCTATACACATTATACACCATGCAGACATATACACATTATACACCATGCAGACCTATACACATTATACACAATGCAGACCTAAACACACTATACACCATGCAGACCTATACACATTATACACAATGCAGACCTATACACACTATACACCATGCAGACCTATACACACTATACTACACACTATACACCATGCAGACCTATACACACTATACACCATACAGACCTATACACACTATACACCAGGCAGTCTTATACACACTATTCACAACACAGTTATACACACTATACTACTCAATATACACCATGCATACTTATACAAACTATACAACACACTATACACCATGCACACCTATACACACTATACTACACACTATACACCATGCAGACCTATACACACTATACACCATGCAGACCTGTACACACTATACACCATGCAGACCTATACACACTATACTACACACTATACACCATGCAGACCTATACACATTATACTACACACTATACACCATGCAGACATATACACACTATACTACACACTATACACCATGCAGTCCTATACACACTATACTACACACTATACACCATGCACACCTATACACACTATACTACAAACTATACACCATGCAGACCTATACACACTATACACCATGCAGACCTACACACACTATACTACACACTATACACCATGCATACCTATACACACTATACTACACACTATACACCATGCAGACCTATACACATTATACACCATGCAGACCTATACACACTATACACCATGCAGACATATACACACTATACTACACACTATACACCATGCAGACCTATACACATTATACACCATGCAGACCTATACACACTATACTACACACTATACACCATGCAGACCTGTACACACTATACACCATGCAGACCTGTACACATTATACACCATGCAGACCTATACACACTATACTACACACTATACACCATGCAGACCTATACACATTATACACCATGCAGACTTATACACACTATACACCATGCAGACCTATACACATTATACACCATGCAGACCTATACACATTATACACCATGCAGACATATACTACACACTATACACCATGCAGACCTATACACACTATACTACACACTATACACCATGCAGACCTATACACATTATAAACCATGCACTCCTATACACACTATACTACAAACTATACACCATGCAGACCTATACACACTATACACCATGCAGACCTACACACACTATACTACACACTATACACCATGCAGACCTATACACACTATACACCATACAGACCTATACACACTATACACCATACAGACCTATACACACTATACACCATGCACACCTACACACACTATACTACACACTATACACCATGCAGACCTATACACACTATACACCATGCAGACCTACACACACTATACTACACACTATACACCATGCAGACCTATACACACTATACACCATGCAGACCTACACACTCTATACTACACACTATACACCATGCAGACCTATACACACTATACTACACACTATACACCATGCAGACCTATACACATTATACACCATGCAGACATATACACACTATACTACACACTATACACATTATACACCATGCAGACCTATACACATTATAAACCATGCAGACCTATACACATTATACACCATGCAGACCTATACACATTATACACCATGCAGACCTATACACACTATACTACAAACTATACACCATGCAGACCTATACACACTATACTACACACTAAACACCATGCAGACCTATACACACTATACATCATGCAGACCTATACACACTATACTACACACTATACACCATGCACACCTATACACACTATACACCATGCACTCCTATACATACTATACACCATGCAGACCTTTACACACTATACTACACACTATACACCATGCACTCCTATACACACTATACACCATGCACTCCTATACATACTATACACCATGCAGACCTTTACACATTATACTACACACTATACACCATGCACACCTATACACACTATACTACACACTATACACCATGCAGACCTATACACACTATACACCATGCAGACCTATACACACTATACACCATGCAGACCTATACACACTTTACACCATGCAGGCCTATACACACTATTACACACTATACCCCATGCAGATCTAAACACACTATACTACACAATATACACCATGCAGACCTATACACACTATACTACACACTATACACCATGCAGACCTATACACACTATACACCATGCACTCCTATACACACTATACACCATGCAGAGCTATACACACTATACACCATGCAGATCTATACACACAATACATCATGCAGACCTATACACACTATACTACACACTATACACCATGCACACCTATACACACTATACCCCATGCAGATCTAAACACACTATACTACACAATATACACCATGCAGACCTATACACACTATACTACACACTATACACCATTTAGACCTATATTCACTATACTACACAGTTTACACCATGCACACCTATACACACTATTACACACTATACCACATGCAGATCTATACATACTATACTACACTATATACACCCTGCAGACTTATACACACTATTAGATACTATGGCCCTCATTCAGAGCCGCTCGTTAGCGGCAGTACGCTCGTTCCGAGCGATGTTTGCACATCTGCGCATGCGTACGCTTTTTAGTACGCATGCGCGAACCAGTCAGTGCGGCCGAAAATCGTTGGTACGCAATATAGCGAGTGTCTGCTATTTTGAGTGACAGAATGAGGCGTATGTGGGTGGTAAGAGGGGAAGGTGCTTGAAAATGGGGAGTGGAGATCCGAACGCAGGCGTGCTTAAAGGTCAAAACGGGCGTTTTATGGGTGTGCATATTTAAAACAGCAGCGTCAGTGACCACGTCACTGGGTTATTTTATAGCCAGAACTGCTCGCAAATTTGTGGTAGCAAACACCAACCACAAGAATAGCGAGCAGTTCATACGCTGGTCGATGTACTCGATTAATCTAATAAATAGCGGACAGGACGTAGGATGCGAGCGGCCAGGGGGCGTTTTTAACAAATAAACGAGCGTATGTTTTGCTCGCTCGTTCAGACTTAGAGGTGTGAACAGACTGCAATGTGCGTACGGATCATTTGAATAGCCACCCCTTGTTTTTAAACGAGCGACCACAAATAGCGAACGGCTCTGAATGAGGGCCTATATCCCATGCTGACCTATACACACTATACTACACACTGTACACCATGCACTCCTATACACATTATACACCATGCATTCCTATACACACTATACATCATGCAATCCTATACATACTATACACCATGCAGACCTTTACACATTATACTACACACTATACACCATACAGACCTATACACACTATACATCATGCAGACCTATACACACTATACTACACACTATACACCATGCACTCCTATACACACTATACACCATGCAGATCTATACACACAATACATCATGCAGACCTATACACACTATACTACACACTATACACCATGCACACCTATACACACTATACCCCATGCAGATCTAAACACACTATACTACACAATATACACCATGCAGACCTATACACACTATACTACACACTATACACCATGCAGACCTATACACACTATACTACACACTATACACCATGCACTCCTATACACACTATACACCATGCAGAGCTATACACACTATACACCATGCAGATCTATACACACTATACTACACACTATACACCATGCACTCCTATACACACTATACACCATGCAGACCTATACACACTATACTACACACTATACACCATGCACTCCTATACACACTATACACCATGCAGACCTATACACACTATACTATACACTATACACCATGCACACCTATACACACTATACTACACACTATACACCATGCACACCTATACACACTATACTACACAATATACACCATGCAGACCTATACACACTATACTACACGCTATACACCATGCAGAGCTATACACACTATACACCATGCAGATATATACACACTATACTACACACTATACACCATGCACTCCTATACACACTATACACCATGCAGACCTATACACACTATACTACACACTATACACCATGCACTCCTATACACACTATACACCATGCAGACCTATACACACTATTCACAACACACAGTTATACACACTATACTACACAATATACACCATGCATACTTATTCAAACTATACTACACACTATACACCATGCACACCTATACACACTATACTACACACTATACACCATTTAGACCTATATTCACTATACTACACAGTTTACACCATGCACACCTATACACACTATTACACACTATACCACATGCAGATCTATACATACTATACTACACTATATACACCCTGCAGACTTATACACACTATTAGATACTATATCCCATGCTGACCTATACACACTATACTACACACTGTACACCATGCACTCCTATACACATTATACACCATGCAGATCTATACACACTATACTACACACTATACACCATGCATTCCTATACACACTATACATCATGCAATCCTATACATACTATACACCATGCAGACCTTTACACATTATACTACACACTATACACCATACAGACCTATACACACTATACATCATGCAGACCTATACACACTATACTACACACTATACACCATGCACTCCTATACACACTATACATCATGCAATCCTATACATACTATACACCATGCAGACCTTTACACATTATACTACACACTATACACCATACAGACCTATACACACTTTACACCATTTAGACCTATAGTCACTATACTACACACTTTACACCATGCACTCCTATACACACTATACACCATGCAGATCTATACACACAATACATCATGCAGACCTATACACACTATACTACACACTATACACCATGCACACCTATACACACTATACACCATGCACTCCTATACATACTATACACCATGCAGACCTTTACACACTATACTACACACTATACACCATGCACTCCTATACACACTATACACCATGCACTCCTATACATACTATACACCATGCACTCCTATACATACTATACACCATGCAGACCTATACACACTATACACCATGCAGACCTATACACACTATTACACACTGTACACCATGCACTCCTATACACACTATACACCATGCACTCCTATACATACTATACACCATGCACTCCTATACATACTATACACCATGCAGACCTTTACACACTATACTACACACTATACACCATGCACTCCTATACACACTATACACCATGCACTCCTATACATACTATGCACAATGCACTCCTATACACACTATACACCATGCAGATCTATACACACTATACATCATGCAGACCTATACACACTATACTACACACTATACACCATGCACTCCTATACACACTATACACCATGCACTCCTATACATACTATACACCATGCACTCCTATACATACTATACACCATGCAGACCTTTACACATTATTCTACACACTATACACCATACAGACCTATACACACTATACACCATGCAGACCTATACACACTATACACCATGCAGACCTATACACACTATACACCATGCAGACCTATACACACTATACACCATGCAGACCTATACACACTATTACACACTATACCACATGCAGATCTATACATACTATACTACACTATATACACTCTGCAGACTTATACACACTATTAGACACTATATCCCATGCAGACCTATACACACTATACTACACACTGTACACCATGCACTCCTATACACACTATACACCATGCAGATCTATACACACTATACATCTTGCAGACCTATACACACTATACTACACACTATACACCATGCACTCCTATACACACTATACACCATGCACTCCTATACATACTATACACCATGCAGACCTTTACACATTATACTACACACTATACACCATACAGACCTATACACACTATACACCATGCAGACCTATACACACTATACACCATGCAGACCTATACACACTATATACCATGCAGACCTATACACAATATACACCATGCAGACCTATACACACTATACTACACACTTTACACCATTTAGACCTATAGTCACTATACTACACACTTTACACCATGCACTCATATACACACTATACACCATGCAGATCTATACACACTATACATCATGCAGACCTATACACACTATACTACACACTATACACCATGCACACCTATACACACTATACACCATGCACTCCTATACACACTATACACCATGCACTCCTATACATACTATACACCATGCACTCCTATACATACTATACACCATGCAGACCTTTACACATTATACTACACACTATACACCATGCACACCTATACACACTATACTACACACTATACACCATGCAGACCTATACACACTATACACAATGCAGACCTATACACACTATACACCATGCAGACCTATACACACTTTACACCATGCTGGCCTATACACACTATTACACACTATACCCCATGCAGATCTATACACACTATACTTCACAATATACACCATGCAGACCTATACACACTATACTACACGCTATACACCATGCAGAGCTATACACACTATACACCATGCAGATCTATACACACTATACTACACACTATACACCATGCACTCCTATACACACTATACACCATGCAGACCTATACACACTATACTACACACTATACACCATGCAATCCTATACACTCTATACACCATACAGATCTATACACACTATACTACACACTATACACCATGAACTCCTATACACACTATACACCATGCAGACCTATACACACTATACTATACACTATACACCATGCACACCTATACACACTATACTACACACTATACACCATGCACACCTATACACACTATACTACACAATATACACCATGCAGACCTATACACACTATACTACACGCTATACACCATGCAGAGCTATACACACTATACACCATGCAGATCTATACACACTATACTACACACTATTCACCATGCACTCCTATACACACTATACACCATGCAGACCTATACACACTATACTACACACTATACACCATGCACTCCTATACACACTATACACCATGCAGACCTATACACACTATACTACACGCTATACACCATGCACTCCTATACACACTATACACCATGCAGACCTATACACACTATACTACACACTATACACCATGCACTCCTATACACACTATACACCATTCAGATCTATACACACTATACTACACACTATACCCCATGCACACCTATACACACTATACTACACAATATACACCATGCAGACCTATACAGACTATACTACACGCTATACACCATGCACTCCTATACTACACACTATACACCATGCAGACCTATACACACTATACTACACACTATACTACACGCTATACACCATGCACTCCTATACTACACACTATACACCATGCACTCCTATACACACTATACACCATGCAGACCTATACACACTATACTACACACTATACACCATGCACACCTATACACACTATACACCATGCACTCCTATACATACTATACACCATGCACTCCTATACACACTATACACCATGCAGATCTATACACACTATACTACACACTATACACCATGCACACCTATACACACTATACTACACACTATACACCATGCAGACCTATACACACTATACTACACACTATACTACACACTATGTATACACTATACACACTATACACTATACACATTATACTACACACTATACTACACACTATACACATTATACTACACACTATACTACACACTATACACTATACACATTATACTACACACTATACACTATACACACTATACTACAAACTATACACCATGCAGACCTATACAGACTATACTACACGCTATACACCATGCACTCCTATACTACACACTATACACCATGCACTCCTATACACACTATACTACACACTATACACCATACAGACCTATACACACTATACTACACACTATACACCATACAGACCTATACACACTATACTACACACTATACCCCATGCAGACCTATACACACTATACTACACGCTATACACCATGCACTCCTATACTACACACTATACACCATGCACTCCTATACACACTATACACCATGCAGACCTATACACACTATATTACACACTATACACCATGCACTCCTATACATACTATACACCATGCAGACCTATACACACTATACTACACACTATACTACACGCTATACACCATGCACTCCTATACACACTATACACCATGCAGACCTATACACACTATATTACACACTATACACCATGCACTCCTATACACACTATACACCATGCAGATCTATACACACTATACTACACACTATACACCATGCAGACCTATACACACTATACTACACACTATACTACACACTATACACTATACACACTATACACTATACACATTATACTACACACTATACTACACACTATACACTATACACACTATACACTATACACATTATACTACACACTATACTACACACTATACTACACACTATACATCATGATTGTTTTATAAAAGCAACAACTGTAACAAAAAATCCCCCATTGTGCACTAACTGTTAATGCTGCAGAGCTCTGTTATTTTACCTACATATACTAGCACCAGTGTGAGACTGACAAGTATTAGTGCACTAGTGTAATCATTTTATATTATTATATGTTCCTGCACTAGAAAAATAAACAAATATGTTTTGCTAACTGCCTACATCAAAACCTAGCTCTGACAGTATTACACTAAGGCATATGTATTAACATTCATTTACTAAAATAATGAGATACTGAAAAAACATTTTCATATTATTTTAGTATCACATAAATGTATCAAAGGGCAATTGGAGAAGTTTTGTGAAAATTACTCCAATCACTTCAGTTTCCAGATTTTCAGTAAGCAGATCGCATTTCCCATACTTGTAATAGGAAATGTGCTCTGCCAAGATTTACAAAATATATATTTTGTGAAAAAATACCGG
The DNA here is from genome assembly GCA_031769625.1 of Taudactylus pleione. Taxonomy (NCBI): domain Eukaryota; kingdom Metazoa; phylum Chordata; class Amphibia; order Anura; family Myobatrachidae; genus Taudactylus; species Taudactylus pleione. Next base: position 2,467,427 of record JAUIMM010000317.1, on the reverse strand, counting down.
GGGAATCTCTGTGATAATAACGCCACCTGGAGATGGCATTATTGTGGATTTTGCCTGGTTCCTCAAATCCTGCACTGCTCTGACAGACATAGCTGAGCCGGGAGCCAGCCCCTGTGATCAGCTTTGTGGTATAAAAAGATCATAAGCTGATTTCTGTAAAAAAAAAAAAAGAAAAAAACCTATCTGAGCCTGCACATCCCTAATAATAATAATAATAATAAACTCTTACAGATCTATTAAATATAGTCTCTGTTTATTTGTGTAAAAAGTTATCATTTACCAAATTATTAAAAATGATAAAAGTCAGCAACTAGGAAAGAACATTATACTGTAACTTATAATCACTAATACCCCTTTTACACCTAAATTCCGGGTCTGACCCGGAGTTGGAACAGGGTTCCAATCTTGATCAGACCCGGAATGAAGCCAGCGCTGACCCAGGATATTCCCGAGTCGGCGCCGTTCACACCGCAGTCGGGTCTGCATAAACCCGGCTTTTCCAGCGTTGAAGTGGACACTTGGAGATGACATCATCTCCAAGAGCCACTGAAGCCGGACCAAATGGCTGGCATGCGGCACACTCCAGGACATCGTGACCCAGAGTGCGCCGTTCACACTGCAGGATTTCACTGGTTACTCCCATGTTATACCCTGCTAGTTACCTGGGTTGGATTGCTGGGTCACTCGACCTGGCAATCCAACCGTCTCCCCTTTTACACCATGGAGCTGCCCAGGTTACCCCTGCAATATCTGAGGTTTTAGCTCCGGTGTAAAAGGGGGATCAGATAGTTGTGTAACACATGCAATTTCTGCAATAAGTGGGGAAAGTAAATCAATATATCTAATGTACTTTCTGCATTTTTTTAATAAGACAAGTAAGAATTAGAGGAGAAATAGAATATTACTAGTATATACTGTCCCCCTGCTTACACAGAATATAACAGGATATCACCCATAATAAGCGTGTGAGGTTACATGATTACGTTCCCTGCACTTATACTGATCTGTCCTAATAACACTGTACAATACTCATTTCCTGGGTTTGGTACATAAGGTAGACATTCCCTATGACCACAGTGAGTATGTAGACATGACAATGCCTTGTCCAGGATCCTGACATGGGTATAATGCTACTTTGTCATTTGTTACCATGCAGGAGTTATAATAACTTGCCGGATAGCCACATGTTTAAAGCTATAACACCAACATGGCTAAAATGCTGTAAGTAGTGTTACACCCATTTCGGGATCCTGGCAGTGTCATATATACATACTATCTGTGGGCATATAGTGAGTGTAATTCTCCCACTTCCTAACTAAACAATTTGTAAAAGTTAAATTGCATAAACATTTCTTACACTGCACATATCTTATCAGGGAATATCTCTTCATAGGGTGATGATATTATCCAAGAATGTACGGTGAATATTCCTCCTATAATTATATCTCCATTCTTGGAATATTTATATTCAAACACATAATCCTTCATAGTAAGATGACAGCCAGGTGCTGAGGCCGGTGCTGCAGATTTGCAGGTGGGAACACACAGGAGCAACAACCAGAATAGTCTGAGTAATGAAATAGATAGAAAGTAGCTGAATGTCTGACATATTGCAGAGATTGTGTCCTCTCCCTGCAGACTCTGCACTGACAGCAGCATAGAGCGTAATCATGTAACCAGCGTTCTAGTACCAGATGAGACTGGGAGAGGTTTTTATATGTTATGTAGTTTATTAATGGACTCAGAAAATAGTAATAGTTATATTTACATATAAAAACAAAGTGCAAAATAGGATAACACCCAGCATCATGTCACAATTATATCTGGCATAATATTGTCCAATTTACAAATATAAATATAATTGTACCATTACCATTCTGTATCTAATATCTTAGAGTCCTACAGTATGTATCTTTTTAAATCTAAATTTGCAGACTATTAACCACTTCCTGACATGGTCACACACCAGGCAGGGCCTTCCCTGACATAGTTACTATCAGGATTTGGTCTGGGATTGGCAGTTCCTCACCATGTTGCCGGCTTCCCCGATCAGCCGTGCGGTCAGACACCAGGTACGGGGACGGGTAACATGCTGAGTATTCTCCCCAGGGTCCCCTTAGAACTTCCACGTAATTCTCCATATCGGAGTATCTGCAGCTGCAGTCATGGGCACAGCCATGTTTTCTTCTAGCCTGACCAGTGGTGGCCTTGCTTTCTCTCAGTTGACTCTCTCCTCCAATGACCAGCTAGCTCAGGGTATAAAGCAGGACTCTGGGAAACAGGAAGTTGCCTGAACAACTTCTCTCCTCCAGTACCTGCTAGCACCGGGTCACTGTTCCAGGCTCCACATAGTTGTTTCTTCAGTGCGCTTTCACCAGTCTCTGTTGTATACCTCCAGTGTGCTCATCGGTCACTACTGATATTCTCCAGTGACATTCAACATCTGTCACTACCAATATTCTCCAGTGACATTCAAATTTGGTCACTACCAATATTCTCCAGTGATATACAACATTAGTCACTACCGATATTCTCCAATGATACTCAACATTGGACACTACCAATATTCTCCAGTGATATTCAACATTGGACACTATCAATATTCTCCATTGATATTCAACAACAGTAACTTTCATTATTCTCCAGTGATATTCAAACATCGGTCCCTACCAATATTCTCCAGTAATATTCTACATCAATCGTATCCAATATTCCGCAGATATATTAACATTGGTCTTTACCAATAATCTCTAGTGATACTCTTCAGTAGATCTAACCGATATTCTCCAGTGACACTCTTACATCTGATCAGGGGGCCGCAACCTGCTCATTTGGTGCTGCCCCACTTGGATGGGTCACTGGTGAGGACCACCAGTGAGTTAGACCCCACACCTCTGGTCAGGTGTTGCCAACACCAGGAATTAACTAATGAGGAAGTCATGTATCCTTCCGCCTTGTTTGCTGATGTCTGCTCCCATAGTTAACTCAGCTCCCAGTTCTCTGACTGAATTTCTCAAGGGCCAAGTCGTGACAGTTTGTTCAGGCCTAATGGATGCCGATGGTCCCAAGGGTAATGGGTCAATGCAGAATCTTGCCTCTTGTATGGAGAATCAAGAAGCAGCTTAGCAACTGGTGCACATTATCTCCAGGAACTTTCTACTCAGCTACTTACAGTACACAATACCCTAACTTCTGTGGTTGAAGCTCTGTCAGCAGTCTTATGTGTGATTGCTCTTCCTGTGATGTCTCCTCCAAAGTCTTGTCTTTAGTTACCTACCCCCAATCGTTATGATGGGAACCCAAATCTCATTGTTTAATTAACCAGAGTGAGATTAATTTTGAATGCCTTTCTCAGAATTTCCCTACACAGAGATCAAAAGTAGCCTATGTTACTTTCATTACTCTCCAGATCTGCTCTGGAATGGGTCTCTGCTTTGTGGGAATGCACAATCACATTGGTCTCTAATTATGAAGATTTTATTTACTCTTGTAAGAGGATCTTTGATTAAACTGGCAGGCCTATTTCTGCCTCTTCTGATATTCTAAGAATTTGCCAGGGCTCACACACTGTGGGTCAGTAATTGGTCCTGTTTCAAAGCATTGCATCTGAGCTGGAATGGAATGACGGAGCTCTTAGGGCAGCAGTTTGACATGGTTTGTCTGAAAAATTGAAGATAAGTTGACTTCATGAGATCTCCTGGATTCACTCTCAAAATGAATTTGTCTTTGCAGTAAGATAGATCTTCGTCATAAGGAAAGACAGTAAAGTAAGTGGCGAGAGGATCATAGTAAGAGTCGATCTTTGTCTACCAATATGAATTATTCTTCTCCACCCAAGGATGAACCTATGCAGATAAACCGATCTAATTTGACACCGGCAGAATGAACTCACCACATCTGTGATCAGCTTTGTATTTACTGTGCCACACCGAAACACTCCATTGGTGCCTGTCAACAGCTCTTGGGAAACAAGACGCCCTGACCTATTCTGGAAGCATCCAGTTGGGGGTTCTATCTAACTCCTCCAGTCTATCTGATTGTTGCCCATCAAGATTTGTGCTGGGTCCCGCACCAAGAGAATGAATGCATTATTTCAATCTAGAACAGTGGTAATTTTATCTCAGAAACTTTGGTGCAAGAATCCCATCAAACCACTTTCTCGGACTTTGGCCCTCTCTGCCATAGATGGCAGTGCTACCCTGGGATGTACCATTATGTCAACTTTGCTACTGGTCTCACTCAGCATAGGTGCTCTGCATCAGGAAGAGATCAAACTTCTAGTGCTACCTAAATGTACTCATGTTCTAGTATTAGAACTACCCTGGCTTCAGGCACATAGTCCTACTATTGACTGGTCTACCATGCATATACTAGCTTGTGGACACAACTGCCACCAGAAATGTATTCCTCATGTAGTTCCCTTGAGGACTTATCAAGTGACTTCTGAGTCTTCCAGTACAGCACTGGATTCCATTTTTAAAGATTCCAAACAAGGTCCTCAAGTGAACAAGCCTTACCGAGAGTTTTGAGATGTTTTTTTGTGAACAAGTTGCTGATAAATTACCTCCTCCCCACCCATGGCATTGTACCATCAATTCAGTTTCAGGGAAGGTTCCACCTCATTGCTGTATTTACCCTCTGTCAGTCCCTGATACTGTGGCCATGTCCAACTATATCAGGGAAAACTTAGCCAAAGGTTACATTCGGCCATCTACATCTCCTGCTGGAGCAGGTTTTTTCTTTGCTAAAAAAAGGGTGGAGGCCTTAGGCCTTGTATCGACTAGAGTGGATTAAATGAGAATACTGTAAAAATAGTTATTCTCTTCCTCTCATTTCAGAGCTCTTCAATAAGGTATGTAGCGCCATCATCTTTACCAAACTAGATCTTTGAGAGATCTACAACCTGATTTGAATAAAGGAAGGTGACAAATGGAAGACTGCGTTCAACACTTGCGACTGCCATTATGAGTATTTTGTGATGCCTTTTGGCCTTTGCAATGCCCCAGCAGTCTTCCAGGGTTATTTGAACAAAATCTTCCAGGATATTCTTTATTGGTATGCATCTTTGAGCCCATCACCTTTTTGGGAAAATTTGTAAGTGTATTTTTGAGAAACCTTCTGTGCCCATTTTAGGTCATATGATTTCAGAAGAGTGTTTACAGATGGATCCAGAAAAAATAAGTGCCATTCAAGATTGGCCGCAGCCTAACTCCTTGAAAGCATTTTAACAGTTTCTTGACGTTTCAAATTACTATCTTAGGTTTATCTACAACTTCTCCACCATAGTGGCTCCCATTACAGTGCTTACAAAGAAAGGGGCTAATCCTTCCCTTTGGCCACCATCTGCTATAGCCACCTTCCAGACTCTCAAGCAAGATCACTCCTCTGCTCCCATCTCCCATATTATCTCAAATTTCAGAAGATGATCAGAATAATCTCTGTGGATATTTATCTCGCAAGTTTTCTTCAGCAGAAAGAAACTAAACTATGGGTGAATAAGAATTATTGGCCATGAAGCTTGCGCTTGAGGAATGGAGACATCTATTGGAAGGACCCAAGTTTCTGATAACTATTATTACTGATCACAAGAACCTGTTATACTTGAAAATGGCTCAACATCTTAATCCCAGACAGGCCCGCTGGTCTCTCTTCTTTTCCAGGTTTAATTTTACGGTCATATTTTGCTCTGGGGAACAAAACCAGGGAGCTGACTTTATCTTTTGTAATGTTAGCCTCCGGAAGATGGTGAAAATCAACATAAATATAATTATATTCTTAGTCCTCTAGTATTTGCACATACACAAGTTAGTTCCATTCTTTCTCCTTGTAAGGTCTTTGTGGCTACCAATCTTCAAAAAAATTACTTACTTGAGCCCATACCTCCCTGTTTACAGGTCAATCCGGCATTCACAAGAACTTTAAGCTCCTTCAATGTCCTACTGGTGGCTGTCCATGAAAGAGGATGTTAGTAACTTTATTTTTTCCTGTGAAAAGTGTGTCCATCACAAATGTGCTCTAAGAAAATCTGTGGGTCCTATACGACTGTTTCCTATTATGACTAGTCCATGGACTCAGGGCCTGATTTAGAGCCGGACGCTATTTGCGGGCGCTCGTTCATAAAAAGGGGCTGGCTATTTAAATTAAGTGCTCGCTCTTTGCGGTCTGTTGATGCCTCTATGTCTGAATGAGTGAGCAAAACATGCGCTCACTATTTAGGAAAAAACGCCCCCGGCCGCTCGCATCCTATGTCATCTCCGCTAATTATTTGATTAATCGAGTACATCGATAGGCGTATGAACTGCTCGCAGTGCTTGTGGTTGGATTTTCCTACCACAATCATGTGAGCAGTTCAGGCTAAAAGACAACCAAGTGACGTGGTCAATGACGCTTCTTTGTTAATTATGCACACCCTTAAAATGCCCGTTTTGACCATTTGGCACACATGCATTCGGATCTCCACTCCCCGTTTTCAAGCACCTTCCCCTGTTACCTCTCACAAATGCCTCATTCTGTCACTTAAATTAGCAGGCATTCGCTATTTTGCGAGCACACGATTTTCGACTGCAATGACTGGTTCGTGCATGCATACTAAAAACCATACGCATGCGCAGATGTGCGAACATCACTCGGAGCGAACGAGCGGCCGCTTACGAGCGGCTCTGAATCAGGCCCTCATTTCTGAGTTACCTACCTCTATAGGATACAACACAATTTGGGTTGTGGGTGACCGTTTTTACAAAATGGCCCACTTTATACCTATGGTTTGTCTCCCTTTGGCCCCACAGCTAGCTAAAGTTTTCTTTGTTAATTTTTTTGCCTACATGGCCTACCCAATTAAATCATATCCAACTTTGGTGTACAATTTGTAGCCAGATTTTGGCAAGCTCTGGGTCTCATACAGACCCGCTTGCGAGCGCAGGACACTCACAAGCGGGTCGATGGTACCCAAATGCGCATGCGCACAATGGAGGCTGCTCCGTCGTGTGCATGAGCAAGACCCGGTGAGCGAAGGGAAAGCCGTCGCTCTGGGTCTTGCACCAAAGGGGGCGTGCTGTCGATGGTGAGTGACAGGACTCCCCCTTTGGTGGGTGTGCCGGGGGCATGGCTGCCCAGATGGAGGCATTCCCATGGGAACGCCTACCGTCTCGGTCCGGCCCCACTGACATCACTAGTGATGTCAGTGGGAGTGATTTTGGCCAAAATCACTCCAGGGCTTGCGGCAACAAGACCCTACTGCAAGGGTCTCATCGCAAGCCCAATGGTCTTGACCATCACGACCATCATCATAGACACTTGCATAAGCTGTGGGTGGTAACCCACAGCTATGCGAGCATCCAAAAGGCCGCTCCAATATTAGGTAGGAGGGCGCTGATTCAGAGCGAGCGCTCTGGTCAGAGCGTCCGGCTTTGAATCAGGCCCTCTGTGCTCTTCTTGTGAGATTAAATTTAAAATCTTCACTGCCATCCACAATCTAATGGGCAGACAGAAATAGTCAGTCAAGAACTAGAGACCTTCATCAGACTATTTGTGTCTTCCTCTCATGATGATTTTTTTGATATGCTCATAATTATCGTTATCACAACTCCACATTTTCTACTCCTTATTTTTGCTGTCTTTGGTAGTCATCCTCATGTCCCAGAGTTTCAAGCTTTACCACCGGTGTAAGTAACTGCTGTCTCCAGTTTTCTTGAGTCTTACTCCAACATCTGGAAGAAAATTAATTATTCAATAAGGAAAGCATCTTGCAATTACAAAATTTTGCTGAACGCTAATGGTTGGCGGTTCCTCTCCTAAGACCTAGTGATAGGGTCTGGCTTTCCACCAATAATTTGAGACTAAAGGAGTGTATACACTGGGTGATATTACTGAGCGACTGCACAATTACAACATCATAATCATGCAATCGCTCAGTAATCGTGCACAAATCGTTCACTTTTATGTCAGAAACGACCAGCGATGCGCACTCCCACTGGTTGTTTCCGACATTGTCCATCCATCGCCTGAACATGCAGCACAATCTGCCGACAACGACAGATTGGCATGATCAGGAATGATGGACAGTGCCTGCACTGAATGACTGATCATTCAGTGCAGACACTACAGGGGATCAGGAACGACGGTATGATTACGATGTCGTAATCGTACTCTTTCCTTATCGCCTAGTGTGTATACACCTTAAGAGTTCCAAGTATGAAACTGGCCCTGTGTTTCATTGGTCCTTCACGTATCCTAAAGGTAGTGAAACCAGTGGCATAAAAATTAGAGTTAACATCCCAATTGAGAATTCTTAATATGTTTAATATCTCTTTACTTTGACCTCTAGTTCTCAATCAATTCCATCCCACACCATTTAGAACTCCACAAGTTTGTACTCAACGTGGGATTGAGTTTGAGATGGAATGGATTCTTGATTCCAGATATCATTTGGGACATCATAAGTATTTGATTGACTGGAAGCACTATGGCCCAGAAAACCAAGCATGGATAAATGCCTCTTATATTCATGCTCTGCAGCTTACTCGTGCTTTTCACAATAAGTTTCATGCTAAACCTTCAAGGTGTCTGGTATCCACCCTAAAAAGAGGGTGTAATGTCAGGATTTGGCCTGGAATCAGCAGTAACTAGCTGTGGTGCTGGCTTCCCCTGATCAGCCATACGGTCAGATGCCAGGTGTGATGACACACCGAGAATTCTCCCCAGAGACCCATTGGGACTTCCATGAGATTCTCAATTTGGAGTTCCCATGGCTGCAGTCATGGGCAGTGCCATATTGTCTTCACACCTGACTGGAGCCTCCACCAATAGTGGCCTTGCTTTCTCTTAGCTGACTCTCTCCTCCAATGACCAGCAACCTTAGGGTATAAAGCAGGACGCTAGGAAACAGGAAACTGCCTGAACAACTTATCTTCTCCAGTAGCTGATAGCACCAGATCGATGTTCAGGCTCCAAGCTCTTGTTTCTTCAGTGTGCTTTCACCAGTCTTTATTGTATACTTCCAGTGTGTTACTGATATTCTCCAGTGATATACAAGATTGGTCACTACCAATATTCTCCAGTGATATTCAGCATTGGTCACTAGAGCAGTGATATTCAAACATTGATCTCACCCAATATTCTCCAGTGATATTAACATCTGTCTCTACCAATAATCTCCAGTGATTCTCCTCCCTGGATCTTACCAATATTCTCAATTGACATTCTTACATTGGCTCCTACTGACAACCCCTAATAACTCAGTACCTTTCAGCACTATTATAAAAACAAAACATAAACTTTTTCACCGTCAGATTGATTGGTAGTTTTTCATCATAGAAATCTTAATTTTCAACAAGGATCTCTTCACAGATGTTGCTCATGGAAAGAAACCAGAACATGTACATAGTGAAGTACAATTTAATAAGTCTCACAAAATTACAATTCAAATAATAGAAAAAGAAACAAGGCTCAGGTATCCCCCAACAGCTGAATGGCAGTAATTACCGAGTGGATGGAAAGAGCTGACAACGATCAGTTCTTTCTCGCATGTGTGACAGTTGCATCTAATGCGACCAGATATAAATTCAAACTGGTAGTCAGCTGGAAGAAAATTTTACAGCAGGTGCCAATCTCAGGGGAACTTCCTGGCCCCTCTGCACCATTGGGTCTTCCACAAGTGTGTTCTGATCACTGTACAAGGTAGCTGGTGGCACCCCCCAGGTTACCATGGCAGTTAGTGGAACTGCTGGCTTGGGATCAGGAGCCTTGGCATAGGACAGGATGATGCCCTGGGCACTACACATAACCATGGACAGCTGCAAGGACCAGTGCAGCTGAATACCTCACTGCTGGCATGCAGCAGCTTTCAGGTGGATAGGGAGGTGATGCAAGGAACCTTGCATTGTACAGCCTATAGGAGCACATTCAGCTGTGCATGGGTTACTGTGTCCCAGGCCAGAGTGTGCTGCACTCTATCAGTAGCCAGAGATCTGGTTCAGCAATATGCTATCTCTACTATCCCGCTGAAGTCTCAGACAAGGGCGATCCCAGGTAGATTAAAGAAGATAAGGTAGGCATCATGTGCTGCCCCCAGTGTATACCTGTTGGTTGCGGAGACCATCAGCCACCGGGCAAATGTACAGACAGTACTACCCCATCGTGTCCCAATTTTGCATGTTTATTGATTGTTTTTTATATAGAACAATATACATGGATTTCACCAATAAACTTTTTTTTAAGTGTTGGTTTATATAACGCACGGGTGGCAATACGCTACTGTGAAATTTCTTTGTCAGACTGGCACTCATATCAGAGCAGCAGTCCTCACCCCTTGACCTCCTGTTGACTACAACAGCATAGCACTAAATATAGTTTATTATTTTAAATAAGTTTTGACATATGAATATTGTGATTCCATATTTATCAATACTATTAATATTGATATTGCACCCCAATTAGGAATGGCCAATTTATAAAAGTTCTAAATAGGTTGAAATTTCAAATTAATGCATTTGAATAAAAAAGCTATTTTTATGGTTTACTTTGTTTAAAAATGTATGTACAAAAATCATGTTGGATAATTTTTAAATAGAAATTCTTCAACTAATTCAATCATATGAAAAAAATTATTTCTGAGCAGTTTGTAGAAAAAATAGTAGCCAGTTAAGTGTTAAAAGAGATAGTTGGCATGGTTCTGAGTAGAGATGAGTGGATCGGTTTTGTAGACATCACAAATGACCAAAACTTGGAGTTTCCCAGTAGATCCAAGTACCTGCTTGGGTCTTCCCACCATGTTCAGTTCTCAAAATAAGGCAAAAAATAATTTTCCCAGTAATCTCAGATACTGTATGTTTTGGATTGTATATGAGTCCCTTCCTCATGCTCAGCCAACATTTCACAGAGAAGAATGAATGGAGAGGTATGGGTTGCAATCGTGCTTTAATAGATGCTTTTAGAGATGCCGTTAGAGAGAGTTGTACTGTACCGTAGGTAGATTGAGTGAGTGGGAAGTGTGATAAAGACTGCAGGTTTCCATGTCACTGTGTATATGTGTGTTTGACAGACAGTAGCTAGCAACTGCAATCCAGTGCAAACTTCAAAGAGGCTACTGTCAGTGTGTTTGTTTGTTTGTTTCTTAAGGTCCCTATTCACAGAACAATATAGGTAACTATACAATCTTGTTAATGATGTCCCTTGAACTCCTAAACACCCCCAGACAAACGATATTGTGCATACACACAGAGTTATTGTACAAACAATCAAATGATATAGATGGGCTGTTAACGACTGCAAACCATTAACAATATGTAGGCAGCAAACAACCTCATGATGCAGGTCCTGGAAAAGTGACGACAAATCATTCGTCGTTTATAAAATAATTTGTTGTGCATACACACAGAACAATGTGTGTCAAATCATGAAAGACAGGTAGTGATCTTTCTGCATGTTGAAGAGATCACAGACCATTACCTATGACCAGCAGGAATGCACATCAGCATTGTTAACGTGCATACACATGCCACTTTTTAAGCGACATGTCATTGCAATGGGTCAAAAACAGTAATATTTTTTATAAAATTGTACCCTGTGTAGGCACCTTTACACAGTAGTAGCACCTGAAATCTAGAGCAAACAGGCTCTGGTACTTTATATGTTAGTTGAAAGTTAATTTGAACAAAAAAGCTGCCCTTATTTACATTATTGTTTTTAACAAGAACATCTATCTACAGTGCAGTACAGTACATATTGTCATATATAATGTGGTTTAAAGCTTAGCTAACCAAAACATATTGTGCTGTGTTTGAGTAAGCTGCACCCAAAAGAAGACATATCTTCCTCTCTTTAAAAATATACTACTGTACTTACTATGCCTGGTTGTGTTTCCATCAGTTGCACTCCAAATAATACAAGTGCAAAAAATTTAATTTTTTTGTGTCAAATTCTTTTGTTTTTTTATCATCCATTTTAAATCATATTTCAATTTAAGGGAAGATTGTGTGTTTTTGAGAGGCAGCATATATAATTGCACTTTCTGGGTATGGTTGTGTCCCTGTCAACTGCACCCCAAAAAATTCAAAGTGCAAAAAATAAAATAAATATCTGATGTCAAAAAATGGCAAATCTTATTTTCAATTTAACTAATATTTAAGGCAATGTTGTGTGGTTTTGAGCATCAGTATATATAATTGTGCTTACTGGGTGTAGTCATGTCCCCATAAGTTGCACTCCAAAATGTTAAAAGTGCAAAAAAAAATTCTAGTGTAAAAAAAAATCTCAAATCTTTTATAATTTAATTCAAATCATACAGTATTTAATTTTCTGTGGAAGATAGTGAATTTTTGAGAGGCAGATAATACTACTGTACTTGCTGGATGGACATGCCCTAGTAAGCTGCACCCCACAATCATAAAAAGTGCAAAAAAAATAAATCTTTTATAATTAAACTTAGGTCATATTTCAAAGGATGATTGTATATTTTGAGAGGCAGCATATATTTCTATACCTGCTGGGTGTCCCTGTCAGCTGTTCAACAAAATAGTAAAAAGCTGGAAATAAAATGTTGTGGTTAAAAAATAAATATGAAGACGGAAGATTGTGTGTTTTTGAGAGGCAGCTTATATTACTGTACTTATTGGTTGTAGTGTTCACATCAACTGCACTGCAAAATAATTAAAGTTAAAAAATAATTTTTTGTTGTTTAAAAAAATTATTATAATAAAACTGCATGATAAAAGTAACAATTTAAGTCCAAGTACAGTAGCTTTACTCTTGTCCTGGTGTAATACAATCATGGATCAATCTAAATGTATTATTATTTATTTATTAACAGTTTCTTATATAGTGCAGCACATTCCGTTGCGCTTCACAATTTGAATCAACATTAACATTATACTGGGTTGTAAAAGATATACATACATACTTAAAAGACATACATAAGGGTAAGACGGCTCTGCTCACAAGCTTGCAATCTGTAGGGAAATAGGTGTTGATACGCACCGATAGGTGTTACATATTGTAAATTGGACCAGCCCAATTGCATTTTTTCATGGTGGGCTGTATAATCCAATCACACTGGAAAGTTGGCCTAGGGTTAGGAGGATGTTAAATTGAAGAAATAGAATATGTGATAGGTGTTTACTATAAGAAGAGAGTTAGCTATAAAAGGTTAGGTGGGTGGTCCTGTAATCTGATAAGCTTGTCTGTAGAGGTGAGTTTTCAGAGAATGCTTGACTGTTTGGAAACTAGTGGAAAGTCTTATTGTGTGTGGGAGGGCATTCCACAGGGTGGGTGCAGCCCCAAAAAAGTCCTGTAACAATGCATGGGAACAAGTAATGCACAGGGATGAGAGACGCAGATCTTGTGCAGAGCGGAGATGTCAGGTTGGCAGATATTTTGAGATAAGTGAAGAAATGTATGTTGGTGTGGTTTGGTTATTAGCTTTATGTGTGACTGTAAATATTTTAAATTGAATACGGTAGAAGCCCAGCAGCCAATGGAGGGACTGACAGATTTGATCAGCAGACACTGAATGTTTGGTGAGAAATATCAACCTCACAGCTGCATTCAAAATGTATTGTAGTGGGAAGAGACTGTTTTTGGGAAGACCAATAAGGAGACTATTGCAATAGTCAATGCAGGAAATAATGAGTGCGTGTATTAGAGTTTTGCATCAATATTACTAAAGTATTAATGATGAAAGTTTAGATGTAGAAATTGCTAATTTTGTAGTCTAATATGATGAGGGGGGTAATTGTTCATCTGGTACAAATGGGGGTGGTAATGATGAGTGTATTGGACAAGAACAAGTTGATATAATTCAGGCAGATGATGTTTAAAGCAGATGATGTTTAAAGAAGAAGAGCTTCATTCCAGCACTAGTGCTGGTAGTCATGGTACTTCTTTAACATCTACTTTTAAACAAAGTCAAGGGGTAAGTAGGTGTAAAAAGGGCACTTCAAATCTAAACAAAGTTAGACAGTCTTTAAGAAACCATCACCTCTAAATATGAACTCAAAAATTACTGCCAAATACAACACATACCATGGCAAAGAAAGGTTCAGGCCATGGACTTTATTTAAACATAGAAACATACAATCTGATTGCAGATAAGAATAGCTTGGCCCATCTGGTCTCCCCTTTGTGATTGCTGGTCCTGCTAGTGCTATTTCATACAGAATGACTATTGTGAAACTTGGGGCCAAACATAGTCAGGTATCTTCTATAACTTTGCATGCACCACCTTCTCGCTCTGAGTCTAATTGTGTCACATCTAAAACAGACAATTCAGTGCACAAAAAGAACACCAAGGATGCAAAACAAATTTTTTGTTCATAAACCTCACAGATTCCTGCTGTTCTATGGGTGTCTATGAGTGCTATGTTTGAGTCTGACATTTCAGATTCTGAAATTATAATTCTAGTGAAGCTTCCTTTCACCATTTCTCAACCCTCAACAAATGTTAGCATAATTAGTAGTAAAACTAAACTAAAATAATAATGATGAAGGTTTAGATGTAGAAATAAAAAAGATGCTACTTTGGTAGTCCAATATGATGAGGGGGTAATTGTTCATCTGGTACAAATGAGGGTGGTAATGATGAGTGTATTGGACAAGAAGAAGTTGATAAAATTCAGGAAGATGATGTTTCTTGTGTCAAAGTAAGTCAGACACCATTGGCAGTGTATCATGCCAGTGACAGGAAGAAACACATTGTCATGCCGGGGTAAAAGATTAAGAAAATCCAACTCTTCCATGTGAAATTATTTTTACCCAAATCCCAACATTTGTCAAGGCATCTATTGCAATTGCAGTGCCAAAGAGAAATGAGGTAGGGACTTTAGCAATCTAGTCATCTATTTCATAATTTGCAGCAAGATTCATGTTGTTTATCAAATCTGAAATATCATATAAAAAACAAAAAGTTCAGCATCAGCTACCAGCACATGCAATATCCACCACCAACAATTCAATTTTCAACCTCCTCATTAGTGATCAGGGGTAATCATGCATTTTATTTGCATAGGCAAACTGGCTCCTTTATCCAAGAATCCAAAGAAAAATCACATTGTGCTAAGGCTGCTGTTAATGATAATCTTCATCACAAAAGGAGATCAAGAAGATTATTAGTTCCACACAACAATTGTTTGGGAAACAATAATTTGCAAGTATGACAGCTAATATATTGCTGCATAGTGGATCACTGAAAACATGATAGCTATGTTAATTTTAGATCTGCATCCAATATCTGCAATCAATGTATCTGGTTTTAGCTGACTAGTTTAGGTCATGTGTCCATTTTACCAAATTCCATATCAATTCCACTGTACTTCAACAGTAATTCCTCACCTCTACTGTGGCATTAAACTAAAGATGATTGTTTGCCTAGAAAATATCATTGTACCAACTGGCCACTTAATCACAGACATGTGGACAAGCCGTACTGATCACACTAAAGATTACATGACAGTGACAGAAAACTTGCATCACTTTCAGAAACACACAATACTAGCTCATTCACAGGCAGTATACCAGTGCCAATCTTTTGCAAAAACTCAGTAATGTGATAGCACTCCTTACGAATTGTCATTTCTGATCAAACAAGTAACATTGTAAGAGCATTACAACTGGGTGAGTTTGAATACTTACCATGTTTTACACAAAACTAAACTTTGTGGTTCAGAATGTTTTTAAAAAATGAAAGGTCCACGTAGGAGATGCTGACTGTGGCCTGTAAAAATGTAAGGGCATTTTCGGCTTTCAGCAACTGCATGTAGATGATTGAAGGAGCTGCATGAAAAGGTAGTAACCATGTGGAATTCAACACTTTTTATATGCTTCAGTGACATTAGGAAAAGCAACAAACCATTATGATGCACCCATCATTATTATACAATGAGATAGGGAGAGGAGCAACATATTACCAGTAAACTAAATAATATTTTCTTTTTAATGCAAGCTACTAAATCCATTCGAAATTGTATTCTACAAAGTGAGTTTAGACGTCGCCAGCCTCAGTCAGGTCATACCCTTACTTAAACTACTGGAAAAGCAGCAAGAGAATCTGAAAGAGGAAATTAAACTAATAGAATCTACTAAGTATGTTGGACTTTAAGATCAAATTTTGTTTTTGCATCTTGCAGTTGGATCAGAACATTTTGACAACCATTCTAATTTTAAGTCCTTTAGAATGCCTTTTTATCCAACTGACACAGATCTTGAGAGCTTCATTCAAACAAATTGTCAGCTCAAGTGGCACATGACATTTCCTGCTTCAGCTTCTACTGCAAATGCTGCTGCAAGGAAAAAAACTGAACTTTTCCAAGGGATGGTGATGATGATGATTCAACTCAGTGCACCAGAGTCAAACACTATGACATCAGGAAGAAGAGAGGGGAAATGATATCCGCACAGAAAAGTTGTGTTATATACTATTATATACTCATATATTTTTAACCAACATTCAGAAATAATGTCCGGAACTTGGATCTACAGATATATTTTATTGGTGGTGCTCCTCAGAGCCAGATAACAACTGTATCCAAAATAGAGAATATAAAGTAGGCTCTTTTTGTGGGGCACTCTGACATTCGATTAAATTCTTAAAAGTATATTTTTATTATGGTCTTTTAAAATAATTCTCAAAATATACATACACCACAAACAACACAAATAACATATATAGAATCAAAATTGTGTTACCATATTTTATATGCGTGATTTGAAAAGTAAAATCAGATGCCAGATTATATATATATATCAAGGTATGATGTATCAGGGTATGGTGTATGAGCGTATCAAGATATGGCGTATCAGATGCCATTTCCTGATACGTCATACCTTTATCTATACAGTATGCTCAGGTATCTGATTTTACTTTTCAAATCACACATATAAAATATGGTAACACAATTTAGATTCTAGATATGTTATTTGTGTTGTTTGTGGTGTATATGTATTATGATAATTATTTTAAAAGACCATAATAAAAATTAAATTTTAAGAATTTAATCAAATATAAGAGTGCCCCACAAAAAGATCCTTTCTCTTCTGGCTTAAAAGAATTGCAAACATATATTGATATCTCATCTATTGTGACTCAAAATGGTATAGCAAGTATTAATAGAATGGTGGAGGATTACTTTAATTATAATGTACAAATTAGCATCTCCCATGGTCCCTTTGAATACTGGTATAAAAATAGGCAATTTAGAGCTAACTATGGTGTACTTAAGCTGCCCACCAGTGTGTACATGAAAAGAGTGTTTAGCACAGCCAGGAACAAAAAAACCACCAAAATGTTTATTTTATGGAACCTAACACAAACCAAACATTTCAGCCACAAAAGTGGAAGTTTCTCTCAATGAAGTGCTTGGTTTGCTAAATTGTACATGTTCTTTTTAATATACAACATAATGATTGGTGGGAGGGCACAAGGAAAATTCCATTGTGCACCATTTTACATTCTGTGCAAATCAAAATTATATTAATTATTATAAAACCAAATTCTTACCACAGACAAGACAAGGTTAAAAGTTGCCATGTAATTATCACCGCTATAGTCTTATATTTTTAATTAACTATCAAAATTATATCAAATTAATACAATGCAAAATTCTGATTACATTAAGACAAGGTTACAAGTCTACACATTATTATAAACACTATGATCCTATAATGTATTAGTTATACATTTTTGCTAGGCTGTTACTCTTGCTTAACTTGCCTACATTAGTCTGAGGCCTGTATTTTGCTGTTTCAAGACATTTGTTATTAACTTTATAAATATATATTTTTTAGATACTTTGTACTTTCTACTTACATTTGTATTTTTGTTTTTTGATAGTTTTTTCCATGTTTCCAATTTACATTTTCTTTTATCAATGCTTTACCTTCTACTAAATATTCTGTGCTCCACCTGCAATCACTTGTATTGGTTTAAGGTCTGTGTTCTTCTTGATGGAGAAGTGTGTTGCTAATATATTATATTTTCTATTTGCATTTTACTTTTAGGCTATTAGTTATTGTTTATTGAAAATATTGTATAGGGTTATATAGTTTACTGCCATCCTATCTGCCACTGCTGTGCAACTGTGTCATAGATGTGCTCTATTTTATAAACATTCCATGTTTGTATCGCAGTTCTGTTGCTTAACTTATCCAGCCAATTTGCTGCAGCCTTTAGCCAATATTAACAATTCAAAATTGAATGAAAATGACAGGAAATTTAAGTTAATACTGAAGGAACAAAAACAGATCCAAATAATTTTTGCTGTTTTATAAAATTTTTAATGAAATCCAAAATCAAAACAGTTGATAATGATTTTGTCAAAACAAGTAAATAATCCATATGACAAAATACAAATAACTCTCTCAATTATGTTCATGAGGGCAATGAGATGTCATTGGTCAGTACAAATGTGTCCACATACATCTAGCCTCCTTGTGCATTAAACTGCCCTTCTAGTCGTGCCATTCCATTATGTGACTTACTAGCACCAAGCATCTTTTTATGCAACTTTTTCTCATAAAATGTGTTTTATTCACAAATTGATGCGAATAGAATGCACAAGCAGCTTAATCTGATTGAAATCATATGTGGCATTGTCTATATTCTGTGTGCAACTGTGGCTGTATCTGCTTTCAAAATGCTACGTTATAGTGTCACAGCCACTGATGCAAAATAAGTACACTTGAGGGAGGTTTTGTAAAAACCAAAGCACGATGATGATTTAAAACCAAACCAAAACACGGGTGTCTGTGAACATCTCTAGTTCTGAGTCATAACTAATGCCAATGCAACTCTGCATGCCAGCTACTAGTGGAATGCAAATGAAATGGAAACAAAATGCTAATATATCTATGCCTGTTATAATATGTAGGCATTGGTCTACATGTCTATGACACACCCATGAGACAGCTCCTTGGCAATTGTTCTCATCACAGCCAACCAATTACTACTCTGAATCACCCCTTTAGCAGTTATAAAGAAATGGTTAAAATATGTCCTGCTCTTAATCATACATATGTTGGCTAAGACATATATGCAGCACACAATGCTTGGTCAGTGTGAAAAATGTTCACAAGGGGGAGCTCCTGTGCACCAGTCTTACTATTTGTATGGATATACTGACCATCTGAAATTTGCCTGGAATTGAACTAGTCTAAATAGGACTTAATGATGGATCATGATCACCAACCTCCACCATTTAGAGCCTTAACTAGAATTGAATAATACAAATAAAAATATTTATATAACACTTTTATCCCAATGGGACTCAAAGTGATTTATATTTGCCTTTAAAAACACAAGATACAAAATAAGCTTAACAGAAAAGAGAACTAAGTATTTAGGTTGTATTTATTTAGGAACTAAAGAGACATTATTACACAGGTAAGTCTTAAGTATGTTTTTGAAGGATTCCAGAGAGGGTCTCTCAAACTGTTCCAGGAAGCATATTTCATAGAGTGGAGGCAACAATGCTAAAACCAACCCCCAAATGAATTAAGGGAGATTCTAGGTACTGCTAATAGTCCTTCATCTACAGATCATAGTAAGTGAGTGGGGCAGTAAGGGAGATTCTAGGTACTGCTAATAGTCCTTCATCTACAGGTCATAGTAAGTGAGTAGGGCAGTAAGGGGGATTCTAGGTACTGCTAATATTCTTTCACCTACAGGTCATAGTAAGTGAGTGGGGCAGTAAGGAATCAGAAGCTGTTTCACATATCTTTGACTGTGTTTATGTAGAGCTTTGAAAGTCAGTAAGCTAATCTTAAAATATATTTTCAATCTTAGAGGAAGCCAGTGAAGGATGTAGAGAATGGATATTTTGTAATAGCTACAAACAGTGCAATTCTTAGTTAGGAAATCCAGGTAGAGGACATTGCAGTAATCTAAGCATGATGTTACAAATGCATGTACAGATGAGTCCTTATACATTATTGCCATCTTGCCAAACAGTCCTTCTTGCTACTCCAGGTACAGTGTGACTTGTCTTGCACCAAACATCTATTTGTACAAAAATGTGTCACATGACATATTGAGGCTATGTGTATGAGGACATATCTGTATTACTTTAGGACAGGGGTGGGCAATAAGCATCCCTCAAAATGTTGTTGAACTTCACATCCCAGCAAAACTGTGTCAGAGCATGCTGGGATGTGTAGTCCTACAATAGATGAGGGGTGGCTTATTGCCCACCCCTACTTTAGACAGATCTTCTAAGAGAATTAAGTGCTTGATTCTGGCTATGTTCCTCAGATGAAAGAATGAGGATTTGATTGTGACTGATACCTGGTGTTTAAGTATGAAGCCAATAAACAGGACAACACCAAGATTCTGCATATATTCTGTGTTTTGTCATTCTGGACCCAGTTGGTTGCCTAGGTTGCAGTCTTGTCTTTTGATAGTAATAATATATAGCATAAACAGCTCAATAAAATGGAAATAGTATTGAATAATCAATTCTCATTTAGAAAGCTTGAAACAGAAAGTGAATAACACAGAACATACACAAATATTTAGTATCAACAATAATTAACATATACAAATGTAAATGCTAATTATTAAATAATCCTGGAAAATACACAGTATTTGGGGCAATGGCATGCTACACCGAAAATGGAAAATAATGTTGCATACTAAGCCACACAGTACTGGACTAATACATCGCTGGGTTAAACTTTTATAATTTACTAATTTTATTATTTGGGAATAATAGTACCCAAGTGTCAAATAAACATGTTTTGGGATCTCCAAGAAATGAATAATTCTTTAATGAATGGTGATTAGCCTACTGTATAGTATTATAAATGATAATATAGTCTCCCTAATCCTAAATGTGTATGAAATAACATAGCATTTAAGATGGCTATGATTCACTAATATATAAGTATAAATGTATGCTCTTTGAAGGAGACATAGTGAACTTTTAGTTACTGTACATACATAGCCACAGCTTTTTCCAGTATCAGTGAGAAGATATGATTCTGGAGCTGGATGGTCCATGACAGCAGATGTGGTGATTACAGCAGCACTCTGGTGACAATAAATAACCCAAAGGGCAGAGGGAGGACTTTGTCCTGTAGAAAACTTGTTTTAAAGTAACAGTTGAAGGTTTGGAGACTTGATAAGGGCCTGGTGGCATGGAAAAGAAAGTTGTAGAGTTTATGTGCAACATGAGAGCAATCCTGGAGCTTTTAGCTGGACCAGGTTATCACAGAACACAAGGGAAATAAGTCATGTGCAGATTGGAGTGTAGAACAGATTTAGATACTGGTAAACGGACAGCTAGACATAGCACTGCTGTTCATGTATCAGTCTCCCTCATATCCTCACTCCCCACTAGGGCATCTATCACTTGGTTACTTATGCCCTTATGCTTATTTCAGTGTTATGATTGCTAATACAGCAATGTATATAAACCTTGTACTTGTCCTGCATTGTATTGTACTGTACTGTAAGTCACTGATTTATTGTTCACTTATTTATCTACTTTGTAATGCACTGTGGAACACTTGTGGTCCCACATAAATAAAGGATAATAATAATAATAATAATAATAATAATAATAATAATAATAATAATAATAATAATTAAAAATATCCTATCACTGAACCAAACACCACTACTATACTATAGATCCACTCATTCATGGACATGTATTTATTTTAGCAGACTCTGCTCAAGTCTGCCTGTTAGGAAAATATTGTCCTTCAAACTTACACTACATTATTTATTGTTACCCAGAATTAGTCTTTCTAAATTTCCTCTGATGCATGCTGAGCAAACACAAATCATACTTGATAACCATCAAAAAAGTACAGACTATGATGTCTCAGATACCAGAACATCTGTGGCCCATGGATTCTCAGGAGGTGGGGCTAATGAAAGATGTAAATCAGTCTGTTTCACTCTAAAACCTGGTTGTAAGCCTCCCTGGTTGCCACAGTATTGTACCCATTCATTCAGAGATTGTTGCAACAAGGTATACTGTACTTAGGGGCATATTCAATTGGGCATAAAGTTTAGCATGGAAAAAATCTTGCGCCTTTGCACCCAATTTTGGATTACCTCAGGTATGAACGCTCCCAATACATGCGGTATCCAATTTTAAAAAAGTGGTTGCAGGGTTTTCATCTCTGAAAACTCTGCACCACATAAAAAGATAAATAAAAATTCTGCACTTACTTGCCTGGGGGTCTCTGGTAGTCTCCGCGGCTCCTGGTGGCCTCCCCTCCATCTTCTCACTGGAAAAGGGGCAGCTGGGAGACCTGTGGGCTGCTAGGTGGCTCAAGGGGCTGGTTGGAGGGGCAAGGGCTGCTGGGAGATGTAGTTCTCCCAGCACCCATTCAAGGGGGCACACTGAACTTTGGGGGTACACATACAGCAGGGGTCATGCACACACACTCACTCATACTCACTCATACACATTCACACACTACATACTCACCACTGCTGCTGGAGTCTGGGTCCCGACACTGGATGCAGAAGACAGCACTTTGGAAGATGAGTATTAAAATTAACAACTTTAGAAACAAATCACACTTGCTCTGGAGGTACGAGAATAAAAAGCTCCCGGCGTGCAAAAACATAAAAAAATCTGCACTTACTAGAATAGCAAAAATCCTGCACCTGCAGGAAAAACCTCACAGGTGCTAGAATTTTGCTTTTCTCACCCCCAATTGAATATGCCCCTTAGTACACACAGTCCTTGTAATATCCTGATACTCCCAATACCCAAGGCAACCAGAAAGATATTTAGGGCCGTATTCAATTAGTTTCGCACCTATGATACCATTTTGCATGGAGAGGTTTTTGCCTAAATTGCTGGATTTGTATGCGGAAAAGTGTCAGGCGCGCTCCTGCAATTCCCCACACGAAAACGGCACCCGGCGAAACTGAAACATGCGAAAACTCCAGTCGAAAAATGGGGGTCAGCCTGACACTCCCCAAAAGATGCACTAACATTAGGAATTACTATAGATGCCTCCGATTAGCCCTAAGGAAGGTATTTGGGAATTTATCTTGTGCCAATTGGTACCAATTAGCAATTTAACACAAGTGGTGAAGAATAGCATTAGGCAGTTTTTTTTTTTTTTGAAAATAACTACTCCCAGCAAATTTGGGGTACAGGAAAATTGGTGTTAGCATATTTTAAAGTTGCTATAGTGAAGTTTTAAAACATGCAAAAAATCCACCTGCTGCAAACAGAAAAAACACCTGCCCAATACTTGGGGACCCCCCGTAAGTCTATTTTGCTAGATTTTTAGTTTGTCTCCCATCTTTGAAGTGTTTTGCCCACAAAATGAAAGTACTTTTTTGTGCTGTTCTAAAGTCTTTTTTAACATTTTTATGACACAGTTTCTTTGGGGGACTGTCCCAAAGGTGCAGGGTGAGCTCTCTCACCCACCCCATGCTCTCACCCTCCCCCTGCTCTCACCCTCCCCCTGCTCTCACTCCATGCTCTCTCACCCTCCCCCTGCTCTCTCATCCTCCCCATGCTCTCACCCCATGCTCTCTCACCCTCCCCCTGCTCTCTCACCCTCCCCCTGCTCTCTCACCCTAACCTTGCTCTCACACCCTCATCTCCTCATGCTCTCCCACCCTAACCTTGCTCTCACACCCTCACCTGTATTTTATAGATTAACATATTATAATACCCACCCCCACAGCCCAAACTTTGATTTTTTTTTAAGTGGTTTGCGTACCAATTAATGCCACACCTCTGCTATAGCTCCACCCACATTCACAGCATCACCCACCTCTGACAAACTGCCCCCCCCATTCCAAGGGGAGGGGCCCTGACTATTTTGACAGTCTCGGGCCCCACAATCTCTGATGGCAGCCCTGCAAAACATAGTACTTCAAAACTCACTTTCCCTATTGGTACCACATGAAGTTGCTTTATTGCTGAATTCAGAATAGACCACACATGTGAATTAGTTTTCCCAACTTCCCCAAATCTAACCATTGTCAAGTGTTCAATGTTAATCCTGCAACACTACTACAAGATGTGTCTGGAAAGACACAGAGGGTGGAGGATGGGGAAAATAACCCAGACTATGGAACAGACTCACAGGACCATGATTGTAAAAAATGCTTGAAGCTAAATTTTACCATCATGTCTTACATTTTTATAACACCAATGTTAGACCCTGACATTACCCTGCACACTGATGAAAGTTGTCATAGACAGAGTGACACCACAATCTGCACAAATAGCTGAGTTAGTCACACACACTAGAGCTGGTCACATTGCTAAAGAGCAAAAAGCATGATTTAGCGGTCAAATGGGAACAGCATTGATTTAGCGGTCAAATGGGAACAGTATGGATTCCTGACCACATCAGGAACACCCATATCCCTTGCACAGCAAGCAAAACAACTATTAGAAGTGATACAGTTTCCAGACCAAGTTGCTATAATTAAATGCCAAACTCACATCTCCCAAGAAGAGCGTCCCGTGCATCAGGCATAGTTTTACAAAACTCCAGAAGGAACGGTTCACCGAGGTGAAATTTGTTTACGGTGTATATTATCTACCAACAAAGTTTTTTAGACCTGGACACCTGAAAAAAATGTGCTATACAAAGAGTTCATGTACTTGAATGTATGTAAATGTAACACGCGTCACACAAAGAATCACCCCATAAAGTCTGCTTTATTTCAATGAACTAGAAGATACTTTTACAGAAAATACCTTTGGAGTGATAAGACTACCTAATATTATATGTATCTGCATTTTCATACATTGCATTTTGAAAGCAGTAAAATCTAATAATTACAGTAATGTTATAACAATATCCATTCTAACAAGTAATCATCTCATGCCAGCCTTAAAACACAAAGTGTGGTGGTTGCTCAGATCAGCTTAATGACAAGGCACAGGTGCTTGTAACTTATACAATCAGGAAGCCGGCTGCCTTAATACCAGCAGCCGGCTTCCAGACTGTAATATCCCGGTGAGGGTGAAATGCCGGGCGTCTAGATGTAGACGCCTGACATTTCCCCAATGTCGGGAGACCGGTGCCCGGCATCCCGATCAAAGGGATGCCGGGCACCACAAGCGGACAGCCACGGGGGTGTGGGTTAGGTTTAGGGCACCCGGGGGGGACTTAGGGTTAGGCACTCCCCAGGAGGGTTAGGGTTAGGATAAGGGGAGGGAGGGTTAGGGTTAAGCACCCCTGCAGAGGACATAGGGTTAGGCACTCACCCAGGAGACTTAGGTTTAGGCAGCAGGGTAGGGGGGGTTAGGCTTAGGGACTTAGAGGGAGGATTAGGTTTAGGAACTTGGGGGGGCAGGTTAGGGTTAAGCACCCCTTAACAGGGTTAGGGTTAGGGGGTTAGGTTAGGTTAGTTAGTACTTAAGTATCCACGATCAGGATTCCCAGCGTTGTCGGGCTTCCGCTGCCGGGAACTCTGCTGTTGTCGGCCTGGCGCTGCCGGGAAATCGATCCGCCGGCCATGAGGCCGGCAGTATTTCATACCGATTCTGCTTGTAATCTATTCTTTACACTACACTATCACCTTTTTTCCTCTTTTCGTGTGATGCCCTGGGGATGGTCCTTGGCTTGAATTTTTTTCGGGTACCCTGCTTCTCAAACGTGAACCCATTAATGTTAGGGATGCCAGTATAGAGGAGCCTTGACAATTGGCCTGGCGCTTATTCATATATTTGCAAATGTATGTAACTAATACCTCTGAATCTCTATTATTATGTAGGATTTAAGTTTTTTTTTGATTTAGCTACAGTGTGCTCGGGGGCAAATCCCCTTTGTTGTGTTGAATGTAAACACCACCCTTTACAAGCACCTGTGCTAAGTCATTAAGCTGATCTGAGCAACCACCACACTTTTTGTTTGCAGTTTTGAGAGGCATGAAGGGAGTCAGCATTAGGAGGAGGTTTTGATCCTTATAGTGCCATGTGAAGGGTTTTGGGGTACCTTCAAGGTGAGTTAGCTCTCAGCTTATATATGTGCTGTTATCTTGCAGTACACCAATTTAAATTCTATGACCCAGAGTGTGTGCTACCATTGTCATGGCCAGGGTATTTCAGCATGGCACTAGGCGAGTGTTACCTGTGAGGTCATTGTGGCGCGGGCTGTCTGGTGGCGGAGCTGGTGTCTGGCGGGGGGCTTTGGCTGCACGCGTTGTTGTGTGGGCCTGTTGTCACTCTGCGCTGGTAAGGCCTGGCGGTGAGTCACATGTTCCCTCCGGCCAGTAACAGCACGGCATGGGGTATTTAGGGAGGGTCAGTGCCTTCCTTCTTTGCCAGTGCAACGTGTATCTCAGCCTAGCTGAGAGGGAGTTCTCTGTGCTTTCCTGTTCCTGTGAATCCGCTGTCTGCCAGTCTGCCTGTCAGCTCCTAGTTCCCACTGGACTACCCCGCTACCTCCATCACCCTTGCCCATACCTGAGTGCCTGAGCCTGCTGACATCCTGCGCTTCAGTTCACTACCTGCAAACCTGGCTTGTTTATTTTCAGTTCTCTATCTGCAAACCTGGCTTGTTTATTTTCAGTTTCACTACCTGCACACCTGGACTGCTCTAATTGTTTCTACCTGGACATTAACCCTTTTGCTCCCACCACAGAACTCTTGTGCACATTTATATTTTCCTGGACTTTTATTTACTGCCACATTATATGTCCACTCGAGCACTTATTAAAAATCCTAGTTTTATTTACAAATCTGCTTCTGTGATCGCTCCTGCTACCACACCGGGTCCACAAATAACCCAGAACGTAACAGTTTGCACTGGCCCCATGGAGCCGGCCACGGATCAGGAGTCAGGAGTGGATTTGTTCAGGTGCATTTCTGGTCGATTAGAAAATCTGGAAAACATGCAGCATCAGATGGCTAAATTTCTGCAAGAGATGTCCAAGCGACAGGATAGTTTGCAAACTTCCTTTTCTACCCCTGAAGTACCAGCAACTACATCCGCATCAGCGTCTGGGAATACAGGAGGCAGATCATCTCCCCGCTTACGTCTTCCTTTACCAAATAAATTTGATGGCAATCCTAAACTCTGCCGAGGATTCCTAAATCAGTGTGACATACATTTTACCCTGCAGCCTGACAACTTTCCAACTGCAAGAACTAAAGTGGCTTATATAGTCTCTCTGTTATCCGGCCAGGCCTTGGAATGGGCTTCCCCACTCTGGGAGCGCTCAGATCCACTGCTGGATAATTACGCAGACTTTGTGTCATCCTTCAGGAGGATTTTCGATGAACCTGGGCGTACTGTATCAGCATCATCAAACATCATGACACTGAGGCAAGGGGTCCGTCCTGTCAGTCAATATGCCGTGCAATTTCAAATTTTAGCATCAAGAGCTCAAATGGAATGAGGAAGCCCTCACCTCGGCCTTCTGGCATGGGTTGTCAGACCGACTAAAGGATGATCTAGTCACTCGAGAGCTTCCTACTAATCTGAACGACATGATTTCATTGTGTATCAAAGTTGACCTACGCTTCAGGGAACGTCAGGCTGAAAAAAACAGAACTGACCGGCAAAGGTCATTTACCCCCTCCATTTCTACCCGTCCCATTCCTTCTCCCACTGAAGAGGAGCCTATGCAGGTGAATCATACACACCTCTCCAAAGAAGAATGTCAGAGAAGAATGCAAAAGAACCTCTGTCTGTACTGCGGAGAGTCTGGTCACCTGCTGATCTCCTGTCCCCGTAAACCGGGAAATGCCAAATCCTAACTGACCCTGGAGACATCAAGTTAGGAGTTATGAACCCGTCTCCAAAAATTAAAGATTTCACGATTACCCTAGCCTTGGATCTTAAACCCAAACCTGTCTTTGCTACTGCTCTAATCGACTCAGGAGCAGCCGGAAATTTCATAACGTCTAGTTTTATTGATAAATTTCAGATACCTTGTTTGACTCTCAACCATGCTATCTCTCTGACCTCGATAGACGGACGCCCTCTGACTAACGGGATAGTCACCAAAGAGACTCAACCTGTATTGGTCCGAATTGGGGCACTTTATTCTGAGTCCTTAAAATTCCTGGTGATATCAGAGGCCTCTCAAGAAATTGTTCTTGGTCTACCCTGGTTACGTAAACATAATCCCAGGATTGATTGGAGTTCTATGCAGATTCTGTCATGGGGTATGGACTGTCAGAAATCCTGTCTTCCAAAAATTCGACCTGTGAGAAAGACAGTTTCATTAGTGTCTTCTGCCATTCCCGAGGAATATCAGATGTTTGCCGACGTTTTTTCTGAACAACAAGCAAATATCTTACCCCCTCATAGGGAATGGGACTGTCCAATTGAATTGATACCTGATAAGATGCCACCTCGTGGTCGTACCTATCCGCTGTCCTTGCCTGAGACTCAAGCCATGACCGAGTACATCCGGGACAACCTGGCAAAGGGGTTCATCCGCCCCTCTACTTCACCTGCCGGAGCTGGGTTTTTCTTCGTTGGCAAGAAGGACGGTGGTCTAAGACCATGTATCGATTATCGAGGCCTTAATGACATTACTGTAAAAAATCGATACCCTCTTCCCCTGATTACTGAGTTGTTTGATAGGGTCAAGGGCTCTGTCATTTTTTCTAAATTAGATCTAAGAGGGGCTTACAACCTCATTCGTATCCGAGCTGGCGATGAATGGAAGACCGCTTTTAATACCAGAGATGGACATTTCGAGTATTTAGTAATGCCTTTTGGATTATGTAACGCCCCTGCTGTCTTTCAAAGTTTCGTTAATGAGATTTTCTGGGATCTGTTATATGTTTCAGTTGTTGTCTATCTGGATGACATACTGATTTTTTCACCCTCTGTGGCTAAACATCAAGAACATGTTAAGGAGGTCCTCACCCGTTTGAGAGAAAACCACCTTTACTGCAAACTGGAGAAGTGCGTCTTTGGAGTGCCCAGTGTACCTTTTCTCGGCTATGTAATATCTGGCTCCAGTTTAGAAATGGACCCCAAGAAGGTACAAGCAATTCTGGATTGGACCCGACCTCAGACACTGAAGGCCATCCAGAGATTGTTGGGCTTCGCCAATTATTATAGACGCTAAGGGATTTTCTACACTGCTGGCTCCCATTAAGGGATTTTCTACACTGCTGGCTCCCATTACAGCCTTGACCCGCAAAGGTGCTAATCCTGCCCAATGGTCACCTGAGGCAGAGTCTGCCTTTCATCTTCTAAAACAGGCCTTCATCTCAGCACTAGTCCTTCGACAACCAGATCTGGACAGGCCTTTTTTGTTGGAAGTAGATGCATCATCTGAAGCTGTGGGAGCAGTCTTGTCTCAACGTTATGAGGACAACCGAGTCTATCCGTGTGGGTTCTTTTCTAAAAAAATTCGCTCCTGCCGAAAGGAACTACGCCATAGGTGAGCAAGAACTACTAGCTGTAAAGTTGGCGTTGAAAGAATGGAGATATTTGCTAGAAGGCGCCAAGTTTCCATTTACTGTATTTATGGACCATAGAAATCTCCTATTTCTCAAAAACCTCCAATGTGTGAGTCCTCGTTTGGCCCGCTGGGCAAAATTCTTTGCCAGGTTTCAGTTCACCCTGACCTTTCGGTCTGGAGCACTTAATCAGAAGGCTGATGCCCTATCGAGATCTCTCCTCTGTGATGATCAATCTAAAAATCAAAGCAATACCCCTGTCTTGGAATCAAGAGTTTTCGCCACATTACAAATTCAGCCTCCTATGGGAAAATCATTTGTGGCCCCGGAATTAAGGAAGCAGCTTCTCACTTGGGCACATTCCTCTCGCTTCGCAGGGCACTCAGGTACTCGGAAGACCTTGGAGTTCCTGAAAAGACACTATTGGTGGCCTTCTATGAAGGCAGACATAATGGAGTTTATCTCTTCCTGCTCCTCCTGTGCCCAGCATAAATCATCACGACAAGCTCCAGCTGGGGAATTGCTTCCATTACCTACTCCATCACGTCCATGGACGCATCTCTCCATGGATTTCGTCACAGACCTGCCAGTCTCTCATGGTTTCAACACTATCTGGGTTGTAATAGACCGATTTTCTAAGATGGTCCACTATATACCGTTGAAGAAGTTACCTTCTGCCCCTGACCTGGCACAGTTGTTTGTCCAACACATATTTCGTCTACACGGCCTTCCTGCTGAAATTGTCTCTGACCGTGGTGTGCAGTTTACTGCAAAATTCTGGAGGGCTTTGTGTTCTGTTCTTCAAGTGAAGTTAAACTTTTCCTCGGCCTACCATCCGCAAAGCAACGGCTCCACCGAGAGAGTTAATCAAGATCTAGAGACTTTCTTAAGAATTTTTATGTCATCTTCCCAGGACAATTGGGCTGCCTTGCTGCCGTGGGCTGAGTTTGCACATAATGCTTCCTACCACTCATCAACTAACCAAACGCCATTTCAGGTTGTATATGGCCTTCGTCCTCGTGTTCCCGAATTCTGAAGCCTGCCTGTTTTCGATGTTCCGGCCGTGGAGGACACGGTGTGGAATTTTGCTGCCATCTGGACTCAAGTACGGTCTGGTTTGTTGAAGGCATCCTCTCGCTATAAGACCCAGGCCGATAAGAAACGTAGAATAGTTCCATGCATGCAAGTTGGAAGCCAGGTCTGGTTATCCACCCGGAATCTTCATCTGAGGGTTCCTTCTATGAAATTTGCACCACGCTTCATCGGTCCCTTCTCCATAACAGAAGTCATTAATCCAGTGGCCTATCGTCTACAGTTACCCCCATACCTAAAAATCCCTAATTACTTCCATATTTCCTTATTGAAGCCCCTGGTCCTGAATAAATTCCATAGTGCTCTACCTGCTTCTCCTCAAGTCCAGACGGAGAGAGGAGTTGAGTTTGAGGTCGCCCAGATCTTGGACTCTCGTCTACGCAGAGGTCATCTACAGTATTTGCTGGACTGGAAAGGTTACGGTCCAGAGGAACGTTGCTGGACCGATGGTCGTGATGTCCACGCTCCCACGCTCATCAGGAGATTCCATTCTGCCCATCCGGAGATGCCTGGTGAGTGTCCCGAGGCCACCCCAAAGGGGGGGGTACTGTCATGGCCAGGGTATTTCAGCATGGCGCTAGGCGAGTGTTACCTGTGAGGTCATTGTGGCGCGGGCTGTCTGGTGGCGGAGCTGGTGTCTGGCGGGGGGCTTTGGCTGCACGCGTTGTTGTGCGGGCCTGTTGTCACTCTGCGCTGGTAAGGCCTGGCGGCGTCTCCATTCCGTTTGGCATGGGCGCTGCCATCTTGCCTTCTGGCCATGTGATGCGGCTGGCCAATCCTGGTGAGTCACATGTTCCCTCCGGCCAGTAACAGCACGGCATGGGGTATTTAGGGAGGGTCAGTGCCTTCCTTCTTTGCCAGTGCAACGTGTATCTCAGCCTAGCTGAGAGGGAGTTCTCTGTGCTTTCCTGTTCCTGTGAATCCGCTGTCTGCCAGTCTGCCTGTCAGCTCCTAGTTCCCACTGGACTACCCCGCTACCTCCATCACCCTTGCCCATACCTGAGTGCCTGAGCCTGCTGACATCCTGCGCTTCAGTTCACTACCTGCAAACCTGGCTTGTTTATTTTCAGTTCTCTATCTGCAAACCTGGCTTGTTTATTTTCAGTTTCACTACCTGCACACCTGGACTGCTCTAATTGTTTCTACCTGGACATTAACCCTTTTGCTCCCACCACAGAACTCTTGTGCACATTTATATTTTCCTGGACTTTTATTTACTGCCACATTATATGTCCACTCGAGCACTTATTAAAAATCCTAGTTTTATTTACAAATCTGCTTCTGTGATCGCTCCTGCTACCACCCCGGGTCCACAAATAACCCAGAACGTAACAACCATTATGTAGCAATAATTATTTTGGAGTGAGCGTTTGGGAGTGGTGCCCTGGAGATTTTCTGTCTGGACCTTTCTCAGGGCATCACCAATTAATTCATATAGAATATTTTTATCACTTTTCTAATTGTTTGTTTATTATTTATTTCATTTTAATACTTTCACATTTCATTAACACTTATTGATTTATCCTTACACATCTATTCTTTATACTACACTATCACCTTTTTTCCTCTTTTCGTGTGATGCCCTGGGGATGGTCCTTGGCTGGAATTTTTTTGGGGTACCCTGCTTCTCCGACGTGAACCCCTTAATGTTAGGGATGCCAGTACAGAGGAGCCTTGATGATTGGCCTGGTGCTTATTCATATATAACTAATACCTCTGAATCTCTATTATTATGTAGGATTTAAGTATTTTTTGATTTAGCTACAGTGTGCTGGGGGGAAAATCCCTTTTTTCTGTGTTCATGCCAGCCTTAAGCAATTTAGGTGAGCACTACCCTCATATGAGATACAATATTTATCATTAACAGAACACAAACGCACACTAATTATATTATCAGGAGACAACATAGAGACACAGCTAGTTCAATAATTTAATAATTTTTTTATTCACAGTTTCATCATCTTTAGCATGTTACTCATATTATGCTTTTAAATATCTTGCTGCATAATTTGACAAACTTCAAATTTTAAATAAGCCAATAAAGGTTATATTTTATTTTATTTTTTGTGTGTACCAAATGCAGACTTCTTCCCTCTTTTTCCAAAATTGTACTACATTTGGTCTGTGGTAGCACACTCCCTGCAATAATAGATTTAAATAGCAATACAACTTTGCTATTAGCGGATTACATTATTGAGTTATCTAAATGAGAATATTATTTTCCAGTGCAATGTATTATTTTCTCTCTTCTTTGTACACGATTTACAATGTAAGAAGGCTGCCAATCCTGGGGCACAATTCAACTTCCGAAGCAGTAACAGATGCGGATCCTGAGGAGGACTTAACCCTTTGTATTCACCTACTGTATATTTATAGGCCCAATGGAGAAGAGGGAAAGGAGAAAGATATGGGCTGAGGGCCTCATTCATTATGGATCACAACTGCAACAGCGTATGCAGCAGGGCGATTGTTACATACTGCGCATGCATATACCTCACAGTGCACATGTGTGATGGCTACACTGCGATCATACTGCTATCACACAAAGCACGGTAAGCCATCACAGAGTGAGTAACAGGTAGTCAGCATTTGGGAGTTGTGACGGGGGGTGGTCGGAGAAATGTAGGCATGCCATTCTGTTTGAACACTGTTACATGGGCGCATATAATTTAGCCACTGTGATTGCATATGCAGCTTGTGTGCGCACTGCGTAAGATGAGGTTATCACTTCATGAGTAAGGTCAGACCTGCTGTAATTGTGCATGAGGGGCTGATGGTACTCAATGTTCCTGATGTGTTCGCAGGACTGCAAGGTATTATGGATGTGAGATAGTGGTAGTGGGAGGCAGTGGGTGTCTCTATGCTGGCAGTGTGATGGCATTGCAGTATGTCTGTTTAGCATATTTGTGCAGCAGACCTGCATGCAATTACGGAGCTGCAATAGCAATAACCTATACTTGCTGAATCAGGCCCCAAGTCTGATACCTTTTGGCCATTGTGTGCAGCTATGGGCATGTCGGCATGTCGGCTAAACTTATTTTTACTATTTTTATTCTGAAAAAAAAGATTGGAGAAGAGTGACATGATAAATCGAGAAAAAGGTTAAAAAAATGAAGGAATTCCCCTAATTACATCTCCGCCTAACCCATAACTATGACAGTAACAACAGGAGTAATCAAAGAAACAAAATGGATAGAAATAGGACTCATAAAAGACACAGATTCATTCCTCAACAGCAAACAGGAGTTAATTAAAATAAATCATATCAGGACCCTATTCATAAGAAATTGGTACATACTTTGGAAAGGACTGAGTACATACTAGGATTAGATAGGATAAAACCAGTATCCTAGGATAATTTGTAAGGATAAAATTATGGGAATATAATACAGGATATCTCATAGTTTGGAAGAGAATTGCCACAAAGCTACAGACTACCACACATGTTACAATGAAGCAAACAGACAGATGTGGGGTAATCCCTAGTCCTGATAGAAATTCAGATTGAATAAACTGACATAGAATTTCTGAGTTAATATTGAGAATCTATTACCAAGGGCTTAAAGATATAGAATATATTTAAAAGCAGCTAAAAGGGTTAGAAAAATTCTAACAGAGAGAAGGACAAATTGGAAATCCACACAGATTGGGAGGAATAACAGATCAGAATTACAGAAAGAAGTATCAGTACAAAGAAATGAAGAAAGACTATTTGTGAGCCCATGGAAATGTAGACAGAATAAAATAGCACTTAATGCAGAAGAAGGCACCCAGAATGGAGGTAATTTCTCTATTGTAGCATATGAAAGAATAACACAGCAAATAAGTGACTAAATATATGAGGGAATAAGGTAGAGATGGGAATATGTTATTCTGTAATATCGGATATGTCCAGATCTCAAACAGGTAGACTGTAATAGCACAACAAAGGCAATGAGGGGACAAGAGGATGAAAAAAGCTAAATCACTGATCCCATTACTAAAAGGAAGAAGATAGGAACATGGAGACAGTTTAAGGTGAAGAGTAAGAAACAAAATAAAAAAAGAAAAGAAATATGTGAGTGTCTACCCCAATTGTTAAGTGTATATACAGATACAATGAACCAAACCCAGAAAAAAATGTGTAAAGAATGATGCAGAGATTATCTATCTAATAGTACTTCTTTGGATACCATGCAACATTCAGTAGTGAAAGGCCTTAATGTCACTAACTGTTGGGTTTGTACTTTGGTTGCTCATAGAATGGATAGTCTTGGGTGGCTGCCAATACCATTGCATTCTAATATGACTGAGTTAAACAAATAATGTGGGAACTGTATAATTCCTACTTTTAAATATACCAAACAAGCACCCTAGAGCTAAATACAGTGGGTATTACCTTGGAAGAGAGATATTGTGTTTCAATAAAACTGCAGGCCTGTAATGTGATGTTGTAGTGTCCACCAATAAATGTATAGAAAAGGCTACCCAACATAGATCCAGTGGAGCCCCATTTTTCTTAGGGGTGTACACATACACTTCCAGAAGGTAAATACAACATATTTACTGTAAATCTCCAAATGAGCCTTAACTTTATATGTTTCTGTGATGATAAAACTAAGCAGGTAAAACCAGTGTGCTCCTTCCATGAAGTAAGGAAAACAAGCAAGTGTACTGGGGAGCAATGTAATATCTTCCTACTAGGAAAAGATGAGGCACTATGGAAAATTCCAATCACCTTACCTGATGGAAACATTACATATGCGTTAGAAAGGCATATAAATGTTTACCTGCGATTTTAGAAATAAAATGATCCTTAGGAATACTTGTACCAGATGCAACTATATTATTAACCCATGATGACTGGTGTCAGGATTCCGGTACTGGTGTTGTGACCACTGGTATCCTGACTGCCAGGATTCCTACTACACATATCCATGACTAAAAGCACCTTCATTCCCTGTAGATATATGTGTGATACATAATAGAACACTTACATAAACAGTTAAAAAATCACATAAAATTTCGAAAGAATTATCCTATATAAAAAGTGGATCTCCTACAAGAAATAAGTGGCAATAAGGCACTTCACTTAAAGTAGTGTGAACGGGTCCCAGTTCCAAGCTTCCACCACCATTGTTACAAAATAAGATGGCAATCCACACAAATAGTTCAGGCCCAACAGTCCAAATAGGTCCAGAAATAGCTGTACAACATGTTTGGGGTACTCCTCTTTGTCAAGTGCAGGCATTTTGTTGAGCTTTTCCTCCTCTTATTTTAATATTGTAACACATGGTGTAGAAATGAGGACTTAATACAGACAGGTACTCAGTAAAGCAGTGTCTTTAATTGCTGCAGACACTGCACTTTAAAGACAAAAAACAAAAATTGTATCCGCACAGACCAATATTTGTTACAAAGTCAAGTATGATATTTCCTAACTGTCCTATAATAGATATATATCTCTTTATTGTGGAAGGGGTGCACCCAGGAATAAAAATAGACTCAAAGAAAAACAAGAAAAAATGTATTCCTATTTGGGGCACTCATAAGATCATATATTATATTGATATAATTAATTAATCCTCTGGAGTATAAGAATGAAGACTACTGCTCAAATGACATAAAATATAACTTTTATTTCATATTTATTTTAAAAAGCAAGCGAAATATTAAAATGTGAAAAAATGAAAAAATCAAATGGTGATAAATTATCTTGTTTATAATATAATATGTGAGATCTCTGTCTAAGATCGTATGTTATACTGGATTGTCAGATTTAAATAGGTTTCATGAAGGCCCACAGATACAGATATACAATAATTAATAAAGTTGTTTGAGATCTAAATGATCCTACAATATTCACAGATTTCAAAATGTTGTTGACTGGACTATCCTATCGTAATCATTGGCAACATGGGTCCACATTTAACAAATGGTCACAATACGACCATCACAGCCAGAAATATATACAACACATATATGTCCTCCGTGGAGACTCAATTGCCAGTTGTCTCATTAAAAGGAAAATTGTGGAGAGTCCAGGGAATCTCTACTGGAATTAATATACCATAATTACTATATCCCCCAGAGATACATAAAATCTCCAACAGTGCACAAGTCAAAGTAATACTTATAATGATCTGCACGAATTTGTGCCCCAAAACGGGATTGTATATAGCCGCTTAAATAGTTGTTGCTGCACCCCTGTTAATTAATCTCATATTCACCATATGGTTAAATATAATCATATGTCTAGTTGTCATAGTTATAAGTAGTATAATATTATTACTGTTTATTCAGAGGTATTTCAGTGTCCCTAAGTATAATGTAATACTTCTCACATAGGGTAATGTGGAAAAAGTCACGCTCTAAGGCTGACTTCCTCCATTTCAAATTTATTCTCTCTTCCTACAGTGCTGCCCTGTCTCTCTCCAAACAAACATATTTCAAGAACCTCATCTCCTCCCAGTCCTCAAACCCCCGGCGTCTCTTTGCCACTTTCAACTCCCTACTCTGCCCTTCCCCTCCTCGCCTTCCCTCCTCGCTCTCTGCCCTCGACTTTGCCACCTACTTTACATCTAAAATTGACTCCATACATGAGGACATCATATCCCATCAGACCCTCAGCACTCCTCTCCCACCTTGCCCTTACCACCCCTCCCCTTCTGTCTCACCAACTCTGACATCCTTCTCCCCTGCTTCAGTAGAGGAAGTCTTGGCCCTCATCCGGTCCTCCCCTCCTTCCACCTCCCCTCTTGACCCTATCCCTTCCCGTCTCCTCTCCCACCTGTCTCCTTCTGCCTGTTCCCATCTGGCTCACCTCCTTAATCTTTCCCTATCATCTGGCACTGTCCCTTCTGCATTCAAACATGCTCTTGTCTCCCCCATTCTTAAAAAACCTACCCTTGATCCTAACATACTTTCAAACTATTGACCCATCTCTCTTCTCCCTTTTGCTTCCAAACTCCTTGAGCGTATTGTCTACAACCACCTTAACACCTTTCTTTCCTCCCACTCCCTCCTTGACTCATTTCAATCTGGCTTCCGATCTCTCCACTCCACGGAAACTGCCCTCACGAAAGTCAGCAATGACCTCCTTGCTGCCAAATCCAAGGGCCACTACTCTCTGCTCATTCTCCTTGACCTCTGCTGCATTTGACACTGTAGACCACCCTCTCCTCCAGCAAATCCTTTACTCTCTCGGTTTACGTGACACTGCCCTCTCCTGGCTTTCCTCCTACCTCTCTGATCGTTCCTTCGCTGTGTCCTCTCATGACTCCTCTTCCCCTCCACTTCCACTAAAGGTAGGAGTTCCCCAAGGTTCTGTTCTTGGACCTCTCCTTATCTCCCTATATACATCCTCTTTAGGTGAACTCATTAACTCCTTTGACCTCCAATATCATCTCTATGCAGATGATACTCAAATTTACCTTTCCACCCCTGAGCTCACCCCTGAGCTCCTTACCCGTATCTCCAACTGTCTCTCTGCTGTCTCTTCGTGGATGTCCCAGCGCTTTCTTAAACTTAACATGTCTAAGACTGAGCTGATCATCTTCCCACCCTCTTCCACTACATCACTTTCCACAATTTCGTTATCTATTGATGGCACAACTATCTCCTCTAGCCCCAAAGTGCGCTGTCTTGGAGTTATCCTAGACTCCTCCCTCTCCTTTAAACCGCACATTCAGCTCCTCTCGCAGTCCTGCCATTTTCACCTAAAAAATATCTCCAGGATTAGACCCTTCCTCACCCAGGATGCCACTAAAACCCTCATCCACTCACTCGTCATATCCAGATTGGACTACTGTAACCTTCTCCTAGCTGGTCTCCCAGTCTCTCACCTCTCTCCACTACAATCTGTTCTCAATGCTGCTGCTCGGCTCATCTTCCTCTCCAGACGTTCTATATTTGCTTCCCCTCTCCTTCAAGCCCTACACTGGCTCCCCTTCCCCTTCAGATGCCAATTCAAGGTTCTTACATTCACCTACAAAGCCCTCACCAAATCCTCTCCCGCATACATTTCTGACCTTCTCTCCCTTCACACTCCCGCCCGCCCACTTCGCTCAACTAATGCATGCCACCTCTCTTGCCAACTGATTACTTCCTCCCACTCCCGCATCCGAGATTTTGCCCGTGCAGCTCCCTGCCTTTGGAATGCTCTCCCTCTCCCTATCAGACACTCCACCTCTCTACAAATCTTCAAATGGGCTCTCAAGACCCACTACTTCATCAAGGCCTTCCAGCACTCATCCTAACCCACCTCATGCTCCTTCCTTCCTATCTTCCCCTTCTGTGTCACGCTTGTCTGTCTGCCCCTACCCTTAGAATGTAAGCTCTAATGAGCAGGGACCTCTTCCCTCATGTGCTTCTCTTTACATTTTCTTCTACTCTCTACTCCCAATAAGGGCACTTAACACGTGACTGCCAACTCCCGGCAGCTTATTGTGAGTGCTTTAATCACTATTTCAGCAATGTACATAAGTTGTGTCCTTTTCCTGCACTGTAATGTACTGTAAGTTACTTGTTTCTTGTTCACTTATTAGTTCTATGTACTATGTAAGGCGCTGCGGAACACTTGTGGCGCCATATAAATAAAGGATAATAATAATAATAATAATAATAATAATAATAATAATAATAATAATAATAATAATAATAATAATCTCTCCCTAATGATTTTAATCAGATTGTAAATGTTGTATTTCACAGATCATATAGAATTGCACTGTTTTTAATTTATTAAAGGAGAATCAGTTGTAATTACTTCCTGTTATATTGTAGCAGGAGTAGCGCAGTATGTCAATATTGCCACTATTCACAAAGTATCTCCTTATTTTCTGGGTGTAGATGTTAAACCCATTTAGATTCATGGGTCTCTTGTGGGCATTTAATTAACCCTCTGTGGGGTCCACACAATTGTACACGACTGAACAAACCACGTGGAGTGGTCAGCATCTCTCCCCAGTTTCTGTATCTAAAAGGACGGACATCCACAATAACAATTCTAAATATGAAGCCCTTGTGGCATTTCAAACATAACCTTAATCGGACCCAGTGTAGCTACTAAACATATGTTATAGCCTGATGTAACATCACATATATTAGTAAGATCTCATCATATAGATTAGAACAGTTAAAACCAGGCACACGCTGTCAGGCGCGTGCTGCTACCCTGACGTACATTTCGCACTGAGCTTAATCATAGGAGCAACCCGACGGCTGGGGTGCTTGCTTCTTTATTCACCTTTAGAACCAATCGCATCTCCGGGATTTGATAGATGGAGATGTAAGCCTATCAGCGCTGTTATTTATCCAACTCATAGTAGATGTTTACTTATTCAGAATAGAATAAGATAAAATAAAATAAATTAAATTATTCTTTGATGTCGATTGACTTATCAGTGGAGAGTCCTTGATGTTGGTTCCTATTAATTAATGACCATTCACCATGTCCTTCAGTTGTTTCTCATATTATGGTATTATATATATGTTTTTAGAGATGTATCTAATAGACAACTGTCATTAAAATAAAAGAGGTTAAAAATACAATTAAATTACATCTCAGCCTTATATATTAATGTGAATAAATATCAATAATAGTAAATATCAATTATAATTAATTATGTGTGAAATATTAATAATAATTTTATTATATATAAAAAAGAAAAAAGTGAATAAATCAATTGTTATACCCCTATGTGATCTTCAGTAAAATTAAAAATATTAGATAAGTGAAAACTAATTATTAGTGTAAAAAGTTTCTATAAATTTCTAAACATATTTGACTAATCATGTGTTATAAGAATTATGAATACTGTTCTATAATTAAGATATGGTGTCTAAAGAAAGTGCAATATTCCAAAGTCCAGCCAATTAATTAGTCCTGGTAAAAGAATAAAATTAATAAAATAATCATATAGTGTAAATTCTATATTAAATTATACTAAATTAGATTATATTATAAATTTTCCTAAAAGTGCAATGTACAAGTGTCATATCAAATTTATTCCAAAAAAACCTTATAATTGATATATTCATTTAATCCAGTTGGTTGTAGACTCCCAAAAAGAAAAGTCCACTGGCTTTCTCGTTTTAATAATTCTTGTGTAAGGTCACAACCTCTTATACCTAAATGTATTTGTTCTATGCTGAAAACCTTTAATACTTCGGGACTTCCGTGATGTTTATCACAAAAATACCTGGCCACTGATGTGAGCTGTTTAAATTTTTCAAGATCCCTTTTGGAATTCCTAATGGATCCTACATGCTCCAACACCCTCTGTTTTAATGGTCTAGAACCTCATGCCAATATAATGCATATCACATGGACATGTGATACAGTAAATGACTCCAGATGTTCTGCAGTTGATTAAATCTTGGATTTGGTGTGTCTTGCCATACCTATCCTTAAATTCCTTAGTTTTTTGCATAAATTTACATGCTTTACATCCTCCACATTTGAAGGAACAATTTGTTTCCAGGGTTTTTTTCTTCCTTATAACAAAATGGCTATGTACCAGCTTGTCTTTGATGTTTGCTGAATGTCTCCAACTTAAAGAAGCTTTTGACCATAGTACTTTAGCAAGGTCTTGATCTAATGTAAGCACATGCCAGTGTTTGTTAATGATTTCCGTAATTTGTCGCCACTCCATGCAAAAATCTCCAACGAGATTACTTCTGATTTAATTTTCTGTTCCTTTCTATATAGAAGGGAATTCCTATCTTTCATGGTGACTCCATGACGTGCCTTTTTAATTTCCCTCCTGCTGTAACCCCTCTCTATTAATCTTTGTGTGAGTTCCGGTGATCTACTCTGAAACTGTGCCTCACTGGAACAGTTCCTTTTGAGACGTAAAAATTCTCCCTTGGGTATAGCCTTCAGTACCGGAGGGAAATGTGCACTATTTTTGTGTAGGGCACTATTAGTCGCCGATTCTTTTCTATAAAGATCCGTGGATATTTGGCCATCTTCCATCTTTTTAATTCTCAAGTCCAGGAAGGTTACCTCATTCTCACTCATTTCATAGGTCAATTTTAGATTTAAATCATTGTTGTTCAATAATTCAATAAATTCTATCAGTGTCTTCTTGGAGCCATCCCATAGTAACAAGAGGTCGTCTATGTATCTCATCCATATGACCACATATTTGGTATATTTCTCATTTTGCTCATTGAATACCATAGTTTCCTCCCACCATCCTAGATATATATTGGCATACGTGGGGGCATACGCTGCCCCCATCGCAGTCCCACGAATCTGTAAATAGAATTTATCGTTAAATACGAAAAATTTCTTGGTCAGAACAAAAGTGAACAAAATCGTCAAAAACTGGTTAAATTCTGTCATACTTTCTTTAGCAAGGAAGAACTTTATTGCCTCTATGCCTTTCTCATGTTTTATACTGGTATACAGTGATTCCACATCAATAGAAGCTCTTAAGAAACTGCCCTCCGCTTCTGAACTAGCTCAATGCTTTGTTTCTGAAATCTTTTGTTTACCAGGATTACACACTGAAATCATCTCCGACTGTGGAGTTCAGTTCGTAGCAACATTTTGGAGATCTCTGTGTTCAGCATTACAAGTTACATCAAAATTCTCAAGAGACTATTATCCTCAAACTAATGGAGTCACAGAACATGTTAACCAAGATCTGGAAACATTTCTTTGAATTCTCCTATCCTCTTTGCAAGATAACTGGTTGGATCTTCTGCCTTGGGCAGAATTTGCACACAATAGTTCTTACCGCTCCTCCAACAGTCATACTCCATTCTTTACTGTTTATGGCACACATCTACAAATACCCAAATTTCAAAGTGTATCAGATTTTGATTTATCAGTGGTCACATCCTCTTTACAGTACTCCAGGATTTGGAAAAAGGTTAAATCTATACTTCAGAAAACTTCACATCATTACAAACATTGGGCAGATAAGAAAAGAAGATCAGTTCCAAGTTTGAAAGTAGGGGACCAAGTGCAGATTTTAACTCAAAACCTATGTGTACAAGTACCATCAATGAAATTTATCCCTCATTACATTGGCTCATTTCCAGTTGAAGAAGTTATCAATCCAGTTGCTTATAAGTTCACAATGTCTTCTTACCTCAAGGTTCCCAATTCTTTTCACATCTCATGTTTAAAGTCCCTGGTTCTGAATCATTTTCTCAAAAATCTGCCTCATTCTCCTAAAGTACTTACTGAAAGAGTAGTTGAATTTGAAATTAAGAAGATCCTAGATTCCCATCTTCATTATGGTCACCTCCAGTATTTCTTAGACTGGACGGGTTACAATCCAGATCATTGTTGCTGAGTGAATACTTTAGATGTCCATGCAGCCTTGTTGATTCACAAGTTTCACTTTGAAAACCCAAGAAAACCTAAAAAGTGTAATGAGGCCACCCCAAAAAGAGGGGGTTGTGTCATGGGCCGCTCTGGAGGTTCGGGGGGGGGTCCAGGACTTACCTGTCTGGGAGCTCTTGTGGGTTCCGTTTGGTGGGGGTTCAAGCTGCTGGTGGCTAGCGTGGTGTGCAGGTAGATCCCTGAGAGGCA
Organism: Taudactylus pleione; assembly: GCA_031769625.1. Classification (NCBI taxonomy): domain Eukaryota; kingdom Metazoa; phylum Chordata; class Amphibia; order Anura; family Myobatrachidae; genus Taudactylus; species Taudactylus pleione. The sequence goes on along the minus strand of JAUIMM010000317.1, from coordinate 2,424,458 downwards.
GTGCTGGGTCTCTGGCATGTTAAAGCTGCTGTGGCTGTGAGTCTGCATGGTTGCTGCCAGGTGCTGTGTGCTGCCTTCTTGGATTTGGTCACATGTCAGGTAGGAGCCAATCCAGTCTAAATAATTTACAATAAGCACTGAAAGCCAATCCAGTCCCTTCCTTGGGTGCTTATGGACTTCCTGGGAATCTCCAAGTTACCAGTGCAACATCTTACACAGTTAGTCTGTGTGCTAGTTCTCTGTGCTTCTATGTCTCGATTTGCTTCAAGTGTTTCAGTTGCAGTATTTAGTTGGAAAATTAATTTGCTGCCTACTCTATTTCACAGGGCCACTATCCATGTTCTGTCCATCTCAGTTCTGGTAATCTAAACTACTATCTGTGCTACATTATAGAGCCTCCTCCACCAGCGACCCCAGTCAGCACCAGTACTAAGTTTCCATACATCAATGTCTCCAGATGTGCGCTCTGAATACAATGTAAAGTTAAGCTTTTCTTTCTGGTCTCCATCCCCCACATCATCCTGCAAAACTAAAGCAGAGACATTAATGAACATGTACTCCCTTCTTCCAGCCTCATTCCAATATCAGGAAACTGCTCACAAGGACTTACCTGCACTCAGTCCGGGTTCACTTCCCATGTTGGTCATGACAGATTCTGCAGTGACAAAATTTGTGCCCACGACAGATTCTGCAGTGACAAAATCTGTGCCCACTAGGGCTACAATAGGACACTTCTGTCCTTGGCTAGCATCATTGGAGGTTAGTAAATGTGACATCATGACATCACAGTAGGGTAGTCTGATATAAAAGGAACTGAGCACTGGATGCCTACTAAGATAAAGCCAAATGGCTTCCAGGCTGCAGGGAGCTATTCTCAGCAAGCTACAAGCTGAAATAAGGTCTCAATAGGCCAGTGTCAGTGCTGCCCTCTTCATTCTTGAAACTTGGATGTTGGCACTGTTTGCTGACCTAGTTATAACACACAATAGGCAGTTTAGAATCTGTGCAGTGTTAAAAACACATGACTGACTAAATGGGGCCAATAGGTTGTTTGAACAAAAGTACTAATTGAGGTTTGTATGGGAATGGGATCAGAGAGATGGGATGATAGTGTGTAACACTCTGCTTCCTACTCGTATTTTGTTATTAATAACACCTCTGACTATACCAGTTTGGTACAATGAAATGTTGCCTTTATAATATGGAAAATCCTGTTTGTGTTGCCTTTTTCCATTGCTTCACATCTAACCACTTAAACATTCTATTTTTTAGGAATTGCTTCCTGCACCCTCTACTTCTCAAACACTTCTCTTTATATTTCACTGTTGTAGCTGTGCTCTTGTATTTAGCAGCACTATTATTTTACCTGTATTTTTGCACATTTAACTACACTGTATATTTTTCACATTGCCTCCACTCCAGTTTTCATCCCCCTAAGTTCCTCATCCACACCATAACCACCTTTACTTCCACCATCCCCCTTATTAAGTGTCTACATGATCCTTTACTTCATCTCCTTTTTCCACACTAACCCTCACCCTCTACTCTCTTCCACTTGATATCCCCCCTCTTTCCCTTACTTAGTCTCCCTTCCACTCCTCTGATTCTCTCCCTCACCTTTCTGGGCCCTCCATTTTCAACCACATCCTTCCACTCACCTTGAATTGCTTCACACTAAACAATGTACTTACCCACCATCTGCAGGTTTCCTTGCTTAGAAGCCCACACTATTACTATATTCTCTTCACCACTATCCTCCAACTTAATCTCACCTCTACCACACAGCAACCCATATAATCATATTCATATCTCTCCATCTAGTTTGTCCCTCTGTCATGTGCCCCACTGAAATGCCAGATCTATCTGTAATAAACTAGTCCCCATCCATGACCCCTTCATCTCCAACTCCCTAAATCTCCTAGCCATCCCTGAAAACTGGATTTACCCCCTCAGGTGCCACTTCTCCCACAGCTCTCTCTTCTGTGGGCCCCATGTTCTCTCACACCCCTTACCCATGTAGGTGGTATAGGGGTCCTTCTAACCTTCAGGTGCTCCTACCAAATCTAACCTTCCATATTATCCCTTTTCTTTCTATACATTGAAGGTAACCATTATTTGCCTCTTCCAACCTATTTAACATTGTGTAATTGTCACCTATTGTCCCCATGGCCCACCCTCCAAATCCATTGACAAAACTTCATGGCTCTCTCACTTCCTCTTTTCAGACCTTCTCTCCATCTCTTTTATCTCTCTCTCATTAGGCACTATCCTCTCTGCAATCATACATGCATATATCTCCCTCATTCTTAAATAAAACACCCTTGATCTGGATACTCTCTCTAACTAATGCCACTTCTATCTCATCCCATTTCCTCCAAACTCCTGTTGCATATTCTCTACAACTGCCTCACCACCTTTCTTAACTCTTACTCCCTGCTTGAAAAAGAGTATTTAAGTCTGGGCTTTGTACTTTCACTGAAGTATGCAATTACCTTCTTACTGACACTATTTTGACATTGTGGATCCTCTCCTCCTGCAAATCTTCTACTCTCTTGGTCTGTGTGATACTCCCCCCTCATGGCTTTCCTCCTACCTCTCTTATTGTTCTTTCTCTGTCTCCTCTCATGAATCTACATCCCCATACTTCCTCTTCCAATAGGTGTGCCCTGAAATTCTGCTCTTGGACCTCTCCTATTATCCCTTTTTACATCATCTTTAGGTAAGCTCTTTAGCTCTTTTGACCTCCAATATCATCTCTATGTTGATGTTCTATGCTCATATCTACCTCTCATCCCCTGACTTTTTCCCCTCTCTTCTTACTCATATCTCCAACTGTCTCTCTGTTATATCTGCTTGGATGTCACAGTGCCTAAAACTTACTGTAACATGTCCAAGATTGAGATGATAATCTTCCCTCCCTCCCAAGTCCCACAATTTTTGTATCTATTGATACTACCAACATCTCCTTTAGTCCAAAAGTTTTCTGTATTTGAGTTATCACTTTACTCCTCCCTCTTCTTCAAACCACACATCCAGCATCTCTCAGTCCTGCAATTTATAACTCAAAAATATTGCCAGTATTAGACCCTTTCTCACCATGGAGGCAACCAAGACCCTCGTTCACTAACATCTCCAGACTTAACTGCTGCAACCTACTCTTAACTGGCCTCCCTGACTCCCAACTGTCTTCATTACAATCTTTCCTTAATGCTGTTGCCTAGCTCATCTTCCTCTCTAAATACACTACATGTTCCTCCCCTCTCCTAAAAACCTTTTACTGGCTCCCCTTACCCATCAGAACTCATTTCAAACATCTCACACTAACTTACAAAAACCTCACCCAATCCTCTTATTTACATTGGTGACCTAAACTCCCTTTGCAGCCCTACTGGCTCACATTGATCCAGCCATAAATTAGTAATTAGTAATAAGTTAATTACTTCCTCCCACTCTCACCTCCAATGCTGCTCCTCATCTCTGGAACTCTCTTCTTCTTCCTAACAGACTCTCCACCTCTCTTCAAAATTTCAAAAGGGCTCTCAAGACCCAGTTTTAAAAGCCTTCTTGCTCTCACATTGACTGACCCATGCACCTTGCTATCTGCCCCCTTTTTTATACTGTAAAATCTAATATGCAAGAAAGGCCCTCCTCCCTCATATGCTTTTCTTTCCCTTGCTTTTGCTTCTACCACCAAATCCTTCACACTGCCTATAAAGGCACCCAACCCTTGGACTCTGTCACCCTGCTGCCAATTCGACATTTATTACTGCTGATGCAGCAATGATTATGAACAAAGTCCATGTTCTGTGCTGTATGTCACTTTTGTTCCTGTGTTTTCTGTTTATACTGTTTGTGTTTTTGGACTTTGTAAGATGCAGCAGACCAGTGCTTTATATAATACAATAAATAACTACATGCTTGAAAAATGATTGAAAGATGCCAGTGGAGAAAGATTGCTTATTTATATTAAGGCTGTGATCAGCACAGGATACAGTGATCAGATGTGTCAAACTCAAAGCCTGCAGGATGCATGCAGCTGATATTGCATACTTTTGCTACCCACTTTAACAATTCTAGTAACAGTGCAATACAGCCTGCCAGGTGAGTTGCTTCTGGCAGGCTGCCATGAATGGAGCTTAGCTCCAAATGGGCAGCATTCACTGTTCTGCACATGCACAATAAGGAAGAGATGGGGAAAATGTCCTCTTCACATGTCTGGCTGCCCTTGCTGCTCCAACTCTGCCCCTGCTGCATTCTGCCTGCCCAGGAGCACTAAAGACATCCATGCCCTCATTGTGTCCCATCTACCCATGAAGAGCAGGAGTTGGAAGAGAAGCAGATGGCTGTGTTTGATTAAAAAGAAGGTAAATAGGGGGACACAGGGGTTGGAGGGGACAAAGGGGGCATGTGGCTGGCCTGGAGAGACAGAGGGGACTGGAATGGGACACTTATTCCACTTAAGGCTTACCTATATGATGGTTTCTCTCTAACATGGAACATGTGTCTCTCCAGACAAATGAGTGGGAAGATATTTGATATATGAGGGGGAATAACACAGATCCAGGTTCAAACTGATATGTGGTATTAATACAGTATATTGGGGAGATGGGATCATACAGTGGGCCTTATTCATTATGGATCACTACTGCTATCACAGCTGTGATTACGCACAAAGTTCTGTTGCAAAAATATGTTAAGGACTGCAATCAAAAAGTCAGTTTAGATACAGCCACAGCCAGCATAGAGATGCCCACTACCACTTTCTCACATCTGCAATACCTTGCAATCCTGTGTATACATCAGGAACAGTGAGTAACATTGGCCCCTCATGCACAATAACAACAGGTCTGACTGACCTTTCTCAGAGACCAGCTCGCACACAATGAATACACAAGCTGCAAATGCCATCACAGTTGCTAATTTATGCATGCCCATGCAATGGTGGTCGAGCGGAAAGGCAAATGCAATGGTGGTCAAATGGAAAGGAATGCCTGTGTTTCTATGACCACCCTCCTGTCACCACCCCCAAACAGTCACTCTGCCATCTCTTACCATGCTCTGCATACTTGATGTGCCAATGCAGTTTAGACGCTGCACACTGCGATGCATATGAATAACACAACTCTCAGCTCACCTTGAATATGTGGTATTATTATTATTATTATTATTATTATTATTATTATTATTATTTTAATTATATAGGGTAGAACAAGTCTCCTGCTAAATCCCGATTGACTGACTTTCATCTTGGTTCAGTTTTAAAAGATATTCACATTCAATAAGATTTAACCTAAAATAGGAAAATTGGTGTCAGAAAAGAGAGGTCTTGTATCAGGAAGAAACATTAAACTTTATCATTATTTTTCCTGATAAAAACCTTACAATCTGCATACATACAGTATAAGACTTTTTTTCTGGTGTCCCACACAAGCTTAGCCCTTATTTATTTGGCCCAATTGGGACTTTAGGTTAGTCATGGATTTTGAGTTTGACATGCCTGGTGTAGATGCTTAATTTTCATTTATGTTATTTAAAAAAGAGAAAGTGTTAAGGTAGAGTTATGGAATGAAGATGGTTGATGGAAAACATACTTTTCATGTTAGACTTTTAACACTGACATCAAATTATTACATAGTGAGGGAACTAAGGAGCTATTACTAGTTAATGAACTGCCCATTTCCTATTGGCATACTGGGGCTACTACTGTATGATAAATTTGCCTAATCATGTGATGGTATATAATCTAGACCTCACTCTCTTGGATGGTACTGCTTTGCACCATCTGGTGTGGTATGACTGCCAAGAAAATAAAAAGATACTCCCAATGAAGATGGGTCTGCCAGTTCACAGGCATAAAGCAGGGGACATTTGACTGGGCAGATAAATAGTCCCAATGTACACTGCATCTTCTGGTTCTACAAGATGATGGGGCAATATATAGGCTATTAACATAGTCATGGAATCCAGACTATGAACATTGCAGGTGGCACTGTACGATTCCTGAATATTATCAAACTCAGTGGTTGGTGGGTGGAATTAGGCAGTCAGTAATTTACCGGATATGTCAAAAAATGCAAAACTTGTGTAGTGTATTTTTTTTACTTTCAAACTGTCAATATTATTTTATTTATTTCATTAAGATATTTTAATAGCACACATTTTACATGTTCATTATATTGACATTGAGCATGTCAATATTCAATTTGTCAACAAATATGTCATGTCTACATTTTTTAAATGTCAACATAGGGCCGAATTCAATTAGATGTGAAAAGCCATTTTCCACGAAAAAGCAACGCCAATCATGACTTTCTGCATGGTCGATAATTATCTCCTTATTCAATTCCAGCTGCTTTTTGCCTATTCTGAAAGTCAATACAAAGTAATAGGCGAAAAAGATTCACCTCTGAATAGCAGGTGAAAAGAAATGCATTTTTTTATTTTGGGGTGAAAGGTGGGGAACCCACTTAGAACCCTTGGGACAGCCCCCCAAAGGACATTTTTTTTCAAAAAATCCTGCAAAGAAACCCTTAAAAACACCCCAAAAAAGCATAAAGTGGGGGACAAGCATAAAAACTATGGAAATAGACTTCTTGGTGGTCTGCAAAGATGGGTCATGTGTTTTTATAATTACAGGTGATTACAATGGGCACATTTTTTATGTTTTTTAAAACTTCAAATTAGAGACTTTAAAATATACTTGCACCCATTTTCAAATGCTCCAAATTTGACAGGACTACTTACTTTCACCAATAAATACTGCTTAATGACATTCTTCACCAATTGTGTAAAGACAATAATAAGAGGTTATTGAAACAACTTAAGTACCCCAAATCATTTTCTTTGCGCTACTCAGGCACATCTAGATTGATCTCCAAAGTTAGTGCATCTTTTTGTGGGATTCAGGCTGATTTCCTCAATTCTGACAGCACTTTGTGCCTGTTCTGAATTCACCGATTGCCATTTTTGCGTGGTTTGAAATTGAGTACAGCAAATAGTGGGGGCATGCATGATAAATTTCCACATCCAAAACATATGATGGCAGTGGAAAGTCAGGCAGGCAAAACTTTATTGCATTCGTGAAACTAATCAAATACGGGCCGTAGTCTTTTTCGGTTATTCTGCCTTTAACCATAATGCTAACCCTAATAGTAACCCTACCACTGATGGTACACCTAATGCTGACCCTAATGAAAAAAATTTGAAATTATGACAATATCAATATACTGAATCAAGAGTAGAGTGGGCATCTGGGTGTTGCTGGGGTTTTGGAAGTGAATGAAGCAAAGTAGAGTGTGTGACTGGGTGCTGCTGTGGTGATGGAAGTGAATACAGGAGAGGAGAGTGTGTGACTGGGTGCTGCTGGGGTGATGGAAGTGAATACAGGAGAGGAGAGTGTGTGACTGGGTGCTGCTGGGGTGATGGAAGTGAATACAGGAGAGGAGAGTGTGTGACTGGGTGCTGCTGGGGTGATGAAGTGAATGAAGGAAAGGAGAGTGTGTGACTGGGTGCTGCTGGGGTGATGGAAGTGAAAACAGGAGAGGAGTGTGTGACTGGATGCTGCTGGGGTGATGGAAGTGAATACAGGAGAGGAGAGTGTGTGGCTGGGTGCTGCTGGGGTGATGGAAGTGAATACAGGAGAGGAGAGTGTGTGACTGGGTGCTGTTGGGGTGATGGAAGTGAATACAGGAGAGGAGAGTGTGTGACTGGGTGCTGTAGGGGTGATGAAAGTGAATACAAGAGAGGAGAGTGTGTGACTGGGTGCTGCTGGTGTGATGGAAGTGAATACATGAGAGGAGAGTGTGTGACTGGGTGCTGCTGGAGTGATGGAAGTGAATACAAGAGAGGAGAGTGTGTGACTGGGTGCTGCTGGGGTGATGGAAGTGAATACAGGAGAGGAGAGTGTGTGACTGGGTGCTGCTGGGGTGATGGAAGTGAATGAAGGAAAGTAGAGTGTGTGACTGGGTGCTGCTGGGGTGATTGAAGTGAATATAGGAGAGGAGAGTGTGTGACTGGGTGCTGCTGGGGTGATGGAAGTGAATACAGGAGAGGAGAGTGTGTGACTGGGTGTTTCTGGGGTGATGGAAGTGAATGAAGGAAAGGAGAGTGTGTGACTGAGTGCTCCTGGGGTGATGGAAGTGAATACAGGAGAGGAGAGTGTGTGACTGGGTACTGCTGGGGTGATGGAAGTGAATACAAGAGAGGAGAGTGTGTGACTGAGTACTGCTGGGGTGATGGATGTGAATACAGGAGAGGAGAGTGTGTGACTGGGTGCTGCTGGGGTGTCGGAAGTGAATGTGGTTTAGGGGAAGTGTGTGTGACTGGCTGCTTGGATTGTGGTGTTAGTAGTGGAAGCGAGCTGACAGGGGGCACTAATATCTTGCCTCCGGGTCTTTGAATGAATTTGTGCCCCTGGTTGGTAAGGAAAAATTAGGCCACATAAGGTGATAATTACAGTATCAAATTTACAAAATTGGACCACCTTATTGATAGTAGACAAATCATTTTTTAAACAGTGTGACATTGATGATTTTAGCATAGGGGGCCCCAAATGACTGTTTTGTATGAAAGTGAACAGACTCCAACACTGAAATAAATAAACCCTCTTTATAGCTGTTTTGTCACCATGATGCTGATTTCTGATTGCTTCAAAAACTGTAAATCACAGAAGTTCACAGTACACATATTGGCTTCTATTGTAGTTTTGTTGGTAACTAGAACATGCAGTATTCTCTTGAAAGTGTTGGAGGTAATTGTTTAAACCTGAGGGTTGCAGGCATCACTGTGTTCTGGGATGTCTATCCAATGATTTATTTGGTAGACAACTATGTATATGACCTGGATCTGTGGTCCCTTTGCAATGGCACCCCCTGCAAACACTATAACTACACCTATGCATGTAAGCTTTAATCAATGTAAGTTGTTGATTATAGCCAGAGCCATAGCAGATTATACCCCTTGGTCCTGCCATGCCCCACCACATATGACAGCATGACATCACAAAGAGGGAGTTGGGCTGCAACTGTGACCAGGAAGCTGCATTCCCAGCATGTCCTGAGGATGCATAGGGTAGCTCTCCAGCCCATCAGGAAGCTGCAGGTTGATATTCTTACCTTCAAACCTTCAAAATCATCACACTGTGGGCTTTTCCAGTGCTTCAAGAGCTAATGGACAACCCCCAAACTCTCTAGATACATAGTGGATGCTTGTGTTATTTGCTACTGCTATCAACTCTGCCTGGTGACACCATCCAAGGGGGTGACACCAAAATAGCAGAGCAGTTCAGCTATTTTGGTGTTACCCTCTTGAAATATGCAATTCGGTGTGGCCCACACCCCCTTAGTGATGCCACTGCTTGTATGTCTACATCAGCTGTAGAACCACAGATATCCTGCAACTTAATATTAAATGGGTAGAACATTGGAGGTGCATCTAATGTGTCAGAGAATCTCCTGGAGGTACTTTTTTATAACACACTAACTATTGAACATCTAATGTGAGCACACCAGGCTGCGCATTCCCTAACATGGTCACATCTAATGCAACTAGTCAGAAACGCCCAGTGAACAACTAACTGAAGATTATTTTTCAGCATCTTCGACTCTCAGAGGAAACTTCTGGCTCCTCTGCACCCTTAGCTATCTCCCAGTGTCTGCCAATCACTGCTAATAACAGTGATCCCACATCCCAGTGAACCCCCCACCCGGTGGCTGCTCCTCTCTGCTAGTCAGAATGTCATCCCCTGTGCATATCCAATGGCTGCTTCTCTCTGTAGCCACGAGAAAGTGAGTACATTCAGCACACCCCCTGTGATTACCCATTGGCTGCAGAGAGAAACACATTTTCTCATACTGACAGTGTACACAGCACATGCTGTTTCCATAGTCTTCAATGTCAACTTTCTTGCACTTAAATGTAACAACATTGGTAAAAGTAATGAGGATAACAGTCATGTTGGTCTTTCATTTTAAGTGTCTGTTTCAGTGGAAAAAAAAAAAAAATTACAGTTAATCAAATTAATTAAAAAAATCACCTAACCAATGGATTCCTGCTTCCTAATATTCCTGCAGATTGGCTATATTATCCCAATGTTGTCAGCACTGTAAAATAGGGTGTTATGAGGGTAGTCCCAGCAAAACCTTTTTACATTTAACCATTTTCTTATAGAGGCCTCAAGCTCGATGTTCTGAAAAGTGTCTTAATGGATTCAGAAAAGCTTCAGTGGGAGGACTCCATGCCTGTTGCTATGACTGTGTGCCATGCTCAGAGGGAGAAATATCTGATGGTATGTGTACAATATGTTACTGTTTTGTTTTGTAATGACGGGCAGATGAAACAAATTTACAATAATCTCCTACTTATCCATTAGCGCACAGTAATATATTGTTAAACTATATAAAGCTTTATATGGCTGTAGTATGTTTTAGCCAATACTATACAGTAGTCACATAGGAAAAACAACTTGTTTTGTGAAATAAATATTTGTGAATTCACCAAGAGTTTTAACAGTATTTACCAAAAACATGAATTTGCCAAAAAAACAAACCAAACCACTAGAGCCTGTGTATATTGCAGAAAACAAACTGCTACACAATGCGATAGACCATAGGTTCTCAAACTCGGTCCTCAGGATCCAAAACACCACATGTTTTCCTGGTATCCTCACAGAATCACAAGTGAAATGATTAACTCCACCTGTGAGACTTTAAAAATGTGTCAGTGAGTAATGAGTACACCTGTGCACCTGCTCGAAGACCTGGAAAGCATGACCTCTATGGGGTCCTGAGGACAGAGGCCCTGATTCAGAGCCGGACGCTCTGACCAGAGCGCTCGCTCTGAATCAGGGCCCACCTCCATAAATATGGAGCGTCCTCCTGGACGCTCGTATAGCTGTGGGTCACCACCAACAGCATATACAAGCGTGCAGGATGATGGTCACGATGGTCTTGACCATCGCGACCATCACCACTGCGAGCAGAAGCCTGCGGTTGAGATTCTCAACTGCAAGGCCAGAAGTTATTTTGGCTCTATCAGAGCCAAAATCACTCCCACTGACATCACTAGTGATGTCAGTGGGGCCGGCTTCTGACGGTAGGCGTTCCCTTGGGATTGCCTCCTTCTGGCAGGCACACCCCCGGCATGCCCACCAAAGGGGGCGTGCTGTCAATCACCATCGACAGCACGCCCCCTTTGATCAGACACTACGAGCGAAGGAAACTCCTTCACTCGTCGCGTCTCGCGCATGCGCACGACGGAGCTCCCTCCGTCATGCGCATGCGCAGTGCACACCATCGACCCACTTGTGAGCGGACTGCCGCTCGCGAGTGGGTCTGAATCAGGGCCAGAGTTTGAGAATCACTATGATAGATGGTAATTCTCATGTGACACTGCTAAATTATTTCCTGGTTACCAAAAAGGACTACATTTTTTCAGTTTTCATTTTAACATGTCTGGTCTAGATTGTGAATGGATTGCTATTAAGGGGGATATATGTTCTAAGGGTTGGGTAAGTGGTCAAGTGTAGATGAGGCCCAAATCAGTATGTAATCCACATACCAGTGGTTGGGATGCAAGTGGTCAGAATACTGGCACTAGAATTCTGACTGTAGTCTGAATCCCGGCTCCAGAATCCTCACCACTGACATCCTGATGGAAAGCATTAGGTTTACTGGAAGGCTTGGGATTAGGGTTAGGATTAGCCACTAGGGGGAGTGTTAGTTTAAGGAATTAGGGTGCAGTGTTAGGGGTGGGTTATGAGAGGAGAGGGTAGGGAATAGGCTGCAGGAGGGGAGGGTTTGGGACATGGAGAGGATTGGGGTACTTATTGCCAGGTATTGAGATTTTGACTGCTAGGATACCACTGGCGGGATGATGGTGGTCACAATACAGACTGCTGGGATCCCGTCCCCGACCTCCCAAAGCAATTAATCATCTACCTATTATTTTATAGGAAATGCATGAACAATTATAGCTAGAAACTATATAATTAAGTACACAATATTAAAAAAAATTGGTTAACACAACTAGAGCTTAGTGGGGATTCAAAGTCCTACCATTGTTCAGGAACCATTGCTCTGGAAAAACCTTTTCAAGTACACTGTGATTATTGCTTAATGATAAATTTTAAATATGAACTCCTCCTTTACACAGCAACCCCCCACCACTGCCGTCTCTGAAGAAGGGTTATACAGGCAAATGTGTAATTTAATGGATATTCTAGATTAAATAATATGTATCAGATTTACTGAATCCATTCCATAGAGTTCAGGACAATACCAACCTAGATAAATTAAATTGGAGAAACCTAGAACAATGTTTTAGACACTGCTATTTAGTGGTGATCTCTTCCTAGATAACCTGCTTTCTAGTAATATAATGAAAAAGAAGGAGGACCCTTAATAAGTGTAAATATAGGACCTTCTTTGGGTTTCTGTGTAATAAAAAGGATGAACAAAACCTTTGCTCAGAAGTCTTTGTACTGGACAAACTGGGCTGTTGGACAACATTTTCAAAGAAACTCACAGTGTGTGATCTCCCCAATTACCATGTTCAGCTCTGCAGCTTTTAGTATATAGTTCAAACCATTAATACAAATTATAGGTAGGTTGTAGAAGTCTAAATTATAACAAACAAAGAATGAGGTAGGAGAGAATGTCTTGCAACCTTACAACCTTTTGAGAAAAGTATGTTACATGCATTTATTTTAGGCACTATACTGTATACTGCATTTTGATATTCCAAATAGTTGCCTTGTGGGACTTTTTTTATTGAATCTCTTGTTGTATGAGGAGTGAACCATGTCATAACTGAGCCAAAGGAACAATCTGATGTAGGCATATTTTCTCCTTGGATGAAGACATTTGAGGACTGCTGGTCAATGTAATAACTTAAAATGAGAAAATTATTATGCAACTTTCTGTTTGTTTAAAAGCCTTTAAATTGATTTTAAAATAATATATTGACAGAGTGTAAGTAAGAGAAGGATGGAGAGATTGAGACATTTAAGAATGATAGAGATAAAAGTAATATATATATATATATATATATATATATATATATATATATATATTGAGGGAGATTGATGGTAACAGTACTACAATATTTATGTCATATTTTTCCCATAGATAAGGAATATTGTGTGAAATGTGCTGATAATGAATGGCCTAATGACAAAAAAAATGAATGCATTGCCAAGGCTGAGGAGTTTCTTTCATATGAAATGGACACTATTACTTCTGTTTTCTCTATCACAGCTGGATTATTTTCTGTTTTAATTATCTTCATAATTGGAGTTTTTGTTTTCTTTTGGAACAGCCATATTGTCAGAGCTAACAACCGGAGTCTTAGCTTTATTCTCCTCATTTCTTTAAAGTTGAGTTTACTCTGTGTATTTATTTTCCTTGGTCACCCAGTGGATATAACCTGCATGCTACGCCAAATATCCTTTGGAATAACATTTACATTTGTGTTGTACTCAGCATTGGCTTAGACTATCAGAGTTTGCATCGCTTTTAAGGCCACAAGACCCGGAAGCTACTAGAGAAAATGGCTGGGAGTCAAACTATCAAATGCTTTAGTGTTGATCTGCTCATCTGTCCAAGTCCTGAATGGTGTTATCTGGTTGTCAGTTTCTCCTCCATTTCAAGAGTTTAACATGGACACATATCCTGGGACTATCATCAGCCAATGTAATGAGGGTTCTGTGTTGGCCTTTTATTTCATGTTCGGTTACATGGGGTTCCTGGCAGCTGTGAGCTTTGTTCTGGCTTTCATGGTAAGGACATTACCTGACATCTATAATGAGGCCAAACACATCACATTCAGCATGCTGGTGTTATTTAGTGTTTGGGTCTGCGCCATCCCAACCTATCTGAGCAGTAAAGGGAAACATATGGTCATTGTAGTGGTGTTTGCTATATTAGCTTCATGCTTTGGAATATTAGTCTGCATATTTGTTCCTAAATGCTATTAAATACTGATGAGGCCTGAGATGAGCAGAAGAGAGAACGTTTGTGCAAGAATAAAAGGTTCTTCATAGTATAATATTTTATCCCACAAAATATAACTAATTATTAATTATCTAGTTAAAATTAAATTAGATAGGCCTGAAAACAGTGGGGCAGGTGCAGGAAATTCAAGTCACTTTTTGTGCATTTTCTCACCAAATCTGCTGCAGAGCTGAGCAAACGCAACTATGGGTGGTATAGAGTTGTAGGCATCTCAGTTGCATCTGATTTATGGGTGAGGGAGCATATCTTGTTGGTAACTTGACATTCACTTGTAGTTAGAGCTTACGGAGAACATGGTAATGGAACTGTGTGCTATGCATAGTTGTACTGTACACTGAAGGAAATATGCCTGTTTTCTGACAGTATTGCTGTTTAAGTGCACACTGATAGTGATGATGACTATGAAACCAAGCCTATGGATTGGGCAAGTTTGACAACATAGTTATTTGCGTATGGGCACACATAGACATATCAAATCATGTTTGTTCACAATGTGCATGCAATTATGTCTAACTTGAATTTAATTCTCCATCAGACCCAAAATAAGGAAGTCACACTTTTTATTGTCACATTAGCCCCATTAAATCTAACTGATTTTTTTTAACTTTAAAACTATATATTTTCGAATGTGTTTTCCCCATCATGTGTCATTGTAACCATGACTCTAACTACTGTCTAGTCGCAAACGTCTAAATTACCCCATTATGTTTTTCTAGAATTTATGTGAATATATTTTGACAATCTAAATTTAATTTATAATTTTACCTAGCTGACAATGAGTAATAAAACAACTTAATATTACATGCACATGTGACTAAGGAGTGAAAATGTTATTTAAAGTACAGTATGGTGTTTCTTTATGAATTAATTAATAAACACATTGACAATAAATCATAAGAAAAATTCCATCCATAAAAAAGTTACAGTTATCAAAATTGCATTTGTCACAATTTGCAAAAGACAAAGTGAATGTTCCAGACACAAAATGTAGCATATGAACAGCCCAAAGTCAAATACTGCTATTTATAATGCTGCAAAATGTGACACAAAATTGTACAAAAAGCATTTAATAAGCAATCGATATGGAAACAATACATACATTTATTTCTGTAGTCTTGCTGCATCCTTGATTTTTTTCCAATGTTTCAATAAAAATATATAGTATATATATATATATATATATATATATATATAAATATACACATATATATATATTAAGGCTGCATCTAAAAAAACAGATTTATCCTTAGAGAATTCTGAAGGGGGGGGGCATGGTGTTTAAAGGACTACACCTCAAAAGCTATAGGAGGTATGGATTTGAAATTTGGTATGGCAGGGTAGAACTGTCACTGGGTGCTGCTTGCCAAATTTCAGGTCAAAAAAATAAAAAATGAGGATTTGGGAGTAATCTAATGCTCCAGCTGTCACTTTTTTCTGAGATTCTCAGTTAAGAACCTTTTTCTGCTGTAGTCTATGCGGGATTTTGGGGAAGGCAAAACTCAGGGTAGGGGTGGAATTTAGACTTGGGGTTTGTTTTATTAGGAAACTATTTTGCCAGGATACATGCTTTTGGGGTTCAGGTAAATTAGAAAGTTACAGTTTTTAAGCTATTACCTCAATAATGCACCATTATAAAGAAAGGACTTTTCAACATGTTGTGCAGCCGCAGTTGGAGCCTCCAGCAGTTGTAATAACTGTGGTTTCACTTGGGTGCAGTAAGATGGCCGTCGTTTGTGGGTGGTAGTGGGGGCGAAGTCTGGGGGGCAGAAGCTGGCATTAGCTGCAGCGGGAGCCGGTGGAAAGGCACGAGGGGGTAGCGGGTGCCAGCTGCAGCTAGAACCCAGGGACAGTAGTGGGCTTTAGCAGGGGCGGTGCGGGCGGCAGTGCAGACGGCAGTGACGCAGGCACTGGGACCAAGGGAAGGTAGCAGCACACTGAATGCAGGCTCAGATCTGGTAGATCCATGATGCATACTTCTGTGATTACTAAAAAAAATGGCGTGGCCCCACCACCCACAAAAGAACCAGCCCCAGGCTTTGGAGCCCCAGTACTGGTTGTGCTAAATACAGGGGACAAATAGACATAGGGGTCTCCTGTACTAAGAACAACCAGCAACAGGTTTTTCAGAACTTGTCCTGGTTGCCAAAATACAGGGGACAAATGACATAAGGCTCCCCCTGTATTTTCCAGAACAAGCACCGGACTCTGTCTAGCGGGGGGGTGATTTCACAGCCAGTGAAGACCTTTCACCAGGCCCCCAGCCGCAGCATTACCAATGACTGCTAGTCAGCCTAGGCTGGGGATCCCTGGGGAGTTGGGGACCCCCCCAATTAAGGGGTCCCCCTCCTCAGGGCCCCCAGGCCCAGGCTGATAGCCTGGGGCTATCCCCGGCACCCTTGGGTGGTGGGTGCTGGGTTGATTATGTAAAGTGTGGTGCATTTAAAAATATAAATATTGGCTTTTGATGTGGAACAACAGTTCCCAGCAAACCTCCCCCAAATGCTGGTACTTGGAGAACCACAATTGTCAGCATGCTGGGCATTACGGGCTTGCTGGTACTTTTAGTTCCACAGCAAAAGCAATATTAAAAAACACACACAACACACCTGTCACAAACCCGGGCTGACTCGCAGGTACAACAATCTGGATTAGCTGGTTGTGACACCGGCACACCACAGTCACTTACCAAATTACACAGTTCTTCTGCCACCATGCAGACTGTTCTCCGGAGGTCTGCGATCTCCCAACAGATTAATAATAAATCACATTCAAATGACACACAAATATGTAGCATGGGCCTATCCAGGCACACAAGTTCAATAAGAATCACGGAGAATAGGCTAATTAAATGTGTTTAATTCAAAAAATATTAATAAAATGACAAACAGATTTTAATGCAAATATTTTCTTAAAAAATAAAAGATAGAAATAATTTAGCGTCCCTAAGACAATTTACACTAAAGTTCTTAGCACTGCTGATGGGGTGGGGGATGCACCCACAGGAATATCCTGGTGCACTCCCAGAACTGACTCTCTGAACTCCAAGGAGTGAACATTGAATGCTAGATGGACAGCACAGATGGTGTAATGGTTAGCGTTACTGCCTCACAGCACTGAGGTCATGGGTTCATTTCCCACCACGGCCCTAACTGTGCGGAGTTTGTATATTCTCCCTGTGCTTGCGTGGGTTTCCTCCGGGTACTCCGGTTTCCTCCCACACTCCAAAAATATACAGGTAGGTTAATTGGCTCCCAACAAAAATTAACCCTAGTGTGTGAGCGTGTGTTAGGGAATATAGATTGTAAACTTCACTGGGGCAGGGACTGATGTGAATGGCCAAATATTCTCTGTAAAGTGCTGCGGAATATGTGTGCGCTATATAAATAACTGGTAATAATAATAATAATAATAATAATAGATGGTATTCCTTTTTTATACATCCCTAATTCTTTGTTCATACTTAAAAGGGTCTCCCTATCAGGTCAGCAAGGTTTGAGATCAATAGATTTTCAATACAGGGTTACCTGGCCAAACTGACAGGGTCCCTGGTTTAAAGATATGTGACAATATAACTCACTCTTCAACTTCTCCCTTCTAGACATATAGGTAATACCAGAATCCTTATCTCAGCCTCTATAGCATAACAAGAGTCTTTATAAGTAGGACACTGAAGTTAACAGGAGGTCTGGTTCTGAGATTATGATCTATGACACTGACTTCAGGGGTCATAAAAAGGGAGAGTTGTTCACACATGACCTCACACTGTGAGGGATATACATCATTTTGTTATCTGAAAGCCATTCACTTTATTTACAATTCACCTTTTGATAAACCAAGTCCTTCCTGACCTGCACACAGAATAACAATTGTTTATACAGAATATAAAATGATAGAACATCACACATCATACAATGTCATAATTTGTGTGGGCATATTCATCACACCTCCCCCTGAAGAGGGACACAGGAGAGACAGTGATCCACCTACAGTATCACATTCTCTTCTGTGACCCCACTACCATGTCTTTCCATGGCAGCGCCCATCTACCTCTATATCATCAGCTACTAAAAACACCAAAGGGTCAGGTTTCTGATTATTTTCATTTAGGTGACACATGGCTTTTACACAAGTTTCCATGTCATGCCAAGCTCTGAACAAATTACTGTGGTACACAGTCTCGCTCTTCCATCCCTCCCCTACTGCCAACACATAATTGACATCTTAGGTATGTGGCACTATTAGCTGGGGACTTTCCCAGGCAGCCTGTAGCTTGGTGAGCTGCATAGGGCTCAGCACCAGGCCCTTGTGGCCCAACTCAAAGGTGCCCTCCCTTATGCTGCAGTCACACCAGAGCTTCTGTTTCACTTGCACAGGGTTCAGGTCATTCTACTCCATTCCCCTTAGGGACTGCAACTCCTCCCTGCACGTCACCATGTACGACACCACTGATGTTTCAGGGGGAATCAATTTACCTTCCCACTTTTTTCTAACCAAATCTAAGGCGCAGCACACAATGCACCCATATAGGAGTCCAGAGGGTGAGAAGACAGAGGGTTCCTGTGGCATCTTGCGGTATGCAAAGAGTCAACATGGCAGGAACCCCTCCTGGTCTCTTCCCTGAGACTCCACAAAAGTCCTAAGTATTTGGTTTAGGGTGCTAGAATGGGGTTCAGACCTGTGGGAGTACTCAGCAGTGCCAAACATAGACACAACCTTCTCATCAACCTTAGGGGTAGTCTCTGAAGCTATTGCCTCTCCCATGTCTGGTTGTTGGTGAAGGATACCTCCTTCTACCATGTGCCTTAAGTACAGCACCTCACTCATGCCTTCTGGGCAGTCCTGGCCTCCAGCTCATCTGATCTTGTCTGAATCACTGCTGGTTCAGGTACGGAGTACTTCCCTATTTCACTCTGCTCTGGCTCCATCTCCATACAAAGTATCTGGGATTGATCATTGTCAATCTCTAGCTCCCTGAGACCTGCAACAGGAAAGGGAACTTTTGCAACCTCAATGTCAGTCGTTGGAGACAAAGTACAAGAAGACACCACATTTTTAAAAAGTTGGTCACCATCCTGCATTTCTAATTCAAGGGGTAGGATCAGCTGTGGCTCTGACACATGGTGCAATAGAAGCAATAGAGATAGCAGGAACACATACTACCTGAGATGAGTCACACGGTGTAATAGAAGCAATAGAGATAGCAGGAACACATACTACCTGAGATGAGTCACACGGTGCAATAGAAGCAATAGAGATAGCAGGAGCACATACTACCTGAGATGTGTCACACGGTGTAATAGAAGCAATAGAGATAGCAGGAACACATACTACCTGAGATGTGTCACATGGTGTAATAGAAGCAATAGAGATAACAGGAACACATACTACCTGAGATGAGTCATATGGTGCAATAGAAGCAATAGAGATAGCAGGAACACATACTACCTGAGATGAGTCATATGGAGCAATAGAAGCAATAGAGATAGCAGGAACACATACTACCTGAGATGAGTCACACGGTGCAATAGAAGCAATAGAGATAGCAGGAACACATACTACCTGAGATGAGTCATATGGTGCAATAGAAGCAATAGAGATAGCATGTACACATACTACCTGAGGTGAGTCACATGGTACAATAGAAGCAATAGAGATAGCAGGAACACATACTACCTGAGATGAGTCACATGCTGCAATAGAAGCAATAGAGATAGCTGGAGCACATACTACCTGAGATGAGTCACACGGTGTAATGGAAGCAATAGAGATAGCAGGAACACATACTACCTGAGATGTGTCACACGGTGTAATAGAAACAATAGAGATATCAGGAACACATACTACCTGAGATGAGTCACACGGTGTAATAGAAGCAATAGAGATTGCAGGAACACATACTACCTGAGATGTGTCACACGGTGTAATAGAAGCAATAGAGATAGCAGGAGCACATACTACCTGAGATGAGTCACACGGTGTAATAGAAGCAATAGAGATAGCAGGAACACATACTACCTGAGATGAGTCATATGGTTTAATAGAAGCAATAGAGATAGCAGGAACACATACTATCTGAGATGTGTCACACGGTGTAATAGAAGCAATAGAGATAGCAGGAACACACACTACCTGAGATGAGTCATACGGTTTAATAGAAGCAATAGAGATAGCAGGAACACATACTACCTGAGATGAGTCATACGGTTTAATAGAAGCAATAGAGATAGCAGGAACACATACTACCTGAGATGTGTCACATGGTGTAATAGAAGCAATAGAGATAGCAGGAACACATACTACCTGAGATGAGTCATATGGTGCAATAGAAGCAATAGAGATAGCAGGAACACATACTACCTGAGATGTGTCACATGGTGTAATAGAAGCAATAGAGATAGCAGGAACACATACTACCTGAGATGAGTCACACAGTGTAATAGAAGCAATAGAGATAGCAGGAACACATACTACCTGAGATGTGTCACACGGTGTAATAGAAGCAATAGAGATAGCAGGAACACATACTACCTGAGATGAGTCACACAGTGTAATAGAAGCAATAGAGATAGCAGGAACACATACTACCTGAGATGTGTCACACGGTGTAATAGAAGCAATAGAGATAGCAGGAACACATACTACCTGAGATGAGTCACACGGTGTAATAGAAGCAATAGAGATAGCAGGAACACATACTACCTGAGATGAGTCACACAGTGTAATAGAAGCAATAGAGATAGCAGGAACAAATACTACCTGAGAAGAGTCACACGGTGCAATAGAAGCAATAGAGATTGCAGGAACACATACTACCTGAGATGTGTCACATGGTGTAATAGAAGCAATAGAGATAGCAGGAGCACATACTACCTGAGATGAGTCACATGGTGCAATAGAAGCAATAGAGATTGCAGGAACACATACTACCTGAGATGTGTCACATGGTGCAATAGAAGCAATATAGATTGCAGGAACACATACTACTAGAGATGAGTCACATGGTGCAATAGAAGCAATAGAGATTGCAGGAACACATACTACCTGAGATGTGTCACATGGTGCAATAGAAGCAATAGAGATTGCAGGAACACATACTACCTGAGAAGTGTCACATGGTGCAATAGAAGCAATAGAGATAGCAGGAACACATACTACCTGAGATGTGTTACACGATGTAATAGAAGCAATAGAGATAGCAGGAACACATACTACCTGAGATGAGTCACAAGGTGCAATAGAAGCAATAGAGATAGCAGGAGCACATACTACCTGAGGTGAGACACATGGTGTAATAGAAGCAATAGAGATAGCAGGAACACATACTACCTGAGAATACCTGAGATGTGTCACACGGTGTAATAGAAGCAATAGAGATAGCAGGAACACATACTACCTGAGATGAGTCACACGGTGTAATAGAAGCAATAGAGATAGCAGCAACACATACTACCTGAGATGAGTCACACGGTGTAATAGAAGCAATAGAGATAGCAGGAACACATACTACCTGAGGTGAGACACATGGTGTAATAGAAGCAATAGAGATAGCAGGAACACATACTACCTGAGATGTGTCACACGGTGTAATAGAAGCAATAGAGATTGCAGGAACACATACTACCTGAGATGTGTCACACGGTGTAATAGAAGCAATAGAGATAGCAGGAACACACACTACCTGAGATGTGTCACACGGTGTAATAGAAGCAATAGAGATAGCAGGAACACATACTACCTGAGATGAGTCACACAGTGTAATAGAAGCAATAGAGATAGCAGGAACACATACTACCTGAGGTGAGACACATGGTGTAATAGAAGCAATAGAGATAGCAGGAACACATACTACCTGAGGTGAGACACATGGTGTAATAGAAGCAATAGAGATAGCAGGAGCACATACTACCTGAGGTGAGACACATGGTGTAATAGAAGCAATAGAGATAGCAGGAGCACATACTACCTGAGGTGAGACACATGGTGTAATAGAAGCAATAGAGATAGCAGGAACACATACTACCTGAGATGAGTCACACGGTGTAATAGAAGCAATAGAGATAGCAGCAACACATACTACCTGAGATGAGTCACACAGTGTAATAGAAGCAATAGAGATAGCAGGAACACATACTACCTGAGGTGAGACACATGGTGTAATAGAAGCAATAGAGATAGCAGGAACACATACTACCTGAGATGTGTCACACGGTGTAATAGAAGCAATAGAGATTGCAGGAACACATACTACCTGAGATGTGTCACACGGTGTAATAGAAGCAATAGAGATAGCAGGAACACACACTACCTGAGATGTGTCACACGGTGTAATAGAAGCAATAGAGATAGCAGGAACACATACTACCTGAGATGTGTTACACAGTGTAATAGAAGCAATAGAGATTGCAGGAACACATACTACCTGAGATGTGTCACGCGGTGTAATAGAAGCAATAGAGATAGCAGGAACACACACTACCTGAGATGTGTCACACGGTGTAATAGAAGCAATAGAGATAGCAGGAACACATACTACCTGAGATGAGTCACACAGTGTAATAGAAGCAATAGAGATAGCAGGAACACATACTACCTGAGGTGAGACACATGGTGTAATAGAAGCAATAGAGATAGCAGGAACACATACTACCTGATATTAGTCACACGGTGTAATAGAAGCAGTAGAGATAGCAGGAACACATACTACCTGAGATGAGTCGCACGGTGTAATAGAAGCAGTAGAGATATCAGGAACACATACTACCTGAAATGAGTCATACGGTGTAATAGAAGCAGTAGAGATAGCAGGAACACATACTACCTGAGATGTGTCACACGGTGTAATAGAATCAGTAGAGATAGCAGGAACACATACTACCTGAGATGTGTCACACGGTGTAATAGAAGCAATAGAGATAGCAGGAGCACATACTACCTGAGATGTGTCACACGGTGTAATAGAAGCAATAGAGATTGCAGGAACACATACTACCTGAGATGAGTCACATGGTGTAATAGAAGCAATAGAGATAGCAGGAACACATACTACCTGAGATGTGTCACACGGTGTAATAGAAGCAATAGAGATAGCAGGAACACATACTACCTGAGATGAGTCACACGGTGTAATAGAAGCAATAGAGATAGCAGGAACACATACTACCTGAGATGAGTCACACGGTGTAATAGAAGCAATAGAGATAGCAGGAACACATACTACCTGAGATGAGTCATACGGTTTAATAAAAGCAATAGAGATAGCAGGAACACATACTACCTGAGATGTGTCACACGGTGTAATAGAAGCAATAGAGATAGCAGGAACACATACTACCTGAGATGAGTCACAAAGTGCAATAGAAGCAATAGAGATAGCAGGAACACATACTACCTGAGATGAGTCACACGGTGTAATAGAAGCAATAGAGATAGCAGGAACACATACTACCTGAGATGAGTCACACGGTGTAATAGAAGCAATAGAGATAGCAGGAACACATACTACCTGAGATGAGTCATATGGTTTAATAGAAGCAATAGAGATAGCAGGAACACATACTATCTGAGATGTGTCACACGGTGTAATAGAAGCAATAGAGATAGCAGGAACACACACTACCTGAGATGAGTCATACGGTTTAATAGAAGCAATAGAGATAGCAGGAACACATACTACCTGAGATGAGTCATACGGTTTAATAGAAGCAATAGAGATAGCAGGAACACATACTACCTGAGATGTGTCACATGGTGTAATAGAAGCAATAGAGATAGCAGGAACACATACTACCTGAGATGAGTCATATGGTGCAATAGAAGCAATAGAGATAGCAGGAACACATACTACCTGAGATGTGTCACATGGTGTAATAGAAGCAATAGAGATAGCAGGAACACATACTACCTGAGATGAGTCACACAGTGTAATAGAAGCAATAGAGATAGCAGGAACACATACTACCTGAGATGTGTCACACGGTGTAATAGAAGCAATAGAGATAGCAGGAACACATACTACCTGAGATGAGTCACACGGTGTAATAGAAGCAATAGAGATAGCAGGAACACATACTACCTGAGATGAGTCACACGGTGTAATAGAAGCAATAGAGATAGCAGGAACACATACTACCTGAGATGAGTCATATGGTTTAATAGAAGCAATAGAGATAGCAGGAACACATACTATCTGAGATGTGTCACACGGTGTAATAGAAGCAATAGAGATAGCAGGAACACACACTACCTGAGATGAGTCATACGGTTTAATAGAAGCAATAGAGATAGCAGGAACACATACTACCTGAGATGAGTCATACGGTTTAATAGAAGCAATAGAGATAGCAGGAACACATACTACCTGAGATGTGTCACATGGTGTAATAGAAGCAATAGAGATAGCAGGAACACATACTACCTGAGATGAGTCATATGGTGCAATAGAAGCAATAGAGATAGCAGGAACACATACTACCTGAGATGTGTCACATGGTGTAATAGAAGCAATAGAGATAGCAGGAACACATACTACCTGAGATGAGTCACACAGTGTAATAGAAGCAATAGAGATAGCAGGAACACATACTACCTGAGATGTGTCACACGGTGTAATAGAAGCAATAGAGATAGCAGGAACACATACTACCTGAGATGAGTCACACAGTGTAATAGAAGCAATAGAGATAGCAGGAACACATACTACCTGAGATGAGTCACACGGTGCAATAGAAGCAATAGAGATAGCAGGAGCACATACTACCTGAGATGTGTCACACGGTGTAATAGAAGCAATAGAGATAGCAGGAACACATACTACCTGAGATGTGTCACATGGTGTAATAGAAGCAATAGAGATAACAGGAACACATACTACCTGAGATGAGTCATATGGTGCAATAGAAGCAATAGAGATAGCAGGAACACATACTACCTGAGATGAGTCATATGGAGCAATAGAAGCAATAGAGATAGCAGGAACACATACTACCTGAGATGAGTCACACGGTGCAATAGAAGCAATAGAGATAGCAGGAACACATACTACCTGAGATGAGTCATATGGTGCAATAGAAGCAATAGAGATAGCATGTACACATACTACCTGAGGTGAGTCACATGGTACAATAGAAGCAATAGAGATAGCAGGAACACATACTACCTGAGATGAGTCACATGCTGCAATAGAAGCAATAGAGATAGCTGGAGCACATACTACCTGAGATGAGTCACACGGTGTAATGGAAGCAATAGAGATAGCAGGAACACATACTACCTGAGATGTGTCACACGGTGTAATAGAAACAATAGAGATATCAGGAACACATACTACCTGAGATGAGTCACACGGTGTAATAGAAGCAATAGAGATTGCAGGAACACATACTACCTGAGATGTGTCACACGGTGTAATAGAAGCAATAGAGATAGCAGGAGCACATACTACCTGAGATGAGTCACACGGTGTAATAGAAGCAATAGAGATAGCAGGAACACATACTACCTGAGATGAGTCATATGGTTTAATAGAAGCAATAGAGATAGCAGGAACACATACTATCTGAGATGTGTCACACGGTGTAATAGAAGCAATAGAGATAGCAGGAACACACACTACCTGAGATGAGTCATACGGTTTAGTAGAAGCAATAGAGATAGCAGGAACACATACTACCTGAGATGAGTCATACGGTTTAATAGAAGCAATAGAGATAGCAGGAACACATACTACCTGAGATGTGTCACATGGTGTAATAGAAGCAATAGAGATAGCAGGAACACATACTACCTGAGATGAGTCATATGGTGCAATAGAAGCAATAGAGATAGCAGGAACACATACTACCTGAGATGTGTCACATGGTGTAATAGAAGCAATAGAGATAGCAGGAACACATACTACCTGAGATGAGTCACACAGTGTAATAGAAGCAATAGAGATAGCAGGAACACATACTACCTGAGATGTGTCACACGGTGTAATAGAAGCAATAGAGATAGCAGGAACACATACTACCTGAGATGAGTCACACAGTGTAATAGAAGCAATAGAGATAGCAGGAACACATACTACCTGAGATGTGTCACACGGTGTAATAGAAGCAATAGAGATAGCAGGAACACATACTACCTGAGATGAGTCACACGGTGTAATAGAAGCAATAGAGATAGCAGGAACACATACTACCTGAGATGAGTCACACAGTGTAATAGAAGCAATAGAGATAGCAGGAACAAATACTACCTGAGAAGAGTCACACGGTGCAATAGAAGCAATAGAGATTGCAGGAACACATACTACCTGAGATGTGTCACATGGTGTAATAGAAGCAATAGAGATAGCAGGAGCACATACTACCTGAGATGAGTCACATGGTGCAATAGAAGCAATAGAGATTGCAGGAACACATACTACCTGAGATGTGTCACATGGTGCAATAGAAGCAATATAGATTGCAGGAACACATACTACTAGAGATGAGTCACATGGTGCAATAGAAGCAATAGAGATTGCAGGAACACATACTACCTGAGATGTGTCACATGGTGCAATAGAAGCAATAGAGATTGCAGGAACACATACTACCTGAGAAGTGTCACATGGTGCAATAGAAGCAATAGAGATAGCAGGAACACATACTACCTGAGATGTGTTACACGATGTAATAGAAGCAATAGAGATAGCAGGAACACATACTACCTGAGATGAGTCACAAGGTGCAATAGAAGCAATAGAGATAGCAGGAGCACATACTACCTGAGGTGAGACACATGGTGTAATAGAAGCAATAGAGATAGCAGGAACACATACTACCTGAGAATACCTGAGATGTGTCACACGGTGTAATAGAAGCAATAGAGATAGCAGGAACACATACTACCTGAGATGAGTCACACGGTGTAATAGAAGCAATAGAGATAGCAGCAACACATACTACCTGAGATGAGTCACACGGTGTAATAGAAGCAATAAATATAGCAGGAACACATACTACCTGAGGTGAGACACATGGTGTAATAGAAGCAATAGAGATAGCAGGAACACATACTACCTGAGATGTGTCACACGGTGTAATAGAAGCAATAGAGATTGCAGGAACACATACTACCTGAGATGTGTCACACGGTGTAATAGAAGCAATAGAGATAGCAGGAACACACACTACCTGAGATGTGTCACACGGTGTAATAGAAGCAATAGAGATAGCAGGAACACATACTACCTGAGATGAGTCACACAGTGTAATAGAAGCAATAGAGATAGCAGGAACACATACTACCTGAGGTGAGACACATGGTGTAATAGAAGCAATAGAGATAGCAGGAACACATACTACCTGAGGTGAGACACATGGTGTAATAGAAGCAATAGAGATAGCAGGAGCACATACTACCTGAGGTGAGACACATGGTGTAATAGAAGCAATAGAGATAGCAGGAGCACATACTACCTGAGGTGAGACACATGGTGTAATAGAAGCAATAGAGATAGCAGGAACACATACTACCTGAGATGAGTCACACGGTGTAATAGAAGCAATAGAGATAGCAGCAACACATACTACCTGAGATGAGTCACACAGTGTAATAGAAGCAATAGAGATAGCAGGAACACATACTACCTGAGGTGAGACACATGGTGTAATAGAAGCAATAGAGATAGCAGGAACACATACTACCTGAGATGTGTCACACGGTGTAATAGAAGCAATAGAGATTGCAGGAACACATACTACCTGAGATGTGTCACACGGTGTAATAGAAGCAATAGAGATAGCAGGAACACACACTACCTGAGATGTGTCACACGGTGTAATAGAAGCAATAGAGATAGCAGGAACACATACTACCTGAGATGTGTTACACAGTGTAATAGAAGCAATAGAGATTGCAGGAACACATACTACCTGAGATGTGTCACGCGGTGTAATAGAAGCAATAGAGATAGCAGGAACACACACTACCTGAGATGTGTCACACGGTGTAATAGAAGCAATAGAGATAGCAGGAACACATACTACCTGAGATGAGTCACACAGTGTAATAGAAGCAATAGAGATAGCAGGAACACATACTACCTGAGGTGAGACACATGGTGTAATAGAAGCAATAGAGATAGCAGGAACACATACTACCTGATATTAGTCACACGGTGTAATAGAAGCAGTAGAGATAGCAGGAACACATACTACCTGAGATGAGTCGCACGGTGTAATAGAAGCAGTAGAGATATCAGGAACACATACTACCTGAGATGAGTCATACGGTGTAATAGAAGCAGTAGAGATAGCAGGAACACATACTACCTGAGATGTGTCACACGGTGTAATAGAATCAGTAGAGATAGCAGGAACACATACTACCTGAGATGTGTCACACGGTGTAATAGAAGCAATAGAGATAGCAGGAGCACATACTACCTGAGATGTGTCACACGGTGTAATAGAAGCAATAGAGATTGCAGGAACACATACTACCTGAGATGAGTCACATGGTGTAATAGAAGCAATAGAGATAGCAGGAACACATACTACCTGAGATGTGTCACACGGTGTAATAGAAGCAATAGAGATAGCAGGAACACATACTACCTGAGATGAGTCACACGGTGTAATAGAAGCAATAGAGATAGCAGGAACACATACTACCTGAGATGAGTCACACGGTGTAATAGAAGCAATAGAGATAGCAGGAACACATACTACCTGAGATGAGTCATACGGTTTAATAAAAGCAATAGAGATAGCAGGAACACATACTACCTGAGATGTGTCACACGGTGTAATAGAAGCAATAGAGATAGCAGGAACACATACTACCTGAGATGAGTCACAAAGTGCAATAGAAGCAATAGAGATAGCAGGAACACATACTACCTGAGATGAGTCACACGGTGTAATAGAAGCAATAGAGATAGCAGGAACACATACTACCTGAGATGAGTCACACGGTGTAATAGAAGCAATAGAGATAGCAGGAACACATACTACCTGAGATGAGTCATATGGTTTAATAGAAGCAATAGAGATAGCAGGAACACATACTATCTGAGATGTGTCACACGGTGTAATAGAAGCAATAGAGATAGCAGGAACACACACTACCTGAGATGAGTCATACGGTTTAATAGAAGCAATAGAGATAGCAGGAACACATACTACCTGAGATGAGTCATACGGTTTAATAGAAGCAATAGAGATAGCAGGAACACATACTACCTGAGATGTGTCACATGGTGTAATAGAAGCAATAGAGATAGCAGGAACACATACTACCTGAGATGAGTCATATGGTGCAATAGAAGCAATAGAGATAGCAGGAACACATACTACCTGAGATGTGTCACATGGTGTAATAGAAGCAATAGAGATAGCAGGAACACATACTACCTGAGATGAGTCACACAGTGTAATAGAAGCAATAGAGATAGCAGGAACACATACTACCTGAGATGTGTCACACGGTGTAATAGAAGCAATAGAGATAGCAGGAACACATACTACCTGAGATGAGTCACACAGTGTAATAGAAGCAATAGAGATAGCAGGAACACATACTACCTGAGATGTGTCACACGGTGTAATAGAAGCAATAGAGATAGCAGGAACACATACTACCTGAGATGAGTCACACGGTGTAATAGAAGCAATAGAGATAGCAGGAACACATACTACCTGAGATGAGTCACACAGTGTAATAGAAGCAATAGAGATAGCAGGAACAAATACTACCTGAGAAGAGTCACACGGTGCAATAGAAGCAATAGAGATTGCAGGAACACATACTACCTGAGATGTGTCACATGGTGTAATAGAAGCAATAGAGATAGCAGGAGCACATACTACCTGAGATGAGTCACATGGTGCAATAGAAGCAATAGAGATTGCAGGAACACATACTACCTGAGATGTGTCACATGGTGCAATAGAAGCAATATAGATTGCAGGAACACATACTACTAGAGATGAGTCACATGGTGCAATAGAAGCAATAGAGATTGCAGGAACACATACTACCTGAGATGTGTCACATGGTGCAATAGAAGCAATAGAGATTGCAGGAACACATACTACCTGAGAAGTGTCACATGGTGCAATAGAAGCAATAGAGATAGCAGGAACACATACTACCTGAGATGTGTTACACGATGTAATAGAAGCAATAGAGATAGCAGGAACACATACTACCTGAGATGAGTCACAAGGTGCAATAGAAGCAATAGAGATAGCAGGAGCACATACTACCTGAGGTGAGACACATGGTGTAATAGAAGCAATAGAGATAGCAGGAACACATACTACCTGAGAATACCTGAGATGTGTCACACGGTGTAATAGAAGCAATAGAGATAGCAGGAACACATACTACCTGAGATGAGTCACACGGTGTAATAGAAGCAATAGAGATAGCAGCAACACATACTACCTGAGATGAGTCACACGGTGTAATAGAAGCAATAGAGATAGCAGGAACACATACTACCTGAGGTGAGACACATGGTGTAATAGAAGCAATAGAGATAGCAGGAACACATACTACCTGAGATGTGTCACACGGTGTAATAGAAGCAATAGAGATTGCAGGAACACATACTACCTGAGATGTGTCACACGGTGTAATAGAAGCAATAGAGATAGCAGGAACACACACTACCTGAGATGTGTCACACGGTGTAATAGAAGCAATAGAGATAGCAGGAACACATACTACCTGAGATGAGTCACACAGTGTAATAGAAGCAATAGAGATAGCAGGAACACATACTACCTGAGGTGAGACACATGGTGTAATAGAAGCAATAGAGATAGCAGGAACACATACTACCTGAGGTGAGACACATGGTGTAATAGAAGCAATAGAGATAGCAGGAGCACATACTACCTGAGGTGAGACACATGGTGTAATAGAAGCAATAGAGATAGCAGGAGCACATACTACCTGAGGTGAGACACATGGTGTAATAGAAGCAATAGAGATAGCAGGAACACATACTACCTGAGATGAGTCACACGGTGTAATAGAAGCAATAGAGATAGCAGCAACACATACTACCTGAGATGAGTCACACGGTGTAATAGAAGCAATAGAGATAGCAGGAACACATACTACCTGAGGTGAGACACATGGTGTAATAGAAGCAATAGAGATAGCAGGAACACATACTACCTGAGATGTGTCACACTGTGTAATAGAAGCAATAGAGATTGCAGGAACACATACTACCTGAGATGTGTCACACGGTGTAATAGAAGCAATAGAGATAGCAGGAACACACACTACCTGAGATGTGTCACACGGTGTAATAGAAGCAATAGAGATAGCAGGAACACATACTACCTGAGATGTGTTACACAGTGTAATAGAAGCAATAGAGATTGCAGGAACACATACTACCTGAGATGTGTCACACGGTGTAATAGAAGCAATAGAGATAGCAGGAACACACACTACCTGAGATGTGTCACACGGTGTAATAGAAGCAATAGAGATAGCAGGAACACATACTACCTGAGATGAGTCACACAGTGTAATAGAAGCAATAGAGATAGCAGGAACACATACTACCTGAGGTGAGGCACATGGTGTAATAGAAGCAATAGAGATAGCAGGAACACATACTACCTGATATTAGTCACACGGTGTAATAGAAGCAGTAGAGATAGCAGGAACACATACTACCTGAGATGAGTCGCACGGTGTAATAGAAGCAGTAGAGATATCAGGAACACATACTACCTGAGATGAGTCATACGGTGTAATAGAAGCAGTAGAGATAGCAGGAACACATACTACCTGAGATGTGTCACACGGTGTAATAGAATCAGTAGAGATAGCAGGAACACATACTACCTGAGATGTGTCACACGGTGTAATAGAAGCAATAGAGATAGCAGGAGCACATACTACCTGAGATGTGTCACACGGTGTAATAGAAGCAATAGAGATTGCAGGAACACATACTACCTGAGATGAGTCACATGGTGTAATAGAAGCAATAGAGATAGCAGGAACACATACTACCTGAGATGTGTCACACGGTGTAATAGAAGCAATAGAGATAGCAGGAACACATACTACCTGAGATGAGTCACACGGTGTAATAGAAGCAATAGAGATAGCAGGAACACATACTACCTGAGATGAGTCACACGGTGTAATAGAAGCAATAGAGATAGCAGGAACACATACTACCTGAGTTGAGTCATACGGTTTAATAAAAGCAATAGAGATAGCAGGAACACATACTACCTGAGATGTGTCACACGGTGTAATAGAAGCAATAGAGATAGCAGGAACACATACTACCTGAGATGAGTCACAAAGTGCAATAGAAGCAATAGAGATAGCAGGAACACATACTACCTGAGATGTGTCACACGGTGTAATAGAAGCAATAGAGATAGCAGGAACACATACTACCTGAGATGAGTCACATGGTGCAATAGAAGCAATAGAGATAGCAGGAACAACATTTGCAGGAACATATTGGGATAAGAATCGTCCAACTTCAGTGTCCACTAACACATTTGTGGGATTATTCGCAGACATTCCCACCTCTATCATAGAAATAGGATTCTAAACAATTAAGTCCTGTGCAAAATTGGCCTCCCCCTGGGCGTCTTGTGGTGGTACGCAGCTAGTACCATCAGCTTTCCTCAGCAGCGTGAACTGGGACTCCAGATGCAATATCTCAGCAGCATACTCCACGTTGACTGTAGCTGGTGAGGGCATCTTTTCCTTGCGGGCCACCTCTGTAGGCTGGGTGGCTTCTTCTCTAGCTTGTGAAATAAGCTGTTGCTGGCAGGGCCTTTCAGCATCCACCCGGCGACACTGGTCTTGCCAAAATGGGGTATGGAGTTTCCCCCAATCACATGCTCCTTGAAAAGTGCATTCAAAACACTCCTCTAGACACCACAGCTGGTATACAAGACTCATCGTTGGTCCTGGAGGAAGAATACACATGCGATAATAGCTAAAAGCTTTTGCTGGGTATTATTGTGCAGAGATTAGCTGCTTGATTATCTTACTGCGATTATTGCTGTGGAAGGAGACACCTTGCAGCTGACATTCTTCAAAGAGCTCTGCTATACCCATCATGGGCAATGTATCATCTGGATCTGGTACAACATGCTCACTCTTATCCCGTGGTGCTGATGGGGTTCTCAGCTCAGGCTCCAGCACAAGGAAATTCTCTGGGTGAGTGACATGTAAGTCTCTAGCTGCAGGCTGATACTGTAGCCTAGCCTGGTCCAGCTGGTATAAGCGTTCTGCTTGGCATTCTGCAGCTTCACATTCTGCAACCTCCCGGACAGCTTCCTTGTCTGCCACACATTCCACCACTTCCCTGGCTAGGACTGTCTGTGATAGCTGCAGGAGCAACACAAAGTCCTTTTCCCCAAAATCTTTGAGGGCGTTTTGCAAGCATTTATCCAAGGCCATAACTGCAGTGGAATTAGCAAAGGTATCCGAACTTTCCCTAGTATTGGTTGTAATGTCCAGTGTCAGAGGATTTCTCCCAACAAAGTTTGCTTTAGCATTATCCTTTCGAGCATCCTGGCCCTTATCTGCCTCGAGGAGTGCTTGGATCAGCTGATCTTTGCTTTTGTTGGTGCCGACAATCTCTCTGTCTTTACATAGGTCACAAAGCTCATCCTTTTTTAGATGCTTGTACCCAGCGGTCATCATGGATCTCACTTCTTGCCAAATAAAAATAGAAAAAAAAAACCAAGAGAAGGAGGGGACAGAAAGTATTTGCCACTGTATGTCTTTTAAAATATTATAAGCCTTGAACGTACTCTCCGGTCAATTAGAATGCTGATCCTATCCAGAATCACACAACTAATTGACTTAAGATCTTATAAAAATAAAAATGATTATCCCACCACTTGCCACCAATTTGTCATTAACCCGGGCTGACTCACAGATACAACAATCTGGATCAGCTGGTTGGTATGCCGGTGCACCACGGTCACTTACCAAAATACACAGTTCTTCTGCAACCACGCAGACTGTTCTCCGGAGGTCTGCAATCTCCCAATAGATTAATAATAAATCACATTCAAATGACACACAAATTGTTGGATGGGCCTATCCAGGCACGCATGTTCAATAAGAATCACAGATAATATGCTAGATTAAATGTGTTTAATCCAAAAAAAATCTCCAAGGCTTAGTTACAAAAATATTAATAAAATTACAAATAGATTATAATGCAAATATTTTCTTAAAAAATAAAAGAGAGAAATAATTCAGAGTACCTAAGACAACTTACACTAAAGTTCTTAGCACTGCTGATGGGATGGGGGATCTCACCCAAAGGAATATCCTGATGCACTCCCAGAACTGACTGTCTGAACCCCAAGGAGTGAACATTGAATGATGGATGGTATTCCTTTTTTATACATCCCTAATTCTTTGTTCATCATAATTAACAGGGTCTCCCTATCACGTCAGCAAAGTTTGAGTCCATGTTTCCCCTTCTAGTCCTATAGTAAATACCAGAATAATTATCTCAGCCTCTATAACATAACAAGAGTCTTTAGAAGTAGGGCACTGAAGTAACAGGAGGTCTGGTTCTGGGATTATGATCTAGGACACTGCCTTCAGGGGTCATAAAAAGGGAGAGTTATTCACACATGACCTCACACTTTGAGGGATATACATCACTTTGTTATCTGAAAGCCATTCACTTTATTTACAATTCACCTTTTGATAAACCTAGTCCTTCCTGACCTGCACACAGAATAACAATTGTTTATACAGAATATAAAATGACAGAACATCACACATTATACAATATCATAATTTGTGAGGGCATATTCATCACAACCGTAGAAAAGTATAATTTTATTAAAATAAACATGCACACACTATCTCACATACTCACCTAGTATCCCTGAAGCCATTCTGTCCTCTTCTCCAGTAAATTATCCTATGGATTACCTTTAAAAAAAATGTCAGACTCACCTCCTCCTGGATAAGGTCCTCTGCAAACAATCCAGGGTCTTGGCAAAATAAAAAAACCGAGACACCCAGACCCACGGACATTAGTAGTGTTGTATAAGAGCACTACAACCCAAATGACAGCTCCGCCCGGGATTTCAGTACAGAAATCCCGGTGCAGAGCGGTCATTGGCTAAGAGGGGCAAGCCTTCCACCTCTTAGCCAATGAGCGGTTCTCACCATTGAATTCAATGGTGAGAACCGAGTGTGCCCTTTTCAAAAATGGCACCTCAGCGCCATTTTTGAAATTCAAAGATGGGTGCTGTGAGCCAATCATGGCTCGCAACGTAATCGCCCCGCCCCCTCAGCTGGCTTAATTACAGCCAGCGCGATCCCCATACATTCAGTCAACAGACGGGGAGCTGGAGAGACCAGCTGAATCATGAAGATGCCGGGAAGCCCTGGATGGGCGGCGGCCATGCAAAAGAGCTTAATTGCTGCCGCACTCCACAGGAAGATGCCATAGAAGTCCTTGGGGAAGCGGCAGCCATGTAAAAGAGCTTAAAGGCTGCCGCCCCTTAGGTGAAGGTGTGGCATAATAAACCATTTTTAAAAATGGTGTATGTTTGTTTTATTTTAATATTTCTTATGCTGGGGTACTACAGGTGCCACCAGGACCGTAATGCCCCACCTGCTGGAACTTATGGTTCTCCAAGTACCAGTATGCAGGGATGCCTCCTGGGACTTGTAGTACTACTGCAAAAGATAATATTTATATTTCCTTATGCACCAACTTTACATCATCAACCTGGCACCCACCACCCAGGGGTGCCGGGGATAGCCCTGGGCTATCTGCCTGGGCCTGGGGTGCCCTGAGGAGGGATACCTCTATTTGGGGGTGTCCCCAGCTCCCCATTGATCCCTGGCCTGGGCTGACTAGCAGTCAGGGGTGATGCTTCAGCTGGGGGGCCTGGTGAAAGGTCTCCCCTGGCTGTGGCATCACCCCCCCACTAGACGGAGTCTAGTGCTGGTTCTGGGAAATCCAGGGGGGGCCCTATGCATTTCCCCCTCTGTATTTCCAGAACCAGGACTGGCTCAGAGCTCTTTGCTGGTTGCGCTAAATACGGGGGACCCCTATGTCATTTGTCCCCCATATTTTGGCAACCAGGACAGGTTCAGAAAGCCTGGTGCTGGTTGTGCTAAATACAGGGGACCCCTATGTCATTTGTCCCCTGTATTTAGCACAACCAGTACTGGGGCTCCAAAGCCAGGAGCTGGTTGTTTTCTGGAGGGGGTGGGGCTACATTTTATTTGTTTTTTTTACACATTCAAGTTTTAACATAGATGCATAGATCTCACTACTGCATTAGTCCATCTGTGACTTATTGATTTGATTTTCTCAGGTGTATGCGCACTACCAGTGAGCACTCTGTCACCCACTGATGCCCCCTTTGCACAGCACCACTGCAACTGCTGTGCACCACTGCTGCTGCCGCTACCCCACATACCCACAGCCATCTCACACTCTGCACCACCCAAACCAACCTTCTGTGTGCTGTCCCCTCTTCCACCTGCGTTAGAGTACCATTTTATTTCCCTTCTCCCCTGCAGGTGGCCCGGTTAGCTCATCCAAACCCTGATAGTTAATACATTTTAAAAAAAGCTATGAAATTCCATATACAAAAAATCTTACCGTTTCATATGTCCCATTAAGGCTGGTTAGACATGATCTGAAAATTCACAAAACTATTGATTTTCTGCCACTCAAACTTCAAAAGCAATGAAATTACAATCATTAAGGCTGGTGCCTTAATGGACGTGTTCCTTGTGCAATACAGATATGGTATGCCATCACACCCTGTGGTTAACTGCAGATTCAGCACTCTCACAGAATGAGATTGCTGTCACTCACAAAATGGTGGAGCTGATAATTCACAGAATTGTGTGCTCATTGGAATACACACATGCAGTCTATGCAATTGAGGTTTGAGCAGTTATGTGGCTCCCACATCCCACTCAGTGCCCACAATCTTCCCATTTGATCACCAAAACAATCTCACTGGCTTCCAACATCTTTCTCACTGCACACATTTATCTCATTTGGAATACACCTTCAGGTCCCTTATTTTAAAAAAAATATAATATTCTGTCTATTCATGTACAATTTCTTCCCCTATATGCCTCCATGCTGCCATATATTCCCCAATCCCTACTGCTGTGTGGTCTCCCAACTGTGATAGGCTGTGTTCTCTCATCTGCACCAATGTTTTTCCCCCAGCCGCACCGCCCTGCATCTGTGCCTTCTCCACAGCCACGTTGCTGTCTTTCTCTCATCTGTGGCATGCTTTCTTCCTCCATCTGCACTACTCTGGTCCCTCAACCGTGCAACTCTGTCTCCCCCCACCACCCACGCCACTGTGTCTTAATCCCCATCCACAACAATCTGTCTTCCCCAGTCCCTACTGATGTGTGGTCTACGAACTATGGTAGTCTGTGTTCTCTCATCCACACCAATCTGTCTTTCTCCATCTGCACTACCCTGCATCTGTGCCACTCTGTTTCCTTCTGCACAACTGCCTTCTCCTAAGTCACGCCGCTGTCTTCCTTTCATCTGTGGCATTCTTTCTTCCTCCCTCTGCACCACTCTGTCCCCCCCAACTGTGCAACTCGTGTCTCCTCCCCCCACCTGCACTACTCTTTCTTCCTACCCATCCACACTAATCTGTCTTCCCAAATCCCTACTGTTGCATGTTCTCCTATTTGTGCTAGTCTGTATTCCCTTATCAGCACCAATCTATCTTTACCCATCTGCACTTCTCTGTCTTCCCATGTCCATGTCACTCTCTTCCTCCATCTACATTGCTATCCTCCCAAACTGTACCACTCTGTTTCCCCCCATCTGCACCACTGTTTTCCACTCATCTGCATTACTTTGGCTACCCCCCTATGTACTGCTTAACCTTCCCTCCTCTACATGCCTTTGTGTCTCACCTATCCACAATGCTGTGTCTACTCCCCCCATCCACACCCGTTTTATCCCATCTGTAAAGCTCTATTTTCTGCTTTGACCTCAGTTGCATAGACTGCAGTTGCATAGACTGCATATGTGTATTCCAAAGAGCACACAATTCTGTGAAGTAACAGCTCCACCACTTTGTGAGTGACAGCAATCTCATTCTGTGAGAGTGCTGAATCTGTAGTTACCCACAGGGTATGATGGTATACCATATCTGTATTGCACAAGGAACATGTCCATTAAGGCGTCATTGCTTTTTGAAGTTTGAGTGGCAGAAACTCAATAGGTTTTGTGAATTTTCAGATCATGTCTAAGCTGCCCTAATGGGATATATGAAACCATAAGACTTTTTGCCTATTTAATATATATATATATATATATATATATATGTATATATATTTCTATATATATTTCTATATATAAAAACACCCGAATGATACATTAACTTCAAGCACAATGTTTGGTCTTCAGAGCAAATAAAGAGTTCCTGAAATAACACTTTGTAGGCACCACAGTCATGCCTGGCGGGCATTGTCTTTATTTACACAGGTGAGTGGTGTATTTTACATTATGTTTATACCTTCACAAAGGGACAGGTGCATCCTGAAACATTGGTGGTGTCACAGATGTATATTTTATACAATTTTACATATAGTAATTCTCCGAGTGTCACTGCCTGTTTGTACCAATCATTATATATATATATATATATATATATATTTGCAGAGTATTTGCACTTGCATCTTCAACAGCTGTCAACATTCAGGGTGTTCCCCCTGGAATGGAACCTGGTCCAGAATCATGCAGTCAATAGTAGAAAATGGGGGCACTCACCAGAGCAACATATTAGCAAATATAGTTTTTTTAATGCTTACACAGCAAATCCAGAAAACATGTCTGTCAACATTTCAGTCATGACCTTTCCCAAGACCTCCAACTAAGCATTATTGCAGCAAAAGCAGCATATAAAATCTGGAGATAAAAGCACAAACCACCTTACCTGAGACTTCCTTAAATAGTCACCATTCTCACATCTCTCACTGCCGCATCCATCCAGACCGGAAGTGAAGTGCATTCCATAGTGTGGAGCATATTTTACTGGAACCAGAAGAATTTGCGCAGTGTAGTAGCAACTTCGTATGCAACCCAGTACCATCAAGTGTACCTCATTGCAGGCTAACTAAACCTGTAAATCCAAACGACAGTGAGGCGCGTTCAACTATGTGGTATGCATCTCACTGAAACTGGAAGTGCACCTGTAAAAGGGCAAATACCCCTGAAGGTGCAAGGAAACCATCTTACAATTTGTTCCTACTAAGTAAACACAACCTAAGCAGGTACCTTAAACAAACCTGCACATTGTAATATTAAAGTAAACAAAAAGTGTATAATGAACAGCAAATGTACAAGCTACTAGCTATCAGATTTCCCACAAAGTGAATGTAAGGAATGTAGGCTATCAAGAGAGGCTCTGATACCCACTATACATATTTATAATCTACAAGACATCACAGGGGCATAGTAACCATATACATATATGTTACAAACATTTTGCATCTTTTCATATTGTTTAATAAGGTTTTTTCAAAACACTAGTATATCCTTAAAATGGATCCCAAGAAAAAAATATTAGTATCCCATAACCTCACACTATCCACCATCTATTAAAAAAAAAATACAAAAGACAGAAGAAAAAATTATCCAAAAAAGAAAAATCCACCACATAATATATAATAAAATAACCAATGCAGGTAACTCATCTCAAAAAAACATTTAGGGGGTTGTATTCATTATTACCCCTAGGGGCTAATGTGTCCAAGGGAAAAAAAAACACTTTGCCCCTAATTTCTGGAGGCTTAATTCACGGTTTCCTTCTCTAGGTAATATACAAGATTTCAATGATGCTACCTGATGATCCGCTTGTAGGAAGTGTACCACTTCTGGCTTATCAGAGGTACCCGAGTTGATGGCTTGTCTGATAAAGCAATGATGGTTTTCCATTCTCTCACAGGTTGTCAGGCCCACATACACTAAACCTCATGGTCAAGTGAGTAAATAGATGACATGGTCTAGTAAACAATGAAGATTGTTCTTAATTTTGATAGGTTACCCACCTTGAGGGTGTGAGAATGTAGGGCCAGCCAATAGGGACATGCACATCACACAACTCCTACATTTAAAGCACCTTAGCTTATCGATTCATGTGGGGCAACTCATCAGTTCCATAAGTAAATCTTTCCAATTGCGTCCATTGCAAAAATCTATCAATGGGGATCTGACAGGATCTGAGGCCACCACATGCCAGTTTTTTTTCACCGATCTCTTCACGTTTCTAGACATACTGTATAGTCAAATTGACTTACAAAGGTCATCCGGTTGTTGCCAATAGCTTTTTATTTGTTGGTCAGCCTCTTCCTTGCTCTGATCAAACAGCTTTCAATGATGTTGTTAGAGTAACCACTTTGTTTGAACTGTGAATTTGTGCCTCTGCAGTCTCCACCTCAGTGTTATTTTGAAAGACACAAAGAAAGTAGTCCTGGCAGGTGATTAAAAGTTGCAAAAAGCAACAAGTTCTGGTCTGTATTTTTGCGAAAGAGGGTAGTCCCCTATAAGGGTCCTTTTTTGAAAATTGTGATATCTAAAAAAATCTAGAGAGCCCACATCTGCTTTAAAAGTAAAACAAACTGGATTATTCAAAAAATTAACCGTGTTCCAAGTTCTGTAGCATACTGGACCAAATCAGGAATTTGTCATCAATATACCTCTTACAATAGTGGATATTTTCCCCTAAACATAGGCAAGATGTTGCTCTCCTCATAGTCATACATTAATATTATGGCATATGCTGGCATGAGGTTTGAGCCAATCGCAGTCCCGGAGGTTTGTAGGAAATACTCGTCATCATATATGAAGTGATTATATAAGGACCAAACCCAACAGGTCCAAGATAAATTTAATCTGTGGACCCTGGATAGGTTTGGCTTGTAACAACTTTCTCATGAGGGATGATGGTATAAAGTGAAGATACATCTAAGGATACCTATAGTGTATCCTCTGATAGATCTAAGATATACTTTAACTTGTCCATGAAATCCCCAGTGTCCTTCACATAACTTGGTATTGAGGGTTCAACCTCTTGCAAATAGTTTTCAACAAATTGGGCGAGAGGCTGGAGAAGAGAACCACAGGCTGAAATAATCGGATGGCCAGATGGGTCAATAAGTGATTTATGCACTTT
This sequence comes from Taudactylus pleione, assembly GCA_031769625.1. Taxonomy (NCBI): domain Eukaryota; kingdom Metazoa; phylum Chordata; class Amphibia; order Anura; family Myobatrachidae; genus Taudactylus; species Taudactylus pleione. The sequence continues at coordinate 2,383,258 of JAUIMM010000317.1, read as the reverse complement.
TGGCAAGGTATAAAAAAATTGGGCAGACATAGGTGATTCCACCAGTAGAAAATTGTAGATTCTTTCATCCAGCCACCCACAATGTACAGCATTTGTAACCACAGACTCAATCAATCTTTGTATCACAGGCATGGGATTTTCAGACAACCTTCTATAAGTCAAGATATCAGAGACTTGGCACCTGATCTCATGATCATTATCCTCCCAATCTTGAACCACGTTAGCCCCACCCTTGTCTGTGTGGTGTATCTTTATTGAGGTATCATTTTTTATGGACCACAAAGCCTACCTCTGCTCCTTAGATAAATTGTTGTATTGATGCACAAGCACTGCCCCAATGATACCTTGAGTCATAAGCCACTGAAATGTGCAGATTCTAGAATATAGTAGATTGGGGACATGGTTTTCAAAAAAAAGGTGTTTCTTCAGCTCCCCCAGTGTCATATCTTTATCATGAAGGAATTCTCATAGTCTAAATTTATGACCAAATGTATATTAATAAAGTGATGTCTCCACCTGAGTTAGTGGGCTGCTAGATAAGTTGAAAATTAAGTTTACAATACCTATGTCTGCCTCTTATCCTTATGCCCACCCCTCCTTGGGTGTGGCCTTCGCCCTGGACCTCTAGTGCCCTGGAGACTTTATGGGTTGATCCTAAAAAACCTCTTGGAGGTAAAGAGGTAGAGGGTTCCCTATCAGAAGTGGATTGTGACAAAGTGGTATCTGCCTAAAATGTTGCCCTATGTCAATATGTCCTCTGCTGTCTGGAAGGACCACTAGTATTACTACCAGAAAGCCACTTATAATCTTGGTGATTTGAATAGTCACTGTTAACTGTATTCAGTTTTTTTCCTAAATGCTATCAGCTCTCTCTTATATACTTCAATTTGACCCAGGAAAGACTGGTCGCCTCCAGTTTCCGTATATCAGCACAAATTTTAACCAACTCAAGTTCAACCTCCTCCACATCAGCAGGATCAAACCCCACGAGCATTTATTTAAAACTCTACACCACTTGGTGCAACATGTGCACTAGTCCTGCCAATAGTGGGGACGTTGCTGACCCTGAAACATCGAGGAATCTTTTTAGACCTGTGATATTCAGAGAGAAACTGGCCATGAAGAACCAGGTCTAGTAGCTTGTACATTTGCTGTTCATTTATACACTATTTGTTTACTTTAATATTACAATGTTTTGCAGGTTTGTTTAAGGTACCTGCTCAGGTTGTAGTAGGGATGGATTGTTAGATGGTTTCCTTGCACCTTTTGGGGTAATTGCCCTTTTACAGGTGCACTTCCGGTTTCAGTGAGGCACATACCACATACAGCAGTGTAATTCGCCTCACCATCATTTGGATTTACAGGTTAAGTTAGCCTGCAATGAGGTACACTTGATGGCACTGGAATGCATACGAAGTTGCTACTACACCATGGGAACACTTCTGGTTCTGGTAGGATGCGCTCCACACTAAGGAATGCACTTCACTTCTGGTCCAGACTCATGTGGCCGTGAGAGACGTGGGAATGGTGGCTATTTAAGGAAGGCTCAGGTAAGGAGGTTTGTGCTGTTATCTCCAGATATTATATGTTGCATTTGCTGCACAGATGCTTGGTTGGAGATTTTGAGAAAAGTCATTATTGATGGAAATGTTGACAGACATGTTTACTGGATTTGCTGTGTAAGCATTAAAAAACCTATCTTTGATAATATGTTGCTCTGTTGAGTGCCCCTCTTTTTCTACTATATATATATATATATATATATATATATATATATATACACACTACATTTCAAAAGTATTGTGTCACTTAGAAATGTCCTTATTTTTGAATGAAAAGCACTATTTTTTTAATTAAGGTATCATTAAATTAAACAGAAATACACTCTATACATTGTTAATGTGGTTAATGACTATACTACCTGCAAACATCTGATTTTTAAAGGAATATCTACATAGGTGTATAGAGGTCCATTTCCTGCAACCTTCACTCCAGTGTTCTAATGGTACATTGTGTTTGCTAAGTGCGTTAGAAGACTAATGGATGATTTGAAAATCCTTGAAAACCCTTGTGCAATTATGTTAGCACAGCTGAAAATGGGTTTGCATGTTAGAGAAGCTATAAAACTGTCCTTTCTATGAGCTAGTTGAGTACCTGGAGCATCACATTTGTGGGTTCGATTATACTCTCCAAATGGCCAGAAAAAGAGAACTTTCATGTGAAACTCAACAATATATTCTTGTTCTTAGAAATGAAGGTTATTCCATGTGAGAAATTGCCAAGAAACTGAACATTTCCTACAACGGTGTGTACTAATCCCTTCAGAGAACAGCACAAACAGGCTCTAACCAGAGCAGAAAGATAAGTGGGAGACCCCATTGCACAACTGTGCAAGAAGACAAGTACATCAGAGTCTCCAGTTTGAGAAATAGATGCCTCACAAGTCCTCAACTGGCAGCTTCATTAAATGGTACCCGCAAAACGCCAGTGCCAATGTCTACAGTGAAGAGATGACTCTCAGTGTATCCATATAAGTACTTTGATGCCATACCCCAGTGTTTATTTTTAACACACAAGTGATATGACACTGCAGGCCATACCTCAGTATATCTATAAAAGTACTGTGATGCTGCAGGCCATACCCCATTGTGTATCCCTAACATACAAGTATTATGACACTGCAGGCCATACACCAGAGTATCCATATAAGTATTGTGATGCTACTAGCTGTACCCCATTGTATCCATATCCTTACTGTGATACTGTAGACTTTACCTGAGTTTGTATCCCTAAAACACAAGTAATTTGATGTTGCAGGCTGTACCCCATTGAATCCTTATAAGAATTTTGACACTGCAGAATGTACCTCAGTGTATCCATATAAGTACTGTGATGCTGCAGGCCGTACCCCAGAGTTTATCCCTAATAGAAAAGTAGTATGACACTGCAGGCCATACCCCAGTGTATCCATATAAGTACTGTGATGCTGCAGACCTTACCTGAGTTTGTATCCCTAACACACAAGTACTGTGATACTACAGTCTGTATCTCATTGTATCCTTATAAGAATTGTGACACTGCAGAATGTTCCCCAGTGTATCCATACAGATATGCCCAGCTAGTTTGTTGTTCATGGTGCGCCATTCAGGGCTCTGTTTCACGCCATGGAACGTTACGTAATGGCTGGACTTGTAGCGTACCATGGTATTCTTCAATGAAGGATACGCTATGGTATGTAATACAGCACTTAACTGCTGGGTGGCTAGTGCTCCACTGCTGTAATTTGTACTGAATACCATACTGTTAAATTGGATGGATATCACAATCATGCACTGTATAGTATTTGCATGTTCGCACAACCAATATTTTTAATATCACATTCATACTGTACAGTAAGCTCTTAGAACGGGACACAAATTAGTACACATAGTGTACATAACTGTACAGTAGTGAAGTTACCCGAGTTGTTATCACGGTATAACCGATACTGTAGATTAATGAGATGCATGCACAGCTTTCACTGAGATGGGATGAATGACTCTCTAATGGTAGGGTACTGTAGATATACAGTACAGTATGTAGTAGTACTGTATAATATTTGGAAAGGAACACAATTTTTTTAAAATTAAAAATAGCAGCGGGTGGGTGGAGTGCACAAGGATGAGTCCGCTACGTGTGGTTCTTAATATAGCTGGCTTGTGGGCTAGTGGTTAGGTGATCGCTTTGCACCAATGCTGGTCCCGGGTTTGAGCCCAGGAAAAGCATAATAGATTTTTGGCACTGTCGGCTCTCGACACTAAAGTGAAGCTAGTGTAGTAGTGGGCTGTTTGAAAGTAAGGCATTACAAACGCAAAATTGCAGCACTGTCTCAGACTTTTACACTATGGAGATGTCTCATGACTTCAGTAACTGTTAGTGGGCTCTGGCCCTGATTCAGAGCCGGATACTCTGACAGAGCGCTTGCTCTGAATCAGGGCCGGCCTTCTTGTTTTTTAGAGCGGGCTCCTGGCCGCTCGCATAGCTGTGGGTGACCACCCACAGCTATACTGAGCGGCCAGGAAGATGGTCGCTATGGTCATTGCGACCATCTGGCTTGCAATCAGACCCTTGTGGTAGGGTCTCATCTGCCGCAAGCCCCAGAGAGATTTCGGCTCTCACAGAGCTGAAATCTCTCCCATTGACATCACTGATGTCAGTGGGGCCTCCCCCAAATGGAGGTGATCACATGGGAACACCTCTATTTGGGCAGCCACTCCCCCGGCCCACCCACCAAAGGGGGCGTGCTGTCACTCAACATCGACATGTGCACTGGGCCACCATCGACCCACTTGCAAGCGCATAGTGCTTGCTAGTGGGTCTGAATCAGGCCTTCTGTTTGAGAGAGAGGTCTCTGTACTACAAACTGACTGTGCATTTAAATCAGAAACTTGCCTCAATGTTTGCATGGTTGGAGCTATGGTGGCTGTCAGCTAGCTCCAAGGGGTTACAAATTGGAGGGGTTGCAATGGGATTTCTGTTAGCACTACAGTATGCCATGGCACATGGAAGATCACAGCACTGCGCATGCCCAGTGGGTCGGGAGTCAAACACAGCAAAAGTGGGATGTCTGTATTACAGTACATACTTTAAAGCACAAACTGTGGGCACTGTTACAGACTTGGACACTATAGTGATTTCTCATGACCAGTAACTGGTAGAGGGCTGTTTTTGAGAGAAGGCTCTCTGTATTACAAACTGTCTCTGCATTTAAAGCACAAACTTGCGTCAATGTCAGCACAGATGGTCTGTGGTGACTGTCAGCCAGCTCCAAGGGGTTACAAATTGGATCTCTGGCACATGACCAGTGGAGGGGTTGCAATGGGATTTCTGGCGCATGCCCAGTGGAGCCAAGCCATACAGTACACCTTGTAGCACTACAGTATGCCATGGCATATGGAAGATCACAACACTCTTCATAACCAGTAGGTCGGGAGTCAAAAACAGCAAAAGTGGGATGTCTGTATTATGGTACATACTTTAAAGCACAAACTTGCATCAATGTCGGCGTTGTCAAAGACTAGGACACTATAGTGATTTCTCATAACCAGTAACTGGTAGTGGGCTCTGCTTGAGAGACAGGTTTCTGTATTACACACTGATTGTGCATTTAAAGTGCAATCTTGCGTCAATATCAGCAGGTCAGCTGAGGGGTTACAATTGGGATCTCTGGTGCATGCCCAGTGGAGCCGCTCTGTAGCTGTGGTGTAAGGAGGCTCATACAGTAGTAATGCTCATGCCCAGTGGAGCCGCTCTGTAGCTCTGGTGTAAGGAGGCTCATACAGTAATAATGCTCATGCCCAGTGGAGCCGCTCTGTAGCTGTGGTGTAAGGAGGCTCATACTGTAGTTATGCGCATGCCCAGTGAATCAGGAATTACACACAGTGCATCAGTTCCCTTCCCCCAAAGTAAACAAGAGCCTCTCATTACCATAATAAAGGACACTCTGTTAGCCATTTACTATAAGTAGTCAGCTCTGCCCTTGTGTCCTGGAAAGCCTATGAATGGTGACCATTGCCAAGGACACCATCCCCCATCTGCTAGGACAAATAATAAACAATCCAGGGGACCAACGCCCCAAAAATCAACACATATCTGCACTACAGTATAATTTTTTAGGACTTACCTAGATTATGCCTCTTGTTAAAGTGCAGTAAAACTGCCTGATCCCTTCTTAAAACCAATAAGGGACAGGTGGGAAGGGGTGCTAGCCTAGATTGAAGGTGTCTCATACTTTCAGGTGTGCATAGGAGCACACTAAATAGAGTATGTGGAAAGGGCGCCCTAGACTGCACACCTTGAAAATATATCTAAAGGGAGGTGCTACCTGTGGAGACTATTGTTGCAAACACACAAAAAAGAATTACAGATGCACAACTCGAACATTACTCATTATATATATATCCTTCACCTTTTTACACTTCACCTTTCCTTATTGGAGTGATGCCCTTGGGTGGCTCAGCTGGGCTGGTTTGGGGGTGTCCTGCACTCTGGATTTCAACCCCAGTGTGTTAGGGACCTACCCTCAGAGGTTACCTTGGTGCTGTGGGTAGGCCCATAACCATGGCCATGATTATGCCAAAACCTCTTTTATTATTTGCTAAATTATATAGCAAAATATATTATTACATATAATGAGTAATGCTGGAGTTGTGCATCTGTAATTCTTTTTTGTGTGTATTCCCTGAAATTTGTCATGCAGCACCAAGCGACAGTTCTACCCGTCCATGCCAAATTTCAGCTCGGTACCTACAATATCTTTAGTCCCTTAAACACCATGTCCCCCCCCTCTATGGGAGAATTGCAGTTTTTTAGATGCAGACTTAATATAAGGGCATGACTGTGCCTATGTATATACATCACTGTGCGCTTATAATAAACACAGATATACTTTTTTTTCCAGGTATGTAATATTTCAAAAGAGAAGATTTTTTAAACCTTTGAATTTTTTCCTTGTCATAAAATATCACATGCTGCACAAGCAAATAGAAATCACTATAGCAAAATATTGCACATATAACATTTTTATTCACTTTTAACAGTTATTATGCTTTCTATGCCATGTACCAACTAAATCAGCCTAAAAACGCACTCATGAAAAAAGCACCAAAACAAGAGGTTTTGAATTAAAATTCATCTGACGGAGAATTGTATTCACAATGAGCAGGTGTTCACAAAGTTATACCGTGCATGTAATTACATCATTACTTAATTACTTGTCCCAGGCTCCTTCTGTTTTCCTCACTCAATGATGTCAGATCAGGTTTCATTTGATGCTCTATATCTACATTTAGAAGCATATTGAGGTGTTCTGGGTCTGTATGAAATGTGATATCAGACAAAGTTGATGATTTCTCTAGACACAATATTTACACAATAAGTGACATAATAGCCCCTGATGTTCATGATTAGACACATATTATATTAGTAACATAATCCAACAGTCATCTGAATTCCCTCTTTGCTTCACTGTTAAAGCTGTGAATAATACAGTTTAAATGGGAAATTTGCGATGTAAAAGCAATGTCTGGAGGCAGATGTATTAGGTGTTGATATGTATATTAGGTGTTGATATGTATATTAGGTGTTGATATGTGTATTAGGTGTTGATATGTATATTAGGTGTTGATATGTATATTAGGTGTTGATATGTGTATTAGGTGTTGATATGTATATTAGGTGTTGATATGTATATTAGGTGTTGATATGTGTATTAGGTGTTGATATGTATATTAGGTGTTGATATGTAATTAAAAAAAGTCTTTGAATAATGTTTAACTGTTTATTTCCGAATATAAAAGACATTCTTGTTGCCTGGCTTGTTACTTAAGACTAAAAACTGATACTTCAGCATATCACTTATATAATGTAAAGTAGATTCTGTAGGATAATCAGCCCCTGCAGTATAATTATACAGATGATGACACTAGATAACAACTAGATTTATTAACCATACTGTTACCTACCTGTAAGCCTCACATACTATGGCCTGTATTCAATTAGATGCGAAAAGCCGAGATCCACAAAAAAGTATCACCAATCGCAGCTTTTCGCCTGTCGGAAACTTATCTCCGTATTCAATTCCAAAAACTTTTTGTGTACGCGGAAAATCAATGCACTGTGACAGGCGAAAAAGATTCGCCTCTGAATAGCAGGAGAAAAGTGCATTTTTTATTTTGGGGTGCAAAGGTGGGAAACCACTCAGAACCCTTGGGGGAGCCCCCATGGATACAGTAGCTGTGTAAAAAAAATCCCTAAAAAAAATTGAGGAACACCCCATAAAAGTACTTTCATTGTTTTGGGCGAAAAAACAAATTGGGGGTACAAGCATTAAAGTAGTGAAATAGACTTTTTGGGGGTCTGCAGGTATAGGTGAGGTGTTTTTAGGATTGTAGGTGCGAGTTTCACTTTTCTTTTAACTTCACTTTTGCTACTTTAAATTATGCAGTGACAGACATTGTGTGTGCAGGATCAGAGCAGTGACAGGCATTGTGTGTGCAGGATCAGAGCAGTGACAGACATTGTGTGTACAGGATCACAGCAGTGACAGACATTGTGTGTGCAGGATCACAGCAGTGACAGGCATTGTGTGTGCAGGATCAGAGCAGTGACAGGCATTGTGTGTGCAGGATCAGAGCAGTGACAGGCATTGTGTGTGCAGGATCAGAGCAGTGACAGACATTGTGTGTACAAGATCACAGCAGTGACAGACATTGTGTGTGCAGGATCAGAGCAGTGACAGGCATTGTGTGTGCAGGATCAGAGCAGTGACAGGCATTGTGTGTGCAGGATCAGAGCAGTGACAGACATTGTGTGTGCAGGATGACAGCAGTGACAGACATTGTGTGCGCAGGATCACAGCAGTGACAGACATTGTGTGTGCAGGATCAGAGCAGTGACAGACATTGTGTGTGCAGGATAACAGGAGTGACAGACATTGTGTGTGCAGGATCACAGCAGTGACAGGCATTGTGTGTGCAGGATCAGAGCATTGACAGACATTGTGTGTACAGGATCAGAGCAGTGACAGACATTGTGTGTGCAGGATCACAGCAGTGACAGACATTGTGTGTGCAGGATCACAGCAGTGACAGACATTGTGTGTGCAGGATCACAGCAGTGACAGACATTGTGTGTGCAGGATCACAGCAGTGACAGACATTGTGTGTACAGGATCACAGCAGTGACAGAAATTGTGTGTACAGGATCACAGCAGTGACAGACATTGTGTGTACAGGATCAGAGCAGTGACAGACATTGTGTGTACAGGATCAGAGCAGTGACAGACATTGTGTGTACAGGATCACAGCAGTGACAGACATTGTGTGTACAGGATCACAGCAGTGACAGACATTGTGTGTACAGGATCACAGCAGTGACAGACATTGTGTGTGCAGGATAACAGGAGTGACAGACATTGTGTGTGCAGGATGACAGCAGTGACAGACATTGTGTGTGCAGGATCACAGCAGTGACAGACATTGTGTGTGCAGGATCACAGCAGTGACAGACATTGTGTGTGCAGGATCACAGCAGTGACAGACATTGTGTGTACAGGATCACAGCAGTGACAGACATTGTGTGTACAGGATCACAGCAGTGACAGACATTGTGTGTGCTGGATCAGAGCAGTGACAGACATTGTGTGTGCAGGATCAGAGCAGTGACAGGCATTGTGTGTGCAGGATCAGAGCAGTGACAGACATTGTGTGTGCAGGATCACAGCAGTGACAGACATTGTGTGTGCAGGATCACAGCAGTGACAGGCATTGTGTGTGCAGGATCAGAGCAGTGACAGGCATTGTGTGTGCAGGATCACAGCAGTGACAGACATTGTGTGTGCAGGATCACAGCAGTGACAGACATTGTGTGTACAGGATCACAGCAGTGACAGACATTGTGTGTGCAGGATCACAGCAGTGACAGACATTGTGTGTGCAGGATGACAGCAGTGACAGACATTGTGTGTGCAGGATCACAGCAGTGACAGACATTGTGTGTGCAGGATGACAGCAGTGACAGACATTGTGTGTGCAGGATGACAGCAGTGACAGACATTGTGTGTGCAGGGTCACAGCAGTGACAGACATTGTGTGTGCAGGATGACAGCAGTGACAGACATTGTGTGTGCAGGATCACAGCAGTGACAGACATTGTGTGTGCAGGATCACAGCAGTGACAGACATTGTGTGTACAGGATCACAGCAGTGACAGACATTGTGTGTACAGGATCACAGCAGTGACAGACATTGTGTGTACAGGATCACAGCAGTGACAGACATTGTGTGTGCAGGATCACAGGAGTGACAGACATTGTGTGTGCAGGATCACAGCAGTGACAGACATTGTGTGCAGGATCACAGCAGTGACAGACATTGTGTGTACAGGATCACAGCAGTGACCGGCATTGTGTGTACAGGATCACAGCAGTGACAGACATTGTGTGTACAGGATCACAGGAGTGACAGACATTGTGTGTGCAGGATGACAGCAGTGACAGACATTGTGTGTACAGGATCACAGCAGTGACAGACATTGTGTGTGCAGGATCAGAGCAGTGACAGACATTGTGTGTGCAGGATCACAGCAGTGACAGACATTGTGTGTGCAGGATCACAGCAGTGACAGACATTGTGTGTGCAGGATCACAGCAGTGACAGACATAGTGTGTGCAGGATCACAGCAGTGACAGACATTGTGTGTGCAGGATCAGAGCAGTGACAGACATTGTGTGTGCAGGATCACAGCAGTGACAGACATTGTGTGTAGAGGATCACAGCAGTGACAGACATTGTGTGTGCAGGATGACAGCAGTGACAGACATTGTGTGTAGAGGATCAGAGCAGTGACAGACATTGTGTGTGCAGGATGACAGCAGTGACAGACATTGTGTGTGCAGGATCAGAGCAGTGACAGACATTTTGTGTAGAGGATCAGAGCAGTGACAGACATTGTGTGTGCAGGATCAGAGCAGTGACAGACATTGTGTGTACAGGATGACAGCAGTGACAGACATTGTGTGTGCAGGATGACAGCAGTGACAGACATTGTGTGTGCAGGGTAAGAGCAGTGACAGACATTGTGTGTACAGGATCACAGCAGTGACAGACATTGTGTGTAGAGGATCAGAGCAGTGACAGACATTGTGTGTGCAGGATCAGAGCAGTGACAGACATTGTGTGTACAGGATCAGAGCAGTGACAGACATTGTGTGTGCAGGATCACAGCAGTGACAGACATTGTGTGTACAGGATCAGAGCAGTGACAGGCAAAGTGTGTGCAGGATCAGAGCAGTGACAGGCATTGTGTGTGCAGGATCAGAGCAGTGACAGGCATTGTGTGTGCAGGATCAGAGCAGTGACAGGCATTGTGTGTGCAGGATCAGAGCAGTGACAGACATTGTGTGTGCAGGATCACAGCAGTGACAGACATTGTGTGTACAGGATCACAGCAGTGACAGACATTGTGTGTGCAGGATCACAGCAGTGACAGACATTGTGTGTACAGGATCACAGCAGTGACAGACATTGTGTGTGCAGGATCACAGCAGTGACAGACATTGTGTGTACAGGATCACAGCAGTGACAGACATTGTGTGTACAGGATCACAGCAGTGACAGACATTGTGTGTGCAGGATCACAGCAGTGACAGACATTGTGTGTGCAGGATCACAGCAGTGACAGACATTGTGTGTGCAGGATCACAGCAGTGACAGACATTGTGTGTGCAGGATCACAGCAGTGACAGACATTGTGTGTACAGGATCACAGCAGTGACAGATATTGTGTGTACAGGATCACAGCAGTGACAGACATTGTGTGTACAGGATCACAGCAGTGACAGACATTGTGTGTACAGGATCACAGCAGTGACAGACACTGTGTGTGCAGGATCACAGCAGTGACAGACACTGTGTGTGCAGGATGACAGCAGTGACAGACACTGTGTGTACAGGATGACAGCAGTGACAGACATTGTGTGTACAGGATCACAGCAGTGACAGACATTGTGTGTACAGGATGACAGCAGTGACAGACATTGTGTGTGCAGGTTCACAGCAGTGACAGACATTGTGTGTGCAGGATGACAGCAGTGACAGACATAGTGTGTGCAGGATCACAGCAGTGAAAGACATAGTGTGTGCAGGATCACAGCAGTGACAGACATTGTGTGTGCAGGATCACAGCCGTGACAGACATAGTGTGTGCAGGATCACAGCAGTGACAGACATTGTGTGTGCAGGATGACAGCAGTGACAGACATTGTGTGTGCAGGATCACAGCAGTGACAGACATTGTGTGTGCAGGATGACAGCAGTGACAGACATAGTGTGTACAGGATGACAGCAGTGACAGACATTGTGTGTACAGGATCACAGCAGTGACAGACATTGTGTGTGCAGGATGACCGCAGTGACAGACATAGTGTGTACTGGATCACAGCAGTGACAGACATTGTGTGTGCAGGATCACAGCAGTGACAGACATTGTGTGTGCAGGATCACAGCAGTGACAGACATAGTGTGTACTGGATCACAGCAGTGACAGACATTGTGTGTGCAGGATCACAGCAGTGACAGACATTGTGTGTACAGGATCAGAGCAGTGACAGACATTGTGTGTAGAGGATCACAGCAGTGACAGACATTGTGTGTACAGGATCACAGCAGTGACAGACTTTGTGTGTACAGGATCACAGCAGTGACAGACATTGTGTGTACAGGATCACAGCAGTGACAGACATTGTGTGTGCAGGATCACAGCAGTGACAGACATTGTGTGTACAGGATCACAGCAGTGACAGACATTGTGTGTACAGGATGACAGCAGTGACAGACATTGTGTGTGCAGGATCACAGCAGTGACAGACATTGTGTGTGCATGATCACAGCAGTGACAGACATTGTGTGTACAGGATCACAGCAGTGACAGACATTGTGTGTACAGGATCACAGCAGTGACAGACATTGTGTGTGCAGGATGACAGCAGTGACAGGCATTGTGTGTGCAGGATGACAGCAGTGACAGGCATTGTGTGTACAGGATCACAGCAGTGACAGACATTGTGTGTACAGGATCACAGCAGTGACAGACATTGTGTGTGCAGGATCACAGCAGTGAGAGACATTGTGTGTGCAGGATCACAGCAGTGACAGACATTGTGTGTACAGGATCACAGCAGTGACAGACATTGTGTGTACAGGATGACAGCAGTGACAGACATTGTGTGTGCAGGATCACAGCAGTGACAGACATTGTGTGTGCAGGATCACAGCAGTGACAGACATTGTGTGTACAGGATCACAGCAGTGACAGACATTGTGTGTACAGGATGACAGCAGTGACATACATTGTGTGTGCAGGATCACAGCAGTGAGAGACATTGTGTGTGCATGTTTTTTTTTGCTATAACCTGAATTTTTTGTGGGTTTGAACATTCAGAGGCCCAGAGACTTAACGAAGCCATTTCAGGAGGATTGGTGGAACTCCGGGGCCTTGTAATTGGCATGCTGGTTGCCTTGGACCACCTTTTGGCGATCCTGCGCCAATAAATTATTGTATTTTGATAAAAAATTAAAAAACAAAAAAATAGTTTATTTTGATTTATTTAAGTCTCATTCCTTGTCTGTAAATCTTAGATTGTTGAACCTTACATAAGTCTACTATTTGTCCCTGTGTTTTTAAGTAATGTCAATTTGTTTGTAGAAAGGTCAAGTAAGTATGTAAGCTTGCACATTAAACACATAACAATACCAATAGGTTTTTAGACTTTATGTCAAAAATAGATTAAATATTTTTGGTGGTAATGTAAAAATTAAAGCAACCTGCTTAGGCCTAGAATTGTAAACATACTGATTCACCATAATACCTTTGGTGTTTGTTTTTAGCCACAAAGCAGGGTTCAAAAGTTACAAATTAAGAAATTACAGTATTAGGCATTAAGCATATTTGCATTTTTTGGAGCAGGTTTCACTTGTTTGTAATTTACAAAGGAAATGATTGTTTAATGAAAAAAATCAATTTATTGCACACAAATAATAAACACCAAGTGAATTGTCAACACAAAATCACACAGTTAAAACACACACAAAAGACAAAAAAATTCCAAAATCCCCCCCCAGAAAAACATCAAGAACTGTTTGAAGAAGTAGCATGCCAACATGAATCCACAAATGAGGAGAAGAAAGCATTGTTCCCGAAGTTATATCCAGTGTGTCCAAATAAAGTCATTTGTGTTGATCAGGTAGTACGCATGGATTTTTATGGTCATTTTAGGGAATATAACAAAAACAAAATTTAAAAAAAGTTATGTGTACATTAAAATAATACATGTCTACATTGTGTCAATTAAATAACTTTGTGGAAATAATTACCTAAAAAATCTGGCAACAATTTGATCGCATATGGCCCCCCCACATTCTGACCTCTGACCAACCTCGGGGGGAGGCGTCCTCAGGCAAGGCATCCTCTGGCTGCATTGGGACACCACTCCTTATGGCAATGTTGTGAAATATCCCACACAGGACCACAATTTTGGAAACCATAGCCGGCAAATACATGAGGTCGCCACCAGAGCGGTGGAGGCATCTGAATCGGCCTTTTAAAAGGCCGATACAGCACTCCACCACCTGTCTGGTTGCTGTAAGTGCGGAATTATACTGACTTTGTGGCCCTGGTGTGGAAACCAAATAAGGAGTCAGCAGCCAGGGCATGCAAGGGTAACCACTGTCTCCTGTGAAAATATAAAAAACAATATCAGGACCATTGTGTACCAAGCTTTGCATTGGTTTCAACAGAAGGTGTCAACTTACCCATAAGCCACTCATCACCAGCTTGTAGATTGTTTAAATTGTGCCAAATCCCTGATTGCCGGATGATGAAGGAATCATGCGCACTGCCTGGGAATTTGGCATTCAGGGACAGGATCTGGAGGGAGGCATCACATACCACCATTACATTCATCGAATGAAAGTGTTTTCGGTTCCTAAATATTGCCTCCAGCATTGCTGGAGGCTGAAGTGGTATGTGAGTGCCATCCACAACCCCTATGATGTGTGGGAAGCCAGCAATTTGGTAAAATTTATCTTTCACCACATTAAGGGAACCCATATCCAATGGCATTTTAATAAAATGATGGAGGTGTTTAAATAGTGCATCCATCACTGCCCTCAGGATCCTTGAAAAGGAGGATTGGGAGATTCCTGCGACTATTCCCATGGTGGTTTGAAAGGATCCTGAGGCACAAAAATGTAACACCGACATTAATTGCGTAAGTGGTGGTATTGCTGTAGGACTGTCAATTTGCCGTTCAAGATCACTCTCTATTAATGAGGGATTGTCTATGATGATTTTTGTAGGCAGACGGTAGCGCCTTAACACCTCATCATCTGGCATTCCAATAAGGGTGACATGTGTTCTATATATCTGGGGCCTTGCATGCCTATGAGGCCTATGCCTGGGACGAAGTTGAGGTTGGTCGGGTTCTGGAACCATGGCCAAGAGAATTCGACCAACATCAACCTGAAATGTTAAGCAAGGTAGTTATTGTTTTAGACAAATGTGTTAAGAAAAATATACTTATCTTTTCAAAGAAAACCAAACAATCTTACAGGCCTGGGTAGTGTCATGTGAAAATCCACCTACATTTCAAAAGGAGAAAATATTTTTAATATTAATTTTATAAACTAGCAATTAAACCAAATATAGTTTTCTAAAATTTAAAGAAGGGAGCACACATTATTTCGCAAAATAGTACGCTACATTTAGACTTAAGACATGATTTTACACAGAACAAGCACACATTAGTTCGCAAAATAGTACGCTACATTTAGACTTAAGACATGATTTTACACAGAACAAGCACACATTATTTTGCAAAATAGTACGCTACATTTAGACTTAAGACATGATTTTACACAGAACAAGACCATATTAGTTCGCAAAATAGTACGCTACATTTACACTTAAGACATGATTTTACAGAACAAGCACACATTACTTAGCAAAACATATGCAAAGACCAACACATATAATTTGTTAATTAATAAAACCAAAAACACTTACCAAAAACAGACAAATATCAAAAGTTATAAAAGGTCACTTGGGTTCCAGGCAAAATAACTTTAAATAAAAAAAAAAAAGAATATTAAAATTTTGCCACAATTAATTAATAAAGGTTTATGGGAATTATTGAAATACTTACTCAAACATATAAATAAAAATAGCAAATAAAAATACGCAAAAATGCTAACTTAAACAAAGAAAGTAATAAAAAAAAATGCTACTTCAAAAAAAAAAAAAAATCCTTCACATTCCACCAACCAAACAAAAAACCACTCTACACCAAAATACCTCCAACAATCCAAAAATGCCACCTCGAATTTAGTCACACCAAGCCATAAATAGTCTACATTTTCCCGCTCAAATTAAGGACGGACAATAGGAGCGCACAATGAATGATGCGGCCGAATAATGCTGACGCATGTGTAAAAACGTCACTGAAGGCCCAAATCGGTCTGCTGCATTGAGAAAAAACAGAATGAGAACAGAGCAGCAAAGTACTAGCCAAGAGGCGCCATGTAAGTATTTTGTTTTTTATGGGAAAATGCTTATGTTTAACATTACATTTTGAAACATTTTACATTAAAAAATTTTAAACCATTTATAAAAATGGTGTGGAGGATGCCATGGAAGAGGCTGCTGGGCCTAGTAGGCAAACTAGGGCCAAAAAAAAAAGGCAGCCACAATTCACAAGGAAGGAGATGGAGGTTTTGGTGCAAATGTGCAACGACAACCTGGCACAGGCACCAAGGTATATGGGTGCAACCCAGAGATGGAAACTGTGGGACGACATAGCCAGTGCTGTCAATGGGGTGGGTGAGTTTGAACATTCAACCCGGGAGGTCAAACGCCGGTATGTAAAAACTACATTTGACTAAAAAGTGTTTACAGGTCCAAATACTGCAGCAATAATGCCAACTTTTTAACCAACAGATGGAGCGACTTCAAATATCGGCTTAAACAAAAACTGTCTGATAGGGCTAAGCATGTAGGGGGGACAGGTGGGAGTCCCACCCCTGTGTCACTTGAGCTCACGGATTTGGAGGACCTGGCACAGGGGTGTGTGCAGGATGAGGAGGTGTTTGGCGTGTCGAACATGGATACCAACATGGCAGACTTTGCCGCTCCTCATGTTGCCCCCGGTAAATGTTGTAATGTTAACAACTCAGAAATGTGTTTTTGAAAATATCTAGATTATAATTTTACTCTTTTCTCTTTTTTCTCACAGAGACACAGGCGGATGAGTCTGCTCCAGAGGTGAGCTTTGGCCGCAGAATTTCTTCTGGCTCTGCAGGGGAAGAAGCAGTAGATCCGGCTGGGGACCCTGTGGCAGACAGTCCAGGGCATTCCCCCTCGCAGGCAGTGGCCCTCCTCACTGATCTCAATGTTAAATGGATCAGCACACCGAGATTCTGCTGAGGATGGACACCAATCTGCTACGGGTGGCGGATGCCCTAGAGGAAACTGCTGGTGCCAACGTGAGAATTGCAAATGCCCTTGAGCAGTTCGACAGCACATGTTGGAGCTGGCCTCCCTTCCTGCTGGAACATCAGGGCCCTCCACCTCTGGCACAACAACAGCCATCCCTCCAAATGTGCCAGCCCTATGCCTACTCCAGAGGCCACAACATCTGCCTCTGGCCAGGCCAGCCAAAGGAGATCCTGGACCCGTTCAGGCTCCCTCCAACCCCTGGCCAAATGGCCTAAAAGGAGATGACAGCACTGGCTAATTTCCCCACAATCCATATCTGTGTTTGCCCCATATCCTTCATGCCAAAAACCTCCTTCTCCTTTCTTGTGAATTGTTTTTATTTATTTATTTTTTAGTTCAAATGCCACTTATTTTGTTTGTGTGTGTGGCCAAAATCATTTGTAAATTGTTTTACCTTAAAATAAATATGTTTATGAATAAAAAAAAAATGAACACAATCATTTAATAAAATTATGTTCAAAATCTGCAAATTTCTATTGTTGATTTAATCAAAAACTGGTTAAAAGGTAATCCCTCAAACAAACTTACAAACAATACAATGGAAATAGAAACATTTAATTTTTTTTAAAAAACCCAAGGGTTAAAAACAATTTATGAGTTTTAATTAACACTTAGCAAAAATCAAAAGGATGATTAGTTTCTTGGCCAAAAAAAAATATGAAAAAAAACAAACATGCGTACAATATTGTTTCCCTAAAAAAGAAACACTTACAAATATTTTAAAAGCCCACAAAAAAAAATCCATTTGTTAGCTAATTGATTGTATGACCCAGAAATTAGCAGCTGAGTAGTTCACCTGCGTTCGGTTTTTAGCTACTAAAAAAGGTCTATTTGCTAAACAACTTACAAGCAGTTTAGCAATTAAAAGATGATTGTTTTTGTGGCCCCAATTGATAAATCGCTACACCATCGATGAGCCCAGGGAAGTACGAAGAGACCATCGTCATTGCGGTAGACTATACCAGACCACAAGCTGAGTTAGCAGTCTTAATGGAAATTGGATCAGACAGTGACGTATCACTTGTTCCATTCACATTTGGCTCTCGCATAAGATAATTTATGTATGCACAAAAAACGCCTCGACACGCCTGCCTTTTCCCATCTCCACCCCCATCACGACCCCATAATGGACAGTTCTGTCAATCACCTTTCACATGTCACTTTCTGTTCGCTGTGTATAAGATCGACTGAAAAATCACCGGAATCAGACGTATGCACATGCGCACTGTTACACCGACGCATGCGTGGTTGGACAACATCTGCTGACTAAGAACGAACAGCCACTTGCGTGTGCCTCTGAATGAGGTCCAGAGAGAGATATCTCGCTCAATTGATCATCTTGGTGACACCATGTTGCACTGCAGGTGGGGCAGATTTATATGTGCAGAGAGGTTTAGATTTGGGAGGAGTGTTTCCAAACTGACATCTAAATTGTAGAGTAATAATAAAGCTGTGCAGTATTTGTGGGCTACATTGTAAAAGCAGCCAGTGTTATGACTTTCATGTGGGTCATTGATGCTCTCTACTTTATATGTCTTTTACTATGATGCTATCTGCATTATATGGTGCTCTCTGTGACACTCTCTGCATTATATGGTGCTCTCTGTGACACTCTCTGTATTATATGGTGCGCTCTGTGACACTCTCTGTATTATATGCTTCTCTCTGTGACACTCTCTGTATTATACGGTGCTCTCTGTGACACTCTCTGTATTATACGGTGCTCTCTGTGACACTCTCTGTATTATACGGTGCTCTCTGTGACACTCTCTGTATTATATGGTGCTCTCTGTGACACTCTCTGTATTTTACGGTGCTCTCTGTGACTTTCTCTGTATTATATGATGCTCTCTATGACACTCTCTGCATTATACAGTGCTCTCTATGACACTCACTGTATTACATGGTGCTCTCTGCGACACTCTCTGTATTATATTGTGCTCTCTGTGACACTCTCTGCATTATATGGTGCTCTCTGTGACACACTTTGCATTATATGATGCTCTCTATTACACTCTCTGCATTATATGGTGTCCCTGTGACACTCTCTGTATTATATGATGCTCTCAATGACACTCTGTGCATTATATGGTGTCTCTGTGACACTCTCTGTATTATATGATGCTCTCTATGACACTCTCTGCATTATATGGTGCTCTCTGTGACACTCTCTGCATTATATGGCATTCTCTATGACACTGTCTGCATTATATGGCACTCTCTGCATTATATGGCAATCTCTATGATGCTCTCTGCATTATATGGCACTCTCTATGACACTGTCTGCATTATATGGCAATCTCTATGACACTGTCTGCATTATATGGCACTCTCACTGATGCTCTCTGCATTATATGGCACTCTCTATGATGCTGTCTGCATTATATGGCACTCTCTATGACACTGTCTGCATTAAATGGCAATCTCTATGACACTGTCTGCATTATATGGCACTCTGTGTGATGCTGTCTGCATCATATGGCACTCTCTATGATGCTGTATGTATTATATGGCACTCTCTATGACACTGTCTGCATTATATGGCACTCTCTATGATGCTGTCTGCATTATATGGCACTCTTTATGATTCTCTCTGCATTATATGGCACTCTCTATGACGCTCCCTGCATTATATGGCACTCTCTATGACGCTGTCTGCATTATATGGCACTCTCTATGATGCTCTCTGCATAATATGGCACTCTCTATGACACTCTATGTATTAAATAGTGCTTACTACAACACTCTCTGCATTATATTCTGATACCTTATGTGTTTTGAGATCACACCCCATTCCCCACGAGACCACATTCCTTTTTCAGTCATCGTGTGCAGATAGTCCCTTGCTTGAAGTGTGTGTGGGGTAAATAATATAGTTGCACCTGGGCTCACTAGTTCTACCACAGATCCTACAGTTAAATCCAATATATGTGCAACTGTTGTTGGGCCTGTGCCAGACAGAGAAACAGGAAACACGGGCTCCCTGTCTTCAGGGTTGGACAGGCCCACAGGTATACAGAGGCACCACTGCCTCTTCTAGGGGTAAGTAAATTGTTAGAACAAGATCATGGATGAACTTTGTTTCTATGGAGACTACAAAACAATTTGCCCACCAGCCAATCAAAATTGGTGTTCCTGACGTACCATTGGCCCATTCTTTATTAAATGGCCCCGTTCTTTGTATGTCCTCTCTAATGGTTAGCCAAGTCCACCTCTGGTGGTCTGCCACACCCCTTTATACTTGGATAATACCACTGTACAAGACAACAGCAAAATAAAAACAAAAAAGACAAATTAAAGCACCAATCAGGATAGAAACCACAACAATTTCCAACAAACACCAAACACCACTTCCTACTACCACCAGCTACCTCACTGCAACCTATCAATGATTTTTGTCTGTTTTGAAAAAAAATTGTAAAGGGTTTATGGAAATCATAATATCATGTAGTATGTTCAAACCAGTAGGAAAGTACAGGAAGTATACATACTGTAGGTTCTTGGACAGTACAGTAAGAATTACATGTATATCCAGCTGATTTATAGGTGCATTTGACGGTAATTTACATCAGAAAAGATAAAGCTAAAGGACATTTTTGATTACAAAAACTGATAGGCATCAGTGTCTGATTACATTTAATGGTCATCCGATGCTTTGTAAAGACTGAGGGCCTGATTCAGAGCCGCTCATAAGCGGCCACTTGTTCGTTCCGACCGATGTACACACAACTGCGCATTTGTACAGATTTTAATACGCATGCGCGAACCAGTCAGTGCGGCCGAAAATCGTGTGTTCGCTAAATAGTGAATGCCTGCTATTTTGAGTGACAGGATGAGGCGTTTGTGGGTGGTAACAGGGAAAGGTGCTTGAAAACGGGGAGTGGAGATCCGAACGCAGGCGTGCCAAACGGTCAAAACGGGCGTTTTAAGAGTGTGCATAATTAACAAAGCAGCGTCATCCACCACGTCACTTGGTTGTCTTTTAGCCTGAACTGCTCGCATTATTGTGGTAGGAAAAACCAACCACAAGAATAGCGAGCAGTTCATACGCCGTCCGATGTACTCGATTAATCTAATAAATAGCGGACATGACGTATGATGCGAGCGGCCAGGGGGCGTTTTTTACAAAATTACGTTCGCATGTTTTGTTTGCTCATTCAGACATAGAGGCATGAACAGACCGCAAAGAGCGAACGGTTAATTTAAATAGCCAGCCCCTTTTTCTGGACGAGCGAGTGCAAATAGCATCCGGCTCTGAATCAGGCCCTGAGTTTTTACACTTTGAACTGCAGTCAATGCCCATTGGTTTGTGACTGACAGAAAAACTGATGCTTAGCAAATTTACCAGAAGGTTTGTAAGCAGCAGCAGTACAGCAAGGAGCATCCAGACAGTGGGCCTGATTCCAAGATTTACATGATGCCAATAATTATGCTGATGAAGCTGTCTGCCATTGTGCATGCGTGAATCCCGCACTGCGCATGTGCAGCAATTGTACCGTGTTATTGCCTGTGAGTGACAGGATGTCAGCATTTGGGGGAGGTATCAATGGGTGACTAAGCAAATGCAGACTTACCTGGACCGTTTAGACTTTATTACATGGACATGCATAATTTATAATGACCCATTGCTATCTCTTTTGCAGCAGGAGATTCTCTGCATGTTGGGAGAGCCGCACTCTTGGAGGCTATGCTCAGTTATGCTTTGGAAGGAAGTAGCATATTTTAACAACTATGATATGTAAGAGAATGCATTAGCAATTGCATTAGTGTATATCTCACAATCAGCCCTGTGTACATTAGGGTATTTGCAGTAGAACTCACTGATGTGTGATGCATTTTGTCCTCCTGTTGCAATAGTATCAGATCCAGTGTTCTCCTGTTACCTCAGATTTATGCTATTAACACTTGTATAATAATAACACATCTAACTATGCTGTCACCATGGCTTACATTCACTCAGACACTGATTGTGGACCTGATACAGAGGTGGACATTAACCCCATCATAGCTGCAACTTTGTATGGAGCAATGCAGCAAGTTATGCTTATGACTCAGACTCTGTACTGAGTACAGTGATGCCCACCAGCTATATCTTTAACCCAGGGCCTGGCTGGCAACTTTTTGCTTGGGGGGCAAATGCATGCAGGCAGCCCTGGCAGATGAGTAGCGTGTAGCCAGGGTGCCCCATCAAGTGAGCCAGGGAGGAGGCGGGTCTATATGGGATTAATGTAAAGTAAAAATAAAGATTAGGGACAGCCCCATCGTGGTGCCCTTATGCAGTGCCCCCCTGTGCCCCAGGAGAGGACCCCCTTATGCAGGCCTCCAGGAGTGCCCACTGTAGTGATCCCCCTATGCAGTGCCCCATATACAGTGTCCTCAGTAGTGGTGCCCCCAGTAGTAAGCCCCTTATATCGTGCCCCCAGTAGTGGTACCCCCTATGCAGTGCTCCCTATATAGTGCCCCAAGTAGCAGTCCACACCCCATGCAGTGACCCCAATAGTGGTAACCCTTATGCAGTGCCCCTTAAATAGTGGCCACAGTTGTAGTATCCCACTAAGCAGTACCCCTGGTATTGCCCTTTTTATAGAGCCCCCAGCAGTGGTCCCTCGATGCAGAGCCCCCAGTGGTAGTCCTCTCCCCCTTATGTAGTGTCCCTAGTAGTAGTCCCCACCCCCCTAGGCAATGCCCCTAGTAGTTGTCCCCTCCCCTTGTAGTGCCCATAGTAGTAGTAGTCCCCCCCTTGTAGTGCCCCCAGTAGTAGTCCCCCCAGTTGTAGTCCCCCCCTTGAAGTGCCTCCAGTTGTAATCCCCAGTAGTGGTCCCCCCTTGTAGTGCCCCCCCTGTAGTTCCCCCAGTAGTGATCTCCCCCTTGTAGTACTGCCAGTAGTAGTCGCTCCCTCTTGTAATGCCCCCAGTAGTGGTTCCCCCTTTGTAGTGCCCCCAATAGTCCCCCACTTGTAGTGCCCCCAGTAGTAGTAGTTGCCCCCTTGTATTGCCCCCATTAGTAGTAGTCTCCCCCTTGCAGTGCCTCCAGTAGTGGTTCCCCCTGTAGTGGTGCCCCCAGTAGTGGTATCCCCCTTGTAGTGCCAGTGTCCCCCCCACCAGTAGACACATGTAGTAAAGAAAAACCAAAACACTTACCTCAATCCCCGCTCCCGCCGTCGCCATCCGCTCCTCCATCTGTCCTTTTTGGGCCGGGCTGCTCTGCATTATGGGAGAGACGTCATATGCCGTCATTACACCTCTCCCATTGCCCACTGCAGGAGCCGGAAGATGGATCGGCTCCCACAGTGGGTGCAGCAGCAGCTAATGAGAGTCTGACAGACTCTCATTGGCTGCTGATCAAAACACACACACAGCTGCCGGAGCCGGCGGCTGTGTGTTTGTCACTTGTGACACAGACTGCCCACGGCCCGCATGACACTGCACATGGCACCCTGCCCCCCAGCCCAGCCCGCCACTGCATTAACCCATCACTTACCACTAGTGAATAGGGGTGTGCATCGGCCACTTTTCGTGTTTTGTGTTTTGGTTTTGGATCTGGATCTTTTTTTGTGTTTTGGATCTGGATTGGTTTTGCCAAAACCACTCTTCCAAGTTTTGGGTTATGGGTTTTAAGTTTTGGATCTGTATTTTTTGGAAAAAAAGCATAAAAACAGCTAAAATCACAGAATTTGTGGGTTTTTCTGCTCCTATGCTATCATTAACCTCAATAACCTTAATTTCCACTAATTTCCAGTCTATTCTGAACACTGAACACCTCACAATAGTGTTTTTATGTCCAAAAGGTTGCACCGAGGTAGCTGGATGACTATGCTAAGAGATACGAGTGGGCGGCACAAACACGTGGCCCATCTAGGAGTGATACTGCAGTGGCAGACAGGATGGCAGTTTGAAAAACTAGACTCCAAACAGTACATAATGCAAAGAAAAAAAGGAGGTGCAAGATGGAATTGTCCTTGGGCCCTCCCACCCACCCTTATGTTGTATAAACAGGATATGCACACTTTAACAAACCAATCATTTCAGCGCCAGGGTCTGCCACACGACTGTGGCTGAAATGATTGGTTCATTTGGGCCCCCACAAAACAAACTGGCAATTAATCTGTCCCTGCACAAACTGGCTCTATGGAGGCAAGATGTCATCCTCATCCTCCTCATCCACCGATTCCTCACCCTCTTCAGTGTTGTGTACATCCTCACAGAGTATTAATTCGTCCCCACCTGAATCCACCATCACAGGTCCCTCTGTACATTCTGGAGGCTGGTCTCTCTGGAAGAGTTGATCATTCATTTTTATGAACATCATCTTCTCCACATTTTGTGGAAGCAACCTCCTACGCCTTTCGCTGACATGGTTCCCGGCTGCACTAAACACTCTTTCGGAGAACACACTGGAGGGGGGGCAACTCAGGTAAAATAGAGCCAGTTTGTACAGGGGCCTCCAAATTGCCTCTTTTTCCTGCCAGTACAGGTACGGACTGTCTGAAATGCCTACTTGGATGCTGTCACCGATGTAATCCTCCACCATTCTGTCAATGGTGACAGTATCATATGCAGTGACAGTAGACATGTCAGAAATTGTTGCCAGGTCCTTCAGTCCAGACCAGATGTCCAAACTTCATCCTGCCTGCCCAGCATCACCGCCAGTGGGTTGCTTAGGATACCTGAGTTTTCTTCCTGGCTGCCCCAGTTGCAGGAGAAATTGAAGATGGAGCTGTTGTCGTGTCACGTTCCACTTCAGCTGACAGTGTTTTCACCAGCAGGTCTTTGCACCTCTTCAGGCTTGTTTCTGCCGGAAAGAGAGACAACACATAGGCTTTAAACCTAGGATCGAGCACAGTGGCCAATATGTAGTGGTCTGCTTTCAACAGATTGACCACACTGGAATCCTGGTAAAGTGAATGAAGGGCTTCATCCACAAGTCCCACATGCCGAGCAAGTTCGAAGGGCTGGAGAACCTTGAACAACACGGAAATCATTCTCCACTGTGCTTGAGTCAGGTGCATACCCCCTCCTTTGCCTATGTCATAGGTGGATGTATAGGCATTAATGGCCTTTTGCTGCTCCTCCATCCTCTGAAGCATATAGAGGGTTGAGTTCCAATGCGTCGCAACCTCTTGCATCAGGTGATCTCGGGGCATGTTCAAGAGTGTTTGCTGGTGCTCCATTCTTCGGCACGCAGTCACTGAATGGCAAAAGTGGCCAGAAATTTTTTGGGCCACCCAAAGCGTCTCCTTCACACCACTGACGCTTTTCAGAAAATTCTGCACCACCAAGTTGTGTGAGCAAAACATGGGACGTGCTGGAATTTGCGCAGATGTAATGCCCGCACAATATTGGTGGTGTTGTCAGATATCACAAATCCCCAGGAGAGTCTAAGTGGGGTAAGCCACTGGGTGATGATTTCCCTCAGTTTCTCTAAGAGGTTGTCGGCGGTGTGCCTCTAACTGAAACTGGTGATACACAGCGTAGCCTGCCTTGGAACAAGCTGGTGTTTCTGAGATGCTGCTACTGGTGATTCTGCTGTTGTTGCTGCTTAAGGTGATACATCTACCCAGTGGGCTGTCACAGTCATATAGTCCTTAGTCTGCCCTGTTCCACTTGTCCACATGTCCGTGGTTAAGTGGACATTGTGTACAACGGCATTTTTCAGGACACTGAGGACACTTTTTCTGACGTTTCTGTACAGTCTCGGTATCACCTGCCTAGTGAAGTGGAATCTAGATGGGATTTGGAACCGTGGACAAACTACCTCCATCAATTGTCTAAATCCCACTGCACTAATGGCGGATACCGGATACACGGCTAACACCAACAAAGCAGTCAAGGCCTCATTTATACATTTTGCTTCAGGATGACTGCTGTCGTACTTCATCCTCCTCGCTAAGGACTGTTGAAGGGTCAATTGTTTAGTAAAAGTAGTGGTGTTCCTACTTCCTCTCTGGGATGATGAACGACTCCCAGCAGCAACAGCAGCAGTGGCAGCAGTAGGTGTAGCAATGCAGGATCCTCCAGAGGAATCCCGGATAGGAGAGTCAGTCATGCCAGTGACATGGCCTGCAGGACTACTTCCGATCCTGACTACGGAGGAAATTGACGAGGAGGGAGTTGATGGTGTGGTTTGCAGGCACTTGGATACAACAGGACAACGGGATTTAGGTGTCCCTGGACTGCTTATGGTCTTAGCCAAAGTTTCTGAACTTGACAGTAACTTTTTATGAACGTGCTGCAGGTGCCGTATAATGGTGGATGTTCCAAGGTGGTTAATGTCCCTACCCTTACTTATTTCACCTTTACATATGGTACATAAGGCAAGACAGTTGTTGTCTGGATTTGGATAGAAATATTGCCAGACCAAAGAGGTGGAATGTTTGGTCTTCTGCCCAGGCATGACCGTGATGGGCTTTTTCATCCCACAGACAAGAACTGTCTCCCCCGGAGCCTGATTTAAACAAACCACATCACCATCAGAATCCTCCTCGCCAACTTCCTCCACAGCACCAGCTACACCAGTATCCTCATCCTGTTGTACTTCAACAGTGAAATCTTCAATTTGCATATCAGCAAGTGGACTGAGGGTGCTCCTTTCAGCACTTGCAGGGGTTATGCAAATGTTGGAAAGAGCCACCTTTTCCCGTCCAGTGCTGGGAAGGTAAGGCATCGCAACCGCCACCACACTTGGACTCTCCTTGGGGATTTGTGATATCTTCTTAGAATGCACAGTTCTTCACTGTGCTTTTGCCAGCTGAACTCATTTAATTTTTTTAGCAGGAGGGCTTCCATCGTCATGTGAAGCTGAACCACTAGTCATGAACATAGGGAAAGACCTTAGCCGTTCCTTGACACTCCATGTCGTAAATGGCATATTGGCAAGTTTACTTTTCTCCTCAGATGATTTAAAAGTTTTTTTTAAGGTCATTTTCCTGAACTTTGTCATTTGGGATTGTATGTGCCCTTTACTATGACATTGGGCATCGGCATTGGCAGACGACGTTGATGGCATGTTATCATCTATGTCATGACTTGTGGCAGCAGCTTCAGCACTAGGAGGAAGTGGTTCTTGATCTTTCCCTATTTTATTTTTATTGGAGAAAGTTTGGTCCTCCAATTATGTTATATTGATATATACGTGCGGCTAAGGCGCACACAAACACAGAAAATAATTTGTTATTTTTGTTGGAGACTAGTGCACTTTGTGGGTTACACCACCCTTTAAGAAATGAGCCAGCTGGCTCTTTATTTATGGGACACAGGCGCACACTTGGCGCTGCTCCTTTGTTGATGCACGAGCAGCTACAGTGCACACAATCCACAAAGACAGTAAAAAAATATTTTTTTATTTTTTGTGGAGTGCACTTTGAGGGTTACACCACCCTTTAACAGACAGATGCACGCTTGGTGCTGCAGCTTTGAGGATGCACGTACAGTGAAGACAATTCACAAACACTGAAGAAAATGTTTTATTTTTGTTGGAGTGCACTTTGGGGGTTACACCACCCTTTAACAAACAGAGAAATGTATGCTTGGCGCTGCTGCTTTGAGGATGCACGTACAGTGCACACAATTCACAAACACAGAAGAAAATATTTTATTTTTGTTGGAGTGCACTTTGGGGGTTACACCACCCTTTAACAGACAGATGTACACTTGTCACTGCTGCTTTGAGGATGCAGGTGCGGCTACTGCACATACATTTCACACACAAACACAGAAAAAAAGATTATTTTATTTTGGTTGGAGCACACTTTGGGGGTTACACCACCCTTTAACAGACAGATGCATGCTTGTTGCTGCTGCTTTGAGGATGCAGGTGCGACTACAGCCCACACAATTCACAAAGACAGAAAAAAAAGGAGAATTTTTTATTTTTTGTGGAGAGCACTTTGAGGGTTATACCACCCTTTAACGGACAAGACAGCCGGCCCTTTACTTATGACACAGGTGCACGCTTGGCGCTGCTCCTTTGTTGATGCATGTGCAGCCACAGTGCACACAATTCACAAAGAGAAAATATTTTTTTATTTTGTTTGGAGTGCACTTTTGGGGATACAGCACCCTTTAACGGTCAAGCCAGCTGGCCCTTTACTTATGACACAGGCACATGCTTGGTGCTACTTTGTTGATGCACGTGCGGCTACTGCCCACACAATTCACAAACACAAAAAAATATATATTTTTATTTTATTTGGAGTGCACTTTGGGGGTTACAGCACTTTTAACGTACAAGCCAGCCGGCCCTTTACTTATGGGACACAGGTGCACGCTTGGCGCTGCTCCTTTGTTGATGCACGTGCAGCCACAGTGCACACAATTCACAAACACAGAAAATATATATTTTTTTTTGTTTGGAGTGTACTTTGGGGGTTACAGCACCCTTTAATGGACAAGCCAGCCGGCCCTTTACTTATGGGACACAGGCGCACGCCAATTATGATTTCTGACATTATATACATTTTTTAAGGTACAAAACTTTGTAAAAATTATTTACTACAATGCCCCTTATAAGTTATATTGACTCAATATTTTTTAATGTGAAATTAAAAATGTCTGAAACACTAGAAATTACTAATTGGGTAAGTACAAACAATCAACATGGAAATATTGTCTGTCAGATTTACGTGGTTGAATTTAATCCATTACATCCAGAAGATAAAGAACTCATTCTTTTACCTTTGAAAATAAAATATAGACATGGAAAGGTAAATTATAAAATTTGAAAAAAGCATTTTATAATAAATAATAAAATAAAGTATGTCGTCAGCCTTTAATAATGTCATTTGTCATGTGACATTATATATTATTTCATGATTTATTTTCCTGTCTTTGCTAGAATCTTCTAGAAGGAAAATGTTTGTATCAGCACAGAAAATATATAATAGTAATACAATATGATGTTTTCCAACATTGACAACAGTATGTACCCAGAGAAGTTGGGTCTCACAAATAGCTCCTGTTGGTGGTGCTCCCCAGAGCCCAATTGCATATATATAGATGATGAAAAAGTAAAAAAGAAGGCTCTTTTTTGGGGGCACTCCTTTTATAAATGATTTATTGACATAAAATATAACTTTTAATGTGTTCCATTAAAATTTGAACTATAAGGTATATATGGACAATACAAAACACCACAATACGAGTAAAATGAAATATAAAATCTTGTGTCGCAATATACTGATATTGTGTCCTAGGATATAAATATATTCAGAATCCCAGTCAATTTAGACAAAATTGTATTGTCTGGTAAACAGTAGAAGTGTTGGATCCACCTAACTACCTTCTATTGGTTAAGTTAATCACCGTTAGGACACATATGCAACATCATAAATAGTACAGCAAGGAGCGAAAATAATAAGTCGTTTTTAGAACAATTTGTTCAAAACAATCATAAACCTCCAATATATATTTCTGACATGGGATATGTACATACTCAGCAGTACCAATTATCATGAAAATATTTCCACAGTGTGTACAGTTTATGTATTCACCCACATGTACAGCTGTCTTTCACATCCACAGACTGCCTACAATTATCTATGCTTAGAGCCCATCAAAAAAGGGGGGAGTAGAAGCAAGTAATGGTGCAATGTGCAGGGATTGGTTCATGCATATTAAAATATATGTACAGGATAATATGTCCTTATCATTAATGAACACCCACAGTATGTGGATTCTATGCTTGTCCATGTAAAAATATGATAGCAGAGCTTTGACAGTCTGGAGTGCAGGCACGGAGGTCTGCATAATATGATACAGTTACCCTTCAGATGAGTCAGAGTGGAGGTAGAAGGCTAGTGCACTAGCCCGACCAGGATAAATCAAAGTCCATGGACGCGCGTTTCGCCCATTGCAGGCTTGTTCACCATCGCATGTAATGCAGCAGCTCCGCTCTTGCCTTTTGTGCACAATCCATGGTAAAGTGTTCCAATCACATGATCGTGGGACATCAATTCTCATTGGCTCTGTAGCGCACGTGACCACCTGTCCCGGTCACATGCATCCACAGAGCCATTCAACAACTAGTATTCTCTGTTCATCACGAGTGTGATGGATATCCATTCAACAGAGTGTCAGTCTCATATTCAGTCAGGGTTAACTCCTAAGGTGCTGGTGTGCTTAATATTGTGCTGGCTGATGATCACAAAGGGGCATAGTAATAGTTGTTATTATGATAACATTAGAATCCTATCTTTTCACTAAAAGTGAGGATTGGTTACGGGTGAGGAGATACACAACTAAAAGTTATTTATTTATTTAAATCATGTGTGTTCTCTAGTCAGCATTAGCCAGGATGTGCAAATTATCCTTCCAAGAAGCACTAATTCGATGATGATTAAACATTTTTGCATATATAAATATCTATCATCCTAGTCGAAGAAGAGGTGGAAAATAGTATTGAAATCATATTGTGAAGTAAAAAGGAGATAAATGGATATGGTTATAACATATCATTATTTAGTTCATGTGTCACCTTGGTTGTTACATGAAAAGTTGTTTATAACCAGATTGATAATGTTCTAAATATCCACAGTCCCCTGATAGTCATAGCTTATACAATATTATTTATGATATCATACACTTTGGATATCATATATTAAGTTATAGTTATAAGACAGAGACTTGAAGTATATTAAGTATTGACTTATATTATAAGTCTCTGTCCTTGGCCAGTTGATGTCTTGCTAAAACAGTCAAAGATATCACTGCGCATTTCTTCCTAAGTGCTTGTTTACCATTGGTAGCCAGTGGCATCACTAGCGGGGTGTGGGCTGCTCCCGGGTGATACCAATGTTCCATTTCTTCCTCAGTGACAGGAGCCGGGTGGTGCACTGTAACGTTACGTGGAGCACTCAGCTCCTGACACAGAGAGGGAGCCGGCACGCTGAAACAGACTTGTCCCTGGGGGCAGCCCGGATCCCTGGAGTGACTAAAACAGGAGTTTGTGCCACAAGGCCACGCCCTCTACAGTGAGGTCACACTCCCTGTTGCCGGAGTGCAGATTTGCTGCGCGCACATCATCCCTCCCCACACCGGGTGTCACCTCAGAGAGGGACACCACTGTTGGTAGCAGTGGGCAGGGTCGCCGAGAGAGGGGGGCCGAGCGGGTACAAATTACCTGGGCCCAGGCTTCCTGAGGGGCCCGGTGGGGCCTGGGTCTGATGCCACCCCCCCTCCCTCACAGAAGCCCAGCACACAGCGTGTGCTGAGCTGCAGTGGGAGACTACGAGTGGCTGCTGAGCAGCAGTCCTATGCTTGTGGGTGGGAGCGATCACACTGATCGCGCCCACCCTGGCTTTGCGCCGAGCTGAAGGGGCTCAGAGCGCCCCCCTCACCAGCGCGTGGCACTGTAAATCTTGTTTTTTTTTTGAAGGGGGTGTGGCCATGCCTCCCATGATTAGGCCATGCCCCCTGTTTCCCGGGCCAGCCAAGGCTCTTGGTGGGCCTGGCAGTGGGGCCTCAAAACCATCACTCCTTATTGCCCCACACTGCTACTATATTTATTGCTTCAGGGGCAATTTATCAGTGTTTTCATGCTGGCTCAGCTCCTCCAATAAACACATGTTCCAGCAAATGTCAAAGGCTGCTCCTACACCGCTGATGGCGTGAGCACATAAAGAGCCGGTGGGATCCATTGACATCCCTCCTCCCACTACGTTCAAAAGACACTGCTGAGGCCATCTGAAGATGCCATTAGCTACTGGGGACAAGTTCCCGAATGCTTATATAAATAACACAATCGCAACATTCACTCGCATTGTGTTGGCGACGGCGGGGTGCTCCGATTGTGCCACTAACACATGTCTACAGCATCTCCTGTGCTAGAGAGCTGGTTACTATGTGGAAACACACACACGGCTACCACTGTGAGGAAGATGGGACAGGCATAACCGGAGTAGAGGAAGACCTAACAGGACCCCGGGACAGAGTGCTGGGACAGATAGGATGGAGTAGGGATTGAGTGGGGGGTGGGGCAGAACAGGATGGAGCAGGGGGGGTTGACAGAGCAGCAGCGATGGGGTGGGTCAGGCCAGAGCGGAGGGTTGAGCAGGACAGAAATCAAGAATCCGGCACAGATATTGGGGCTCAGTTTTATCATACGCAACGAGTTTTAAAACTTCTTCAAACAACAGAGGGAAAGAGGAGATTTTTATCTGTTTTTTTTTTTTCGTGGAGGTCAATAAATATTTATTCAGTATGAAACTCTGGAAAAATAATAAAATAAATTATTTATTTCTTTATCATTAAAACTTATTGTCCAGTAACATCAGGCGAAATATTGAATAAAATAAAGTATAGTCTTATTAGACAGAAATAGTGCAGATATACTGTATAGAAATATGTGAATTAAAAATCCTTTCTGTCACCGGCCAGAACACATAGTCTAATAATATACATTCGAGTGGTGATTCCTTTTAGATGTGTTTACTTATATAATCTGTATTAGTATATTTTCAATCCAACATTGGTATGATTATTTTGTGACTGTGGGCTCTATTTATCAACATTATTTTTACTAAAATAAAGTGAAAAAGGGTGTTTTCACACCCTTTTCACATTATTTTAGTATCACCTATAGTTACTATAGGGCAATTGGAGTAGAATTTGTAAAATTCTACTCCAACCCCTAATTATCACTTATTTTTAGTAAAGCAGATCGCATTTCCCATAATTGTAATGGGAAATGTAATCCGACCAAAGTTACTAAAAATAAATGTGAAAAAAATATCGGGGAAAGCCCTGTGATAATAACGCCACCTGGAGGTGGCGTTATCCAGGGTCTCCCCCGGTTACCAGACTCTTGCCCTGCTCTAACAGGGAGAGCAGAGCCTGGAGCCAGTCACAGTGATCAGCTGTGTAGTCTAAACAGACCGCAAGCTGATCTCTGCTAAAAAAAATAAATAAAAAAATTACTTATCTGACTCCATGGACCGGTGTTTGGGGCTCCGGTGATGACTCCCCTCCAGTCAGCTGGTCTCCCATGGTGCACTGGGGCCCGGTCATCAGGTGATCGGGTCCCAGTGCAGTATGGGATATCAGCTGACCGGAGGCATGGAAGACATCACCGGAGCACTGATGATGCAGATAAGTACTATTAAAGGAGGGGGGGTCATGGGGGGGGTCCGCAATCATGGCAGGTGGAGGTTAATGATGGGGCGGGGCCTAGAGCCGGGGGGTAGCAGCGGTGGCCGGTCGGCGCATGCGCGATCACTTTGATCACTAGTGTGCGGAGGGGATTTGCAGGGACAGAGCTTTATCGCAAGCTCTGTCCCTGCAAGGGATTTGTAGCAAATCCCTGGGATATTGACTGAATTTGCAATGCAAATTCAGTCAATAATATCACACCACAATCTGCATTACAAATGCAGATTGTAGTAAATAGATCCCAAAATGAGGATAGTCCATTAATATGGGATCAGACCTTTCCCATACTGGTGATGTACAAGCAAGGGCTTGTCCTGTGAGCAGTGTCATATGGAAAGTGTATACTAATATGGAAATTTTTTTCAAAAGAATAACAATGTTTATGAAGAATAAAACAATTTTGCCACTATAGTTTGTTAAACAATGTACCACAATAAACCTTAACCTTTCTTTTCCTTAAACATGTCAGTGGTTATCTTTTTCCAAAAAAATCTAAGACATTTTTGGAGGTTTTATTATTGTATTAGTCAAGAACATGTATTTATCTAACATGATTTTCTCATATATATATACACACACACATACTCATTTACTTACATTCTTTTATTGGTCATCAAAATATTGTACTATCAATTATCGGAACATGATGACCATCACAATTTTGATTTCTGCTCTGAGCAGCTACCAGGCATACACACTGGAGGGCTGAAGGGTGCTCACTTGTATTTCACTGGAGGCTGCTTCACCCTACAGTGAACAGCAGCAAGGCAGACACTGGGGGAGGGAGTGGGGTTGCAGAGGTGCTGATCAGTCCCTCTGCCACTGGTGACTGCTTTAAGATTATCTTCTGGTGGCTGCCAACTGTGTGTTCCTGACTGCCCACATTGTTTATGACCAGTCATATAATGCACAGCCTGGCACAGTCACAAATGCTGCGACCACACAAGTTAAGTGAATAATAACAAAATTTCCGTCTCAAAGAAGCAATTTGATAAACTTTTTAATACTTAATATTTCCCCCTATCTGGAAACATTTACATTTCTATAAAATCAAACAACCAGTAGAATGATTATTTAGGACTAACAGTAATAGAGCATGACCAACAGTAATAGAGCATGAAAAAGAAAAGTAAAAAATATTAATTTAAAATGCAATTTAACACTAAATGTAGTGTTAGTAACATGAAAATACAAAACCATGTACTTATTATGCTTTGTTTTACATTCTCTATTGCAGGCAATTATGTATTTTCTAAAACAGTAAATGGTTTTCCAATGAAAGTTCATAAAGTTTTCTCTAGCAAGTACCTTTTTCTATTCATTTCAGGTCTCAGGAGAATATTGTAGCATTTAGGAAAATATATACAGCTCAGTATTACAATAACTGAGGCCAAAATTGCAAAAATTTCTACAGTGACCATAGTTTTCCCCTTACTGCTCAGATAGGCTGGGATGGCACATACCCAAACACTGCAGAACACCAGCATGCTGAAGGTGATGTATTTTGCTTCATTAAAGATGTCAGGTAATTTCCTCACCATGAAAGCTAGACCAAAGCTCAGAGCCACCAGAAACCCCATATAACCCAACATGAAATAAAAGGCAGAGTCAGAACCCTCATTACATTGGATGATTTTCAATCCAGGATAAGTTTCTGTGTCAAACTGTTGAAAAGGAGGAGAAACTGACAACCAAATAGAAATGTTGAGGACTTGAACAGATGAGCAGATTAACAGTAAAGAATTCGGTAATTTGACACCCAGCCATTTTCTCCAGGAACTTCCAGGTCTGGTGGCTTTGAAAGCGATGCAAACCATGACAGTCTTGCCCAGGATAGAAGATAAAGTTACAGTGAAAAGTATTCCAAAGGAAACTTGGCGTAGCATGCAGGTGATGTCCACTGGACGACCGATGAACATATACACACAGAGTAAACTGAGTTTGAGTGATGTGAGAAGAATGAAGCTCAGGTTTCTGTTATTGGCTTTTACTATGGGAGTATCCCGGAATAAAATAAAAATCCCCATAATAGAAACAGTTAAGATAAAATATAGCCCAGATATTGCAGAAAAAACTATAGCAATTGTGTCATCCTTGTATGATAGAAATTCTACTATTCTTGGAATACATGCATCTTTTCTTGAATTAGGCCA
Source organism: Taudactylus pleione (assembly GCA_031769625.1). Classification (NCBI taxonomy): domain Eukaryota; kingdom Metazoa; phylum Chordata; class Amphibia; order Anura; family Myobatrachidae; genus Taudactylus; species Taudactylus pleione. The sequence continues at coordinate 2,347,875 of JAUIMM010000317.1, read as the reverse complement.
TTCATCATCAGGACATTTCTGGCAGTTTTCACTGTCTAAAGAAGGGAATTATCAAAAAATGTTATGTTATTACGTAATATTGCCACATCTTACAATGTAATTGTATTATCTAGTAAACATCATAGAATGATTTTGAGTAAGATTATATTTTGTGTGAACATTTTTCTAGCACCCCAATTTTAGCTTATTTAATCTAACATGTAGAAGGTTATTCCTTAAATTAATATAATCTGCTGTGCTTTAAGTAGGTTTGAGTTTAAAAGCCTGTTTACAGACACGTATCACAGAAGAAAGCATAGGTCATCTATAGCAATTGCATGTTCAAACGTCTGAATGATAGTGTGAGATTAGCCGGAGTAGAAATACTTTTGGAATAGTTGGTCGGCTGAAAACATAAAGCAATATGTAGAACTAACATTCCCTATTTAATACAATAGTACTTGGAATGACAATAGTTTACTTAATAAGTGGAAAAAATTGTTGAATTCATTAAACCAATAAATTCTTAACTTTATGACAGTTATGATTGTTACATTCTTAAAATGACTACTTCTAAATAGAGATGAGCGGTTTGGTATTCCTAGAAACTGAATACTCTCAAACTCAGAGAAAACAAATAGATCCAAATCCTGGTTTGACTCTTCCCACCATTATCATATCCCAAAAGGAGGCAAAATGTCATATTCCTGGAGTCAGACCTTGCATATTTTGGATTGCATATATAATAGACCCTTCCTCGTGATTGGGCACCATTTCACACAAGATAGCAGAGGGAGAGGGTGTGGTACTATGGGCTGGAACACCTTGAGGCACTGTATTAAAAATGCTTTAGCAAGCAATCCAGGCAACATTAAGTTAGGAGGAGTTAGTTAAATGTACATTAAACAGTGTTAGGTAGATCAGGAGACATAAATAGGTGTTGGGGAACTATGACTATAGTGCAGACACCATGGTCATTTGTCACTAAGTGTATTTGTGTTTGTCACACACTGCACACTAACACATGATGCAGTGATAACAAACAGGACATTATTTGTGTTGCTGTTCATTGTTTGTTTATTGTTTCTTAAAGTGAACCTGCAACTTTTTTCTGCAGTATACTATATTGTGTATCTGTCCAAAAAATATTCTACTGTGTTTGAGGCTGCTGCCCATAAAAAAGACCTCTTTCTTTTGATTTTTTCTAAGTTATAATATAATATATTTTCCTGTTTCAAAAACATATTCCTCAAATATTTTCTAATAAAATGTAACAATTATATTGTGTATTTTGAGAAGTTTGTTCAGATGAGTGACACAACATATATTAATTGCATGTGTACAGTGGTGTGACCCCATCATTGCCCCTCAAAATAATTCTCATGAAGTCTTGTTCCTCCAAGTGTGTGTAAAAAGACTCCCAGTGTTGTCTGTGTCTAAAAAAAACAAAGACATTATTTCCCAAAAAATTGCACATTGTGCTATTTTTAAAATTTAAAAGACAGTGTGCAGTGGTGTCCCACCCTTAGTCTGCACCCCAAAACAATTCTCACATAAATGTTTTCTTCCAAGTGCATGAAGTCACAATTGCCAGTGTTCTCTGTGTCTAGAAAACAAAGCCATTATTGCAAAAATATTAGCATAGTGCAGAGATTCCCAAATGCAGACCTCAAGCCAACCCAACAGTTCAGGAGATAATTGTGTCCACTTACAAAATACAGGGACTACATCAATCCACTGTTCTTAAATGTGATGTAAAAAAGAACCTTCAAAAATTCCAAAATATGGGTAAATAGATGAATAGATAAAACTTCTCAGAGTCCAGACAGTCTGCCCAATGAAATTGCCACTTTCTCCTTTTCACACACCAGAGTAACATATCTTGTTCCTCAAATGATAGAAGGGAACAAAACAGGTCGCAAATAGTGTGGTACAATCTTTATTAGTGACAGAATTCTGTTTAAAAACAATTGTGAGGCTGCATACCAGAAGACCAGGTGTATACAAACACCATCAAGCATAGAGTATTACATTAACAGGGTACCTCCTGGGACGAAGAATCCACCTGCTCCATCCTAGTCTGAATGGCCACCCCTTCACAAGTCCACCAACGCGTTTCTGCTTTAGAAAGCATTTGTCAAGGTGTGATACACCTTGACAAAGGCTTTCTAAAGCAGAAATGCGTGAGGTGTGAAGAGGAGAAAGTGGCAATTTCATTGGGCAGACTGGACTATCAGAATTTTTATCTATTCATCTATTTACCCATATTTTGGAATTTTTGAAGGTTCTTTTTTTACATCACATTTAAGAACAGTGGATTGACCTAGTCCCTGTATTTTGTATAAGTGGACATAATTATTGACTGTACTAAGACTGTACCCCCAACCAAAGGTTTAGCTCAGGGTTTTTTCTTTGTTTCTCCAGTTTATAATTTGGTGTTTCTCACAGAGTGTACATCATAACCCTTTGTAGCATTGCCCACCTTTTGAAGCACTCTGATTGTCACCCAGTATTTGTTTGTAGTTCAGGAGATATCCATGGTTGAATACAGGTGGTTAAATCAAATTGACTGAAATACTAATTTAGTCACCTAAGTCACATGAATATCCTTAAACCTGGACTGCTAGGGTGCCTTGATGACTCTTTTTGGAAACCTCTGGTATAGTATGTTTTGCTTCCAGTGTAAGAGATGTTATGTCCGGTGGTGTCATCCCATCATCTGCACCTCAAAACATTTCTCACACAGCTGACATGACAATGTCTCCTGCTTAACTTTCTCTGGAAAATGACTAAATCTGATTTTGTAACAATAAAAAGCATGGTGGATGATTATTTTAATGACAATATACAAATTAGCATGTTACATGGTTCTTTTGAATACTGGGAGGAAAAACATGCAATTTGGAGAGCCTTATACAATCTAGCTTTACATTACTTAAGCTGCCCACCCCCTAGTGTTTATAGCAGCATGAAACCTTGAGAGCAAAAAGTGTAGGAAGTTATGTTCTAAAAATTTGGAAAAAAATATATTTATAAAAATGAACTACAAATTCTATGACGAATACTCTTGTTACCTATCACAAAAATGTACAGAGACTTCTAAAACTCTGGTTTCCAGTGGGGATTAGCAAATATTGTCTGCTGATATTAACATCAGGGATGAGTGTGAGCATGAGTATGAGGATGATAATGACATCTTCCTGCTGTAGACTTGATTAATAACCACACTGTTACCAATCTTAAGACCATTGATAGCTTGTTTTGTGGAGCTCCAAACAAACCAAGCACTTCAGCCACAAAAGTGGCTGTAAATGTCAATGAATTGCTTGGTTTGTTAAACTGTGCATGTCCCTTTTTAATATACAACATAAGGGTGGATGGGACGGCACAAGGACAATTCCAAAGTGCACCACTTTTCATTTTAGGCTTTGACAAGATGTGTGTTTGACAGGCAGTGAACTGTAATGTACTTTACTTTGGCATTCATGTTCTACTGTATCTTGCAATACCACTTATCACCAACTTCTCATCCAGGCCATTTTTTTGCATCTTCTAAGCAGATACAGACTTGTATAATCAATTTCATATATTATTTTTTTAATTTGACTAGGCTGCCATAAAACCTAAGAAATCAGTCTTTTTTATTTTGAATGCTTGTTTTTTGGTCGTGTTTTCTTTTCAATTTCTTCAATTTTTTTTATAGTGAAATTATTATTGCTAATCAATCAATAAATCAATCAAACTCATTTGGATTCTTGTTTTTTAATAGTTTGTACCATTTATCAAATTATTTAAATTTATAGTTATATTCTATAATAAATAATTTAATTAATCAATCAATCAACCAACCTCATTTGGGATTTTGGTTTGTATTTTGGTAGTGGTTTATTTTCCTTTTTTCAATGTATTTGTTTTAGAATTAAAATATTAACACTGATTAATCAATTAATCTCATTTTGGATTGTTAATATTTTTTGCAGTAAAGGTTTTTATTTAAATCAATAAAAAATGATAAAAATATCCACAGTATTTTACAAAATCAAATTTTTAATGCAACATAAAATAAATCAGATAAAATAAAACAAATAAAAAATATACTACAAAACCTTTAACAGAACATAAACAGAGAGTGAGAAGGGAGAAAGAGGGGAGGGGGGAATGAGAGGGGGACCACCCAAGATAATATCCTAAATAAAAAATTTAAATATGACGTGAGTCATCAAGGTCCACTAATATGGCCTGAATAGGAATGATAATCTTTAAACAGAAACCGAGCTCCCCATATGTCATTGAACTCTCTATATCTAGTAGTGTCAGACATCATAAAATCATACACTGAAATATAGAAATCCAACCTGGAGAGCCACTCTACTATGGTACGGGGGTTCAGAGATCTCCAGTGGACTGGAATTATAGCCTTGGCTGCACTGTTGAGGTGTTTCATAATCATTTTTTTATACAAAGACACAGGGCCCTCAATCTTAATAAGGAGCCAAAAATTAGGTTCTGAGCTAACGTTCTGGCCTACAATTTATTTAGATAAAGATATCACAGCGTTCCAGAAAGGGTGTAAAGAAGTACATTCCCACCATATAAGGAGAAGGAAACCAACAGCTAAGGCACATCTCCAACACAAACCGGAAGTACCAGGGTACATTTTAGCGAGAACAGAGGGACATCTGTACCAGCGGGCCAACACATTAAATTTAAATTTATAAGAAGTGGTCTGAAAAATCTTGTCCCAATTTTTATGGTTTAATTGTATTCCCATTTCCCTTTCCCATAAACTGTGAAGCATGGCAATATGGAAAGTGTGTCTTCAATAAGTAATTTCTGTCCAGTAGAGAGAAAATGTTGAGGATGAGATTGAGACAGACACACCGATTCAAAAAAAGTCGGGAGTCTACGGGCAACTTCTCTGATTGATTTACTAGAAAAAATTTTTTGAATAGGGAGATATCTCCAAATCTCGGAGGCTGGTACATCTCAAGTCTCCTGAACTTGGTTAAAAGAAAGCACACCAGATGAGGACACTAGCTGACTGACATGCATTACCCCAACCTGTATCCAAATTGATAGGTGGAGAAAATCATCCCTGGGGGAATTGTAGATTATGAAAAGTGGGGTCAAAGGAGAGATTGTGGAGGAAACACATGGTGTGGGGTCAAAGGAGAGATTGTGGAGGAAACACATGGTCCTTTCCTTAATGATTTCCACAGAGTAAGAGTCGGGCCTACAGTGGGGTGGGTAACAGAGGGAAGGGCCGGTAGCCATGCTGTCAGTCCAATGCATGCTGGGAGACCGTGACTCTCAAGCCTCACTCACTGTCTGTCAGAATCTGGATGGATCCACTCGATGACTCTACTGAGGGCCACCGCTTCATAGTAAGTAAGAAATTGGGCAAATGAAACCCCCCCAAGTGTCTATGTCTGAAAAGAATGTCATTTCTGAAGCAAGGCTATCTTCCAGCCCACACAAAGTCTCTCACCAAGTGGTGAATGTTTAGAAGCCAGCTCTTAGGGACATAAATCGGTAGGGTCTGTAGCAGATAAATTATTATAGGAAGTATATTAATTTTGATTATACTTGCCCTACCCATCCACAAGAATGTTCCTTGATGCCAGTCCCAAAGTTCAATTCTGACCTTTGTCAAAAGCAGTAAAAAGTTTTCTGAATACAACCTGGACAGGTCACGGTTCAAACAAATCTCCAAGTTTTGAAGGATGTCAGGAGAAGGGGAAAGAGGCTTGTAAACCTTCCACCACTGTGGGGGAGTGTAAGGTTAACTGCTATAGATTTAGAGTAGTTTATTTTGAAATTAGAGAGAGCACCAAAGTCCCAGAACTCCTAAACTAAATTAAGTACCAAAATAGTGGGGTTGGTAAGGACAGCCAGAAGGTTGTCAACAAACAAGGTCAGTGTATATTCATACCCATCTACAAATAACCTAGATATGTTGGGGTTTAACCTGTTAGCCCTAGCCAATGCCTCCATACACAATACAAAAATAATGGGGAATAGGCGACATCCCTGTCTAGTGCCATTAAAAATCTGCACTGGGTTGGAAAGGGAACTGTTTATCTTAATACATGCCTTAGGTGTGGAATATAAAGCCAGGATCCTATGCAAGGAGGCAGGACCCAACCCCATGTGTGTCAACAAACCACTCATGAACAGCCAATTTATCCCATCGAAGGCCTTCTTTGCATCATTGGGTAACAGAAGAGCTGTGGACTCTCCCGATTCAGGAAGATACATCAGGTCAATTACCTTGGCGGTGTTGTCTCATGCCTCCTGGCCCATGACAAAACCAACCTAGTCTGAATGAACTACAGTAATGCAGGAAGAAGAATCTTAAGTCTGTTTGCAATACGTTTGGCAAATATTTTAATATCTCTGTTTAGTAGGGAGATAGGCATATAGCTGGAGCATAGGACTGGGTCCTTACCATCCTTATGGATAACTGCAACATGAGCTTCAAGGGACTGGGATTAAAAACCTATCTTATCGGATACAGAGTTAAAAGTCAATAACATATTGGGTAAAAGAGTGGTCTTAAACATTTTATAATACAAAAACATATAGCCATCAGTGCCTGGGCTCTTACCAGGACGGGTGTTTTTAGAGCTTCTTCCACTTCCTCTAATGTTAATGGGCTGTCCAACCAGTCCCTGTCCTTGTCAAAAATAGAGGGGAAACTAACCTTCCAGAGTTAATTAGATAAAGTCTCCTGAAAAGCAGCAACCTCTGAGAGAAAGCCCAAGGATGAAAGGATATACAGCTTTGAATAGTAAGAATGAAATGCTGAGGCAATATCAGGTTTCAATCTACAATCTCTACCAGTCTCACCAGTCTCATCCTTGACCTCCTCTATAAAAGATTCTTATCTCTGAGCCTGCAAGGCCCATACCATAATTTACCTGGTTTATTGCCCCATTAAAAATAATGATTTTTACATAAACAAAAATCTATTTCCACCCCTTCATTCAATAATTTATTGAGTTCAGATCATGATACAGCTGTCCAGTCTGCCGCTGACAAAGATGCTTTGTGTTTCAATTCAGATAATCTAATTTTCTGGAGGAAATGTAGTTTACAACCCTCTTGTTATTTTTTTAAGATAAGAACCCAGTTGGATCATTTCCCTCTCAATACACATTTGTGTGGCTCAAAGATAGTAAGGTTGGAAACCTCAGTCATTTAGTTCAAAACTGAGAGTTTGGTCCAACTGAGGTTTGCTATAAGCATCCGAAAGAAAAGCTTTCATTCAAGTGCAAGGTATAGGAGAAAGAAGACTGGTAGAGTATGAGAGTGATAAGGGCATGGTCAGACCAGGTCTCATTGGTTCAATAGAGGAATGTTGTAAGAGATGTAAAACCTATGGGGCAAAAAAAATAGTCCAGTCTAGAAAAAGAGTTGTGGGGAGAAGAGAAAAATGTATAGTATTGGTCAGTAGGGTATTGTAAACGCCATGCATCAATCATCAATCATCTGTTGTTCATGTAGCTTATGTCTATGGTTTTGAGGGGCAGCTACGGGAGGAAATGGAAGTATCCACATCAGGATGGAGTGTCCAATTTAAATCACCCCCTAGAATGAGGATCCCCTCTGTCAAGGCATCAATACTGTCTAACACTTTTTTAGGAATGATGGCTGGTTGGCATTAAGCATGTAGAGACATGCAAGAGTATAAATCTGACCATGGAGAGTGCCCTTAACTAATAAAGCCTGACCATCAACCATGGAATAGCTTTCTTGGGCTGTGAAAGGGAGATTATGAGAGAATAAAATTGCTACTCCTAGGGGTTTACCGACCCTATTGTTACTATAAAAAGTATTAGGAAAATTGCATCCATTCAAAGAAGGAGCAGCACCAGCTTTAAAATGTGTATCCTGAATAAATGCCACATCAGCATTAAGGGGATATAATTTATACAGTGCCCTGGATCGTTTTTCAGGGATATATAGCCCTTTTGCATTTATTGAAACAACCCTAAGGGGTGTATTCTTAGAACTGTCCACCATCAGATGCTAATAATGATCTCAGGTGGGGGGAAGGTGCATAGGAAGGGAAAAGAAAGAAGAAGGGAAAACAAAAGAAAGAAAAGGGAAAAAAAAAAAAAACACATACAGGTAACCACAATAATGGAGAACATTGAAAAACCACTCCTTAGCTGCACGGGTGTGACATACACAACCTTGCCTAAGGACAAGCATATGGGGTGTGGGATGACACAGGGGGTTAGTGACAGCAGCCACCAAAACAAATAAAAACACAGTAAAATAACAGTGCACAAATCTACTTCTACATTCACAGTCTCAAAACATCATAAAATCTAAGGTAGATCTAATTCATAGTACTTCCAAAAACACGTCAATAAAACATCAAAACATTGAAAATAAAATGAGTGCAGAGAATCCGTCAAAATATATAGACTGAGAGAACATGGGGAAAACATATCAAACATGTAAGGCACAAAAGTGAGCCAAACTCACAAAACCTCTGGGATAGCACGAGTCTAGGCAAAAAGTTGACAGTTGAAAGGGGACATATAACAATCTCCAACCGGAAAGAAGGCAGATCTATAGATTGTAAGATTGCAAGCAGGGCCCTCTTACCTTTATGTCTGTCTTTTACAACCCAGTCTTGTTCTGTTAATGTTGATTCAAATTATAAAGCGCAACAGAATATGCTGCACTATATAAGAAACTGTTAATAAATAAATAATAATAAATTGCAAACAGTATGATAATTCCGAGAAACAGATGACTATCCAAAAAGAAAAAAAAGGCCCTGTAATATGTAGGCCGGCTAAACCAGGTTCCGGACTATAGACAGACAGTAATTAGTTAGACAGTGTCTAGATAGACAACAGATGTTAGACAGTTATTAGTTAGACAAGGATAAAAGTTCAACACAGACAAAAGTCAGACACACTAAAGTAATACATGTAAAAGTTTGACAGGTACAAAAGATCGTCAGGGACAAAAGTTCAATATGAAAAAGTCAGACAAAAAAATGGTTGACACATTTTTTTTTTTTAAGGATTAGTGTTAGGTTTAGGGTTAGGGTTAGGTACTTATCCCCACAGTTAGGGTTAGGCACTTACCCAGACGGTAATGGTTAGGCACCAGGAGGGAGGGAGGGTTAGGGTTAGGCACCAAGGGGAGAGTTAGGGTGAAGATTAGGGCTAGAAAAAAAATAATAATTGTCAACCATTTTTGTGTCTCGACCATTTTCATGTCAAACTTTTGACCCGTCGACCTTTTGTACCTGTCGAACTTTTTACATGTTGAACTTTAGTGTGTCTGACTTTTGTTTGTGTCTAACTTTTTTCCCTATCCAACTATTTACTGTCTAACATCTGGTGTCTATCTAGACATTGTCTAACTAATTACTGTCTTCCTCTTATACCACACCTGGCTAAACCAAGGGCCATGGGATTAACAAGGCAAAGCAGACCAAAAGAAGTTCATGCCACCTGACTATTGGATGGTCTTCTACGATTCTTAGGACTTTTTGCTGGGTATTCAACAACTTGCCATCTGTCATCATCCATCTTAAGGGCTGGTGAAAAAGGGCCCATTGTGCAATCTTGCCAATCTGGGAACAGGGGAGGAGTAATACCCAAAGCGGCACAAACGAAAGACAATTCCGAAGGATCTTTAAGGACAAGCTGTTTCCCCTGATGCATTACACATAGGCTAAAAGGGAAGCCCCATCTATAGCGAAAATAGAGATTACATAGTTCCACCATAAGAGGTCTAAGGGCTCTGCAGTTCTGGAGAGTAGACCATGACAGATCTTGGAAAATATTGATCCTCTGTACATCTATCACGATGGAGTCTTGATTACCTTGCATACAATCTTCTCCTGTTGAAAATAGTGTAGGCTACATATAATGGGCCTCATTCAGACCCACTCGCAAGCGGCTGTCCGCTCGCAAGTTGGTCGATGGTGTGCACTGCGCATGCGCACGATGGAGAGAGCTCCTTCGTGCGCATGCGCCAGACGCGATGAGCGAAGGACTTTCCTTTGCTCGCTGTGTCTTATCAAAGGGGGCGTGCTGTCGATGTTGATTGATAGCATGCCCCCTTCGGTGGGCGTGCCGGGGGCGTGCAAGCCAGACGGAGGCATTCCCAAGGGAACGCCTACCGTCAGAAGCCGGCCCCACTGACATCACTAGTGATGTCAGTGGGAGTGATTTTGGCTCTGATAGAGCCAAAATCACTCCTGGGCTTGTGGTCGAAAACCCCGACCACAGGCTTCTGGTCACACTGGCGATGGTCGCGATGGTCAAGACCATCGCGACAATCATCCTGCACGCTCGTATGTGCTGTGGGTGGTGACCCACAGCTATACGAGCGTCCAAGAGGACGCTCCATTTTTAAGGAGGACGGCCCTCATTCACAGCGAGCGCTCTGCTCAGAGCGTCCGGCTCTGAATGAGGGCCTATGTCTCTAGGCTGGTCACTCACTGCACTTCGGGGCCTTAGCACCCTATGAGCCCTATCAAAGGCAATTGAAGATTCTGCATACCTACCCAGTATATTGTTAAAGTTTCTGGTGAGATAGTCAGTTAGACTATTCACAGGGATATCTTCATTAGCCATTATAAACATCTATTGAGGTGTCCTGAAAATCCTCACATTGAGAGACCCTCTCACCTAGGTGTGAAATTTCCACTTTAATTTTTGCTAGTTCTGAACAGATAGTGGCACAAAGATTATGCTATAGAGAGGTAAATTCTTGACAGGTAGGCATAGATTGCAAGAGTCAGAGTATTTGTGAAAGATCACTTTTATCAGAGGTCTGGATGGATTGGGAGGAAGCAGCAGGAGGGTCAAATTCAGTTGCAGGTTCATGAATTGGTGAAGGCAAGGAGCAGGAGTCATCACTAAGTGGTTACAGGACTGTCAGCTTAAGGAATTGTTACATGTCTGTTCTAGAAGGAGTAGAAGGAGGACAGGTGTCCTTTTTGGCATTTTACTTTTTAATCTTCCCATAGCTCACAGAAAATTAAATGTTAGGACAAAAAAAAATACACTTTCCTTAAAATGAGGAGAAGTTTGCTTAGACAGTGGTGATGCGACTGCTGGTCACATTCCCCAGTGAAAAGTGGCTAAGGCCACCATTTCCCTGGCCAGTGTTAGAGCATAAGAGCTATCCTCTTCTTGGGGTAAATCAGAGGACCCTGATTGCTCTCATACCATGTAACTGTCCTCAGTTCCTAAGAGAGATCAGCAAGGGCGCTAAGGTTTTTAATATGTCCCGCAATTACAGCAAAAATCCTCAAGAGGTCTCTCAAGTGACAAAAACAAGTACTGTTAGGACTCTGCTGCAGCATGAAGTGCAGTGAATAATTTAAAGATGGTCATGCCCACTGTCTCCAGAGATTGGCACCTCTAGAATCAGGACACAGGATCCAGAGGAGCGACAGTGCCAGTAGCTGCAAGGTAAATGCAGGGTTTTCACTCCTGAGTGACTCCAGGAAGCTGGGGAGCCAGGAATCACAGCAAAGGGTACAGGGGTCTCTGCAAAAATCCAGGTCTTGGCTCCAATGAGGACAGTAGGCCACAGTCCCTGTAACCACTACTTTCTACTATGTGCCTGATGAGAAACTCAGGGAGGGCACTGGAAAAGTCTCAGGGGCCCGGCAAGGGAGGAATATAGAGGATATAATTCAGAAAGGCCAAGAGCACTGATACCACACAACCTCATTGAATGGCTGCCAGGCCATCCCCCCTGTATTGTTATTTCTTAATGGTTGTATTTATTTTTATTTATTTTCAGTTATATTCTGTAAGCATTTAATTGATCTATAATGGATTCTTGATTTTTAATGATGTGTTCCATTTATCAAATTATTTTTTTATTTAATGTTATTTTCTATAATAAATCAATTAATCAATCAACCTCATTGGGATTTTGGATGCTTGTTTTGTAATAGTGCTTTCCATTTCTCTTATTAAAGTTTTATAGTTACATTATTAACACTAAGCAATTGTACTTGGATAGCAAAATGGCTACTGACAGCCATTTCTATTCATGGTTCTTATGTGTGTATCAGACATAAAGTGGTATCAGGCATGAAGTGGTACAGGAATGTGGTAGGCAGACAAGCCATAAATCCTTTAGGTGATGTCTACTGCAATTTATGCCTACATTAAGTTTTGGAAAGTTCTTATCAGTAGTTAACCAATAAAGTAGTTTGAAGTAGGTTTATGTCCGTATTAGTAGAGTTAGATGGGTATGACAAGTAGGATACTATATAAAAAGGAGACAAAGGAGATTCCAGTGGCCTGCCCTGTGCTTGGACCAGACTGCAGTTGGTGGCCAGGAAATTGTTTGTTCCAGCTCTATTCTGAGAGTTGAGGCTCCTGGATCGTGTAAACATTTATATTCCGAAGCTAAGTAACTATTATTCTTTTATATCTTGTTATTTGTTGTAATAAATTTAATCTTTCTTCAAGATACTGGTTTGTGTGGCTTAATTAACCTTCTGTATCCAAGAACCTTATTTTGTTCCACCGAGAACAGCAATGAATAAATCAATCAATTAATCAATCAATGTTTTACTTGGCTTCCAATAAATAGTATTCCACCTCTATTTACCTGTGCTGGCCTCTGATCTATAGTCCTTTTTGATAAATGAAAACTTTCTATAACATAATATAGTTTATATTAAACTGTCATCCTCTCTGCCACTGCATCACCACTATGTTTTCTAAATGTTCTTTAAAAATTACTTTTTAAACTGCCATGTGTTTGTCACTTAGTTTAACAAGTCAACTTTGACCTTTGGTCAATATGGATGAAAACTGAAAACAATATGGTGAGCTGTGAGGTGGCTATTGGAAATTAATGTCATGGGGGCTAATAATACTATAGGAACAAGAACAGGCTGAAATTATGTGGTTTTATTAAATTGTTAAAGAAATCCAGATCAAAAACTTGACAGTGGTTTGGCAAAACCAAAACATTTCATAGTGGTTTTGGCAAAACCAAAACACAGGGGTCCACACATCCCTTCATTTAACATGTTGACTTCTGGAAAGTGTTGACTTGAATGAATAAAATTACATTAGCATTATGGTTAGCATTACCTTAAAAATGGACTACTGACATTGTTATAAATTTCATTGGTGATGATATGCTATATATAGAAATGTTAAATATGCAAACATGTTGTCTGTCAACATTATCACCAGGTCAACAATTTCATGTTAACCTGGTAACTATCAATCTAATATAACAAAACTGAGAGTTTCTATGATTCTTTTGTTAAAACAATTATCTTGCACCACATAGTGGTAGATTGCAATGGATCAATGCTAATGTATCTTAAATATATCTGTATGTATGTATTTATATATCTAAGTATGTATGTTATATAGAGTGGTAGCTCCAGAGGTGGGGTTGAAGCAAGTTCTAAAATTCAAATAGGGGAGCCACAACTGCCACCCTAAATGCTGCCAAACATCACTGGCCAGGACTCCCTGGAGCTGGCCCTGACCAATTGCACATACATACTGGATACTACCTGGGTCTTTCTCGCTCTCTCTCCTTCCCCCTTTTTCATTTCTGTGCTCCCTCACTATTTCTCCTATTTTTTCTCCACTTCTTGGTCTATCTCTCTTGTCCTTCTTATCTATCTTATACTGGTATCAGCATTTGCTTTTCATATAAAGATTATCCTTAACTATACTGATTTTCATCTTTACTATTGTAGTTTTTGGGATGATTTCACCCCCAGCATAATATTTTTTTCTTTCTGTATGTAACCTGTGTATACGTGAGTGTCTCTTTACTATCTACTACTGTATACTGATAAACATTTTTGGTAGTTGTTAATGTTGTGATGCTGGTATTGGTTATTTTACAGTTGTTTCTTCATTTTCATCATGAGATGGAAAATGATGAAAAAGTATGGAGAATAACATAAGTGTTTGGAAACTGGATGTGTGTTAGGCTAAACTGACATTGCTGACATAGGTTGGAGAGGTCAAAGTTCAGATTAACTGTCATTAAATTCCAAAGTGATTTAATCATTGTTATCACTGTTTTAGGAAGCACTCTCGGCTATACTATAAAAATATTGTGCTCATTTTTTTCCAAAGCCCCAAAAGTGCAAATAAATAAATCAACAAAGTAGAAGCACTCTTGTCAAGAAATAATCTAATGCAGGAGGTTCATCCAACAATATAGTGTATTAAAATTCAAATTTTTACCAGAGATATGCACAATCTAAATAGTGCGGGGGGAGAGCCTGGGGGCAGCCTAGCATCTTGGGAGCATCAGACATGCCTTTAGAGCAGTGGTTCTCAAACTCGGTCCTCAGGACCCCACACAGTTCAAGTTTTCCATGTCACCTATCAGCTGCACAGTTGTACTCATTAATCACTAATATATTTTAAAAGATCTACAGGTGGAGCTAATTATTTTATTTGTGATTCTGTGAGGAGACCTGGAAAACATCCACTGTTTGGGGTCCTGAGGACTGAGTTTGAGAACCTGTGCCCTAGAGAATGAAAAATCTGACATAATGCAACACACCAATACAGGTAAATGGAAGTTGAGTATTAATATTTAGTGGATTCCAGGTAAAGCTTTGATTGATTATTGATTATTATAAAGAAAAATGCATCAGAGGCATGGAAGAAAATATGAAAAAACAAGCATCCAAATGTGAATTTACAAAAACACTGAATCCAACCAGCAAATCACAAGCCAATAAAAATTTATAATTGTAGAAAATAGTAAGAAAAAAGAACAGAGGGTCTGGTTCAGCATGGATCACTGCGCATGCAGTCGGCCGATTGTTGCTTTCTGTGAATACATATGCATTGCAGTGGTCGTGCGCCAAGGCAGCTCAATGGTCACAAAGGGATCACAGACACCGCGCAGTGTCATCACTGTTTGATTGACAGGAAGTGACCGTTTGTTGGTGGTGATGGGGGGTGGTCGATGAAATGCAGGTGTGCCTGTACGTTCTGATGCCATTACAGGGGCATGCATAATTTAGCCACTGCGATGGCGTACACAGCCTGAACTTTAGCTGCGTGCACGAAGTTTAGCAATTTCTGACCTTGTGTAACTGTGGGTGAGGTTCCAATGGTATCGATGATACCAATGTTTTTGCAGTCTTGCAAGGTATTACGGATGTGTGTAAAGGGACATCTTTATATTGTTCTATGGCGGCATTGTATTCACAGTCATTTGTATAATTTCATAGCAGAGCTGCATGCGTGATGGCTTCCACTTTAGCACTTGCGATCTATACTGAAACAGACCCAGAATTCTATAGTTATTAGACATATAATCACCTTTAATTACTTAGACCATCCAGTTCCTCACCCTGAGAGCCCTGTATAATTGGTAATGTTTGACCAGTTGCATCTACTGTTTGGAAAGTGTAGACCACTGTATCTCTCATCAGTCTGTTCATTTAGACCAAATTGTTTTGTTTGTTTTATTTCTCTTTGATCAGGGAAGAAAAACATAAGTTGTATTGGAATTGGTGGGAATTTTTTTTCTACCTCCTGGTGGTTTGATTAACCCAAACAACCAATGTGCTTAAAGCATCTATAAGTGTTGCTAATCATCCTCACAGTTGAAGGATGTCTTAATCCTCATCATCACTCTCATCACTGTTGTTAGTGTCATCATCACAACACAATTCAGGCTCATCCCCACTGGAATCCACCATTATAAAAGAATCTGTTTTCTTGGTGGCCTCAAAGAATTTGTTTTAATTTTCATGAACATCAGTCCTGATTCAGACATGTACGCTATTGCTGCTGCAGCTGTAATAAGATGAGGAGTTAAATAAACATGATGATAGAACAGTCCCCGAAAGTTGTACTGAGATGCCCACCATAGCTGTCCTCAACTACACACACAATGTGGCATGGGATGCAGATCAGGCAAACATTGTGAGTCTATAGTCACTCAGATTGGCCGCTGTAATGGTTATGCCAAAGTCCTGTATTATTAGAGCGGGATCACAGATGCAGGATGTGACAGGTTCCTGAAACATCTACTAAGCATACAACTCTGACCGAGGAGTAGAAACCTTAGAAAAAGGTAACATGACCCTCCTCTTCCTATCTCTTGCATTGATGTGTATTGCATGAGGGTTGGTTGGTGTTGAATCCAGGATAGGTGATGAGTCAGTTTTATTTTGCAAATTAAATGCAAGACTACCTCCGATAATTAATGAGAAGGTTGATAATGAAGGTGCTGGCTGGAGATTGGATCTGCTGGAATCTATTCATGCTGCTAATAGCTGATGCTGGATTTCATGTTATTAATTTATATGATTTTCCAGATTTTTATAAATTATTTTTTGGAATTTGCATGATCTCACTACAAAAGATGTAACATGGAAGAGGGGTCTTTATGGTTAATGTTCCTACCTCAACTAACTTTGGCACTACAAATGATGCAGGTGCCTTGTTCAATGTTGTTAGGATTTCAGTAAAAAATATTCCACATGGAATAGGTGGATTTTTTGGTCTTTTGCCCAGGCATGACAATGGCCTTCTTCTTTTCACTGACGTTGGTGTCTGACTTACTTTGAAATCAAACAACATGAATTTTATCAACAAACTCATTAGTGTTAGATAGACATTTATCACCCTCATCATGTTGCACTTCCAATGTAACATCCTTAATGTTTATGTCTAAACCATCATCATTATCATTGTTACTAATACCCATCCTTACATTTGCAGAGGGTGCAAAAATGGTGGAAGGAGGCTTCTCTAAGATTAAAGTTTCCGAAACAGGAATGTCAGCCTCACAAATAGCACTCAATGACACCCTTAAAGGTGAATGTACTAAAGTGAGAGTTTTTAGAAATGGAGGTGTTGCCCATAACAACCAGTCAGATTCTAACTATTTTCTTCTAGAATGTGCTAGTTAAATGCTAAGTCGAATCTGATTGGATGCTATGGGCAACATCTCCACTTGTAAAAACTCTCACTTTAGTAAATATACTCCTTAGACTCTCCTAAGGGTTCTGTGAAATTGGTAAAGACATAATTTGTCCTTGAGACTTAGTGTTCTTTTTGTGCACTGATTTGCTTGTTTTAGAATTGGAACATCTACTGTAAACTCAGATCGAGAAATTGCCTCACTGTGTTGGCCCTGGCTTTGGCAATAGGTATTCTAATGCATGAAAGTGCAGTAGCAGGACCACCACTTACCATGGTCTGAATGCAGTCCTGAAGGCACTTCAACAGAACAGGTTTTAGAGATATCCATGTTTGAGCACAGGTGGATTAATCAAATTGGCTGAGTTACTATTTAACATCTTAAGCATTGACATCTTAAAAACTTTGACTGTATTAGGGTGCTTTGAGGACTGCGTTTGGTGACCTCTGGTGTATAGCATGTTGGCAATTAAATCATTTTTGCCTATAACTTTACCCTTCATAAATAGTTTTGATGTTGTCTAAGATTTGAAAATACTTCTTAGATTTGAGATGCCCTTTTTTCCACCTTCATTCCCCTTGACCACCTTTATAATTAGATGTTGAAGTACTATGACTGCCAGCACTAGTACCAGGTTGCTCTTCTTCTATCAAATGATTGATTTTAATTTTTACACCAGGATAGAAGTAAAGCTAGTTATTGCAGTTGAACTTAACGCCCACCACACCAGGTGATTGTACACAGAAATAAGGAAATGAGGGATTGTTACATTTACCAAGACTGCAGATTTTTTGACAACATAAACAATGTTTTGCATTTCCACTTTAATTAGTTTGAGGAGCATTTAACGATTACATGACAACACCCAAAAAGTACTGTAATAAATGATTGTCACCAAGACAATCACTCTTGACTGGAGAAAAACTAATATTTTTTGCAATTATTGTTATTTTATTACAGTAAAAGGTTTTCTTTGAGGTGCAGCTCAATCTGACACAATACAGTACATTATACTATTTTTTGGCTAAAAAATATTGAAATGACACTGTCTGCCCTCATACACAAGTGGCAATATAATGTATTCTGCAGTGTACATAAGTTAGAAGTGCAAGAAATTTCTTTAACAAACATATACAATAGCCTGTTTGCAGCACTAAATTGCAGGTGCTACAATGTCTGACAAAGAAACACTCAGTAGCCTGTATTTAGTTGTTGCTAGCTGGTGTATCTATGTTATGAGTCACCAGAATGACTCAACACTTCAGTGGGTTCTGGCTGGGCAACCGGTTTGCCACATCACGCGGCTGCTTGGGCCGCTGGTCCCGCCAGTTGCCGAGTGACTGGGACATAGGGAGGCCGCAGGGCACTCTGGGTCTGAATAAACTTGATAGCCAGGGCCTGGCTGTATGTGCCTTTGCACAGATGCTATTGACATATCATTAGAGGTGCTGGTCCTCTCCTCAGCTGGCAATTGGTTCTTACTCTCGTTATTACCCAGATAGTGCTGTACTTCCATGCAGCTGATAGCTTATACCTCAGTGTTACTACCTGGTCCATTCTATGTGTATTGTTGTACTGGTCTCCTGCTCTGCATATGCCCAGCCGTGTCTGTTTCCAGTTTTCTACCTTCTTGTGGAACTTTAATTATTGTTTCTACCAACTGCAAGTACTACCAAATCTACAAAGTGAATTTAGGAGCTCATTCAAACCCAATCGCTAGATGCGTATGCTTGCACCCAGAGTATGCAAATTTGGCAAAGTGATGGCATTGCAGGCAATCGCACGGCAAGCGATAAGTCTGCCCACTATGTCTTTGCATGCGATCACTTTGTATATGCAGACGCCCACCAGCCAGTCTTAAGACGTTCACTAGTGCACATCACCTCCCATTAGAGTATCAAGCATCGGTACATCGGGTGGCATCTGAAGCCAATGAAGCGCTTGAGGTACACTATACCCTATCTCAAGCACTGCAATCACTTGTGTGTAAAAAACAGCCAGGTGACATGTAAAGTGACGCTTCCATTTATTTACGCATGCCCCTTAAATGACATAGAGATGCTGAGACACGTCTGCGTACACATCTTCACTCCCCCGTTTATAGTAGTCTGCCCCATCACCACCCAGAAATGGCCTCTCCTGTCACTCACTCTACTGGGAAGTCTATGTGCAATGAGCGATCGCTTCCCGATCTCTAGCTCTGGTTCGCGCACAGTGATGTATATGCATGCGCAGAATGCGAACATCGGCTAGCTACGAACTAATACATCTTAGCAACCGGGTCCCCAATCTCTGCTGTTTTCCATCTGCAAGTTATATATACCTACAGTATACCCACACAGTGACTATCATCTCTGCTGTTGTGTTTCTGCAAATACAAATATCTGCCGTACACAAGGGTAAATATAATCACACTGCTTATCTCTGCAAGTACAAAGCCTCAGTGAATGCTACTCTGCTAATTACTAACTTTGAGCTGTAGTACTTTTGCCAATCAATATATATGTTGTGTTTGATTCTGTGCTGCTGCTATATCTACATGCCATACATTATATATAAGGTGTTGCATTCTGTGTTGCATTTACACCTGCAAGTCTTGCTGTTTTGGATAACTGTTGCTGTCTGCTATTCATCTGCTTGCTATCCAAACAATCTGTCCTTCAATTAATCATGTTGATGCTGGTTCTGGAATTACCCTAACCCTTTAATATTTCTGTATCTACTCCAGCCAATAACCTGCAATCACCCTTGTATTGTATAAGGCAGAGGTTTCCAAACGCAGTCCTCAAGGCACCCCAACAGTTCAGGTTTTAGAGATATCCGTGGTTGAGCACAGATGGTAATCAAATTGACTGAGGTACTAATTAAGTCACCTGTGGTCAAGCATGGATATCCATAAAACCTGGACTGATAGGGTGCCTTGAGGACTGAGGAGCTCTTTTAGAGCTGCTCGCAAGATGCGGTCACTCGCTGGCAAAAAGAGGCCGGATATTTAAATTCCATGCTCACCCTGCATGGCGTAAGGATGTAATCTATGTCTTAGCGAGCTATGGCACTGAGCGCTCTCAAGTGTATAAAGACGCCCCCTTTCCCCTCACAACACACGTCATCTCTTGGAATTATTGGATTAATCAGTAACATCGAGAGCCATTGGAGCTGCTCGCAGCCCTTGAGGTAACCTTACCCTGCCGCAAGCACTGCGATCAGTGCTGGCTGAAATACATGCAGGTGATGTGTACAATGACGCTACTTTGCTAATTATGTACGCCCTTTAAACAGCGTTTTGTTGGCCTGACAAGCCTGCATGTGCAACACCACTCCCCCGTTTACAAGCACCTTCCCCTGTTACCACCCACAAACGGCACTATCTGTCACTCAAAGTAACGGGCAGTCTGTGTACTACGAGTGCATAATTTCCCATCGCTGAGACTGGCTTACGCACACACACTGCAAATTATTCTCATGCGCACTGAGCAAAAATTGCCCGACAGTGAGTGATCGTGCCTTAGCGAATGGGTCTGAATCAGGTCCTGAGTTTGGGAATCTCTGGTATAAGCCCCCTAACTGCCTGAGCTTAAGAACTGGCAGGCACATAAGTACAGATGAGTGTGTTCAACCCTATGAGAATAACTGGTTGCTTATATCGACAGAAGATCTCAGTAGGAGGCTCTAGGGGTCGTCTACATATAGAGGGGTTTCATAACTGACTGACCTGCAAACACACATACAGTGACAAAGATGTCTGCAGCCACCCTTCCCACCTACTGCATCTGGTTTGGGTATGGAATCCCAGCTGACGGGATGCCACTGATCAGAATACCGACAGCCAGAATCCCGATACCCTTAGGAATGCATGGTAAGTATTTTGTCATGCCTTATTCTAACCCTCCATACCCAGTGCCTAACCCTAACCTCCCCCCTAGTGCCTAACCCAAACCTCCCCACTTAGTACCTAAGATTAACCTTGCCTTACATGCACCCTAAACCTATCTCCCCCTTCCCGGTGCAAAACCCTAACCTCTGTATTGCCTAAGCCTAACCTCCCCCTCCCCGCACCCTAATCCTAACCCTCCCTCCCTGGTGCATAACCCTAACCCCACTAGCTAATGCTACCCACCCCCTGCACCCTGATACTTACCAACCTGTTGGGATTTCGGTACCGGTATTTAGACCATCAGCATCCTGGACTTTGGGATGCTGACTATATCTCACTGTATCTACCTACTACAACTTAATTTATTGGCATTTTAGTGGCAATCTAATGGTGTCTATTTGAAGCACAACTACAGTGCACACTCTCTCCATACACTCAGCTGTGCAAAATGTAATCTTGAGATGATGTATATTTGATAAAAAATGCGCTAGAGCTGCGATTGCAAGGAAAATTATGTTTGAGATCCAAACTCATCAGGAAGACACAAGCTTGAGTTCTGCTCAAAAAGCCCAAGTTTGGATATGTTCAGTTCTCTGCAAAACCGCACTGCTCATCTCTAATACTGTACTTATATAACATTGCAGAAGGTCTATCCCATCTCCTCAATGTACATGCAGTCGAACACAGGACATATACCCCATCAGCTCCCACTGTAATTTGATTACAAACTATGGGCCTGATTCAGAGCCGGACGCTATTTGCGCTCGCTCGTTTAGAAAAAGGGCCGGATATTTAAATTAACCGTTCGCTCTTTGCGGTCTGTTGACGCCTCTATGTCTGAACGAGCGAACAAAACATGCTGTCGTTATTTTGTAAAATACGCCCCCTGGCCGCTCGCATCATACGTCATGTCCGCTATTTATTAGATTAATTGAGTACATCGAACAGCGTATGAACTGCTCGCTATTCTTGTGGTTGGTTTTTCCTACCGCAATCATGCGAACAGTTCTGGCTAAAAAACAACCAAGTGACGTGGTCGATGACGCTGCTTTGTTAATTATGCACACCCTTAAAACGCCCGTTTTGACCTTTAGGCACGCCTGCGTTCTAATCTCCACTCCCCGTTTTCAAGCACCTTCCCCTGTTACCACCTTAAACGCCTCATCCTGTCACTCAAATTAGCAGGCATTCGCTATTTTGCGAGCACACGATTTTTGGCCGCACTGACTGGTTCGCGCATGCGTATTACAACCTGTACGCATGCGCAGATGTGCGAACATCGCTCGGAATGAACGAGCGGCCGCTTACGAGCGGCTCTGAATGAAGCCCTATCTGTATAATAACAATGTCTGACCAGATTTATTGTACCATCTGATTCATTCATTACTTCCTGAGAGCAACATTATGCATTGTATTGCTATCATAACTGAGATAAAAGGGCAACAAACAAATTATTACATACATATCATTATAACCTTTAAAGTAGAGACATTACAAATAAAGCTAAGATGTCAATGTGTATAGTTTTCTGCACCATCACTTGGAAACTGGATGACATTCAGTCACTTGGAGCCTTAGGGCTCTATTTACTAAGCAGAGTTAGGAGACAGAGTGATAAGGTGCAACTTAATCAGCTCCCAACTGTCCTTTTTCAAACACAGCCTATGAGATGGCAGTAAGGAGCTGATTGACTGGCACTTTATCACTTTTCACTCTGTCTCCAAACACTGTTTAGTAAATAAGCCCCTTAATGCCAGAACAGAATCAGAAAACAATTTTTTGAGAGTCAGTAGGTTGTGTGATAGGTGTCCTAAAGGACAACAACTTCAAGCACAGCTTAACTGGAAAAATGAGATTTCAAGAGGCAATTTTCACAGGATCAGTAGCAGAATGAAATCAATAAGGATATAAGCAATAAATGCCCTATCGGTATATGTGAGCCCGAACCTTAACCCAGTGTAGCATAACAACAACCATTTGCTTTAAGTTATCTAAAATAAAGACACACACAACTTTATTTTTAATAAAAAATAATTTAAAATTCAAAATCTCAAAATGCTGGTTTTGGAAAGAAAGAGCGGCATCAGACAAATGGCCAAATCCACTTAAAGTAATTCCACTATCCTCCACCATACTTGCAGGGCCAATTGCCCTTTAAGCAAGTAACATTTTAGTCTCTCCAAATCTTGCTCCATACACTCGAAAAAGGCCATCCAGTAGCCAGTGCAGATGACACCAGTAGGATAAAATCAGAAAATCAGCCATGTATTGATGCAGTTTGCACCATAATTAATTGCAGTGAAAATAACCACTGCCCTGACGCTCTTTCCCGCCACACCCAATGACTGACCAAACCCATAAAAATGCTAAGAAAGATAAATCCCTTCCTCTATAAGGTGAACCCTATCAGAATGAAACAGGTGAGCTTCTCTAAACCTTATCAAAGGGTGAACTACAACCAAACCACTTAAATCTAACACACGTTTAGCCACAAGGGAATTGACCTTATGCCTCACCTTACCACCCCCGGCATTACACTCCTTCAATACTGCCAGGGAATGATAGATGACCACACCACATTGCACCAGGGATACCAAGTACAGATAGTCTCAATGTCCCTCACCATCTCATACCTCAGCTCCAGAGATGATTAGAGCCCAAGTCATTGCCCTCTAAGTGCAAACACAGAGAAAGAACAGCTTCAAGTAAAAACTAAAAACTGAAATCCTATTTGGATACAAATTGTGATATATATTTATATATATATATATATTTATATATATATATATACATATATATATATATAGATATATAATGGTTATAGTAATGCTGCAAGTTCATATAGCCAGTACTCTTCTGGCAACAATATCGATTCAAACAAAAACTCCCAGTGAATTATGCAAAAAAACATGTATTGCATGTATAAATATGTTGGATTGACACAAGGCTATCTTTATATAAAAGATTTATTAAATAAATACATAGATATGACACATACCCATACAATATCTAAATGGCTAATTCACCATAAATAGCATACTCCTCTGGAAAATTGAGTGAATATTAACGATACTGAATTTGAACCTCTATATGCTCCTACCTATACCTTCTAAAGCCTGCCTATAAACCTCTAAGATTGACACTTATTTGCGTACGCAGTCATACAGTAAATAAAAACCTTAGACCTGGAACATGTGTTTCCAAAGCACAAAGTATTATTCAAGTAAAAGTACAGTCAGTTACACGCTATGATCTAAGTACAATTCAGCGCAAAGAAATTATACAGACCCAAGTACAGTTATACATACGCAAGTGCTCTGGACCAGATCCCGACATTCAGAGAGAAAACCTCCGTCAATTAGCATTCAGCAAGAAGACTCCAGACTGGGGTCACAACACACATTTATACTCTCACAGAAACAACACAATAGAAAGGCTTGTTGCTGATGCCACTGGTTCCCAAGGAGGATGCATCTGTTGCAGAGCATTTAACAGGTTGATTCAAATAGACACAGTCCAGCCTCTAACAACTGGTTGTTTCTAGTTTCCCCTCATGCAAACAGTTGGTCATACAGTGTACATTTCGGTGCTTCAAGTCTCTGCGGTCCATAAGTTGAGAATGCATGTTGCGATCTTGTGTGGTAGACAGGCCCTTAACACCACCCGCCAATCTTTATTAGTTGGCTCATGAGAACTACCCAAATTCCTCAAAAATCTTTTTGACATTTGGCTTGTTCCTTTTTGGGATCAGGGAAATCATTTATGATGGAATTTAGTTCTGCTCTTGTCCAAGGACAATGCATTACCACTTCCCTTGTGGGCACTACACCATTCGCATCTGCATTTCCATTTGGAACAGTTATTGTCTGAATGGCATGCTGATCGGCAGCGCTGCTACCTTTGACCTTGTTACCTGGCTGGGGGTTTAATCTGTTGCTGCTACGTATGGTATTAACAACTTCCTCTATGGGTGCAGAGGATGTTATCACTTCCCTTGCTGTTACCAATGGAGATGGTGGCACCACTTGTGATTGTTGTGGTGCAGCATCTATCATCTGTACAGCATGGGAAATGGCAGACATTACAATAGGCTCATCATCCACATCATAAACATTTTCTTTATGGTTGCTTAAGAGAGGGTACAAATTGCTTGTTACATTTTTATGGGTATTTTTGATAACTGTACTTGCATTCCCATCCACATAAGGAGGAGGTGGTGCGCGTGAACTGCTGGCAATACCTTCCACAATACTACCTTGCCGCACGTGCGCGCCATTTTGGGGCTCGCACTCATTGAAATTTAGCGCCGCGGGTGTATTTTCTGGCAATGCATTCGCAACGCTAGTTTGCATCGCTTGCACATTTTTAAACCACGCATCCCCTCCATGCTGCCACAATTTTAAACATTCATAATAATTTACCTTTTTCTCTCGGGAGCGCATCAGACTGATGTGATCCCTGACATTAACCAATAGATCTTTATCAAAACTACCAATCCTGGGAAACGGTCTGACACTCTTCATCGTAATTTTAAACCATACATCACAATACCTTATTGCATAAGTACCGTACTTAGTATGCATAATATGATGGGCCGATCCAAACGGCGCTTCCATTAGCAGCACATCATTGTCTAACATCTCTATTGTTTGCGTGGCTCACATCTTGAGACAACTCCTACATTTTTCAATAAAAATTTAAACTGGTGAAAGATAGTCAAGATACTTTCACTTACCTGCGGATGACTTTGAAAAAGGGTGTGTCCACAAACCCTATGAAGGACCTCTAGGTGCCTTCACTCACCTATGGAAGGAAGATGCTCCCATACAATATATCCCTTTTTGACTACGTTTCAACTGCTAGGGGGCAGCAAAGTACCCTTTTTGTTCCAGTTGATTTCGTCCACCCTCTCACCAGCTCACAATCACAATCTAACCAAGACTATGCAGTTCAATTATAATGTTCAAATAAGCCTAATAGATAACACATATTGATTACTGAACACTATAATCATGCTGGGAGCCAAACCCTAACAAAAATAACAAACCATACACCTGCTCTGTGTAAAAGTAAACGGTAAGCTGCTACCGACTCACTAGGCTGACTTCCTGCACCTAGCACTTAAGGATCTTACGATACCCTCAACATTTAGGTCCCGAGTTACGCCCTAAACGAACACTCACAGTTACACACTTTTTTCCTGTGCAGAAAAATACATGTTAACCCAGTTATTGGAAATTATTGAAAAGAATGTAAACCTCAATGGCTTTGTTTAAACACGTGGCTGCACAACCGGAAGTACGTATACGCTATTGTGCGACTAGTCGCATACACAATAATGCGACTACCACACAACCGTATGACTTAACCTTTACCTGCATACGCAAGAGTGCATCTTTATTATGCGCGCAAAATTGCGACTCAGCCACGTGCGCAATACTGCGGCACCCCTTTAAACGTAAGGTTCTATCAACAAAGGAAAACAAACTTTTTCCTCTCTTGTCCCTGGATTCTAGTCAGCGTCCCTTGCTCACACGATAACGGGTAGCAATCTCTCAGCACCGAGCGATTGCAGGTAAACCCTGCATGTGGCCACTCCACCCTTTGGTGAGATATCAATAACCGTATTTACCGTGTGAGTAGGTAAGTGACCTCACACTATGAGCCCCCAACTAACGATACTGAATTTGAACCTCTATACGCCCCTACCTATACCTTCTAAAGACAGCCTATAAACCTCTAAGATTTATGCTTATTTGCGTACGCAGTCATACAGTAAATAAAAACCTTAGACCTGGAACATGTGTTTCCAAAGCACAAAGTATTATTCAGGTAAAAGTACAGTCAGTTACATGCTATGATCTAAGTACAATTCAGCGTAAAGAAATTATACAGACCCAAGTACAGTTATACATACGCAAGCGCTCTGGACCAGATCCCGGCATTCAGAAAGAAAACCTCTGTCAATCAGCATTCAGAAAGAAGACTCCAGACTGGGGTCACAACACACATTTATACTCTCACAGAAACAGACAACACAATAGAAAGGCTTGTTGCTGATGCCACTGGTTCCCAAGGAGGATGCTTCTGTTGCAGAGCATTTAACAGGTTGATTCAAATAGACACAGTCCAGCCTCTAACAACTGGTTGTCTCTGGTTTCCCCTCATGCAAACAGTTGGTCATACAGTGTACATTTCGGTGCTTTAAGTCTCTGCGGTCCATAAGTTGAGAATGCATGTTGCGATCTTCACACCGATGATACCGGAATGCTGTTGGTCGAGTGCAGATCAGTATAATACCAAACATGGCTTAATTATCATGTATTAAACCTTAGCTACCAATAACCTTTATTTCACAGCAATTATAATAAATTAACAAACTTGAATCTTATACTTTAAAGCTTATGGAACCTTTTATGTGAGTATGTAATGAGTAGGTATTTGGGGTTTGATATAAAGACGCTAGTTAACTTGGGGCAGATGTGTGCGCATGAAGCTAATAAACAGCGTTTTCATACAGGATCTTATGCATTCGCTAATATGCGACTAGTTAACAGAGCAATTGTGCATATTTTTGTGTGAATGAGAAATGGTGAAAGATGCAGTCGCATGATGCTAATAGTAACATCATCATAAGTACTTAAGTGTGAGTTTATCTAAAATGGTGCTTGGGCGGCCATTCGCAAAATGGCGTCTTGCGATCTCATTTTTTAAAATGGCGTCTTGCGGCCAATCGCAAGATGGCATTGTTACGAACTAATTTTAAGCTGATCTTGTCTCAGGCAATTATCCAGCTTCAACAATATCCAGCCAGTGTCACCTGGGGAATAAGAATGATTGCATCCACGGTAACAGAAATAATACTATTGTTCACCAGCTGATTAATTACAATTGTAAGTGAAACAATGTCTCTTTAAATGTCTTCCATAGGCAGATTTAATAACTTATGTTCACCGGCTTGATGTAAATAGAACACAGAGTTCCCAATAGCAATTTAGTATCTTTGTATACTCGTAACAATCAGAGTGCTAAACATGCTGTTATGTAAGAGGCCTGCAGTACCTCTTACCTCTGTGGGTCCAAGTGGACAATTACGGGAATGTGTAGTACTCTGTGTAGCATAAATTGGCATCCAGTACTCACACTACCCGTGTTCCTCTCAGTACTGTCCATCACAGAGTTGGTGTACACGCTGGATCTGCACCCACTCGTACCTCCGGTATATGCTCGGCCGCTAGTGTGTCCCGCTTGTCTCCTCCCATCAGAGTGGGGAGAGATGTACACGCTGTGGTGGCTGGTTTTACACGTGCAGCTCAAGTTGTTTAAGCTCGTATAGCCGGAAGGAGCTCCCCCGTGTGTAGTATGGGAACTCACGTGCTTACACGCTGGAAAAGAATCCCCATAAATTGGGACAAAAGCACAGTGTTGTGGAAGCAATTGGGAAGTGCCGCCTCTGTAGGTAACAGGAATAGACAGTCCTTAAATCGATGCATTTCGCTCTCATCCAATGGCTTTTTCAAGATAGAGGATACCCCTTCCAGATCTTCTTTTAAAGCTCAACCATCATTGTTTAATTGATTGATTAATTGTTTTATAAATCACAGTTGTTAACATTCATTCTAACAAAGGAAGCCTTTCAAATTAACTCTACCTGGCAGTATCAGACCTGAAGTAAATGATTCATATAGTCTAAGTACTAACTAAAGTTATATGCGGAGCATAATGAAATGCTTTATAGTCTCCAATAATTACTCAACACAAGTATATATATATTACAAAACCACAACATAAATTCCTATCAAATATATCCACATATTAAAATAAATAAAATATATAGCACAGTAAATATATAACAAATAACTTCAAATACATGAGTAAGAATAAAATTGTGTATAAACCAATCATCATAAATGTGTTAGCCGATACTCACATAGGTACACACACATATATATATAAACATACATATCTACACATATATATGCATAAGATTATCCATATTCATACTACCTTAAGTTGAAATCTAAACATACAATTCTACAAATACAATTCATCCACACAAAGATAAATATATTAACGTATAGATATATGTGCTCAGATACATGTGCGCACAGTGGGAAACATAGATACATGCCCACATATGTACACATGGATACCATATCTGTGCAGATACTATCTAATCTTACATTGATCTAACTACATAATTATCTAATATTAATGTACTGGAATTCATGTTATCAAAAGGAGAGAATTCACACATTGACAGGGGAGATGGATAGCTGGTAGAAAATGGGTATTAAATAAATAAATCTATTTTAAACCCCAATAACCCATAATGATCTGTATCTTTATTCATCACTACAAACTAGTGTTACAGCCTTATATTTGTATGACTTTATCATTAATAAAAATAGATATTACAATCTACTGGTATATCTTCTGAGTTTTTATAAGTTTTTATACGTTTTTTATATATAAACCTCTGATATATGTTTCATCCAGAGGCATTAAGTGGAGATCTAATATCAGGACATATAACGGAACAGAGGGGAGGAAAGGGATAAGACCAAAATAATAAAATTAATAAAAAAATAATAAAAACTAAAAATAATAATTAAAAAATAAAAATAGAATTGATAAAAGTTATTATATATAGAGTAAACCATAATAAATGAACAATAAACCAACAAAACTTGTATTATCGTATGAGGCTAGGGGGCAACCATAGACCGATAGCAAGGAAGAAAATAATTCTTGGCTAAATGAAAATACTAGTGCCACTAAGCAGATGAAATTGGTATAAGCAGCGATGGACCTCAACTTACCTAAACCTCAAAAATCCACCCAATGTGTCAAGGTTTGTAGCCATACCTACTAGGTAGCTGATGTTCCAGAAATATATATTAGGCTGGTTCTCCCTAAACTAACTATCAGTTCTGTCATTCCATACATGTTTAATCAAGCGCTATATTTAGGCCTTTAGGATGTAAGGTATCGAATGTAAAAATCCATGATCTAAATAGTCTTTGGAACCTATCTCCAGCTCTTCTTGTTCCCTCAAAATGTTCTACTATTGTCAGAGACAATCCTTTGGGGTCCCCATTATGAACTAAAGAAAAGTGTCTAGAAACACTGTGGTTGTGTAACTTTTTCTTGATGTTCGTTCTATGCTCTCTAAATCTTGTCTTTACTGGTCTAATTGTTCTTTCCACATATTGTAGTAAACACGGACATTCCAAAACATAAGCACAGTATTTGGAGTCACAGTTCACAAATTGTTTAATGGGGAATGAGAGACCAGTAGAAGACGAGATAATATTCATTTGTTTATTTCAAATAAATTGACATGTTAGGCATACTTTTTTGTTACATTTGTAACACCCAAATGGTCTTGGAGCCAACCACCTATTAGAATCAGTAGTGAGTACTTTCGGTTGTCTTAGTTCACTTGGGGCCAATATGTTCTTAATATTCAAATTTTTCTTAAAGATGATATTAGGACTGTCTTGAAGGCACCTTGATAAAATAGGATCCTGTTTCATTATATCATAATTGGATTTGATTATCCTTTTAATTTGTCTTGACTTCCAATTGAATTTTGATTTAAAGGGAATAAATTCACCCTTACTATATACAGGTCTTTTTATTTCATCAAGATTTGCATCATCTTATAATTCTGGGCCTTGTACTTTTAATAGTTTTGATCTAGACAATGACATAGCATAAGATTTTGCTTCTTCTAATAAGGTTTCAGAATAGCCTTGTCTTCTAAAATCTATAAGCATCAGATACATTTGTCTATTAAATTCCCCATCTAACTCACAGTTGCATCTCAAGTAGATGAGTTGGTTTTTGGGTATATTATTTACCCAAGGACGATGGTGTCCACTTTGAAATGTAAATAGTTTCCTACTCCAACTGGTTTGACATAATTTGCCGCCCTCACTGTACCACATTCATCAACGAAAAAGGAGACATCTAAAAAGTCAATGTGTTCAAAATTAA
This sequence comes from Taudactylus pleione, assembly GCA_031769625.1. Taxonomy (NCBI): domain Eukaryota; kingdom Metazoa; phylum Chordata; class Amphibia; order Anura; family Myobatrachidae; genus Taudactylus; species Taudactylus pleione. Next base: position 2,317,082 of record JAUIMM010000317.1, on the reverse strand, counting down.
ACTTGTGAGTGAATTTTAAATTATATGTGTGTTTTGATTCAAAAATTCAACAAATTGAAGTGCTATATCATAACCCCCATTCCAAATAATAAATAAATCATCGATATAATGGCCATAGAGGACCAGGTTATCTCTATACGGGCCGCCCCAGATGTATTCATCTTTGAAGCGGCCCATATAGAGATTAGCATAACTAGGTACAAACCTTGTCCCCATGGCCATCCGAAGTGTCTGTAAATAATTAGTCTATTCAAAAAGAAAATAATTGTGCGTTAAGATAAATAGTATAGCATTCAAAACAGCATCATGTCATTCCATTGATAATTTAGCATCTTGATTTAGATAAAAGTGTATTGCCTCCACATTTCCTGAGTGTGGAATATTTGTATATAGGGATTGGACATCCAGGGTGAGGAATCCCCACCCTGGAGTCCATTGCATCCCAAACATCTTCTGTAAAATATGCGTAGTATTCCTGATATGAGATTTCAACTTCATGACGTGATCCTGTAAATGAATGTCTACAAAGTGTGAAAGACTAGATGTGAGTGACCCTATACCAGAAATAATAGGTCTCCAAGGAGGTGCAATAAGTGATTTATGAATTTTAGGAAGGTGATAAAAAATGGGTGTGACCGGGTGTGATGAAAATAAAAATAAGGCCTCCTCCTTCATGATGCCTCCCTCTTCTACTGCCTCATCCAAAATTGTCTTAAGTTGAAGCTGATATGTGGAGGTGGGATTGCCATCCAGAACAACATAAAACTCCTCATCCTGCAGTTGTCTGTGGGCCTCTTTAACGTAGTCTGCCCTGTTCTGAATGACAATCCCACCACCCTTGTCAGCAGACTTGATAACTATTGATAGGTCATCTTTCAGATCCATCAAAGCTTTATACTCCCATTTGCTTAAATTTCCTTTTTTAATTTTTGTTTTGTATCATTTTCATGGCACAAACTTTTTAGGTCATCCAAAGTACAGTGATAGCGGCGCTCTTATGCTCCAGTGGGAAAACTGTGATTTATTTTTTAATACATTAGTGCGTCTTCTTTTATTTTCTTCAAAACTATTTTGAATATCAAAAATAAGTGTTTCACTTAACACAGCTCCTTTCCTTTCAGATTGCAATTATTCTAAAGCAATTAGACTAACCCAGTCATCTCCATCTAGTATGATAGGAAATTGATTATCAGTATGCCTTAAAGATTTACTAGCAAAATATCGCTTTCTGCATAGTGTTATAATATATTTATTTAGATCCAAAAAAAGTTCGAAATTATTTGGTTCTCTATTGGGTGCATAGCTTAAACCCTTTTGTAAAACCTCTTCCTCTTTCTCAGTTAGTTTCCTATCGGACAGATTGAAGATGCCTTCTTTATTAGTTTTCATATCCTCCTTCTCCCTTCTATTGGTCTTCCCCTTTTCTCTTCTCCCTCTTTGTCTCTTTGTCCTTTTGGAGTGTGTGAGTTCAGGGGACTGAATGGATTGATGTGATAATACTGTTTCAGTACCTCTTCTCTTAATAAAAAATCCCTTTTGCTTTTAGTAGGAGATGATCTAGTTATGGGTCTGGGATTTCTTTGAGCAGATAGTTCGCTCCCATAATTAGTAGATCTTAATCTATTTCTTCCATTGTAATTGGATTTTCCTGGTATATATGTTCTTTTAGTATCTCTATATTCTGATGTTAAAGGTGTTAGATCCCTTTTGGGTTTGTATGGAATATCCCTATTTTTTCTATTATAGGTCCTAAATCTGTCATTCTCGTAATCCTTTACATCTTGTGAGATTTTATGATATTTCATGTTCAACAATTCTTTCTCATATTTGATTACTTTTTCATTAGTATGGGAGTCCTTCTTTCTAAAGTACCCCTTATCAGTGAACTTTAAAAGTTCCTCTTTAGTTTTTTCTATTTCTTTTGTGATCTCCTTGACCTTGGTGTTTCTATAGTCTATCAGTAATCTCATAAGAGATACAGAGCAAGAATCCAGAGTAGAATTACATTTTTCAGTTAATTCCTTTTTTAATTTTTGTTTTGTATCATTTTCATGGCACAAACTTTTTAGGTCATCCAAAGTTTTGTTAAAAAATACAGTGATAGCAGTGCTCTTATGCTCCAGTGGGAAAAACTGTGATTTATTTTTTAATACATTAGTGCGTCTTCTTTTATTTTTTATGATATTTCATGTTCAACAATTCTTTCTCATATTTGATTACTTTTTCATTAGTATGGGAGTCCTTCTTTCTAAAGTACCCCTTATCAGTGAACTTTAAAAGTTCCTCATTAGTTTTTTCTATTTCTTTTGTGATCTCCTTGACCTTGGTGTTTCTATAGTCTATCAGTAATCTCATAAGAGATACAGAGCAAGAATCCAGAGTAGAATTACATTTTTCAGTTAATTCCTTTTTTAATTTTTGTTTTGTATCATTTTCATGGCACAAACTTTTTAGGTCATCCAAAGTTTTGTTATAAAATACAGTGATAGCGGCGCTCTTATGCTCCAGTGGGAAAAACTGTGATTTATTTTTTAATACATTAGTGCGTCTTCTTTTATTTTCTTCAAAACTGTTTTGAATATCAAAAATAAGTGTTTCACTTAACACAGCTCCTTCCGTTTCAGATTGCAATTATTTTAAAGCAATTAGACTAACACAGTCATCTCCATCTAGTATGATAGGAAACTGATTATCAGTATGCCTTAAAGATTTACTAGCAAAATATCGCTTTCTGCATAGTATTCTTAATAGACAGATATGGATAAATCAGTACCTAAAATATCAAGCAATTAACCAATAATTAGTATATTTTCAAGGTATTAATTATCTTCTATAATTAAATCAATCCAACATATATCATAAGGTTGTTCAATACAACACTAATCCAATTTCTTAGCAACTACAGGATAAGAGTACATGGATATACCAACACAAAGAAAGAACAGCTTCAAGTAAAAACTAGAAACTGAAACCTAGTAGGTATGGCCACAAACCTTGACACATTGGGTGGATTTTTGAGGTTTAGGTAAGTTGAGGTCCATTGCTGCTTATACCAATTTCATCCACTTAGTGGCACTAGTATTTTCATTTAGCCAATAATTATCTTCTTCCCTGCTATTGGTCTATGGTTGCCCCCTAGCCTCATACGATAATACAATTTATATTGGTTTATTGTTCATTTATTATGGTTTACTCTATATATAATAACTTTTATCAATTCTATTTTAATTTTTTAATTATTATTTTTATTTTTTATTACTATTTTTTTTATTATTTTTCTTATTTTGGTCTTATCCCTTTCCTCCCCTCTGTTCTGTTATATGTCCTGATGTTAGATCTCGCCTTAATGCCTCTGGATGAAACATATATCAGAGGTTTATATATAAAAAAAACTTATAAAAACTTATAAAAACTCAGAAGATATACCAGTAGATTGTAATATCTATATTATTAATGAAAAAGTCATACAAATATAAGGCTGTAACACTAGTTTGTAGTGATGAATAAAGATACAGATCATTATGGGTTATTGGGGTTTAAAATAAGAGGAGATTTATTTATTAATACCCATTTTCTATCAGCTATCCATCTCCCCTGTCCATTTATGAATTCTATCCTTTTTATAACATGAATTCCAGTACTTTAATATTAGATAATTATGTAGTTAGATCAATGTAAGATTAGATAGTATCTGCACAGATATGGTATCTGTGTGTACATATGTGGGCATGTATCTATGTTTCCCAATCTGTGTACATGTATCTCAGCACATATATCAACATACGTTTATATATTTATCTTTGTGTGGATGATATGTATTTGTAGAATTGTATGTTTAGATTTCAACTTAAGGTAGTATGAATATGGATAACATTATTCATATATATGTGTAGATATGTATGTTTATATATATATGTGTGTGTACCTATGTGTGTATTGGCTAACACATTTATGATGATTGGTTTATACACAATTTTATTCTTACTCATGTATTTGAAGTTATTTGTTATATATTTACTGTGCTATATATTTTATTTATTTTAATATGTGGATATATTTGATAGGAATTTATGTTGTGGTTTTGTAATATATATATACTTGTGTTGAGTAATTATTGGAGACTTAAAGCATTTCATTATGCTCCGCATATAACTTTAGTTAGTACTTAGACTATATGAATCATTTACTTCAGGTCTGATACTGCCAGGTAGAGTTAATTTGAAAGGCTTCCTTTTTTAGAATGAATGTTAACAACTGTGATTTATAAAACAATTAATCAATCAATTAAACAATGATGGCTGAGCTTTAAAAGAAGATCTGGAAGGGGTATCCTCTATCTTGAAAAAGCCATTGGATGAGAGCGAAATGCGTCGATTAAGGACTGTCTATTCCTGTTACCTACAGATGTGGCACTTCCCAATTGCTTAAGCAACACTGTGCTTTTGTCCCAATTTATGGGGATTCTTTTCCAGCGTGTAAGCACGTGAGTTCCCATACTACACACGGGGGAGCTTCTTCCGGCTGTACGAGCTTAAACAACTTGAGCTGCACGTGTAAAACCAGCCACCACAGCGTGTACATCTCTCCCCACTCTGACGGGAGGAGACAATCGGGACATGCTAGCGGCCAAGCAAATACCAATTTTCCAGAGGAATATGCTATTTAGGGTGAATTAGCCATTGAGATATTGTATGTGTATGTGTCATATCTATTTATTTATTTAATAAATCTTTTATATAAAGGAAGCCTTGTGTCAATCCAACATATTTATACATGCAATATATGTTTTTTTGCGCAGTTCACTGGGAGTTTTTGGTTGAACCTCTAAGTGCAAAAATAAAACTCCAGGAGCCCCAAAACATGAAGCCACATCTACCAGCAAACTCAAAAGGGAACCCAATAACATGCCCTCCTACCCAGCCACCTAATGTTGTCCACTTATATAAATAAATGGGGGTCACTAACAAATGGTGATTTAGATGCCCAATGGTTATAGGAGTGACCCACAATCCATATAAGGCTAGGATCCAAATGGACTTCTGAAAAAACTAAATATATAAGCATTAAACCAAATAAAAAACCTATCACTAGTAGAACCAACATCAACATGGTTAATTGAAGCAGAAAGAATGAAAATGAGAAAAGAAGAAAAAGGAGGGGGGACTAACTTGGCCCAAGGTGAAAACCTGAAAAAACCTGCCCGTATATCAATAGCCAGTTACCCAGGTTCAGGGCAAAATCCCTCAGGGCCCCCAACAATAATGGTGACGAGTGGGAAAAAGAAAAATCCAAGTTAAAGAAATAATAGACATAACAAGAAATTGTATAAAGTGCATAAATTTAAAATAATAAACATCTAATACTGGAGGGAGCGCTTATAAGCATTGGATATCCAGTGCCCCAGAGCTTTAATCTCTGACATTGACCATATGTCATGAGCTGAGGCAGTAGCAGCCCCAATCCTGAAGGAATATGAATCATAAATGCTGCGAGGCAAACAGGGAATGAATGCAACTCTACAGCAAGGCCCAGAATTGATGCATGGTCAGTGGAGAACCATCACCATGCATCAACCAAGCATTGGGGACCTTTGGTCTCAGGCCCATGTACTCTCTGGACAACACTACTGGCCAAATATGTACATCAGCACAGGATGCTAACGACATCCAACTACCCCAACCCAGATGCTCCATTTTGGATCGCTGAAGCTTACAGAGTAGTGACCAAGAAATAATAATGTGTGCCAAAAGCAGTGAAGAGGCATGCGATAAGATGCTGATGCCAACTCCATGATGCGAAAAATCCCCATGAAAGGTGATTGCAAAAGCGAGCCAGAATCGGACAGTTTAATAATGAGAATCACAAGACAAAACAAAAACAAACTTAACAAGCATTGAAATTGTAAGTGGTAATCCAGAGCAGGGGTGCAGACTTTAACAGCCCTTTGGACCAAGAAACCCCTGCCAAAATCCTGACAACCGTGCAAGCGCTAGAAAAATAAAATGCCTAAAATAACTTGAGACACAACTGCCCTGGACTTACCAGAGAAATAGACACCCCGGATGAAGGACAAACATCTGGTAATCATGCATACCTCTGTCATGCTTACGTGACAAAAAAGAATCCCACTGGTTCCACGCAGACCGGTAAGATCTCAATATACCAGGAGCCCTCCAATCCAGACTAATAACCTGCCAACAGTGAGGGGGCAAAGATCAGCAGACAGTGCAAGCTCTCTAAATCTATCCCACTGAAAAAGAGAGAGCGCATCCATTATAGATTTATCCCCCCCTGGGACATGCCGCTCCTCGAAGCGAATATTGCATGCTAGACAGTGCATAACCAGCTGCACAAGGAGCCTAAGGACCGGCAATGAAGTAGATTGCTCCCAGTTAATGGCAAGAACTACCCCCAAGTTATCACACAAAAAATGACATGCTGGTTACTAAGCTGATCACCCCACAACTCTAGAACAACAACTATGGGAAAAAGTTCCAGCAACAGAACATTATTGGTCACACCTCCCATAACCCAGGAAGAAGGACAAATGAAGCAGACCAAGAACCCTCGTAGTAAGCTCCAGTGAAGAGCTATAGCTGCACAGTTGCCGATGGGGGCCCATTCAAAAGCTAAAACCATTATAGTCTTACAGAAAGGAATCCCAAACCCAGAGGTCCCTCCTATGTACCGATGACAACCTTATGAAATTATGTGGTTTGCGAACACCTGTCATCGCTCTCCAGCTTACGTAAACAATATGGCCCATTGGTATGACTTTGCATGCAAAATTGAAAATCCCTAATAATGATTGCCTTTGACACAAGGTAACCTTACCCAGCGACAAATCAAGTCTGATAGTGTCCCAAAGCTTCACTATCTTCTCTGCAGGCAAGTGACAGCAGGAGGCCTGGCACTATGCGGGCCTGGCATGGGGACAGGGAGACCCCCAATCCCCCGCAGTACATGGGCATATAGCACCCTGTCGACAGGCAGACCTAGCAGATGCCTGAGATGACCCACCACCCCTATGCAGAATAGGTGCAGTGTGGGAATCACTATCCCCATTTACCTAGGAGGATCAGGAGATCCTTTAGATATAACTGGGGAATCAAAATACCCACGGCCACCCGTATCCAAGATAGCACTAGAATTTCTGATGGACCCCTGTGCCATCCCATAGGCCTGCCTGGTATTCCTAGGCACCCGCAAACGCAGTCCCATGGGTTGCCGGTTCCCCCCGGTTGCTAAACTCACACATACTTTTGGGCGAGGAGGCCTAAGCATGCCTGTGCCTCCCGTGCCCATGAACCACCACACCTAGACTCCTGTTACTGTCTTGGGAGGAGGCAAGAGCACACCGGTGTCTGCCAAAAACCACGGTATCAGTAACAGATGCTGAGTCATGAAGAAGTGCGCCCGGCGGGGAAGAAAACACAACAATGGCCAGGGGGAGGTCAAAGGACACTCTACTAGCCCTCTCCCCCATCAGACAGGAAGAGGCATGTCTGTGGGGGAAGGCACCCAGGGACTTGGTGTATTGTCCTGGCATAAGGCTGACTGCTGGGGCCTGGACATAGTAAAAAATGCAGGGTAAATAGAAAGTAGAAATGAACAGTAAAAAGAATGAGAGTGAGTAAGATAGGAAGACAGGTATGTATAAATGGGGAAGAATGAGTAGCATAGAGCACACAAAATAGTCTCGTACTTGGCTGAACAAAGTCCAAGAAAAAGAGAGGCAGAGGCCTTCCTAACCCTGGACTAAGTAAAACAAACTCTTCCCACCAGATATGACCCACTTGATTCTAATAGGCTAACATAAAACAAAAATCTTTTTTAACCCAATCAAGTCTACTACACTGAATCCTGTCTGTGCTCCAAATTACCTAGACGTTTAAGCTCATTGCTGTACATAATGTACACTCTCTCCCCAAAATGGCAACATAAGAGGCTTGCCTGGATCACAAATTACCTTCAGTGGAATACTAAAGACGGGAACAAGGGCTTATGGATGAATGGATAACAAATGTAAAACTTTGGTTCATTATGCAGGGTATTTATATGCAATAGAGAAGGCGAAAGGATGGATCCTAAGGGTAAAATTTACTAAGTGGCTGGTTCTAAACCACGGCAGTTTGGTGGTGGTTTTTGCTATCTGCAGATTTACTAAGGCCAAACCACACATTTTAGAATAGAATAGAACAGGGCTGTCATTTAGAAATCGCTTCAAAAGCACCACCAAACCCCCGGGGTTTAGAACAGAATAGAACCCGCCATCAAACCGCAGTGCTTTAGAATTTACTGCTTAGCAAATTTTGCCCATCAACCTATTTTTCTTTAAGAATCCATTTATCAATCCACCTTCATAGCAGTCATTAACACATTTGTCCACAGACAGCACCCGTTCATCCCCAGATATTGTTTATTCCCCTCACAGCACCATATAAACTTCCTCACACACCACCCATTAAGCCATTCACCCCCCAGCACTCAATAACTTCCCTCTCACCCAGCGACTATTAATACATTCACTCTCAGCAACCATTAACCTTCCCAACCCAGCACCTATTCATTCACTATCAGCACCTATTAACTAGAGATGTGCGCCGACCCTCGTGTTTTGGTTTTGGTTTTGGACCTGGATCTCCCATGGTTTTGGATCTGGATTTGTTTTTCCAAAATCTCACCTCCGTGTTTTGTTTTCGTGTTTTGGATAATCGCTGCTTGGTTGCTGCCATACACTGTTCATTTATTGAATGTGGGGAAAAAATGCTTCCTGAACATGTATTGTCCAGAAAAAGAAGGGCACTTGCCAATCCCATAAAAGTGTGAAGGAAAATGTATAACCCCAACAGCATTTCAAATAGTGTTCAACAGAAACATTATAATTATTATTAGTGAACCTTTATAAAGACAAGTACTGTACATCACATGCATCCTACTATTGGATTGGTGATTGGCCCTTTTGTTTTGGACTTTACACAGTATATATAATATACTCTGATGAAAGTGACATTCCATTACTGAAACGTCACTGAAGTCATTGAGGGCCACCATAGCACTTTGGTTGTGATTAGTTAATCAAAATTATTTTAGATGTTTTTTTTAAACAAATTGTTACTATGTTTGTGTACATACTTGAGGCATTCTTTTTACAATGGAAATCACATATTGTTTGAAAGTTCTTCCCAGCATTTTTTAATTCAACTATTCCCACAAATGTATAGCACTTGTACTGTAAGTTGCTTTGATTTTACCCTTCTGTCCAATTGATACCAAACCACCTCAACAGAGTTTAAGGTCCCTATTTACTACAATACACATTTTAAATGCAGATTGTAGTGTGATAATTTCATGAGAATGTATCAACATTCTCAAGCAGTTACCGAGCGTGTGAGAAAGATCTGTTCCTATGAATACTCACTGTATTATTCGCAAAAAATACTGTGAGAGTGTCTCTGTGCATGCACCAAAGCTGGCAAGTGCTACAACCCCACTCCCCCTATGGCTGCCCACTGCACATTTGTGCCCCATGTGATCATGCTCCCGCACGACCCCCCCTCCCCAACTGACACTTACTTCAGTGATTGGTGAGCTCTCTCATCCAGTCAGGTGGTCGCTGGGATACCTGGTCTGTGACCCTGGTCAGCTGTGCTGTAAAATGAGATGCTGGTTTAAAACACAGCATTTTGGGGTCACAGTGCAGATACCCGGGCCACCAGTTGACAAGAGGAGAGAGCTCACCAATCAGCAGATCCCCGGCTGTAGGTAAGTGTTTGCTTTGGTTTTTAATTTAACTATTTTTTTACAGTAATCAGATTGTGGCCTATTTAGGGGCAGGCTCCTGGCTCTGTTCTGTCTGTCGGAGCAAAGCAGGAGTCGGGGAACCCTGCATAACACCATCTCCAGATGGCAATGTTTTTGCAGGGCTTCCCCCCTGGTATTTTTTCACAAGTCCCCCTTAGTAAATTTCAAGAAGATTGCATTTCCCATTACAAGTATTGGAAATGTGATCTGCTTGCTAAAGAAATGTGAATTAAAGGGCTTAGAGTAGACTAATTGGACATCTCCAAATGCCCTTTAATGCATTTCAATAAAGTAAAATAATGAGAAATTTTTGTGCAAACACCCTTTTGCACATTATTTTATTATATAAAGATTAATAAAAAGAGCCTTCATTCTGGAAATCATGGTTTACATTTCATGTATTGAAGCTTTTCATCTTGTTCTTTTTCTCTAAGGTACTTTTGCAATTTCCTGGATGTATATTTTGGGTCATTAAGTTGCTGCAAAGTGAACAATTGACTCAAGGGTTAAAATTTACTAAGTGGTGGGTTCTAAACCCTGGCAGTTTGGTTGCGGTTTTGATACCCGCAGGTTTACTAAGGCCAAAACCGCTGCAAAACCACCACAAAACTGCCATCAAAACACATTTTAGAATAGAATAGAACAGGGCTGTCATTTAGAACCCACCGCAAAATCGCTGCCAAACCCATGGGGTTTAGAAGGTTTAGAACCCGCCGTCAAACCGCCACCAAACCGCCGGGGAGTAGAACCCAATGCTTAGTAAATTTTGCCCAAAGAGTCTTCTGTCTCTTTTCTCACACACGTTATGGAAACACAGGGCAAAATTAATAATAGAACAGGGCTGTCATTTAGAAACTGCTGCAAAACCGCCACCAAACCCCTGGGGTTTAGAATAGAATAGAACCCGCCGCTTAGTAAATTTTGCCCAATGAGTGCTGAGTAGGTGAATAATTTATTGGGTTCTTAAAGGAAATGGGTACAGGGTGTTGGGCAAATAGATTAATGAGTGCTGGCTGTGAATGGATAAATGGGTTCCAGGTGGTGGGATGTTAATGGGTGCTTAGAGTGTGAAAATGAATAGAAGCCATCCAAGAACAGTCCTGACTCCTACCATTAGTGAAAGTGAGGGGGAAGAAGAGTCATTAGAGGTGACAGAGAAGGAACAGTAATAGAGGGAGGTGGACAGCCAAGAGAGGGCAGTACCATAAAGTCAAAGGGAAAGTAGAATGAGCATAGAGTAGTGGTCTTTTGGTTTTGGCATTGCTGAGTTTTGTGAGGAGAGTTTCAGTGAAGTAGATAGTGTATAAGCCAGACTAAAATGGATCAAGTAGGGAGTGAGAAGAAAGAAAGGCGGTTGTAAGTAATATGCTCAAGGAGCTTGGAGACAAAAGGAAGTAGAATGATGGGTCGGTAGTTGGAGTAGGTATTTAAAAATAGGGGAGACAAGGGCATGTTTGAATGCAGAAGGGACAGGGCCAGATGATAGGGAGAGATTTAGGAGGTGGGCAAGATGGGAATAGGCAGAAGGAGGCAGGTAGCAGAGGAGACGGGAAGCTATATGGTCAACTGGGGTGTAGAATTAGGGGAGAACATAATGAGGGCCATGACTTCCTTTACAGAAACAGGGGAGAAGGATGTCAGAGTTGGTGAGACAGATGGGGAGGAGTGGTCAGGGAAAGGAGGGGCAGGAGTGCTGAGGGTCTTATGGGATAAGATGTCCACACATACTGAATCAGTTTTAGATATAATGTAGGTGGCAAAGTCAAGGACAGAGATTGAGGAGGGGAGGGGAGGAGGGGAAATGCAGAGTGAGGAGGGAGGTGAGGATGGGAAGGGCAGAGAGTGAGGAGGGAAGGTGAGGAGGGGAAAGGCAGAGAGTGAGGAGGGGAGGTGAGGAGGGGAATGGCAGAGAGCGAGGAAGGGAGGTGAGGAGGGGAAAGGCAGAGGATGGAGGTGAGGAGGGGAAGGGCAGAGAGTGAGAGGGGGAGGTGAGGAGGGGAAGGGCAGAGGAGGGAGGAGGGGCAGAGAGCGAGCAGGGGAGGTGAGGAGGGGAAAGGCAGAGTAGGGAGGAGTGGGATGAGCAGGGGAAGGGCAGAGGAGGGAGGAGGGGAGGTGTGGAGGGGAAGGGCAGAGTGCAAGGTGGGGAGGTGAGGAGGGGAAGGGCAGAGAGGGAGGAGAGGAGGGAAAGGGCAGAGAGGGAGGAGGGGAGATGAGGATGGAAAGGGCAGAGAGGGAGGAGGGGAGGTGAGTAGGGGAAGGGCAGAGGATGGAGGAGGGTGGTGAGCAGGGGAAGGGCAGAGGAGGGAGGAGGGGAGGTGAGGAGGGGAAGGGCAGAGAGGGAGGAGGGTGGAGAGCAGGGGAAGGGCAGAGGAGGGAGGAGGGGAGGTGAGGAGGGAAAGGGCAGAGAGTGAGGAGGGGAGGTGAGGAGGGGAAGGGCAGAGGATGGAGGAGGGTGGTGAGCAGGGGAAGGGCAGAGGAGGGAGGAGGGGAGGTGAGGAGGGGAAGGGCAGAGAGCAAGGAGGGGAGGTGAGGAGGGGAAGTGCAGAGAGTCAGTAGGGGAGGTGAGGAGGGGAAGGGCAGTGGAGGGATTAGGGGAGGTGATGAGGGGATGGGCAGAGAGCTAGTAGTGGAGGTGAGGAGGGGAAAGGCAGAGGAGGGAGTTGAAAGTGGCAAAGAATAAGATGCAGTACTTGTTGTATTGGAAATCTCTCCTTCTGAACATGGAATACAGTCATGGCAGCAGATGGGATGACCTTTCTTTAGTGCTTTTCTGGTTCCTGGAAGACAGTGTGGAGAACACAAACCTTGTGGAGCCTAGGAAATACAGATATTAGAGTTATTACACACATGCTCTTCAAATATGTGGAGATGCCATTAGTATGTTTTCCAAATAACTTTATTTCTGACAATGCATACAAATAAAAAACACATTACAAAATAAAAACCATAAGAACTATATTGCCTAAGATCTATCAACATGAATATGTGTATACAAAAACATATATGAGTTGCCACAGTGTCACACAAAAAGGGAAATATTGTCCACAAAGCTGCATCTGTAAGTATACATTTTAAAAGGCTCAAAACATAATAATAAAGTGAACAAAATATAGATAATATACAGTATATAAATATTATAAAAATGTTGTGTACGTCTGTTTTTGGTGCAGTAAGTACTGAACCGATTTTCATAAAAACTGTATCATTGTGTAATGGAAACTACTAGACATAACATGCACTTTGTTTCATCTCCATCTGCCAAGTTAAAGCTGAGCACCCTGCAGGTGGCTTGTAAAGGGTTGGGGAAGAGGTGTTTTGGGCATGTAAATCAAAAAATGTGTCACACTGGACTGCTGCTTTGTCCACACTCTAGGTCACCAATCCTTTACAATCACATATATACAATATGAGTGGTCCACAAGCGCAAAGACCCTGTAAAAGCTCCGGTCATTAGTCTTGATATTCCTCTTGTCTGGGATCTCTCACCATCTCAGAAAGAAGAAAATGTCAAGGCAACCTATTATATTAATATATCACGATAATGTATTCAGTTTATGAAGGTATCTTCTTCCCTCTGAACTCACCTCACACCAATGAGATGAGTACCTATAAAGGTTTCTTTTGTATTCTCTCTGGTCTGATCAACATGGGTATTTACTTCAAACACCAATAACCCTCTTATACAAAGGCTCACCTGGGAACAGGTATGAATGTTCACATAAAGGTATCTTTATATCAGATCGAGTTACATCCTCCTTAATCCACTATAGTGAAACACAAAAGATGTCCAAGGAACCACTTATCCCAAAGGGATATTTATTCCAAGTCAGCAGTAAAACAAAATCCAATGGTACAGATAAAAAATATAAAAACATCCAATGTAGCAAAAAAAAAGGATTTTCCACTATAATGACAGAGAATCCTTCCCCACAGAGAGCCTGTCTGCAGATTAGAACTATGACAAAGAGTGCCACCTCTCACCTGGTCTGAGTGGGGTAAAGTTTTCCAAAGTAGATGTAAATGTCAAAATTCTATAGCTGCATAAGGGTCCTCTGTATACACCAATGCATTTCTGACAATGGTCCTTCCTCAGGGTGTGTCTGGGGTAACTCTAGTTGGGCTTTATATTAGGGGTGAGCGGGTTCGGTTTTACTCGGATTTACTCGGTTCTTATCGCCACTTTACCGCAAATTCGGATTTATTATATTGGCAATCCAAAACACATGATAGGCGATAGCCAATAAAATGCCGTTTAAAGATCCGAGTAAATCGAGTAAAACTGAACCCACTCACCCCTACTTTATATACCCTAACTAATGACAACAAATAAACTTTCCAATCGTCATTATCGAGTATACCATAAACTCTGGTAGACAATAAAAATACACCAATTATAAATATAATTAATAACAAATATAAATATATATATATACTCCCTAACATATAAATATATTCAATATCCCACCAGCAAATAGTAATAAGGACATACCAATACATAAAATACATAAAACATTGAAGATAAAAGAGGCATATATATGTGATCCAGTCCATATTTGTTCTATCTCCTTGTGTCTCTGGATGCTTGTTTGGCCCCCATTCTCCAGATAGGAAGCCCAGTGTGTCCTATTCTTAGTGTTCCCTGCGGTCTCCGCTCCGACCCCGTTGACCGGAAGTGAGATGACGACAACTTCCGGTATGTGGAATGCAAGCCGGAAATGGATTACTCCGAGGTGGAACGCATATCAGGAAATCACAGGAACCTCCACACAGGATATATTCATATAGATAGTGCAATCCCAGAGAGTCAGTTCTTGGTCATTCCTTTTTCGGATATAGCTCCATCAACATTATTCCCCATGCCATGAGGTATATTATGTGAAAAAATATAAAAAACCAATCAGTTAGTATATACAGCTATATCATACCCTATAAAACAAATCTTATATCCAGTTACTATAAATCCATATATCCCAATAGGTGTAATTAATAAACCATACAACTTTAATAATAATACAAAGGTATACATAAGGTAAAACTTACCTTTATATTACGTTTATAAATAATACCACTGATCACTAAACCATTTCATTTCGAAATCTACATTCAAGCCCCTAGGTGCCTGTGTCTTTAACATTAACATGAACCTGTTCCCAGGTGAGCCTTTGTATAAGAGGGTTATTGGTGTTTACAGTAAATACCCATATTTATCAGACCAGAGAGAATACAAAAGAATCCTTTATAGGTACTCATCTCATTGGTGTGAGGTGAGTTCAGAGGGAAGAAGATACCTTCATAAACTGAATACATTATGGTGATATATGAATATAATAGATTGCCTTGCTCTTTTTCTTCTTTCTGAGATGGTGAGAGATCCCAGACAAGAGGAATATCAAGACTAAGGACCGGAGCTTTTACAGGGACTTTGTGCTTGTGGACCATTCATATTGTATATATGTTTTCGGCATGTCATCACATGAATAGACTACATAACAGTCTGTGCACAGGGCTACAGTAACATTGGTGTGAGTGGTTGGTGAAAGCACTGTGCCACCAGTCTGTATAGCACTGCTGGTCCCTTGGGTAACTCCCTATACAAAGAAATACAACTAGAACACCTTAAATAGATCAGAAATTATTTAATCGTGGGCAAAGCCGCAGGGAACAGCTAGTACACTGTATATATAAGCAAAGTACTGTTTTGTGGAGTTGTATATGTCACTAATGGGTTAGAGTTGAGGTACCCAAACTGTGCCATAACAGTCAAAGTTTTAAGGATGTACTGTACATTCTTGAGTCCAGATGGTTAAATTAAATTGACATAGGTACTTATTAAGTCACCTGTGATAATGCAATGGATATCCTTAAAACATGTACTATAATGGCAGAATTTGGGAAACTCTAAGTTCGAAGGTAATTCTAGATGAAAAAAATGTGTGGGGAACAGTTTGATCTCCAATGGACCTGCCAATCATTTAAGACAAAGAAAAGGAGAAAGGAATCTGAAGTTAAATCACATAGAAATACTAAAGGATAATAAGAGAAACCAAGGTGGGGGGTTATTAAATTATTATTTTGGTTTATTCTAAATACACAATGTCCTAGCAGCCTTGCTGAGAGCAGTAATTTACCTATAAAAAATATTATTTATAATACATATTACCCATAAGCCCTAGTGCTATTGTCACTAGGGATGGTTGTATCCACAAGGAAGGGCCCACACATTATTTCTAGTGCAACTGGACTGTAATTGGTGGACCCCACACTGCATGTTTCCCCTCTATGTTGCCACTAGCCCTTGCTGGTATATTTTTGTGCTGGTAATGGAAAAATTGAGAGGATACACACTATTTTTACAATTAAAGATTCCATTACAAGTCTAGCCAGACTGGCACTGGAAACACTAAGAGGTAAATTTACTTTGATTAACTCGAGCAAACAGATGCATACACAGATCAGGGAGATCCATGATACATGCATCTGTGTGTAAAATAATCACAGATGCATGCACAGATCAGGGAGATCTGTAGTACTGTACATGCATCTGTGTGTAATTAAAAAAAACATAATATTGTAAAAATTGTAAAAAAAAAAAAATGGTGTGCCTCCCACAAAAGAACAACCAGCCCCGGGCTTTGGAGACCCAGTACTGGTTGTGCTACATACAGGGGACAAATGATAAAGGGGCACAACCAGCACATTCTGGTTGTATTAAGCACAACCAGCACATTCAGAACCAGCCCTGGTTGCCAAAATACAGGGGACAAAAAACGTAGGGAATCCCTGTATTTAGCACAACCTGCACTGGGCTCTGATCCAGTCCTGGAAATACAGGGGAATAAAAATGCGTAGGGTTTCCCAATAAATTCCAGAGCCAGCACCAAACTTTTTCACTGGATCCCCAGCCAAGGCATTACCATGACTGCTAGTCAGCCCAGGCTGGGGATCGCTGGGGAGCTAATGACCACCCCAATAAACAGGTTCCCCTCTCCAGGGCAACCCAGGCCTAGGCTAAGTTGCCATGGCTATCCCCAGCACCCTTTTGCTATGTATGTTTAGACAGGAGTAAACTAAGATTAAATATTGCTTAAATAAAAAAATTATGCAGGTTGAGTCTCCCATATCCAAATATTCCGAAATATGGAATATTCCAAAATACGGAATATTTTTAGCATGACTGAGATAGTGAAACCTTTGCTTTCTGATGGTTCAATGTACACAAACTTTGTTTATGGAACACAGTTATTACAAATATAGTATAAAGTAACCTTCAGGCTGTGTGTATAAGGTGTATATGAAACATAAATTAATTTCATGTATGTACACAAACATCTTTTGATGCACAAAATTATTTAAAAAGATTGTATAAAATGACCTGCAGGTTGTTTGTATAAGGTATATATAAAACATAAACGCATTCTGTTTTTAGATTTGGGTTCCATTCCCAAGAAATTTCATTATGGTAAGCAAATATTCCAAAATGCGGAATATTCCTATATCTAAAATACCCCTTGTCCCAAACATTTTGGATATGGGAGACTCAACCTGTAATAAAAAGGCGGAGCACATGGAGACAGTTGCTAGAAGTTATCGTACTGTCATCTGGCAAAGATCTTTTTTAGCAAATTATTCTGGCTAGATTCTACAAATCGATGGGCATTCCCTATTTCTGTGTAATTGTATGTTCAATGTTAAAAACATCTGGATAGAATGTTGTTTCACACTGAAATTTTTTGCAGCACAATTGTGGTAAGTTTGCATAGGACAAATAAAATTTTGCCATAAACTCAATGGAAATTAGGCACTTCTGAAAATTCAAGACTACTGTTTTGCAATTATCATTAGATTACAATCACCAGACTCTGAGCTAAATGAAGGAAAGACAATATACAGTATATATTTTTTACCTAATACATAGTAATTAATTATCTATACATTGCTGGTAGCAGAATCTGAACTTAATAAAGTCTTTTCTATTTATTGTTTTTCTCAAACAATTTACTTTATCATTATGTTGCTAGAACCAGAATCTAAATCAAGGGGGTTATATATAATATATATATATATATATATTATATATATATATATATATATATATATATATATATATATTTATATAAAAAATATCATACAAACTCGGCACTCACATGCTTTTCAAACTGCAACTCCTTTGAACATAGGGATATTTTTTATGTAGATGGTGTGGTCACATGCCAAGGGCACCCCAGATGGTTGAGTGCCGTGGATTAAGCCTGTCGTTTATATATATATATATATATATATATATATATAGCCACACGCCCAGCACTCCAGATATCTAAATGCAATGGCTCCAGTGCCCTCCAGGGTTTAAGCAGCCCAATTCACACAGATACCAAATAGGAGGCACTCACAAGACTTTTCAGCAATAGTTAAAACGGTCCTTTATTCCTACATTTCGGGAACTTCAACCCATCATCAGGGACATAGAACAACAAATGAACAGATATAACCCACATATAAATACCCACATCACTTACCCAATCAACCTTGTAATGTAGCACACCCGGTGAGAGCTAGCTGAAATAATCCCGGATGACGCTGTCAGACAGCGCGTCGCCGTCCGACGACGCCACCTGCTCTCCTCTCCCCCATGTGAGCGCAACTAAGAGTTACTATGTAACCCATAAAAACAAATATTTTAAAATGAACAGCACATTAATATATAGGATATAATAGGCTGCACTCAATCCAGTGCAGTCCCAGCAGTACAAACACACCACGCTATAGTTAGAAGTTTAAACTTTAAAACAGAAATTACACAAAAATAAATATAAATGTGCATAACGATACCCCCTATATATACCCCCTGTATGCTAGTTTATAATAAACTATGTATAGTATGTTATGCAAACAGCTGCAAGCTATATCATAATCCTCGCACCATTTAAGGATACAAATATACTAGACAGTCCCATATGATGTTCCAGAACGACCCGTTATTACACAATAGATCCACAACAAAATAATTTATATATTCTATATACCCCAACCTTGTATTAAATATTAAGCAGCAACACAAATAATAGGAAACCTTTTTCCCATGCATGTACAGTCTATAACCGATTCTAACATGAACAGGCTGGGCACCTTTAGAGAAAACATCTCTAACGAAAAGTCTCATTGAGAACTTTAGGGACCATAGTTCCCAACATTTAAATCCACTTTGATTCCTTCTGCAACAACCTCTTTCCTCTATCACCCCCACGTCTGGATACTGGCTCATGATCATTTATAATGGCCCTCAAATAGGCTACCCCATGCTTAGCCTGCACGAAGTGCCTGGCTACTGGCTGGTCACTATATCCAGACTCTAGGGGCTGATGGATAGCACTTCTGTGCAGAGCCAGTCTCTCCTTAAATTTCCTTTCTGTCTTGCCCACGTAGTTTAACCCACATGGGTAAGATAGGAGATACACAACATATGTTTTTAGTACAGGTTAGTGCATAATGAATATCATATTTCTTTCCTGTATGGGGATGCAAAAATGTGCTGCCTACAGAAAGAGACCTGCAGGTAACATACCCCATACATCGGAAGCATCCGGCTTTTTGACTGAGAAAGTGAGAGGTATTTACTTTATTCATGTCAGCAATGTCCAATTTTACCACTTTGTCTCTTAAATTCCGACCTCTCGTCCGACACGGCATCAGTCTAGATCCATAGGGTGCCGGTAAGTCTTTGTCAGAGTTGACGTTTGGCCACCAGTTTTTTGCTCTATTATTAATTCACTGGCTACTAGTTGTAAATCTATTAACCCATGGGATTATCTGTTTTAAACTATTCAGCCCTGGTGTTTTTGGAGTTAGGGTTATTTCCCTCGGAATACCCATCACCATACTTTTTATTTTTTCCAGATCATGTCTTTTGTACCCACGCACCACTGATTTCTGCAGCATCTCCTGCATCACACAAAATGCCTCTATCATAACTTACACTCGCTTATTGGAGGAAGAGAGTGGTTGCAAGTAAACTGGACATTTAATTAAAGGGAACTTGTCCAGGGAAGAGAGAACTGCATTAAATGGCTTAGCCAAAAGGGAGGATATCATTATTCATTTGTCAGATAAGGGGGTGCTGTGGTGGTGTAGAACTTTTTGGATTATAAAAATGAATGTCTACGCCAATTACAGGACACTACGGTTTATACATTGTTGCATAGAGATCCTACCATGTTGTATAAACGAGGGTTAGATCTTATACTATTGGAAGCAGTCCAACTCAATGTAACCCCCCTTTTTACCACTAAAGGGTCACCAGGTTACTAACTCCTTTGTTACTCCTAATGTACCCAACCTTAACCTCTCTTGGTGGTGTACCTTTCCATTGTCAGTGCCTCCACCCAAGCTTATATTATGATGAATTATGCTATTGTGTAGGTAGGCTTGCTTGGGTAATCCTAAAATTAGTGCGGTTTCTAAAATAGGTGGTATGTATGATTTAATTGTTTTACAACTCAACTCCCAATGCATACATATCTACTATACACCTTATAATGGTATACCAACTTTCCTCCTCTCCACAGGTCCAGTCAGCTCAGGATTTCTATTGACATTCCTCCTGATAAGTAAAGTCAAGTCACATACAGTACACATATATTTTCTTATTTTATCCTGCAAAGTTGCAGTTAAATTACATACATAACACTTACAGATCACACAATACAATGCATTACATACATGTACATGAAATAATGCAATTAACTGGTATAACCTGTTCTTATATATGCTACTATATATCACCTACTGAAAGTAGTATGTCCTAAGATGAAATGTCCAAGTTCCTATGCCTTCAGGCTGATATAAAGTTTATTAGTTGCTGTCCAGTGGTGACCTCCAGTTTGTATTATAATTAGAGTTGTATACCACTTTTTAGAAGTATCTCCTGGTCTGATATTTCCTTCAATGCAGGTTATTACCAATAAATAGATATTTGGATATCAGAGGTAACTTTTAGCCTAGAGTTTGCCAAGGCAATATCATTTCTAACAAAACTTGCATGTAAGCTGTCACTTTAAGTACTTCATGGGTTAATATTTTACAGCCAATTCACACAGCAGAATCCAGAGTAGGACTTGGTATATGCTGTTTTAGTTACTTTTTATTCCAGACACAAGTTTATGTAGAAGGATACAGTATGCATCCCTGGGTAATTAATACAAGGTACAGCTACTCTCTCTTTCAATTACTTCTGATTCCTCCTAAACTGATGTCTTGCTGTTGTAAATACACTACCTGGCTCCTTCCCCCACTTATATCAAGTTAACACTGGCCTGCCTATCAGCTGTCCTGTGTCCTGTAAGTGCACAAGTTATGTTTACTCACAGCAGATGACTGGTGCTTTCCAGGGAGATAGACGGCTTTATGACCACATGTCAGCGTTCAGTGCCTGCCCCAGCAGGACACTAGTCTGCTTCACTGACAGGGGCTGTGTGTACACAGGCTCTCCAGCTGCTTGTGCAGGGATGACTGCAGATAGCCTCACCCCCGCCGCTGCAGTGTCTCCCTCTCCCTCGGCTCTGTCATAGCCTGCCACCAAGCAGGCAGCCCTACTGTCACTGGACAGTAGCCAGAACTTCCGGAGCTGCCTCACCACTGACATGGCGGCTGACGCTGGGACTTCCTGCGCTGCTCCTAGCCACTTCCACTCACGCTGCCAGGTCCACCTCCCACGATGCTGCCTCTCTGGCATCATCAGGTAGACAGGGTGGGTGCCACTGTCCCACCTTCTTCCAAAGCTCCAGCTGGGCCCCATCTCCAGCTCTGCCCCCTGCGCCCGGCAGCATATAGCCGCTCACTGGCTGCCCGGGTCACAGGAGGGCAGGCACTGGAGGGATGGATCAGCAGACTGCCTCTCAACTGCTGCTAACAGCTGTGATATCTCCTCCCTCTCACTGGATCCTATTTTCCTGACAGGAACTGATTCGCTCCCATCTATATTACTCCACCCCCTTCTGCAACTATCACCAATGTCTGTGAAATGTATATCTGCAGCATTAAGCACTAAAGTCCACTGACATCATAGATATCTAACATGCACAGGGTACATACATTTCCACATATTTACATCACATCACATATATCCCTACAGTATATTTACCATTTACCTCATAAATGGCATTTTGCTGTAAATAGATGAATGAAAATATATACCTGTTTCAACTGTATATATGAATTATATTTATATGTAATATATCTCCATAATCCTAACCAGGGTTACATCAAAACCATTACAAAAGAATTGCAAGTGGCTTTAACTGTGGCACATCCTAGGGACCCCCTATATTACACTTTGCCACAAAAGCGGCTAAGGGACCCACCAGGGTGGCCAATTATATCCGACCGGGGGTCCCTTTACCAACCTGTATCGGTATACCTAGACTCTTTATTGAACCCTGTGATACAATCAATACCTTCATATTTGAAGGATACCACAACACTCTTTGTATCATTAGGGACTTGGGGGTTATGCCACCTAACTTAATCTTGTGTAGTGCTGATACATGAGCCTCTACACCTGCATACCAAATAATGCAGGTGTGGAGGCAATTAGACAACTAATTACTGATAATGTGCACTATGAGGGTCCACCCATAGAGCTGTTTTTACAACTGTTGCAACTTACTTTTGAGAGAAACTCCTTTCTTTTTGAAGGTAAATACTACCTGCAGGGGGCAGGCTATGCGATGGGGTCAAATGTGGCCCCATCGTACACCAATGCCTATATGCATAATATGGAACATCATCTATTTTTCAGTGAGGGCAGCATATTTAAAGACATAGCCTTGTACTATAGGTACATAGACAACTTGCTCATTCTTTGGCAGGGTACAGAAGAGGGCTTAAGAGCTTTATTAGACCAACTTAACCAGTCCTCCAGTGCAGTGAAATTCACGTACAACATTAGTCGGGCAAATATCCAATTCTTGGATGTCAATAACTCTTTTCAGAACAACATGATAGTCACTACGCTATTTTCTAAGAAGACGGATAGGAATACCCTGCTTAAATTTGATAGTTTTCACCCTAAATCTCTACGTAGGGGTTTGCCTTACGCCCAGTTCTGAGGGAAGTAACCCTAACTCCAAAAACACCAGGGGTGAATAGTTTAAAACAGATAATCCCATGGGTTAATAGATTTACAACTAGTAGCCAGAGAATTAATAATAGAGCAAAAAACAGGTGGCCAATCGTCAACTCTGACAAGGTCTTACTGGCACTCTATGGATCTAGACTGATGCCGTGTCAGACGAGAGGTCAGAATTTAAGAGACAAAGTGGTAAAATTGGACATTGCTGACATGAATAAAGTAAATACCTCTCACTTTCTCAGTCAAAAAGCCGGATGCTTCCGATGTATGGGGTATGTTACCTGCAGGACTCTTTCTGTAGGCAGCACATTTTTGTATCCCCATACAGGAAAGAAATATGATATTCGTTATGCACTAACCTGTACTAAAAACATATTTTGTGTATCTCTTGTCTTGCCCATGTGGGTTAAACTACGTGGGCAAGACAGAGAGGAAATTTAAGGAGAGACTGGTTCTGCACAGAAGTGCTATCCATCAGGCCCTAGAGTCTGGATATAGTGACCAGCCAGTAGCCAGGCACTTCGTGCAGGCTAAGCATGGGGTAGCCTGTTTGATGGCCATTATAATTGATCATGAGCCAGTATCCAGACGTGGGGGTGATAGAGGAAAGAGGTTGCTGCAGAAGGAATCAAAGTGGATTTATATGTTGGGAACTATGGTCCCTAAAGTTCTTAATGAGACTTTAGTTTAGAGATGTTTTCTCTAATTGCGCCCTGCCTGTTCATGTTAGAATTGGTTATAGACTGTATATGCATGGGAAAAAGTTTTTCTATTTATTTGTGTTGCTGCTAAATATTTAATACAATGTTGGGGTATATAGAATATATAAATTATTTTGTTGTGGATCTATTGTGTAATAACGGGTCATTCTGGAACATCATAAGGGACTGTCTAGTACATTTTATCCTTAAATGGTGTGAGGAATATGATATAGCTTGCAGCAGTTCGCATAACATACTATACATAGTTTATTATAAGCCAGCATACAGGGGGTATATATAGGGGGTATCGTTATGCACATTTATATTTATTTTTGTGTCATTTCTGTTTTAAAGTTTAAACTTCTAACTATAGGATGATGTGTTTGTATTGCTGGGACTGCACTGGATTGTGTGCAGCCTATTATATCCTATATATTAATGTGCTGTTCATTTTTAAATATTTGTTTTTTTGGGTTACCTAGTAACTCTTAGTTGCGCTCACATGGGGGAGAGGAGTGCAGGTGACATCATCGGATGGCAACGCGCTGTCTGACAGCGTCATCTGGGATTATTCCAGCTAGCTCTCACCGGGTGTGCTACATTACAAGGTTGATTGGGTAAGTGATATGGGTATTTATATGTGGGTTATGTCTGTTCATTTGTTGCTGTATGTCCCTGATGATGGTTTGAAGCACCCGAAATGTAGGAATAAAGGACCGTTTTAACTATTGCTGAAAAGTCTTGTGAGTGCCTACTATTTGGTATCTGTGTAGATATATAGTATATATATATATATATATATATATATACAGTGCTATTTTACAGCAGGAACATGCAGGAACTCAGTTTTTGAACCTTTATTAACTATGATGTAATGACGTGGGCCATTAGATAATTTAAAGATCCTTGAAAGTGCCTTCTTTTTTAAATACTATATATATCTATATCTATATCTATATATATATATATATATATATGTGTGTATCTGTAACATTCAAATATAATTGTTTTTCTATAGCTCCGCCCTTTGTTCCTGAATTTATTTTTCCAGAAAAATAGCCCTAATATATATATATGCTGCTACGTGGTAGCATGCTGCAGAGGGCACCCGAGACTTTAACTTTTATTAGTAGGAGTGCCATTCTATTGCTGGATATATATATATATATATATATATATATACATATATATATATATATATATATATATATATATATATACATATATATAATATATATTTATAAAATGTACCTTTCCGTCTCTCCATGTTACTTTCCAAGATAACATGGTCAGCTGCTGATCTTCTGGAAGTGATACATCAAATTTCCCCACGTAAATCCGAGTGGGGACCTCCTTAGATACAGAATCATTCTTTATACAATGAATAATTTCTAATGTTTCAGGTAATTCTCCTTTCTCATCAAAAAATATTTGTTCATTAAATGGACTGATGTAATTGACTTTCCTTACAAAGTATTTTAACTTAAAAAAGATAAAATGTCAGAATTATTGTTTTTTTAAACAACTGCAAAAGTTATGTATATTTGTTCTGATTTGCAAAATAGTGTAAATTGTTACTTAGGTTTAACAAGCATCTTGCATTATAGTACTATAATACATATAGCAACAAAGCTGTACAGTGAAATATATATAGGGAGCCCTATAAGGTAAGGAACCGCTGAACTCTTTGTGTTATCTACATTTCTGTAAATATGAATTTAAAGCTTTAATGACATTATCATCGTACAGTAAGCTGCAATTACATTTTGGGGAATAGTCGTGTCTTCATCAGGATGTATAATTAGAAATAAATGCTTATTAAGCATATTACACTCATGTTCTAAATAACTTGTCATGTCACTTACATTCACCACCTAGTCCCGCAGGTCAGGGTTTCTGCTGGTCTTGTTTGAGTACAGATGCACAGACATCAAAATGTTGACGCATGTCAGCTGCTTTCATTCCTCAAGTCAGAGTGCACCTTGTCCCAGCTGACAACCAATCAGAGACCTGAAATGCCTAATGCTGGGCATACACTATACAATTATCTGTCAGATATCTTTCCAATCTCTTTGGTTGGAATGAAAACATGGTAATGTATGGGAGCAAATGACAGTCAATCATATGGTTTTAAGCACTGGAAAACAGACAAAAATAATTGTTCAAATTGGTTTAATTTGTGTGGTTTAATCAATTTATCTGAACCACCATTTTTGTGTTTTCCAGTGTTAGTGAGCAAATGGTTGATTGCCATTTTCTCCCATACATTACCAGATTTTCATTACATCCAGCCAGATTGGACAGATATCTGACAGATAATTGTATATAGTGTATGCCCAGCATATGTTAGCCATCTCTGGCCATTAATCCATGGGAAGAGCTAGATCCCCTTCAGTTTCTGTACAATGATTTCATCAGCCAGTGTCCAACATCATTCCCTGCCTTCCAAGTTGGCATAGAGGGGGAATATATTCTTGTGGTGAGCGAAGTGGGCTAGCAAGGGGACAACTTTCTTTTTTTCATGGAAAGTGTGGGCAGAAAAATGCACTTCCGCCCTCTCTTATGTCACTTCCGGGTACGGCTAATGAAGGGGATTTATACCATTCCATTAATCCATTCCCAGAACAATTAGTCACATCCTTAATTTTCAGGCTCCTGATTGCAGAAAGCCACATTGCTACTATTCCTGGCTCTAGTTATTAGTGATACTACAGTTCTTAGTTCTCCACAATTTTTGCTTTGAGGATTTCCTGTCTGCTAATTCCTAGCCACAGCCTTTTCCTTGTCTCTGGTCAGCTAAATTCCTGTAATTCAAGCTACAACATATCTGACACCAACCTCTCTGCTCTGTGCAGACTTTAGCTTCATTCCACTGATTTCATAAACTATTCAGTGTATTTAAGTTCACATGGTGCATACACACAGACTTGCTAGATCAATGATGAATGATTTAAATGATTTTACCAACGATCTCATTATCTATCAATGAACGATTTCTGACAGTATTTAAATTATGAAGTAATCCAAGTTGGACTGCAAACACAGACGGCTTCAGATATCATTATATGACATGCGGGCACGCACATCGTTGGTCGATGCATGCCAAACATGTCAATGATATGAACGATGTAATGAGTTTTTCCCTCGTTATCGTTCATATCATCAAATATCAGACTGTGTTACCCTCCAATAGTCAGCAGTTACCTTGTACAAGTGTCTGCTTCTCAGTTTGCTGTCTCTTTCCAGATTTATCATCCACCTGTGAGTTTCACCTGAGTATTTTGCCTGCTATTTCCAAACTGCACTAAATTCATCTCAGATTTGTTAACCAGTTGCTGGATTAGTGCACTCCTCATTATGTTTCAGTGTTCCTGTATCCTGGCATGCAATTAACCCCATCTCCTACAAGCAGGCATATATTCCTGTGTGTATATTTCATTGTTTCCTTGTCTAAGTTCCAGCACCGCTGAGTCCATCTCAGTGTTCAGCAATGACTCCATCATCACTGAACCCAGTTCCGCAAACAACCTTCCTGTGGCGTTTAATCTCAAGAATAATCACTAGAAATGATTTCATGTAAACCTGTATATATAAATCTGTGTGTCAAAATGGTTTCTAGTCTGTGTCCTGTACTTGACCTGTAGTCCTACAAGGCTTGGGGTAGAAGGAGACATTTCTGTCTTCCTGGAACCAGATCTCCAGATAACAATATCTTTTTTATACAGGCCATAAAGTTTGGGGAGAGATGAATCCTTAATTTTCAGATGGTCAGACCTGGACAAGCCAGGCAATGGGATATATATCCTTTAGGATGGACAATGGCAGGAATGTATGTTGTGTTACCTGCTGACTGGTTTCTAAATCCCTATACACCCTGCTTCAAGCCCCCTGTCTCCTATAGACAATTATGTGATAGGGTCTGTCTGATTTCTTATGCACCATTTCTTTGCTGAGTCCTTGGTTGTATGGTTGTGTTATGCTGTGTTGTGCTTTGCTCCATCCACTCCAGGGGGCAGCTGTGTGTCAACTGTACAGGGGATGGCTGTGTATCCATTGGTCAGGGTGCGACTGTGTGTCCACTGTCCAAGGGGCTATTGTCCAGTAAAGGTATGTGCACTGATTTCACTGTGTTCTGTCCCTATCCAGGGGTGTGTTGTGCTCCATCCACTCCAGGGGGGTACAGTGTGTTCAGGGGGACATTGTACAATACAGAGGTGTGCACTGCTGTCACTGTGATCTGTCCACATCTACAGGAGTACTATCCTACTTCCACTCCAGGGGGAGGGGGCAATGTGTCCAGGGGGCTGGCTGACAGCTGTCATACTTGCTTCCTCTTGCAAAGGATTGTTTAACAGTCAAATGGTTTTTTTTAAAACTACTTCTACATTGTAGTAGTCTTTTTGGTCCCCTACCTCACAAGGACTGCCAATTGTGAGGTATCATTGCAAACAGTTGATTGTCATTAATGACCTCTTTCTTTATAAGTTACACTATAGATGTTTGCATGCATCTCATTTATATTTTTATTACCTTGTGATTTTACTGCTTACAGCATATATACATTAGGAGCTGATCTTTCATTACTGAATAATAGGCAGGACTATATAGAGCTGCTAGACAACATGATTTTTTTGCTAAACACACTTTAAGTGACCAACAGACCTTTAGGATCAAGAGGAGAGGCTATATGTATAGAAATATGTTATTCCTTACTCATTATACCTTGCAGTATCCCTATTGTGAAGTAATTATATGGAGCGACAGGAATACTACACATGCAATTTGACCAATAGACCAATATATATTTATTCAGGAGGTGTGGTTTCATTTTATTTTTGTCTTTATATGTTGTCTTTTTTCATATTTTTTATGTATATCACATATTTTGCACTTTTCTTATTAGTCTAGTATTTGTTGGTGGTTTTTTAATTTTTTTCGTTTTTTGAGGAAACAAGATAAATTGACATTCAATAAAAATAGAAAATATATATCAGGAATGTTTCTGTAGGTTTTTTTCTAGATTTCAAAAACAAAAATTTAAAGCCTATGGTAGAGGGGGGACAAGTGGGGAAAACAAAATAAATCAGGAACATATCAAACAAGACATATTTCCAAAATACACAAATGTAAAGTTATACAGGTTACCAAAACACAAACAAATAGACCAATGAGGAGGACCAAAGGAAGGTGAGGCAGACAGTCAAACTAAGATTCCTGGACACACAAAGATAGCACCAAACCAGAGGAAGTAGGCCAGCTATGGTTCCCTCTCAATATCCAGGGGCCCCAAATTTGGTAAATTTATGAGGGCAATTATGTAAGTAATAGGCAATCTTTTCCATGCTAGTGATGTACAAATGTAATTCCCAAGAGCAGAGACGGCAGGTGGGTCAAGGGACTTCCAATTTCAAGCTATTAAAGATTTAGATGTGGCAAAAATATGGGCTAACAATTTATTCAGGAAAAAATCTAGATCTCGAAAAGGTCGTGAGCACAGAAATACCCATCGATCCAAGGAGAGCGAGAGTCCAGAGTGGGAATTGATAAGTGAGAGAACCTCCTTCCAAAATGTGACAATATGAGTGCATGTCCACCAAATGTGGAGGAGAGTTCCTTTGTGGCCACAGTTCCGCCATCAACCCGGAGCGGAGGTAGGAAACATTTTAGAAAATCTGTCCGGAGTATATTACCACCTATAGTAAAGTTTATATGCAGTTTCCTTAATTTGCATGGAGATATAACTCATAGTTATCCCCTCACTCACCTCCCAGCAAGTCATCTGGAGGTGGTCCTAGACCTCACACTCCCGCTCATGTCATCCCTGATTAGCAGAAGTAACATCAATCAGCAAAATATAGATAGAAGAAATCAATCCTCTACAAAGTGGGCAGGAAAGGCAGAGGACCTCCAAAGGGGTTGGGGCTTGCAAAACATCTGACTGGGGCAGAGGCAGAAGAAAATGACGGATCTGGAAAAATTCGAAAATAGGAGAATGGAGGGATAGGAATCGCTGCTTAATACTGTCCAAAGAGCCCCAAATTTTACAAACAATAAGGTCATATACAAATCAAATCCCTGCCCTTTTCCATAGTTTAAAATGGTGTAAGAAGACCCCAGGAGGAAAATCAGGGTTGTTCCATTAAGGGTCAATAGGGAGTTGACAATTTGGACATACATAATTTTAGGGAGGGAAAAAACTTAGAGAAAAAGGTCTATGACTACGAGATCCCAGAAAGATGCCAAACAATGCAGACCCAGATAACTTGCCTCCAGATCTACGCAAGCTATAGAACTAGATGAGGCAAAGGTAGCCACTATCTGGCTTAGATGACTAGCTAAATAATAGAATTTAATGTGTGGGTAACCACTACCACCTTTAGATCTAGACTGCTTAAGAATACTCTGGGCAGCGTTCTGGTACCAGTTGAATGGCGTGAGGACCTGTGCTCTGAGCTCTGCTACATTTGGCCTCCTATTGCACTTTCTCTTGGCTTTTCAAAGCATCCAATTGAGCTCCCTGCCACCCACTCTACCCCCTCACTTACCTGGCAGGAGATGAATAAATATTTCCCATCACAGATTCTGGCTAAATCCCTGCAGCCATGACAGGAGAAGAGGTGCACCAAATCCAATATGGCGCCCGCCTCTTATAAAGATTCTCCTTCTCCAGCTCCCAAGAAAGCAGGAGCCGACTCACTACCTTCTGTTTCTCAGGTAGGACTTTCCCCTGACTCCACTGCAACAAACAGGGACTTGGTGGAGGCTATAAAATCTACTATGGCCCTGCTATAGGCTGTAGCAGACATATCCATGCAGATCCAGGGGTTAACGCAGCGAGTGAATGATACGGAACTTCAGTTCAAGGTCACATATCATGATATTGCAGATGTAAGACATGAAGTTAAACGTCTTCACAAAGATCACGTGTATTTACTAAATAAAGTGGATGATTTAGAAAACTGGTCTCACCGGAATAATCTGCGGTTAGTGGGATTACCAGAAATGGTTAAAGGCGCTGCACTGGCGCACTTTGTAAGGCAGACCCTACCCTCCTTATTAGGCATTGAGGATATTTGCCGTGACCTTGTCATCGAAAGGGTTCATAGGTTAGGTCCACAACCTACCTCATCTCCTTCTACCCCACGTGTGCCACTCTTCAAGTGCCTCATTTTTTTGTATAAATATGCAGCTTCTCATAAGGTGCGGAACCTAACATGGGAAGAATACAAAATATTCTTATTTCAAGATTATTCCATCAAATTATCAAGGGCGCGCAAACCATTCTCTAATATATGAGCCTAGCTGGTGATAAACATGTGAAAGTTTAGCATGATGTATCCGGCGACCTTACGGCTTTATGTGTGATCATCTCATGTTGATTTCAGTAACCCAGCAGATGCTGCGGGATACTTTCATGAAGAATCGCAATCACATTCAACAGACATTGCTGACTGAGACTTATTTGTACTTCACATCTGCTCTGGCTATGATATTGATGTAATTAATCTTCTCCTCTCCTGCTTAATACCACATATATTATATTGGCTGACGCACACTGATCTATGGTCTGAGGTCGCATTTATGTGGTTTTCAATAATTCAAGTTATTATTGCTTTACTAACCATCTTTCATGATTGATTAATGTCTTTTAAGAGCATGACATTTAATTTGATATGTGAATGCATAGTATAGTCTTGTGCATTTCATGAACACAATGCTTATTTTGTTTGTGCCTAGATAGGTTGCAAGATTATGAAAATGTTTATGAACCTTAGTTTCATTATTCTCTATTTAGCTTTACTTACATTAGAAGGGGCAACATGTTAGCATGGGTCCAATTTGGTTCCTTATTAAGTTATCTATGTTATACGATATAATTCTCTGGAAACTAATACTGGTTGTTTATATTGAATGTTCATTTACATGTTATTTTGATTCATGTATTTTTTTCTTTGTTTTTATTTTCTCATTACATCACAAACGGGTGATCCTATAACACATTTCCTCGATTTTCACTTATGTGATGTGTTTTTCTCACCATCCTTTGCTTGTTTGTTTACCCCTGTTTTGTCACTTTCCTCTTGTGCCTATCCCCCCTCTCTTAATAGCATCTGTATGGCCACATCATTGCTAAAGAAGATTGTAGTTACAATGTATGTTCTATTATTTATCCGTCTGGGATTATGATGGACATTATGATAGGTTCACTTAATGTGGTCGGTTTTCATTCACCAGCTAAAAGGTGATAGGTCCTTCTTTATTTCAAAAAGCAAGGGTTGGATTTAGTGTTCTATGCGAGAGATATATTGCATTGCAATGGAAGTCGCCAAACTCCAAATGTTGAATTGGTCTATGATAGCAACTTGCACCTATAATTCAAAATTGAAGGTGTGGTAATCCTAGCACAGAAACAATTTAGAATTGAAGTCAGTTCATAAGTGACTGATCAGGATGGGAGATATGTTATAGAATCTGTATATATATGTGGTATAAAGTTTGTATTATGTAATGTCTATGCTCCCAACATCTACTCTAGATCTTTTTTCAATGTCTCATAGCCAAAATCAGTATTTATGGTAATGAAATGCTTATAGTGAATGGAGATTTTAATCTAGTCTCATCATAGATTCTAGATAGATCCTCACCCTCCCCTTCCTCCCCTCCATTACCTAAGTTAGGAGTTCCTCACTTTGCTAAGTCTTTACAAATGGTGGACATTTGGCATGCATTGGACCCCTTGGAGAGGGATTATACAGTACATGCCTTTCAAAAGCTCATCAAATGCTATCTAGGATCGATTACTTACTTTCCTCAATTAGCTTGCTCCCTAATGTCTCCAAAATTGGTATTGAATCCATACTAATTTCAGACCACACTTTGATATGGTTATCACTCCACATACAGATAGAGAGGAGTGGCCCTAAACAGTGGTGATTTCCATCACATCTCGCTCAATCTTTGAAATTCAGGAATAGCTTGGAGTCTTGTTGGGAGGAATTCAAGAATGACAACATTGATCATTTGGAAACTGATCCTGCCATATCCTGGCAAACAGCCAGTGTGGTGTTGTGTGGTGTCATACTTTCTTATGTTTTGGCTCAAAACAAAAAAAATTCCAACTCTTATATAGACATGCAAACTGCTCTAACTGAAGCCTTCCAAAAGTATAAGGAGGCCCCCAATCGTAGTTATAAACAGGTTTATTTATCCAAAAAGACTCACTTTGATGAGTTTCTTCAAAGCATTGGAGATAGACAGTCTTTTAATATTAATTTTAATTTCCATTTGTTTGGAAATAAGATGGGTAGACTACTGTCCAATCTTCTAAATGGCACTCGCAGTCCGATGTTGGTTCATCCCTTAACTACCCAGGATGGGTCCCTTACCTCATCTATTGCCCAGATTGCCAAGATTATGAACAAATTTTATTCAAAGCTATACACTCATGCAGACTCCAACTTTTCTAGTGACATATCTGGTGCCTTTTCCACTCCTTCTACCTCATCCGGGGACACAGGTATTTGGTGCTCCCCCTCTACATCTTCCTTTGTTGCTTGGGATTCTCTCCCATTCCCTACTGTGTCTCTAGACATGTCCTCAGCTTTACACACTCCTATAACTTTACATGAAGTTTTACAGGAAATAAAGCATTTAAAGAATGGAAAAGCCCCTGGCCAGGATGGTCTGAGTGGTGATTTCTACAAAATTGTTCAAAGTCAAAGTCAAATAGGAGATACACTTGTTGTTCTCTATAATATTATTATAACCACCAGGTCCATTCCTCTCTATTTTAATGCGGCTGTCATTAAGGTCTTACCAAAACCCGATAGAGATTTGTCTAAACCGGGGTCCTACCGACCTATATCCCTACTTAACCTCGATTACAAGATTTCACAAAAATTCTAGCTGAGCAACTGAAGAATGTTTTGCCATATATCATCCACCCAGACCAAATGGGCTTCATAAAAGGTAGGCGCTCTGATGGTAAATGTTTGACATGTGATTTTGGCAATTCAACATGTCATGGACTCAAGGTCTCTTAGCACCAATATAGTGATAACGTTTGATGCCGAAAAGGCATTTGACATGATTTTGTGGCAACATCTCTTTAAAACATTATTGTGTTTTGAAATACCTGAGCTCTTTATTGACATCTTGAAGATGCTTTATTATCATTCTAACACTCAAGTCTTGTGTAATGGCATTTTATCTAATCCATTTGAAATACAGAGGGGAACCAGACAGGGATGCCCATTATCCCCACTTCTATTTGCAATAGCATTGGAGACGCTGGCCATTGTTTTACGGTCTTCCCCTGTAGT
Source organism: Taudactylus pleione (assembly GCA_031769625.1). Lineage (NCBI taxonomy): Eukaryota > Metazoa > Chordata > Amphibia > Anura > Myobatrachidae > Taudactylus > Taudactylus pleione. The sequence goes on along the minus strand of JAUIMM010000317.1, from coordinate 2,283,129 downwards.
CACCGGAATTTGCATTGACAAAGTTGACCTTAAAGTCACCCTTTTTGCAGACAATATGCTGCTATTTGTATCTAATCCTCATTCTTTGTTGACAAAAATTTTCTCCATTATCAATGATTTTGGATAATTTTCTGGTTATATGTTCAACTTTGACAAGTCCGAATTTTTAGCTGTAGATGGTCACTTGTCTAATCTTAATTCTGATACTGCTCTGCTACCTTCTTCACTCGCTTTAGACCCATCTCACATTAAATACTTAGTGATCAATATACCTTCCAACCTTACACAACTTTACAATCTCAACTTTTCCCCTACTATTGATAAGATGATTTCTTTATTAGATGTTTGGATGCATCTACCCCTTTCATTACTAGGCAGGAATGCAGTAATTAAAAGTATAATTTTCCCCAAAATCTTCTACTTTATGCAGATGCTGCCTATTACCCTATCCAACTCAGACATTAAACATCTCACTAACAAGATATCTACATTTTTATGGAAAAACAAAAAAAACTAAGAATGCTTTTTCTAGATTGTTGGTGGTGCATGGGGAGGTGGGTTTAGGAGTATAGGACTTGAAAACTTATTCCCTGTTTTCTTTCGCTATATTAGAAATTGGTTACTTGAAACGTATTCTTATACTGACTGGACTCTGGATTGCTCTTCATTCACTCCTTTTTCTCCAGGGGCTCTATTGCATGCTAAACCCTCTGATATCCCCTCTCATCTAGAAGAACATATTATGTTCAAAGCTACATATGCTTCATGGGTCACACTTAATAAACAATTTTCTATATCTTCTTCTAACACTCCTTATGTCCCCTCCATCCTTTCATCTGTCACAAGACGACAGAAAATTTCTCACCTGGAGGGAAAGGGGACTTCATTTGGCATCCAAGGTCTTCAATCTGGGGGGTTTAATGTTAACTTTTTCTTTATTGCAACAAAAATACCACTTCCCTAATAATGAGTTCTATATATTCCTAAAAGCTAGACATTTTAAAATTTCCATTCCAACCCCATTTCGAGATACTTCTACACCAGATCTTATAGGATCTTTATTGAAACTTTCTCCCTCCTTGCTCTATAAAACAAGACATCTTTATACCGGTCTCATGAACACATTGCCTTCTTTGACAATTGACAAACTTGTAGTGGCCTGGCGAAAAGATATCCCCACAATTCAAAATTCCTCAGTCCTAATCACACATTATGGTTCTACCTTAAAAATTTTGCAGTCCACTTATCTACAGGAAGAATATATATATATACTCATGATTGATGAAGAAACAGCTGTGGGCATATGGGGCTGATGATTCCTGATTAACATGTGGTCACCAGGCATTGTTAAGTATTTTTCATATACTACAACTGTGACATGCATTTCTGAATAACCCGATTGAACATGGCTATATTTACAATATATATATATATATATATATATATATATATATAAATCAATCCATAGCCCGCACTCTCATCATAACTTTTAAGTTCAACATTCGGGTTATAATCCTCAAACCATTGAAAATGGTCAAATGTATATCCAATTGTTTCTTCCACACATGGGAGATAACAGTGGGCACTCACCAGAGGTAAAAGTTCACGCTATTTTAATCATCACTGGTAAATATAATGTTGACGTTTTATTCCCAAAGGACTTTCTCCAAGACACCAACTTCATAGCAAACACGATCTTTATGAAAGCGATCACACCACCCGATGATGTCATCGGGTGGTGTGATCGCTTACATAAAGATAGTGTTTTACTATGAAGTTGGTGTGGAATAAAGAATTGGATATATATATATATATATATATATATATATATATATATGAATGATACATAGAGCATATGTTACCCCTGCGCAAAGAAAAAAATTAGTTGCTACAGAATTGGGCAATTGTTGCAAATGCCATGTCTCTAATGCCAAGTTTTTTCCATTGCTTCTGGGATTGATGGAAAATTAGAAGATTCTGGAATAAAATTATCTCATTAACTACATTTTTTTAATCCAACTCTCTCCTGACCTGCTAGCATGTTTATGTTCCAATTTTTCTAATTGGTCTTTAGGTAAGGGAAAAAAAATCTAGAATTCCTTTATTAACTACAATAGTCACTATATCAAAAAAAATAATTCTTATCCACTGGACCTCCAAAACTTTCCCTTCATTGAATGAAGTCAAATTGAAAATGACACAACTTATGTATTTTGATAGGATAGCTACTCTCCCTGATTTAGATAATGGTGTTGATAAATTCTATAGGAAATGGGGTTTATATAAAAAAGTATTACCTTCAGAAGAACAAATGCAAATTTTTTGATTGTTTAGTAACACAGAATGGTATCTCCACAAACAAATTTCACTCAATGCTTGATATTAAAAGTCTAGAGGTAAACATTGGCGCCTGATTAATCTGGCTTTGGATGTGATCTCTTGTTTCTATGTCCTTTACTACAGTCTTCACCTGAACATATTTGGATTACATACTTGCTTCATATCCACTTCCCCAATCCCACCATTTCTTCCCTCATGTGCTTTTCCCTAAAATATGTATATATGTGTGTTTGTATGTTGGTTTTGTATGTTTTGTCAAGTCTAACTGGTCAGGTTTCTACTAACTGTTATTGTTTGTACATCTTTTTGTCTTGAATTGGATAGATTTGCTGATTTGGGTATATTCTTACCTTTATACACTTCCTAGTAAATATTCTGAGATGCTCCCAGGTCTTTCATATTATACACCATATGTATGACAAGACCTGCGTGTGATTCTCCCTCTTTTGATTTTTGTTATTATGTGATAATTTCAATAAAACAGATTTGAAACAAGAATATTCTGAGCAACTCGAGGAGGCCTATCACTCCAGACAAACCATAGAAAAGAGGATTGAAGGCCTCTAAAAATCCTGTTTGGGATTTTGACAGGAAGTGTTTGAAATAGATTAAGGAGTCTAGGGACCAGGTTCATCTTGATAGCAATAATCCACCCAAGCCAGCATATGAGAACCCTCCGCCAAACCACAAGGTCTCAATTAATCTTGGGCAGAAACTGTCGGAAATTTTCAAGGTATAGGAAATCATGATGTATACTCCAAGTTACTTAATTCTGTGGTCCTGCCATTTAAAAGTGTAAGTGGAAATTAGGAGAGCTTTCGCCTGGAAAGGGACATGTAGCAACATAGTTTCTGACTTGGAAAAAATGATTTTGTAACCTGAGAGGATACCATATTCTTACATGGGACTAAAGAGGGCCGGAAGAGAGGTTTTAGGATGCATGAGGGAGAACAGAACATCGTCTGCAAATAATGAGATCTTAAATTCATGAGATCCCACTTCTACTCAACATACAGAGGTAGACTTATGTATCATAGCGGCTAATGGTTCAATTACTATGGCAAAAACCATGGGTGACAATGGACACCCCTGTCTAGTACCATTAGATAATGGTATAGGTTCAGAGAGGAACCTGTTAGTATGAACTCTGGCCATAGGAGATGAATATAAACCAGAGACACTTATGAGAAATTCAGCTAAATGCCCAAAGGCCTTCAGTGCATTAAGTAAAAAAGATCATGAGTTGCGGTTGAATGCCTTTTCGGCATCTATTGACAACATAAGCGAGGGAGCCTGCCTACGGTTAATAATTTGGATGGGATCAATCTGGCCTGTCAGCTTAGAATAAAACCCACCTGGTCATAATGTTTCAGGTAAGGGAGGACACCATTCAGCCATGCTGCTAAAATCTTAGCGGTAAGGTTTAATATCAAAATTAAGCAGTGAGATTGGGCTATAACTGGCACAATCATTTAAGTCTTCCCCACTTTATGTATTACTATGATTCTCAATTCCAACATTGTTTTAGGGAAAGAAGCCCCATGTATGATAGCATTAAATAAAGATCGGAGGTGGGGAACCAGAACAGCGGACAATTTCTATTAATACATTGCAAAGAATCCATCAGGACCAGGGTATTTAGAAAATTTCTGGGCCTTAAGGACCTCAATGATTTCCTTGTCCATTATATCTAAATTCCATTGAGCAGCTGCCTGTTGGGTAAGCTTAGGAAGCTGGGCACATTGGAGAAACTCAACAATTGTATCCACTGAGGGGTGAGGGTCTCCTTCTGAGCTGTTCAAATTATATAGCTTGGAATAGAAGAAGTCGAATTCCCTACTAATAATCTTAGGAGTAAAATTAAGGGTGCCCGATAGAGTTTTAATTACTAACATATTATTTTGTGAACATGTCTCTCTCAGTTTAGAAGTCAGAAGTCTGTCTGCCTTCTCACCCTTCTCATAGAACATCTGCTTCAAGCATTGCAGTGCCCTAGCCATATGCTCAGAGAGGAGTAGAGACAAATCAGATTTGACCTTGTTAAGTTGGTTTAAAATCGCCTGAACAGGACAAAGTTTGTGTTGCTGCTTTAGGTCCTGAAGTTTGATAGTTAAGGTGCGATAGTGGGACTCACTAAACTTCTTATGATGGAAGGCCATAATGATAAGATAACCCCATATAAAACAGCCTTATGGGCTTCCCACAAGGTCATAGGGGAAACATCAGGATGACTATTTAATTGAAAATATTCGGTCAAGAGATTCTTAATTTGCTGGATAAATTCTGGATTATGTAAAATAGACTAATTTATCCCCCAACTAGACGGAGGGGTGCAAGATGCAAGGGTCAAAAGGTTGGAAGTGATCAGACTGTGGTCTGACCAAATCAATTGATGTATACATGCGTCCTGAAGTTTGAGAGTCATATCCCAGCTGAGTAGAATCATGTAAATGAGTAGGTTTTATGAAAGGCTAAATAGAAAGTGTAGTCCCTCGCTGTAGGGTCATCCAAAAAGAGTTCAAATAGAAGGTGGTGTTTAAAAAAGTCAGTAGGACTGCGGATGAGCGGAGTACAGAGGATGCTTTGGTACTAAAGAGGTATTCTCAACTCCATTAAAATCTCCTGCCATAATTAATTCCCCTATATGAACTTGGGAAAGAAGAGAGTCCAGTTTAAAAAAAAAATGTTGGTTTTGGTTGGGGGCATAGACATTTACTAGAGTACATAGAGTATTATTAAGTTTACAGATCAAGATCAGTCACCTGCCCTCCTTATCAGCATGGGAATCCAGTATATCAAAAGTCAAATGAGTTGCTATAAGAATAGCAACCCCCATTTTTTCTGCTTAGAATTGCAGGCATGGAAAGTGAGGGGGTATAACCTAGATTTCAATTCTGGGGGAATAGGTTTCTTTAAGTGGGTTTCCTGGAGGAATATGATGTCTACCCTATGTTGTTTAAGTGTCAGAAATAGTTTGATGTGCTTTGGGGGGCCTGGTCAAACCTTTGACATTTTGCGAGATGATCCTAAGAGTCATAGAGAATGTCAACAAGAGCCACTTTGGGTCCTCCTATGAGGTATACAGAAACTATAAAGGAGCAAAATAAAAACAAAGCATTACAATGAATACAATAAATGTTCTAAACATCACTAGGTACCTGAAAGGGGCATAAAATAAAAAAGTAGAAGGAAGGGAAACAGGGCAAAAAAAAGACCAGAATAAAATACAAAATCTTGTCTGAGGAAAGAAAAGGATAGTGACGAATGCCAGACTGGGGAATTATACCTCTTAGGGGGACATTGCCAACAGGACTAAATAACATAAGTTACTGTAGGTTGTGGGGGAAAAAATAAGTTTCCCCCAACTAAGGCCCAAGGCAAAAAAATGGGAGATACAATTGTAATACAGGAGGGGAGTTGAAAGGAATTACTTCTCAAAAAGAAGAATAAAACAGCAAATATATACAGTAAATCACACAAAAAAACATATAAAGTAAACCAGGTGCACCAAAATTTCCTAACTAGTATAAACATATAATATGGTACTGAATCAATAAAGATGGAGATACCCAACAGTATAATTAAACACCAAAGATATAGTCACCATTTTCCTGAGAAACCAATTCAAATGTTGAGCAGACGGTAGGCTTAAATTTCTGGTATAGAATCAGGTTACAGTGCCAGGTGTGGCAGATTTCTTTGAGAAAGACACCCTTGATCAGTCCCAATCCAATGCTCAACGAGGCATTGAGGTGGCATCTGAAGGGCAAGCAGCATAATCTAAGGGCGTATTGCTCAGCAAGGGGATTGGTAAGGGAAAACCCAAGGTTTCAAGTAGACTGTTAGCCTCCTTCGGGATCTTGGCAGGATGGAATCTGTTTTGGTGCCATATCAGAATACCGAATGGAAAACCGCACTGATACTGTATGTTTTTATCTCTGAATAGAGATGTGATAGGTTTAAAGTCCTTCCTCTTTAGAAGCATAGCATGAGCAATATTTTGCTAGATCTGTAGAGAAGCTCCTCTGAATGACACAGTGGGTAGTTTTCTAGCCTCCTGCAAGATATCCTATTTAGCGGCATAGTAGTGGCACTGAAGGATAACATCTCTGGGTTGGGACGAGTCCGGAGATCGAGGACAAATGGCCCTATGTGCCCTGTCCAGGAAAAAAATTTCTTCAGGGGTTGCAGGAGATAGGTGGGTAAAGAGCTGCTTTTGGTACTCATCCAAAGAAGACATTTTGACCTCCTCAGGGATGCCTCTAATGTGCAGGTTATTATGCTTAGCTCTTTTTTCCTGGTCTTCTTGTTGGTACTGAAGAAGAAGAACATCCCACCTCAAATGATGGAGCTCCTCGTAGCTGCCTGTTGGGAAGTCACCATCTCGTCCACCTCAGATTCCAGGTGATCGGTCATGTCTCCAAGGTCGTTAATCTCTGCTTGGAGAGAATTAACCACATTGTGAACCTCAGCTTGGACCACTTAAACTGTCTTGTTTCCTGGCTTACATGAAAGAGAGACTGTAGATGTTAGCAGGTTAGAGGAGAGTGGTCAGAGTCCTTCAAGTTAGAGTGAGTGTTGTAGGAAGGAGTAGATTGCCTGTTCTGATAATAGAGCAACGGGACAAACTTCTTGAGACTTTGGGACAAGTCCATTCCACTATTTTTCCGGCCACCCTTAGGCATGATAGCGCAGAAAGAGATGTAGGAATATAACTTTGGATGAAGGTAGTTAGGCAAAGCAAGGTAGTAGGAGTAGCATGCAACCCTTACTGCAACATTATAATCTGAAACTTAGAGCCCAAGTGCGTGCAGAAAGGACAAGTACTACATCTGAAGAAGGCACAACAGTAAGAGTCCAGATGGGGCAAAAATTAGAGAGATCCAGTACTAAAATGTGAAACTGCCAGATAATTGCCGCTCACAGTAGGATATCCTATTCTGCAGTCACCAGCAGGTCTGTAAAGATACCCTGCTAGCAGTAATAAAAGCTACAATTCTGTGTGCAGGAGGATGCAAGGTGGGGAGGGATCCTGACTGTAGAAGTATCCAAATAGGGAATGGGAGCCCAATGAGAACAGAAGCTGACCTCCCCTGGATTTGCAGCAGCCACAGCCTTTGAGTCAGAGAGGGGCTCCTGATCCAAGATGGCAGCCATTAATTATCTGGAATTCCAGGCCCCCAAGGGAACAAAAGGCTCCTCCAGACAGGCAGAGCACCCAGTTCCCTGAGTCAGCGGCTGAGCAGGGAGTGCAGGCACAGTTAGCAGGAGGCAGAAGGAGTCGGGCTGTGACAGACTGGGCTGTGATGTCATTCGCGTCAAAATTGAGGCCGTGGTTTCTGGGACTTTTCTAGGCCTCAACCTCGGGCAGTCACTGGGACAGTCAGGGAGCACATCAGAGGGGTCCCCTGGTGCAGATGAGGAAAAGGGGTAATCCTGGGACAGCAGTGAGTTTTTAGAGACCCTTAAAACTTGAAAGCTAGGCAGTGTAATAGCGGAGCCCCCAGGGTGCACATCCTCATCATTTGGTAGCTAGGCCACACCCCCATGTTTTTGCTTTTTAAATTCCTTGTATATGGTATTATGGACCCTAATTGATCAAAAGAAGAATTGAATCTGGTTCAAATATAAATTATACATAACCAATTAGGTTTACATGCCCTTTGTGTTTTTTTGTGATTTGTGGAAGTAAGTCCAGCCATAAATTATATTTAGGTAAGATCCTTTTATAGCTTCTGAATTTAGTGTGCCCAATAGGGAAGTACTTTTTGCTTTTTGCCTTTTTTAATCCATGTTTTGCTTTTGGCAGTACCTTTCCAAAACATGCAAACCCACTAGTGTTTGGGGTGGAAACTATTCCATATACAATTTGCAATCTAGTGCTGGGACCAACTTTTTTTTTTTTTCTTTCATATAAGTTCTTTCTATAGACAAAACTACATCATGGGAATTTAGAAAGAATCATGATTGCAATGACAGTTAAGAATTGAGCAAACCTGGTCCAAAAAAGAAGTTTAAAATAGATTTTATGAGGCACCATCACTGCTCATCCCTCATGCTCATCCTGGCCATTGCTAGGTGGTCAGTACACCCTGTCTCCTCAGCCACACTGGTGCATGGTTTCCTGGTTGGTAGGCAACTGGAACTACAGGTGGCAACAGGGAATTTTAGTCCCAGCTGACAGTGCTGTATCAGGATGGCAGTGCACCCTGTACTGCAATGTTGCCCCTCTCACTCCCCCCCCACCCCCCTCCTGAGTGCATACCTTTTCCTCCAAGGAGTGGTTGGAGGGCGGGGATCTTCTTTGGTGTTACTAGAGTACAATGCAGCACTGCAGGAGGTCTCTTCCTGCAGACCTCCAAAGTCGGGCAGTTCGTAACTGGTGACACTGGAGGATTCCAGTGCATTAGGAAGCACCACCCTACCTATGGCCACCTGGCTGAAGAAGCAACTATGATGCAGTCCTACAGCTTTTGTCAAACTTTACAATTAGGGGCTGGTTCCTCTGCATGTATTCTATTCATACAGTCTCCTGTTAATAGGAATTCAGCCACACAGATTCTTGCCAGAATCCGACATCAGGAGGCCGCTGTTCGGCCTTGAAGTGGGATCTGAGTCAGGTGGGGAACACCCGAACAGCATTCATGTGGACTCGGATCCCCAATGTTCAGAGTGGTTTGGATTCCACGGAATCGCTCATCTCTACTTTCAATAGGTGGTTTCTCCTGTAGAACAAGTATAGGCAATGTGTTATGAAGCAAGTGAAACACTGAGATTGAATAACTCTTATAAATGCATGTTTATTATTACAATCGGAGTCACAGTGCTCCAATATGAAAAGAGTGGTTTAAAAATTACTGTGGGTCAGTACCCTGAGGTCTTAAACAGAGGTTATATCCTCTTGTGTATATTGTTGGAATTAGTTAGTGCACGGTTGTAATACCTCTTGTGTGTGCATTGATAATAGGTATGGGGAAAATATAAGGGAAGAAAGCTGGATTTGGGGAATGTGTGGCTAATAGTTAATGTGGGCATATGAACATCTCTCTGGGAATCAATTGTCTCTAAGCTGAAGTAAATGAGTGGTGTCCTGTGCAAGAGGTATGCAAGCAGTGTTCTGGTGAGGTGGCATCCCGTGTCCCCAGGTGCTCCAACTTACCCTCCACATCTTCTGTGCACACCTCCTGGTGTGCTGTGTCATCCTCCTGTTCCCTCCTGGTGTCCGGTGTCCTCCATTATGTCCGGCGTCTGTGCCTCCACTGCCACGCTGGCTGGGATGTCAGCAACGCTGCCTGAATGCAAGACTTTTGGGTGTCACAATCCCATGAGATCATGCAGCATCTGGGCTCAGAATAAAGTAGCAGCGGCTCCACTCTATCTGACACCAAGTAGACTTAGAGTTCTTGGGTAATAAGATGTTAGGTTAATGGGTGTTGGTGTTGTCTCTCTCCAACATGTTTCAGCCTGTACAGGCCTTTGTCAAAGATAGTAATTATGCAAGTTTTTCAGTCTGAGCTGCCTCTAATCCATTCACATCTGCTGTATATACCAACTGCTGGCTACTCCAGCTTTTCCCTGCTCAGTGGATGTTACAATTACCATACATTTTGCTATATTTTACCTTTGACTGGCCTTGTCATGAATCCCTGTGGCCATACTACCACTATTTACTATTAAAGTCTCGGTTTTGCATGAATAATTTTCCTATATTTATCCTATGCAGCCTATCCTATGATCTTCCAATAACCATTTATATAAGCCCCTAGTGTCCAGAAGGTTAAGACCTGTTGGCATCCTAAGTACTGGTGAAAGCATCTAAGTCTAAGGGAACAACGGGCAGTTATTATAGGCAGATATTTTTATAAATTATTCGGGAGTATCATAACAATTTTCCTCCTGAGCAGCATGCTCTTCAGAAGGACAGACAGTCCAGTGTGATCCATATATGTTTCTGCCTGTTTGAAAGAAAATACATGGTTAAAATAAAAAAAAATAGTGTGGGGTCCCCTCTACCAAGCATAACCAGCATTGGACTCTTTAGGTCAGTGACAGTTCAAAAAATATGGTGGCAAATAATGTAGAGGTCTTCTGTATTCAAAGAACCAACAGTGGCTCATGGTCCCATCACTGGTTGAAAAAAATACAGGGAAAATGGCATAGGGCCCCCTGTAATGTCACAGTCAGTGAACCTACTTCATGGGGTCCCCTGGCCATAGCATTTTTACCCTACACTAGTAAGCCCAAGCTGGGGATCCCAGGAAAAGTGGAATCCCCCTATTCTATTCTGGGTGCCCCAGGCTAAAGCCTGGGAATAAACTCTGCACCCCTGGCCAGTGGGTGTAGAGTTGATAGGGTTAATAATGAATGTAAAACTAATATTGTTAGTAATGGTGGGAAAATGTGGGGGCTAGCCTCTTCCAGCCAACACACATTCATATGATGCATTTTTATGGAAAATGCAGTGGCTGGAGCAGCATTCAGGAAGTACTGTCCTTAGCGGATGGTACTCTGTCTGGTGGGTCTGCATTCTTGTTTTTTTATTTACAAAAGACCAAAGATCAAGCAAAAAATATGGTAGTTGCTCAATCAGCTTAATGATATACTACAGGTGCTTGTAAAGGGTGGGGTTTACACTGAACACAGAAAAAAGGAATTTGCCACCAGCACAGGATAGAAGTGAAAAATATTCTATGTGAATTAAGTGGTTATGCCATGAGAAAGGATCCTTATAGTGCCATGTGGAGGTTTTTTGGGGTACCTCCAAGGTAAGTTAGCTCTCAGCTCATACATGAACTGTTATCATGCAGTACACCAATTTGTCATTATATGACCAAGAGTGGGTGCTACTATTATGTTGCAATGATTATTTTGGGGTGAGCGTTTGGGAGTGGGGCCCCCGGAGTTGTTCTGGCTGGACCTTTCTCATGGCATCACCACTTAATTCACATAGATTATTTTTTCACTTCTCTATTCGTTTGTATATTATTTATGTCATTTTAATTCTTTTACATTTCATTAACACTTATTGGTTTATCTTTACACATCTATCCTTTTACAATTAACTATCAACTTTTTTCCACTTTTTGTGTGATGCCCAGGGGATGGTCCTTGGCAGGAAATTTTTGGGGTGCCTTGCTTCTTGGACATGAACCCCTTAATGTTAGGGACGCTGGTATAGAGGAGCCTTGATGTCAGACCAGCGCTTATTCATATATTTAACCAATACCTCTGAATTTCTATTATCATGTAGGATTCAAGCATTTTTGATTTAGCTGCAGTGTGCTGGGGGGCAAATTCCTTTTTTCGGTGAAAAGACCAAAGATGCCTACATGGAAAGAAGAGGACCTGACCCAAGGGGTGGGTAAGTAAGTATTTTTTTTTAAAGGTCCAGATTGTGGCTTCTATTGGACAAGGCGGCAGACTGGTGCTAGGGACAAGGTAAATATGTAGTATGAGTGTGGGTGGGTGTGAGTGAGTGATTCAGTGTGTGTATGTGCAATGAAGCATTAAAACCTATGGTGTGTGTGTTTTTTTTACTATTTTTTTACCGGAGCAATAGTGGCACCAGCAGGACATTAATGCCCTTCATGTTGGTACTTGTAGTTTTTCACACATGTACCATCATGCAGAGGAGGCTTGGTGAGACCACAACCCCCCTGAAAAAGACAATATTAATTTTTGCATACATTATTACCCTTATCAAACCATTACCCACCAGCCAGGTGTGTGGAGGATAGCCCTGGGCTTCAGCCCAAGCCTTGGGTACCCATGAGAGGGGGATAACCATTATTGGTTACACAATTCTTAACAAAGTTTCTTCTTAGACTCTCCTCATGGATTTGTGAAATTTCTGAACACAGTTTGTTCTACTGCCTTAGTGCTTTTTTTAGCACTGATTTTCCTGTTTTCATTTTCACCTCTTATAGGGCTCTATTTATTAACATTATTTTTACTAAAATAAAGTGAAAAAGGATGTTTTCACACCCTTTTCACATTATTTTAGTATCACCTAAAGTTACTGCAGGGCAGTTGGAGTAGAATTCATAAAATTCTACTCCATCCCCTAATTATCACTTATTTTTCGTAAGCAGATCACATGTCCCATAATTGTAATGGAATATATGATCTGGCCAAAGTTACTAAAAATAAAATGTGAAAAAATACCAGGGAAAGCCCTGTGATAATAACTCCACCTGGTTGTGGCATTATCCAGGGTCTCCCCCAGTTACCGGACTCCTGCTCCACTCTAATGGGCAGAGCAGAGCCCAGAGCTGGCCCCAGTGTTCAGCTGTGTGGTCTAAACAGACCACACACTGATCACTGCTAAAAAAAAAAAACTTACCAGAGTCCATGGACCAGTGATCGGGGCTCCTGTGATGTGCTCCCTCTGGTCAGCTGGTCTCCCAGCCTGCAATGTTGCCCGGTCATAACCTGACTGAGTCCCTGTGCAGTATGGGATATCAGCTGACCAGAGCCAAGGAGGACATCACCGGAGCACCGATGACTGCAGGTAAGTGTAATTAATGGAGGGGAGTTTCTGGGGGGCAGGGCTTAGTGTTGGGGGCGTGGCTTAGCGACGATCAGTCGGCGCATGCATCGGCACTTGTCACAGTATTTTTTGCGAAAATACCGTGATAAGTGTGCTGAGGGGATTCGCAGGGACAGAGCTTTATCGCAAGCTCTGTCCCTGCATGGGATTTGTAGTAAATCACTGTGATATTGCCTGAATTTGCAATGCGAATTCAGTCGGTAATATCACACTACAATCTGTGTTACAAATGAGGATTGTAGTAAATAGAGCCCGTAGACTCTGAGTGAGAAGGTTTTGCATCATTATGTGAGGCAGAAAAATACCTGACTGACAGCAGTTGCAGAACCACCACTCAAATAATGTGTGTGGTGTATGGCATGTTGGTAATTTTATGTTTTTCTGCAGGAAACTTTCCCTTTATCAGAGGTGATGGTTTTTTTTATCAATGTAAAATATTGTTTTGATTTCAGATGCCCTGACTTAAACCCACTATGTCCTTGAGCACCAGCTTTAGTAGATATTAAAGAACTAATATCATGATAACTGCACTGGTATGTAGTTGCTGCTCCTGCTATTCTATCATTTAATAGTTATGATCCATTTCAACTCACTGCACTGAAATTATTAACACTGTGACCCTGGGCCTTTGTGTTGTTAAATACTGTATCACTGCCTGCCTGAAGTTCACTGAATATACACAAATTTAGGCAAGTGCACACTCACTCCAAAGATTATTATTTTTTATTATTATTATTATTATTATTATTATTATTATTATTATTATTATTATTTATTTATATGGCATCACAAGTGTTCTGCAGCACCTTACAAAGTACATAAACAAATAGGTTGATTTACAGTGACTTACAGTACAGTACAGTACAATACAATACAGGACATGGATAATATACATTGCTCCATTTGCGACCGTAACACCCAGCTAAGCAACAATGCAAAGCAACCAAGTGTTAGGTGCCCTGGTAGAGAGTAAGAAGTAGTTGAAGGTAGAGTAAGGAGAAGCACAAGAGGGTAGAGGGCCCTGCTCATAGGAGCTTACATTCTAAAGGGAGGGACAGACAAACAGGGGTGACACAGATGGGGTGGGCAGGGAGGAAGGAGTATGTAGCAGCACGTTACGATGAGAGCTGGAAGGCTTTAATGAAATAGTGGGTCTTGAGAGCCCATTTGAAGGATTGAACAGAGGTGGAGAGTTTGATGGGAAGCAGGAGAGAGTACCAAAGGTGGGGAGCAGCGCGAGCAAAATCTTGGAGGCAGGAGTGGGGGGACGTAACCAATTGGCATGAGAGGCGGCGTGCATTTGTTGAACAAAGAGGGTGGACAGGAGAGTGAAGGGAGATGAGATCAGAGATGTAAATGAGAGAGGAATGGCTGAGGGCTTTGTAAGTGAGTGTCAGAACCTTAAATTGGGTTCTAACAGGTTTGGGGAGCCAGTGGAGAGCTTGTAGGAGAGGGGTGGCAGATGTAGAGCATTTTGAGAGGAAGATGATCCAAGAAGCAGTATTGTGGACAGACTGGAGTTGGGAAGGCCAGATAAAAGGGGGTTACAGTAGTCCAATCTGGAGATGACCAATGAGTGTATGAGGGTTTTAGTTGCATTCTGGGTGAGAAAGGGTCTGATCTTGGAAATATTTTTAAGATGAAAACAACAGGACTGTGAGAGATTCTGGATATGTGGTTTGAAGGAGAGGGAGGAGTCCAGGATAACTCCAAGCACTTTGGGGCTAGAGAAGATAGCTGTGCCATCAATAGATAAAAAAATGGTGGGAAGTGTGGTTATGTAGGGGGGTGGGAAGATGATTATCTCAGCCTTAGACATATTAAGTTTAAGAAATCGCTGGGACATCAGGAAGAGATGGCAGAGAGACAGTTGGAGACATGAGTGAGGAGAGAGGGAGAGAGGTCAGGGGAGGAAAGGTAGATCTGAGTATCATAAGCATAGAGATGATATTGGAGGTCAAAAGAGCTGATGAGTTCACCTAGTGAGGACGTATAGAGTGAGAAAAGGAGAGGTCCAAAAACAGAACCTTGGGGAACACCCACTGAAAGATGCTGTGGGGGAGAAGAGGAGGAAACAGAGAAAGATCGGTCAGAGAGGTAGGAGGACAGCCAGGAGAGAGCAGTGTCACGTAGACCAAGGGAGCGAAGGATATGCAGCAGTAGAGGGTGGTCCACAGTGTCAAAAGCAGCAGAGAGGTCAAGGAGAATGATTAGAGAGTAGTGACCCTTGGATTTAGCTATTTAGATAATAAGGCAGCAGCCCTTGACCTACTGACTGTCAGTGATATTAAATTCAGTATCACGGCCTGCCTGAAGTTTTTTTAACTCATACAAAAATTATATATTTTTTATAAAAAAGCTACCTACTAACTGCAAACACTGTACAGATATTAAGTCTGTATCCCTTGATCTACTGACCATTAGTGTTTATAAACACAGTATCATGGCCTTAGGTTTTTTGAACTGTTGCACAACTTCAAGAAATGCATTAGCACTTGTGAGCTGTTTGGATTACTGACCTCCAGAAAATATCCCCTCAAAGCACCCTAACTGGCTACAGTTATTGGACCATTTAGTGGATATACTAGTTAGACCTGCTGACACTAAGGCTAGCTTACAGCAGGTGAGAGAACTGAACACCATACTTACACGGGCTGCCACTGAATCTGGTTGACAACAAAAGTGAATTACAGCCAGACAAAATAGTGATTCAGCAAACACAAACTCAGCATATAGTTTGTGCTCCTGCTGGATGTACCATTAATTGGATGTGGTGCCTGAGATAATTGGCCTCTGACAGGTGAGAGCTGCATAGGATTGCCATGAGACTATAACATATGTTTGCACTCAGTAAGTGGGAGCTATATAATACCACTGAAAGCAGGTTTGGCTATTAATGAATTAAAATCCACTGGCTGATTTACACAGTGCCAGGCTGGTGATTTTTTCAGCCTGATAGACCCAGTACAGATATATGGGAATTGGGGATTATAAAAGAGACAGTAACTTAATCCTTTCACGAAAGGTGATCTTTAAGTCTGGATCCTATTTTAAACCAGAATCCACATAATTACTGGTATCTGACCAGCTGGACTATACAATAATATGCTACTAACACAGGAGATATAACATTTTTTACTGATTTAGAAGATGCAATATGATAAGTACTGATGGTGACTCTGTATAGTTATGCAAACACCCTAGTTATTTTAATGTTGTAGTAGTGCTGTATGTATGTACTGTATGTATGCAAATATGTACATATGTATGTATGTACTGTATGTATGTAAGCAATAAATGTTGTTTTATCTTTTAATTATGTACATTTGACTCCATCAATCTTATAGTAGCTGGTTTGCGCTACCTGACTTTTTCTTTTTTGTTCTATTGGTTTATTTGGTGATGAGACAGATGGCTCCTAGAGTGAAAGCTGCAAGCCTTCCCCTGTACATATAGCTGGTAATTATTTAGAATATTTGTATGAGATTAGCGTTTATTGATTTAATTTTCTTTACTGACAGTATCACAGTTTGCCTGAAGTTTTTTGAACACAAACAACATTTTTTTTTCATTTTTCTTGTTTTTTAAAAATGTTTATATTTATGTTTATATTTATGTTTTTTACACACTGCTGCGGCTCCCTATAAAAATGGTGGCACAGTGGTGCCCAGTATACAGTAATGTAATATCCCTGCTGAAGATATAAAGTCTTATTTTAGGAGGAAGGTTGTGTAGGTGTGTGTGTGTGTTTTTGTCTGCACACACCATACACAGCGAGTGAATTTTTATATTTATAACCTGTGTCCACTTATTCACTAGCTAGGGAAAACTTTAAAATGGAGTACAGTAACATACTATTTAACTAAAATTAGAGAGGATTCCCAAAGGTAGTGGTAAATAAACCTTTTAGGGAGGAATATGACTAAATGTATATTTCAATCTTAACTGAACTAAATGAGGTGAGCTCAGTAAGCAACCAGCTCTCTCTAGTGGTCTTGTGTGAAATAGGTCAGATGAACTGAGCACTGTCAGCAGCACACAGCTGTCTCCTTCTGTCCTGTGTGAAATGGCTCACGAGTCGCCATGGGAGGGACTTATAATGCATCCAAAACATGTGAGATCTAATGCCAGCTAGATGGCGTTTCACCACGTTTTGGAATCAAAAAATGGCGGAGAGATCCGAGTCATAACCACTCGGAAATTGGTTTCATTTTCAGAAAATACATCTTTAGTAGACACATGGAATGTCAATTAGATATGGTTATACTGGCATAAGCATAAGCTAGTAAGTAGGCTCCAGTATTGGGAGTAAAATATAGAAAATTTACAGATTGTTCAGTTTGGCTTTCAAATTCAATGATGACCTGAAACTCAGGGGCAGAACTTTTGGAGACAATGGAGGCGCCTGCCGCCGGGCTCCAGCACTGAAGGGGTACCTCCTCCATTGCCCACAATATATTCATCCCACTTAGCACTGTAACTATGTACCCGGAGTGTACCGTCACGGCCGCCCAATACATGACACCTCTTCCCGGCACCTGAGAAGCCACCATAACCATGTATTATGAAATAGATGGAAAGATAGATATGAGATAGATAGATAGGTAGATAGATAGATATGAATCAGTTAGATATATATAAGATAGATATGCACCATTTATTTTTCCTTTTTTTTTTTAAAGGGGGGGCACCAAATTATAACTTGCCTCCGGGCATCTGGGATGAACTTACGCCACTGCTGAAACTAATTAGATCTACTAAATTATTTTCATTTGTGCTGAAAATGCAGTAATTTATCTTTTATTCCACATCATTTTATTATTTCCACTCACCTTAGGTTCAAATGCAAATGTTTTTAAACCATTATTTTCTCCATGCATTTTTAAAGCTACATTCACATCATGTAAAGCTTGCGCCATGCTGAGGACTGCGATATATGCTTGGTAGGTGGCCGGGTCTCCAGATAAATTATAAAAATGCTGCGTGAAATTCATCCCCCCAGTGTAGTTATTACAAAGAAAAGGAGCACTGTCTAAAAAGAAATCAGTCTTTGTAAAAGGTCCTCTCAAGCTTGATATGTCCTGAATAAATATATGTTCCATAAATATAGGGCTCTGACTGTGTGATCTGAATAAATGTTCCTGTAAGGCAGATATATGATGTAATGGTGGTGAAAATAGTAAACTGTATAAAGCTATCTCTCTTATCTGACGAAGCTCTGTTGCAAGTGACCATGAGGATGGAAAAATAAAGGTCTTTTTGTACAGATCTTTTGTAAATATGTGCAATATCTCAGATAACAAAAAATGAACTGTCCCACAAATAACAATAACATCAGCTTTTGGAATTACAACGTTAAAAAGTTTTCCCATTGATAGCGGAAGTTTAAAGGTGCTCTCAATACAAATTCCATAATGATTAAATTCCCTGCTCAGATTCTCCATCTCCCGTTCTCCATTATCATCATCTGTTCTGATGATTCCGACCCAGTTCCAACCGAAACTTCTCAACAACTTTGCTGTGGCCACATGTTCCATCTGGTAGTTTTGCACTGTGCGGAAGAAGTTTGGATACAGGATCCGATCACTCAGCAGTGGGTCCCTCGCTCCATAGCTGATCTGGAAATGACAATAGTGTCAATTCTTAAAAGTAACAGTTACTGAATTACTTTCATGGATAAGTAGTGGTCAAAATTAATTTAGTTCTAATCTTTTGTTAAACAAATATTTGTTTACCATTAAAAATTTTGCAAAAATTGTAAGAACTTCCGTATGAATTATTATTTAATTGAAATATTGACCATGTTATTAGATTACAGATGATGTGATCGTTAAACTCAACCCTTGGAATAGTAGTTAACTGCACAATATAAACCTCATGTAGAGATGGATGAATAATATGTGAAAATGCTGATAGAATAAATAAAAGAAGATAGGAATTATAATTTATATGCAAGCTTTGATTCTAAAATAGTATAAAACTGATACTAAGGTGCTTGAATCTTATTATATCATATGTGACTTTCACTGTTAGTTTTAACTGAGAAGACATTTTTTCCATGTGTATTAATATAAATTCGATAGACAAAAAACCTTGCACTTTCACATGTCCCATTAAGGTTTCTTAGGCATGATCTGAATTTTCACAAAACCTACTGAATTTCTGCCACTCAAACGCCAAAAAGCAATTAAATTATGATCATTAAGGCTGATTCCTTAATGGACATGTTCCTTGCGCAGTACAGATATGGTATGCCATCACACTCTGTGGTTAACTACAGATTCCGCACTCTCACAGAGTTCCCCCACTGCCACCAGTTCCCTCACTGCTGCTAGGTCCCGCTGATGCCCACACCTCCACTGCTGTTACCCAAACCACAGCCACTGACACCCATGCAGCTGCTGACACCCACACTGCAAATAGCCGCACCGCCGCCACACTGTTGGCCACACCGCCGCCGGGTCCACACCACTGTTATCACCTGCTGCCATTGCCAGGTCACAGTGCCGCAAAAGTCCACAATTGACAGCCGTATTGGTGCACCCAAGTGAAGTCACAGTGAGTACACCTGCTGAAGGCACCAATTGAGGCTGTGCAACAAGTTGAAACTTCCTATCTCTGCAATGGTGCATTCTTGAGGTAATAGTTTAAAAACTGTAACTTTCTAAGTTACCAGAACCCCAAAAGCATCTACCCTGGAACAATAGATACCTAATGAAACAAAATCCAAGTCTAAATTTGCCACTACCCTGAGTTATGCCTTCCCAAAATTCCCCTATAGAGAACAGCAGAAAAGAGGTCCTAATTGAGAGTGCAAACAAAAAATATGGTAGTTGCTCAAATCAGCTTAATGATACCACAGGTGCTTGTAAAAGGCGGGGTTTACACTGAGCACAGAAAAAAGGGATTTACCCCCAGCACACTGTAGCAAAATCAAAAATACTTAAATCCTACATGATAATAGAGATTCAGAGGTATTAGTTACATACATTTGCAAATATATGAATAAGCGCCAGACCAATTGTCAAGGCTCCTCTATACTGGCATCCCTAACATTAAGGGGTTCACGTACAAGAAGCAAGGCTCCCCAAAAATTCCAGCCAAGGACCATCCCCAGGGTATAACACAAAAAGGGGAAAAAAGGTGATACTGAAGTGTAAAGGATATATGTGTAAGGATAAATCAATAAGTATTAATGAAATGTGAAAGAATTAAAATCACATAAAGAATAAACAAACAATTAGAGAAGTGATAAAAATATTCTATGTGAATTAAGGGGTGATGCCTAATTGAGAGTGTCAGAAAAACTGACAGTTGAAACTTTAGATTACTCCCAAATCCTAATTTTTTATGCTTTGCCCTGCAATTTGGCATGGAGCACTGAGCGACAATTCTACCCGCTAATGCTTCATTTCAGCTTAGTACATATATTAGCTTTTGAGGTGTAGCCCCTTAAACACCATGACCCCCTTGAGAATTCTCTATGGGAGAAATCCATTTTTTAGATTCAGCCATAATATAAGGGCACGACTATGCCCTCATAATATGTTGTGCTTTTATAATGTTGTGCTGCATATACTGTATATACTATTGTGAGGCATACAATACATAATGCCTTATGTGCACCTGATAGAAATACTACTGTTTTCAATTTACAGTAGATACATCATGAAATGCTTCTGAAACAACAAATTTATGCAAATATACTTTTATAGCATGCAATTTCTCTTACATAAGTTTGGCATGCAAAAGAGTCCAACGCTACTTGATGACCGTTTTGTGTAAGCTTGTAGGGCGGATCTGAGATTTTTGGGAGACTTTTATGGAATAGCTGATAGTTTTGATCCTTGAGAAGGGGCAATAATAGATTGTGACCTAAGTCCTTCTATCAATGTACCAGCAACATAATAATTGGAATGTGTAGACATGGTTTGTCTAATATGGGTGTGTGCATCTTTTTAGCCAAAGGAATATATGAAAAATGGAATACCATACAGAGAGCATTCTAGTGGTCTTCATACAATATACTATAGAAAGCATTCTAGTTGTCAAAATACTGTTCAACAGAAAGTGAATTAATAAAACAAAGCATTTCTGTAATAGCAGTACATTACATAGAGCAGTGTTGGCTAACCTTGACACTCCAGCTGTTGTGGAACTATATATCCCAGCATGCCCTGCCACAGTTTTAGCATGCCCTAATAGCAAAACTGTAGCAGTGCATGCTGGGTTATGTAGTTCCATAACAGCTGGAGTGTCAAGGTTAGCCAACACTGACATAGAGCATACTAGTGGCCGTTATACGATACAGGGGTCCATGCAGAGTATGAAGGAGTTTGTTGTTCTATTTTGCATGAGCCATGTACAGATTTAAGGGGAGATTTAATAAAGCTTGGAGAGAGATAAAATTGGAGATAAATAGCACCAACCAATCAACTCCTACTGGTCACTTTACAGGCTGTGTTTGAAAAATGACAGGAGCTGATTGGTTGGTGCTATTTATCTAAAATTTTATCTCTCTCCAAGCTTTATTAAATCTCCCTCTTAATACCCTATGCTAATGTGAGGATCCATGTGGCTTTAAACAGGAAGCCACTCTGCCCACTGTTTTTCTGCCCACAGCTGTAATCATCATTATATCCCAGTATTGGCTCATGCACCAGCCCTATGCTCGGTGCAAGAAATATGTCAGAATCAGGCTTCCCCTCCCTATATACTATATATGACTCATAATACACAGAACTCTACTTATATGCCCACAACAATCCCATAATTCTCTCATGACACAAAATAGGAAACCGTTCAGTGTGATTGCCTGGTCATTGCCCATTTCTCACCACAAAATGCCCATTTCATGTAAAGCGAGATTCATCCAAGAGCCAACAAACAAAGTCGACCAGAGATACTGTCCAAAAAATGAGTAACTTAGTTTCTGCAAATCTGCTGTACGCTAGGAATGACTATTAGAAGCCATGAAAGAATCTTTGTCTGATGGTAAATCTGAAATTTTGAGGTAATTTTTAATAAAGCTTCTAAAAATGAAAAGTGGAGGTTTTACCCATCGCAGCCAATCAGATTCTCTCTAACATTTCCCTATTGCATTCTAGAAAATGATAGACATAATCTGATTGGTTGCTATGGGCTACACCACCACTTGTCTGATTTAGAAGCTTTAGTAATCCTAGCCCTGTGTGTCTATGTTGTAAAAATAAAATGTGCCCCTATTTATGGTACATGTGTACATAACTTTGCAAGAGTAGCACATGCATATGGTATAGGCTCAGGAGTAGTCAGAAGTGCACCTGACTTACTCATTAACATGTTTATTGGCAGTGGCAAATGTAAATGTTAAATTACATTATATAACTCATGCACATTACAGTCTATCAATGTCTATTTTTACTAATTAAGTTAAAATAAATTTGAACATTTACGGGTATATTTACTAGTATTTAGTAGGGGTGAGCGGGTTCGGATTTCTGAAATCCGAACCCCCCCGAGCCCCCCCGATCCGAGTCCGATCCGAATCAGGCTCGACTTTTCCCGCCTGACTCGGATCTGAAATCGAGGCAAAACGTCATCATCCCGCCTTCCGAGTCTTGCGGGTTTTGGATCCTATATAAGGTACCCACGTCGGCGCCATTTTCTCACTCGGCTGTGGACAGTGAAGAGGGAGGGTGGGAGTTAGGGCTGTGTAGTGTAGTGTAGTGTAGTGCTGCTGTTGTCCACTACTTCAAAGTCCATAGGGGCTGGCTGTGTTGTGCTGTGCTGCTGTTGTTAATAGGGGCTGTGTCCACTACTTCAAAGTCCATAGGGGCTGGCTGGACTGTGTTGTGCAGTCAGTTCTCCATAGGGGCTGTGTCCACTCCAAAGTCCTGTGCAGTGTCCCAGTCCTAAAGGAGTGCTGCAGTGTTGTCCAGGGGGTGCTCTGTCCATCAGGGGTGCTCCCCCCAAGTGCTAAAAAAATAATATATTTTCTGTGTTTGTGAATTGTGTGCGCAGTAGCCGCACGTGCATCAACAAAGTAGTGCCAAGCGTGCGCCTGTGTCATAAGTAAAGGGCCGGCTGGCTTGACCGTTAAGGGTGCTGTAACCCCCGAAAGTACACTCCAGTCCAAACCAAAAAAGAAATTATTTTCTGTGTTTGTGAATTGTGTGCGCAGTAGCCGCACGTGCATCAACAAAGTAGTGCCAAGCGTGCGCCTGTGTCATAAGTAAAGGGCCGGCTGGCTTGACCGTTAAGGGTGCTGTAACCCCCGAAAGTACACTCCAGTCCAAACCAAAAAAAAAATTATTTTCTGTGTTTGTGAATTGTGTGCGCAGTAGCCGCACGTGCATCAACAAAGTAGTGCCAAGCGTGCGCCTGTGTCATAAGTAAAGGGCCGGCTGGCTTGACCGTTAAGGGTGCTGTAACCCCCGAAAGTACACTCCAGTCCAAACCAAAAAAAAAATTATTTTCTGTGTTTGTGAATTGTGTGTGCAGTAGCCGCACGTGCATCAACAAAGTAGTGCCAAGCGTGCGCCTGTGTCATAAGTAAAGGGCCGGCTGGCTTGACCGTTAAGGGTGCTGTAACCCCCGAAAGTACACTCCAGTCCAAACCAAAAAAAAAATTATTTTCTGTGTTTGTGAATTGTGTGCGCAGTAGCCGCACGTGCATCAACAAAGTAGTGCCAAGCGTGCGCCTGTGTCATAAGTAAAGGGCCGGCTGGCTTGACCGTTAAGGGTGCTGTAACCCCCGAAAGTACACTCCAGTCCAAACCAAAAAAAAAATTATTTTCTGTGTTTGTGAATTGTGTGCACTGTGGCTGCACGTGCATCAACAAAGGAGCAGCGCCAAGCGTGCGCCTGTGTCCCATAAGTAAAGAGCCGGCTGGCTCATTTCTTAAAGGGTGGTGTAACCCACAAAGTGCACTACTCTCCATGGAGGTAGTGTGTCCTCGGTTCCAAATCCTGTCTAGATTCCACCTGCATCCTCAAAGCAGCAGCGACAAGCGTGCGTCTGTCTGTTAAAGGATGGTGACACCCTCAAAGTGTGCTACACAAACAATTAAAATATTGTTCTTTTTTTTTCTGTCTTTGTGAATTGTGTGGGCTGTAGCCGCACCTGCATCCTTAAAGCAGCAGCGACAAGCGTGCGTCTGTCTGTTAAAGGGTGGTGACACCCTCAAAGTGTGCTACACAAACAATTAAAATATTGTTCTATTTTTTTCTGTCTTTGTGAATTGTGTGGGCTGTAGCCGCACCTGCATCCTTAAAGCAGCAGCGACAAGCGTGCGTCTGTCTGTTAAAGGGTGGTGACACCCTCAAAGTGTGCTACACAAACAATTAAAATATTGTTCATTTTTTTTTGGTCTTTGTGAAATGTGTGGGCTGTAGCCGCACCTGCATCCTTAAAGCAGCAGCGACAAGCGTGCGTCTGTCTGTTAAAGGGTGGTGACACCCTCAAAGTGTGCTACACAAACAATTAAAATATTGTTCTTTTTTTTTCTGTCTTTGTGAATTGTGTGGGCTGTAGCCGCACCTGCATCCTTAAAGCAGCAGCGACAAGCGTGCATCTGTCTGTTAAAGGGTGGTGACACCCTCAAAGTGTGCTACACAAACAATTAAAATATTGTTCTTTTTTTTTTGTCTTTGTGAAATGTGTGGGCTGTAGCCGCACCTGCATCCTTAAAGCAGCAGCGACAAGCGTGCGTCTGTCTGTTAAAGGGTGGTGACACCTCAAAGTGTTCTACACAAACAATTAAAATATTCTTCTTCTTTTTTCTGTCTTTGTGAATTGTGTGGGCTGTAGCCACACTTGCATCCTCAAAGCAGCAGCGACAAGCGTGCGTCTGTCTGTTAAAGGGTGGTGTAACCCTCAAAGTGTGCTCCACAAACAATAAAAATATTCTTTTTTTTTTCTGTCTTTGTGAATTGTGTGGGCTGTAGCTGCACTTGAATCCTCAAAGCAGCAGCGACAAGCGTGCGTCTGTCTGTTAAAGGATTACATCGGTGACAGCATCCAAGTAGGCATGTCAGACAGTCCGTACCTGTACTGGCAGGAAAAAGAAGCAATTTGGAGGTCCCTGTACAAACTGGCTCTATTTTACCTGAGTTGCCCCCCCTCCAGTGTATACTCCGAAAGAGTGTTTAGTGCAGCCGGGAACCTTGTCAGCGAAAGGCGTAGGAGGTTGCTTCCACAAAATGTGGAGAAGATGATGTTCATAAAATGAATTATCAACTCTTCCAGGGAGACCAGCCTCCAGAACGTACAGAGGGACCTGTGGTTCCAGCAGGGACGAATTAATACTCTGTGAGGATGAGGATGTACACACTGAAGAGGGTGAGGAATCGGTGGATGAGGAGGATGAGGATGACATCTTGCCTCCGTAGAGCCAGTTTGTGCAGGGACAGATAAATTGCCAGCTTGTTTTGTGGGGGCCCAAACGAAGCAATCATTTCAGCCACAGTTGTGTGGCAGACCCTGGCGCTGAAATGATTGGTTTGTTAAAGTGTGCATGTCCTGTTTATACAACATAAGGGTGGGTGGGAGGGCCCAAGGACAATTCCATCTTGCACCTCTTTTTTTTCTTTGCATTATGTACAGTTTGGGGCCTAGTTTTTCAATGCCATCCTGTCTGCCACTGCAGTTTCACGCCTAGATGGGTCACGTGTTTGTGCCGCCCACTTGTGTCGCTTAGCATAGTCATCCAGCTACCTCGGTGCAACCTTTTGGACATAAAAACACTATTGTGAGGTGTGAGGTATTCAGAATAGACTGGAAATGAGTGGAAATTAAGGTTATTGAGGTTAATAATAGCATAGGAGCAGAAAAACCTACAAATTCTGTGATTTTAGCTGTTTTTATGCTTTTTTTCAAAAAAATACAGATCCAAAACACAAAACCCAGAACCCAAAACACGCAAGGGTGGTTTTGGCAAAACCAATCCAGATCCAAAACACGAAGAAAGATCCAGATCCAAAACCAAAACACAAAACACGAAAAGTGGCCGGTGCACACCCCTAGTATTTAGAAGTGGAGACATTACCCATAGACACCAATCAGATTCTACTTAACATTTAATTAGCACCTTCTAGAAGATAATAGCTAGAATCTAATTGGTTGCTATGGGCAACATCTCCACTTCTAAAAACTCTCACTTTAGTAATTATACCCCTTATTGTCTTCATAGCAGCCCTACAAATAATATTTTTAGTATAAGTAGGAGGGATAGAGATGTACTAAGCCTATCAGACTCAGCCACCCATCATTATCCTCAGTTTGCATTTTACATCAGGAACTTGTCTCACTTTGTGGACACTCTCCTTCAGAGCCACGTCACCAATCTAAAGTCATATAACTAAGACACCACACATACTGTATATTACAAAACAACAGAAGTATTAGTTGGCCAATACCTCACCTTCCATATTCAAGTTCTATATGCCAATATGTTGCAGAGGAAGTTAAAGTTAATTTACGGTATCTCATTCAAGAGCATGCAATTTCAGATGGGCACAATTCTATTATTTTGGATGCTATTTTGTTTATTTTACACACAATTATTCTCTTTTTGTTTCTACTTATTGGTTACCATCATTGAAAATCACCTTGGGAAACAGGTTTGCTCCCATCTCTGCTAATCTCTATATTGTGCACTTAGAATAAGACATCAACTTTAAGTGCCCACATGGAGATATCCTGATTCACTAAGGTCATAAGGTAATCATGAGTTATTTATTATCTGGGATGAACAGTATAATGTTGCATTATAATTTGATAATTATTTGTACTCTAATTTAATTTACCCTTACTTTCACTAACTGGCCTATTCATCAACACTAAAATAAAGTTTTTAAGGACATTTTCCTTAATTAACGTTATTTTAGTATTCATGAAGAGACTTAACACAGGAGATATCACTGATATTTCCTGGTTAATTCCGCCTTTGTTAATTTCCACACTCCCCATACATAAGTACATTAGTACATTAGTATGGGGATATGGAAATTATGGTATTCATCAAATTCCGAAACTTATGTATTTTGGAATTTGATTGAGTTACTATTCGCCACAGTGAGGTGGCGAATAGTAGGTGAGACTTACCTGTGTCACAATGGACAGGTCCCCCAGTGTCTTCCTCGAGTGCTCTGGTCCATCTTCTTGCTCCGATGGCTGGACTGACACATGTTCTTCCAGCAGAACACAATAGAGTTTAGAAAAAAAATGGTTTTTATTTCTAAACTGTACTGTGTTCTGCTGGGAGACCACGTGTCAGAGCAGCCACTGGAACTGGAGGCGATGCAGCGGGCAGTAACTACAGGGTTGGAGGAGAGGTATGCTGAGGGTGGAGGGGGAC
Organism: Taudactylus pleione; assembly: GCA_031769625.1. Classification (NCBI taxonomy): domain Eukaryota; kingdom Metazoa; phylum Chordata; class Amphibia; order Anura; family Myobatrachidae; genus Taudactylus; species Taudactylus pleione. The sequence goes on along the minus strand of JAUIMM010000317.1, from coordinate 2,255,901 downwards.
ACAAAATTACTGCAGCTGTAGGCAGTGCTGACTTTGACTCCAGACTATAGGGTATCTGCGCATGTGCAGGATCCATTCTGTGAGTGTGCAGAATGTGTCCTATGTAGTCGCATGCAGACCCATTAGAGCCCCTAATTTATTGACAGGCAGAGACATTTAAGGGGTGGTGCAGGGCAGGCTCAGGTGCCGTTCCCGGAAATGGGGACTTGTCCGCCCCATTTTCTGGGTCTGGCAAGCCCAGTGACTGCGACAATGGTCACATGGGTCCAGGGCTTGCAAGCTGGTCAGCCTGAGTAAGCTTAGGCTTTCTTAGCTGACCAGAGGCCCAGTTCTAACCATTTTTGCAAACATCAACCACTGATGGTTGTGATGGTGAACCCAGCCTGTGAACTCTGGGCCTGATTCAGAGCCGGATGCTCTGACAAGAGCGCTCACTCTGAATCAGGGCCGTCCTAGCTGAAATTGGAGTGGCCTCCTGGCCGCTCGCATAGCTATGGGTGACCACCCACAGCTTATGCGAGCGTCCAAAAAGATGGTCATGATGGTCAAGACCATCGTGACCATTGGGCTTGCGACGAGACATTTGTGGTAGGGGTAGGGTCTCATCTGCCACAAGCCCGGAGTGCTTTTGGCTCTATCAGAGCAAAAACACTCCCATTGACATCACTAGTGATGTCAGTGGAGCCGGACCCAGATGGTAGGCGTTCCCATGGGAACGCCTCCGTCTGGGCAGCCACGCCCCCGGCACGCCCACCAAAGGGGGCGTGCTGTCACTCACCATCGACAGCACGCCCCTTTTGGTGCGAGACCCATAGCAACGGCTTGGCTGTCGTTATTCGAGTCTCGCGCATGCGCACTTGGGCACCATCGACCCGCTTGTGAGCACTCATGATTAAGGCACAGCCGAAATGCGTTGGAGACACACACCTACCATCACGTCCTGGAAACCTTCTTTCCCACCGAAGAACAACCCCCCCTTGCCGTCCCAGCGACCCCTGATCACAAGGAGCCGCCAGCACCTCCGGCGAGTGGCAGCCCCGCCTTGTGACCGCGACACGCCCGGCTCACAGCCTCCCCACCCCATTGGGCGCCAACAGCCGCAGGAACCACGAGGAGCCGGCGTTCACTGCACACACACGGCATCCCTCATCTGAACAGCCTCACCCGGCTGTCCCGCTGCACGACGTTACACACGTGCAGGTACCGGCCCGCATCCCACAACACGGAGACGCCGGCCTGCCGCAGCCTGCTCATCCAGCCAGGCTCCATCCACCACACTGACCCACTCTGCCAGCACAAACAAGACCATCGGTGCCACCACCACGGGGCACAGCCGCACCAGCTGCTGCAGCACAACAAGAACGGCCATCTAACCTGCCGCCATATACCATCAGAGACTGCCGACCACCACCCCCAAATCGCAATGCCTACACAGGCACCTACCGGTAGGTAAGTTGTACCAATTGCGGGACGCCGCCTCATCATCCATCCTTACCAGACTTCCACCTACACTGTGCCGGGCGTTAAGACTGTCGACCAAAGGTCCAGCAGGGACAACGTGCTGGTCCAGAACTGCACGGAAAAGGAGCCCCCTAAAAGGGTCTACCCACCTTCCCCCCCGTGCACCCATCCTGCTCTTCCCCCCATTGCCCCTGGGTCAATCACCCTCTAGTAACATTGTGCCTATTTAAACTAATAAAATACCTTGACCCAACACCACCATCTACGTCTCTCTGTCATACAGTTCACCCATACCAAAGCACTTTACACACTGCCCCACCAAATAGAGAGTGCGCCTTACCCAGCTTTTTCCAGTCTCCAAACTAGGTAGGAGCAGGTACTCCTACCACAGGCGCAGCACTCTTACACCCCCTACCCCCGTACCTCCAGATACATGCACATCCCCTCCCCCCACCTCCCCTCCCCCCCACCTCCAGATACACGCACATCCCCTCCCCCCACCTCCCCTCCCCCCCCACAATCCCTCCCCCCCTATTGTTCTTTCCCTCTCCCTCCTGCCTCAATCCACCCCCACAGACACACTAGTGAGCGCGGTTCACCACCTTTTAGTAATATATGTTGCCTCTCAAAAATACAATATCTGCTTCAAATATCTAACTTGAATTGAATATCTAAATTTAATGAAAAATTCATTTTTTTAACAGATGACCAAACCACCACACCAAGTAAGAATAGTAAGGTAGGCTGAATCTCAAAAGCTCACAATTTTCCTTTTATAACTATTGAGAATTTTTTTTTAGACTCACAAAATTTCCTTTCTTCAGATTTTATTTTGGGGTGCAGATGAGGAGACCACTGAAGCCAGAAAGTGCAGTAATATTATATGATGCCACTTAAAATCACACAAAATTTCTATGAAATATCTAAATTAAATTAAAAACCTAGGTATTTATTTCTTAATCATAAGAAAATATATATTTTTTAACTTTCATGATTTGTGGCTCAGCTGACAAGGCCACAACACCCAGCAAGTATAGTAATACATACTCCCTCTAAAAAACAGAATCTTCTCTTGAAATATCTACTGTAAATTGATTTAAAAGATTTGAGAAATTTTTAAAACCACCAAAACATTCCTTTTTAACTTTTAAACTCTTTTTATTAGCTCTAGGCAACTGCTCAATCTTTGGAGTGTGATTGTACCAGTTATTGGTGAGTTTATTTTTTTTATAAGTTAAAGTCAAACACAATTTCTATTTGGCACAATCTGATGAATATTTCATAAAATTAGTTAATACTTGTTTAAAACAACAGATATTATCACACTTACTTGTCAATTAAAAATTAATATTTATGGAAAATGACAGATGAAGATAACAGTAGAGTGGTAGGCAGATGATTACTGCTTCTAATTTCAATATGTCACTACTGACATTACTAACACTAACACATTGTAGATAGCACATGAGCAACTCAGAGAATTCCCCCTTTTAATTACCCATTTGTGGTCTTCATCGGAGCCAGACATGGGCACCAAGAGGAGGGAGAACTGGTACTATAACCTGGGTATTTGCCTGTTGGAAGGGCTCAGTGGTGGCTCAGGTTCACATTGCAGTGACTTGTGCTATTTTGTAAAGGCACACATAGTATTTCATGTGGATTTTTAGGGAGCGTGGCCTTGCCTTTCAAATTTTGTCACATCCCCTTTAGTATCACCCAGGTTCTATCAGATGCTTCAATGTCTCTGTCACCAGGGTGTACAGGAAGATACATTGGTACCTCTAAAAATAAACTATTAGGCCAACACTGACTTGTATATACACTACCTTTGTGATTAGAGGTTTTGTATGAGCCTTTTGTCCCCCAATATTTCAGTTCCTTAAATATATAAATATTATTTTAATTTCCTGTATTTTATTGAAACAATTTAGACAGCAAATACCTGTGTATATCCATAGAGATTTAAGAATTGTGCCATTGAAAAAGTAGTGAAAGAATGCAGATCTCCAATAAAACCGGCCAGCTTACCATGCTCCATGCATGAATAATTAGGAGCTGTTTTCTTTGGCCCAGACAGTATCTGTAAAACATCTTTTAGAACTTTCATTATAAATCCACAAGAATCATACATATGATATCCCAGAGTAACATTGGGCAGAATGTCCGGGTTCTTATTAACTTCATCAATTGCAAATATAAAAGCTCGAAGCTGCTGATATTCTCTGTTATAAGCACTATGAAAAATGTATTTCATCATATTAAAAATTATTATATTGTCAATATGCATATATGTAATGCACAGAAGGTTCATAAATGAACAGTATAAACAAACATACAAAAGTTAGCAAACACTGAAATGTTGAAAGAACAAGCAAATCAGCATAACTCATGTCGGTGAAATATTCGCAAAAAAGTTATTTTTTGTATCAGTATAAATTAGAGTTAAATTATCCCAAAGAGCTGACAGACATCGGCTGCTTCGATCCATCTGGCTAATTTATCCAGCGGCATCAGGTGGACCCCTTGGATTCTCTAAACACTTGTGATGTATCCAACTCCTTCTTTCATCTGTCAGGTGATACAATTTGAACCTTGTTAATTCTGGATTACACACATGTATGTCTACTGTTCCTGTGTTTTAATTGTTTATGTGCATTATAATAAATAGTATTACACTATTAATACTTTATGTTTATGGCTACATTGAATAGATTCTAGACATGGGGGACAAAGACATACCTTTTAAAGATTATTAATGATAGGCTTATATTTTTGCACGTTGTGTAAGTGCATTACTATTAAGAATGGGGCCAAACTCCTTGTTTTGGATTTGGATCTGTATCTCCTTCAATGTTTTGGATCTGGATTTGATTTTGCAAAACTGCCCTTGCACATTTTGGTTTTGGATCTTTTTTTTTTCAAAAATTTATAAAAACTGCAAAAATCACATAATTTGGACTTTTTTTGTTCCTACAGTATTATTAACCTCAATAACGTTAATTTCCAGACAATTTTGACCACCTCACAGGTAACAATATTGTTTTCATCCAGCCCAAAAGTTGCACCACGCTAGCGGCAGCAGTGGACGGCACAAATACATGGCAGTTCAACGCCCAACATGGCACATAAGAAAACATATGTTTTCATTAATCAAGAGGCTTGAGGGAGATGGAGTGTTTATGTATTTAAATGAAGGGAAATTAAGTGTTGATTCTTAGTAAATTTAATGTCATTTTTTATTCCAATGCAAATTTATGAGGCAGGAGGGGAGAGCATGAGTGAACAATATGTCCTATGTTTTGCCCACAAAATCAAGTTGGTGGTTAAGAATATTTTTAAACTTAAAGAGGCATGCAGGAAATGCTGTATGTGGCCATAAATATTTTGGCATTCAGTAACCGCATGTCAAAATATTGCAGCAGCTGTGGCAGTTCATATTCCAACAAGGCACATCAAGAAACAAATGTTTTCATTATTCAAGAGGCCTGAGGGAGTTGAAATATGTATGTAGTTGAAGGCAGGGAAAGGAAGGGTTGATTAGTAGTAAATTTAATTTCATTTTTTGATTCCGAAGCAAATTTATAAGGGAGGAGGGGCAGCATTTACAAAAAATATTTTACTCATTCACATCAGTCCTTGCCCCAGTGAAACTTCTTGGTGGTTCCAAATTTTTTTAAAAGAAATAAAATAGCAAGCAGCAGATTGTGTCTGTGGCAGCACACAAAACAGAAGCTCTGAACAAGAAGGGGGCAGAGGGATTTTACCATCTGGTACTAAACATCTCTTATCATTGTGCTTCTGGGATTATGTATGGGAAGGCTGGCAGGGGAGGAGGGAGAAAATATCCAGATACCATCACAAAATAGCCTCTCCATTTGGTGTTTGAGTTGCCCAAGCATGGCTTTTATGACCAAGGAAAGCCAAGCCCACCAGGTTGGTATCTAAAATCAAGGTTGAAAAATGGCATTAGAGTATTTTGTGATAATTGTTGAAACAAATACAGTAAGAAACTAATTAAAAAAAGAAAGCATCAGAGCAGTGGCTCAAAAGCACTGAAGTTTAAAAAAATATAGGACGTTTATGAAACATCTGCCACACAGCAGTGGCAGACAGGATGACAGTTTAATAAATTATAAAATTAAAAATGTCAGGCAGCAATGCCCCAAACAGCACATAATGCAAAGAGAAGAGCTGCAAGATGGAATTGTCCTCGGGCCCTTCCACCCACCCTTATGTTGTATATAGTAAACAGTACATGCACAGTTTAACAAACCAATCACTTCATTGACAGGTACTGCCAATATTGACTAAAGTGATTGGTTTGTTTGGGCCCCCCACAAAACAAGCTATGAAAATGGGCAGCTGGCAATGATCTCTCCATGCACAAACTGGCTTTACAGAGGCAAGATGTTGTCACCATCCTCATCTGATTCCTCACACTCATCAGTGTGTACAACATCTTCACAAAATATTAATTAATTCAAATTTAGATTCTTGGCAGCCGCACTTGCTGGAGAAACTAAAGGAGGAGCCATCGCTTCATCACGTGTCACTTGAGCTGACAATTTCCTTACAAAAAGTTATTTTCATCTCTTCAAAACCTAGGATCAAGCATGGTCACCAAAATGTATTGATCCAATTGTAAGATCCTGACAACCTTTGGATCCTGACGAGGGGAATATAGGTCTTGATCTACAATTCTGACATGCTTAGAGGAATCGCTTTGTTTCAGCTATTCCTTCAGTTTCTGAAGCTGCTTTTCCAACAATCTAAATAGGGGATTTACCTGACTCAAGCTGGCAGTGTCTGAACTCACTTCACAGGTGACTACTTTGAAGGGCTTCAGCACTTTATGCAACATGGAAAGTATTTTCTACTGAGCTTGAGTAAGGTACATCCCCCCTCCTCTTTCTTTGTCATAGTTCATTGGCTGGCTTTTTGCTTTTCCTCCATCCGCTGAAGCATATAAAGGGTCGAGTTCCACCTTGTACCTGATGTCTTACTTAAGCTTGTGACACAACTAATTTAACATTTCTTTTAGGTGCTGAAATCTTCTACATGCACCTGCAGAATGGTGAAAATGTCGAGAAATTTTGCAGGCCACAGAGAGCATTTACTGCACAGCATTCTCATTTTTTGAAAAAAAATTGCACCACCAAGTTGATTGTGTGAACAAAACATGGGCTGTGTTGGAATTCAGCCTGCTGTAATGCTCTCACATTATTGGTGGCATTGTCAGAAATCACAAATCCTGAAGAGAGTCCAAGTGGGGTAAGCCATTTTTCAATGACTTCCCTGGGTTTTTCTAAGAGGTTATCATTGGAATGCCTCTTAGTGAAACTGGTGATGCAAAGAGTAGCCTGCCTTTGAATGAGCTGCTGTTTCTTAGATGTTGCTGCTGGTATTGGTGGCACTGAAGGCAATACACCCATCCTGTGACCAGTTATAGTCATATAATCTAGCAATTGTCCTGTTCCACTTGTCAACATATCTGTGGTTAAGTGGACAGTGGATACAACAGCATTTTTTAGGACACAAATTAAGTTCTTTTAAACAACCCTGTACAGGCTAGGAGTTGTTTTTCTAGTGAAGAGGAACCTAGATGGGACTTTATAGCTTGGACACAGGATCTCAATTAACTGTCTAAAACCCACTGTACTATTGGTGGATATCAGATGCACATCTAATACCAGCATAGATGTTATGGTGTCAGAGATACATTATGCAGCTGTGTGACGGCTGTCATCAATTGTTTTTTAGAACTACTACTAGTAGTCTTCATGGTTCCCTTCTGGGATGAAGATCTACTCCCAGCAGCAGGCATAGTGCTTAAGGATTTTTCTGAGGAATCCAGGATAGGGGAGGACTGAGATAGCCTCATCAAATTGGATGCAGGACTACTTCCAATCAAGATTGAGGATATTATTGATGAAGGTGTTGGTAGTGAAGATGCCAAGTACTGGGATCTAGCAGAGAGAAGGAAGGTAGCGGATGCTGGACTGCTTGTTGTTACTTTTTTAGCCAGTTTCTGAATTTTGGGCACACTTTTTATGATTACGCTGTAGATGATGTAACAAGGAGGAGGTTCCTAGATGGTTAGTGTCCCTAACTCTACTTCATCTGTCATGAAAATGGGTACAGATGGCTTGACAATTGTTTTCCTGATTTGGGTAGAAATGATTCCACACATAAGAAGTGGATTTTTTTTGTTTCCTGCCCAGGCATGACAATGAGCTTTTCCGTATCATGGGCAACAACTGTTTCCATTGGGGTCTGATTTACACAAACAACATTCTCATAAAAAACATACTCATCATCAGAATTCTCATCATCAACATCCTTATTAGTGTGGGCTACACAAATATCCTCCTCATCTTGGTGCAGTTCCATAGAAGCATCCTCAATTTCTAAGTCAGCATGTTGACTTGTGCTGCTCATCCCGACATTTGCAGAGGATGCACAAGTTGTGGAAGGAAGCTCCTCTTCGATTACAGTTTTGGAAAGGTCAGGCTCACAAATGGCACACGCCGACACACTTAGAGTCTCTTCAGGGATTTGTGACATTTCTGGATGAACAGTTGGTTCCTGTGCCTTAATAATTAAATTTTTTTCAAATGTCTTCAGGGAGAAGGGTTTACATCATCACAAGAGGCAGAACCAGCATTCATAAATAAAGGCCAAGGCCTTAGCCTTTCCTTGCCACTTCATGTGGTGAAAGGCATATTGCCAATTTTATGTCTTTTGCATCTATATTTCTCTTTGATGTTTTTTCTTTACCAATATAAAAGATTGGTTCTTTGATTTTAGATGTCCAGTCTTGAGCCCTGTATGCCCTTGGGCATTGGCTTTAGTAGATGACGTAGATGGACTAGTATCGTCATGACTGGTGGCACTAGCAGCAGCTCCAGCCCTTGTATGTGGTTCCTGCTTTCCTCTCAACTTGTTGTTATCCATATCAACAAACACGAATGAAATGGGTTACACACATGTCAATTTGTACCAATTTTTAAATATTACACTATGGTATCAATTACCTACAGTGTCACAATATTTTTATGAATAAGAAAAGAAGAACACACTGGGCTGCCACTTACAGGGTCACAAGATGTTTTTAAGAATAAGAAAATAACACACTGTGCTGCCAATTACAGTGATGTCATTATGTTTTATGTATTACACATGTTATTTAGCACTTTGTTGTGGTCTTGTAGTTGGTGTGCAGACTAATCATTTATTTACGATTGAAGAAAGAAGTGAAAAGTTGAACATTACACTGCGCTACCACTTACAGTGTCACAAGATTTATTATGAATAAGAATAACACACTGCACTATGACTTTTAGTGTCACAATACTTGGATGATAAACTGCAGCCTGGCCGGCAGTGTCACTAACAATAACAGCGCAGCTAAGTTGCTAAAACACACACACGCAAAAAATAAAAATATATTTTTTTTTATCTTTTGAGGAATGATAATTTTATATGTCTTTTATATTTTTTACACTGGGGAAGAGCACCCCTGGATGAGGCAGCAGCCCCTTGATGAACAATTCAGCTCCCCTTTATGGACAACAAAGCACACTTATGGAGTGCGGATGGACCACATGCAGAGTCTCAAATTTGTGGATGATAAACTGCGGTCTGGCAGTGTCACTGAACAATATTAGTGTAACTAGTTATTAACTAGTAACTACCTAGCACACACACACACACAAATGAAAAAAATAAGATTATAATTTTAGCATTTATTTTTTGTACACTGGGGAAGAGCACTCCTGGATTGACAGAGCCCCCATAAATGACACAGCAGCTCATTATGTACTGCAGCGCTAGCCCTATGATGGACAGGACAAAACAGCAACACCTTTTTATGTACTACAGTCCCCCTTAATATACCGCAGCCCCTTTAGAGACAACAGAGCAGCTCCCCTTTATGTACTGTACCCCCCCTTTATGTACTGCATTCCCAGCCCGACAATACTGCACCCTTGAACAACAGCAGCACAGACCCCCAGCCCCATAATAGTGATGGCATTTCTTAGAAACTAGTAGTGGGGACTGAGCAGCGGTGCATAAAACCATCACTGAACTACAAGTCTCAGCACAGAAATAGGGATCTCTGGATCACAAACTGACAGTACATTTTATGCTGTACACATTTAGCAATGTTGGCACTGCTGTGTCACTGGGAGCTTGTACAACATGTCACTCTTTGGTACACAGCAGTAAGTGTGGATGCTGCGATCACATTACAAACTTGGTGTGCCCTGTAGGTCCCTTCCCCTAAAGCAAACAAGCATGGCTGTTGATTGATGGCCATGTGGCTTACATCAGTGGCTGATTAAATCAGAGTGGCTTCTGATTGATTGACAGCCCACCAAATGACACCTGGTCTAGGTCATTCACCATGGCAAAGATTTATGTTCTAAACACATACTGTACATCTTTACAGTGTTCAGGCTAATTGTTTTTTTTTTATTTTGTCAAGTCCCAGAACTCTACTGGACAAGGGAACCAAGCTATGCGAGGAGATAGATGAATATAGATTTTATTTTTGTTGGAAAACCATGAGAATTCTACTGGATAATGGGATCGATCACCTGGCAGAAGGTAAGTATGTGTGAGTATGTTTTTAATGTAATTAAACTTTAATTTCTACAGTGTGTGTACTGATTTTTTATAGTAGCATTATGGGTACTGGCCGCCTGCTGGCACTTATAGTTCCACAAGTGCCAAAGAGCAGGCACATGGGCACCTGTAGTCCCACTGTAAAAAACAATAGTTTACATAAATAAATCCCATTAATACCCCTGCACCCTTCAGCCTAAGCCTAGGGTACAGGGGTGGTGGGACCCCCTTTATTGAAGAGTACCCACCTTCCTTGAGATCCCAACTTGGGCTGACAAGCTTGGGGTGTTAATGCTTTGGCCGTGGTGACCTGGTGAAAGGTTCCCTTGGCTGTGGCAATACAACCCAGCTAGTTAGAGTCCAGTGCTGGTTTTAAAAATAGGGGGAACCCCATACCATTTCTCCCCCAGTTCTTTAAGAACCAGGACTGGCTCAGGAGCACGGGGCTTGTTATGCTTTGGGGGGACCCCTAGGTCTATTTTTTTGCAGCAATGTGGATACTGCTGTATATGAAATCATCACAAGTCTCAGTCCAGCTTGCTCTATAGTGTATTATATGGTGAATATATTGCAAGGGGACACATGCAGTACATAATATTAGAGGTTCATTTATATGCAGTGTACAAGTCTCCCAGGATAGTGGGGGTGGGGTTGGGAGGAAGACTGCCTTACAAGGATTGTAAATAAAGTGTCCTACATTTTAGTTTACAAAATGGGGTTTATTCATAGTGCAGAGAAAAGCCCTGTTTTGGATATATATATATATATATATATATATATATATATTTATATATATATTTATATATATATATATATATATATATATATTATATATATATAGTGAAAAAAATTGGGTGCACTCACCAGTCTTCTTAAATGACAATCTTTATTCAAAAATGGATAAAATACAGCAATTGCAGGATCAACATTTCGCTCCTATATTTGGACCTTTGTCAAGATACCAGAACAAGTGATACATATCCCCCTTATATACCCACCAAATCAATTAAGTGGCTTATGACCCCTCCCATGCAGCCTTAATGACCCACTCCAAGCAGCAGTGTATTATAACAACAAGATCATCTCATATAAAAAGATCAATCCACAAAGTGATCTGCAAATCAAATCTCATATACAAATATAAAACACATACCTGCTGACAAGACAGCGCCATGGCTATCTCACCATGAAGCACTGTGGGAGTCCCGATGGCCACTGCTCGCATGCGCTCCACTGTCTCACACTTCCTACAGTTGGAACTCATGCCCGCCAGCCACCTAGGAGACCAATATCACTTCCAGGCAGTCAGCGCTGACACGGGTAGGTTGCTAAGCAACCAGCACTCGAGAATATTAACTAGGCATTTGAGCCAAAGCAGCGCATACATGTGGTTAATCATAACAAAAGAAACAATCTCAATGAATAAGAAATGAAATAAAGGAGGGGGAAAGAGGAGGAAAAAAGGAGAAAACATATAATCACTCATAAATGCTGTTAATATAAAAGAACAATTTTTATCATATTTACATGACAAAATCTTGTTAATTACATATAAAATATAAACCACATCCATGACAAATGGTGCATATTTAATACCAAAATGTGTTCTAGGGCTAAAGGACTGTATAGTAATGCCAAATCGACCACATATTGAAAAACAAAAATGAAAAAAATAAATAAAAAAGGAAAAAATAATAATAAATGATTAGATATATGAAAAACGTATGTAGAAAAAAAAAATATATAGATCTGATGGTGCACCCCCAATGTATATTAATCTAGAAATATTCCTAACTGGATAGCTTCATTGAGGCCACGAGGGTAGGTAGTATCCAACTTGTGCATCCAAAATGCCTCCTTCCTCAATAACAACTTAGCACGGTCACCCCCTCTTCTCGGGATGGGCAACCAATCAATGATCATGCATTTTAGCGAGGAAAAAGCATGGTGGGTCTCATGAAAATGACGGGCAACCGTCTTATCTGACTGTCCAGTTGACAAAGCTGATCTAATTGAAGATCTGTGGTTCGCCATTCTATCACGGAATGGACGGATGGTCTTACCCACATAATAAAACGAGCAAGGGCATATCAAAATATAAATCTCATGGTCAGATGTGCATGTAACCCGATGTTGAATGGGGATCTTGCGTCCTGTATGGGGGTGGTGAAAGAACTGTACAGTCATCATGCTTCTGCATGTAGTGCAGTTCACACATTGATAACACCCGGTCTTAGATGAATTTAGCCATGTTGGAGCTTCCTGAGACCTGATCATATCTGGCCTCATGAGTATGTCCTTGAGGTTACGACCCCATTTAAAGCTCATCAGCGGTTTCCCAGGTAATCACCCCTTGAAAATAGGATCGCTCGAGACAACATGCCAGTTATTATGTATAGACTTGCAAATGAGTGGCCCTGCTGTATCAAAAGTTGTTGTTATGACAAAGGGATTCACTGTATCAGTTTACTGTCTCCTACAGTTTCCTTCATCAAAGATCTTCCTTGCCTTAGTCAGACATCTCTCAGTAATGTCACGATTGTATCCTCTAGACAAAAATCTTGCATCTCCCCAAGTTGGATTTCTGCTGTTATCGTATCAGAATTGTTACGAAGAACGCGTAAAAACTGGGACACAGGTAGATTACGTTTTAAAGAGTCAGGATGGTGGCTCGTATAGCCCAAAAAAGTATTTAGGTCGGTTGGCTTCGTATACAGTCTGTAACCATAGCCTGTATCAGTGGTGTATAAAGTCACATATAAAAAATGTATCTGTCTATAATCATAAGACATGGTTAACTTGATAGGATTATCAAGTTGATTTAAATATTCCAACATCTCATGCAGAGTCTCCTCAGAGCCACTACAAATGAGGAGAATATCATCTATGAATCTCCGATAGTAACCAATACTTCCTCCAAACAGCGGGGGGACACAATTTCTCTCAATCGTGTCTATGTAAAGATTGGCGTAAGCCGGCGCCATGTTACTACCCATTGCGGTTCCGGCCATCTGGAGGTAGTACTGGTCTCCAAATCTAAAATAATTGCAGGTAATTGTCAATTCAAGTAATTCCCTCAGGAATTCTATGGGTGGTGGTCCCACATGTGATTCCAGTAGAGCTCTCCTCACCACCACCATACTTCCTTCGTGTGGAATCACCGTGTACAGAGATGACACGTCTAAAGTTACCAAAATGCCATTGTCAATTACAGATAAAGATCTAATCTTCTCTAATAAATCATTTATATCCTTAAGATAATTTCCAATTTTGACCACACAACCTTGTAAGTAATGATCCAAATATTGGGCCACAGGGGCAAACAAGGAGTTTCGGGCAGAGATTATAGGTCGCCCCGGTGGTCTATCAAGGGTCTTGTGTATTTTTCGCAATAAATACAGTATGGGACATAAGGGGAACTGTGTTTTCATAAACCCATGGATGTCCTGACTAATCCAATGGTTTTTCAAAGCTCCATCTAGAATGTTATCTAGCTTATTTTTAAATCCTTGAACAGGATCTCCATTCAGTGGCCGATAGGGTTGTACATCTGAAAGTTGTCTTTTAGCTTCTATTATATAATCGGTGGTATCCATCACGACCACCGCTCCCCCTTTGTCAGCTGACCTAATGGTGATTGTATCATTGATTCTTAAATCACGTACTGCTCGTCTTTATAACGGTGATAGATTATGCCTCACCCTTTGTTGCAATTTTAGAGAATCATGTAGATCTTGATCTACTAATCGACTAACGTGTGTTAACACTAGAATTTAGTGATGGCGGATCAAATTAACTCCTCTTTTTGAATTTTACAAGGTTCAAATCACACTCGTCAACTTCATTTCTGAATTTTTCTTTTAACCTGAGTTTACGACTTAATTTATAATCATCTATGGACCATCTAAATTCATCATAGTTAGTAGTAGGTATAAAAGAGAGCCCCTTCAATAAAACACACATTTCTGTATCACTCAATTTATAGGTAGGTAAATTGATTACCGATTCCTCTGTGATTTTACTGTTTTTTTACTCTTGAATTTGGCCCACCTTGGGTGGGGCCTTCTGCGTTTAAAGGAGTATCAACCTGGGAATGAGTGTATATGTGGTAATGGAGGTTTAGTATTTAATTGTGTATCTGCCGAATCCCTGTCAGAGGATGTATAACTATCAAGTTGAGACTGTGTGTTCCTATACCTGGTATTTTTAAACCTATATGTCAGATTATCACTACCTGTGAGCCAGCGATACACACGGTGTTCCTGATAGTCACGGTTCACCTTTTCAAGCTTAGCTCTCTTGAATGTTATTAAATCTTCTGATAATGATCAACCTTTGTCTTGAGTTTATCTAACCACTGTTCCATGGTATCGGATTGTAAACAAACAATTGCTTTATATATATTATTAAAATGATTAATAAAAAATACAGTTTGTGGTTTTATTAAATAACACCTGCAGCATTTAGTTGTACTTTCTTTATGGACTTTATTGGATTGGTTTGGGCTTGTTTTACACTCATCGGTTGCTTGTTTTTCATTTCAGAGTTGGCAGCAATGGTCCAAATATGCTTCTGCTCTTTACTTCTTTGCTTCTTTAGACAATGAAACTACACAGCTCAGATGAAACTGCTTAAATCCACTTTCATCCAATTTGATACACAAAGTGAGTGGCAGGTAGTCAGCATTTGGAGGAGGTAACGGGGTGGTTTGGCAAATGCTTCCATGTCTAATATCTAAACATCCGCAATGTACTGTAAGTAATAAACTACTGTATAATGTAATAGTAAGTAATGCTGTACTGTACTTTACCTTGAGTATGGCCTTGTGGCCCTTGGTGGTGGTGGTGGTGTTGGCGGCTGAGCAGAATTAACTCTGTTTAAATATAAATAATAAATAGTCAGATTTCAATATTTTTGCATATTTATGCCCACAAGGATGATGTGGTAATCAGGAAAAAGCATAGGATATATGAGCATATTATCGAGAATGCACACATACTGTTTGATATTGGGAGACCTAGGTCGAGATGTATTATTGTGGCATGCATGTTATTGTATGTATTATCATCTCATCTGCTGGAGTGAGGGAGTGAAAACTCCCCCCTTTGGCAATCCCTGGCTGAGTACACAGAACATCAGCCTAGTGCTGATGGGCTGTATCTCACCTCCTGACTGGCATACTGGCAATGCGCAGGATCTCACAAGCATCGCAAAACCTTGTGGGCAGCCCACAGGCTGGCAGCTGCCTCAGCAGGGACAGTGCTGTCAAGGTGAGGACTGGAGTAATATGAGAATGGTCTTTGGAGTACAGGGGGGGAGAGAGACATTCTTAAAAGAAGGAGAAGTATAGTAGTAAAATACAATGTACTATACTGTACACTACTTAGCACAGGAGGGCTTTTGGACTCAGCTGCCCCATCCTCTGCCTCCATGTCCACTTCCCCCTCATGGTGGTGATGGGGTTCTGGGCCTGTTACATAAGACAATTATAATTTTGTCTATATATTGTAACATGTACATATATATAGTAAATAATTTAAGAAAGTACTATTATTATTATTACACTTTATTTACAGTAAAAGGCACCACAAGTTTACAGTACATTACAGCATACATGCCTACTTTCCTGGGAGTTGCGGGAGGCTCCTGATTTTTTGGGTAACCCCCTGCAACTCCAAAAGAGTAGACATATCTCCTGCATCCTGCCCACTTCCTAGTGAAGTGGGCAGGATGGGGGAGATTTTAGGACAAATTTGCGGGTCCGTGTGCAGGGGGTGGAGCTAAACATCATGAATCATATCATTTAGCCCCGCCCCCTTCTCGCGGACCCACTTTCCAGCAAAGGGGGTGGGCCTAATGACAGCTGATGTCTGGCCCCACCTTACCGAAACTGAGATGACCGGGGTGCTCCCAGAAAAGAAGTAAGAAAAGTCGGTAAGCACAATTTACAATTAGTACCATAATTCTCGGGACACAATACTGCTGTGAAGCAAAGTATTGTACAGTAAGCTAGGAAGTAATCAGAGAAATGTGGATCTGACTCCAATAGTGATGGCATAAAAATCAGAAGTAGAGAGACGAATGGCCATGAGTGAGGGGAATTGTGAGCTACTGTAAATGACCACTGATTAGATGAAGGCTGTCAATAAAATGCTAGATAAGTGGGCTGTAAGAACAGGAGGGAGGAGGACACTGCTCTTGGAATTACAATCTAGGGAAGATGGCAGACAGAGAGATGTCCTGATGGCAGGAAGTAAGTTAGATAGAGATGGCTAAGGTACAGTAGCAGGAAGGGGTGATCAACTTGGTGTCAAGGTCACAGTATGTGGTGGAAGGGTACGCTTTGATGCACCAGGGGGTTTCACTGCATGTTTTAGGAGAAACAAAGTGCCAGTCATTGGCCAACTGGAGAGGATGGGAGGCAGTATGTTAGGAGATGAAGTTGGAGATGTAAGGAGCAGTGTAGTCTTTGGAGTACAAAAGATACAGTATAGGAGGAAGAGAGACATTCTTATAAGAAAGAAAAGTATAGTATAGTAGTAAAACACAATGTACTATACTGTACAATACTTGCTTGGCTGGGAAGGGCTGTCAGGCTCAGCTTTCCCATCCTCTGCCTTGGCCTCTTGGCGGTGGTGTGGTTCTGGGCCTGTATAAACAAAAAAAATAATTGATCATGTATGTATATAAATAAACCCTGACTGTACTATTATTGTTATTATTATATTTATTATTATTATTATTATTATTATTATTATTATTATTATTATTATACTTTATTTACAGTATAAGGCACCACAAATGTACATTACAGTATCCAAAACATAAAAGGAGCACAATTAACTAAGCTCCGGAAAGTGATAAATTACCAGCCACTTAGCTTCAAGCTGTCATGTTATAGGCTGTGTTTGAAAAATGACAATTATGAGCTAACTGGTAGGTTATTGCTCTCCAATGTATCACTTTCCAGAGCTTATTACATCTGCCCCTTAGTACCATAAGGGCCTGATTCAGCACAGATCACTGATGCCATTGCAGATGTAATCGCGCTTGCAGGTCTGCTGTGAAATTCTGCAAATGACTGAGATCGCACTAGCACCTCAACACAATATAAAGACGCCCACTTCCCCTGTCTCACATCCATAATACCTTGCAAGTCTGTAAAAACATCATTACCAATGAGTTACATCAGAGCCTCACACACAGATAAGGCAGATCAGACCTCTCTCAGAAATTGTAAAACTTCCTGTACACAGCTAAAGCTCGGCTGTGTATGCCATCCCAGTGGCTGAATTCTGCACCCTCCTGTAACAGCATCTAAACACATTGGCACACCTGCATTTCCCTGACCAGGCCCCTATCACATGCTGCTATGGGTCTGCGGAGTCGCTGCAATCGCATTTCCGATCACAGTGAAGTCTTTGCGCACACAAACTGCTATACATACACATGCACAGATCCCAACAATCGGCCGGCTGCAAACGCTTTTGCACTTGCAATCCAGGCTAAAGCAGACCCACAATACAGCTGGGAAGTAAGGAAGTAATCAGAGAAGAGTGGACCTGACTCCAGTAGTGATGGCACAAGAAGCAGAAGTGGAGGAAAGAGGCACAGTAGAAAACTGGCAGTATTACTTGGCTTGGGACGGTTGTCGGGCCCTGTAGACATCTGGTGGATGCGCCGTTGATGTACAACTGTTAAATAAAATACTATACTATAATGTAATTTTGCCTTTTAAAAAAAAAAGTATTGGAAACAAATACATTGGCACAAATAGAAAATAAAATCTTAATTTGCAGTACAGTACACGTAAAAAATCCAAATCATTGTCCCAGCTTGTAAACACAACTAACTGTACTGTACAGGCTTCTGCCTTCTGCTGTCTCTTATGGTGCTGACGTGCTGTAAAAAAAACATGCAATGTATACTAATGGGCTAAAAAACAATTGGAATAAACCATTAATGTGCTACAAATTTTTATGCCATTACTAGTGTCCATCCATTATACACACTCAGTGCAGGGCAGGGGTACAACACAGACCCAGCACATTGAGAGGAAATAGAAAAATACATTCATTGGTTCTGTGCCCTTGATGGCAGTGAAACAATGGTTCCGACAGCTGCAGCTATCAATATTAACAACTGCAACTGTCTATGCCCTATCACCACAGAACTGTCCCTGCTGCTGCCGGCTGGACGCGGGATCTTGCAATTCTTTCAACATCCCGCACATGCTCAGTGGAGCCGGCCGGGAGGTGAGACACGGTACATCAGCACTAGGCTATGTTCTCAGGCAGGGATCCATCGGTAGTGTTACCTGCCTCACCTCAGTAAGCAGGAAGAGTATAGCTTCCTCTCTGTTACATACTGTAGTAGTGCCTTTTATACACATTGTCACATACTAGTGACGATGGGTGAAATTACCATACAATACGTGCAAGGTTTGCAGCTGCTAAGGGGCCCAGTGCTTAGAGGGGGGGGGTGCATTATACAAGTCAAAGTAACATGTGATATACTGTACTTGGTATACATTTTAGTGTAATAGCAGCATGCAGGGTGCATGACACAGGATATTAACTCATAGGAGCATACACATGAGCAGGCCATGTTTTATCAGTCTGTGTGTGTATGAATTTCAGTGTGTTAATGCTGCAATTTGTACTGATTAGTGACATGTTGTACAAGCTCCTGGTGGCATTGCAGTGCCGACATTGCTGCATGTGGGTGGCATAAAACGAACAGTCAGTTTGTAATGCAGAGACTCCTCTTTCTGGGCTGAGCCTTGTAGTTCAGTGATGGGTTTATGCACCGCTACTCAGACCCCACTACTAGTTTCTAAGACATGCCATCACCAGGGCTGCCAACAGAAAATGTGGGGCCCGGGACTGCCTATTTTGTCAGTACCAGGGCCCCCCCCCACCTTATCAATAAAAATAAAACAAAAAATTGTCAAATGTTTTGGGAAAAAATTATTAAGCTTTTTCTGCACTTCACTCCCCCCGGCCCTGTTTATTAAATCCAATATGTGCCATGATCTGCCTCGCTCATTCCCCACTTCCCCCACTCCCCCATTTATTAAATCCAGTCTCCCCGTTTGTTAAATCCAGCCTGTGCCCTGCCCAGCTCTTTTTTCCAAACCACTCTCCCCCCCGTCCTGTTTATTATTATAAAATCCATCTGCCATCTCCCCGCTGTGCACTTACCTTATTTCCTTTAAGAAGGCTCCGAGTTCCCTGCTCCGGCTCCGGCTTCTTCTCTGCTTCCTCCCTGGCAGAGATGCTGCTCCTCTTGATCCGCGCAGCTTCTCCGACCTCTCCCTCCAGTAGTGCGTGACGTCACGCGTGCCATGGCTAAAAAAATTTATTAAACATACAGTAGCAGGGCAGGGGCCAGCAAGTGTCCTTTGGGTGGAGCGTGCGGAGCAACTCGAGGGGGTCCGGGCTGCCTCCTTCTCCTCTATTTACTTAAGGGTACCGGGACCAAGTCGGCAGCGGCGGGTGGTAGCTAGCAGTGACTGGTGGCAGGCAGTAGCTGCGGCCGGGCCCCCCCTCCGTTCAGCCAGGGTCCGGGCCCAGGACTCCAGTCCCGGCAGACCCCCCCTGATGGCGGCCCTGGCCATCACTATGTCAGCACCAGACACCACTTTCTGCAGTGACACATTAAAGGCACTAACTGCTGTGTACCAATTAGCAATATGTTGTATAAGCTCCTAGTGGTACTGCAGTGCCGACATTGACACAAGTGTGTGGCATATAACGCACAGTCAGTTTGTAATCTAGAGATACCTCTTTCTGGGCTGATACTTATAGTTCAGTGATGGTTTTATGCTGTGCCCTTCAAACCCAATTGTTCATTTCTAAGGCATGTTATCACTGTGAGTCCATGTCCATAAATGCAGAAATACCAATTAGTGCATCTTTAAATGCACCATCAAAACTTGCACTAGTTTATCTGTCCGAGTGTGGCCTCCTATGTAAGGGGTTGAGCATCTGTGCAAGCAGCCATGTTTACCAACACACCCATGACACTATCCTAAGATGAACCTTCTTCATGCATGTGCTGAGCCATCTCTCTTTCTCCACCCAGTAATGCCCACTACATTATATATTCACTTAAGACTGTGCATATCCTGTTCACCTCAATTGTAGCTCCGACTCAGGGCCATATTCAATTAGTTTCACACCCGCAATACTTTTTGCCTGCCGGAGTTTTCGCCTACATTGCGTATTCTAGCCTCAGAAACTTATCGCAAGCGTACCTGCAATTAACAACATTCAATTCCAAAAGAATCGAAAAACCAACCAGGCAAATGCAAACCAGGTGAAAAGTGCTGACAGAATTGTGGAAATCAGCCTGACCCCCCCTAAAAGATGCACTAACATTGGGGATCAATGTACTGTACCTGCTCCAAAATAGCCCTAATAAAGATATTTGGGGTACTTAAGGTATGTCAATTTATTCTAATTAGCGTATTTGCACAAGTGGTGAAGAATAGCATTAAGCTGTTTTTTTTTTAAATAATTAGTCCTGTCAAATTTGGGCTACTTAAAAATGGGTGCAAGCATGTTTTAAAGTCCCTAATGTATAAAAAAACATAAATGCACCTGCAGCAAGCACCTGCAATAAAAAAAAAACACCTCACCCATACTTGCAGACCCCCCAAAAGTCTATTTTTGCTAGTTTTTAAGTTTGAACCCCCACTTTGCATTTTTTTGCCCCAATTTTCAAAGTGCTTTTTTGGGGTGTTCCTCTCTCTTTTTTAGGAGTTTTTTGATGCAGTTATACTTTGGGGGGTTGTTCCAAGGGTGCTGAGTGGTTTCACCATCTTTGCATCCAAAAATAGCAATCTTGCGCTTTTTTCTCTACCTATTCAGAGAAGAATCTTTTTCACCTATAACCGGTCCCATAGAGAGCCCTGACGGGCCCTGGTACAGTGGGGGGTATGCCCTAATCACGGGAGGCATGGCCACACCCCCTGGAGAAAAAAAAAACACTTTTGCAGCTCCGGGGAGGGGGCGCTGTAAGCCCTTCAGCCCGGCGCAAAGCCAGGGGGGGGCGCAATTAGTGTGATCGCTCCCCCCCACAGGCAAATGCGACTGCAGTGGCTACTGCTCCGCAGCCACGAGCAGACTCCCACTGCAGCTCAGCATACGCTGTGTGCTGGGCTGCTGTGTGAGAGAGAAGGGAGGTGGGCACGGTGCCAGACCCGGGCACATGCCGGGCCCCTCAGGAAGCCCGGCCACGGGTAAACAGTACCTGCTCCCCCCCTCTCGGCACCCCTGCCTATAACATTGCATTGCATTTTTTGCGTATGCGAAAAGTGTGTGCAATTGAATATGGAGATAAGTTTCCGCCTGGATGAAAAGTCACAATTGCCGAAATTTTTTCGGGGATTCTGACTCTTTGTGGCTAATTGAATATGGGCCTCAGTGTTTCTGCTATTTGGGTGCATGCACAATGTGACATAGATGCAAATGCAGAAGAAAAACATTATTTGCCCCTTGTCTGCTGCACCTTACAGGTTATGTAAATGCTGTTGTTCATAATGGGAAGGTTGATGACAGTATACAGTAAGTGAGGGAAGGAAGATCACATGAGGATAGAGGGCCCTGCACATGAAAGCTTACAATCTAAAGGGGAGAGGGAGACAGGCAGGGTTGACACACAGGGGGAAAGACAGTGAGCAAGTAGAAAGGAGAAGTGGGTTAGGATGAGAGCTGGAAAGCTTGGATACAAATTATGTCTTAAGAGCCTGTTTATAAATTTGAAGTGGTCGGGATTCTGATAGGGAGAGGGAGAGAGAACTAGTGGTAAGGAGCAGCTTGGGCAACATCTTATAGGCAGGAGAAGGAGAGAGAACTAGTGGTAAGGAGCAGCTCAGGCAACATCCTATAGGCAGGAGAGGGAGAGAGAACTAGTGGTAAGGAGCAGCTTGGGCAACATCCTATAGGCAGCAGAGGAACAAGTGGTGAAGAGCAGCTCGGGCAACATCTTATAGGCAGGAGAGGGAGAGTAACTAGTGGTAAGGAGCAGCTCAGGCAACATCCTATAGGCAGGAGAGGGAGAGGGAACTAGTGGTGAGGAGCAGCTCGGGCAACATCTTATAGGCAGGAGAGGGAGAGAGAACTAGTGGTAAGGAGCAGCTCGGGCAACATCCTATAGGCAGGAGAGGGAGAAATAACTAGTGGTGAGGAGCAGCTCCGGCAACATCTTATAGGCAGGAGAGGGAGAGAGAACTAGTGGTAAGGAGCAGCTCGGGCAACATCTTATAGGCAGGAGAGGGAGAGAGAACTAGTGGTGAGGAGCAGCTCGGGCAACATCCTATAGGCAGGAGAGGGAGAGAGAACTAGTGGTGAGGAGCAGCTCGGGCAAAATCTTATAGGCAGGAGAGGGAGAGAGAACTAGTGGTGAGGAGCAGCTCGGGCAACATCCTATAGGCAGGAGAGGGAGAGAGAACTAGTGGTGAGGAGCAGCTTGGGCAACATCTTTTAGGCATGAGAGAGAGAGAGAGAACTACTGGTAATGAGAAGCTCGGGGAACATCTTATAGGCAGGAGAGGGAGAGAGAACTAGTGGTGAGGAGCAGCTCCGGCAAAATCTTATAGGCAGGAGAGGGAGAGAGAACTAGTGATGAGGAGCAGCTCGGGGAACATCTTATAGGCAGGAGAGGGAGAGAGAACTAGTGGTAAGGAGCAGCTCGGGCAACATCTTATAGGCAGG
This sequence comes from Taudactylus pleione, assembly GCA_031769625.1. Taxonomy (NCBI): domain Eukaryota; kingdom Metazoa; phylum Chordata; class Amphibia; order Anura; family Myobatrachidae; genus Taudactylus; species Taudactylus pleione. The sequence goes on along the minus strand of JAUIMM010000317.1, from coordinate 2,233,093 downwards.
AGAGGGAGAGAGAACTAGTGGTAAGGAGCAGCTCGGGCAACATCTTATAGGCAGGAGAGGGAGAGAGAACTAGTGGTAAGGAGCAGCCCGGGCAACATCTTATAGGCAGGAGAGGGAGAGAGAACTAGTGGTATGGAGCAGCTCAGGCAACATCTTATAGTCAGGAGAGGGAAGAAATAATCAGTCTGGCAGAGAAGCTGCATTGATTTGTGGAGTGAAGTGGGTGGGGGAGTGTGAAGGGAAATGTGGAAAATTAGGAGAAATTGTCTAATCAGCCTATGATCTAATTATTTGTTATTAATGTAAATTCATAAATTATGTTGTTTTTAGAAGCCTGAATAATATAAAACATTTTCTTGGGTTATAACAATTAATAGCAATAAATGAATAATTCTTATCAATACTATTAAATTAGCAAATTGGCTCTTAAAAGTCATTTAATTCACTTGCAGTGATTTTGAAATTTCCTCTGTATATCTAAAAAGTCAATGTGTCTTATTTAAATACAATAAATCCGAACAACCCAAACTCAGGAAGTTATTTACCACATGACAGCCCTGCAATGATGGGGGTAAGGTAATTTAATGTAAATAAAAAAATGGATTTTCTACTTTTTTGTTCTTAATGAAAGATAAAGTAAGTAACGAGGGAAAAGGGACAATGACTTTGTTGATGTTATGCACTATTTTCCTGCCTTCATTAAATGTAACATGTCATCACTAAAAACATAAGCACGTTTGTGTGATTAAATGTTTAAATATCTTACACTGAGCCTGTTCTCTCCTTCAGACACTGAACAATATTAATTTCCTACATTGTTTTTACAAAAGAAAAATTTAAACCACATAAGTTCTTACACTGTACATGAATTTGTAGTCCAAATAGCATTCTTATAGATTAATTGTGTTAGTCGAGAATGTACGGTGAATATTCCTCCTATAATTATATCTCCATCCTGAAAATATTTGTAATCAAACATATAATTCTTTATTTTAAGATGACAGCCAGGTGCTGAGGCCGGTGCTGCAGATTTGCAGGTGGGAACACACAGGACCAACAACCAGAATAGTCTGAGTAATGAAATAGATAGAAAGTAGCTGAGAGTCTGACTCATTGTACAGAATATGTCCTCTCCCTGCAGACTCCAGCAACTGGCAGCAGCATGGAATGTAATGATGGCTACAGCATTATAGTAAGATATGAGTCAGAGAGAGGCTTTTATACACTACATGTGGTCTATTCATGTACTTAGAACAATAAGAGTCATACTGACATGTAAAAATAAGCAGCAAAATAGAAATAACACACAGGAGTCATCTCTGTTATATCTGTTATACTCAGGGGGATTTTAAGAGCAGTAGAGTCTGGCTTCATGCCATAATCTACTGCAAATGTGCAGGTCTTTGGGAAAATGGCATCTACGCCTTTTTTCCCGGGGACATCTTTTCTTAGCATGCTCAATTCACAGGAAAAATGGCCGCCACCATTTTACCACTGATTTTTGCTGGTCTGCATTGCCAGTCTGGTGTGCATGGCAGCACACCGAAATCAGCAGGAAGGTAAGTACAACTATGGGTGCAGGGTGTGCGGAGAGGGCCCCCCGAAACCATGTGCACTGCACATTTGCACCCATTATAAATATGCTCTTGGTTATACTAATTTATACACAAATACAATTATAATTATACCATTATTTATACAAAGTTTTATTTCATGGTCTAGTCACTTAGGGGTGGGAAATAAGCGCCCCCCCAGCTGTTGTAGAACTACGTATTCCAGCATGCCCTGCCACAGTTTTGCTATTTCACAATGCTAAGACTGTTGCAAGGAACGCTTATTGCCAACCCCTCTTACTTATTCTTTACATATTTTTATAAAACTTTCTGATAATTTTTAATACATAGCAATTTTGTGGACTAAATTTAGGTGTGCTGACCTGCACCCCCATATATCCTGTGATCATTGTACTGCACCCCCATATATCCCTTGATCATTGTACTGCACCCCCATATAGCCTGTGATCACTGTACTACACCCCCATATATCCTGTGATCACTGTGCTGCACCCCCATATATCCTGTGATCACTGTGCTGCACCCCCATATATCCTGTGATCACTGCACTGCACCCCCATATATCCTGTAGTCACTGTACTACACCCCCATATATCCTGTAATCACTGTACTACACCCCCATATATCCTGTGATCACTGTACTGCACCCCCTTATATCCTGTAGTCACTGTACTGCACCCCTATATATCCTGTGATCACTGTGCTGCACCCCCATATATCCTGTGATCACTGTGCTGCACCCCCATATATCCTGTGATCACTGTACTGCACCCCCATATAATCTGTGATCACTGTACTGCACCCCCATATATCCTGTGATCACTGTGCAGCACCCCCATATATCCTGTGATCAGTGTACTACACCCCCATATATCCTGTGACCATTATGCTGTACCCCCATATATCCTGTGATCAGTGTACTACACCCCCATATATCCTGTGATCACTGTACTACACCCACATATATCCTGTGATCACTGTACTACACCCCCATATATCCTGTGATCACTGTACTGCACCCCCATATATCCTGTGACCATTATGCTGTACCCCCATATATCCTGTGATCAGTGTACTACACCCCCATATATCCTGTGATCACTGTACTACACCCCCATATATCCTGTGATCACTGTACTACACCCCCATATATCCTGTAATCACTGTACTACACCCCCATATATCCTGTGGTCACTGTACTGCACCCCCATATATCCTGTAGTCACTGTACTGCACCCCTATATATCCTGTGATCACTGTGCTGCACCACCATTTCCTCTCATCATTGCTGTGCACCCTGGCACCATCTGGTCATCACTCTCCTTCACCTTTATATATTATGTGATTACTGCCCTGCATGTCCATGTCCTCTTTCAAAGCACGTCTTGCAATTTCAAATCAATTCATCATTGGTCTGTACCCTTCTGTCCTGTCTTCCTGTTCCTGCTCCCCTATATCCTGTTTTCTTTGCACTGCTTAATTCTTGCCATCACTGCCTTCCACACCTATATCCTACTGCATGTTTACTGCCTTTATTATGTCTAAGCTCAATATAATACAGACTAGCATTTCATGTGTACCATGGCTTCTGGTACTGTCTCACATTCTTTCATTCTGCTGGCTTCACATCAGTGAGGAGGATGGTGGCTTTAAGGCTTTGTCAGAAGGTTTTGTGCTGTTTATGTGATGTGTGGAAATCAAGTACTAGAATGTTGACTATGAGTGTTGGTGGAATACTGCACATTCTGCATGCTTTCTGAATAATTTTCTACTAATTCAACTTGGCCCTGGAATCCTTGATAATGCTACTTGGACTGAGAGAGAACTTATTTTTCCATTGATTTGTTGTCACTCCCCTAAACATCTTACCATCCTATAAAATAAATGGCTCTATTTAGGTTGTACAAAACCTGCAGCCTACCCACCACACAAGCAAAAAAGAGCATTACCACACTCTTACTCAAGGATATACAAAAAAGGGCTTGATGTGAGATGGTGCTGGATATACAGATCACACAAAACAATATATACAAAAATATGAAAACATATAATTAGTCCTTCATAATGTAGTCTGAAGGTGTAAGCCATGATGTGTGGAAACAACAGTGTAAGTTTCATGATGCAGGGTTCAAACCTTCCAGATATTCTTCATGGTGTATATGGAAACAAAACACATAATAAAAAGATGTTCTAGATAATTGTCAAAAAGATATATTCAATATCTCTAATTTTTCAGTTCTTGATGAAAATTATTTCAAAATTATAAGGGTGATGTACCCCAAATTACAACATAGCAAGTAGGTAACAATCACATGAAGGTATCTTTCTCTTTTATGATAGGTACAGATGGGCCCAGATAGTTTGTAGCTCATAGAGCGCCATTCTGGCCTCTGTGTCACACCATGGAACGTTACGTGATGGCTGTACTGTGGCATACCATGGTATTCTACAATGAAAGATATGCCACGGCATGTAATACACCGCTTAAACACTGGGTGGCGAGTGCTCCACTGATTAAATTTGTACTACTGAATACCATACTGTTAAATTGGATGGATATAGCTGACGAGCGGGCCAATCACATTCAAGCAGTGTATTTGCATATTGCATGTTCACACAACCAATCTTTTTAGTAACATCACATAAGCTCTTAGAACGGGATACAAATCAGTACACATACATAACTGTATAGTAGTGTAATTGCCATGTTCTTATGACAGTATAAGCGATACAGAGATGTACGCACAGCTTTCAATGAGACAAGATGAATTATTCTCTAAAGGTGGGGTACTGTGTTTATGTGTACTAATATAATATATTGAAATGAAGACAAATTTTATATTATTAAAAACAGCAGCAGGTGGGTGTAGTGCACACGGATGAGCCTGCTATTGACATTGTATACATTGCCTGCTGTAATTCGCAGACATCATGTCACATACATGACAGGTGCAGCTATTGATATGGCTGGTGCCTGTGGGCTAGAGGTTTGGGTGAGTGCTTTGCACAGTGCTTGTCCCAGGTTTCAAACCTGGTAAAGTATAATTTTTAATTTTTTTAATGTTCACTAAAGGATTAAAAATAAATCACTTGGTTGTGTGTGAGTTTGTTGAAAGATGCACTCCCAGTATTGCATAAAGAACAAGCAATTGAAGTTCAGTAATTTTATCCAAGCCTACTAAACTCAATACATTGTCCACAGCTTCCCACCACCTGGCATTTCAATGATACTTTATGCACTTTTATGCAGCGTGTGCTCCAGAAAGTGGTGTGTGGTGCTCCATACAGTTTGCTACATAGCGCCCTGCTACTGTAGTAGCACAATGCCGTGTCATATGGCATCTCATAGTACTGTGCATGAACAGTGGAACCAGTCAGGAGTGACACAGTGCATCAGCACTAGGCTGATGCACTGTGTGCTATACACAACAGGTGTGGCTTACAACACAGATGGCATGTGTGGACTAGAGGTTTGGGTGAGCATCTTGTAAGAGTATGCTTCCCAGATTTGAAACAGGGTAAGGGACATTTTTTTTTAAATCTTCACTACAGGACTTGGTGGTATGTTAGCTCTGTAATTTATACAGGTATCTGTGTTGACTAAAAAGACACACTCCCATCATTGCATAAAGACCGAGCAATTGAAGTTAAGTATTCTCATCAAAGTCTACTGAACTCATTACATTGTCCACAACTTCATACCACCTGGAATTTCTATGCTACTTTATGCCACCGTACTGCTGATGCACTATGTGCTCAAGAAAGTGGTGTGTGGTGCTCCATAAAGGATGACACATAGCACCCTGCTAGTCACACTATGCTGTGGTGTATGGAGTCTCATAGTACTGCGCATGCCCAGTGGCGCAGGTCGGGAGTGATAGTGCATTAGCACTAGTCTGATGAACTGTGTGCTGTACACAATAGGTGCAGCTTTAGAAATGGCTGGCATGTGTGGGCTAGAGGTTTGAGTGAGTGCATTGCAAGAGTGGGCATCCCAGGTTTGAAACCTAGTAAGGGACATTTTTTTTTAAATCTACACTTTAGGACTTGGTGTTGTGTTGTCACAAGCTGCTTCACTGTGAATGCAGGGTGAGCTGAATGCCAGGCAAGCGTTCACTGAACTCCTCCTACCTCTTGTCCATCGTCGCGGGATCAATCTGGATTGGCTATTTGGACTATTTCATGCTGGTGTGAAGGTTGCTCTGATGCCTTTGATAACATTTCATGTGTTTCTGGATTTGACATTGTCTCCTGTTATCCAGTTGAGTACCCAGCCCTCCTGTCAGCTTTAGTTACATGCCATTTGTGTCATCTAGCCGGCACAGTACATATATCCATGCTCTGCAGTTTGTACCATCCAGGGGCACAGACAGCACTCAGGACTTCATTCAGAGTCGGTCGTTGCGGCCGCACGGTCGCCTAGGAAAAGGGGCCAGATATGCAAATGATGCACACGCATGTTGCGTCCCTAAGGTCGGATCGTTAGCTGGCCGACCAAGGGGTGGATGCGGTCGGATCGCTAAAAATACGCCCACATCTCGTACGCATAACACGTCATCTCCGGCTATATAAGGATTAATCGCGAGCATCGTAAACCATCGGAACTGGTCGTAGAGCTTAAGGTTGACCATACCCTCCCTTAAGCTCTACGATCATGTCAGTGTAAAACCACCGCTGTCACGTGTGCCATGACACTACTTTGTTAATTATGCACTCCCTTAAAACGCCGTTCGCATAATTAGGCACGCCTGCGTTCGGATCTCCACACCCCCATTTTCAAGCACCTTCCCCTGTTACCACCCACAAATGCCGCAATCTGTCACTCAAACTACCGACCTGGCTGTGTTCAAGGAGAGATAAATTTCTGATCATAGCCGCTACTTTGCGCACGCGCATTGCGAACTGTACGCATGCGCAGTTTAGCGAACATCGGCTGTGTACGACCGTGCGGCCACTTCGACTGACTCTGAATGAGGTCCTCAGTGTCCACAGTGCACAGTCCAGCATCCAGTGGCTTGTGTCTGCCTGGCGGCACAGGCCAACATCAAGTGTACCAACGCTTGTGTCAACTTGGCGGCACAGGCCACAATACAGCGTTTAGTGTATGCAATCCAGTGTACCACCGCTTGTGTCAACCTGGTGGCACAGGCCACAATCCAGGGTCCTAAGTATGCAATCCAGCGTACCACCGCATCTGTCAACTCGGTGTCACAGGTCGCAAACCAGTTTCCTATGTACACAATCCATTGTACCACCACCTGTGTCAACCCAGTGGCACAGTCCTCTCACCTGACCACTGATGCCAAGGCTGCTACATGGCCCAAAGACCACATCTTGCTCTATGGCCCACAGGCCACAGATTTCCAAGGTGTACTAGCCCTCAAGGCTACTGCATGGCCCAAACCCACATCTTATTCTATGGCCCACTGGCCACAGCTTGTCAAGGTGTACCAGCCCTCAAGGCTTTTACATGGCCCAAATGCCGCTTCTTGTTCTACAGACCATGTTCCACAGCTTGCCAAGATTTACCAGCCCACAAGGCTGCTGCATGGCCCAAAGGCCACATCTTCTCTCACTGCACTTGGGCCCCAACTAGTGTAAGACTTACTAGCCCCCAAGGCTGTTGCATAGCCCAAAGGCTACATCCACTTCTTTAGCCCTCAGGCCAAAACTAGTCAAAGTCTACCTGCCCTCAAGGCTGCTCCACAGCCACAGCTATCCTAGCATACCAGCCCCCAAGGTTGTTGCAGGCCTAATCTATCTCAGATAATACTGCAGTTCCTAACATTATCACAGGCCAAAAATGTTTTTGGGAGAACTTTGTGTTACATAGAAGTATTGGGTGAGTGCATTGCAGGAACATTCCCTCTGAGTGTAGGAGGCTCGAGTGGCTCCTGCCCGTCCAAATGTAATCAAGCCTAAATTGAATATGCTGAATAGTTTTCAGGGAACTGCAAGGACTAATTAGACTTTAAAGAGAGCTGTAAACTCTATTTTAAGCTCAGATCCATATCCACGGGTTCTGAAATCCAACAAGTCGGGACTGTACTTTCCCTCTTGCAGGGAGACCCCCAAACTTGGGCCTTCAGCCTTCCCTCCACCTCAACTGCACTACAGACTTTGGACTCCTTTCTCACAGCCCTGAGATTGCTCTATGACACAGATTCTCAAACTCTGTATTCAGGACCCCACACAGTGCATGTTTCCAGATCTCCTCACATAATCACAAGTGAAATAATTAGCTCTCTCTATAGATCTTTGCAATGTGTCAGTGAGTAATGATTACACCTGTGCACCTGCTGGGTGACCTGCAAAATGTGAAATGTGTGGGGTCCTGAGGACCGAGTTTGACTACCACTGCACTATGATGATCCTGACAAATCAGTCATGGCTGAAGCTAGCCTCTGGTCTTTAAAACAGGAGAACAGGGAGGCTGAGGATTACTGTACGGAGTTCCGTAACTAGGCCATCGACTCTCGGTGGAATGATTCAGCTTCCGGAGTCAGTTCCGATGGAGTCTTTTGGATCAGATAAAGGACATCTTGGTCCAACATCCTTCTGCAGAAACCCTGGATGATCTGATGAGTCTAGCCATCCACATCGACAGGCGTCTACGGGAACACAGGGTGGAAAAGAATCTGCCATCTCTAGCTCCCCGATCTCCTCTTTGGATGTCTCCAGCTGAATAGGAAGAGCCAATCCAATTGGAGGCTTTCCATCTTCCTGCAGAGGAGAAGTGGAGGAGACACACACTAGTCCTTTGCTTGTACTGTGGAGGTAAAGGACATATGGCTCAACTTTGTCACACTAAGTCAGGAAAAGGCATGGTCTAGATGGTAGTGGAGAGTTGCATCTAGGCCTTGTATCCATCTCACCAGAAAATTCAGTCCTTTTCCCCACAGTACTCAAGTCGCCATATGCTCAATTTTCTGTTTCTGCCTTTGTTGATAGTGGAGCTGCAGATAACTTCATGGACTTGGCATTCTTTGAAACACTGGTACTCACTTCTGAACTATTATGTAGTCTAGTCACAGTCATCAGTCTGGATGGTAGAAATCTTTCCAAGGTCCTGATTGCTTTCTGGACTGCTCCGTTACAATTGGCCATTGACAAACTGCATCTGGAAGAGTTATCATTTCTCCTTCTTAAATGTCCGCTGGCTCCCATAGTATTGGGATTACCTTGGCTAAAGAAGCATAACCCGGTGATCCAGTGGCAAACTGGTGAAATACTGCAGTGGGGATCTTCTTGTTTTGACTACTGTCTTTCTCATCCTGTTCATCTAGCTGCGGCCATTCAATCAGTCTCTGCCAATCCCTACTTCCTATCATGAGCTTCCTGAAGTATTTTCTAAGAAGAAGGCTGATGTTCTACCACCTCATTGGTCCTTCAATTGTGCCATCAATCTTTTACCTGGTGCCAGGCTTTCCAAAGGCAGATTATACATCTTGTCTGTCCCTGAAAATAAAGCTATGCAGGAGTATATCCAGGAGGACCTGGAAAAGAGATTTATTCAGCCATCCAAGTCCCCAGTAGGAGCATGTTTCTTTTTCATTCAGAAAAAATATGGATCACTCCAACCTTGCATTGATTTTAGAGGCTTGAACAAGATCATAGTAAAAAATGTGTATCCCCTGCCGCTCATCTCAGTCCTCTTCAAACAACTGCAAGAAGCTTCTATTTTTTTTCAAAGATTGATCTGCCTGGAGCATATAATGTTATCCACATCCGGGAAGGAGATGAGTGGAAGACGGCATTCAATACCCACTTGGGGCATTTCGAATACCATGTCATACCGTTTGATCTCACCAACAACCCAGCCATCTTCCAGCATGTAAGACTGGTGTTGCAGAGACTTCTTGACAACAATTTATATGCCAAGTTGGAGAAATGTGAATTCGTGGTGGAAGAGGTCTCCTTCTTAGGTTACATCATCTCCTCTCATGGGTTCTCCATGGATCCTAATAAGGTGAAGGCTATCCTGGATTGGGAGCAACCCACATCGCTGAAGGCCATTCAGCATTTCTTTGGGTTTGCAAATTATTACCACAGGTTTATAAAATCATTCTCCTCAATCATTTCACCATCGTAGAGTTGACAAAGAAGGGGGCTGATGTAGCTAATTGGTCCTCCAGCGCCAGTCATGCTTTCAACTCTCTCAATACAGCTTTTTTGTCTGCTTCTATACTTCGACATTGTGGTTGAAGTGGATGCTTCCGAGATCAGAGATGAAGCCATATTTTCCCAAATCAATATGGAAGATGAAAGCTACACCCATGTGCCTTCTTCTCTTGGAAATTTGATGCGGCTAAGAGAAACTATGATGTGGGCAACCAGGAGCTTCTTGCATTAAGTGGGCATTTGAAGACTGGAGACATTGATTAGAGGGGGCTAACAATGTCATCTCTGTTCTGACTGTCCATTTAAATCTGGCCTATATTGAAACTGCCAAGAGACTGAATGCTAGACAAGCACGACTGTTCTTCACCCACTTCAATTTTATCATCTCCTTTCGACCAGGTTCCAAGAACGTGAATGCAGATGCCCTTTCTTGAAGTTTTCCCATCCCTCATTGTCCTAGTATTAAAGAAGAAACCATCATTCTGGCTTCCCAGATTCATCTAGCCTTGACTAGAACCTTGTATTCCCTTAGGTAATGCCAGTCTGAAGCTCCTCCTGAAATGCCTCCAGGATTGATGTTTGTCCTTGAGAAAACTTGTAAGGCTGTCCTAAACAACTTTCACTTGTCCAAAACAGCTGGTCATCCATGCATCGCTAGGACTCTTGAATTGTTTTCTCATTCAGTTTGGTGGCAGTCCATGTCTCGTGATGTTTGTGAGTTTGTGGCAGCTTGTGATGTCTGTTCCAGAAACAAGACTCTCTGGACTATACCTTCTGGCCTGTTGTGTCTACTGCCTACTTCTTCTAATCATTGGACCCATATTGCTATGGATTTCGTAGTTGATCTTCCATCTTCTTCCTGCTGTTTGATCATCTGGACCATTGTGGATCAATTCTCTAAGATGGCTCATTGTGCCCCCCTCATCAAATTGCCTTCAGCCAAAGAGTTGGCAGTACTCTTTATTCAAAATGTTTTTAGACTGCATAGATATTGTCTCTGATCGAGAGACTCAATTTTTTGCCCACTTTTGGAGGTGTTTTTGTGCAGACCTGGGTATCAATGTCAGCCTGTCATTGTGTTACCATCCATAGTCCAATGGACAAACGGAGCAGGCAAATCAGTCTCTGGAGCAGTACCTCCACTGTTTTATCTCTAAGGTGTAAATTTACTAAGATGGGAGTTCTATTAAGAAGAGATGTTGTCCATAGCAACCAATCAGATTTTGCTTCTCATTTATCTAGCACCCTCCAGAAGATGATACCTGGAATCTGATATATATATATATAGAGAGAGAGAGAGAGAGAGAGAGAGAGAGAGATAGAGAGAGAGAGAAAGATTGGATATGTGTCAAAGACTAAATGAATACATATGCTTAGTAAAACTAAATAAGCCTCCTTTTCAATTGATAGAGAGAAAAACATTCTCACTAAAGCAGATTTATATATACCATTTATTAGTACCGGCACAGTATTTCTTGTTATAATTGTTTCTAGAGGTATTGTGCTAACTAGACCACACTTACTTGCAGCAGGTATTAATTAAAAGAGTACATACTAAAAGTGTATTTTATTATTAGTTGTTAGTGATCACTAGCACCAGGAACTGTAGTTTTATACTACAATTGAATCTCAGTTGAACCCCTTAATGCTTGGGACGCCAGAATAGAGGAGCCTTGAATGATTGGCCTGGCGCTTATTCATATATTTGCAAATGTATGTAACTAATACCTCTGAATCGCTATTATCATGTAGGATTTATGTTTGTTTTTGCTGCAGTGTGCTGGGGGGCAAATCTCTTTTTTTTCTGTCTTCAGTGTAAACCCCGCCCTTTACAAGTACCTGTGTTATGCAATTAAGCTGATCTGAACAACTACCATTTATTTTTTGCAAGTTTGGAGAGGCATGAAGGCAGTCAGCATTAGGAGGATGTGCTGATGCTTATAGAGCCATGTGGAGGTTTTTGGGGTACCTCCAAGGTAAGTTAGCTCTCAGCTTTTATATGTACTGTTATCATGCAGTACATCAATTGTAATTATATGACCCAGAGTGGGTGCTACCATTATGTAGCAATAATTATTTTGGGGTTCTGACTGGACCTTTCTCATGGCATCACCACTTAATTCACATAGAATAACTTTATCACTTCTCTATTTGTTTGTATATTATTTCTGTCATTTTAATTCTTTCTCATTTCATTAACCCTTATTGATTTATACTTACACATCTTTTCTTTATACTTCACTATCACCTTTTTCCCTTTTTCGTGTGATGCCCTGGGGATGGCCCTTGGTTGGAAATTTTTTGGGGTGCCTTGCTTCTTGGACGTGAACTCCTTAATGCTAGGGACGCCATGACGATTGGCCTGGCGCTTATTCATATATTTGCAAATGTATGTAACTAATACCTCTGAATCGCTATTATCATGTAGGATTTAAGTATTGTTTTTGCTGCAGTGTGCTGGGGGGCAAATCTCTTTTTTTTCTGCAAAAAGACACACTCCCAGCATTGCATACAGACCGAGCAATTGAAGTTTAGCATTCTTATCAAAGCCTACTAAACTCAATATATTATCATTAATTTCCCAAAACCTGACATTCCTATGCTATTTTATGCCACCCAGCAACTTTCTATGCTACACTGCGATGCATTAGACATTGTATTATACAGATTACAGAGTCGTCTCTCTGTGTATATGGCCACCCAAGTTCCTTCACCACCTCCCCCCATCATGATGCATTATTTTCAACCTCACTGAGCTAATTGTATTGCTCACCATCATCCCCCACAATCATATGCTTCTATTCAATGTCACTGCATGCTGAGCCTGATATTGACATTGTACACATTGTCTGCTATAAATCGTAAATGTCATTCACATACATGACAGGTGTGGCTCTCGATATAGCTGGTGTGTGTGGGCTAGAGGTTTGGGTGAATGCTTTGCAGAGTGGGCTTCCTAGGTTCGAGACCTGGAAAGAGATTTTTTTTTACAGTTAAAAATATTGTCTTGCTCTGGAAATACAGGTCCCAGCCAGCTTCCCCCACATGCTGGTATTTGGAAAACCACAAGTACCAGCATGCAGGGCTTTACGAGCCCTGTAGTTCCACAGCAAAAGGAATTTAAAAATAAACACAAGACACACACACCATAGAAATTTAAAGTTTATTAAAACATACATGCACATATGGAAAGTGTATGAAGTATCCTGACGCCGGCAGCCAGAAAGGAAAAGGTAAGTACCCTATCTCTACCCCTCTCCCCCCAGCCATCCCTTAGTGTTGCCTAACCATAACATCCCCCTCTATTGTCTAACCCTAACCTCTCCCCAGAGATGCCTAAACCTACTGTAATTTACACAGCAGATTACTGATGCCATAACAGCTATGCTGGTATTAGATATGCATCCAGTATCCACCACTACTGCAGTGAGTTTTCAACAGTTAATTAAGGTCTTGTGTCCTCGCTACCAGATCCCTTCTAGATTCCACTTTGCTAGGACAGCAATTCCAAGTCTGTACAAGGACATTAAAAAAAAACTCAGAAATGCTGTGTTACCCACTGTCCACTTGAACACTGATATGTGGACAAGTGGGGCAGGGAAAACTAAGGATTACATGACTGTGACTGTGACAGCCCACTGGGTAGGTGTATTGCCTACAACAGCAACAGCAGCAGCAACATCTACCAAAAGACAGCTGATACAGAGGCAGGCTAGTCTTTGTATAACTGGTTTCACTAACAGGCATACCGCTGAGAACCGCTTAGAAAAACTCAGGGAAATCATTGCTAAATGGCTTACCATACTTGGACTCTCCACGGGATTTGTGATTTCGGACTGTTATAACATAATTAGACTTTAGTACAATCCTTCCTATACCTTCTAAACCTTTATACGCTCCTGTCTATACCTTCTAAGTCCTGCCTATACCTTCTAAAATTGACGCTATTTGCGTACGCAGTCATACAGTAAAAAGCCTTCAGACCTTGAAATGTGTTTCCAACGCACAAAGGATATTATTCAACATAAAAACAGTAGGTTACACACTGTGATCTAAATACAATTTAGCACAAAGAAATTATACAGACACAAGGTACAGTTATACAACCGCACGTGCACTGGAACCAGTTACCGGCATCAACAAGAGACCTCCGTCTACAGCATCAGCAAGAAGACTCCAGATTGGAGTCTGTACGCACATTTATACCCTTACAGGGATAAGCAACATAATAGGCAAGTTTGGTATGATTCCATTGTTTCTCCATCACGGTGCTTCTGTTACAGGACATTTAACAGGTTGATTCAAATAGACACAGGTCAGCCTCCGACAGCCTATTGTCTCCTTTTTCCCGCCGCATGCAAATCTAAGCTGTTAACATTACAAAGTACATTTTATTGCTTTAAATCTCTGCAGTCCATAAGTTGAGAATGCATGTTGCGATCTTCTCACCGATGACACCAGAAAGCTGTTGAGACAGAGTAGATCAGTACGCTACCAAACATGGTTGGCTTATCATGTACTAAACCTTAGATATCAAATAATCTTTATTTCACAGCATTAGTAATAACTGAATAAACCTTTAATATTACACTTCGAAGCTATGGGACCTTTTATGTGGGTGTGCAGTGTGTAAGTATGAGGGGTTTGGGAAAAGACGCTAGTTAGATTTATATAGTGAGGACTTTTAACTTGGGGCAGATGTGTACGCATGCAGCTAATAAACAGCGTTCGCATGCAGGATATTATCCATTTGCTAATGTGCAGATTTAATGTGCATATGGGATATTTTGAGATATGCGTTCGCATGATGCTAATAATAGCATCGCCATATGTACTTAAGTGTGAGTTTCTCTAAAATGGCGCTGGATGGCCATTTGCAAAATGGCGTCGTGCAGTTACTTATTTTTAAGATGGAGTCTGGTTGCCATTCTCAAGATGGCGTCGCTCCAAGCTAATTTTACACTGATTCTGTCTCAGCCACTAAACCAGCTTCGACAGGACAATGCCACCAATATTGTTAGAGCATTACATGTGGGCAAATTCCTACATGTCCCATGTTTTGCTCACACAATTAATTTGGTGGTGCAATGTTTTTTAAAAAGTGACGGTCATGCAGGAGATGCTCTCGGTGGCCTGCAAAATATCAACATTTTAGACATTCAGCAACCACTTGTCGAAGATTGCATGACCCTGCTGGTACTGTTAAATATGCCCTTCCATCAGCTGAAGCAAGAGGTAGTAACTCGGTGGAATTCTACCTTCTATTTGCTGCAGCAGATGGTGGAACAGGAAAATGCCATCCAGGCCTATACAACGGACTATGACATAGGCCGTGGAGGGGAATGCACCTTTATCAAGCGCAGTAGAGAATAATTTCCTTGTTGTGCAACGGTCTCAAACCCTTTGAACTTGTCACACATGAAGTTAGTTCAGGCACTGCCAGCTTGAGTCAGGTCATTCCCCTCATCACACTTTTGCAAAAACAGCTGGAGAAACTGAAGGAGGAGCTGAAACGGAGTGATTGTGAAAAGTATGTTGGACTGGTGGATCAAGCCCTTGATTCACTTCACCAGGATCAAAGAGTCATCAATCTATTGAAATCTTTTCCAAAAGACCAAAATCTAAAACTATGCAAAGAGCTGTTGGTCAAAAAATTGTCAGCTGCAGCCGCATGTGAAACACCATCATCACCTCCTTCAGTTTCAACAGCTGCCAGGAAAAAACTAAATTTTCCATATAGTATGCCTGCTGGTCATGCAGATCGTTCACCAAAAAATTACATCTGGTCAGGCCTGAGAGAACTGCCTACTAGTGACATGTCTTCTACCGTGACTATGTGTGATATGGTTTCCTTTTACAGAATGGTGGAGGACTATTTCAAAGATAACATCCTAATAGACATGTCAGACAGTCCCTTTCAGTACTGGCAGGAAAAAGAGGCAATTTGGAGTCCCATACACAAACTGGCTTTGCATTACTTAAGTTGCCCACCCTCCAGTGTGTACTCCGAAATATTTTTCAGTGCAGCTGGCAACCTTGTCAGTGATCTGTGTAGGAGGTTACTTCCTCAAAATGTGGAAAAGATGAAGTTCATTAAAATTAATTACAAATTCCACGAGGAAGACCTATACCAACAATTACATAAAAAAATTACAGAGGTGCCTATGGTGGATTCCAGCGGGGATTACTTAATATTGTGTGATGGAGAGAATGTACTCACTGATGGGATGACAAGGATGAGGACAATTTGTTATGTAAAGCCAGTTTCTGTATTAGATCATTTTAATTTCCAAGACCAATGCACATTGGCAACTTGTTTTATGGGGGTCCAAACAAACCAATCATTTCAGCCACAATTGGCAGTCCTTGTCGCTGAAATGATTGGTTTGTTAAACAGTCCTGTTTTGTATACAACATAAGGGTGGGTGGGAGGGCCCAAGGACTATTCCATCTTGCACCTTTTTCCTTTCCATTATGTGCTGGTTGGGGCATTGCTGCCTGACATTTTAAATTAATGTTATGGTTGGTTTAGGAACCAATTATTTATTTTTAAATTAAATTTATTATCAATTTTACAGCCCGTGGCTGCACCCAATTGTTTTTTAATTAATTTATGATCAATTTTACACCTGGCTGTCACTGTCATTGGCGTAGCTGCGCAGAGGTGCTGTGCTCCTGTCTGTTGAGTGGCTGCTGCCTAAAATAATAAATACATTTTTTTTGTGTGCTTGTCAGCCACACCTGTCATCGGCATAGCTGCACAGGGGTGCTCTGCTGCTGTCTGTCAAGGGGCTGCCTGAATATTGCAATGAAAACTTTTTTTTTAAGTTATTGGGTTAAAGTTTTTTTTTTAATCTTAAACATAGCAGAAATGTTATCCTAAAAGCTTATAAAGTTATATGCTCTAAATACTAAAGCCTATATTTGTAAAAAATTAAAGCCTTATTCTGCCAAAAGAGTGACTGACACCACGGCTAAACATAAGAGTCACCTTCTGGATGTGAATGGTCACATTTGCATGGGGAAAACCCAACCCTCAGATGAGATGGATCTTAGCCAGTGGACAACATTGAAATCACCATTAAAAAGTCACAAAGGAAGACTACAGTGTGGAGAATCTTTCTTCACAGTCAGAAGAGGCATCAGAGAACATGAAAAAAGATGCTCTAGGTTCTGAACTTCAAGGTATTTCTCTATCATGTTCTGCAGTGTGGAAAGGTTTCATTCACATGTTTTCTATAAAGCAGTTCAAAGTTACAGCCTTCAAAGTGTCTGGCTATAACACCCACCTTTGCCAGGAATTACCAAAGATTATTACAAGCAAAGGATTCATCTGTCTGGGAATTCATGGATCATATTTGGTCTGAATGCACTAAGACATCCAGTGATTCTGTCACTGTATTCTGTAGCCAACTTTATTTCTACCTAAATTGCAAAGTAAATACGGAACATTAAGCACAGACAACATGGAGGCCTTTGTTATTCCGCTGCCTGCATGCCAACCAATACCTCCCAGACTACACCCACTGGGGAACCAAGTCTTGATAATGACCATCCCCATCAGTTGCTAGGCCTTCTTCTTCCAAACCATCCATCCTGGACTTCCTGTCCAAAAAGGGTAAGCGTGGTAAAGAAAGAGGATCTAGATGTCCCCAATGACATTTTTTTAGTTCTATCATAAATAATGTGGAGAGATAAGAGCTTCAGATGTTGGAACAAAGCATCCCACCTATTTGGCTTCCCTCCAGAGAACAGAGCTCTGTTCCTTAGGAAGTGTATATGCCTGAGCTGATAGGTAGGTAGTCTCTGTCTGTTGGTAAACACCCTTCAGGAGATGGCAACCCAAAATAACAACAACTATAATAAATAAATGTGTCCACTGATGATTACCAGTCTGATCCCTTAACAGCAGCATACCCCATATGGCCAAATCATAACATGACACCCAGTTTGCAGCCTCCTCTTCCTTATGACACTAATCCAGTCGCCATGGTTGATCAATCAGCCATGTGTGGTCCACCCAATTTTTGGCCTTCTACATTCTATTCTATGTTTCTAACATTCACATATCTAAGAGAAGTGGACAGTGGGAACAATGGTAATTTGAAGGCCACTAATTACCTCTGGTTTTTTTATGTCATGTTATACACGTGGCAAAAACATCTATGACTGGGTTGTAAAAACCGATATTGGTAGCGGTAGAAATAAAAATGAGAGTGAACATTTTTTAAGGCAAAAAAATTGTTGTTACAAATGCCTTAATTGTTTAACTTGTAGGTGTTTGTTAACAGGTGACTCCATTGTGAATCCACACAGTGGTAAACATTATTCTATAAGGTACAGATTGAGCTGTACCACAAAATATGTGGTGTACCTTATTACCTGTCCCTGCGGCATAGGTTATGTGGGGAAAACAGATAGGACCTTGAGGGACCATATGGCGTTGCACCGCTCTGCTATACAGGCGGCCATTAGCTCGGGGTCTAGTGTCAACCTGTGGCCAGACACTTTTTACAGGCTGGCCACAACATATCTACTCTCCGCTACATTTTAATAGATCATGTTCTGCCCTTACGTAGAGCTTTTACAGTGTGAGTCACACTGGATATTTCATCTTGGTACCTTACATCCTCGGGGCTTAAATGACAACTTGGGCTTGCATTGCTTTTTATAATTTTATCAAGCTATTTTTTGCGATGTTATGACCATTCTGTCATTGAATAGACCCTAAATTAGTAGCTGCTGACACTCAGTATTTGTTATACAGCTATCAATAATTTGTGGCTCACACATGGCAAATAGCCTTACATGATAAGTTAATAAGTTATTTAGTTATGTTTTTGCCTAAGTAATCATTATGGTTTATCCTGGTGTGTTTGCCCGATAATGTACTGCCTCTGCTTTATTAACATATCCGAATGTAGCTATATGTAAAAAATTCATTCACAAAAAATGTTTTCACTTAAGTATGTAATTTATATGATGCTATTGAGCCTCTATGTAATATTGGCCGAGTTTGTTTCTCTGCCTTTATTTTCATGTGATTATTGTCTGCCAATTGTATCAGTGATATTGTACCATGTGTGGTATGTTCATTGCCTTCTACATGCTGTTTTTTTCACATTGTTTATTTTGGTAACTGTGGCAACGGGTCGCGCGGGTGACGTCATTGGTGGGCGCCGCCATGACGGACCCAGAAGCCGCAGCTGTGCACGCGGGAGTGGTTAAGGTAAAAGTAAGTGTCTTTTGTTTGTTCTTTATTATCCTGATGATGATGTATTAACATCGAAACGTTGATTTGCATATGCCTGCTGTCTTAGTCGTTTTTTGAAAGAGAGTGCCGCCGGTCCGTATATATATGGGTCTGGCTTACCATATTCTTCATGATAAGTGGTCTGTTCCATTGTGTGCTGGGATGGATCAGGTGATGTGTGTATTTCAACAATAAGAACATTAGCGCAAAGAATGTACCCATCTAATCAAAGGAGTTGAATGGATTTTGATGCTGTATTCCACCAAGCACGTTGCTATGTGAGGTAAATATGTTTGTGTGTATTATTAGAAGATGTGGAGGAGTGCCAGCATAGGAGAATACAGGGTTCTACCATTAGATCGAGACAATAGACAACCTTGTATATGACTTATTTTCTATCTGGTGGATCTGCCTAAATATTGGCTGTCATAGTCTCTAAAGAGAAATAGTCTATAAAGTTACTGAGTAGACTGCTAGATTAGCTACTGTGTGGAGAGACACCTCACGGTTGACTCCATGTTTAAATACTATAACTATGAGTGTCTAATTAAGAGTGAATGTTTAGAAATAAATAAGGACCATATAATAAGGTCATTAGAATAGAGGTTTAAGGAGTTTTACGCCATCATGACTCAGTGACAATTAGTCTATATAACAATAACTAATCCTCCTCCATGTCTGTTATATTTCCCTTTCTATGAGTACAATTATAATGAGATATGTACAGTATTAATTATACCCGAACAATAGGAATAGGGAAATATTAGTGTATTTCAATGTCTGCCTGATACTGTCATTATATGAGAACTGTGTGATCACACACTAAGGAACTGATATCAATATTCCACCCTAGGAGTACTATAATGATACTGTGTAAGCGGTAATTTGATACAATGTCAACTGAAGTCACCAATGTGAGCAAATGAAGCAGTAAGGATATAGGTCCTCATTCAGACCCGGTCACAAGCGCTGAGCGCTCGAGAGAAACTCTCTCGCTCCGGAGCTCACTACAAAAGGGCCAACTGCGATGTTGATCGACAGCTCAGCCCGTTTTGTAGGCGGGGGGGTGGTTTCTCAAACGGAGGCATTCTTTAAGGAACACTTTTTGGGGGATGGCCGCACTGACATCAGCAGTGATGTCAGAGGGGAGCTTCCTGCTCGATCAGAGCAGGAAGCTCCCTGGGGCTTGCAGCTGCCAAGTCCCAACATTAGAGTCTCAACGCAAGCCCCGATGGTCGCGATGGTCTTGACCATCGCAACCATCAACCTGGTCGGTCGCTAAAGCTGTGGGTGGTAACCCACAGCTTAGCTAGTGACCAGGAGGCCGCACTTAAAAATAGAATCGGCCGCCCTCATTCAGAACAAGCGCTCGCTACTTGCGAGCGCCTCTGAATGAGGGCCCTAATCTGTAACCAGGAGTGATTAATAAGTGCTCAAGGCACTGTGTGATATATACAGTATGAGAGGACAGGACTATTCCCGCTGGTTAATTAGTCAACATTACATTAGACCGCGGTATTTATATGGGTACACAATCCTGTATGTGGATACTCCTTGTGTGTTCATGAGAATTTATTTGTGCATAAAAACAGTGTAATAAAATTGTGAGAGTAAAGAGAGCATTATTAACTGACTAGGGACAAGAGGTATAATATAACAGACACTTTGGTAAATACACATTTTATTCAAATAATACCATAAAATGTAACCAAGAGATTGGATAATTATCTACTTGAGAGTTATGTGTGTGTAATATAGAGATTTTTATAATCACTTGCACATGTTATTTAAATTTATTGTTTTCTGGATATTTTGTTGCTATAATTTTAGAGGCTTTAATAAAAGTTATATATTATCTAGTGATGGGACACTGTTATGATAATAACACAAACCAATCTGTGAGTGCCCCATTATAGGAATACTTTGTGCTTATGCTCTTTTTGTTGTGATTGTTATTTATTCCTGGGTGCAACTCCTGTTATTAATTATATATAATGATTGTTTAGTATTGAAGTGGGAAGGATAAATTAAGAAGAACGGTCTGTGTGGATATAATCTTTTGCCTGTAAGGATGTGTGTATTTATCCTTCCTATGTAGAGGTTTACATAGGCATCCATTTTCTATGTGGGAGTAGAAATAAACTTTACAGTCAGTACAAATTACGTGGTCCATGTGGATAGGCCAACAGTAGAAAGTCCTCTCTGGTGCACTCTTTGTGTATTATTAATGTATGAAAACGGAACTTTTAATAATTTACATATATAAAATATATGTGGTACACCAATGTACAGTAAGCAAACAACTCCAATAATTTGAAGGGGTGTAGTTCCCAAATGTATAAAGGATAAAGCTCTATTGAAGCTGTATTCATATGAAGTGTATTCGTTAATGGTGACAAATAGGGTTATTCTCTCCTTGCATAGTTAGATTCCCTTTGCACTTACAATCATGTGGAACAAACTCTTTTAAGTAAATTAACCCATAATTGGTAAAAAAAACAAAAGTTGTGTACATCCATGTTCCCATTGAGCTAAAAAATGAAATGATAGAATAACAAATAGACAACACCATATAAATTATTATAAATGATTATGAATAACACAGAAAATACAAGTAATTGAGGCCTACAGATGTGTCCTTCTACATCTTTGCTCAAAGCGCGTTATTCTGGCCTCCCTGACGTGGCATGTCAGTACGCGTTATGGCATATACTGCACGTTATGTCATGGCATGGGGTAATGTATGCTGAAAAATAACACATGCCAGCCATGCAGTACACAAAATAACTGCTGTGTAGCGATTACTCCACAGATGAAAGCTACAGTACTGAATCAGGGACGAGCCCCTGGGTCCAGGATGGCCCTGCACCACACACCCTGGTATTGCTTATCTCTCAGGAGTACCACATTGGTGCAGGGGAATGGTGCTGTAAAAATGACTGGAGAATGGCCACCACGGCCATTTTCCTGTTGTTTGCGCATACACAATACAGGGAAAAATGCCCACCACGGCCATTTTCCCAGTGACCTGCGCATACTCTATAGGCTCTGGGTGCACTCTAGTGCCCAGAGTCTTTTAACTTTGGCTCTGGCCGCACACAGCTCAGTGTGCTGCCGGCCGCCAGACAGAGAGGAGGGAGCCCCTGTCGGAGGCTGCACACAGGCCCCCTCCTCTCTAGAAACGCCCCTGTACTGAATACAATACTATAGCAGTGCACAGTAATCTATGAGAGGCTGGCCAATCATGTTAAGGCAGTGTAAACAGTCACTTGTGCTTGAAATGATCACTTTGTGTCAAGACTACAGTAAACCACTATAGACATTATATTGTATTTACTACATGGTGTAAAGATGCCTGGTCATAAAGACAGAGCATTTCAGCTTCAATACTTTTAAAGTACTATAAATCCTTTTAAAGACTATGAACCGATATTAACATTGTACACATTCCCTGGTGTAAAGGCGCACTCGTTACATCAAATACACAACAGGTGCGGGTCTTGATATGGCTGGCATGTGTGGTGGAGTGGCTTACAAGGTCGGCCTGCCGGGTTTGAGACCCCCAAAGGAGCAATGGCATTTTTCTTTATAAATCTTCACTACAGGATTGAAAAAAATCACTTGGTGTGTGAGTTCTGTCATTTATAAAAATACATTCAGGTATATACCTGTGTTGGCCAGAAGACACACACCCAGCATTACATACAAAGATTGAACAATTGTTCAATTTTTGTAAGAAACTCTACTGAACTCAATACATTGCTCTCAACTTGACACCACCTGGCATTTCCGCTATACAGTAGATATTGTATTGTACAC
The DNA here is from genome assembly GCA_031769625.1 of Taudactylus pleione. Lineage (NCBI taxonomy): Eukaryota > Metazoa > Chordata > Amphibia > Anura > Myobatrachidae > Taudactylus > Taudactylus pleione. The sequence continues at coordinate 2,210,326 of JAUIMM010000317.1, read as the reverse complement.
ATTACAGGGCTGTACGTATGAAGCTCGGGAAGTTTTTCATAAAGAGAGATCATGTCAGATTCAAAAGTTTTAAAAAACAGTATCTACACTGCAATCTTCCCTTCCTCTCTGTGTTTGGCCACCTGTCCCTTTACCACCTCCCCCCACCATCAATCATTACTATTCAACACCACTGAACTCATTGTATCGCTCACCACCTCCCCCCACCATCACTTATTACTAATCAACCCCACTGAGCTCATTGTATCGCTCACCACCACCCCCCACCATCACTCATTACAATTCAATCCCACTGAGCTCATCATATCGCTCACCATAACTCATTACTATTCAACCCCACTGAGCTCATCATATTGCTCACCACCTCCCCCACCATCACTCATTACTATTCAACCCCACTGAGCTCATCATATCGCTCACCACCACCCCCCACCATCACTCATTACTATTCAACCCCACTGAGCTCATCATATCGCTCACCACCACCCCCCCACCATAACTCATTACTATTCAACCCCACTGAGCTCATCATATCGCTCACCACCTCCCCCCACCATCACTTATCACTATTCAACCCCACTGAGCTCATCATATCGCTCACCACCTCCCCCCACCATCACTCATTACTATTCAACCCCACTGAGCTCATCATATCGCTCACCACCACCCCCCCACCATCACTCATTACTATTCAACCCTACAGAGCTCATCATATCGCTCACCACCAAATACATGACAGGTGCAGGTCTTGTTTACGGCTGGTGTGTGGGGCTGAGTGGTTTAGGTTAGCGCCTTGCAGAGTGGGAGACCCAGGTTCGAGACTTGGAAGGAGACAGTGGCATTTTGTTCATAAATATTTTCTTTCTTTCTTTCTTTCTTTCTTTCTTTCTTTTCTTCACTACAGGATTAAAAATAAATCACTTGGTGTGTGAGTTCTTTCATTTATAAAGATACTTACAGGAATGTATCTGTGTTGGCCAGAAGACACACACCCAGAATTACATACAAAGACAGAGCAATTGTTCAGTATTCTTAAGAAACTCTACTGAACTCAAAACATTGCTCTCAATTTCTCACCACCTGGCATTTCTCCTATACAGTAAACATTGTACTGTGCACATTACAGGGCCATACGTAGAATGCTTGGGAAGTTTTTCATAAAGAGAGATCATGTCAGGTTTTGAACACCTGGTGTGAAGACGCTGTTAAACTGTCAGCTCCACAGAGGTGTCCTGATGTTGGTGACATCCTGACTATGTCTCATGTGTTCCTTTAGTATCAACAGGATGAGGAGATACAGTAAGGTTGAGCTCCTCCTTCTGGTGAGGCATAGAGACAGGCCTCTCACCAATAATGATGAGAAGTGGAGGGACTATGCTATGGCCCACTGTGACATTCTCATACATTTGGGTAGGGAGGCCCTGCTGCTTGTGTTATGCAGCTTATGTTTATAAACCATGTCCTTGTCCTTCAATGCTGTGTATTACTATTAACTCTTTTTCTTGTGTGCTTTTTTATGTACTGTGTAAGGTGCTGGGGAACCTTTGTGGTGCCATATAAATAAAGTACAATAATAATAATAATAATAATAATAATAATAATAATAATAATAATAATAATAATAATAATAATAATAATAAGGTCCTTACAAAGAAGGATGAGTGTCCTTATGAGAAGAGGTCAGGAGAGGCTGCAGAAGTGCTGGGCCAAGCTGTGAAGAGGTACAGTACAGTATTGTACATTATACTACTGTTTAATTATATACAGTATTCATGTACTGTATTTGTATTTGAGTTGTACTGTATTTTCCATGTGTGGTGATATCACATGCAATCAAGTCAGGGCAGGGTCACATATGATAGCAGCTTCCCCATTGTTGCATGTGATGCAACTTAATCAAAAGATCCTGCTTTGTATAATAGTATACTAATACTGTATATTGGTCAATTACTGTTGTTTATGTGTATTTTAAATATTTTTTGTTGGTTTACTGTGAGGTTACAGTAGTCTCTTTATTATTATTTTTTATTATCCTGTTGGAGGCAAAAAAAAATTGTATGGGCTGATTCACTTTCTTTTTTACCTGACAGTGTTACTTTTTCATGGGGAGGACTATTGTATGGCGTTTTATTTACATACTGTACAGTATAAACTATGTACTGTGCTGTAGCAGAAACACTACTTAACTGCTCTGTGGTTATTACACATATTAATTAAGGATATACAGTACTGTGCAATACAATAGTTTAATTAGTTTTTACAGAACATAGTTAGCACTGGCAGATAAGGCACTTGCTGCACCCTTCTCGGGAGGATCTGCAGGAAGACCTCAGCGGCAGTTACTGTACTTAGAGAACATTGTTTTTTGTGACTGTACTTCTCTTCATTTTGTACTGAAAAGTGAAGTACGTCTCTCCTATCCACCATCTAATGGCATACTTACTGTACAGTCTGATCTGTAATACGACAATTGGGGGTTAAGGTGAGGGGGGCTTTGTTTATTTTATTTTCCCTGGTGGTGGAAATGTGCTGCTCCTGATTGGCTGCTGTTCTGCAAACTGTGATTGGCTCACGACCGGCTCCATAGTTAAAATGCCGCAATGCAGATGCTCTTTTTCTCCGCCTGCCGCCCAGTGCGCTACTCGCCACTGCCACCTGGTTCCTTTCTCAGGTACTTCTGTTGACCCTGTCTTCTGCCCCCACTAGAGTCAAGATAGCATTCGCTGCACTGCCCCCAGTCCAGCCAGCCTGATCTCCCCCCCAGTTTAGCCAGCCATGCTGCCTTCCCTGCCCCTACTCAAGTCCAGCCAGCTTTCCATAAGCCATCTCCATCCCAGCTATCCTTCCTTCCCTGACCATCCCCCAGTGCAGCCAGCCTTCCTTCCCTGCCCACCCCCCCACCAGTGCAGCCAGCTTTCCTTCCCCACCCACCCTCCCCCAGTGCAGACAGAATTCCTTCCCTGCCCTCCCCCCAGTCTAGCAAGCCATCCTTCCCTGCCTACCCCACCAGTTCATCCAGCCTTCACTGCACTCCCTCCTCCTTCTAGTCCAGCCAGCCTGTCTTCCCTGTCCTAGTCTAGCCGGTCTTCCCTGTGGCACCCCTATGTCTAGCCAGCCTGCCTGCCTTCTCTGCCCTGCCTCTCCCCTAGTCCAGCCGGCCTTCCCTGCCTCCAACTGGTGGGGTTTCCCTAATTTTTATATGAATCTTTGGTGTGACTATGAGAGTGACCATATATAATTTATTACTGTCTAACATGTTCAACATTTCATCCTCCCTCATTTCCTGATTCTAATGTCTCATATAGAGTCTCATCTGTCACATTTTCATGTTTTCTATAAGTCGATATTCACAACTTGTGGTTCCTGCTCTATTTGCCTGTAAACCCCTAAGTCTCTTAAAACATTGTACACAAATTGGGCAACACTTTAACCCTATGAATATTTTGCCTAAAATAAGTATGCCAAACATTTCTGTAATTCTTCAACCTTATTCAAATGTCCAATAATTTCTGACTTATTGTCTATATATGTAAAACATTCTTGACCTACTACAACACATGTACCACCTAAAGATGCCAACAATTGGTCCAGTACCATTATATTCTATATTATTCAATCAAATTAGATGCAGATTAGATCTTATCCTGATGCAAAACAGGATGAATCCAGAGCCAATGAATTATATGAATACACAAGTTAGGCAATAAAGCACATATGTAATGAGCTACATTGATCTGTCCTTCTCTTTGTTTATACACGAAGTGAATGAGCAGATTCACATTAATTAACTTGATGTAAACATTAGACAACAAAAAACACAATCCTATTGGGAAACACAATGTACTGTAGATGTTTCATAGTGATAACTGATCCTGTAATATGCAAAGCAACAATAAACATAAAGTAGTTTGATAATAGAAGCTTGATGCCTTCTCTCCTGTTCTGTGATCTGTAGGTGGACAACAGATAGTAAGATTGTTTTTATTAGATCTTTATTAATCCATGATATCCTATATACTCCTTTTATAGTACTACATACTTTTTTTTACATGTCTCTATTAGAAAAGCTTTATTTGGAAACTCATTGAGAATGTCTTCTGGAAATGCTCAGTCATAGTGCTGGCCTCAGCCTGATTGAGATGCTATAACATGACCTGAAGCCGTTCACATCAGACATCCCAAGAATATTGCTCAGCTGAATTGTAAGGAGGAAAGGTGCAAAATTCCTACTGACCAGTGTGCAAGATTAATTCACAGCCATACAGGCTTGCCTACCCTCCCGATTTGGCCGGGAGCCTCCCTATTATCAGGTGCCGCTCCTGGCCCCCCGGGAAGGCAGGCAAGGCTCCCACAAGCTGCCATCCCTCCCTTATCCCCCGCAGTTGCTAGCAAAACTCCCGCAGCGGGGAGGCCCGGTGACACGATTCGCACTGAATAGCGTCATCATGGCCCCACCGCCCGCTTTACAATGCCGTTTACTCCGGCATTGTGAAGAGGGGGCCGAGCCGCGATGACGCGATCTCGCGGCCACGCCCCCGACCCACACTGGTCATGCCCCCACAACTGCATTAGCTTGCGGCCACGCCCCCCGCTATAAGCTGACATTCAGCCCCCTCCCGGAAGGAGGGAGCTGAATGTCGGCAAGTATGCAGCCATAGGGAACATTGGGTGAGATAATTGCTGCCAAATGAGGGGCTACCAGTTATTAAATTCAAGGGGTCACATACTTTAATTTGACCTCCCTGCACTGTAAATGATTACATGGTGCAAACAAAAAAAACCATCACATTATACTATATAATTGTTTGCCTGCTATTAGTTGAGACAGAAGTGTCTGTATATTCTTGTGGCCTATATAACAATCACATCACAGAACTTGTGGGAGGGCAGGCCTGCCAAGAGCCGTGGCGGGCCCCGGTAATCGGGGGGCGTGGCATAATCGCAGGAGGCGTGGCCACGCCCCCTTGCCCGAAAAAAAAAAAAAAGATTTGCAGCGCTGCTTCATGGCGCTGCATGCTGGGGAGAGGGGGCCCTCTGAGCCTCCTCAGCCTGGCGCAAAGCCAGGGGGGGCGCGATCAGTGTGATCGCTCCCCTGCCCAGGCATAGGAGACTGCTGCGGCTGCTGCTCAGCAGCCACGAGCAGTCTCCAACTGTGAGGGGGAGGGGAGTGGCGCCGGACCCGGGCCCCCACCGGGCCCCTCAGGAAGCCCGGGTAATCTGTACCCGCTCCCCCCCTCTCAGCGCCCCTGCAGGAGGGGCTGCATTATTCAGAACAAAGTGGCCCAGAGATAATCTTCAGGTCCTATATGTTATGTGGCGCATCCTATCGCCATGGTGACCCTGAGCTAATGCCATGGGCTACGCCTTTTATATCATGAAGTGTATGCAGCTGATCATGTGACACAGGGGAGTGAGACAAGGGAGTCAGTCAGGTCCATTTATAACCTGGTCTCACTAAAGGTGCCTACAGTCAGTACAATATTTGAAATGATTTAGCATTTTTCACCCTATTGGAATGACAAATCGTTTAAAATCTGCTGTGTGTAGGCATGATGAGTGATTTAATGAAAGACAAATGATTTGTTGTCACTTTTCCTGGACCTGCATTGTGAGGATGTTTGCTGCCAAATGACTTCAGTTGTTAACAACCCATCTATATAGTCGGATCCTTTGTACAATCGTTCCATGTGTATGCACAATATCATTTGTCCGGGAGTTCAAGGGAAATCATTAATGAGATCGTATCCTTGCCTATATTCTTCCATGTGTAGGAGGGCCTTTACTCCTCTGTGCTGCTGACCTTCCTTGTCATGTGACTGTAGCTCCTGTACTTGTAGCCTGCCTTAGTACTTTGTTTGCTGTAAGGATTAAATTGTCTTTAGTTATCCACAGACCTCTGCATTTTTTACAGGATTTCCTTGTCTACTACCACACATCTCTGCTAGTGACATACCACATCTTCAGTCACAGACTTCTGCATGTTCACCAGATTCCTTGTCTACTACCACACATCATGGCAAGGGAAACAGTTTGCCTCCTTTTCAATTACAAAGATCTGCATGTTAACTGGATTCCCTTGTCTGTGTCCACTCACCTCTACAAATGTAATAGATTGCCTCATCTCCCTGCCACTAACTTCTGCTGATTGATTGAACCTGTTATAACATTGCTAAACTTATTACTGCACTGAAAACTGGTGAGATAATGTTTATATACATTCATTGTATACTGGTTGTGTTCTGTCTAAATAATAAAATTAGAACTGTTTCTAATAGGACTGAAGTTCTGCTACTGTATGTCACCCATTATGGATGCACATATTTATGCAAGTACTCCACACATCAATACTTATCCTTGAGCAAGATATCTTACAGTGTACATCAACTCTATATTTCATATATACATTTTTACTTTTATATTTAATTGTAATATTTATATTGTCATTGTTTTTTCCCTTATAGGTTAAGATAGATGTAAATAGACCATGGAAATGTTAATTTTCACTGAGTTTATTGTACAGGAGACAAACAATTTGATCAACAAAGTGATATTAGTTTTAATTGCAGTTAATATGATGAAACCATATATACATTATTTAGTGTTATGAGGATACACATTTATTTCAATGAGGTTTTTTATAAGAATATGAAGATAGAGTTAATGTTCCACAGTTTTGTCTGTATTTATTTATTACAAGTTATTTATATAGTGCACACATATTCCGCAGCGCTTTACAGATAATTTTTGCCCAATCACATAAGCCCCTGCCCTAGTGGAGCTTACATCTATGTTCCTTACCACATGTACACTCATATACACACTAGGGTAAAAAAAATTTGTTGGAGCCAATTTTCCTACCTGCATATTTTTGGACTTTGGGAGAAAACCGAAGTAACCAGGGAAAACCCACGCAATCACCTGAAGAATATACAAACTCCACACAGTTAGGGCCATGGTGTGAATCTAACCCAAGACCTCAGTGCTGTGAGCCAGTAATGCTAACCATTACACTATCCATGCTGCTCTGTATTCAGTTTGTAATTCAAAAAATTAGCCATACAAATTAATTTTGTGGGATAAATTGGGCACCATGTCTGAAGACACCTATCATATCCGAGTATGCTCAAATGTCAATAGTTTAAAAGTACAATTATAAAGGTGGAAATTAGAGGTGTTAGTATGCAACTTTGCCGAGTACTATTAGATATGGAGAACATGGAGGGTAGGGCCATTCAATATGACTGTCATTGATGAATTGTGACAAAATGCAGTTACCTATTCTATCTAAACATTTCCTATAAAATGCCATAATATAAGGTTTGAATCATTATTGATAATGACATTTGATTGAGCACTGAGAGATCACTTTAGCAGGGCAGACCCGGGGTTCAGTGTGAATAGGGCTTTATTTAGATTTAGTTTCAACAACAAACACAAAATGCTTATACAGGTTGAGTCTCCAATATCCAAAATGCTTGGGACCAGGGGTATTTTGGATAATGGAATAGTCCGTATGTTGGAATATTTGCATATCATAATGAAATATCTTGGGAATGGGACCCAAATATACACACAGAATGCATTAATGTGTTATATACACCTTATACACACAGCATTCAGGTAATTTTATACAATATTTTCAATAATTTTGGGGCTCAAACAAAGTTTGTGTACATACATAAAATTCAGTTATATTTCATATACACCCTATACACACAGCCTGTAGGTAATTTTATACAATATTTGTAATAATTTCTGCCTTAGACAAAGTTTGTGTACATTGAACCATCAAAAATTAAAGGTTTCATTATCTCAGTCAAGCCAAAAAAATTCCATATTTCGGAATACTTGGATATGGGAGACTCAACCTGTATAATAAAAAAAACCTCCAACACTGAATTTACTCAATTAATTTATAATTTGAAGTAATTTAATTGAAATAACATTCAATATACACTATCAACATTGCATTTCTCCAAATTAAAATGAGTACAAAATATATAATCCACTAAAAAAAATAATCACATTACTAAGTATATATCAGTGCTCACATTAACATTATCATTTTTCGTGAACAGTTATATTTATTTAATTTGGCCAATGCTGTAAGGACAATGGAACATAAAATGTCCATAATTGTGAACAGGTCATACAACAAGTTTCTTCATTTAGTCCAAATTAATTCCTTTTAAATTGGTGTTTATAGATCCATTTGGTTAACTGACTCATTAATAAATTATTCACCTTGAATATTACCATGAATCAATTCAATAATTTCAAAGTGCAGTCAATTAAAATTCCACTGTGTTTAAAGCCAAACTTAAATTTTCTATAAAGAAGGGGAAGGTGGTGGGGGCTATAATTATTTAACATGTTAGATCTATTACTACAAATAATTAAGCAAGTCTAGGAAATGTTGTGATGTGTCCTAATTTGCAGGTATGACCATGTTTGTTAATAGTACAGTGTTAGTACATTATAATGTTTCATTGTTGAATTATTTACATTTCCGTCTTTGCCATAAAAAATTTTATATCTGTAATGTAGTATAAAATATGTAATATTACTGTCCTTTTTGTGATAGTTTCCAATAATTCTGGGAAATTGAGCTGTTTTGCCAGTGCAGTTTAAATTACATTGTGATAATTCAATATATCTCTGGTTCAGTCATAACTGTTTATTTTGTGTGTAATATATCCTACATCCTACTCAAAGAAGCTATTGAATGAACTCTAATGAATATTATCTATTATAACTCCTAACTAAAATAAATTACATCATAGATCACTGTCAAATTTTATATCTGAGGATTAGGTTCTTTGAGCCCAAAGAAAATTCCAGCAGAAAAACTCCTACTCAATGCTGCAGGACACATGATTTCATTTACAAATAATTTAAAACCTAATTTTATTTTATTAACATGAAGATAGAAACATTATGTAAGGATATATTTTATTTTATACTGTATATTTCAAGACATTTTTAATTTTCTTCACAAGACTATATAATAGTAGTTGATTAATTTAAACTAAAAAACATTGTTTACATTTATGAAAAACTTTTCACTAATAATTGTCTTTTACTGTTCATTTCAGGTATGATTAGAATATTGTAGCATTTAGGAAAAAATATACAGCTCAATATTCCAATACCTGAAGCCAATATAGCAAAAATCTCTACAGTGACCATGTGTTTCCCCTTACTGCTCAGATAGGCTGGGATAGCACAGACCCAAACACTGCAGAACATCAGCATGCTGAATGTGATATATTTGGCTTCATTAAAGATGTCAGGTAATGTCCTTACCATGAATGCTAGACCAAAGCTCAAAGCTGCCAGGAACCCCATGTAACCCAATATGAAATAAAATGCAAGGATAGAACCCTCATTGCATTGAATTATTATAATCCCAGGAAATGTATTCTTGTCATACTCTTGAAAGGGAGGAGAAATTGATAACCAAATAGCACTGGTGAGAACTTGAACAGATGAGCAGATCAACACTACAGAATATGGCAATTTAACACCCAGCCATTTTCTCCAGTAGCTTCCAGGTTTAGTGGCTTTGAAAGCAATGCAAACCATGATAGTCTTGGCGAGGATAGAAGACACAGCCACGGTGAATAGTATTCCAAAGGAGGTTTGACGTATCATGCAGGTGATGTCCACAGGACGACCGATGAACAGAAATACACAGAGGTGGCTCAGATTGAGGGAGATGAGAAGAATGAAACTAAGGTTTCTATTATTGGCTTTTACTATGGGAGTGTCCCGGAATGAAACAAACAGTCCAATTATAAAGAGAGTTAAGAGAAAAAATAGGACAGATATTGAAGAAAAAACTGTAGCTATTGGGTCCTTCTTGTATGCTAGAAATTCTAATATCCTTGGAATACACTTATCTTTGTACTCATTAGGCCAATCATCTTCAGGGCATTTCTGACAATTTTCTCGCTGACTAAAAATTTAATTGAGAAAATATTTGTTATAATAATATATACAGTATTACCACATTGTCCAATCTATCGCTATAGTTATGTCAATAAGCAGTCTCGAGATAGATTTGACTTTGTATCAACAAATTTCTGATTGTACTAAAATGATTAGCATAATTTTTTAAGTAAAACTTCTTAAAACTTGGAATACTTATTTGCCATAATTAATAGGATCTTACAGCTGAAAGCTTCAGCTTTAAAAAAAATATGTAAATGGTTAAAGTAATTGTGACCAATGTCATAGAAACTTTGGTTGGACAATAAAAAAAAAAGATCATATATGCCTAACTAGCCTGGCTTTCTGTGTGCTTGGTTTTTGATAATTAAACAGTCAAAATGATGCACTTTTATTATATTAGATCAGGGGTCAGTTTGCTCCACTGTTTATCTACTATATTCTTCTAATAAAGAACAAGTTCCAATTCAGATACTGGTCCCTAACTGTGACACACACAATATGTCCAAAACAGATTGTCACACATACCTCTTACAAAGGAAATGACAGAGACTTAAACATGATTTTATTACTGATGTTTCTCTATTCTATTTTGTATACACCGAAGATATGTATTAACCTCCCAAATTTTGATTCACAGCAATTAAATACATTTTGACTCTTAATACTCACATGTTTCCATGTATTACCATGAAATAAGATATTTCCAGGCAGAAAGCATGCCCATATCAGACTGCTTAGTAAAATATATATTAAAAAAAAAAACATTTTTCCTGGTACAACAACCTACATGCTGGAAGTGTACAAAAAGTTATGAAAATAAATTTTGTATTTGCAGATTTATGTTACAGATGTGTTCTTATTCTGTCCTCACGATATGCTTCCCTTTGGTCTATATAATTAGACAGACAGCATAAGACCCTCCTACTATTCAATAATTCAGTCTGGATTTGAAGATCTGAAGAATTGTTTTTATTGTAGTAATAGGAGGAAATAATGAATGGTAAAACTGAAATTAAAACTGTAGTTAAAAACATACATAAGTACAGTGGAAAAATTTGCTAACTATATAACACATGACCATAACATGATAGTGAGCTGACAGCAGATCTTACCTTCAATCTGTGCAGGGGAGAGGAATTAATGTACCTGTTTGCAGTAGATCATTTGAAAAACTAAGATGAAAGCCTACACTATCTTCTACCCAGGGTGTACTCATGCCAAGTAGCCCCTCTCGATGTGTTAGGCCCCATGTGACTCAACACAAAGAAGCAACAAAATGCTAGTGTACTGTTATGAGCTGCCACAATGGCTCATCTCATTACCAGGTCCTGTCCATTACCAGGTGGCTGGGAAGCTGCATCACACAGGCTGTACAGGCTGATGGTCCCAACTTTCTATAAGCAATGGGGACTCAGAAGGATGCAGGGAATCTTGGTCCCCACTGTTACCTAGCAGCAGTGATACTGTATGAGACATGCAGCTGATTAGCTGCATTCAGTTTTTCATTAGGCTGGCTCTCATTGGTCCCTCTCTCTGTTAAAAGGCAGCCAGCCATGCACCTCTTTTTCAGTTAGCGCTTCTTGCTAGAGCTACCTTGCTTGCCCTGGTGTCTATTCAGTGTTATTGAATTCCTCTGTCACTATGTACTTAGATGGCATGACCTATGGTCTCATTCTTCCTGCAAATATCTATTGCTAAGTAGCACTATACTCACCTTTGGAAATATGATATTGTTGTTTGCTATCACCTGTTTTAGTCTATAGTTATTTAGTTCCTGCTGTGACTATTTATGGATTATTTTGAACCATTCAGTCCTTTGGTAATGCAAGTGGTTTTCTACTGTTCCAGCCTCTATTATTATGTGATCTCCTCTCATTTTCTATAAACCTCTACTACTCTGAGTTTAAGACCTAGCGGCATCTTAGTACCCATGAGAGTATTTTTCTCTAAGTAAATAAAGGCAGTTGTTATAAGACCTTAGCACATTGTTCTATTGGTCTTGTGCAAAATAGGTAGGTCTTTAATAACATGTACACGCATCAATGAGGTATGTGACATTTGAACATCTGTGTGCATCTGCACAATGCAGTAACGAGTGAGTTTCTGGAAAGTGTGCCCAATATTTTAATGAAGCAATAATTAAACCGTCATATCAGTCTGGTTTGGCCTTAATAAAATGCTTGCCCATTTAAAATATGGGCCAGACTCATTGGGATCTCACCAATGCCTGCAATTTTCAGGCTAGTACATTTACCATTGAATACATGTATAAGTCTTCCAATACCAGCAGTTTCAACTTTTAATCACTCCATGTTTTGTTTCATCTGTGATTTTGAACATTTGTAAAATTAAGTCCTGTGCAATTAAAGTAACAGCCTTGTATCTCTAGTACACTGTGAGCAGCTTTTCACTTAATCTGTGATGTGACTAAGATGCAAAATTTTAAGGAAAATACAGTATGCTATTTCTTGCAGAACATCTCAGTCTTGCCTGGGGCATCTCACACCGTATGATGTATGCCCAGTAAGTGAGGATACATCAATATAGAATCTTAATACTACTGACATCGATTATGTCCTATAACATATAATGGTGCACACAATAAAATAAATTAGAGATGTGTGTGCTTGGATTGCTGAAATCTTAAAACTCATGAATTTGGGGTTCCAAGTGGGTCCAAGACCAGGCTCGGTTCTTACTGCTAAGTTTAGATCTCAAAACAAGGTAAAACTTAATGTTCCTGGAAATGTCAGATTTCACATGTTTTGGATTGTATATAAGAAGTCCTCCCTCTTGATCAGGCACAATTTCACACAGTAGATTGTAGAGAGAGGGTGTGGACTTTAGGTGCTCATTGAAAAATACCATTAGGATGCTATAGTGGGTAGGAAGGGTGACTTTAGGAATCTTTCTATGTGTGTTTGTCAGATATGGTAGCTACACTTTGCAATCCAGTGGTCTCTGAACAGGCTACTGTATGATGATGTGAATAAGCTCTTGTGTATAATTGTTTGTTAAAAAGTGTACTTGCCCTTTTATTTTCAGTATCGTACTTTTTGCCATGTCAGTTTACATCTATCTACTTTGAAACACTGTCCTTTATCTCAGCTCTCTTGCATAGCCTCACATCCTCTATCTGCTTACATTCTGCATTAATTTTCATATTCTGCACACATCTGAACCCCACTTTTAATCCTCCCTATAACAATCTTGTTAATCTGCATACATATTGATACACTGTTTTTTGATACATCACTGTTTTTTTTTTCACTTGCATTCCTACAAATCTCTTGCACTCATACCTCATTTACATTTCCAAATTTCATTCCTCTTGTTTACCTATAAACACCATGACAAGGTTTTCGTCAACTCCCTCCTTCACTCAGTCTCTACCTAATCCTCTATTCTGCCCCCTGCTTCCACCTTTATCCTTTCCTCCTTATCTCTTCCACCTCCTCCTTCCCTTCTCCCCCCTCCTCTGTCTGCTTACTCTTCACTCCTCTCCCTTTACTCCACTTTCTTCCTGTTCTACCCCCCCTCTGTCCTACTACCCTACCACCAAACCCTCCTCCTACACTCCTCTCCCTGTCACTTCACCCCACTGCCATCCACATCTCTCTCCCTACCCACCTCCTACATATTCCCTTTCTAGCTCAGGTGCCTGCACCATCACTAAACTCGCTTCATATCGGTCCTCCAAATTAAGCTTACCTCCACGTTACAGCAACCCGGATAATCTTATTCACATCTCCCCCACAAATGCTTTCTCTCTATCCTGTGCCCTCTGGAATGCCAGGTCAATCTGTTATAAACTGGTCCCCACCTATGACCTTTTTATCTCCAACTCTCTGAATCTCCTAGCCATCACTGAAACTTGTATCTCACCCTCTGACACCACCTCTCCTGCTGCTCTATCCTCTGGGGGCCTCGCCTTCTCCCACACCCCCCGGCCTGGGGGTCGCCATGGTGGTGGTGTTGGGATCCTTCTAGCCACCAGTTACTCCTACCAGCTAATACCCTCTGAACCATCCCTTACATTCCCCACATTTGAGGTTCATGCTATACGCCTCTTCCAACCAGTAAACCTCAGAGTAGCTGTCATTTACCATCCCCCTGGCTCTCCCTCCAAATTCCTTGACAACTTCGCTTCCTGGCTCCCTCACTTTCTCTCCTCAGACCTTCCCTCCATTATCCTAGGTGACTTTAATATTCCTATTGGCATTCCCACAGAATCCTCTGCAGCTAAACTCCTTACCCTCACCTCTTCATTTGGTCTCGCCCAATGGACCTCCTCACCCTCCCATTTGAGTGGGCACTCACTTGACCTGGTCTTTACGCACCGTTGTGATATTTCTGATTACTCCAATTGCCCATTCCCCCTCTCTGACCATCACCTTCTCTCTTTTAACCTATCCCTCTCTCCTTCCCCTCCTCTAACTCCTAAAGCTACAATTACTAAGCGTAATATTGAGGCTATTGACACTGTTGCCTTTTCCTCCCTGCTGGACTCTCTTCTCTCCCCTATCATTTCTTTCTCCTGTCCAGAAAAAGCTACTTCCCTGTACAATTCCTCCCTTACTTCTGCTCTTGATTCTGTTGCTCCAGCAATAACCACTCACCCTCGCAGATCCACACCACAACCCTGGCATTCCAAATGCACCAGATACCTACAAAAGTGTTCAAGAATTGCAGAGCGTCAGTGGAGAAAGTCATGCTCTAAGGCTGACTTCCTCCATTTCAAATTTATTCTCTCTTCCTACAGTGCTGCCTTGTCTCTCTCCAAACAAACATATTTCAAGAACCTCATCTCCTCCCAGTCCTCAAACCGCCGGCGTCTCTTTGCCACTTTCAACTCCCTACTCTGCCCTTCCCCTCCTTGCCTTCCCTCCTCGCTCTCTGCCCTCGACTTTGCCACCTACTTTACATCTAAAATTGACTCCATACGTGAGGACATCATATCCCATCTGACCCTCAGCACTCCTCCCCCTCCATGCCCTTACCACCCCTCCCCTACTGTCTCACCAACTATGACATCCTTCTCCCCTGTTTCTGGAGAGGAAGTCATGGCCCTCATCCGGTCCTCCCCCCCTTCCACCTCCACTCTTGACCCTATCCCTTCCCGTCTCCTCTCCCACCTGTCTCCTTCTGCCTGTTCCCATCTGGCTCACCTCCTTAATCTCTCCCTATCATCTGGCACTGTCCCTTCTGCATTCAAACATGCTCTTGTCTCCCCCATTCTTAAAAAACCTACCCTTGATCCTAACATATTTTCCAACCACCGACCCATCTCTCTTCTCCCTTTTGCTTCCAAACTCCTTGAGCATATTGTCTACAACCCCCTTACCACCTTTCTTTCTTCCCACTCCCTCCATGACTCATTTCAATCTGGCTTCCGATCTCTCCACTCCACTGAAACTGCCCTCACGAAAGTCAGCAACGACCTCCTTGCTGCCAAATCCATGGGCCACTACTCTCTGCTCATTCTCCTTGACCTCTCTGCTGCATTTGACACTGTAGACCACCCTCTCCTCCTGCAAATCCTTTACTCTCTCGGTCTTCATGACACTGCCCTCTCCTGGCTTTCCTCCTACCTCTCTGATCGTTCCTTCACTGTGTCCTCTCATGACTCCTCTTCCCCTCCACTTCCACTAAAGGTAGGAGTTCCCCAAGGTTCTGTTCTTGGACCTCTCCTTTTCTCCCTATATACATCCTCTTTGGGTGAACTCATTAACTCCTTTGACCTCCAATATCATCTCTATGCAGATGATACTCAAATTTACCTTTCCACCCCTGAGCTCACCCCGGAGCTCCTTAACCGTATCTCCAACTGTCTCTCTGCTGTCTCTTTGTGGATGTCCCAGCGCTTTCTTAAACTTAACATGTGTAAGACTGAGCTGATCATCTTCCCACCCTCTTCCACTACATCACTTTCCACAATTTCATTATCTATTGATGGCACAACTATCTCCTCTAGCCCCAAAGTGCGCTGTCTTGGAGTTATCCTAGACTCCTCCCTCTCGTTTAAACCGCACATTCAGCACCTCTCGCAGTCCTGCCGTTTTCACCTAAAAAATATCTCCAGGATAAGACCCTTCCTCACCCAGGATGCCACTAAAACCCTCATCCACTCACTGGTCATATCCAGATTGGACTACTGTAACCTTCTCCTAGCTGGCCTCCCAGTCTCTCACCTCTCTCCACTACAATCAGTTCTTAATGCTGCTGCTCGGCTCATCTTCCTCTCCAGACGTTCTACATCTGCTTCCCCTCTCCTCCAAGCCCTACACTGGCTCCCCTTCCCCTTCAGATGCCAATTCAAAGTTCTTACATTCGCCTACAAAGCCCTCACCAAATCCTCTCCTGCATACATTTCTGACCTTCTCTCCCTTCACACTCCCGCCCGCCCACTTCGCTCAACTAATGCATGCCGCCTCTCTTGCCAACTGATTACTTCCTCCCACTCCCGCATCCGAGATTTTGCCCGTGCTGCTCCCTACCTTTGGAATGCTCTCCCTCTCCACATCAGACTCTCCACCTCTCTACAAATCTTCAAACGGGCTCTCAAGACCCACTACTTCATCAAGGCCTTCCAGCACTCATCCTAACCCACCTCATGCTCTTTCCTTCCCATCTTCCCCTTCTGTGTCACGCCTGTCTGTCTGCCCCTCCCCTTAGAATGTAAGCTCTCACGAGCAGGGACCTCTTCCTTCATGTGCTTCTCTTTACATTTTCTTCTACTCTCTACTCCCCATTAGGGCACCTAACACGGGACCGCCAATTCCCGGCAGCTTATTGTGAGTGCTTTAATCACTATTTCAGCAATGTATATAAGTTGTGTCCTTGTCCTGTACTGTAATGTACTGTATGTTTCTTGTTTCTTGTTCACCCATTAGTTGTATGTACTATGTAAGGCGCTGCGGAACACTTGTGGCGCCATATAAATAAAGGATAATAATAATAATAATAAATAACAAGTAAATATATCTAGTCTCTAACTAAATTGAAGTACATTATATATTGTCACTGTATAAGGGCAAAGACTGTGATTTGAAGATTTTCCAAAAAAATACTGTGTTGTCTTTGTATACCCCAAACAAGAAAAAAAAATTGTCTGAAAAAAAAACTCCCTGCAGTCTTTTTCTAATTCAATTTAAATTTGTTTTTAGGAAGTGTTTTTGAGGTGCAACATATATTGTTCTTACTGTGTGTGGTGGTATCCTCGTATCTTTACTCCAAAATAATTATTGCAAAAAAGTGATTTTCTTATCCTGGTGTGCAAAAAAAAATTGAAAGTGTTTTATAAACAAATTTAAAAATGTGTGTAGTGTCTTTAAGATGCAGCATACTTTACTGTACTTAGTGAGTGTTGTCATCAGCTGCACGCCAAAAATCCTAAGTGGAAAAAAATTATATTTTATGAGCACCGCACTGAAACTTATTATGTTCCATCACCACACTGCAAATTATTATGTTCCTTTATTATGTGGCCATATATTGGGCAATTATATGCCCCAGATTATTATTTTTAAGGATGAGTTTGTAGCACGGTGCTCCCTGGGTGGTATGGCTGGACTGCATTGGTGTGGCACACTAGAACACTCCATTTAGCACTTTCTTAACACTTATTTTTCTACTAATACTACTTTTTTGGCATTTTAATTACACCCTTCACCTGTGTGTCACCCTTTAAAACATAGCTTTTGAATTATTAATATTATTATTCACACTTACTAACACCTTAGTCTTTCACTGGTGTGCTGCCCTGGCGTGGCTCACCTTTGCTGGCTTTTTGGGGTTCTGCACCCCAGACTTTAACTTAGATGTAGGATCCTCCATTAATCAGAGAAGCCATGATGTGGCCTGGAGGCTTAGCCATATTTTTGCATATGTATTCAACTGATATCTCTGAATTATCTACCACCATGTAGTTTTTCACATCTTATTGCTGATATCATTCAGTATGCTGGGGGATACCCTTTGCTGTTTCTTCTATAAACTAACCCCTCCCTTTCATGCACCTACGTGTTACTAAAGTGATTCAGCAGCTACCAATATACATTGCAGCTCTATCTTAGATTCCAAAGAAGAAGAATCCTATAGTGCTATGGCTGCTGCTGCTTCTGGGAGTGAAATTTTATCACTGTGAAACAAGCTTTTTGAAGAGAAACCAAGTATGGTAGCTACCATTTTGTTGTACAGTGGTCACGGTAGCCATGGCAGCTACTTCAACATTAGACCTGTATCCAATATCCACCATCAATGCATCTACTTCAAGTAGTTGATGTCATGTATACTGGCTACCAAGCTTCATCTCCATTACATTTTACCAGAACAACAATTCCTCACCTGTACAGGGATGTTAAAAATATTCTTGGCCGAAGAAATGGCACTGTACCGACCTTTCCACTTAACTACAGTTATGTGGACAAGCAGTACTGGTCAACCTAAAGATTACATGACTGTGACAGCCCACTGGGTTGGTGTATCACTTTTTAGAAGCAGCAGTATCTAACACAATGCCAGCTCATTCATAGATAGACTATCAGGTATACTTTTATAAATCTATTAGAAAAACTCAGGGATTTGATAGCAGATTTGGTTGCCAGGTTTAGTAATTTCCAATAATACAAGTAATATAGTTGGGGCATTACAACTGGATATTTTGAATATGTGCCATTTTCTGCACACACAATAAACTTGGCAGTTCAGAATTTTTTAAAAACTGACAGGTGCATGCTGGTCATGCTGACTGTAGCCTGAAAAATTTCTGGTCATTTTTGGCATTCAGTGACCACATTTAAAAGATTGCCACCAGTTGAAAAAAGAGGTAGTGACTAGTTGGAATTTTATATGCTCCAGTGACTGGAGGAACAGCAATAAGCCATTCAAGCATACATAACAAACCATAAAATGAGGAGAGGAAAAACATTTACCTTAGTCCATTAAATTGAAGAATACTCTCCATTTTATGCAAACTATTGAAACCAAGTGAAATTGTCACCATTTAAGTCAGTTCAGACACTCTCAGCCTGAGTCAGGTCATTCTCATAATTAAACTTCTGAAAAAGCAGCTAAATCATCTTGAAGGAGAAGAGAAAAAAAATAATTTTGGACTTTTTTGGTGTGACCAGACCAAAATGTTTGTAACATTGTGCAATTGGATTAGCACTTTTTGGCAACCATGCTTGATCTTAGATTCTAGTCATACTGTATGTAATCTATTTCTTTCCAACTGACATGGATCTTAAGATATGCATAGAACTCCTGGTGAGAAAGTTGTCAGCTCAAGTGGCACATGCCATGATGATGTCTCCTGCTTCAGTTTCTCCTGCAAATGCTGCTGCCAAAAAAAACTGACTTTGTCCAAGAGATCCACTGGTAATGAAGATAAAATATCTCAGAGCACCAGAGTGAAACATTGTGAAATATGGTTAGGTTTAAAATAATTGCTCAGAAATATTGACACCTCTACCATGACTCAATCAGTATACAGTAACCATCAAAAGAATGGTGGAGGATTATTTTAATGAAAATGTTCAAATTACAAATCACACAGTCCCTTTGAATACTGGGAGGAATAAAAGGTAATTTGGAGCCCCCTGTACAAACTAGTTTTGGTTTACTACATATAAAGAGTAGTTTATTCAATTCATATAAGCAACAGGGTATAAGCAACCAAGTGATAGGTGCCCTTGTGGGGAGTAAGGAATACATAAGTAAGGAGATGCACATAAGGGAAGAGTGTCCTGCTCATGAGAGCTAACATTCTAAAAGGGAATGGCAGAAAAATAGGTGTGACAGAGGAGAGAGGTCAGAGGAGGGAGAATGGTAGATCTGAGTTTCATTAGCATAGAGATGATATTGTAAGTCAAAATAGCTGATGAGTATAGGACATTTAGAGGGGGAACAGGGGATGTCCAAGAACAGAACCTTGGGAAACACCTACTTTTATTGCACATGGGGGGATGAGGAGTCATGAGAGGAGACAGAAGAAAGAACAGTCAGAGACCAATGATAGTTATTACTGTTATTAATGAATTCTACTCCTGACTTCCACGAAATATTTCACCTCCATTTGCCTGTGCTGACCTTTGGCTTCTGATCTACTCCAAGCTTAAAGAAAACTTTCTATAGGTTAATATATTTTAATAAACTTCCATCCTATCTGCCACTGCAGTGCCACTATTTTTAATAGATGTGCTACATTATTTTAAACTGCCAGTTATTTGAGCCACTGCTCTGTTGCTTACTTTAGACAGTGAGCTCAATGCAGCCTTTGGACAATATTGGTGAAAACAGTATTGTGAGCTGAGAGGTGGTTAAAATTAACTGTATAGAAATGTTATTCATGTTAATAATACTGTTGTAACAAATATAATTCCAAATGTCATGATTGTAGCTGTTTTGATCAATTTTAAAGAAATCTAAAAACAAAACTAAAACATAACAAAGACTTAAAATGAAAATCAAAACACGGTGGTCTGTGAACATCTCTAACATAAAATAGCATGGGAACACTGGCAAGAATCAGTGATTTCATATTTTTTTTAGATACCATACAATCAGATAGTGTGAATTGAGTGTCATTCATTGGTCTGTTATAATTATGCAGTCACATATAAGTTGTGGCATAAACATAAGCATGAAGTTCTTAAGAGAGTGGTAACACTATGTTGATAACACTTTTTGTGTGTTAAGTGGGGAAACAACTACTACTTAATAGATAATTTATCAGCTTTGTTCTGCTGTACTTTTTGCTTTTTTGTCTAATATTTTTAGTCTAATACTTCCAACAGCTATGAATTTCTGTGAGAGCTGTGGCTGGTTTGAATTATCCCTGTAAATTGTTACATTCATTTACTGATGATAATAGAAAGCCTAGAGCTTGTACTTTATAACATTCTACAGTATCTGAAAAAAAGCTGCATCTGTAGAAGGCACTCCATTTCCTGTTATAGTAATATAATAAATACTTGAATTAGGCCTATTATAATAATAACAATAAATTTCCAAGAAATATACCAGTCATAAGATTAAAAAAATAGAAGTGTAAATTGAAAAGGAAATTAAATTGAATGTAGAACAGTTAAGAGATTTACCATAATTATATATTAAGGTCTATAGATTGACTAATCCATTTTCTTGATCTGTGCTGTTAGGTTTCTTCCCTAGGATCAACCATTACTCACCCCAGCGCTGGCTTCCCCTAATCCCTAGAGCAGTCATAAGTCAGGTGTGGCAGCGAGTAACACACTGAGGATTATACCTAGGGACCACGTAGAAATCCATGAGCTGCTCCATGTCTAGGTTGCTGCGGTTGCCATCATGGATGCAGCCATGACAGTCTTCACCCCTTGATTACCATTTACCCAAATTTACTATGGTGGTTGTCAGCTGACGCTGTCCACCAATGGTCTGCTAATTCAGGGTATATAACTAGGCTCTGGACAGCAGGATGTTGCCTGTACAACGTTGTTACTTTTAGTGTTTGCTTGCCATCACTTTGTGCCAGATTCCCTTGCTGTTTTCTCTCTCGTCATCTCCCGTCACTCTCCAGTTCCAGCGATGCATCTGAATCACCTTACCCGCATACTCTGTACATCCTCTGAGTACAAACCACAGTGTCACTCTCCAGTGCCAGTGGTGCATCTGAAAACCTTGCCCGCATACTCAGTACATACTAGCAAGTGCTAGTACACTCCCCTGGGCCTCATTGGTGTTATTTCCTTCCATTTCCCACCTATATCAGATACCTGACCAAAGGGCTATGACTTGCTTGCTGGATGCAGCTTAAACCCATATCCCACTTGGACTGGTCACTGGTGAACACCTCCCAGCAGGTTAGATTCTGCACCTTTGGTCAGGTCTCGCAAACATCCGATATCTGTGGATGAGGAGGAATTACATCCTGGCCCCTTGCCTCTGATTCCTCCCACAAACTGGGACCTCAGCTTTTTCTTTCTGCAGCAGGAGATCCTCCTGAGACAGGCATGGCATGTGCATTGTTTATTGTTAGTGCACATGTAGTATACAGTATATATATATATATATATATATATATATATATATATATAGTTCCAAGATTCAGCACTCACATCAATACATTTATCACATCAATGGGGTGCACATCAGCTATGAGTCCAGAGGTTCCCCAGCATGCATATGAATTGAAGAGATGGCACCCACCAGTAATTGCAGCTTAATTTAAATAGGCTCACATATAAAGCGATGTTTCTGTCCCCAAATGGACCTTTCTCAAGCAGTCCAGCCATATAGTCAAAGAAATAATAGGTACAGGCCCCAAGTATAGAAAACACACTTACCACTTACCTGAAACCTGCTGGTCTCTTAAATGCTGTCCTCGTGGCTGGAGCGCATATCCCAGAAGTGACATCACTTCCTCTACAGCGATAGCACTTCATCTAAAGGGGGAATAGGTACAGTATAGCACAGTCAGCGGAAGTGTATTACCGCTGACACAAGCAATCCACAACTCCTCCTAACTACTGGCAAACAGGGCAAAATGCCCATACCAGTGCCCGTCTATGTACTCATAATGACATAATACAATAAATATACCAACAATCAATAAAGGGCCTATCAAAAATGAATAAGGGTATAAAGACACAATCATGTAATCCCCTTAGCTATAAAGTTTAAAGAGGACCAGCAATATAAGTAACCAGCAGATCTCGCAATCCATACAATACAAATATTGTTAACACCTAGACATTTACCATCACACAACAAGTGAAATTTTTCTTTAAGAATATACATATTATGCAACTATTATATAAAAAACAATGTATCCAATGTGACGGACACAATACAAAATAAAGGAAAGAGAATTAATCCCATATACAATAATATAAACATAAAAAAGTAGAAAACTCACTTAAGATATTGTTAAAAAATAACACATATGGAGACAAAATCCTCCTAAGTATATATCAGTGGAGCACTGTAATAAAGGTATCTAGACCCAAAGTCAAAAACTGAGAAGCAATATAAGCCACAAATCCTCTATTTAGTGTGGCAAAAAGACACATAGTGCGTTATGTTCATTCAGTCCTCTAGGTGAGATGATATCCAGTCTGAATATCCATTGGGCTTCCAATTTGTGTAACATTGCTTCACGGTCAACACCTCTTGTCTGGGGTGGGACCCAGTCGATCAATCTGCACCTTAATGATGACAATTGATGGCCATTATGTTGCCAATGTCTGGCTACTGGTTTATCCGAACTCCCAGTATTGATGGCTGCATGTATCGAGCTTCTGTGGTTTGCCATGCGCTCTCTAAAATTTTGAGTCGTAAGGCCCACAGAGGCTAATACAAATGTACACGTAATCAAGTATATCACATGATCCCATGTACAATAAAGATTGAAATTAATTTTTTATCGCTTTCCCACTATGGGCATGAGGAAATGTTGGACCATCCAACATAGAGCGACATGTCACACAGCTTGGGCATTTAAAACACCCCCTCTTTGTAGATTTGGGTCATGTATCACTTGGTTCCCTGCATGGTTGGCATAAGGGATGCATTAGAAAATGTCTTAAATTGGGACTATGCCTATAGGCCATAATAGGGGGCTGCTGCATATCTCTTTTCAAACTTGGGTCCATTGCCAATATCGGCCAGTGTCGTCTAAAAGTTTTATTTATTATTTTGGCTTTATTATCATATCGGCTTGAAAGAATCATCCTCTTGGAGCTAATCTCCTCAACTACTGGTGATGTTGTGATCAATTTTATTCTTGCCTTTTTCAAACATCTTTCAATGGTAGTTTGTGAATACCCACATTCAGCAAATCATGCCTTCATATCTAGGATCTGCCTCTCTGCTATCTCCTCTTCAAAATTTAACCGCAAAACTCACAAGAACTGAGAAATTGGCAAGCTCTCTTTAAGTTTGGAGAATGCTGGCTAGTTGCATATAGCAACATATTGTGGTCTGTTTCCTTCCTAAACAGGGTTGTGTATAATCTCTGGCCCCTTTTGTAGACTGTTACATCCGAAAAATCAATAGAGTCTTTATTTATCTTAGCAGTACATTTCACTGGGCATGGCAGGACATTAAGGGCCTCCACCATCTCCCAGAACCTCTCCTCTGTATCATTCCACACTACAAAAATGTAATCAATGAAACGGTTATATTGCATAATCATGGAACCAAATTTGGGCAAAATATTGGTTAATTCATATTTGTGCATATTTAAATTAGCGTAGGCTGGCGCTAAATTACTACCCATTGTGTTCTCTGAGCTTTGTTTATAGTACTTGCCACCATAATGAAAAGGGTTTTCAACTCGCACCACTTCCAATAATTCAAGCAAAAACTCAATAGGTGGTCTAGTGTGACCGGCCATAAGTAAAGCTTCCCGTACTGCAACCATACCTTCATCATGTGATATGATGGTGTACATGGAGTTAACATCTAAGGTGGCCAACAAAGTCCCATCACCAACAGAATCAATCATTTTAATTTTATAAAAAACGTAACCCGTGTCCCTCAGCTTGTTTGGACTTTGATGTACTAATGGTTGTAATAAGCTATCGATGAATTGGGCCAAGAATATTGGGTACACCGGTGGATCTTTTAGGGTCTTTTGGACTTCAGGGAGAGCATACAATATGGGGCATCTTGGGTGATCTAGCATCATAAAGTTGCTTACTGTATCCTCAAGCCAAACACATTGCACTGCTCTATGTACAATTAAATCAACATTTTTTTATCGTATACATTGGATTACCAATACAAGGAGTGTAAATATTAGTGTCAGCCAATTGTTGCTGAATCTTATTGTCATAATTCAACCAATTAATTACCACCACCGCACCCCCTTTATCCGTGGGGCAGATCACCAGGTTGCGATTATTCACCAATATTTAAAAAGCTGACCTTTGATCCTTACTTAAATTATGATATGTAATCTGTTTATCACTTTTCATGATTTCATCCTCCGTAATCCTCAAAAAGGTCTTAATACTTACATTAGAAGATTGGGGATCAAAGTTCCCAGGATTTTTAAAGGATAATTTCTTAGTAATCTCACTTGATTCAGATTCAGAGAAATATTCCCTCAGGCGGAGCTTCCTACCAATACTAAAATGGTCCACCTGAAATTCAAATGGATCATGTCACAGAGTTGGGACGAAGCTCAGGCCCAGGGATAAAAGTGAGATCTCAGCAGATGATAAATTGTGATCGGATACATTAAAAATAAGGTTCATACATGCTTTCTGCGACCTCTCATCCTTGTGACCACAGCTCTGCAGGTGCGGTCTGCGCCTTTTGGGGTAGTGGTCCCTCCTTCTACCTCTATTCTGTGGCCTAAAAAACCATTAGGGGGTAGGCAATCTGAGTGATCAGTATCAGAGGCAGTGGCAGAAGAAGTGATATCAACAGTTTACAATGTGCCCGTGCGTCTCGTTATCTGCGCTCTGGGGAGAATCAGTATGAAATACCACCAGCCCTGTGGCTGACAGTTCGAATCCCGGCAGCGGCAGGTGACAGAAGCAGAGTTCCCAGCAGCGGAAGCCTGAGGTAATATCTATTAACCTAACCCCCTAACCCTAACCCTCCATAGGGGTGCCTAAACCTAACCTCCCCCCAAGTGCCTAACCCTAACCCCCCTTCCCTGCTGCCTAACCCTAAGTCCCCCAGGGGGGAGCCTAACCCTAAGTCCCCTCTGGGGGTGCCTAACCCTAAGCCTCCCTCCCCCTAGCCTAACCCTAACCCTCCCAGGGGTTGCCTAGCCCTAAGTCCCCCCCTGGTGCCCTAAACCTAACCCTCCGCCCCACGGCTGTCCGCTGGTGGCGACCGGCATCCCTTTGATCGGGATGCCAGGCGCCGGTCTCCCGGCGTCGGCTAAATGACAGGCATCTAGATAATGATACCGATAATTTATCCATCGCTGGGATAAAGCAATCAGAAAGCCGGCTGTCAGAATTAAGACAGTTGGTTTCCCGATTGCATCCCCTTCTTGTGGCTGACATTACCCGTTAACCATCTATATACCTGATGATTCTTATAGTCATTATTAACTGTATTTAAGTTTTTTTCTTTTAAAGGAAATCAAGTCACACTTATATGTATCAATTTGAGTTTGTAATTTAGTACTCCAATTTTCTGTTTTATCACCATATAAGCATTGCAGAGTATTGGTATCAAACTGGGCGATATTCACCTTCACCTGGGCCAATTCTGTGCCCACTTCTTCGATCACCAATAGTATTAGATCCAATGCACATTTGTTAAGGACCCCGCACCATTTTACACAGAGTTTAGGATTATCCCAGCCAATTGTTGGATTATTATTGACCCTAAACCCATGAAAAATTTTCTTGGATCTGCATTACTCCAACAAAAATTGGCCATGCAAGGTCAAATCAATTTCCCATCTCCTCAGATGTAATAATTTATAATAAAGATCACTTGTTTTTTCAGCTGGCAGACTACTAAATTCATTCCTATCAAACAAAACTTTTTCTGCATCCTCATCTGTCAATGAGTATAAACAATACTCTGCCTCAGATAATAAGCCCTCATCAAGGGCAATAGCTTTGTCCTGAGACATTAGAATTGAGATTTAAATGTAATGATAATACACAATAACATAGAGATGGTGTAAAAAGCCAGTATAGGGTAAAGATAATCACATATATACAATAAACACACAGTTATCCCTATAGAGTGTATGATACAGGGTTAGAGGGTTCAATCAAATTGCAGTACTCCACTGAAAAAAATTTGTGTAATAGTAGTAAATTATCCTTTCAGAAAAAAGTATTGTAAGGAAAAATAAGTGGATCCAATATCCATAGAAGACACTGTATTAGTTTTAAATGTATTAATCCGGCTTGGGTGCTAGAAAAGATTGCACTCAGGCATCAATAATATAGTTACAAGATTCAGCACTCACATCAATACATTTGTCACATCAATGGGGTGCACATCAGCTTTGTGTCCAGAGTACAAAGGTTCAACAGCATGCATAGGAATTGAAGAGATGGCACTCACCAGTAATTGCAGCTTAATTTTAATATTCAAAATAGGCTCATGTATAAAGCGACGTTTCAGTCCCCAAATGGACCTTTCTCAAGCAGTCCAGCCTCATAGTCAAATAAATAATAGGTACAGGCCCCAAGAATAGAAAACACACTTACCTGAAACCTGCCGGTCTCTTAAATGGTGTCCTCATGGCACAGGTGCCGCTAGCCGCACAGCGTGTGCTCCAGCGGTGGATCACATATCCTGGAAGTGACATCACTTCCTCTCCAGCGATAGAACTTCAACAATGAATAAGGGTATTTTTCACATGTTGTGTGATGGTAAATGTCTAGGTGTTAACAATATTTGTATTGTATGGATCGCGAGACCTGCTGGTTACTTATATTGTTGGTCCTCTTTAAACTTTATAGCTATGGGGATTACATGATTATGTCTTTATACCCGTATTCATTTTTGATATGCCCTTTATTGATTGTTGGTTTACTTATTGTATTATCTCATTATGAGTACATAGACGGGCCCTGGTATGGGCGTTTTGCCCTGTTTACCAGTAGTTAGGTGGAGTTGTGGATTGCTTGTGTCAGCGGTAATACACTTCCAATGACAGCACTATACTGTACCCATTCCCCCTTTAGATGAAGTGCTATCACTGGAGAGGAAGTGATGTCACTTCCGGGATATGCACTACACTGCTGGAGTGCAAGCTGTGCAGCTAGCAGCACCTGTGCCATGAGGACAGTGGCGGTGGGGGCCTCAGTGGTTGCAACGGCGGGCGGCAGGTCATGGTTGTTGGTGGGGGATGTGGGTGTCCTCGGGGGCGTGGGTGTTGACGATGGAGGGTCCGGTGGCAGCAGAGGGTCAAGCGGAGGTGAAGGGTCCAGCAGCAGCAGAGGGTACAGCAGCGGTGAGAGAGCGTTGGCAGAGGGCTTGGACCCAAGAGGATTCAGACTCCACTAGCTATTATGCCAAATACGGCAGCTAGCCAGTCACCGCTCATGGTGGCCATCTTTGAATTTTACTCAGCATAATGGTTGGTGGGGACAAGATCTTCTCAGATCCAGGCCCGCCGCCAAAACCTGAACAGGCGCCGGTCCAACAGCTGCCACTGACAATGACATTGTGAGCCATGATTGGCTCGCTGTGGCCATATTTGATTTTCAAAGATGGCCACCACAAGCCAATAATGACTCATGATGTCATTGGAGGTGGCGGCACTTGCAGAGGACCATAGAAGCCCTGGGGAGGTGGCAGCCACCCCCCAGGTGAAGATGCCAGAAGCTCTGTTTGGTGGGTGCCCACCAGGTGAAGATGCTGAAGCCCTGGCGGTTTGGCGCCCACCAGGCAAAGACTCCGAAGCCCTGGTGGGTTGGCGCCTTCCGGGTGAAGACACTGGAAGTCCTAGTGGGTGGTGGCCATGCAAAAGAGCTGACACAGGCTGCTGCCCACTAGGTGAAGAGGTGGAAGCCCTGGCAGGTTGGTGCCCTAAGCGAAAACACCGAAGCCCTGGCAGGTTGGCGCCCGCCGGGTGAAGACACCATAAGTCCTAGTGGGCGGTGGCCGTGCAAAATAGCTGACACAGGCTGCCACCCACTAGGTGAAGAGGCCGAAGCCCTGTTGGGTTGGTGCCCACCAGGTGAAGAAGCCAAAGCCCTGGCGGGTTGCCACCCACCGGGCAAAGACACCGGAATTCCTAGTGGGTGGTGGCCATGCAAAAGAGCTAACACAGGCTGCCGCCCACTAGTTGAAAAGGACGAAGCCCTGGTGGGCTGGTGCCCACCAGGCAAAGACTCTGAAGCCCTGGTGGGTTGGTGCCTGCCGGGCGAAGACACTGAAAGTCCTAGTGGGTGGCGGCCATGCAAAAGAGCTGACACAGGCAGCCGCCCACTAGGTGAAGTGGTGGAAGCCCTGGCAGATAGATGCCTGCCAGGCAAAAAAGCCAAAGCCCTGGCGGGTTGCTGCCCTCCAGGCAAAGACACTGGAAATCCTAGTGGGCGGCGGCCATGCTAAAGAGCTGACACAGGCTGTCGGCCACTAGGTGAAGATGTGGAAGCCCTCGCGGGTTGGTGCCCGGCAGGTGAAGATGCCGAAGCCAGACAGTGTATTAAGGGCCTGCTGGCACCTATAGTACCCCTGCAAAATAAATATTAAAATAAAACAAACAAACACCGTTTTTAAAAGTATTTTATTATGCTGCAACTTCACCTGGAGGGCGATGGCCTTTGAGCTCTTTTACATGGCCGTCACCCATCCAGGACTTCTATGGCATCTTCACCTGGAGCGCCGTGGCCGGTAAGCTCTTTTGCGTGGCTGCCACTCAACCAAGGCTTCCTGTCATCTTCATTCTTCAGCTGGTCTCTCCAGCTCCCCGGCTGGTGACTGAATGGATGGGGCTCATACTGCTGGCTGTATTTAAGCCAGCCAAGGGAGTGGGCGATGAAGTCATGAGCCAAAATTGGCTCGTGGCAGCCTTCTTTGAATTTTACACTCTGCACCTCCCAAACCCATATATCCCAACTTTTAATGATGTTGAGGAGGTACAGGTCGCGCGCCTGAAAAGTGGGTGTGGCTTGCTGTAAAAGGGGCAGATCCTTGTGGCTTCCCCCATTTTCATTACTTTGGGGGCGTGCACAGCACTCTCCAAGATGCTGGCCAGCCACCAGCCTCTCCCTACACAAGAGAATAGATGCGCATGGCATGTTCTCCTCCTGCACACCCGCTGCTCTGCCATGCAGAGCAGCGGTTTGTTCTCCCCTCAACTTCCCCCCGACCGCGGGACACTGTGGCATGCAGACAGGACAGTCCCAGAAAATCAAGACTGTCCCACTGGAAGTGGGACAGTTGGAAGGTATGCAAACCAACCTCCTGTGTGCGGTCCCCTCTTCCACCCTCTGTCCCCCACTGATGCTCCCTTTGCACTGCACCACTGCCAATGCTCTGCACCACTGCTGCTGCCGCTACCCCACATGCCTACAGCCGTCTCACACTCTGCACTTCCCAAACCAACCTCCTGTGTGCTGTCCCCTCTGCCTCCTGCGTTAGTGTACCATTTTGTTGCCCTTCTCCTCTGCATGTAGCTCGGTTTGCTCATCCAAACCCTGATAGTTAAAATTTTTAAAAAAGCTATGAAATTCCATAGACAAAAAATCTTATGGTTTCATATGTCCCAATAAGCTGCTTAGACATGATCTGAAAATTCACAAAACCTATTGATTTTCTGCCACTCAAACTCCAAAATGCAATGAAATTACGATCATTAAGGCTGATGCCTTAATGGACGTGTTCCTTGCGCAATACAGATATGGTATGCCATCACACCCTGTGGTTAATGGCAGATTCAGCACTCTAACAGAATGAGATTGCTGTCACTCACAAAATGGTGGAGCTGCTAATTCACAGAATTGTGTGCTCATTGGAATACACACATGAAGTCTATGCAACTGAGGTCAAAGCAGAGAATAGAGCAGTATAGATGGGATAAAAGTGGTGTGGATTGGGGGGAGGAGACACAGCAGCGTGGATAGGTGAGACACAAAGGTAGTGGAGAGAAGGTTAAGCAGTACAGAGGGGGGTTGCCAAAGTAATGCAGAAGGGTGGAAAACAGTGGTGCGGATGGGGATGAAACATAGTGGCAAGGTTTGTGGGGACATCGACGTGGATGGCAGTAAGTGTCATGTACATGGGAAGACAGGCAAAGACAGATTGGTGCGGATAAGGGAATACAGACTAGCACAAATAGGAGAATACACAACAGTAGGGATTGGGGAAGACAGAGTAGTGCAGGTTGGGGGAGGAGACAGAGTTGCACAGTTGGGGGGGACAGAGTGGTGCAGATGGAGGAAAAAAGAGTGCCATAGAGGAAAGGAAGACAGTGGCATGGCTTAGGGAAAGGCAGTGGTGCAGAAGGAGACAGAGTGGCACGGGTGCAAGGTGGTGCTTTTGGAGAAAGACAGATTGGTACGGATGAGAGAACACAGACTACCACAGTTCGGAGATCACACAGCAGTAAGGATTGGGGAAGACAGATTGGTGTGGATGGGGAGGAAGACAGAGTGGTGCGGGTGCTTAGGGTAGACAGAGTTGCACAGTTGAGGAACCATAGTAGTGCAGATTGAGGAAGAAAGAGTGGCACAGATAAGAGAAAGAGAGCAGCGTGGCTGTGGAGAAGGCACTGATGCAGGGTGGTCTGGCTGGTGAAAAACATTGGTGCGGATGAGGGAACACATACTATCACAGTTGGGAGACCACACAGCAGTAGGGATTGGGGAATTTATAGCAGCATGGAGGCATATAGGGGAAGATAGTGTACATGCATAGACAGAGTATGATATTTTTAAAAATAAGGGACCTGAAGGTGTATTCTAAATAAGATAAATGTATGCAGTGAGAAGGATGTTGGAAGCCAGTGAGATTGTTTTGGTGATCAAATGGGAAGATTGATGCTCGCAAGTGGGTCGATGGTACCCAAATGCGCACAGAGGGAGCTCCATCGTGCACATGCGCGAGACCCGGTGAGCAATGAGGAAGCCGTTGCTCAGGGTCTCGTACCAAAGGGGGCATGCTGTCGATGGTGAGTGACAGCATGCCCCCTTTGGTGGGTGTGCCGGGGGTGTGGATGCCAGATGGAGGCGTTCCCATGGAATGCCTACCGTCTGGGCCCCACCCCACTGACATCACTAGTGATGTCAGTGGGAGTGATATTGGCTCTGATAGAGCCAAAATCTCTCCAGGGCTTGTGGTCATAGAGACCCTACCACAGGGTCTCGTCTTGACCATCACGACCACCATCATGGATGCTCACAAAAGCTGTGTGTGGTAACCCACAGCTATGCGAGCGTCCAAGAGGCCGCTCCAAGAATAGGTAGGAGGGCCCTGATTCAGAGCGAGCACTCTGGTCAGAGCGTCCGGCTCTGAATCTGGCCCAGATTGTGATGTGGGAGCCACACAACTGCTCAGACCTCAGTTGGATAGACTGCTTGTGTGTATTCCAATGAGCACACAATTCTGTGAATAAGCAGCTCCACCATTTTGTGAGTGACAGCAATCTAATTCTGTGAGAGTACTGAATCTGCTATTAACCACAGGGTGTGATGGCATACCATATCTGTATTGCGCAAGGAACACGTCCATTAAGGCATCAGCCTTAATGATCGCAATTTCATTGCTTTTTGGAGTTTGAGTAGCAGAAAATCAATAGGTTTTGTGAATTTCAGATCATGTCTAAGCAGCCTTAATGGGACAAATGAAACCATAAGATTTTTTGTCTATGGAATTTCATAGCTTTTTAAAAATTTCTTAACTATCAGGGTTTGGATGAGCAAACCGGGCTACATGCAGGGGAGAAGGGCAACAAAATAGTACTCTAACACAGGTGGAAGAGGGGACAGCACACAGGAGGTTGGTTTGGGAGGTGCAGAGTGTGAGACGGCTGTAGGCGTGTGGGGTAGCGGCAGGTCTTGTGAATTTTCAGATCATGTCTAAGCAGCCTTAATGGAACATATGAAACCGTAAGGTTTTTTGTCTATGGAATATATATATATATATATATATATATATATTTATATATATATATACATATACACAGACACACACACACAGATACTCAAACAATATTTAAATCAATGTTTTTGGAGTGAGGTGACAACTCTCTTATTGCATTTTGTATGACTTTGTCTTACATATGTAACTTTTGTGTGCTTGTTTGTAAATTGTACTGTAGATTATCATGAACTACCAACTCTGCTGCTATCTGGAAGTGTTGTATGATTGTCAGGGATATATCACATGGAAATTCCACAAGTAGATATATATTTATTTATGTGATCATTTGGTTTTCAAAGTTGTTGTTTATCTCCCATGACCTGATTAGAGACAAGGTGGCAGTCAGATATATGTTAGAGCTGCTTATATCAGCCATTATGATTAGCTCTGTAAATGTTTAAGCCTACTAACTCTTCTTCCTTACATATCAGTTATCATATAACATGTAAATTCCTTGAAGATCTGTGAAATGTCCCAGCTCCTAATACTCGTTAAAAGATCCCTCCATTGGGTCAGAATAATGAATATGGTAATATCATTACCTGTAAAGTTGTCTCCTACTTTATTTGGTAAGAAAGAGATGCTGTATTATTTAAACCCAACACTGACTGATGTCTACGTGTAGAGAAATAATATTTTCAAAATATTAGTCAAGAATGGTCTCTGAAACCTAATTTGCATTTACACTGAGCACCAGAAAAATTGGAAATTTGGCAGCCAACTGTAGGGATCAATTGGTACGACAAATGTACAGAAGTGTTACATTTTTGGAAGTAAATCTGAAATTGGGAATTGCTCTGGTGTTCTTTCAGCTCCCTTCAATTGTGGTTATAAAAGTTAATTTTTCCTTTCATTTTATAACAAATGATGTGCCTAAAACTGTTTAATGTTACTTATAATTTTATAATATTAAACTTCATTTACACAACTTGGTCTCTGTAATTTTTATTAGATTCATTTGTCTGTGAATTATGAATGAATCAAGGCTACATATCTGTACTACCAGATCTTTTTTGGATAACTATAACTGGGATCAACTTACTAAAAGGTCTCATTGTAGTTGTGTATAGAGAACTAAGGGCCTGATTCAGAGCAGCTCGTTTAGTCCGAGCGATGTTCACACATCTGCGCATGTGTATGGGTTGTAATTCACATGCTCCAACCAGTCAGTGCGGTTGGATATCGTGTGCTCACAAAGTAGCGAATGCCTGCTAATTTGAGTGACAGGATGAGGTGCTTGTGGGTGGTAACAGGGGAAGGTGCTTGAAAACGGGGAGTGGAGTTCCGAAAGCAGGCGTGCCAAACGGTCAAAAAGGGCGTTTTAATGGTGTGCATAATTAACAAAGCACCGTCATTAACCACGTCACTTGGTTGTCTTTTAGCCTGAACTGCTCGCATGATTGCGGTAGTAAAATGCTACCACAAGCACTGCGAGCAGTTCATACGCCTTTCGATGTACTAGATTAATCTAATAAATAGCGGAGATGACGTATTATGCGAGCGGCCAAGGGGCGTCTTTACAAAATAGCAAGCGCATGTTTCGTTCGCTCGTTCAGACATAGAGGCGTCAACAGACCGCAAAGAGCGAGCGATCAATTTAAATAGCCAGCCCCTTTTTCTGAACGAGCATCCGCAAATAGCGTCCGGCTCTGAATCAGGCCCTGAATGTTTCCATTGTTTAGAGGGAGCCACACCTGAAAAAACCTCAGTGGTGGCCGAACTTGAGAATAATTAGTACATGTGAGATACTCTTGATTGTATTCATTTTTAGTCACACCAGTTTTTTTTTTAAGTAACCCTGCTTCAATCTCAGTTCACGCATACTAAAGTAAGTGCTGATCATGGCAAACAGGCCTGTAAAAACCCTGTCTAGGTCAGTTATTTTTAGTAGACATTGTCTAATTATGGGTGGTGTGACCATGCCTCCTCGCTGGAGTAGGTGTCTTGTGAGCCCTTAGTCAGGGACATATTCAGAGTTTTAGTCTCCATTGACCAACTGCAGCCCAGCACACAGGCCCTGATTCAGAGACGGATGCTCTGAAAGAGCGCTCACTCTGAATCTGGGCATTTTTTTTTTGTGCGGCCTCCTGGCCGCTCGCATAGCTGTGGGTGACCACCCACAGCTATAGCGAGCGGCCAGGATGATGGTCGCAATGGTCAAGACCATCACTACCATCGGGCTTGCGACTAGACCCTTGTGGTAGGGTCTCGTGGCCGCAAGCCCCAGAGAGCTTCTGGCTCTAATAGAGCTGGAAGCTCTCCCACTGACATCACTGGTGATGTCAGTGGGGCCGCCCACAAATGGTAGGCATTTGCTTGGGAACGCCTCCATTTGTGAAGCCACCCCCCAGCCATGCCTCCCAAACGGGGTGAGCTGTCAATTACCATCGACAGCTCACCCCCTTTGGTGCGAGACCTGGAGCAACAGAGCGCCAGTTGATAGCCAGGTCTCACGCATGCGCACAATGGAGCCGGCTCCGTTTTGCACATGCCCAGTGGGCAAACATCAACCCAGTTGCGAGCGCTCAGCGCTTGCGACCACTCAGCGCTTGCGACCAGGTCTGAATCAGGCTCACAGTGTGCTGGGCTTGGGAAAGGATCTGCTGACAGATAAGAGGGAGGAGGAAGCAACAGCAGACTAAGGGCTTGATTCAGAGCCTGATGCTCTGACAAAGAGCTCGCTCTGACTCAAGGCCAGGCATTATTTTTTTTCAGAACGGCCTCCTGGCCGCTCGCATAGCTGTGGGTAACCACCTGCAGCTATAGCGAGCAGCCAAGATGATGGTCGCGATGGTCAAGTCCATCACTACCATCGGGCTTGCGATGGGACCCTTGTGGTAGGGTCTCATGGCCGCAAGCCCCAGAGAGCTTTCGGCTCTAACTTGTGATGTCAGTGGGGTCGGCCCCAGACAGTAGGCAATCCCATGGGAATGCCTTCGTCTGGGCAGCCACGCCTCCGGCCTGCCCACCAAAGGGGGCATGCTGTCACTCAACATCGACAACACGCCCCCTTTGGTATGAGACCCGGTGCAACGAGGTGCCCATAGCTATCCGGATCTTGCACATGCGCACGATGGAGCCGGCTCCGTCGTGCGCATGCGCACTGGCCCACCATCGACCCAGTTGCGAGTGCACCGTGCTTGCGACCGGGTCAGAATCTGGCCCTAAGACCCCTCCAACAAGTCTGGGCTTGAATAATAAGTAAATGCTTCACCCCGATCTCGGTGCTTCTGATGGCAAGTTTTTAACAGAAGTGAGAGATTAGATTCTCTGCATCAGGCCAAAAATGTTTTTGGCACAGGCAACAGCTAAATTGTCTATCATAGTAATGAATCCATGTAGCAGATCTTATTGCCATGTTTACATATGGCAATAGATGATTAAGGGCAATTTTAATCATTAACTATAACGGTAGGCCAAACAATTCTTCCAAAGGAAACCATTCATTCTAAGCAAATGTAGA
Organism: Taudactylus pleione; assembly: GCA_031769625.1. Lineage (NCBI taxonomy): Eukaryota > Metazoa > Chordata > Amphibia > Anura > Myobatrachidae > Taudactylus > Taudactylus pleione. The sequence goes on along the minus strand of JAUIMM010000317.1, from coordinate 2,174,352 downwards.
TTTTTTGCCAAATTTGAAGGCTACACAATTACAAACTACCAGATAAGTCAAATATATCATCTCTACTTTCCTCCACAGGATGAACACATAACTGCAGGAAGGTACATTTATCAAATATAATATGATTACCAGACATATTGGATATCTCTCCCTCTGAGCATGGGATACAGTAATAGCAGCAGGTGGGATAACCAATCATCTTTGCCCGTCTGGTTCCTGGAAGACAGACTTCAGAACAAAAACCTTGTGGAACCTGGTAAATAAAATGATTATTAATAGGGCACTATAAAATTGTTCTGGAAGGAAAGTGCTGATTTCATTTGTAATATTAACCATGTGGACATCTTCAGGGAATTTACTGATCTTAACTAATACATTGATTTGGAAATGATAAAGTCTTCTTATTGCAGTGACAAATACAAGGTGTCATCTCTGTAATGACTGATAAAAGTTCAGGACAAATCAGCTGTGTCAGTGAGGGTGGTGTATATAGAAGGTGACAGATATTGAAGAAAAACATTAAGATTATATGTGTAAAGAATATATCTGTTGGCGTTATACATTGAGTACTAAAGTATAATTAGCTTTTTGATGTACAGATACTATGGATGGTGATAAACCCTATGGCTACACTGGACTGCATCACATGTACTGAATTCCGAGGCTCACTGGGACCTGTGACATTACAGTATATAGACAATATTGCAAATGAAAACACAAACACCATTGTACAACAGCTTCTTTCCATTATTTCCCCAATTTACTGTACTTTTAACCACTTAACTGGCTAATAATTAAAAAAAAAATGTTCAGAAATAAATAGAAATTGTGATTGAATTAGACCAAGAACATAAATTTATAACTAACTGAACATAATTTTATTATAAAAAATATATTTAACACATAACATACTGAATTTTAAAACATCGCCAAAATGAAAAATCAGATCGTTGATGATTGGAACTTCACACCATTGTGCAATTCCCTGGTGGCTGCTCTTCTCTGCGGCCACCAGGAGGGAGGGACCTGACATGCTGCACAGTCAGTGATCGACTGCACAGCAGACACTGGGGAAGAGTGCAAGGGTGCTAAAGGGCCTGAATTACAAACCATGGGAAGACCAGAACCATGACTTGCATCTTTCCAGATCTTCTTAGGAGATCAGAACTGCGACTCTGATCTATCCGGATACATGACATTTGTGTGGATTCAGATTTCTGGAGAACCGAACCGCACTTCAACCAATTGAATTATTAGTCTACCACTTTAATGCATATTAATATTGAACCATATAAATAATGTTGATTCTTGCAATTATTGATGAGATGCTTAATACAAAGACAATGCAGAGGACAGAGACCCAGAGTTTCTAGGTAGAAATTCCACTAGCTGAGGTAGACATGTATTGACCTATAAAAATTGTATAGAATGCATTGATTTCAATGCAATCCTATATTTTAATAATTAAAATAAAATTATTTCATTTCATCAAGTCTGGATTACAAGATATTATGCTGAAATACACCTTTTATTTGAAAATCACCTTAATACTTCCTTTTCAAAACACTAACACAAGGTATATGTACAGTACATACTTTCACCCCACTGATAACTTCTGATGAATTGCAACTGTATATCTTTAATTAGGAAATCTGAAAAAAATTTCTAAGCTGGTTTAGTTCAATATCATTACAGTCTTGGTATAGTTGCGACATTGGAGGTGCACTTTACAGTTTATTTTGTTTAGTTAAGCCTGGGCTTGGGTTACTATCCAAATTTGAAAATGTGCCATAGATTTCAAATGAAGTATAATTTCTAGTTGTATGCTTTTACAGATTCTGGGTATGTAGTAAACTAAATAGAATATAGTTCTATAGATATTTATCTTGCATCATCAGTCAGCTTGGCCGATAAATAAATCACACTTCAAATGAGTTTAGTGCAGTAGCTTGCTTGTATACTCATATCTCAGGTACAGTAAAGTAACACATCGAAATAGCAATGATTATTTTTTTTTTGCGAGGCAGACCCCTCCCTTCATGACTGCTGCTCACTTTACAAATGTGGACTAAGGAAGATCTCTTCTAAGATATTCTGAGTACACTTTTTGTTATAGAGGTTAGGGACTCAGCTACAGTACATGAGACATTTGCAGATAAGCTTACCCGCTGTAGTTATATTGTGCACAACATCTCCTATTATAGTATGTTTATAATGACACATATTTATGTTTTCTTTATCGCAGGGCACCAGACATTATTTTGTGTTCACCTTAATTTATTAACTCAACTTTCTAAATATTACAAGACATTTTTAAATCCATTTCCTTAGACAATTTTCATATTTTAGAGACAGTAATATAAAGATGAGTTAACTCCCAAAATAATTTTTCAGAATCTAATCAGCATATTGAAGCAAAGTTTGAGGTGAATTTATCGTAAAACAACAAATGTAATACTCATGTTTATGGGTTTCTGTAATCATGCACAATTAAGATGATAAAGTAAGAAATTATCACACCTGTTTATGCAGATGAAAATTTTAAAAACATGACCTGTTGGTACTTAAGGACTGGAGTTGAAAACACTGTTCTGTGTCACATCCCAATCTACACTAAAATGTGGTTTGTGCACATTATACATGGCAGAGTTGAGTTGTACTGGGATATATCTGTTTACACATTCAGACACCCCTGCACCAATTGGGTCAAAACCAATATGAGGTAGTCTAGTTGGATCCTGGCCCGTTTTTAGGGAGGTTAGGGTCCAGTTAGACCTCACATTGGTGTACACTGGGCTGAATTTTGACCCAGGGAGCCTGTTCTGAGCCTTCCACTTGATGGACTTGGACAAAATCTTCACATAGTGGTAACATTGGATCCCACAAGACATATTAGGAAGTTGAGATCCCAGTTGAACCTCCTGTTGGTGTACAATGGGCAGAACTTTGACCCGTGGAGTATATTCTGGACTGTCAACCGGGATGGATTTCGATGAAAACTTTAGAGGGGTGGCAAATAGTCTGGGATGCCTAACGGAGTGTTTGTGGTCCAAGTCAGACCTCACAGTGGAGTGCATCGGGCAGAACTTTGACCCAGGGAGCCTTTGCTGGACCTTCCACTGGATGGATTTAGATGACATCACATAATAAAACTTAATAACTTGAACATTTAAATCCGGGCAACAACAGGTACTTAATTTAGTAATAATATATTTCATACTTTGTACTTGTGATAATACCTTTACAGTTATTATATAGTACAGGTTGAGTTTCCCATATCCAAATATTCCGAAATACGGAATATTCCGAATTACGGAATAATTTTGGCATGACTGAAATAATAAAACCTTTGATTTTTGATGGTTCAATGTACACAAACTTTGTCTAAGGCACAAATTATTAAAAATATGGTATAAAATTACCTTCAGGCTGTGTGTATAGGGTGTAAATGAAACATAAATTTATTTCATGTATGTACACAAACTTTGGTTGAGCCACAAAATTATTTAAAATATTGTATAAAATGAGCTGCAGGCTATGTGTATAAGGTGCATATAACACATATATGCATTTTGTGTGTATATTGGGGTCCCATTCCCAAGATATTTCATTATGATATGCAATTATTCCAAAATACGGAATATTCCGTTATCCAAAATACCCCTGGTCCCAAGCATTTTGGATATGGGAGACTCAACCTGTATATAGAAATTATTGAACTATAATGCTTACTGGCAATTTGAACACCCATCCACTGCATTTATCAATGTCATTTGAAAAAAAAAATAGTCTGATAAAGAGTTTAATAAGAAAAATAATATAGACAAATATTATATAAGCATGAAGTTGTTAAATACTGTTTTGTCAAATTATATATAATCATTTTAAAAGTTTAATAGTGTTCTCTGCGTGCTGGTATATTAAGGCATGTTGGGTGTTTATTTGTTGTAGGGATGTTATGATGAGGCTTGTGCTAGTTGCAGTCTGAATTTGGCTTGAGGCTAAACACGTTGTTCTGGATCATGTCCAAGCTGAAGATCCTCAATTACTTGAAACTGTTCTGCTGTAATTTAAAATAAACATAGGGTGAGATTGCTATTTGTAACATTAAGGGGCCGATGTTTCACTCTGTATTTTACATAAAATTAGTAAAAAAAATGCATTTTCTGCATAATTTTGTGTATTGTAGTTATGTACTAAAAGCACAATGCAGGATAATTCCCACAAAAACTCTCATAATTGCTAAATAGTGCAGCAGATCACAAGCATCATTTATATCAATGGCGACTACGGTCAGACCCCTATGTACTAAACTTCAAAAAAAACAAAGTTTATCGGAAATTAGCCCCAGTAGTTTACACATATTCAGTTGGTGTAAACTACTATAAACAAATGGAGGTTCCAGGGGCATGAGAGAGATCTTTTGATCTCTCTCATCGCAGCCCCCGGCCAGCTCTGAAAGCTGACACTGTGCTCATGTGCACTGCCAAGTTTCCCTGGAGAAATCTTTCACCTCTGTGAAAGGCTTCTACAACTTGCCGTGTATATAACCCACAAGGACAGCACAATCGCTGTCTGTGCAAGTTTCCCCTTTGTACATTGCCAGGATATTTTCATGGAAAATAAAAATATCACTTTGCGATATGGACAGATAATAATAGAGGCTGGTCAGAGATTTTAAATTCATTTTAAACCTGTAATATTTAATCAAGATGTTACCATTTAAAAAAAAATAATTCATACCAACTGATGTTGATGTTCTCTGTGGTTCATCTGCCACATCCATGTTCTCCTCACTCTCTGTAACTAGAATATATGGATAGAAGTAGGGGCTGATTCCAGATGCTGCCAGACCGCTTTTTGTAGGACCTGCTTTTCTGTCCTCTGTAATTTAAAAAAAAAAGTTAAAATACATTTTTTTTAAATTTTTCTGCACATCCTGTATATTGCACCTACAGTATACTGCCACATGACTATCTAAACTTATAGACTGGCCATTTGCAAGAGTGTCGGTCACTAGATTCACTGATCAAGCTGCAATGCAAGAAGATTAAAAATGATGACCAAAGCACACTGTCACACAATAAAAGTTAGATTATTATGGATCATTTGCATGTTAAAAAAGCTTTTAACACATCGAAGTTTCCATAATTTCAACAAAATAAGAATACACATATTTAATTAGAAAATAATTCATACCCAGCTGTTCCTGAGTTTCAGGCAGCCCAAAGCGCAAATATTCCATCCTGCTTGGTCTGGATTTCTTCATAAATGCTATTCCTTCATCTCCTCCCCTTGACTGTGGATCCAGACTCATGCTGTCTGTTTTTCAAAATGTTTAAAATACAAATGAATATCTTGAGAACACTAAAAAAATTGACAGTTTAATACTCATTTTGGGGGGAATTACCTTCGCATCCAAGAAAAGTTTAGTCCGTGGGACTAGATGACACAAGCAGGGGCCATTCTGAAATCTCTGGTGACGTGCTGACCTCCTGCTCCCATTACTGCCCAAAAGACTCCTTACACTGGACAGTTTGTTGGACCTGGGCCATCCTGTCCTCCCTTCTTCTTTGGTTCTCCTCCTCAGTCCTTGGCCTTCTTATTGCAGATTAATCTGCAATATGGGCAGCATAGACGGTGTAATGGTTAGCATTACTGCCTCACAGCACTGAGGTCATGGGTTCAATTCCCACCATGGCCCTACCTGTTCAGAGTTTTTATATTCTCCCTGTGCTTGCGTGGGTTTCCTTTTGGTACTCTGGTTTCCTCCCACACTCCAAAAATATACTGATAGATTAATTGGCTCCCAACACAAATTAACCCTAGTGTGTATGTGTGTGTATGTGATAGGGAATATAGAGTGTAAGCTCCACTGGGGCAGGGACTGATGTGAATGGCCAAATATTCTCTGTAAAGCACTGCAGAATATGTTTGCGCTATATAAATAACTGGTATTAATAATAATAATAATAATAATAATAATAATAATAATAATCTTTGAAAGAAAAAAAAATATTTTAAATTACAATAAAACTATAAAGGATTTTTGGGAGGTCATTAACTAACTGTTGCAAAAATAACAAAAATTTGAATGTGCAAAATTTCATCACACTCCAGGAATGACATAAATTTACAGTGTCACTGTACACCAAACATTTCTCCAATCTACATATCATTAAGGTTCAACTTTTAGGAAATCTAATTCAATTTGGGTAACAAAGATGTTGCAAACATTTATAGCTCTGGTGACTGGTGACTATCATTCCTTCATTCTGAGTCCTTTGTGGTATAACCATCTCATGTGGTCTTTCTTAGGGTCTTGCCTGTTCTCCAGTTGTGCGTTGGGTGGAAGTTGTTGGTCTTCTTGCAGTTGCAGGTCTTGGCTGATCCTCTATTAAATGTATTTAACATTTATCAGTAAACTTTCAAAGTTTGAAAATATCTTTGAATAAAAAAAAATACCTCTCAGATGATAGATTGATGTATTGTGGCTGTCCAATGTCCCTTGGACGCCTGCGACCACAAGGGGATTCATATGATCACACATCTTCTCCAACATTTGAGGCAACAAACATCCAGTTCTGGGCCTTGTCCGGTGCTTCGCTCGTGTTGATGGTGCTAGGTCATCTTCTTCTTGGTACATCTTCGGCAGTTGTTGTACCTCTTCTTGCAAATGATAACTTCTCTTTGCCTCCCAGAGCTTGCTTTAACCTATGATGCAGTCTCCTTCCATAAGGCTCTCTTCTCCTTCTCTGAGGTATTCTGTGCACGGTGGCCAAATATCTTCTCGTGATATCGGTCCAACCCATAGATTTGTACACAATTTTAGGAGTCTTTGAATTTTGTTGAACAGGTCCCCTTCTTCTCTCCTGGTGTTCCATATGTTGATTCTTGATCTTTAGATGATCGTTCATCCTCTGTCCTGGTCTAAAATTACAGACAAAAAAGAAACATTTTATTAACATGAACTAGCACATAATCTTGTGTGTTTATAAACTATCTGGTTGTATAACTTGCATGAGTATTAGTTTGCCAGGTGAGATCAAAGTGGTTTTGTTGTAATGGCTGAGTAGCAGTGTGTGTACTTGTGTAAGTGTGAAAGTATATTAGAGTTGATTAACTTAGGTTGTAGAAGTGCCTGGGTGAGTGTGAGTGTAATTGTTAGAGTGAATGTAGGTATTCATGTACTAATTTAGTGTGTGGGCAGGCCTGGGTGAGTGGGAGTGTTATTGTGAGAATATTAAAGTGAAATGTTGCTATGTTTAAAGTGTGGTGGTGACATGTTATGTGTGGTTGGGTGAGTAGGAGTCTAATTGAGAGCATAATGAGTGTGGTGGTGAGTTGTTTAGTGTGCCTTGGTGAGTGTGAGTGTAAGTGGGAGCATAGCAAGTGATGTTTGACTATATTTAGAGTGTAGCAGTGACAAGTTATGTGTCCCTGAGTGAGTGTGAGTGCTACTGTTAGCATATTAAGTGAAGTAAGGCTAGGTTTAAACTTTCAAGTGTCACATACTAATGTGTGTGTGTCTGGGTGAGTGCAAAGTGGGTTGTCAGAGTTGATGAAGGATAGTGTCAGTGTTATGTGTGTGTAAAAGAAATGGGTCCAGAGATATTCCTTTAAAGGCTGTCTCCTCTTCTCCCAGAAGCTATCTTCTCTATCCTGGCTGCAGTGAAGCTGCTCTCTATTTGCTGTTCTTGCATTCACCAAAGGTGTCCTTGCCAACAGCAAAATAGACAAATTGATCTGTGTGTGGCACTGACTCTCTCTGCACACTGCAGGCAGATCAAAATTGTGGCTGGCTAAAGCCCAAACAGACCTTAAATAGTACAGAGAAAAAAGCACCAAAATTGCATCCCCTCTGAAGTTTCCATCCACCCTAGGTTGCATAATTGGCTACTTTACACTATCAGGGCCATAAGGTTGGTGTTTAATTGGATTGCATGAAAATATTGAAAACAAAAGTACTGGAAACCTCACAATGCCGATGAAAACAGGATTTTGTGCATCAAAGCGCTAATATCATGGCTGATTGAATCTACACCATAATGTCACCAATAAATAGGGAAATAAGTTTAGGGTATTGGACACAATGTATCAGGACCTATTTTATTCTGAGAAGTCCTTCTAATCTTCAAGGAACAATTGGAATGTATAAGTAGGCTATTTATAAAAGAGACAGGGTCTAATTGTGTGGTCACAGCTCTGAGAGAAATCAAGGTAACCAGTGTATCTCTACAATACAGAACCTTCAGTCACAAAGCATTGACCACACATGATTTAAAACAACCTTTAGTAAATATATCCCCAAATCTCATTGACCTTTCAAATAAAAATTAAAAATGTACAGATTAACTGCAGCCAATTATTTTCTGGGGCACAGTGATAAAATTATGAAACAGTCTCTCCATTAAATTGATTCTCAAAGTCATTCATCAATGAGTTTTATCACTCACAATGAATGATAAAACTCGCTACATATATGGTAAATGGTGCTGAAGCCATTCAGCTACCAACTGTAATTTTTCAAATAGATGACAGTTGGGAGCTGATTGGCTGGAGCACCATTTATCATATGCAGCAAGTTTTATCACTCATTGTGCATCATAAACTCATTGATGAATGAGGCCCATGTCTGAATGATGTCACCAAGTCTCTGCTGACTGGCTGACCAGGTAATCATATCTGGGACCATCTCAGAACTGAACACATCACTTTGAACTCAAATCCAAATAATTGTACATACAGTAACTTTCCCAGAGTAATAATACCACATAGATTTATTCAAGCACAAATTAAATATATATACATATATCTCAATAAAAAATCACATAGATAACAACAATAATCTCATGAGATAATATGCATTCAATTGCATGGAAGCATATAATATAAAAAGCTTAGGACATGGTTTTTATGACCAGTAATTAAGCTCTCTAAAAGTCTCATATCACATAAGGTCTTTGTAATGAAGAGCAAGTCTGCAATATAATTTGTTAATGTGTCAGGTTTAAAACAAGTAGCACAATGTTGCTTTTCATCAAGTAATCTGGCAGCCCGGTCAGTTAGTATACAGGTAAATAGTCTGTATAATACTGCTGTCCCAGTATAGATATAATTTCTACCACCACGTAGATCACTTTTAAACATTAAGTTACCTCTGTCTCTATAAATCTAGTCAGTTGCATATATCCTTGTTTGTATGATCTGTTAGTACCAGCGTGGCAGTGCTGAAAGAGACGGTGCTGGTTATTTTGCTCCTGTATGGAGCAGTGGCTAAAGATACTGCCGAGGCTGATGTGGATGAATGGCTGCTGCCACAAGCCATTAGTACTGCCGGGTAGAGGAGCGTGATCTCTCTGAGTGGGAGACAAAAGGTAACCGGATCCAGGGTAATAGGTAACAGATAATAGGTAACCTATTACCAAATTAGCATATTATTATACATGCCAAGTATTAACCCTAATTGTTTAATGGTCTGAGAAAATGACTAATATAATTTGAAGAGTATAGAAACATTATTATTTTACATGAAATAAAATTATATGTGGTGTGAATGATTATATTACAATTGTTATAACTTTGAATATCATGTTAATAATAGAGTATGCTATACATATTCTCTGTTCTCTCTTCTTTCTCCTTTTAGATGAGATATGGCAAAGTTTGTTATTTGTTTATTATATTACTATTGTAGCAGAAAAGTTCATTTCACAGCAGCATGGGGATAATGGCGCATGATATTGGGTTTGGTAAAATCATGTAATTTTCCCTTGTAAATTTGTATGTAGCATCATTTGTGTGTAGAAAGATGACAAGCCTTTTGAAGTTGAGCAAGAGAGGTTACAGGAAGGTCTGTCTTCCTGGGTCAACCATAAACCTGTTGCAATGTATAGGGCATTATGAAATATGTCCATGGAAATTATATGACAGTCCCTTGATAAACTGGTCATTAAGATCCCTGTGTCCTTTTTGGTGACAGAAATCAAAAGATAGTTGTTTAAACAGAAATACACTGGTCTCAACAGGTGTGAATTTCGGCACCTTCCCAAACTTAACAGAGGGCTGAATGTATAATTAAGAACCCCTGCTCATGTGGCCAGGAAACCCCTGAAGTTTCTATCAGCTGGACAATCCACTCTGAGCTGAAAAGGGTTAAAATCACCCCACAGAGGGGAGTGAGGGGGTGCCTGGAAAATGTCAATAAAAGTGTGACTCAACCCTGGCCCTGTGTTCATCTGCATGAGGATATCGAAGGATACAGATGATCCAGAGTTTGTCATTGGAAAGATCCTCATCCCAGAACCATTCAATCCAACTGAGTGGTTTGTGTCCCCCCAATTTGTTATTTTATATTATTTCCTGGATATTGTAAGTAACTGTGTGATTCCTTTCAACAGTATTATATTATTTGTAACTTTTTGTAAATTAGCTTTGAAGATATTCTTGAAATATATATATATATATATATATATATATATTCTACAGAAACATTGTTTGTTTATTGCTGGATGTTGCAATTGTCTTTATCATCCTTTTTACTATGCCATACTGTTCTATTGTCATTGTTATTTTATCTGTTTTCCAATTTATTTTATTTATTTATTCATTTACTTTGCAATTGTGGGTAAAATGTTTCTTACTTGATATATGAATTTTCTACAGAATAAAGAAACAATTTTTTATATATTTTATAATTATTGCTTGAGCCATGACTGATTTTTTCATATGAGATGATTCTGCTATTTCACACTAGGAGCACAATTAGCACAGTCTGAGTATTCATTTAGTATTGTTTGTTTATGGGTATTCACAAATCCCAATTTTATAGACTTGCTGCTGTATACTAATTAGCTGAAGCTAATTGCACATTCTATTTCAATACATGGTAAATTAGCACCATGATCATTATTTAATCTGTTGTGAAAACTAAAACTTGCAATATCCTCAAAGCTATCTTTCTCTAGACACAGCAGAAAAACCACTCCAGATGAACAATCTTTCACCCTACAAGGTATATTTGGGAAGCAGCCCACTGTCATTCCAAGCCCACAAAAGATGTTAAAACTGTCAAAAGAATAGACTTTTCAATAGTATTTTAAAATGTGGACTAAGATGAATGAACAACAAAATAAGTTCAAACTAATACAGCCTGATATGTCAATTAAGAAATGTCATTATATTGAGCTAAAAGACAATGTTATGGTAAGACATTTCTTAAATTCTAGTTGTTTGATAGCTCAATGAGAAAGACCATACCAAGAGTTGGAATATCACAACTATATCATTGAATGTTATAGAAAGGGTCACATAGATACATGCTACCATTGTAAAACCTGCCAGCCTGGCCAAAGACATAATTAGGAGGGGTGTGGTATGCTAGGTCAACATTCATATTGTCATCATGAGAATGTCAGCATGATCAAATATCAACATCATGTGGACACTTCTGAAATGTCGAAATTATAGAATTTTGACAAACCATCCCTAGAGGTCTAGCAGTGTCCTACCTAGTCCCATCAGCAGTGGCTTATTAATTAGCAATTTCTGGTTCTCAGTGGCCAAGTGAGGAGACATTTGATGAGCAGTGTTCCAATGAGGATTCTCCCCATATCCCTTACTCTAATCCCTAACACTAATCCTCCCCTAGTGCCTAATTATAATCTACCTCCCATGTAGCCTAACCCTAACCTCTTCCTAGTGCCTACCCCTAACCCTCCTGTCCCACAACCAAACCATAATGTTGTCATTCTGAAAATATCTGGATTTCATATGTCGACATGTTATTATTTGGAGGATGTTGAGATGTTGTCTTTCAACATTTCAACAATGTCATCATCATAACTGTCGACACTGTGATGATGAGATTATTGTAAACATTGTTAATGTTAACCTTATGACTTCATCCCATCAGGAGAGGTAAAAGACATTGGGGTAGATGTTATAAGCTCTAAAAAGTGATAAATTGTAGAGTGATAAACCACCAGCCGCATAGCTCACAACTGTCATGTTACCGGCTGTGTTTGAAAAATGACAGTTGGGAGCTAATTGGATGGTGGTTTATCACTCTCCAGTTTATCTCTTTTCAGAGCTTAGTGCATCTGGCCCATTGACTTTGATATTTAACTTTTGTTCAGTCTCAAGAGGAAGAAAAACTGTTCCAATGAAACGATGACTTGGTATGAAAAGAAGAGGAGAAAAGACTTGAAGTTGTAAAGGAAATAAACAAAAGAAGAAGACCATAGCCCTTAGACAGCTAGTGATATTGATTACCATCTTTGGCACAATAGGGTTAATCTCTACCTGGAGCCAAGTAACTTACAGTATATTTTTGGACTGTAAAAGGAAACCTGGGGAAACCTACACAAGCATGCACACAGTTGAGGCTGTGGTGGGAATCAAACCCAAGACCTCAGTGCTGTGAGGCACTGATGATAATCACTATACCAACCATGCAGCTCATTAAATGTTGTACTAATAAATTAATCCAAAAACCTTGGGGTAGATTTACTAAAGATTCTAAATATGAAAATGTGTGGTTTTGCCCATAGCAACCAATCAGATGATTTCTCTAATTTTCTAGGATGCAATAGAGAAATGATAACTAGATTCTGATTGGTTGATATGGCCAACACCTCCATTTTTCATTGTTAGAAGCTGTAGTAAATCTCCTCCTTGAGTCTGTTGGTGAGAGCCCTTGAGGGGCTGTCAGAAGGTAGAGGGACGTTAGCCTTCAAAGTGTGTTATTTAATTGATAATCACTAAATAATATTCAGAAAGCATAACAATAGAAAAATGTGAAAAAAATACCATTATTACTTTAAATATCTCAGCATGTTACACAAATATCAGCTAAAAGTTAGATGGTATTAGGAGGTTTGTGTATTCTCATGATGAAAACAAATCATAGTTCAGACCCTACTGGAGACCACTGCAGCACATACTCAGGCTTATCCTTCTATGTCTATTTATATTAAGCCATATTAAATATGAGAATATGGATATTGCTTCACATACAGTATATTTAGCTCAGAGGGCTCTTTATCAACCAATGGGGCAAAGAATTAGGCTGGGTGATATAAGTTAACAATAACAGCAGAGAACAATGAATATTTTGATTTTCACTCAACTTCAGCAGGTTAATATAAAATCCACATAGAGGCCACTAGAACTGTCACACGCATTTGTATACCAGTCACAATTTAAACATAAACCTATTTCTTCTGCAAAATCCCCAACATTAAAAAATTACCTCTCACCCTGGGCTAGTAATGCAAAATCAGTGAGAAATCAAGTGTAATTTCTCCAGTTGTCCAAAAACCAGCACCTGGCTGAAGCATTCGGGGAGGAAGGGAGGAGTAATGCTATAGCAGTGAGACACAGACCATATGGCCAACCAGTCATAACATTTACTAGCCCCAAATTGGTCAATCTACAGTAGGGCTGGAATTTCTCAGAAAGTTGGAAAATTCTTACCTTACTCTTACTCGCACCCATGGGCAGTATGTGCAGGGTCAATGGTTACTAAATAGTTAAATAATATTGTTCTTTACAGGTGGCCTACAAGTCCCAGCAAGCCTGCTCCAACATAATGGTACTTGTTAAAACAACAAATGCTAGCATGCCTGGACATTAAGGGCCTACTGTCACTTGTAGTCCACCTGTAAAGAAAATATTTTAAAAAGACAAGATACACCAATTTGGGTATCCCTTTACTAAATCACCCCCACACATCCTTCTTTACCACTTAAGCAATCTCAAAATGCAGGGATTATATCCTCTTGGTTCCAAATAGCATCCCAACACTTGGGCTGTGTTGTCAAGTGTTTTATTCAATAAAATACAGAACGAAAACATTAGGTGTGTGTCCTGTTTTCTTTCATATTTATTTTAGAGGTGGACTCCAGATTCCACAGACCTTTAATGTCAGGGCATGCTGACACTTGTCATTCCACAAATGCCATCTTTAAAAGCAGACTTGCTGGGACTTGTAGGCCACCTGCAAATAAATATATTACGTAACTATTCATTAACCATTACCTCTGCTCCCACCACCTAGGGATGGTTGTACATCAGGAAGGGGGACCCATTTTTGGGTGGGGGGTCCTGACTTTCTGAGGAAATCCAGCCTGTCACTGACCAGTTTAGGGCTGTTTAAAGTTATGAGAGGGGGATTTCATTCTTTGCATCTCCCTGCTATAGCATTTTCCATAAGGTTGGTTCAGTCCGGTGCTGGTTATTGGAAAATAGGGTGAACCACACACTGTTTTTTACACATATTTTCCACAGACAGAACAGGCTGGGGGGTCTTGGATGGTTATGGATTTGAGGGCTCTTAGTTGCTGGTCTTTAGCAGTGGCTGTGTTGTTTCTTTTTGACTGTCACCATTTTGACTGTTTCTACATTTTAGTTTTCAACCTTTTCATTTGTCTACATTTTGACTGTCATCATTTATTTAAAGTCAGCATTTTGACTGTATCTACATTTTGACTGTTGACCTTGTGTCCATGTTGACCTTTTGGCTGTCAACATTTTTAATATGTTGACATTTTCACTAGAGATAAGCGGGTCCAGTTCTCTGAAAACCGGACCCACCCAAATCTCCAGATCCGAGGATAGAACTGAGTCTGGCTTGGGTTTTTCTGACTGATTTGGATCTAAAAATGAGGCAAAACGTCATCCTCCCACTGTCAGATTCTCGTAGGTTTTGGATTATATAAAGGTGCGCACAGTCGGTGCCATTTTCACTTTGGCTGTAGAGAGAGAAGCTAGCAGACATAGTCAGTCACTCAGTATGTGTGTCCAGTTGGGATCTTGGCCTGAAAGCTTCTGCTGTGTTATCCATAAAGGGGCTTAGACTGCAGTATATAAAGGGGGGCTTCCTTCATTGGTTGCTGCAGCTGTTGTGTCACTTGTCCTGTCAATTAACTGTGGCTGCTGCTGTGTTTTTATCCTGTCCATCAGGCTAGGGCTGCAGTCCATAAAGGGGTGCTGTGTTGTCCAAGGGGGGGTGCTCTGTCAATTATTGGTGCTCTTCCTCAGTTTAAAAATAAAATAAAAGTGCGGTGCGTTAGCAATTTAGCTGCACTTTTATTGTACGGTGATAATGCCGCAGTTTATCATCCATGTATTTGTGACTCTGCAGGCGGTCTGTCTGCACTCAACAGGGGAGCTTTGTTGTCGATCAAAATGGGGTGCTGTCTGTGATTTTCATCAAGGGGCTGCTGCCTCATTCAGGGGTGCTCTTCCCCAGTGTGAAAAAAATAAAAGTGAAGTGAAATAAATTATATCAATATCAATCCACTTAAGCAACCTAGCTGTGCTATTATTGTTTGGTGACACTGCAGGCCAGACTGCAGTTTATCATCCACTTATTGTGACACTATAAGTCATAGTGCAATGTATTATTCTTATTCACAAATAACTAATCTTGTGACACTGTAATTGATAGCGCAGTATTATTCTTTTCTTATTCAGAAAAAATCTTGTGACACTGTAAGTGGAACCGCAGTGTAATATTCAACTTGCATAAAATTAGTTTGTGATCCTGTAAGTAGAAACTTCACAATTTTACAATTTAATAACAAAATGTAAGCAATAAAAAATGAAACTTTTCACTTCTTTCCTCAATTATGAATAAATAATTAGTCTACACATTGACTACAAAACCAAGACAAAGTGCTAACTAACGTGCATAATATATTAAACATAATGACATCACAAACACCTGAGCTGAGGCTCACATAAACATATTTTCAAAAGTTGAAATTAGAGGATATGGTTTAAAAAATGGAATAAAGCAGCTAAAACTACATTATCTGATATAGTGTCCCTACTTCCTAGCCTTGGCCCCTCTATCTGAATTTTAGTGATTCAGAACCATATTCCAAAATGCAGCTGCTCCTCCTATAGCCCAGGTCAGAAGATGTGTAGGGGGTGTGGTGATATGGACTAAAATGGAGCTCACATCCACTAAAGTGGAAAATGAATCCCCAAACTAACAGGGAGCACAGTTATAATTTATACACAACACAGGATGGGATGATGATATAGGCTTGGGTGCTACTCTAATCTGGGGTGATGGTATAGGCTGGGGTAATGATATAAACTGGGGTTGTATCCTGGAGTGATGCCTGGGCATAAGACCAGAAACGCCACATCTTGGGTGTGGAATAATTTTAACCCAATCCAAACAACAATTGTGAAGGCATCTATACCATTTGTAAAGCCAAAATTAGTATAGATAGGGACCTTAACCATGTAGGAACCACCACCCTGTTACATTATCTGCAGCAAATTCATCAAAAATGTTTTTGCAAAATTCGGATACTTTGGCTAAAAAAGTAACAACAAGCAGTCCAGCATCAGCTAGCTCCCTTCTCTCTGCTAGATCCAAGCACCTGCCATCTTCATCAGCAACACATTCATCAACAATATCCTCAATAATGAAGCAATTGGTTTTTTTGTGCCTCCACAAAACAAGCTTAAAGTGGTCAGCTAACATTCCTGGTAATGATCTCTATGTGCACAAACTGGCTTTACAGAGGAAATAAGTTGTTGCCATCAAGATCATCCAATTCCTCACCCTTATCAGTGTATACATCATCTTCACACAATATTAAATTGTCCTCACTTGTATCCATCTTTTAGGTGTCTCTGTAATTTTTGGACATAATTGGCAGTAAAGGTATTTCTCATATAATTTGTAGTTCATTTTGATGGACATCATCTTTCCCACATTTTGGGGAAGTAACCTCATAGGCCGATCACTGACAATGTTCCATGCTTTGCTGAAAACTCTTTCTGAATAGGCTGCTCAAGTAAAGCAAATCCAGTTTGTGAAAGGGCCTCCACATTAATTTTTTTCTTGCCAGTAGTCAAACGGGTTGTCTGTCATGCTATTTGGATGCTATCCTTAACATTTTTTAAATAGTCCTCAACCATTCTTTAAATGGTGACCATATCAGATGGAGTCATGGTAGAGGTATCATTAATTGTAGGCATTTCTTTTAGACCCAACCATATGTCAAAACTTGGTTGTGTTGACCCATCTGCATCACCAGTAGGTGATTTGGTAAAGTTTTTAGTTTTTTTATTGGCAGTTGTCCTTGCTGAAGAAACTGAAGGAGAAGTTATAACTGCATCATGTGCCACTTGAGCAGACAATTTGATTACCAATAGCTCTTTGCATCTCTTCAGATCTGTGTCCATTGGGAAGAAAGACACATTGTATTCATCCCTTCTGGGATAAAAATTAACTACCAGCAGCTGCAGCAGACAGCACTCAAGGATTCTCAAGAAAGACACAACATAAGACTTAAACCTTAAATCTTAAATCTTGCATTTGCTCTTTTTGGCTTGTCCATATATCTGTGGTGGACAGTAGGTACAATGGCATTTTGGAGGCCACTAATTTAGTTTTTTTAATGTCACTGTATAGGTTGGGAAATGCTTTTCTACTGAAGTGGAATATTTGCAAAGGATTATTTAACAGCCAACTGTTTTGGAAAGCACTACTATTATTCTTCATGGTCCCCTTCTGGGATAAAAAAACAATCCAAGCAGCAGCAGGCATACCTCTCAAAGATTCTAGAGAAGGATGCAAAGTAAGACTTACAGTAAATCTTAAATATTGCATTTGCTCTGTTCAGCTTATCTGTGTTTAAGTGGACAGTGGGTACAACAGAATTTTGGAGGCCATTAATTAAGTTTTTTTTAATGTCCCTATATAGGTTTAGAAATCCTTTTCTAGTGAAGTGGAATCCTTGCAAAGGTTTGTTTAACAGTTAATAGTTTTTAAAGCACTACTAGAAGTCTTCCTGCTCCCTTTCTTTGATGAAAATCCACTCCCAGCAGCAGCTGGCATAGAGCTAAAGGATTCTTTAGGGGCAGGGGCTGATGTGAGTGAGTAAAATATTTTATGTAAATGCCTCCCCTCCTCCCTCATAAATTTGCTTCAGAATAAAAATGAAAATAAATTTACTACCAATCAACCCTTGGAAATTGGAATGCAAAACCACGCTGGTACATATAAAAATATATAATCAATTTATTCTAATTAGCAATGGAATATATAAACAATAAAATATGACAATGACAAGTAACAGAATATTAGTCTATGATAATGACACAATAAGGCAATATAATAAATGAAAATAAATACAAATACATAACTGATATGCACAGATAATTAATATATTAAATTAGATAACATAGCTAAACTGTATGTTCTTAATAAATATGAGAAGATGCTATATCCCAAATTCAGGTAGGATAGTATTGTTCTTGAAGAAATAAAGTGCAATTTTCTTTAGATATGTCAATAATACCTATACAGCAAGAAACATTGTGTCCACCACCTGCTAGAAAAATTGGATAAATCTGTTTTGTTATCTGGAACAGCGGGCAGCAGGGAAAGTATATTATTCTGCATAAACACACTACTGATAGAAGATAGGGCATTGTGATATCCCACCGGGCTCTATGGATCACTTAGCTGTATTACCTCACTCAGTGGAGTACTCAATGTGGCTGTATGAGCTGACAATCTGCCTGATGAAAACGTGGCAATGTGACTTCCCGCCAGGCTCCAAGGATAGCTTGTTTGGCTGGGATAGCTATCTATGTGAGATAATCAGTACAATTAATACAGATTGCCAGAGTGTATTGCGGCTAAATGGCTCCCTGCCAGGCTACACGAGTGGGTGATAAATATCATGTGTCCTGTATTTCTCAAATGGTGATGGGGGTGTTCTTACTAAAGTATGTATGGCAGCATGGCCACGGATTTTAAAGATTCCTCACACTAGAGAATTGACGTCTTGTTCCTGGACACAATAGAACAATGTAGCAGTGGAAATGTAGCTTTAGGACATTTGCAATCTCCAAGCATTGGGCAGCATAGTGTGACCTAGGGGTGCTGTGAGGGATTTGTGAATTTTGGGTAAATAATAAACAATTTATGTAATGGGATAATGTGTGAATACAAAATTAAATTACTCCCGAGTTATTACTCCCTCTGCTGAGGCTTACTCAATAAACTCATGCAGCTCCAATTTAAATTTCATAGTTGGATCTCAAGGTAATATCTCATAGAAACGTACAGTCAGGAAGCTGTGTATTTTACTCCCTCATGTATTCTAATATGTCCAAGATGACTGCTCCACCATCCTTATCTGCAGGCTTGATGACAATGGAGTCGTCATCCTGGAGTGACCACAAGGCACTTTTCTCCACAAAAATGAGATTTCTCATTCCCAAATCTTGATGGGGCTTTTTGTTACAAAGTGTTTGAAATTATTTCAAAGTTTTATTATAGTATATTTGGATCATAGGAATTTTCTGATTCAATGGGAAAAACTGTGATTTCTTTTTAATTAGTTTCATAGTAGGATTCAACATTTGGTATGATTATTAATGTTAAATATGTCTAACCCTCCTGAAGATGAGGATCCCCATTTTCCTCTTACAATGCCTCTAACATGGAAAGACACTCCATGTCATCTATATCTAGTGCAATGAAACTATTAGGATCCCCATTTTCCTCTTTCAGTGCTTCTAACATGGAAATATGCTACATGTCATCTATATCTAGTGCAATGAAACTATTAGGATCACTATTTATTGACTAGTTTTTGGAACAAAAATACCTCTGTCTAAATAGAGAGCATACATATCTGTTAAACTCAGCATTGTTGGATTGGATTGGAACTGGGGGCAATATTTATACCTTTCGACAATAGAGCGTTTTCTGACTGGTTAAGTTTCTTCTACATAGATTGAATATACCTTTCTGATTTAATGGTACCTTGGTCTTCACACTTCTTGTTCTTCCCATTCCTCTCTTTACCCTGTGTCTTTTAGTCTTTTCAGTATTAGATTTTTTAAGGGGTTGTATTGATTGCTGTGGATAGGTATTTTCCACTCCACACCTCTCCCATTTCCCGTTTAGATGTACTTTTGTGTAGACCATCCTTTCGATACTTTGGTTCCTCTATTTGAGTAATTGGGGATCTAAAATTAATTCCTTGTTTTCCTTTTTTTCTATCACTAGTACTGTATCTCTCTATTTGTCTTCACCTCTATCTCTCATAAAAACCCTTTTCTTTTGGATGGAAATATTTCTTCTATAAAAAATTAATGTTTCCTAGTTTTACCTGATCTCTCATATCTATATAATTTGTTTTTTTTTTCAATTATAGTAAATCATGTTCATATGTCTGATTTTGTATATCCAACTCCATCAGGTCTCTTGAATAATAAAAACATTTGTTTCCTGATGTTCTATGTTGGAAGTTGAACTGCCCTGTGTTTGAATCGCCCTCTGCTGCCGCTTAGCTTAGTCAGCCATCTAGCTTGGTGCAAATATTGGGACTAAATGAGAAGAAAACAATTTTTTAAGCTGTAAGGTGATTCAATTTCAAAATGTGTGGGTTCGGTTTTACGCAGAATTACTCGGATTTACTCGGATATATTCGGATAAAAAAACTGCATTTTATTGGCAAACGGCTATCACATGTTTTAGATAGCCAATAAAATAAATCCCAACTAAATCGAACTTGTGATAATTAGTGGAAACAAGTGGAAATTAATGTTATTGAGGTTAATAATTTTGTAGTAATAATAAAAAAAATTATGTGATTTTAGCAGATTTATAAATTTTTGTAAAAAAAGAACAGATCCAAAACCAAATCCAAACAAACAAGGGGTGGTAATGGCAAAACCAAATCCAGATCCAAAACACAAGGAGATACAGATCCAAAACAAAAATACGGGGTTGACACACATCTCTAATTTTTGGAAATCTGTGTTAAGTGCACCCTCATGCCTTACCATAGGCATTAATTATCTCTGGGCTTTTAATCCAGGAGTTTAAAGTCTGCTATAATTCCTGCAGATAATTGACTTCCCCCTTTGACTCCTTGGATCTTCTTTCAATCTCAGTATGTGTTTATGTACATTGCTTCACATTTGCATCTTGCAATTGCTTTCAAGTGTGCATGCAATGTTTTCAGATATTCAAACAAGGCCTAAGCAGTTGGACTAAATCAGGCACATCATATAAAATGTTTACATGAAGTTAAATTTATACAGTGCCTCCAGAGATGATGTATGACTCCTGGGTGTGGTTTAGCACTTGAAAGAAAGCTATTAAACATAGAAGGCAATTACAAAAAGTTTTTCCTTGAAAAAACTGCAGCAGGAGAAATGTGTGTTGGTGTATTTTCTAGTACTGCTTGCTATACTGGCTCAAAGTCAGATGATGGGATGAGATCAATATTACAATTAATATCTATTGATGCTATCGTCCTTTGATAGCATGTGACTGGCATGCTACTGTGTGCCAGTGCAAATTTAACACACACATATGCAGATGCACATATGCAAATGCACACATGTATACACATACATACATGCACATATAAAATGGTTTCCACACATTATAGATAATATAACCAGAGTTATTAAAGGTATTGTTAATTATTAACTATGATGTAAGATGTATGTAAAAGAGATCTAAGGTTCAGAATATAATGGACATGTCATGTTTAGTATCATACTAAATTCCTCTTTATTTGCAGACATCCCTTTCTATCAGCAAAGAAGTCGCATCATGCATCCACTAGTTATGGATGATAGGGAGTTATTAAGTAGAATGCTATTTCTTGTATGCAGTGTTGTAGCCAGTTTTAACCAGTTCTTCGGTGGGAAGATACACAATGTGACCATTGGAAGACTGATACATACCCCTGATGACACTGTATGAACTGACCAAAGACCTGTATCGTACCAGATTGACCAGAAGCAAGAGCCAATGAAAATCTATCAACTTGTCTTTTTTGTTATCACTGTAACCTGTACCATATATAGGCTTGTGTCCTGGCTGCAGTATACAGACATCTTCTTGCAACCTCAAACTTCAGGACTGAATGATTGTATACTGGGACCAGTGTTCTAGCGTATGTATCAGCTGTACATATTGTATGATACTTGCTTTTTTCTATAATTGTTAAACTTAAACCACGTTACTTTTTTACATAAAATAACTTTTTGTGCTTTGGAACCACATGATTAGACTGGAAAGCAATCTTTTTTCATAATCGACTAAACGGCATTCATAGATGGGGGTTCATGACTGATATCACGCTACTGTAGATTATGCAAAGTGTTCGGATTTGGGTTCCTCAACACATGGTGGACGCGTCACTATACGGGTAAGAATGCAATGTGTTTAAAGCCTGTTTAATCATTCTGTGTTGTGAAACTGAATATCCATTTTTTGTGTGATTTAAGGAGCGCTGATTAGGACCTAGGGACAAAGAGAGAAAGGTCAGTTTCTTTTATTGTCATTTTGCGCTTTCAGGTGTGATTTGCACATTTTCATATGCATGTTCCCTGTATTGCTGCCACATGTTTAAACAATCGTTTTGATAGATAGTCTTGTTGTATTTATAGCGTTATCACTTGTTAAGATCTCTGAATAGTTATTGTCACTTGGGAAAGCAATTTTTCTTTGAAGAAAACAAAGGTGTATATGAATGTGAACATGTGCTTGTGAAATGATACAGGGAAACTCAGTAGGTGTCTGATGAAGCATACTGCTACTGGGCCAGCATACATAGCAGGTATATTGTGGTTTTGAAAAACTGGGAGGAGTTTTTCATCCAACCCCCAATAGTAATCACAAAGTTCATTAATCAGTTAGTTTCTCTGGGCAATGCGATCAGACTGCATGATTGTGTCAACCTTGATTGTGACTTGGGGTGTCATGGGAGGAAATCGCTGGCAATGTTAAGTGTTAATGGAATACATAATTTTTACCAGGCAGACACGGTACTCAAAGTAGGAAGCTAGTGGATGAAACTTGTGAATTCGTCCAGAAGGCAGAATAATTGCATAGGCGCTATTCTGCTCCTCATTGCATATGCTGGCAATAATGCTTAGCGGTCAATTGTGCACAATGGTAGGAAGTGAGTGGATGCAGCTTGTGAATTCATCCACCGTCGAAGTCTCTAGTGAAAAGTTAAGCGTTGGCCCAGATGGGTGCTAAAAAAATGGTACAGATGATCAATGATGTGCTGCTTAAGGAAGGGCCAACTGGTTCGGCAAGAAATATAATGTTTGTGAAGTATGGTGCGTACGCTACAGTGTACTGCAACATATGGGTCAAGATGACCAAAGTATTTATGAAACCATTTCCCAAGGTTGGCAGTTTCGATTTGGAGTTATTAAGCAATGTTAGAGATAACATATGTTTAGTCAAATCATTGAAGAAAAGGATAAAATACAATAACTGTTTAAAGCTGTGGCAGCACGAGGGGAACACGTGGCAAAGTAGCATACTTAGGCCGCTAAGTAGCATGCCGCAAAGTAGCGTGCTCATGTTGCAAAGTAGCACGCCGCAAAGTAGCACTCTGCAAGGTAGCACACCACAAAGTAGAGTACCCACGCCACAAGGTAGCATTACCATGCATAAAGAAGAGTGCTCATGCACACCTCCGCCACCCTATGCGGTCACAGGTGAAAGTACAGCCGATACCTAAAACAAAAAACAGTAACAAGTAAATTAAATCATGTATTAAGTCACCTTAAGGAAAATGTTGTTGTAGAAGATGATGAACCCATTGTTACAGATGTGTCCACATACACCTTTCCTAAAATCGAGCCATGCCTTTGAATCTGTGTATTATCCACACCTTATGAGTTTTCTTAAAATTTTCTACTTTAATCTGATACTTTACAAGAATACTTTTGCAGGAAAAAAAATTTGGGATCTATCTAATTGCTACTCATCGTATTGTATCTTAGCCGTGACAGAAAAAAAGGAAAGGTGTATGAGGACACATCTGTATTTCAGCCATTGTCCAAGCTGTTCATATGTTCCACAGAGACAAGTAAAGGGAGCGACCAAACCAGCAGGGGTAGCAGCTGAAATTGGTGTGAGTAGTGGAGAACGTAGGAGAAAAGGGAACATCCCTGGTACCGAAACAATAAGTCCCGAAATTAATCCTGAACATAGTGATGTGGTAGGTATATATCCCATCTGTAAAATAGCAGTTCCCAATGGGAAACCAGACAAAGATGGTATAGTTCCCATAAGGAATGTAGCAATGCATTGTCCATGGACAAGAGCAGAATTGCATTCATTATGTCAGATTTCCCAGATCCTAGGAAAGAGTTGGTCAAATGTCAGAAATTCATTAAAATTTTAGGTAATGCTCATGAGCCAACTAATAAAGATTTGCGAGTGGTGTTAAGGGCCTGTCTTCCTTCCAATACTGATGTACAAATGTTTGTTGCAGATTGTATATTGGAAGAGGATGGATCGTTAATGGATGAGGATAATCAGGTAAATATAAAGTGAATAATAACACATCTGGCCATATATTTTCCAATGGTAGTGAACTGGAGTAAAATCGTTACCAACAAACAAAAAGATAGTGAACCTGCAGCAGAGTATTTTGCCAGAGTAATGCTAACAATAACCTAGTACAAAGGGATACCAGACATAAAGGATGATGTACACCACAGGGAAGTAGCTGTTATGGTACTAATGGATGGTCTTAAAGATAACCTAAAGACCAGGGTACAAACCTGTCTACCTAAATGGAGAGGAATAACTGTAGATGCACTTAGGGAATCTGCTATAGAACATGATAAGAATATGGCCCTCATTCAGAGGCGGTTGCAAGAAGTGATTGCTCTCTCACTCGGACAGCACCCACAGCTCCAGCGACTGACCAGGGTGATGGTCGCAATGGTCAAGACCATTGCGACCATTGGGGGCTTGCGACAAGACCCTAAGGTTGGGTCTCGGGAATAGCAAGCCCCTGATCGAGCAGGAAGCTCCACACTGACATCACTGCTGATGTCATTGCAGCGACCCACAAAATGGCAGGCATTCCATCAGGAATGCCTCTAATTGTGTAGCCACCCCCCCAACTCGCCTACAAAATGGTGCAAGCTGTCAATCAACATCGACAGCAGACCCTTTTGTAGTAAGCTCTGGAGCGAGAGACTTTCTCTCTAGCTCTGGGGCTTGCACATGCACAGTGCAGCCACTGCACGTGCGCAGTGCCTTAACATCAACCTGGTTGCGAGCGCTCAGCACTTGTGACCGGGTCTGAATGAGACCCAATATCTAGGAAGAAAGAGGCACAGAGTGAGAAGTTAATGACAGTGAGCATTCAGGCTCTAGAGGGATTACCTACACAGTCACAAACTTACCACACATACCAACAATGAAGTTATACAGTAAGGTGTTTTAATTGCAACAAAGAGGGACACATAAGAGGGACACATAAGAGGGACACTTTAAGGAGGAAAACGGGGCCACCTAAGAAGGGAACACATAGATACACACAGAGAGGGCACTCACAAGATTCAGGAAATTTCCAACAGTTACCCGCTCACATAGTGACAGCAAACACTGCTGGAGAGTGATAGTCAGTGCTAGGGGTCAGGTCATACCTGTAGTCTAGAACCAGTCAGGTTAACTGAGTATACTAGGGAAGAACCTACAATGACAGTTGATATATCCAGTATTAAACACATTTTTCTTGTAGATAAAGGGGTGACCAGATCCATAATAAATTATCTGTTTAATGTACAGGTTACCAACAAGACCGTATCAGCTATGGGAGTAACAGGGAGAGTGCTGTATTACCCTTTAACCAAATCTGCAGAGATGACTATCGGGCCGATGCACACCAAGCATTCCTTTCTCCTGGCAGTGGCAGCTCCTACTAACCTGCTGGGAAGGGATTTGCTGTGTAAAATGGAATGTGTCATACACTGTACCACTGATGGTATATTACTAGATATACCAGATATGGTTGCACATGAGGTACAGGATATATTGGACACACCACAAAGGTTAATGCTGCACTCTGCTGTTCTAGAATAAAGAAAATCTCAGGTAAAAGAGATGTTATTGCAAATACCGGGTTCCCTCTGGACCAAAGATGGAAAAGACACTGGATTGATGGCAAACATAGCTCCTGCAATGGTTAACTTGAAGAGTGGTAGACAGGCTAAAAAATTCCCTCAGTATCCATTAAAGCAGGAATTGAAGTTAGGGGTGTATACCATAATTGAGAGGTTATAGCAACAAGGGATTTTAATTTGTACAGTAAGTTCAGCCAATAGTCCAAGTCTTCCAGTAAAGAAGAGTGGTGGGAGGGGCTATAGATTAGTAGAGGACCTTAGAGGAATTCACAAATTAGTTGTAAACCAATTCCCCACAGTGCCCAATCCAGCTGTCATCCTCATGCAGATTCAACCATCTGCTACTCATTTCAGATTCATTCATTTATGCTCTGCTTTCTTCTCTGTCCCTATTCACCCTGACTGTCAATATCTATTTGCATTCTCCTACAGAGCGGTACAATACAAATGTACACGATTGCCGCAGGGCTTCATAGATAGCCCCAGTATTTAGACCCAGGCCTTACATGACTGTTTGCAATCTTTTTAACCAAGCAATGGATCTGTCCTAATTCAATATGTAGACCATTTGTTGTTGTGCTTTGATTCATTTATGTCATGTTTAAATGATACTAAATTGTTGTTGCTTCATCTTTCACAAACAGGGCAAAAGGTTGCAAAGGAAAAATTACAACCATGCCAGACTAAGGTCAAATACTTGGGACACTGTCTAATCCAGGACCTAAGACACTTGACAACAGACAGAATTCAGGCCATACAGTCCATGACACTGTCACAAAACCAGCAGCAGATCCATACCTTCTTGGAGATGTGTGGATATTGCAGGATGTGTATCCCAGGTTTTTCTCTTTTGGCATTACCATTGCAGGACTTAGTTTCATCCTCAAAACCTCAAAACCCGACTGTTTCACACACACTGGGGAAATAGAGACAACAGCGCTTGCCTTGGGAATACCTGATTATGAAAAACCTTTTGAATTATATTGTAGAGAAACGTATGTCTGCACAGCAGGTGTCCTTACACAGAAACATGGTGATGCTAGCAGACCTGTAGCATACTACAGTGCACAATTGGACACTGTGGAAAGATCACTCCCAACGTGTTTAAGAAGTGCAGCTGCAACTGCTCTTCTGGCAAAGAAGAGCGAGGACGTAGTATTAGGGCATGATGCAACTGTCTATATACAAAATGCAGCTTTTTGTTAAATTCAGCCCAAACCAGACGTGTCTCTTCAACAAGGTTCACAAAATGGGAACTAGCTCTGATCGCACCTGCAAACATTACCATTAAACGGTGCAATACATTAAACCCAGCAACATACTTACCATATGTGCCTCAAGATGCAGAAAGGGTGGAAGTAGGTGAGTTTCTGGTTGAAGGTGTGTTTTGAAGGTATGCTGATAAACATGATTGTATGGAATATTTGAACCAGACCTTTACTGCAAGACCAGACATACATGACACACCATAAGAAAATGTAGATTTGACATTTTACATGGATGGGAGTTGTCATAGACAGACAGACACAGAAGAACTATGCACTAGCTATGCTGTTGTAGATGATGAGGATATTATAGAAGCTCATTCAGCCCAAGTGGCTGAACTAGTGGCATTAAGGAAAGCATGTGAGTTGGTAGAAGGTAAATAAGTTAATATATACACTGACTCTAGGTATGTCTTCAGGGTAGTACATGATTTTGGGGCTCTTTGGCATCTTAATAACTTTATGACAGCAGCAGGCCCACCAGTAGCACATTCACAACACATAAAATGATTTCTGACAGCAATTCAGTTACCAAAGGCAGTAGCCGTCATCAAATGCAAAGCCCACGCATGCAAAGAAGACCTGGTGTCAATAGGCAATAACAGAGCAGATGAAGCAGCCAAATGGGCAGCAGGGTTGTTATGTGTATATATACCAACTAACAAAGTGATGGTCTTCCAGACAAGAGACACTCATAAATTAATTGAAATGCAAGATTTGTGTTCCCGACAGGAAAATGTGGTCTGGAGATCAAAGGGATGAGGTCAGGAATCCTCTGGACTCTGGAGAGATGGACAAGGTAGGCCTGTGGCTCCAAGGGCATACTACCCAAACCAGGCTAAGGCAGCACATGTCTGACTCACCTAGGTAAAGAAGGTATGTGCAAGTTGGTGAGAGCATATTGGTGTGCACCAGGTTTTTCCTCTCAAGCTGGAAAAATTTCATTTTTCTCAGTCTCAGTGGGAGATTCCCCTGTAGAGAGTCCCGGGTTGTGGAAGGAAACGTAGGCATGGGGCCTGTATATAAAAGACTTCCACATCCAGATGTTGACGAGACCAGTGCAAAGGTGCAGAGTCTAAACAGCCAGGAGATGTTCACCAGTGACCCCCTACCAATTGGGATATTGGTTTTGCTGCATCCTGCTGGCAGGTCACGGTCCTTTGCACTGTTGTCTGACTCCATGGGAAATAGAGTCAAATATACAATGGCCTTGGAGAATGCACTTCTAAATAGAAGTGTCAGCCAAGAGGGAGAGGAGGACCCTTTGAGGCCAATTGCTGGAGACAGATCCAAATAGCAATCCGGAGAGTTCTTGGATGCTCCCTTGCATTGAGGAGGTGAAAACCTTGCACACAGGTAAGATGTTCCATACACTGCTGAAGAGAGGGAGTAAGTAAATTGCACACAGGCTAGATAACAATCACACTGCTTCGGTGAGAGATGGCAATCATCTGGCATACAGGTAAGATGGTCAGTACACTGTTGCACAGAGAGCTGGTAACTTGCACACAGGCTATTTAACAAATTCACATCTGCGGGGAGAGATGGTAATCATCCAGCACACAGATAAGGTGGTCAGTACACTGCTGCAAAGGATGTCAACAATAATCCACAAAAGACACAGGAGAACCTGGAAAGATGTAGCAGCAAAGAAGCACTCGTAGTGACAACATTGCACAGGCAACTTCCTGTGATCCAGAGTCTGGCTTTATCTCCTGCAGTAGCCGATCATTGGTGTACAGCATCACCTGACCAGCAGCAGCTACCATTGTGTATGGAGTCGTCAGGTGATGCAGACTGTTATAGCCGCATCCATGCTGGTAACCGCAAAAACCAGGCATGGAGCAAACTAAGGCAGTTCACATTGCACTAAGCAGAATACTCAGGGCATTACTCTCTGCCACACCTGACATCTGACCACATGGAAGATCAGGGGAATCCGGTGCACAGGTGAGAAATGGCCGATCCTAGGCCGCAACCTGACAGTACGCCCCCTTTTTTCAGGGCAGACTATGGAAGCCCACAAGGCTTCTTAGGAAACTTCTTATGGAAGGCTCATACCAGATAAGGAACATATACGTCAGTTGCTTTAATCCAAGCTTGCTCTTTAGGTCCATACCCTCTCCAGTCAATGAGGTACTGAATATTATTGCTCCGATGCCGAGAATCCAGGATCCTTTCCACCTTGAACTCAACTCCCCGATGAGATTGAACCAGAGGAGTTTTAGGGGGAGACTGCTGGAACTGGTTAAGTACCAAAGGGTGTAACAAGGATACGTGAAAGTTATTGGAAATCCTGAGTTGAGGAGGAAGTTCTAGCTTGTAAGCCACAGGGTTGATTACCTTAAGGATGCGATAAGGTCCAAGGAAACGGGGACCCAACTTCATACTTGGAACTCTTCAGTGTATATTTTTTGAGGAAATCCATACCCTGCCCCCCACTTTCAAAAGGGGAACAGCTAGACGTTTCCTATCGGCAAACTTCTTATTATTCCGAGAGGTTTGTTTTAAGCAACAATGGACCTCTTTCCACTGTTCTGAAAATGACTTAATTCATTAACAGCTAGAACCTCAATAATTGGAAGGTCTGGGAAGCCCGGCACTTGAGGGTGCTTGCTATATACTGTGAAGAATGGTGTAGAGTTTGAAGAGGAGTGATACTGAAAGTTATGAGCAAACTCTGCCCAGGGCAAGAGGTCAACCCAATCATCCTGGGAGGAACTCACAAAGAGGCTGATAAAAGTTTCCAGTTCTTGATTTACGATCTCCATCTGGCCGTTAGTCTGCGGATGGTAGGCTGAAGAAAATTTTTGTTTGATCCCACAGGAAGTACAAAGGGCTCTCCAGAATCTGGCTATTAACTGTACTCCATAATCGGACACTATCTCCTTCGGTAACCCATGGAGTCTAAAGATCTATTGGATAAAGACCTTCGCTAGTTGTGGAGCTGAAGGAAGTCCTGTCAGCAGAATAAAATGGGCCATCTTCGAGAAACGATCAACCATAACCCAAATCTTGTTACAACCTTTAGATGATGGCAGCTCAGAAATAAAATCCATGGAAATGTGAGTCCAAGGAACATCTGGCACAGGTAATGGACGAAGAGGGCCAATGATTTTCCTAAGACTAGATTTATGTTGCGCACACTTAGCACATGCCATGACAAAGTTGACGACATCCTCATGCGTAGAAGGCCACCATAGGAATGTTGTAAAAACTTATATGTCTTGTGAATGCCAGCAAGTGCAGCAAAGAGGGAAGCATGAGCCCAAGTCATTAATTTCTTCCTTAAAAGAGGATCCATAATAATTTTCCCTGGTGGGGAAGTCAATAGTTGAGTGGGGGCCAAGACCAGAGGATTTAACACCGTTTGAACTTGTGGCAGATCTTCTTCAAAAGGAGCTAAAAAGGACCGGGACAGAGCATCAGCCTTTTTGTTTAGGTCAAAAATGCAACTTGAAATTAAGCATGCGAAAAAGAGAGAGCAGCGTGCCTGTCTGGCATTCAAGCGATGTGCTGTCTGCAGGTAGAGTAAATTTTTAAGATCCGTAAAGATGATAAATGGGAATTTTGCACCCTCCAATAGATGTCTCCATTCCTCTAGAGCCAAACACATGGCTAGTAATTCTCAGTTTCCAATAGTGTAATTTTTCTCAGCCAGAGAGAATTTCCTAGAAAAGTATCCACAAAGATGGGACTTCCCATCATCCCCCAACTGAGAGAGGTACCGCTTCCACTCCCACCGAAGATGCATCTACCTCCAGAGTAAAAGTTTCCCTAGATGAGGTTGATGGAGGAACATTACAAAATGCAGACTTTAATCTTTCAAAGGCTGCAATGGCTGTGGGTGACCAATGTGACGGATTGGAACCCTTCTTCGTGAGAGCTGAAATGGGAGCTACAACAGAGGAGAAATTCAGAATGAACCTTCTGTAATAGTTTGTAAACCCTAAGACACATTGTGTGGCCTTTAAAGTAGTTGGTAGGTGCCAACCTCGAATTGCTTCCAATTAATCTGGGTCCATTTTCACAGAGTTGCCTGAAATGATATGTCCAAGGAATGGTACCGATGCCTGCTCAAAGAGGCATTTAGAAAGCTTCCCATAAAGGCAATTTTCTTGAAGACGAGTCAAAACTTCCTTGACATGACGTCGATGAGACTGCAGGTTCTCGGAAAATATTAGTATATCATCGAGATATACTACCACGAATTTGTAGAGCACATCCTTGAAAATGTCATTGATATATCCTTGGAAAACTGCAGTAGCTTTACATAGTCTGAATGGCATTACGAGATACTCAAAATGTCCATCACCTGTATTAAACACGGTTTTCCATTTGTCACCAGATTTGTACGCTCCACATAGGTCTAGTTGGGAAAAGACACAGGCTCCATGTACCCTGTAAAAATGTTCAGAAATAAAGGGTAACGGGTACCGGTTCTTCACCGTGATTGCATTGAGGCCCCTATAGTCAATGCAAGGCTGAAGCCCCCCGTCTTTTTTCATCACAAAAAAGAACCCCACCCTAGCAGGTGAAGAGGAAGGTCTAATGAACCCCTTTGACATGTTCTCTTTGATATATTCGGTCATGGCAGTAGACTCAGGCCCAGACAGTGGAAAAACTCAACCCCTGGGAGGCATCTTCCCCGGTAGTAAATCAATATCGCAATCCCATGGGCGATGGGGAGGTAACTTGTCTGCTGATTGTTCGTCTAAGACATCCGCAAACTCGTGATAGACTACTGGTAGGCGGAATTCCAAAGGTTGTTTAGAACATTGAGATGCAAGAGAAGGCGGAGTATGTATTGAAAGGGTATGTACCGGTATCACATGGGTGAGACATTGATGGCTACATTTTGGCCCCCAAGCCAGTCCTTGCATTGTGGACAAATCCAGAGTGGGATTGTGCTTCCTGAGCCAGGGTAAGCCTAAGGCCATTTCATAGGAACTTCTGGAGAGGACGAAAAACTCCAATGTTTCTTTATGTAGGCAGCCCACTTGCAGCAATACAGCATGGGTAGAGGAGGAAACTGGGTTACCAAAGATTATGCTGCCGTCTACTCCCAAGAGATCACATTTGGATGCGAGGGGTGTTATTGGAATTCCTAAGGATACCGCCAAGGCTTTGGAAATGAAATTTCCTGCTTCTCTGGAATCCACCAGGGCTTTTAGGTCTTTAGTCTTCTCTTTATTGGAAAGTGTAATGGGCAAAAAACTGTCTAAAGTATGGGTTGGTTCAATCAAAACCCCTAACTGGATGCACCCAGAACCAGTTCGGGTCTTGCATTTCCCATAAGGAGAGGACAGATCTTCAGGATATGGTCCGAAGCAGCGCAGTACAAGCAAAGCTTTTTCTGAAATCGTCTAATCCACTCTGCTGCAGAGAGACGTGACCGATTGACCTGCTTAGGCTCTTCGCTACTGGTCCCAGGAGAAGGGGTAGAGTACAATGTTTGAGATGGAGAACTTTGGGCACGGTCACACATGCCTTTGCTAGTGGTACGCTCCCAGTGACATAGATCAATTTTGATACAGAGAGATATTAATTCCGTGAAGGAAGCCGGTAGATCACGGGAGGCAAGTTTGTCTTTCATCCTTTCAGAAAGGCCATGGAGATCCTTTTAAAAGAGGTAATGAGCGAGTCATAATTGGAAACAATAGGGTTGGCCAATTCCCAGAGAGGGGATACCCAGTCCAAGGCTGTCCCTGACAGCAATGAAATGGTATAGGCTACCTTAGTCCTAGGAGGAAAAATTTGTGGCAAGCATTCAAAGTGTATTTCACACTGACTGATGAACCCTCAACACCATTGAGGGTTTCCATCAAAGCGTTCTGGTGTGGCTGTAGGGTTATTTGGAGTAACCACCGCTGAAGAAGGAAAAAAGGTTGCAAGGGATGCCTGAATACTCATCAGCTACCCCGAGAGCTCTTGCAGGTACCAGCCTACTTGGTGGTGGGCTGCCTCCTGATTGTCCATGAGAGTGGTGAAGTCCTGCAGTGCACCCGCCACCTGAGACCCAGCTGCTTCCATTGGGCCTGTGCAAACTGTCACTGTCTCGGTGGGAGATTCCCCTGTAGAGGGGGTGAAAGCGGGAGTCCCGGGTTGTGGAAGGAAATGTAGGCATGGGGCCTGTATATAAGACTTCCTCATCAACGGGTGTCAGACTTTGACGAGACCAGTGCAAAGGTGCGGAGTCTAACCAGCCGGGAAGTGTTCACCAGTGACCCCTACCAATCGGGATATGGGTTTTGCTGCACCCAGCTGGCAGGTCGCGGTCCTTTGCACTGTTGTCTGACTCCAAGGGAAATAGAGTCGAATATACAATGGCCCTGGAGAACACACTTCTAAATAGAAGTGTCAGCCAAGAGGGAGAGGGTGACTCTTAGAGGCCAATTGCTGGAGACAGAACCAAATAGCAATCCGGAGTGTTCTTGGATGCTCCCTTGCATTGAGGAGGTGAAAACCTTGCACACAGGTAAGATGTCCCATACACTGCTGCAGAGAGGGAGTAAGTAAATTGCACACAGGCTAGATAACAATCGCGTTGCTGTGGGGAGAGATGGTAATCGTCCGGCACACAGTAAAATGGTCAGTACACTGTTGCACAGGGAGGTGGTAACTTGCACACAGGATAGATAACACTTGCACTGCTGCAGGGAGAGATGGTAATCTTCTGGCACACAGGTAAGATGGTCACTACACTGTTGCAAAGGATGTCAGCAATAATCTACAAAAGACACAGGAGAACCTGGAAAGAGGTAGCAGCAAAGAAGCACTCGTAGCAACAATGTTGCACAGGCAACATCCTGTGATCCGAAGTCTGGCTTTATCCCCAGCAGTAGCAGATCATTGGTGTACAGTGTCACCTGACCAGCAGCAGCTACCATTGTGTATGGAGTCATCAGGTGATGCAGACTGTTATAGCCGCATCCATACTGGCAACCGCAAAAACCCGGCATGGAGCAAACTTAGGCAGTTCACATGGCTCTAAGCAGAATACTCAGCGCGTTACTCTCCGCCGCACCTGATGTCTGACCACATGGAAGATCAGGGGAATCCGGTGCAGAGGTGAGCAATGGCCAATCCTAGGCCGCAACCTGACAATGTCAAAGAAAAAAAGATTTAAAGAAAGGAATACAATTAATGGACATCATACTAGGGAGACTGAAAATGAGGAACCTATTATTTGTGAAAATTTAACAGAGAAAGACTCAAGGAAGATTTATAAATTGAGTAAATATACAGTATATTAAAAAAGGAAGAACAAGATGTTCTAGAAAAAGGCCTTAAATTTGCCACCTCAAATAAGATGGATAAGTTTGAAGTTTGAAGTGGACCTCCAGAAATTTGTGAGGAAGTTGTGCTTAAAAAAATTATTTAAAGAGAATGAGAACGATAGTACTAATATCCCCACGGGAGCAATCAACATCTACAAAAAAAAAAAAGCTTTTTTTCCAAAGCATAAGAAAGGATGTTGTATCAAGCATTCAAACGTTATGTCAAGGAAGACCGGGAGACAATAGATCTTAAAGTACACAGAAATAACTAAAGGTGCATACACACGTAATGATTTTTTGAACGATTTAAGTATAACAACATCATTATTGTTAAATCGTTGAAAAAATGGCTCATTTTCTGAGTTATAACGATGAACGATTATCGTTCATGCGCGTTCAAGTTTGTAGGTTATAGTTCATTCTGATTGACAAACTGAATGATTTTCATTAAGGGATGCAATATTTGTTATTCATTGTTCAAAAAAATCGTTCAAAAAAATAATTCATTACACTTCAAAAATCATTCACTTTTCAAGGGAAAATCTGACGGAAAATCTGACAGATAATTGCAGGTTACTAAATTGTTATGTGTACCTTTAACCACCATACAAAGGAAAGCCATTAAATCATTGAAAAACAATACCCAGATAGTGATAAAGCTAGCTGATAAGGGCGAGGGGGGGGGGGAGACATCCTTGATCGGGATGACTACCATAGGGAAATAATGAACCAATTAAACAATAAAAATACTTATAAAAAACTAAAAGGGGACCCATACATTAGTATCCAAAAATTTTTTTTTTTTTAACTTTTATACCTCTAACTCTGCTACTTTGTTAGAAACAGAAGGATATATTAGGACAGTGGACCCCTCTATCCCTGTTATATACACACTGCCCAAAATCCATAAATTTTGGATAATCCTCCTGGGCGCCCTATAGTGGCAAGTGTGAACTGCATCACTTCAAACCTTTCCAGTTTTATAGATCATCTTATTCAACCTTTGGTTTGTAAAACCAAGTCATATATTAAGGATACCATAACAGTTATCAAGAAAATTAAAGAGCTTAGTTGGCATCCCAGTTTCACCTTAGGGACTGCGGACGTCAAGTCATTGTACAGCATTATCCAACAATCCCAAGGCCTTGCAGCTTTGGAAAGTCACATCATTAGGGAAGGGGTTATTGAGCATTTAAATAATTTTATTTTGGAAGGTACCGCGCTAATCCTGAATAATAATTTCTATTGGTATAATAAAGAGTGTTACCTCCCGATAGCTGGATCGGCGATGGACACTAGGCAGGCACCAAGTTATGCTAACTTGTTTATGGTGCACTGGAAGGATGAGAGGGTGTGGTCTCAACACAAGGGGAGTGCCAGCTTACTGCTATTGATCAGATCTATAGATGACGTGCTTTTTATATGGAATGGTGGTGATGAAAGCCTCAAAGATTTCTGCACGTATCTTAATCAAAATGATCATCATATTGAATTGACCTTCCATAAAAGTAAAGTGGAAGTCAATTTTTTAGATCTTACCATCTATCCCAATGAAACTACATTATCAAAAAGATAAAAAGATAGATCAAAAGAGTAACCACCACATAAACTGGATAAGAAGTATTCCTAAAAGCCAGTTTCTATGCCTTAGGAGAAATTGCAGCACTTTAGAGACATATGATGAACAAGCCAACCTGATGGAACATCAATTTAAAAAAAAGGTACAATAAGATCAATGTGAGAGAGGTGAAAGGAAAAACGAGAGATATACCGAGACACACATTATTAGAAGACAGGAAAGTCTCCAATGATGAGAATACTGAAAATATGGGGGTCAGTTTTATCACCAAATATACCTCACAACACAGACATTTGGAGTATATAATTAAAAAGCATTAAAAAATTTTGGAGAGAGATCCTGTACTTAAAGAATTAATTAATTACCCAAGATTCATATATAGAAAGGCAGATAATATAAAAAATATGTTGGTAACTTGTGCCCTGCCGGTAGAGAAGATGAGAACTAGGATAACATCTAAAGGTTTTTCTAGGTTTGGTTTTTGTTTTATGTGTAAAAACTGTCATACATCACAAAAAATACAGAATATATGTCAAATAACACTAAGAAAATGTATCCCATTCGGGATTTTATCACTTGTGGTAACAAAATTGTTGTCTATCTATTAGAGTGTGAGTGTGGAGAACAGTATATTGGCAGGACCAGCAGGACACTAAAGAATGGCTGTCTGAATATGTCCATAACATAAAAAAAGATAACATCTCCATAGTGTTTCATTACATTTTAAGAACAAACATAACTGTGATATTAAACATCTGAGGAGTTTTTATGACATTAAAATTAGTAAACACAATTGGCGCATCAAAAATAAGGAGTCACAGTAAGCTAGGACCATTTACAAATTACAAACCCTGACCCCAAGGGGATTAAATATGTATTTTGAAACTAAATGTTTTTTATGAATGTTTTAACCATGTGAAGTCCCTAATTTCTCCATTTACTAATATATTTATATTTTTTCTCTCCCTCTCCTTTTCTGCCTCCTGGTTTTATATGACGTACTCCAAGCATTTTATTTATAAAGATTTTATGAGATTATATATATTTTTTATAGAGAGTTTCAACATTGCATTTTATTTATATATTTTTATTCTTTTGTATTCACTCTTATGGATGTTATATTATTTATTCTCATGTATTGTTATGGCAGGATTGTTGCCTATTTTATAGTTACATTATGTAACATATTTTAATATATCTGATTTGTATCCTGTAGGAGCAGTTCCCATGTTACTTTGAAGTCTCCATATGTTTTTTATACATGCTCATTAGTCTTCTGAATGGTCAGCAATGAACATGTGACCAGAGGAAGCCTGACATATAAGTTCACCTCTGCAGAGATGATGACACTTCCTGACAAAGAGGGGTGGACCCTCAAAACGCGATGAAGCTGTCAGTGTGATCACCTTTTAAACCTACACCTTGGACTTATGCACACAGTGGCATGATCAGTGTCTGAGCGAGACTCACCCCCACTCCCGATGACTGCAGACTAGGGAACGACTGGGACTTGTGCATCCTGTGTTGGAGATTTTCTGTTTTATACATTGCCTATTAAAATAAGTTCTTTTTTTCCTCTCTGCTTGGGATAAGATTTGTCTTGTTCATCATGGCGAGAAATCCTTCATTGATAGATAATGTTATGTGAATGCGGGAGAGATCATATATGTAAGTTATATCTCTATACTTACCATCCACAAGTTATCATCCTCTTTCTGCTAGAAAAGATACCTAGATGAACACATGGGAAAGAACTACCACGCAAGCTTGTTTGTTCCTATGTCTGAGCAGAAAGTTTAAGAAGATCCCACCCTGCATTGTTTTGTGTGAGGAAACAACAGGGCTTAACCCCTTCAGCGCTGGTCTGCTTAAGCTGTGGTCATTTGGGTGTGTCCACTGTTGTGTGAACTAGCTGCTTGTGTGTGGAGCGCAGGTGTTCCATTTATCTTTTAGCATATATTTTGATTCTGTAGTAGTTATACAAGACCTTTACCTTTCCATGTTTCCATTCAATTATCCATGGAAAAATAAGTAGCTGCTGATCTTCTGGAAGGTTTGGATCAAGCCTGCCGACAGCCATCCGATATTGAACTCTTTCATGGCCTATTTGTTTCAATTTCCAATTATCAATGTCCAGAACCTCAGGATATTCTCCTTTTTCATCAAAAAATATTGTTTCATTATATGGACCTGTGTAATTCATTTTATTTACAAAGTGTCTCAGCTTAAAAGAAAAAACACAGACAATGTTATTAGTGAGGATATACAAAGATAGGAATTATGCAACTGATTCAGCAGCGGATGTAAATGCAATTGCAACTGCAATATCCTATGGATCGCAGTTGCTAACATTATGCTAATGCCTGCCAAAGCACAGCCGATATAAAGACGCCCACTGCTGCCTTCTCGTACGAAGTCACTTACCTGCATATATATCAGTAATATTGATGCACATCCATCAGCTGTCTTGTCCTTGTGGAAGGTCTGACTAGCCGCAGACTTAGCAGCTCTCATGCTGGGTATGCCATCGCAGTGGATCATTTACACACGCACATGAAATGGCAATCAAATGGCCAGACACACCTGTGTTTGTAGAACCACCCCCCGTCACCACCCCCAAATGCAGACAGCCTGTCACTTACTTTGCGATGGACTCCTCTGTGCATCTGTAATCTCAATGTGATCACTGCAGGTGCACAATGTGGCTTATATGCATGTGTGTTGGCAAACAATCGCTCACCCATAATCGCCACTGCATGTACTGCTGGATCAGGCCATATGTTCTAAAAAGTAAGACCTTTATATAATTGCTCTAATCTGCAATACAACATAAATTGTTATGCTTAAAACACACCTGGAATTATAGTAATACAGCACTAATACCACCACAGCCTTATTTATATCCAGGGAACCATATAGGGTAAGAAGCGTGGTTCTCTTTGGTTTGTTTAATGTTCTTTCATGGGTCATTATAATATAGATGGATGTTGCACAATTTTTGAATTGATTAATTTTGGCTCTAATAGATGAAAGCTCATTGGCTGACTCCTCAAATCAGAATCAGAGTCAGAATTATCTTTATTGCCAAGTATAATTACACATACAAGGAAACTGACT
Organism: Taudactylus pleione; assembly: GCA_031769625.1. Classification (NCBI taxonomy): domain Eukaryota; kingdom Metazoa; phylum Chordata; class Amphibia; order Anura; family Myobatrachidae; genus Taudactylus; species Taudactylus pleione. The sequence continues at coordinate 2,135,164 of JAUIMM010000317.1, read as the reverse complement.
TGGTAAAGTTGGTGCATAAACCAGACCTAAACAAAAAGTTTTAAAAAACAACAATTACAATAAATATACATTTAATAATAACACTTGTATAGCAAGTGTGAAAATGCAGTAGAGGGTTTAATCCAATAGTCAGCAAGAGGCAGGGGACTTGTTGATGAGTCTAACTGCCATGGGGAAGAAACTGTTCATGTGGCATGAGGATTTGATCATGATAGACCAAAACCTTTTTCTAGAGGGCAATCTCTGGATAGATGGTGACTGGGGTGGGAATGCTTGGCGATGATCTACCCTGCCCTCTTAATGATACTGGAGTGGTATAGTCCCAGCAGTAATGTCAGGTCACAGCCGTGAATCTTCTCGGTTGACCGTATGAAGTGCTGCAATATGCCTTTGTCCTTGGCAGTGAAGACAGTGAAACAGAGGGTGTTCAATGAGCTGATGGTGGACTTAATGATGGATGTGTTGAACTAGACCATCATTTTCTGCAGCAGTTTGAATTGCTTCAGCTGCCTCACAAAGAACATCCTCTGATGGGCCTTCTTGATGATGGAAGTGATGTTCATCTCCCATCTGAGATCCTTGGAGAGTATAGTCCACAGGAATCTGAATGACTACACAGAGTTAACTGGGAAGCTACACATGATTCATGGCAGTTGGCACTGGGATCCTCTTCCTAAAATCTACTACCACCCCACAGTTTTATGAGCATTCAACTCCAGGTGGTTCTAGCTGCGCCAAGAAGCCAAGTAGTCAACTTCCAATGTCCTTATATCATTAGCAATGACATTAAATCATATGAGCACTTGTTGGGAACGGCTACCCATCCACAGCAAACTATGGCATTATATTGGCCAATAGTAGGCATGTTCCTCACCCTGATTCACCTCTTCTGAAATGCTGACACAGTACCATGTAAGAGGTAATCAACGTTTTGTTTCTTATATTTAATCAAAAGACTGAAGAGTTCATCTGGCGCAGCTGAACCTGTTGTATCATCTAGCCTTTCTTTGAAAAGAAAGCCTCTGGTTCACTCTCAGAAAAGCCCAACACTTCTCCTAGAAGGAGTGTAATTCTTTCATAATCAGCTGGTTCCTCAGTAGCTGCAGATGCTTGTACCAGGATATGAAGGATACAAAACAATAGGAATGCACAGTCAATGCTTGCAGAATGGCGTTTAAATGCCGTCAACAATATTGAGTGTCAAAAGCAAATGTTGAAGTTCTGCAAAAGGTGGTATAATACAATAAGTATGTACATTCTTTTGTTATAATCCACAATGACACATATGATTCCAAAGACACACAGCAGCACTGGCTAAATAAACCATGATTATCAAACAGCCTGATTCAGACCCGTATGCTAGCAAGTGATCGCTCAGACCTAGCAATGTTTTGCAATGTGCGCATGTGTATGCATCACAGTGCACATGCGCAAACTAGATCAGGAAGCAAAAACTCGCCCAGCATAGACAGCCCAGCTGAATGAGTGACAGAAGAGGCCATTTGTGGGTGGTAACAGGGGCAGGCAAATGGAAACGGGGGAGTGGAGGTGCAAACGCAGGTGTGCCTGAGCATCTCAACACTGTTTCAGAGGCATGCATAATTAACAGGCGTCATAGGACATGTCACCTGGTTCATTTATACACTGAAGTGCTCGCAGTGCTTGTGGTAGGGTATAGTCAACCGCAAATGCTGCATTCGCTTCCGATGGTACCCGATATACAGATGGTTGCATACACTTCCTGGAGATGACATGTGCTAGTGGGCATCTTAAGACAGGCTGGTGGACATCTGCATACACAGGATGATCGCACACCAAGACATAGCGGGCGTGCTAATGCCTTACTGTGCGATCGCCTGCCTTGATGTCATTTAGATGAATTTGCATACCCTGGTAGCGAGCGTATGAATCTAGTGAATGGATCTGAATCAGGACCACAGATCGAACAGTTGGTCTACAGGAAACCTCCTGTCTTTATTGATCTGTGCTTTAGTCTGCAGAGCGCCATCCTGCTACCCCTCATGCTTGTTTTTGTGATAGGCATCGCAGCCATTACATTTAACTAGCTGAGTGCGGCCACCCTGCATATATATATATATATATATGTATTTTAACACGACCAGATTAGGGGTCCCTCTCCTGGGGGTAGATGGACTCCCTCTTCACACACTCAGCGGCCAGAAAAATAGTACACCGGTCTGAGGTCTTGTACTAGCTGGTCAGTAGCAGTCTTTATTTGTGCAATGTTAAAAGAAAAACAAAACATAAAAATAAATGCTAGCCCATCTCGGCGCTAACTAGAAAAGAGGTTCCCTCTCTAAAGAAATAGTGGGGCCTACTGCCTCCACCATCAACACAAGCGTATGCACAAGACTTACAGATAGTTTTCACCAAGTGTATCTGAGCCAGCCAGTCTGCTTACTCTCCCAGGTATGAGACACTAGCTTACAATCACACACAGCCTATAACTGCCAGTTCCAGGTGCAGACCCTCATGAGCCTGATAACAGGCCAAAAAGGCCGAAACCTGGAGTGGCCTGTGGATGGAGCCCTCTCTCTCCTCACATCCACACCCCCAAGACCCAAACCGGCTTTTCAAAAAGCCAACACTCAGATCTGCTTCACTGCAGACTTTTCTTCTTGGGTTTTTAGAACACATTAAGCCCCCAAGTAATGAATGCTCGACAACACTTCTGCATTGGCCAGCTCACTTCCTGGCCTATGTTCTACTGAAAACTTAAAGGTTTGTAGCACCAAAATCCATTTTGTTATTCTTGCATTACTGTCCTTGTTTTCTGACATCCATTTCAGGGGAGCATGGTCAGTAATCAGTTTGAACTTTCTTCCTACCAATTAGTATCTGAGAGTTTCTAATGCCATTTTTATGGCCCAAACTTCCTTCTCCACTGTGGCATAGTTTCTCTCATATATATTCAACTTCCTGCTTAGGTAAAAAATAGGGTGTTCCTCACCCTCTTTGCTTTGGGACAGGACCACTCCGATGCCTACACCAGATACATCGGTTTGTACCACAAACTCTTTGTCAAAATCAGGGGTCACCAGAACAGGTAAGGTACATAAGGCTATTTTTACTTCTTGGAAAGCTTTATCCACTTCAGGACCCCATTCCAACATGATTTTTGTTTGCCCTTGGTAAGGTCAGTAAGTGGGACCGCAATGGTGGCAAAACTGGGTATGAACCTCCTATAGTATCCATTGATCCCTAAGAAGGTTCTCACCTACTTCTTATTGAGGGGTCGTGGCCAGTTCTTTCTTGCCTCAATCTTATTGACCTGTGGTTTTAACAAACCTCTGCCAGTGGTGTATCCCAGATATTTTACTTCCTCCTTCCCGAGACAACACTTTATTGGGTTGGCTGTCAAACCTGTCTTAAATATGGAGTCTAACACTGCTTGTACTCTGGGTAAGTGAGACCGCCAATCAGGACTATGAATGACCACATAATCCAGATAAGCAGCAGCATACTGTCTATGGGGCCTTAGAATCCTAGCCATCATTCTTTGAAATGTAGCAGGTGCCCCATGTAGCCCAAAGGGCAACATCTTGTAATGAAACAACCCTTCTGGTGCAGAAAAAGCTGTTTTTTCTTTGGCGTTTTTGGTTAATGGCACTGACTGTGGTTTTTGCCTTGCAGGTCAGAAAACAGTACCCTATTTCTGATCAAAGATTCCTTGACCTAATGCTTTTGACTGGCGGACAGAGTTTTTGCCACAGTCACTTCGGGTACCATGTGACCTGGGTTTACTAGAGGGGCTTGGATGGCTGATAGTGCTGCTCTATCATTCCAGGGTTTTATCAGGTTCACATGATATATCTGTTCTGGTTTTCTTTTCCCCGGCTGGTAAACTTTATAGTTGACCTGTCCCACTTTTTCTAAGATCTCAAAGGGCCCTTGCCACTTAGCTAACAGTTTACTTTCTACAGTGGGAACAACACCACCACTCTGTCCCCAGGAGCAAAGTTTCTTAACCGTGCATTGCTTTTATATACCCTCTGCTGTGCTAGTTGGCCTGTTCCAAGTGCTCCTTAACTATTGGCACTACAGCCGCAATTCTCTCTTGCATCTGGGAAACATGTTCAATCACTGTTTTATAAGGACTGGACTGCCCTTCCCACATCTCCTTGGCAACATCTAGTAACCCTCTTGGATGTCTCCCATATAACAAGTCGAAAGGTGAAAACCCGGTGGAGGATTGGGGAACCTCTCTAATGGCCAACACCAGATAAGGCAACAAATAATCCCAATCTTTACCATCTTTGTTGACTACTTTCCTTAACATATGTTTTAAGGTCTTGTTAAACCTCTCGACCAAACCATCAGTTTGGGGGTGATAAACTGAGGTCCTTAACTGGTTAATCTTAAACAGGCAGCTCAACTCCTTCATAACTTTTGACATGAATTGGGTACTCTGGTTAGTAAGTTTCTCCTTAGGTATTCTCAACCTGCTAAAAACATGGACCAGCTCTCTAGCAATGGACTTGTTTGATTTATTGCATAGTGGTATCGCTTCCAGATATCTGGTAGCGTAGTCCAGAATTACCAGAATATATTCATGTCCCCGGGCAGACTTCAACAAGGGTCCCACCAAGTCCATAGCTATTCTTTCAAATGATACCTCTATAATTGGTAGTGGGACTAGAGGACTTCTGAAATGTGGTCTGGGAGCATGATACTGGCATTCAGGGCAGGAGGCGCAAAAGTCAGATACGTCTTTATGGACACATGGCCAAAAAAACCACTGCACGATTTGCTCAGTTGTTTTCTCTACCCCTAGGTAGCCTGCCATTATATGACCATGGGCCAGATCTAACACCGTTCTCCTGTAAGCTTTGGGGACTATTATCACCTCCCCTTTCTTAGTCATCTGATACAACAGATTCTGACATATTACCATGTGAGGATATGTCAAGGGACTATCGGGATCTATGGGTTTACTATTGACCACCTTGACATTCTCCCTGGCTTTCACCAGAGTAGGTTTATTTAGCTGCTCTATGGCAAAGACCTCTCTTCTGACCTCTAAATCAGGCAGATGATTAATGGGCTCTACAACACTTGGCGAGCCACCATCACACTCCGCATTCTCTAGTTCACCAATCATGCTAGAAAATGGGAACATCTCTGATTCTGCCACTACATCAGTCACCCTTTCAGACGAGGCAGGGTGATTTACCACTGTGCAAAACCAGCTTTCCCACAACTTCCAGAAGTGTGCAAAGTCTCTTCCCAATATCACATCATACATTAAGCCTGGTACCAAACCCACAGAGACTACTGCGGAACTACATGGCATCTTGATGTTCACTTCGGCAGTAATATAATACCGAGTATCCCCATGTATGCATGTCACACCAATAGTTTTTCCCTTATGCTTCAAAGGGTTCACCAGCTCAGTTCTCAAAAGTATAACCAGGCTACCAGAGTCTAACAGAGCCTCAACTTGGTTGCCTTCCACAGTGAGTTTACACAGGTGTTAATCTGTCTCAGCCTGCCAGTCAGCAGTACAGGCTGGCTGTGCAAAGAAAGACCCCCTGTGGTTGCCAGAAGCAGTATCACATTGCATGGGCTCAGAGGTAGTGAACAATTAGCTGCTATATGGCCGAAGCCACCACATCGGAAACATTGAGTCACATTAATGTCTAGTCTTTTGTGGGTAGGAACCTTCCTGGACTGGCAGGCCTGTCTTCAGGTTCCCCACCCTCAGTGTTTGGCACATTCCACTACCCAGCAACCTTCTCCCCAGGAACAGTCTTACCATTGTTGATGGGAGTTCACCGGTGTGCCATTGGGGCTCGGTGGGGCAGACTCATCAGCTCCTCAGCCGCCACCAGTTCACCTAACTGGTCTGTGGATGTAGGGTCGGCATGGCACACCCACTTGCGCAAGGATGCAGGTAGGGATTGCAGATACCGGTCCATCATAACTCATTCGACAATTTGTGGTCCTGTCAGCATCTCATGCTGTAGCCACTTGGTGGATAGATGGATGAGGTCATGCATCTGTGAGCATGGAGGTGTGTCCATTTGGAACTCCCAGCAGTGGACTCATTGGGCAAAAACAAAGGTGGTGACTCCCAAGTGAGTTAGGATCTACCATTTTAATTTCACATAGTCCTTAGCATCGGCCAGGCAAAAATCGTAATAGGCCTTTTGTGGCTCCCCAGACAGGAAAGGTGCCACCAGACTTGCCTATTGCTCCTTGGGCCAACTCTCCCTTTTGGCTATTCTCTCAAATGCGGTGAGATATGCCTCCACATCATCGCCCAAAGTCATCTTTTGTAGGAAGTGACTGGCTTGTATGAAGTGAGTGGTGGTGGGAGGATCAGTATTAGCATCTCCAGGCTGGATGACCAGGTGCTGTACCACCTCCTTAATAGCCTGGTGGTTTCCTCAAGGGTGACATGTTGCAGCCTCTGGGCTGCCTCCAAGGCCATCAGTTGTACATTGGTAGCTTCCTGCTGAACTTTTTTAGTCTCCTGCTGAGCTGCCGTAGCCTGAATCAGGACTTTTACAATGTCCTCTATCTTACCTCCAGGTGCTGGTTGGAAGGTGAACCTTGCCTCTCTGAGCATTGGCTGATGCCACCTTCATGGATTCAATAATCACATGTCTGCCCCTTTAAATTTTAAAGGAAAACATTTCCTTGCTGCACTTTTCAGTGTGTGCTTGCCTGCATTCTCCACCAATTGTAACACAACCGAATTAGGGGTCCCTCTCCTTGGGTAAATGGACTCTCTCTTCACACACACAGCAGCCGGAAAAATATTACACCAGTCTGGGGTATTATACTAGCTGGTCGGTACCAGTCTTTATTTGTGCAACGTAAAAGGAAAAACAAAACAAAAATAAACGCTAGCCCATCTGGGCGCTAACTAGACAAGAGGTTCCCTCTCAAAAGAAATAGTGGGGCCTACTGCTTCCACCATCAACACAAGCATATGCACAAGACTTACAGGCAGTTTTCACCAAGTGTCTCTGAGCCAGCCAGTCTGTTAGCTCTCCCAGGTATGAAACACCCAGCTGCGTTGGGCCCAGGTGACAGGGGGCATGGCCTAATCATGGGAAGTGTGGCCATGCCCCCTTAAAAAAAATACGCTGTGCTGCTGCGTGCTGGGGAGAGGGGCACTGTATGCCACCCAGCCCGGCACACAGCCAATAGGGGGTGCGATCAGTGTGATCACTCCCCAGATAGGCATAGGAGAGGAGACTGATCTGGCTGCTGCTTTAGCAACCACGAGCAGTCTCCCAATGCAGCCCAGCATGTGCTGGGCTGCTCTAACATAAGAGGCCGGGGGAGCGGTGCTGGGCCCTGGACTCTGGACCCTGCCGGGCCCCTCCAGCAAGCCCAGGCCCAGGTAATTAGTACCCGCTCCTCCCATCTTGGCACTCCTGCACCTAGTGCCTAAGCCAAACCTCTCCCTCCCTGCATCCTAAACCTCAATTCCTCCCCATTGCCTCACCCTAACCCTCCACCCTAAGCCTAACCTCCCCCTAACAACCCTATACTTACCTTCAGGATGCTGGTGCCGGGATCCCAACCTGTCAGGATTTTGGCTCTGGTATTTAGACCATCGGCATCCCACACACCGGGATGCCAACTACATCTCATATATATATATATATATATATATATATCTATATATATATATACTTTGTACTTTATATGTAGGATTCCCAATCTGCCCACAATCAATACAAAAGCTAACATCTGGCCTCGGTGTCCTATGTCAGAAGGTACATGCACAAATCCAATGGAGGAGACAGGCACAATAAATGATGCAAAAAGAAGTGTATTATAACATCAATGTCTCAGGGCATCAGCCCCTTCATCAGGACACACTTGAAACACATACAACAAAGAATTAACACTTACACACATTAAATACCTGAAGAGCACAAATCCGCAGCCAGCCCCATTGAGCTGTGAACGCTGATCCATGAGATGCGCATTTCCAGGTCCCATCTGCATGAGTTATCTAGCAACCACAGAAAGCTTGCAGTCCAACAGCAAAAGTGCTCCAGCGTCCAACTACAGAGGTAGCTGGTTGGCAGGGTAGCCAGAAAACATGCACCGGCAAACAGCCTTTTCAGCTGTATGAAACAGACCGCTTAGAGAGTCATGGTTCTGGGTTCCACCTGCATATGTCTCTCATGGACTGAGTCAACAGCATTATAACATTTTGGCTTGTATCAGGATATCAGTATCAGGCCCGCCAACAAAGGTGGAGCAACAGTTTTCCAAGATATCCAGAACTATCGTTTGGAAATTGAGAGGCAATTAGCAGATATCATTGTGTATAAAGCACTGCGGGTGGACCCTACCAGGCAACATCAAACTGAATTGACCATTATTCTTGATTAAGCATTGGAAGAGAAGTAAATATCACCTCAATTAGCCTCTAGGCTCTTTAGTGAATACCCCAAGATACCTGTGATATACACCCTGCCGAAATTATAGAAGGATAACGTTAAACCACCTGGGATACGAATCATCTCTGCCTGTGAATCACTGTAACAGCCTTTTGCTCAATTCCTTGACTTTTTACTACAACTGTTATTATAACTACAATCAGACACTACTAGTTTCCTCAAATTTTTGATGGATCTAAATGTAGTACCTGCTGGGACACTGCTGTGTTGCCTTGACGTTTGCAGCCTTTACACCTCAATTCCCCACTCAGGAGGCTTCGCGACAATGAGGTAATTTTTGATAAAACATCTGGATCTTTATATTTTTGACCTTGAACTATTTATGTCTCTTATTGAACTCACTCTGTCTAGAAACTATTTTTTGTATGATGGACGCTACTTCCTCCAGCTTCGCAGCTGTCAGGACTGTGACTATTTCATTACGTAAAGATAAACTACATTTGCCAAAGTTCCATTGTGGTCATTGGAGGAGCTACCCTGGTTGCTGGCGTTCTCCACATACAGGGGACAGAGAGTTAAAATGATCATCTGTCTCAAAGGTGTTGTCAGGTTGTGGGTTTTCTGATTGCTTATTATTTCAAATCTGATTTCATTTTGGTCACATGTTCTGAACTTCCTATGGATCACAGATCCCTGCTGTGCCTGTGGTTTGCTGTGGACTTAGCTTTATCTCTGCCCGTGTTCCGGTTAAACTTCTGATACTGGTTACCAGCCGCACTACAGAGCTCAGCATTGCCATTGCCTAAGTATTGTTATTCTGCTCCATTGCTGTGGTTCCATCCCCTGCTGGATTATTTACTCTGCCTGTTGTCTTCAACTTCCATGGCCATTGAACTCACCTTTACTACAGTTGTCAACGGCACCATTACAGTTATCGTTGCCGGACCCTTAGTGCATCGTGGGGCTCAACCCTGCTCCGGATCCCAGTCATGCCGCAGGGCTCAACCCTGCACTGGACCCTCACTACATCGCAGGGCTCAACCCCACTCTGGATCCCCATCATGCTGCAGGGCTCAACCCTGCTCCGGACCTTCACCGCATCACAGGGCTCAACCCTGCTCCAGATCTTCACTGCAGTGCAGGGTTCAACCCTGTGATGGATCTTCACTGCATCACAGGGCTCAACCCTGCTCTGACTTTTAGTACATCACAGGGCTCAACACTGTTACGGATCTTCACTACATTGCAGGGTTCAACCCTGTTCCAGATTTTCATCACGCTACAGGACTCAACCCTAGTAAGGTCCATTATACCATCCTGAGGTCTTAGCCTCATATTGGACTTGGAGTTCCCTATCACATTTGTATCAGAGACTTTATTTACATATAGGTGTTTACTCCTATATTGATTACTGCCTATCTGAACTTCTGAGTTATTGAGACTTTATGTGAAATGTTGCTATAATACCCCATGTTACTAAGATTTCATGAAAAGGTAATTCCTAAAACCACCTCAGTTTATAACGCCCAGTAGGCCTGACTCCTTCCAGGAGTTTCAAGTGTCGGCAGCCGTGACAGTTTGCACAGACCTAAAAATGAATCCGGATCTGGAACAGGCTACTGGGGTACAGGTGCTTCAGGGTTTGACCGCCCATCTGGAAGTACAGGAAAATACTCAAGTTCAAGTTTTGCAATGTCTACAGGATCTTTCCACATGTCTTGATAAACTTAAGATTCCTTTTGTAAGTACATCAGGGGTTTCTGCTTCTCATCTATTTTTACCGACTCCTACCTCTTATGATGGTAATCCAAAAACATGTAGAGGATTTCTCAACCAATGTGAGATTCATTTTGAATTATTACCCCAAAGTTTTACCACCTCTCGTGTTAAAGTGGCTTATATTATGTCATTTTTGTCTGGTGCTGCTCTCGAGTGGGCCTCTCCTTTATGGGAGAGAAATTATGCTTTAATGTCTAATTACCAAGATTTTGTTTCTACTTTTAAAAGGATATTTGATGAACCTGGAAGATCAGTGGCCGTGTCTGTGGACATTTTACGAGTAAAACAGGGTACAGCTCCAGTTGGTCAGTATGTGGTTCATTTTCAAACTATAACGGCAGAACTTAAGTGGAACAATGAGGCATTAAGAGCAGCATATTGGAATGGTCTCTCTGAGAGATGTAAAGATGAGTTGGTGACTTGGGATCTTCCTGAGAATTTGGATGACTTAATTTCATTGACTATTAAAATTGATTTGCGTATGCGAGAATGAGGGGTTCATCGGAGTTGCATTGAGTGTTCTAAAAGTTCTCTTCCCCAGTCTCGCTCCTTTCATGGTACTTCTGTTGAGCCTATGCAATTTAATAAAGCTGTTGTCTGATGTGGAGAAGCAACGTAGGAGGTGTTTTAATTTGTGCTTGTATTGTGCATCCTCAGAACATTTTTTTGGCTAAATGTCCAATAAGGCCGGGAAACAGTCATCCCTAGTTGATGGAGGGGAAGTCAAACTAGGGGTACTTTCAAAAGTTTCCCCAAAAAGGATTGTTTAATCTCTGTGGGTATTCCTGATTTTGGGTCTCTGTGTCAAGTGTTTTCTGCATTGCTAGATTCTGGAGCAGCAGGCAACTTTATTTTGCTGTCATTGGTTCAAAAATTGCAATTTCCAGTTGTCAAATTAACCCGTTCTATTTCCCTTTCTGCAGTAAATGGGACTAGAATTTCTGGTGGATATGTTACGCATCAAAGTCTATGAAGTTGAGGGTAGGAGCTTTGCATGAATAAAGTTTAGAGTTTTTGTTATTACCTATTTCTATGTATGATATAGTTCTTGGTTTACCATGGTTAACTCTTCATAACCCTCATATTGATTGGACTTGTTCTCAAATTCTTTCTTGGAGTCCTAAATGCAAATTAAATAGTTTGATTTATGTGGTACAAAGATGTTTCACCTTCTCTCCACAGCCTTATCATGAATTTGCTGATGTCTTTTCTGAGCAGGCGGCAGACAATCTTCCACCGCATTGTCCTTGGGATTGTCCTATTGAACTTATTCCTGGTAAAATGCCACCCAAAGGTCGTGTATACCCACTCTCTGTTCCTGAGACTCAAGCCATGTTGGAATATGTGCAAGATAATCTATGAAAGGGGTTCATCAGACCTTCTTCACCTCCCGCTGGAGCGGGCTTCTTTTTTGTAAAGAAAAAAGATGGTGGTCTACATCCATGTATCGACTTTAGAGGTCTAAATGAGATCACAGTAAAAAAAAAATACCGTTTTCCTCTCATTACAGAACTGTTTGACAGAGTTAAGGGGTCTCGACTGTTTACTAAACTTGATCTAAAGGTAGCTTACAACTTGATCAGAGTTAAAGAAGGATATGAGTGGAAAACTGCGTTTAACACACGAGATGGCCATTATGAGAACCTTGTCATGCCTTTTGGTTTATGTAATGCTCCTGCGGTGTTCCAGGAGTTTGTGAATGAAATTTTCCAAGATATACTTTATCAGTTTGTTATTGTTTATCTTGATGATATTTTGATTTTTCCAAGAATCTTTCTGATCATCGTACTCATGTCAAAGAGCTATTAAGTCACCTTCGAGCTAATAAGCTTTATGGTAAGATCTCCAAGTTCGTTTTTGAAGTTCTGATTATACCCTTTTTGGGGTATGTTATCTCTGGTTCCGAACTTCAGATGGACCCCGAGTAGTTGAAGGCTATTCAAGATTGGGTTTTGTCCACTTCATTATGGTCTATTCAGAGATTTTTAGGCTTTGCCAATTATTACATAAAGTTTATCAAAGCATTTTCAACGATTGTGGCTCCAATCACTGCTAAGACATAAAAAGGGGCTAATCCCAAAGTGTGGTCCCCAGAGGCATTGGATGCCTTTCAGACTCTCAAAGATGCATTTTCCTTGGCCCCCATGCTAGTTCAACCTGATGTTGAGAAGCCATTTATGCTAGAAGTGGATACCTCCACTTATGGAGTTGGGGCTATTTTGTCTCAAGTGGCTGCAGATGGGAGAACAGTATCTTGTAGATTAATTCATGAAAGTTTTCCTGTGCTGAGAGTAATTACTCCATTGGGGACCAATAATTGTTAGTTATTAAGTTAGCATTGGAGAAATTGAGATATTTATTAGAAGGCGCAAAGTATCCCGTTACTATTTTTACAGATCATAAGAATTTGTTGTATTTGAAAACTGCCCATTGTTTGAACCCATGACAGGCTTGTTGGGCACTCTTCTTTTCTCGTTTTGATTTTGTCCTCAGGTATCGTCCAGGTTCACTGAATAAAAAGGCGGATGCACTTTCTCACTTGATGTTGGAAGAGAAAGAACAAAATGAGGAATAAAGGTACCGTATAATAAACCCTCTGGCCTATTCTTCAACCTCCATCTCTCCAGATCCTCCTCATGGGAAGATATTTGTGGCACCGGAGTTATGAGGTAAACTTCTTACTTGGGCTCATAATTCTCATTTCTCTGGACATCCAGGGGTTCATAAAATGTACTAATTTTTGCAACAGTCTTATTGGTGGTCTTCCATGAAAAAAGATGTCCAAGAGATTATACGTTCTTGTTCTAAGTGTGTACAACATGAATCCTCCCGGCAGTCTCCTGTAGGTCCTCTCCATCCACTACCCATTCCTACCCAACCATGGACCCATCTTTCCATGGATTTTATCACAGATCTTCCTGAGTCTAGGGGGTGTATGGTTATTTGGGTAGTGGAGGATTGTTTTACCAAGATGGCCCATTTTTGTCATTTGTCTCAAATTCCATCAGCCACCAAATTAGCACAAATATTCATTAAAGAGAAATTCCATCTTCATGGACTTCATTCTGAGATAGTGTCTGATCAAGGTGTCCAGTTTGGTGCTCGTTTTTGAAGGGCCTACGTTCATCATTGCAAATTAAATTACAGTTTTCTTCTGCATATCATCCTCAGTCAATTGGACAAAATGAAAGAGTGAACCAGGAGTTGGAGACCATCTTGAGAATGTATATTAACTCTTCTCAAGATGATTGGATGGATTTTTTGCCTTGGGCTGAGTTTGCCCATAACTTTCATTATTCATCTGCTACAGGTGTAAGTCCTTTTTTTGCCAACTCTGGTCGGCATCCCCGAGTTTCTGAGCTTCAATCAATTCCTACAGTGGATGTTCAAGCAGCTAAAGCTACTCTCCAACATTTTTCTGGAATTTGGAGGCAGGTACATAAGTGTCTTAGGAAAGCCTCTCATAATTATAAAATTTTTGCTGACATAAACCATTCAGCTGTTCCTAAATATTCTGTTAGGGATTGTGTCTGGTTGTCTACTAGAAATCTTCGACTTAAAGTACCTGTGGTGTTTATCTCAAGAATAATCACCTGGAATGATGTCATGTAAATGTATATATATATATATATATATATATATATATATTAATGTGTGTTTCAACATGGTTTCTAGGCAGTGTCCTGTATTTGACCTGTATTCCTACAAGGCTTGGAGGAGATTTGTCTTCCTGGAACCAGGCATCTAGATAACCATCTCTTACCTCTACAGGCCATAAATTTTGGGGAGGGATACATCCTTAATGCAGATGGTCAGACCTGGTCAAGCCAGGTCATGGGATATAAAACCCTTTAGGAGGGAGATGACAGGAATGTAGGGTATGTTACCTGCTTATTAGTTTCAAAAAGACCCCTCCACACTGTTTCAAGACCCCCTACTTCCTATAGACAATATGGAAGGGTGTGGTCGATTTCTTAATGCCCAGTGTACAGCAATGAAAGAGTGAAAACCCCAAGGGTGGGGGCTAATGCAGCTGTGAGGGTAAAGCTATGCATATCCCTCAGTTATAAGTGTTCTTGTGCCCAAGGAGAGTCTGAGATGACTGGCCAGAATCCAATGCTCCTGTGTCTCCTTCACGACTGAGTCTAGATATAAAGACTCTGGGTTTTTTTTCATTTGAATTCCTTTTATTTTCTGAAACTTATTTGTGATATTTGTATTGTCCATATTTGTACTACCTTTTTCTGTAATCAATAACCTTGAAAATATTTTTCGGATTAAACATTCTTAATCCAGTGTATTCTCTGTGTTCTTGTCGAATTCACGAGCCTGAGAGGTCAAAGCTGCATACCTATATGTAAATGAGTGTGCATATTGAGATTTAAGGGGAGAACCTAACAACTCCCATTAACTTCGTTGATGGTGGCAGTACCGTGTTAGACTAACCGCATGTGCTAAGGTAACCATAAGTCACTGTTGGTGATTCTCAGATTGAGGTTTCTGGAGAATCTGCTGGCTGGTCATGACAGTACCTACTATGAAGTTTGCTCCCCAGTATATTTGGCCTTTTCGTATTGTAAAAATTATCAACCCAGTGGCATGTAAGTGAAAATTACCTCCAGCCATGCCTGTACCTAACTCCTTTCATGTCTTCTTGCTTAGACCATTGATTCTTAAATGATTTCACGACAGCTTGCCTGAAGTACCTCCCATAACAACTTCTCGAGGTGTGGAGATTGAGATCGATAAGATTCTGGATTCACGTAAGCATCAAAATCAATTGCAATATCTCATAGACTGGAAAGGTTATGGGCTGGAGAAAAGATCTTGGATTAAAGACTCTGATGTCCATGCTCTTAAGTTGATACGTAATTCCCTTTAAAACCTTGTGGGTGTTCGGAGACCACCCAAAAAGGGGGGGGGGGTTCTGTCAGGACCGTGACTATTTCGGTACATAAAGATAAACTACATTTGCCAAAGTTCCATTGTGGTCGTTAGAGGAGCTATCCTGGTTGCTGGCATTCTCCACATACAGGGTATAGAGAGTTAAAATAATCATCTGTTTCAAAGGTGTTGTCAGGTTGTGGGTTTTCTGATTGCTTATTATTTCAAATCTGATTCCATGTGGGTCACATGCTCTGAATTTCCTATTGATCAAAGACTTCTAGTATAAAGCCTGTTACTAACTGTGTCTCAGTGTCTGTGCAACGTTACTTTCAGGTCTTGCTTGGACTCCTACCAGATCCCTGCTGTGCCTGTGGTTTGCTGTGGTCTTAGTTTTATCTCTGCCCATGTTCCGGTTAAACTTCTTATACTGGTTACCAGCCGCACTACAGAGCTCAGCATTGCCATTGCCTAAGTACTGTTATTCTGCTCCATTGCTGTGGTTGCATCGCCTGCTTGATTATTTACTCAACCTGTTGTTTTCTACTTCCATGGACATTGAACTCATCTTTACTACAGTTGTCAAGTACACCATTACAGTTATCGTCGCCGGACCCTTAGTGCATCATGGGGCTCAACCCCGCTTCGGATCCTCATCATGCTGCAGGGCTCAACCCTGCTCTGGACCTTCACCACATTGCCGGGCTCAACCCTGCTCCGGATCTTCACTACATCACAGGGCTCAACCCTGCTCTGAATCTTCACTGCATTGCAGGGTTCAACCCTGCTCCGGATCTTCACTACATCACAGGGCTCAACCCTGCTCTGAATCTTCACTGCATTGCAGGGCTCATCCCTGTCACGGATCTTCACTGCAACACAGGGCTCAACCCTGCTCCAACTTTTAGTACATCACAGGACTCAACCCTATTCTGGATTTTCACCACGTCTCAGGGCTCAACCCTGTTCCGGATCTTCACTACATTGCAGGCATGGCTTAACCCTGTTCCGGATTTTCATCACGCTACAGGGCTCAACCCTAGTAAGGTCCATTATATCATCCTGAGGTCTTTGCCTCATATTGGACTCAGGGTTCCCTACCACAATTGTATCAGAGACTTTATTTACATATAGAGGTTTACTCCTATATTGATTACTGCCTATCTGAACTTCTGTGTTGTTGAGACTCTATGTGAAACATTGCTATAATATTCTGCCTGTGAATAAATTCCATTCACTTTTATTCCATGTAACTGAGATTTCAAGAAAAGGTCATTCCTAAAACCACCTAAGTTTATAGTGCCCAGTAGGCCTGACTCCTTCCAGGAGTCTCAAGTGTCGGCAGCGATGACAGCGGCTGGACTAAGGGGTCACCATCATTTATGAATATTTACATGTTCGAGAATGACTATATGATGTTGTAGAGTCAACCAGACGTCAAACAATACATCCACGCCTATACCAGATATATAGACAATGTGTTTCTATTGTAGACTGGTGGTTTTGAATGTTTTGAGTTATTAATTACAGAGATCAATGATTTTGACTCAACAATTAAGTTCACGCATTATTGTAGTACTGAATCCATATCTGTTTTGGATGTACAGATTAATGTGGTTGATGGTGTTATTATGACAGATGTGTACTGTAAAGATGTGGATAGGAATACTTTTCTGATGCATAATAGTCATCACCCACCAGCCCGCAAGAAGGGCTTACCACTCTCCCAAATTATGAGGGTAGCTCATATTATGAGTGACAGTGAAAAGGTCTCTGCCCGTCTAGATGAGCTAATTCAGAAATTTTTAGAGGTTATGAACTTCATAGTTTACTTGAACAAAAAAGAAAAGTGTTATCAATGTCTAGGTCCCAACTACTACAATCTAAAGTTAAGGATCAAGATAAGGTTATTCCTTGTTCCAGAAATTTTACAGGTGCTAGCCTCTTTACTATACATGCGTCTAAAGCATCGTGGCCTACTGTAAAATCTGACCAAGGTCTTCCAGTCCTTAAAGACATGAGACCTGTGGCGGCAAGGTGTTTTAAAAAAACAATACATACAGTATGTGGAGCCACCATGGTGCTATAGCTGTCACAACTGCACCACCTGTCGTTATCTGGTAACATCAAAGTTCTTTAAACATTCTCATATAAGAGAAGTTACTCTATCCATCATGTATTGACTATTACCTCTGCCTTTGTGGTGTATATTGTCTGGTGCCCGTGTGGTCTGCATTATGTGGGTCAGATAACACAAAAGTTTTGTGAGAGGATGGCATTGCACAGGTCAACAATTCACTTGGCTATTACAGGTAGAGATATTGATCAGCCAGTGGCTAAACATTTTAAGACCTATTGATATCCCCTTTCATCACTTAAATATATGATCATTGACCATATCGCTGCCTCCCCGAGAGGGGGTAATCATGCTAAAGCTCTTCTTTTACTTGAAGTATGGTGGATTTTTAGGTTAGACTGTGTTTCTCCTAAAGTTTGAACGAGAAAATAACTTTAATATTTCCTTCTTTTCAGCTACTAGATTTTTTGGTTATGTGACCATTATAATCTATTTATGTGCACTGTATCTGTTATCATTGGGATCTTGTATATATATATCTATTTTTATTTGTTATATTCATTATTGTATGTATTAGTATGTTGATATCTTTATGATTTCTAATGCCAGTGCAAGATTTCCGGCTACCCTGCCAGCCAGCTGCCTCTATAGTTGGACGCAGGAGCAGTTTTGCTGTTGGACCGCCACCTTTCTGTCATTGCTAGGTAATGCATGCAGGCAGCACCTGGAAGTGCGCGTCTCGTGGATCAGGGTTGCACACGGCTGGACGGTACTGGCTGCGGGTTTGTGCTCTTCGGGTATCTAATGTGTGTAAGTGTTCATTCTTTGTTGTATGTGTTTCAAGTGTGTACTGATGAAGAAGATTTTTGCATTATTTATCGTGCCTCCGAGTGCCTGTCTTCTCCATTGGATTTGTATAATATATATATATGTATATATATATATATATATAAAATGTATCCATAGCCCTAATTTTTTCCTTATCTATGACATCCTTGCGTGGTTACCTCCTCCTTCTTGTAAAAAACAATAAAGAGACAATGGGCCCCTTTCAGAGGTGGAGACATTGCCGATGTTTGCAGATCTGAGCAATTGAGTCGTGATGGAATTAGGATGGTCGTTGCTGTGAGAACAATGACACAGACTGATCATGAGCAGTACCAGGGAGGTGGCAATTCAAACACAGACATGGTACAAAAATGTTGTCTAAGCCTACAACTGCATCTCTATATGCAGTCAAAATTGCTCGAGTATTTTAGTCCCGTAGGATGTTTGGAGTGACTACAGGGGTGCTCAGATGTTTGATGGTATGACCAATGTTGACCCCATGCCCAGTTTGCTCTTTTGCACCCTCATACCCAGCTTTCTCTTCTGCATACCCCATGGTGCTGTTATCACTCCTCTGCAGCCCCCATGGCCGGTTGTTACTCTTCTGCAAACACCAGGTCCTGTTTTCCCTTCTGCAACCTCCATGGCCTATTATCACTCTTCTAAAACCCCCATGGGCTTTTCTTGCTCTTCTTTAACCCCCATTTCCAGTTCACCCTTTGGCAAACCCCTTATATTATTGTCACCCTTCTGTACCTCTACCTACTGTCATCACTCTTCTGCATCCCCAATATCCTGTTGTCACTCTTCTGCAACCTCTCATGTCTGGTCATCACTCTTCTGCACCTCCCCATTAATAGGTCACCTTTCTCCAACTCCCTAGCCCAATTTGATCTTCTGCACTCCCCATGCCCAGTTCACTCAACTGCACCTCCTAAGCAAGTTCCCTCTTCTACAAACCCATGGCCTGTTGTCAATCTTTTGCAACCCCCATGGATAGTTGTGACAATTCTGCAACCCACACGACCTGTTTTCACTCTGCTGCACCCCTCAGATCATCTTCTCACTCTCCTGCTCCCCCCAGATCCTCTTATCACTCTTCTGCACCCCCCACTTCAAGGTTGCATTTTTGCAAATACCATGACCAGTTTGCTCTTACACATTCCCCATTGTCAAGTTTGCTGTTCTGCACCCTGCATGATCATGATCACCAAAAAATGCCCATTTCACTCTTCTGCCATTCCCATGTCCTGTTATCACTCTTCTAAAACCCCCATGGACTGTTGTCACTCTTCTGCAACACCCATGGCCTATCACCACTCTACTGGAACCACATTGATCTGTCATCACTCTTCTACACCCCTCATGTCCTGTTGTTGCTTTTCTGCAACCCTCATGTCCTGTCATTATTGTGCTGCACACTCCATGTACTGTCATCATAAATACTGTATGATCTCCCATGTCTTGCTATCACTGTCCTGCATCCCCAAACTTTGTTATCACTGTCCTACATCCCTATACTCTGCTATTACTGTCCTGCATTCCTATATACTATTTTCACTGTCCTGCACCTCCATATCCTGTTGTTGATGATCTGCACCTCCATATCCTACTATTGATGATCTGCACCCCCATATCCTGTTATTGATGACCTGCACCCCCATATTGTGTTATTGATGACCTTCACCTCCATATCCTGTTATTGATGACCTGCACCTCCAAATCCTGTTATTGATGATCTGCACCCCCATATTGTGTTATTGATGACCTGCACCTCCATATCCTGTTATTGATGACCTGCACCCCCATATCCTGTTATTGATGATCTGCACCCCCATATCCTGTTATTGATGATCTGCACCCCCATATCCTGCTATTGATGACCTGCACCCCCATATCCTGTTATGGATGATCTGCACCTCCATATCCTACGATTGATGATCTGCACCCCATATCCTGTTATTGATGACCTGCACCCCCATATTGTGTTATTGATGACCTGCACCTCCATATCCTGTTATTGATGACCTGCACCTCCATATCCTGTTATTGATGACCTGCACCCCCATATTGTGTTATTGATGACCTGTACCTCCATATCCTGTTATTGATGACCTGCACCTACATATCCTGTTATTGATGACCTGCACCCACATATCCTGTTATTGATGACCTGCACCCCCATATCCTATTATTGATCACCTGCACCCCTATATCCTGTTATCACTTTCCTGCAGCCCTTATATCACAATATTACTGAAGTGATCTCTCATATACTATCCACTGCCTTACATCCTGTTTTGATATTACCCCCAAATCCAGTCTTCACTGCCTAGTACCCCATAGCATTAAATAATTGCTGATGGACTGAAGGTGGGGTGTGAGGAAAATGCTGATTTGATGGTCACAATACCCAACTGTTAATGGTGATATCACTAATGTCTACCTCTCATAAGTGGCAGGAAATGTCGATGTAGCTCATCTGTAAATGGAAGGAGTTCTCCAAGTTTGGGTCAGTACCCAAGTGGACAAGAACTTTAAGTCAGTTACCATGGAGCTTATGTTCATAGTCAGGTGCTATGGAGTAAATGTGAGGTGGTACAGTTGAAGGAATTTGGAAAATGGTACTATTATTACAGTGAGCACATCAGGGGCATACCTATAATGGGTGCAGGGTGTGTGGTGCACATGTGTCCTGGGTCCAAGGGGGTCCACACTGCACACCCTGCACCCATTGATGCAAATCTTACTTCTCCAGAGTCCCACATCGTTAGTAGCAGCATTGTGCAAATAAATGGCAAAATGGTGCTGTGGCCATTTTACCGGTGTTTAGCACATGATCAATAGGGAAATTGCTGGGAAATTGGTTGCTGCGCCATTTCCCTGGTGACCAGTACATGTGCAGTAGGCTTTGGCATAGCACTAGAGTCTATTCTAGCTCCCAGAATCTAATGCGCTCAGGGCCTGATTCAGTCCCGGACACTAAGCTGCGCTCGCTTGCATTGAGCGATTTTTTGCAAACTGTGCATGTGTATAATGCGCAATGTGCATGTGCGAACCGCATAGTCGGGCCGCTATTTTGAGTGATAGAATGTGCCATTTGTGGGTGGTAACAGGGGAAGGTGCTTGTGAATGGGGTTGTGGATGTGCGAACACAGGCGTGCCTGACCGTCAGAATGGCATTTAGTGGGTGTGCATAATTAGCAAAGTAGCGTCAGAGAGGATTGTATTTTAGCCTGAACTGCTCACAATGTTGTAGTGGGAAAAGGCTACCACAAGCACTGTGAGCAGCTTCGATGGCTCTCAATGTTCCCGATTAATCCTGCAACTGCAGGAGATGACGTGTTTTGTGTGTGGCAAATGGGCGTCTTTATGCAGGTACGAGCGCATAGTGCTGCTGCTCACTAATACTTAGTGGGCGGCTTTCAATGACACATTGCGAGCACATGATTTAAATATCCGGCCACTTTTAGCCAGCGAGCGGCCGCAAATAGCGACCAGGTCTGAATCAGGCTCTTAGTGCAATGCCAGCTGCTGGGTAGAGAGGAGGGCCCAGATGGAGGATGCACACAAGCCCCCTCCTCTCTTAATACTCCCCTGGAACACATGTAATAGTGATAATATTTATGGAGCTAGTCAGCAATTCATTGTAGAAAAAACACAATAGAAGGACACAGCTATTATAGCTCTCTACGTTCTAGTAATTCATTCATATAACTTTCCCAGAAGCTGATCTAGGTGATGCCGGGTGTTATAAAATATTTTTTCAATAATTTTTACTTGTTCAAGCAGGGAGCAGAGTAATTGCTGCCAATCATCTCCAGCACCAGGCCATGTCCTGTTTTTGTGAGTAGAGGTCAGCACAAGATCTCATATTCATTGCAAACAGTCCTAACTCTATATCTATTACAGGCCTGCATGCAGCCATATTCTGAATATGAATGGGCTGCAACTGAAAGGCTAATGCAGATATATGGTTACCTTGATGCATCCACATAACCCCACTATTCCTATCTGTGAGAGCAGTTGCCATGATTATTAGATTTCTGAAATCCAAATACACCCGAATATAAAGGTTCCGAGAAGAACTGGGTCAATGTTTGGATTCACTTTTTTGACCCGGTTACCACAGTTTCCTGGTTCAGATCTGTTGCTGGTTCGGAACACGGATTTAAAAACCAAAAACGTTTTTTGAGTTCAGATATTTTAGCTGTTTTTATTGATTTTTATTAAATTAAAAAAAATATTTATATGAATAAAAAAAAAAATGCAGATGAATCCAGATCCAAAACTGAACCCAAAACACAGGGGTCCATGCACATCTCTAATCATAATCATTGGCACTTACACCTATTCCATTCTAGATATATAACTCAAATTGATGTCCCCTTGGCATACACACAAAAGAAATTCTCCTCTATGCGTACACCCAGTTCCTGCCTAGTAGCCGCCCAGAAACACCAATTTCACATACTGAGAGACACACGATAATCCCCAGAAGATACCAAAGACCATACTTACTAGCAGTTGGGAGATGATGGGGACTAGACCAGATGTTTTGCATAATTAAGCCCCACCCCCTCACAGGTTCTAATAGAATCATGTCATTAAGCTCCACCCCCTAACCATGGATTGCTGTTCCCCGAGAAAATTCTTCACATCCTACTCACTTTACTTTGAAGGTGGCAAGATGTGGGAGAAGTGTCTACACTTCCAGGGGTACAGGGGTTACCATAAAAATCGTAAGCCTCCCATAGATCTTGGAAGAGTAGGCATGTATGCCAAATATGGGAATGGTCACTATGGCACATGCACAGATTAGTTTCCTAACACTCACTGGGGGCAGCAGCACTTGGGCCCATCTGTGACTCAGGATCAGGTCCAGAGCCCCATTATAGTTCTGAGTAATGCCAGATAGGAGGGGAAACACATATTATTGTGCATTTTCAAAGTTAGAGTTTGCTGCTTAAATCTACAGTAAATCATAGTGTAAATATAAACATACCTATTAAATGTGCGCAGCACAGTGTACAAAATCAGACAGTACTTTCCCAAGCAAAGAATAAAACATCATATCCACCCAGGGTGTAGAGAGGCTGGCTGGGCTCAGGTGAAGTAAGTGTGGTATAATCACAGGAGGCAAGGACACGCCCCTTTAGGTTTAATTATTTTTTTTTGCAGAGGTTCTGTGCACTGGGGTGGGGGGCGCTGTGCACTGGGGTGGGGGGTGCTGTGCACTGAGGTGGGGGGCACTGTGCACTGGGATGGGGGGCGCTGTGCACTGGGGTGGGGGGTGCTGTGCACTGGGATGGGGGGCGCTGTGCACTGGGGTGGGGGGTGCTGTGAGCTCCAGAGCACAGCATAAAGTGAAAAAGTGTTATTGTTCCCCACCACAGGCATAGATGACTGCTGCGGGTGCTGCATAGCAGCAAAAGAAGTTCCCACTGCAGCCCAGCACACAGCAGTGTGTGCTGTGCTGATATGATTAAGGAAGGAGGAGGGGGGGAGCCAGGCCCCCTGGGCCCTTCCAGCAGCCCAGGCCCAGGTAATAAGTTCCTGCACCCCCCATCTTGGTGCCGTTGTATCCAACCCATTATTGCAGCATGTTTTCAGCAATTTCTAATTTGGACCCAATTTCATGAATTTGCTACTAATAGTAAATGAGGCTCTTTGAGAAGAGAGAGCAACACAGTCTCATAGGATTGTCTAACACCGCACCTCTCCTCTCTGACAGGTTACACTGCACCTATCCTCTCTGACAGCTTATACTGCACCTCTCCTCTCTGACAGGTTACACTGCACCTCTCCTCTCTGACAGGTTATACTGCACCTCTCCTCTCTGACAGGTTATACTGCACCTCTCCACTATGTCAGGTTATACTGTAACCTCTCCACTCTGACAGGTTACACTGCACCTCTCCACTCTGACAGGTTATACTGCACCTCTCCTCTCTGACAGGTTATACTGCACCTCTCCTCTCTGACAGGTTACACTGCACCTCTCCTCTCTGATGGGTTACACTGCACCTCTCCTCTCTGACAGGTCACACTGCACCTCTCCTCTCTGACAGGTTATACTGGACCTCTCCTCTCTGACAGGTTACACTGCACCTCTCCTCTCTGACGGGTTACACTGCACCTCTCCTCTCTGACAGGTTATACTGAACTTCTCCTCTCTGAAATGTTACACTGCACCTCTCCTCTCTGACAGCTTATACTGCACCTCTCCTTTCTGACAGGTTACACTGCACCTCTCCTCTCTGACAGGTTACACTGCACCTCTCCTCTCTGACGGGTTATACTGAACTTCTCCTCTCTGACATGTTACACTGCACCTCTCCTCTCTGACAGCTTATACTGCACCTCTCCTTTCTGACAGGTTACACTGCACCTCTCCTCTCTGACAGGTTACACTGCACCTCTCCTCTCTGACAGGTTATACTGCACCTCTCCTCTCTGACAGGTTACACTGCACCTCTCCTCTCTGACGGGTTACACTGCACCTCTCCTCTCTGACAGGTTACACTGCACCTCTCCTCTCTGACAGGTTATACTGAACTTCTCCTCTCTGACATGTTACACTGCACCTCTCCTCTCTGACAGCTTATACTGCACCTCTCCTTTCTGACAGGTTACACTGCACCTCTCCTCTCTGACAGGTTATACTGAACTTCTCCTCTCTGACATGTTACACTGCACCTCTCCTCTCTGACAGCTTATACTGCACCTCTCCTCTCTGACAGGTTATACTGCACCTCTCCTCTCTGACAGGTTATACTGCACCTCTCCTCTAAGACGGGTTACACTGCACCTCTCCTCTCTGACAGGTTACACTGCACCTCTCCTCTCTGACAGGTTATACTGAACTTCTCCTCTCTGACATGTTACACTGCACCTCTCCTCTCTGACAGCGTACACTGCACCTCTCCTCTCTGACAGGTTACACAGCACCTTTCCTTTCTGACAGGTTACTCTGCATCTCTTCTCTCTGACTGGCTACACTGCACCTCTCCTCTCTGACAGGTTACATTGCACCTCTCCTCTCTGACAGGTAACACTGCACCTCTCCTCTCTGACAGGTTATACTGCACCTCTCCTTTCTGACAGGTTACACTACACCTCTCCTCTCTGACAGGTTACACCGCACCTCTGCTATCTGACATTTTATACTGCACCTTTCCTCTCTGACAGGTTATACTGCTCTTATCTTCTTTGACAGGTTACACTGCACCTCTCCTCTCTGAACGGTTACACTGCACCTCTCCACTCTGACAGGTTAAACTGCACCTCTCCTCTTTGACAGGTTACAATGCACCTATCCTCTCAGACAGGTTATACTGCACCTCTCCTCTCTGACCGGTTACACTGCACCTCTCCTCTCTGACAGGTTATACTGCACCTTACCTCTCTGACAGGTTATACTGCACCTTACCTCTCTGACAGGTTATACTTAATCTCTTCTCTCTGACAGGTTACACTGCACCTATCCTCTCTGACCGGTTACACTGCACCTCTCCTCTCTGATAGGTTACACTGCACCTCTCCTCTATGACAGGCTATACTGCATCTCTTCTCCCTGACTGGCTACACAGCTTCTCTACTCTTTGACAGGTTACACTGCACCTCTCCTCTCTAACAGGTTATACAGCACCTCTCCTCTCTGTCTGGTTACACTGCACCTCTCCTCTCTAACAGGTTATACTGCACCTCTCCTTTCTTACAGGTTATACTGCACCTCTCCTCTCTGAGAGTTTACACTGCACCTCTCCTCTGTGACAGGTTACACTGCAGCTCTCCTCTCTGATGGGTTACACTGCACCTCTACTCTCTGACAGGTTATAATGAACTTCTCCTCTCTGACATGTTACACTGCACCTCTCCTCTCTGACAGGTTACACTGCACCTCTCCTCTCTGACAGGTTATACTGCACCTCTCCTTTCTGACAGGTTACACGACACCTCTCCTCTCTGACAGGTTACACCGCACCTCTGCTATTTGACAAGTTATACTGCACCTTTCCTCTCTGACAGGTTATACTGCACCTCTCCTCTCTGACAGGTTATACTGCTCTTATCTTCTTTGACAGGTTACACTGCACCTCTCCTCTCTGACCGGTTACACTGCACCTCTCCACTCTGACAGGTTAAACTGCACCTCTCCTCTTTGACAGGTTACACTGCACCTCTCCTCTCTAACAGGTTATACTGCACCTCTCCTCTCTGTCTGGTTACACTGCACCTCTCCTCTCTGACAGGTTATACTGCACCTCTCCTTTCTGACAGGTTACACTGCACCTCTCCTCTCTGACAGGTTACACTGCACCTCTACTCTCTGACGGGTTACACTGCACCTCTCCTCTCTGACGGGTTACACTGCACCTCTCCTCTCTGACAGGTTATACTGAACTTCTCCTCTCTGACATGTTACACTGCAACTCTCCTCTCTGACAGCTTATACTGCACCTCTCCTTTCTGACAGGTTACACTGCACCTCTCCTCTCTGACAGGTTATACTGCACCTCTCCTCTCTGACAGGTTATACTGCACCTCTCCTCTCTGACGGGTTACACTGCACCTCTTCTCTCTGACAGGTTACACTGCACCTCTCCTCTCTGACAGGTTATACTGAACTTCTCCTCTCTGACATGTTACACTGCACCTCTCCTCTCTGACAGGATACACTGCACCTCTCCTCTCTGACAGGTTACACAGCACCTTTCCTCTCTGACAGGTAACACTGCACCTCTGCTCTCTGACAGGTTATACTGAACCTCTCCTCTCTGACATGTTACACTGCACCTCTCCTCTCTGACAGGTTACACTGCACCTCTCCTCTCTGACAGGTTATACTGCACCTCTCCTTTCCGACAGGTTAAACTGCAACTCTACTCACTGCCGAGTTACACCATACCTCTCCTCTCTGAAACGTTAAACTGCACCTCTGCTCTCTGACAGGTTACACTGCACCTCTCCTCTCTGACAGATTTTACTGAACCTCTCCTCTCTGTCTGGTTATACAGCACCTCTTCTCTCTGACAGGTTACACTGCACGCCTCCTCTCTGACAGGTTACACTGCACCACTCCTCTCTGACAGTTTATACTGCACCTCTCCTCTCTTACAGGTAACACTGCAGCTCTCCTCTCTGACTGGTTACACTGCACCTCTCCTCTCTGACAGGTTATACTGCACATCTCCTCTCTGACAGCTTACACTGCACCTCTTCTCTCTGACAGGCTACACAGCACCTCTTCTCTATGACAGGTTATACTTCACCTCTCCTCTCTGAAAGGTTAAACTGCACCTCTTCTCTCTGACAGGTTACTCTGCACCTCTTCTCGCTGACAGGTTGCACTGCACCTCTCTTCTCTGACAGGTTACACTGCACCTCTCCTCTCTGACAATTTATACTGCACCTGTACTCTATAACAGATTATACTGCACCTCTCCTCTCTGACAGGTTACACTGAACCTCTGCTCTCTGACAGGTTACACTGCACTTCTCCTCTCTGACAGGTTATACTGCACCTCTCCTCTCAGACAGATTACACTGCACCTCTCCTCTCTGACAGGTTGCACTGAACCTCTACTCTCTGACAGGTTACACTGCACTTCTCCTCTCTGACAGGTTATACTGCACCTCTCCTCTCTGACAGATTATACTGCACCTCTCCTCTCTGACAGGTTACACTGCACCTCTACTCTCTGACAGGTTACACTGCACCTCTACTCTCTGACAGGTTATACTGCACCTCTCTGCTCTGACAGTTTATACTGCACCTCTCCTCTCTGACAGGTTATTCTGCACCTCTCCGCTCTGACAGGTTACACTGCACCTCTCCTCTCTGACAGATTTTACTGAACCTCTCCTCTCTGTCTGGTTATACAGCACCTCTTCTCTCTGACAGGTTACACTGCACCTCTCCTCTCTGACAGGTTACACTGCACCTCTCCTCTCTAACATGTTACACTGCACCACTCCTCTCTGACAGTTTATACTGCACCTCTCCTCTCGGACAGGTTATACTGCACCTCTGCTCTCTTACAGGTTTCACTGCACGTCTCCTCTCTAACATGTTACACTGCACCTCTCCTCTCTGAGAGTTTGTACTGCATCTCTTCTTTCTGACAGGGTAAACTGATCCTTTCCTCTCTGACCGGTTACACTGTACATCTCCTCTCTGACAGGATATACTGCACCTCTGCTCTCTAACATGTTTCACTGAACCTCTGCTCTCTTACAGGTTTCACTGCACCTGTCTCTCTGACAGGTTTCAATGCATCTCTCCTCTCTGACTGGTTACACTTCACCTCTCCTCTCTGACAGGTTACACCGAACCTCTGCTCTCTGACATGTTATACTGCACCTCTCCTATCTGACAGTTTTTACTGCACCTCTACTCTCTGACAGGTTACACTGCACCTCTACTCTCTGACAGGTTATACTACACCTCTGCTCTATGACAGGTTACACTGCACCTCTCCTCTCTGACAGATTTTACTGAACCTCTCCTCTCTGTCAGGTTATACAGCACCTCTTCTCTCTGACAGGTTACTCTGCACCTCTTCTCTCTGACAGGTTGCACTGCACCTCTCCTCTCTGACAGGTTACACTGCACCTCTTCTCTCTGACAGGTTACACTGCACCTCTTCTCTCTGACATGTTACACTGCACCTCTCCTCTCTGACAGTTTATACTGCATCTCTTCTTTCTGACAGGGTACACTGATCCTTTCCTCTCTGACCGGTTATACTGCACCTCTCCTCTCTGACTGGTTACACTACACCTCTCCTCTCTGATAGGGTACACCGAACGTCTGCTCTCTGACATGTTACACTACACCTCTCCTCTCTGACAGGTTACACTGCACCTCTCTTCTCTGACAAGTTTTACTTCACCTTTCCTCTTTGACAGGATATACTGCACCTCTCCTCTCTGACAGGATACACTGCACCTCTCCTCTATGACAGGATATACTGCACCTCTCCTCTCTGACAGGTTATACTGCACCTTTCCTGACTGACATGTTATACTGCACCTCTCCTCTTTGACAGGATACACTGCACCTCTCCTCTCTGACAGGTTACACTATATTACATTTTTACAGAAACATTTCTAAAAATAATTACAAATATAAAACTTTATAAAGTAAAACCACCCAGTCCAGCATAAAAACTTCCTGCACTTCTGCTTTCATGGACACATTTTTCTATCCAACTGTAATTTTACCATCACTTTATTCTAAACATTAGAATTTAATAAAGAAAAATAATGTTCTATTCTGAACTTGTCACTATCTCTAGTTATGCAAATTTTAAGATGATCTGTGTCAATATTAATAGGTAATTGGCCGCTGGAAATATGGATAATTGCGAAAAGCTCAGTTAAACTGATGTTAAAATCAGATAGAAAAATGACATAATTAGTTACTAATAACATTGTATAACACTTTGCTAATTAGAATACTTCTCTATTTAATGACATCACATTTTTCATTCGACAGCATAGATTAGAGCAGAGATAAATAATTATAACAATGCTTTCATTATCAGAAATAATAAAAAAGCCTCAGATTGTAAGTGATTTACTGCTCTGTAATATATGACAAATAGATAAAAGTCTACATAGGAATTGTCAGCATTTTATAACTGTTCTGATTGGTTTCCATTTGTTACAGTAAATTAATTCCATGAGAACTGCAGTAATATAACATTTATTCCATATAACTTCCACTCACCTTGTGCTTATATTCAAATGTTTTTGTATCATGGTTTCCTAAATACATATTTAAAGCTACATTCACATCATGTAAAGCTTGCGCCATGCTGAGGACAGCGATATACACTTTGTAGGTGGCCGGATCTCCAGTAAAATTATAAAGGTCTCTAAACCTCTCCGTCCCAGTGCAGTTCTCAAATATTGTGTTAGCAAAGTCTGAAAACAGATCATTCTTATATGTATTTACTGACAAGCACAGAAAGTACTGGATCCAGATATCTTCCAGTATTGGGTCATTTGGATGACTGGATGGATGTAAAGTGTATAGACGTTCCTGTAATGCAGGGATATAACATGGCGGAGGGGAAAACACCAAACTGTTCTCAAATGCTTCTTGTGTTTCCATAACCATAAGTTCTATTGCAGATGACCACGATGCTGGGAGGATAAGGGTCTTGTCAATGAGAATATATGTTACACTTTTCAAAAACAAAGCAGACATTTCATTATATGTTCCACAAATAACAATAATCTCAGTAGATGAGCTTTCTAACTCCAGAAGAATGTCAGGTATATATTCAGCTAGTAAAACTTTAATTGTGAATTCAATACAAATTCCATACTTGTATAATTGCTCGATCAGATATTGTTGCTCCCGTTCTTCAGTATCATCATCTGATGTGATAATTCCGACCCAGTTCCACCCAAAGCTGCTCAATAACTTTGCAATGGCCACAAGTTGTGTCTGGTAGTTTTGAGCTGTGCGGAAGAAGTTTGGATACAGAATCCGGTCACTGAGCAGCGGCTCCCTCGCTCCATAGCTGATCTGCAAATGTTAATAGTGTCAGTTTCCAAAAGTAACAGTTACTAAATTCCTTTCATGGATAAGCAGACGGCAAAAATAATGGTATATAAAGTACATAAATGTTTGTTTAACACAGGGGTGGGGAAGATTTTTTCTGCTGAGGGACATTTTGATATATATAACATTATTTTTGGGCCAGCTGCAGGCCACACCCCCTCCCTGTGACATCACACTGGGCGGAGCCACAATCGCTGGTGATTACAGCAATGCCCGGAGCATCCTGAGGATGCTCTGGGGAGCTGTAAGGGCAGTGGTCTGACCATCTGAAGAGTCCTAAGGATGCTCCAGGCAGCACTGCTGCATAGATTCTGGCAGATGTGACCAGCAGAAAAAAGCTCAGAGGGCCAAACCAAATGATTTTGTGGGTCGCCCTGAGGTTCCCCATCTCTGGTTTAACAATATGAAAGTAGCAACAACAATAACAAAGACTTAATAATGTGAAATTAGTTATCACACTATGGCCCATATTCCATTAGATGCAGAAAGCCGTAATCAGCTAAAAAGTTTTGCATATTGCCGCTTTTCGTCTGTTCAGAACTTATCTCCAAAT
Source organism: Taudactylus pleione (assembly GCA_031769625.1). NCBI lineage: Eukaryota > Metazoa > Chordata > Amphibia > Anura > Myobatrachidae > Taudactylus > Taudactylus pleione. Next base: position 2,104,073 of record JAUIMM010000317.1, on the reverse strand, counting down.
TAAATTCCATGTGGATTTTTCCCTAAGCGGAAAATCAATGCAATGTAATATGCAAAAAAGTACCTCCAATGAATGGCAGGTGAAAAGAATTGCAAAATCTTTATTTTGGGGTGTAAATATGGGGAAATGACTCAGAACCCTTGGGACAGCCCCCAAAGGACAAATCTGCAAAAAAAAAGGTAAAAACAAATTCCTAATAACACCCAAATGAAGTACTTTCATTTTTGGGGAGAAAAAGTAAAAAGTGGGCGGACAAGCATAAAAACTAGCGAAGTAGACTTCTTGGGGGTCTGCAAGGATGGGGCAGGTGTTTTTGGGATTGCAGGTGCATGCCGCAGGTGGGTTTTTCACATTTTTTAAAAGTTGACTTTAGAGACATAAATATATTCTAGCACCCTTTATCAAGTAACTCAAATTTGACTGGACTCTTTATTTTGACCAAAAAATACTGCTTTATGGAACTCTTCACCACTTTTACAAAGACGTTATTAGCAAGCAATTTACACAATTTAAGTACCCTAAATAGTTTTATTAGGGCTATTAGTACACATCTATATTGATTCCCTATGTTAGTGCATAATATTCTGGGGTACAGACTGAATTCCCCAATTCTTTCAGTACTTTCTACTTGTTCCACATTTGCCGCTTTCTGTCTGCCTTGGAAGTGAATAGGGTGATAAGCGGGGACACGCATGGAATGAATTTGCCTCTGAAACAGGCTAAGGAGGCGGAAAGTTGGACAGGCAAAACTTTTTCCGACTTTTCGTCTCTAATTGAATCCGGTATGTTACAGTTTACAGGTCATTGATGATCATATCATTACATTTGATATAGTTATTAATTAGACAGTCAGGAAAATATCATAAGAATGAAATTAGACAGAAAATATTTATTTTAGGTCAATTAAATTTTCTGATGAAAGCTACACAGTAATGAAACGCATCAAGCAGACATTTCCGCTTATGGTACATGCTGGTAATGTGACATCATATATATCACCCATAATATTCTTATCCACGGGGATTAAATATTTTCTATCTGCTTTATGAACTTCTTATTCATAGACAATAAATCCATCCAGGGACTGTAATGTTATTATTGAATTTTGGAGATCTGGAAATTCCGCTACAACTAATCTGCTTATTAGACAAGTCTTCACCTGTAAATGAGCTTTTCCATTATAGGGGGTTAGACAGATGTACTGTAGCTTTACATTAATAATCACGGTGTCGCTATTTAATTACATTGCTCTGTTCATGTGTTGTCATTTTATATAATGTTACTTTAACATATTGTGATTGGAGTGAAGATAGAATTATTATGTGCATGTCTCACAGACCTTTCTTTCCCCTTCCATCCACTGACCTCTGGGTGTCAAAATATATTGGACAAGATATGTAATGAGACCTAGATAAATATTAGTCTGGGCAGTTACAGTAGGTTTCCCTATAGCACAATTTATTATTTATAGTATAGTATATAGTCAGCATTATGGAACAAAATAGGCACAATATATGATATTGCATGTTTGCTGTAAGCATTCTTGTTTGGTACCTGGTTTTTACTTGTTTGGAGATGGGCTGGAAGTAGTAGGATTGATGATATATAGATGTGATGCTGGGTATACATTGGATTATAAATTGGATGATTTCATGACTTTAAATGAATTAGAATGATAATTTATCCACATCATCTAATGAGTACGCACTACTGCGTTCTCCCATACGTCGTTCATCAAATCTTCTGATCTGCTGTAACATGACTGGTAGATCACAAGTTATCTTTAGCTATTTTGTTAAAGTCAGGTAGTGTGTACACCCAACCAGATGACCAGATGATGTTTGAAGGTTATATAGTTAACGATGAATTGAGCAAATGATGCAAGAAATATTGTTCAGTCATTTGAAGGATTGAGCAGTGTGTACACATTATGTCACTTGTTCTGGGGATGTAGGGAAATTGGGATGATCATTTCATCATCTGCACTTCGTCTAATGTGCACCTACCCTTAGTCACCTTAACTTTGTGGGTTTTACCTAGATTGAGATATGAAGTAAGTATATAAACTTCTAGACAAAAGACAACTATAAAATATGGGTTTCAGCAGAAGCCCCCTCCCAGATGTGGACAATGGACACTAAAAATGGACGACATTTATAAGAGCTAAAACACTGAGCTGAGTACATCACTTGTTATTTATTGCATATTGTTTTATTATAGCTTTTCTATACTCAATAAATTATATTTTCATATTTTTACATACACTATATGGACAAAGTATTTGGCCACACCTGTTAATTATTGAATTAAGGTGTTTCAATCAGACCCGTTGCCATATATCTATAAAATCAAGCACCTAGCAATGCAGTCTCCATTTGTAAAAATTTGTTGATACAAAATAGGTTGATTTGAAGGGCTCAGTGACTTTATGTGTGTTACTGTGACAGGAAGCATGGTACTGTGATAGGAAGAGTGGTACTGTGATAGAAAGCATGGTACTGTGATAGGAAGCCTGGTACTGTACTGTGATATGAAGCCTGGCACTGTGACAGGAAGCATGGTACTGTGACAGGAAGCATGGTACTGTGATAGGAAGCATGGTACTGTGATAGGAAGTGTTGTACTGTGACAGGAAGTGTGGTACTGTGATAGGAAGCATGGTACTGTGACAGGAAGCATGGTAATGTGATAGGAAGCATGGTACTGTGATAGGAAGCATGGTACTGTGATAGGAAATGTGGGACTGTGATAGGAAGCCTGGTACTGTGACAGAAAGCATGGTACTGTGATAGGAAGTGTGGTACTGTGACAGGAAGCATGGTACTGTGATAGGAAGTGTGGTACTGTGACAGGAAGTGTGGTACTGTGATAGGAAGCATGGTACTGTGACAGGAAGCATGGTAATGTGATAGGAAGCATGGTACTGTGATAGGAAGCATGGTACTGTGATAGGAAATGTGGTACTATGATAGTAAACATGGTAATGTGATAGGAAGCTTGGTACTGTGATAGAAAGCATGGTACTGTGACAGGAAGCATGGTACTGTAATAGGAAGCATGCTACTGTGATAGGAAGCCTGGTACTGTCACAGGAAGTGTGGTACTGTGATAGAAAATGTGGTACTGTGCTAGGAAACATGGTAATGTGATTGGAAGTGTGGTACTGTGACAGGAAGCATGGTACTGTGACAGGAAGCATGGTACTATTATAGGAAACATGGTACTGTGACAGGAAGCCTGGAACTGTGACAGGAAGTGTGGTACTGTGATAGGAAATGTGGTACTGTGATAGGAAACATGGTACTGTGATAGGAAGCATGGTACTGTGACAGGAAGCGTGGCACTGTGATAGGAAACATGGTAATGTGATAGGAAGCATGCTACTGTGACAGGAAGCATGGTACTGTGATAAGAAGTTTGGTACTGTGATAGAAAGCATGGTACTGTGACAGGAAGAACGGTATTGTGACAGGAAGCATGGTACTGTGACAGGAAGAACGGTATTGTGACAGGAAGCATGGTACTGTGACAGGAAGCATGGCACTGTGATAGGAAGCATGGTACTGTGACAGGAAGCATCGTACTGTGATAGGAAACATGGTAATGTGATAGGAAGCGTGGTACTGTGATAGGAAACATGGTACTGTGATAGGAAGTGTGGTACTATGACAGGAAGCATGGTACTGTGATAGGAAGTTTGGTACTGTGATAGAAAGCATGGTACTGTGACAGGAAGCATGGTACTGTGATAGGAAGCATGCTACTGTGATAGGAAGCCTGGTACTGTGACAGGAAGTGTGGTACTGTGATAGAAAATGTTTTACTGTGATAGGAAACATGGTAATGTGATAAGAAGCGTGGTACTGTGACAGGAAGCATGGTACTGTGACAGGAAGCATGGTACTGTGATAGGAAGCCTGGTACTGTGAAAGGAAGCATGGTACTGTGACAGGAAGCTTGGTACTGTGACAGGAAGTGTGGTACTGTGATAGGAAATGTGGTACTGTGATAGGAAATATGGTACTGTGATAGGAAGCATGGTACTGTGATAGGAAGCATGGTACTGTGATAGGAAGCATGGTACTGTGACAGGGAGTATGGTACTGTGATAGAAAACATGGTAATGTGATAGGAAGCATGGTTCTGTGACATGAAGCATGGTACTGTGATAGGAAGCATAGTACTGTAACAGGAAGCATGGTACTGTGACAGGAAGCGTGGTACTTGTATAGGAAGCTTGGTACTGTGATAGGAAGCGTGGTACTGTGACAGGAAGCATGGTACTGTGATGGGAAGTGTGGTACTGTGACAGGAAGCGTGGTACTGTGACAGGAAGCGTGGTTCTGTGATAGGAAGCGTGGTACTGTGACAGGAAGCGTGGTACTGTGACAGGAAGCGTGGTACTGTGACAGGAAGTGTGGTACTGTGATAGGAAGCATGGTACTGTGACAGGAAGCGTGGTACTGTGACAGGAAGCGTGGTACTGTGACAGGACGCGTGGTACTTTGACAGGAAGCGTGGTACTGTGATAGGAAGTGTTGTACTGTGATAGGAAGCATGGTACTGTATTAGGATGCATGGTACTGTGAAAGGAAGCATGCTACTGTGATAGGAAGTGTGGTACTGTGACAGGAAGCATGGTACTGTGATATTAAGCATGGTACTGTGACAGGAAGCGTGGTAGAGTGTGTTATTTATTGCATATTGTTTTATTATAGCTTTTCTATACTCAATAAATTATATTTTCATATTTTTACATACACTATATGGACAAAGTATTTGGCCACACCTGTTAATTATTGAATTAAGGTGTTTCAATCAGACCCGTTGCCATATATCTATAAAATCAAGCACCTAGCAATGCAGTCTCCATTTGTAAAAATTTGTTGATACAAAATAGGTTGATTTGAAGGGCTCAGTGACTTTATGTGTGGTACTGTGACAGGAAGCATGGTACTGTGATAGGAAGAGTGGTACTGTGATAGAAAGCATGGTACTGTGATAGGAAGCCTGGTACTGTACTGTGATATGAAGCCTGGCACTGTGACAGGAAGCATGGTACTGTGACAGGAAGCATGGTACTGTGATAGGAAGCATGGTACTGTGATAGGAAGTGTTGTACTGTGATAGGAAGTGTGGTACTGTGATAGGAAGTGTGGTACTGTGATAGGAAGTGTGGTATTGTGATAGAAAGCATGGTACTGTGACAGGAAGTGTGGGACTGTGATAGGAAGCCTGGTACTGTGACAGAAAGCATGGTACTGTGATAGGAAGTGTGGTACTGTGACAGGAAGCATGGTACTGTGATAGGAAGTGTGGTACTGTGACTGGAAGTGTGGTACTGTGATAGGAAGCATGGTACTGTGACAGGAAGCATGGTAATGTGATAGGAAGCATGGTACTGTGATAGGAAGCATGGTACTGTGATAGGAAATGTGGTACTATGATAGTAAACATGGTAATGTGATAGGAAGCTTGGTACTGTGATAGAAAGCATGGTACTGTGACAGGAAGCATGGTACTGTAATAGGAAGTATGCTACTGTGATAGGAAGCCTGGTACTGTCACAGGAAGTGTGGTACTGTGATAGAAAATGTGGTACTGTGCTAGGAAACATGGTAATGTGATTGGAAGTGTGGTACTGTGACAGGAAGCATGGTACTGTGACAGGAAGCATGGTACTATTATAGGAAACATGGTACTGTGACAGGAAGCCTGGTACTGTGACAGGAAGTGTGGTACTGTGATAGGAAATGTGGTACTGTGATAGGAAACATGGTACTGTGATAGGAAGCATGGTACTGTGACAGGAAGCGTGGCACTGTGATAGGAAACATGGTAATGTGATAGGAAGCATGCTACTGTGACAGGAAGCATGGTACTGTGATAAGAAGTTTGGTACTGTGATAGAAAGCATGGTACTGTGACAGGAAGAACGGTATTGTGACAGGAAGCATGGTACTGTGACAGGAAGAACGGTATTGTGACAGGAAGCATGGTACTGTGACAGGAAGCATGGCACTGTGATAGGAAGCATGGTACTGTGACAGGAAGCGTCGTACTGTGATAGGAAACATGGTAATGTGATAGGAAGCATGGTACTGTGATAGGAAACATGGTACTGTGATAGGAAGTGTGGTACTATGACAGGAAGCATGGTACTGTGATAGGAAGTTTGGTACTGTGATAGAAAGCATGGTACTGTGACAGGAAGCATGGTACTGTGATAGGAAGCATGCTACTGTGATAGGAAGCCTGGTACTGTGACAAGATGTGTGGTACTGTGATAGAAAATGTTTTACTGTGATAGGAAACATGGTAATGTGATAAGAAGTGTGGTACTGTGACAGGAAGCATGGTACTGTGACAGGAAGCATGGTACTGTGATAGGAAGCCGGGTACTGTGAAAGGAAGCATGGTACTGTGACAGGAAGCTTGGTACTGTGACAGGAAGTGTGGTACTGTGATAGGAAATGTGGTACTGTGATAGGAAATATGGTACTGTGATAGGAAGCATGGTACTGTGATAGGAAGCATGGTACTGTGATAGGAAGCATGGTACTGTGACAGGGAGTATGGTACTGTGATAGAAAACATGGTAATGTGATAGGAAGCATGGTTCTGTGACATGAAGCATGGTACTGTGATAGGAAGCATAGTACTGTAACAGGAAGCATGGTACTGTGACAGGAAGCGTGGTACTTGTATAGGAAGCTTGGTACTGTGATAGGAAGCGTGGTACTGTGACAGGAAGCATGGTACTGTGATGGGAAGTGTGGTACTGTGACAGGAAGCGTGGTACTGTGACAGGAAGCGTGGTTCTGTGATAGGAAGCATGGTACTGTGACAGGAAGCGTGGTACTGTGACAGGAAGCGTGGTACTGTGACAGGAAGTGTGGTACTGTGATAGGAATTATGGTACTGTGACAGGAAGCGTGGTACTGTGACAGGAAGCGTGGTACTGTGACAGGACGCGTGGTACTTTGACAGGAAGCGTGGTACTGTGATAGGAAGTGTTGTACTGTGATAGGAAGCATGGTACTGTATTAGGATGCATGGTACTGTGAAAGGAAGCATGCTACTGTGATAGGAAGTGTGGTACTGTGACAGGAAGCATGGTACTGTGATATTAAACATGGTACTGTGACAGGAAGCGTGGTAGAGTGTGTTAGGTTCTGATTTTGTTGTGGACCCAGGGTGGTAATAGGAGCAGACACTGAAGCTGTTTTAAAAGTAAACATAGAGTTTTTATGAGTGGCTTAACATACATGAATGTGGCAAAACAGAAAGTCTGGGTTTAGCACTAAAGTGCACTTGGGGAACTGTAGTGATGCAATGGGAAAAAGTCCAGGCAGTGACAACAGAAGGCAGTCCAGTATTCCAGGTTTTGTGAGGCTGAAATGAATTGCGTGCTGAATTGAATTGCAGGCTGAAGTGAAATATCCAGAGGAAATGTAAGTGGAGGCAGGGTGCAAGTTAACAGCTGACATAGGTACTCAGGCAAGGTAGAGGCAATAGTTGGAGGAAGTGGGAGAAGGCAGTGGAAGACCAGCAGGGTAAGGAGCAGGTTAGGTGAAGCAGGCTAAGGCAGAGATCCAACAGGCAGGCGGACAAGCTCAGGAACTCTCTCTCAGCTTGCGCGGAGAAACACTTTGCACTTGCAATGAAAGGAAGCTCTGCACTCTCTTAAATACCCAGTGCCGCACAGTGACTGGCTAGAGAGAGCATGTGACACACCAGGATAGGGCAACTAGGTCACATGTCTGGAGGCAAGATGGTGGCGCCCATGCCAGAACGGAACAGAAGCGTCATCAGGCCTAACCAGACCAGAGAGACAGTATACCCGCACAGGACTATGCACAGCCAATGCACCCTGCCAGACACCAGCACCACCACCAGACACCCCTCACCATAGCATCCTCACAGGTATTACCTGTCCTCCCCTATGCCGGGAAACCCTGGTCATGACACAGTGATAGGAAGCCTGGTACTGTCACAGGAAGCATGGTACATTGATAGGAAGTGTGGTACTGTGATAGAAAACATGGTACTGTGATAGGAAGTGTGGTACTGTGATAGGAAGCATGGTACTATGATAGGAAGCATGGTACTGTGATGGGAAGCGAGGTACTGTGTTTGGAAGCATGGTACTGTGATAGGAAGTGTGGTACTGTGATAGGAAGTGTGGTACTGTGATAGGAAGCATGGTACTGTGATAGGAAGCATGGTACTGTGATAGGAAGCATGGTACTATGATAGGAAGCATGGTACTATGATAGGATGCGTGGTACTGTGATAGGAAGCGTGGTACTGTGATAGGAAGTGTGGTACTGTGACAGGAAGCGTGGTACTGTGATAGGAAGCATGGTACTGTGATAGGAAGCATGGTACTGTGATTGGAAGCATCGTACTGTGATAGGAAGAATTGTACTGTGATAGGAAGTGTGGTGCTGTGACAGGAAGCCACCTTTGAAATAAAATGGTTCATAAAATTTCATATCCTTGCTGGATATTCCACGGTCAGATGTAAGTGATATAATTAGAACTTGGAAGCATTTAGGAATAACAGCAACTCAGCCTCAAAGCAGAAAACCACATAAAATAGCAGAGCAGGGTCAACGACTGCTAATGCGGATGGTGTGTAAAAGTTAACAACACTCTACTGTTTCCATAGCTGTAGAGTTCCAAACTTCCACTGGCATTAATGTAAGCACAAAAACTGTGTGGTCAGAGCTTAAGTGAATGGGTTTCCATGGCCAAGCAGCTGCATGCAAGCCTCCTTTCACCAAGTTCAATGGCAAGCATCAGATGGAGTGGTGTAAAGCACACCAACACAGGTCTGTGGATCAGTGGAAATGTGTTCTGTGGAGTGATGAATCATGCTTCTTTGTTTAGCAGTCAGATGGGTGAGTCTGGTTTTGGTGGATGTTACCTGCCTGACTGCATTGTGCCAACTGTGAAGTTTGGTGAAGGAAGTATAATGGTATGGGGCTGTTCTGGTTTGAGCTAGGCCCCTTATCTCCAGTGAAGAGCAATCTTAATGCTTCAGCATACCAAGACATTTTTTTAAAAATGCTGTGCTTCGAACTTTGTGGCAACAGTTTGGGGAAGGCCCTTTTATATTCCAGCATGACTGTGCCCCAGTGCACAAAGCAAGGACTATAAAGACATGGAGCCTGATTCAGAGGCACTCACTATTTGCGAGTGCTCGCTCTGCATCAGGGCAGAATTCTTTTAAAAAAAATCTGCCTCCAGGCCACTTGCATAGCTGTGGGTGACCACCCACAGCTTTTGCGAGCAGCCTGCTGATGGTCTAGATTTTGTTAGGTTCTCATCTACTGCAAGCCCGAGTGGACTTCCTGCTCTAGTAGAGCAGGAAGTCCACTACTGACATCACTTGTCAGGAATGCCTCTGTTTTTCCAGCCACCCCCGTACCCGCCTACAAAATGGGCGAGCAGTCGATCAACATTGACAGCCGCAATGTTTTGAAGCGAGCCCCGGAGCGAGTGAAGTTCTCACTCCCTCTGGGGCTCGCGCTTGAGTAATGGCCAACCATCGATCCGCTTGCGACCGCTATGCGTTTGTGAGCGGGTCTGAATCAGGCCCATGGTTTGATGAGTACTCTGTTGAAGAATTTGACTGGTCCCCATAGAGCCTTGACCTCATCCCCATTGTGCACCTTTGGGATAAACTGGAACAGAGATTGTGAGCCAGGACTTCTCATCCAACCTCAGTGTCTGGCATCATAAATAGTCCTCAAAATGAATGGGCAGAAATTCCTACAGAAACCCTTCAAAATCTTGAGGAAAGCCTTCCAAGAAAAGTGGAAGCTGTTTTAGCTGCAAAAGGGGACCAACTCCATATTAAAGTGTATGTATTTGAATACAATGTCGTTACTGTCCCTGTTGGTGTAATGGTCAGGCATCTGAATTGTTGGTTATCATGTATTGATGTGGTAATAGAAAATATTTTTGTGGCCGAATTTACCAAAATAATGTCACCAGGGCATCTGAGTGATGCTCCCCCTCTTGACAACACTGCCTTGTAGTGACAAGTGAAGTCTTACTTCTTGCCAGTAAAGTTACTGTAGTTGTCAAAGAGTGTATGTTATAGCTGATTTATCAGTTTCCTACTGGTGCACTGGACGGGAAACCAGGATTTGGAAATTCCTGAGAAAGCAAAATTCCAAAATAAAGTTAGTTATGATTTAAAAAACATTTAAAAGTAAAAAAAGTAACTCTTGATGAGAGCTAGCAATAGCCAGTGATTACCTTCACCATGTGGGGGCTTTGAAAAATAGAAATAAGCCCTAATGTATTTAAAAGCATCACATTCTTACAGAATTTATGATTTTTTACCATTGATACACAGACCCCAAATCATTAACACTATTTGCTTGCAGTACTAATGCTGTTAATGGATGGGACCTTTTTTCTAAATTCTTGATTTTAAGATTCACATAATATGTTAATATACTGGATTTTGAAGAAATGGAGTTACAATTTTCAAATACATAATGGCGGCAGCCATTTTCCCAGTGATCTGAGCATGAGCAGAAAAGATGTCCCCGGGAATGTAGGCATGGTTACCATTTTCCTGGAGACCCGCACATGCATAGTAGACACTGTGCACTGATAGAGAGGAGGGGGCCCAAACGGATACTGCACACAGGCCCCATCCTCTCTTAAAACGCCCCTGGTGTTATCTTTTTAAATATTTACTAACATTTATTTACAGAGAACATACATATTCTACAGCACTTCACAGATAATGTTTGACCATTTATATCAGTTCCTGCCTTAGTGGAGCTTACACTGTATATTCCTGTATAAATGTACAGACACACTAGGGATAATTTTTTGTCTTGAGCCAATTAGCCTACTAAAAACTTTTTGGATTGTGTATGGAAACCAGAATAAACCCACACAAACAAAGAGACTATGGGCATTGGCCCTCATTCAGAGCCGCACGTTAACAACAGTACGCTCGTTGCGTTCCGATGTTGACTAACCGCGCATGCGTCGGGGTTACACCGCGCATGCGCGTACGGCAAATTGCGAGCTTTTTTTCTCTCGTTCCTAAAATAGCGTACAGGAAGTGACATGTCAAATGTGATTGACAGAACAGGGCGTTTTTGGGTGTTGACGGGGGTGGAGATGACAAAACGCAGGCGTGGCGAAGCGTTTTTGGGGCGTACATACATTAGCAGATGCGAACGTCAAATGTGTTCGGACCGTCTCATACGTCACTGAAACATCCGCTTTCCCTTCAAAATGCTCGCACAGCTTAGGGTCAGGATTACTCGACCACATTGGCGATGGCCTTCTCCTCCGTCCCGGGACTCCACGATGGTGCTGCGATTAATCGTGGCTGGTCAGTAAAGTAATTAGTGTTGGATTGAAATCCGGCTTGGTATGTGTTTGGAAAGCAGTTTATTGGGATAGCACAAAAGCGTACGCAGGTGGAAATCAGAGCTGCTAATGTCATGATTACATAATCAATTAGCATACATTTTTGGGTTTTTTTTTTGGCTACAATTTGGTGGTTATGGCCTATTGTAAAAATAATGTCATCATCTTTTAATTAGCTCCCCTTTTTTTTGGTTTACTGTGGAATTTGCATCGCTATGTGTTTTTTTAAACGTTCCTTAAAGAGGCCTTTTTTTTAACATAAGAGGGTCAGTTTTTGCGTTTAAGGCCAGGATTAAATGTAACCCATTTGTACAATAATGTCACAATACAATGTCTGTTTTTTTTGTAAAATTTATTGTTTACACACAAACAAATTGGCATAATATTGTATTGCCTTTTTTTGTGGCCAAGATATTTGATCTAAAAAATAAAAAAACATAACTACTAACATAATCGTAAATACAAAATTTAAAAACATTTCACAAGAAAGGAGAGGGAAGTTTTGACCAGAAAGGAATATGAGCCAAGCACAGAAGGAAAGTGGGAAAAGTCGCCATTGCTGTCACCGTTTTCTCGCCCGTTTGGATGGGTGAGGGTGGGCGCCAGACCGGGTCCGGGATGCCATCGGGCTGGCCTGTCCAGAGGCAGATGTTGTGGCCTCTGGACTAGGCACAGGGCTAGGCACATTTGGAGGATTGCCTGATGTTGTGCCAGAGGTGGAGGATCTGGATGTTCCGGCAGGAAGGGAGGTCGGCTCCACCATGTGCTGGCGAACGAGCTGCTCCAGGGCATCGGCGATGCGGATGTTGGCCCTGGTATTTTCCGCCAGGGCCTGAGCAATGGTCACGTTGGCCGCAGCATTTTGCTCCAGGGCCTCAGCCACCCGTATCAGACTGGCGTCCATCCTCTGCAGAATCTCCGTATGGCAATCCTGATTTAAAATTGAGTTCTGTGAGGAGGCCCACTGCCTGCGAGGGGGCACGCCCTGGACTGGCTTCTGCAGGGTCCTCAGCCGGATGTACTGGTTCCTCCTCTGCAGAGTCAGCAGAAATTCTGCGGCCAAGGCTCCCCTCTGGAGCAGACTCATCCGCCTCTGTCTCTGTTAGGAAATTGGAGAAAAGACTCACATTAGAATCTACATATTGGCACAATAGCATTTCTGAGATGGTGACATCACAAGACTTACCTTGGCCAACATGAGGAGCCGCAAAGTCTGGCATGTCCGTATCCATGTTGGACACGCCAAACACCTCCACAGCCTGCACACACCCCTGTGCCATCTCTTCTAAGTCTGTCAACTCCAATGACACAGGGGTGGGACCCCCACCTGTCCCCCTTGCATGCCTAGCCCTGTCGGCAAGTTTTTGCTTTAGACGATATTTGAAGTCTGCCCATCTGTGGAATGAATTTGGAACCATTATCCTTTTTTTAACAATGGGGTTTGTTTATAGGATGGGAAAGTGTTTACTTACCGCCGTTTGACATCCCGGGCTAGACGGACATAATCACCCACCCTATTGACAGCAACGGCGACCTCCTCCCACATTCTCCACTTCTGGCTTTGGCTCATATTCCTGGCTGCCTGGGGCAGGATGTCAACGCACTTCTGGATCAAAACCTCCATCTCCTTGCTTGTGAAATGTGGCTGCCTTTTTTTTTTTGCAGCTTTGGCGGGTTGACTGGGGCCAGCAGTCTCTTCCATGTCATCCTCCTCACCTATTTGGGTAAATATGCAGATTTAGCCACTTCACAACTTGCACAATATTATGTTTTAAAATACTCATTGACACAAAATGCATGAAGGCCTTACCGCCGCAATTTTGACCATTGTTTCCCTGGTTTGAAGCCATGTCTCTGCTTCCAGCATGAAATCATCCAGAAATTCTATGTGATTTCGTGACGTATTTATACATGCGTCGTTAGATTGCGGCCGCATCATTGATTGTGCGTCCCTATGATTCATCCTTAATTTGTGCGGGAAAATAAACACTATTTATGGCTTGGTGTGTGTGGATTCGAGGTGGGGTTGTTGGAGTGTTGTCGGTGAAGTGGTTTGGATTTGGTTGGTTGGTTGCGTTTGGAGGATTTTGGAGAGTTGTTTTTTTGTTTGTTTTTGCTACATTTTTTTGGTTTTTCCGTTCGCATTTTTTTCATTTTTTCTACATCCTTTCCTGATTTGGTAAGTTTTGTGCATTCAAATTTGTGGCCAATTGTTGTATTCTTCTGTTTTGTGGTTAGTTAATTTGTTTAACACTCATTTCATATTTTTTTTGGTTTTCGGACCCAAAGAAGTTTTTTGAGGACATCTTATATATTCGAGTTGGGTAAGTCCATTTTTTGTCTTGCATTTGCGAATGAATTACCGCATTTTGGACTGTTGGTGTAGTGACTTGCATTTGCGAATAATTTACCGCATTTTGGACTGTTGGTGTAGTGACTTGCATTTGCGAATAATTTACCGCATTTTGGACTGTTGGTGTAGTGACTTGCATTTGCGAATAATTTACCGCATTTTGGACTGTTGGTGTAGTGACTTGCATTTGCGAATAATTTACCGCATTTTGGACTGTTGGTGTAGTGACTTGCATTTGCGAATAATTTACCGCATTTTGGACGGCTTATTCATCATATAATCCAGTTTTGCTTTTCCCTTTTCCATTTTTTGGGTCCATTTGAACCCTATTTGACGTACGGTGTGCAATGTAGTTTTCAGCGATGGCCAAATGTGTTTTTCCGTTATTTTCTGTGTTGGCTTGCAACAATTTTTTACCTAAAAAAAAACCCTTTAAATTTTTGACGTCTCATTGTTGCCTTTTTTACAGTTTATACATATCATGACAATACCCCGGCATGTAAGCAGCTATGGATGGTATCAGAAAGCTAAGTTTTTTTTTCTTACTTTTGGGGTGGGTCAAAAGCCTTACATTGTAAACTTTGAATTTCAGATAGATCTGGGGCGAATTGTTCTGGCCCTGCTCCCGGAAGACGACCAACCTCAAACTCGTCCCAGGCGTAGGCATCGTAGGCATGCAAGGCCCCAGATATTTCGAACACGTGTCACCCTTTTTGGAATGCCCGATGATGAGGTTTTAAGACGCTACCGTCTACCTCCCAAAATCATCATAGACACTCTCTCATTAATAGAAAGTGATCTTGAGCGGCAAATTGACAGTCCAACAGCAATACCACCACTGACGCAATTTATGGCGGTGTTACATTTCTGTGCCTCAGGATCGTTTCAAACAACGGTCGGAATAGTGGCAGGCATCTCCCAATCCTCCTTTTCCCGGATCCTGAGGGCAGTGATGGAGGCACTTTTCAAGCACCTCCATCATTTTATTCAAATGCCTTTGGATATGGGTGCCCTTAGTGTGGCCAAGGCCAATTTTTACCAAATAGCTGGCTTCCCACACATCATAGGGGTTGTGGATGGTACTCACATACCACTTCAGCCTCCAGCACGGCTGGAGGCCATATTTAGAAACAGGAAACACTATCACTCCCTGAATGTAATGGTGGTATGTGATGCCTCCCTCCAGATCCTGTCCCTGAATGCTAAATTACCCGGAAGTGCTCATGACTCCTTCGTCATCCGGCAATCAGGGATATGGCAGAAATTAACCAACCTACAAGCTGGTGATGCGTGGCTTCTGGGTAAGTGGAGACCTTTAGTACATAACAATGTTAAGCTTGATACACAGTGTTCCTGATGTGGTCTATTTTTGTTCACAGGAGACAGTGGATACCCTTGCATGTCCTGGCTGCTCACTCCTTATTTGGCTCCCACACCAGGGCCACAAAGTGCGTATAATTCCGCACTTACAGCCACCAGGCAAGTGGTGGAGCGCTGTATCGGCCTTTTAAAAGGCCGATTCAGATGCCTCCACCGCTCTGGTGGTGAGCTCATGTATGTGCCGGATATGGTGTCTAAAATTGTGGTCCTGTGTGGGATATTTCACAACATTGCCATAAGGAGTGGTGTCCCAATGCAGCCAGAGGATGCCTTACCTGAGGATGGCCCCCCCGAGGTTGGTCGAAGGTCAGTATGTGGGGGGGCCATACGCGATGATGTGGTGGCCAGATTTTTTAGGTAAGTTTGTTCAAAACTCCAGTGTTTATACCTAATGTGTTTTTTTTTTTGGGCAAACATCTAATTTATTTTTATTTTTCTCACCATCTTCTGTTTGTTCACATAATCTTTGGCACTCCAACGCTCACTACTTCCTGCTACCCTTACCAAACCTGGATCTGGTCCTTTTGGGCATATATTCTGGAACCCATATCGCAACGCCATGTTTGTGGAATCATGTTGGCATGGTCCTTCGTCAACCAGTTCTTGATTTTGTGTTTTTATTTATTTTTTTCTTGGTATGTGTTGTATTTGAATTTATCACTGTGTATTTTTTTTGGGAGTGACCACTTTGTTTTCTCTGTTATGTGGTGAATAAATGTTTGAAGAGTGAAATGGTCTTCCTTTTTTGGGACGTTAACAGCAAGTGTAACCAGGTTAACACAAGTTACATTTGACTAAGGGGTAAACCAGTACTGACGCCAGATGAGCAAAACTGAAATATGTTTTCAGCTTTCCAATCCACACCAAAAGGAAGCCTGGCCCAACCTTGGGATTTGTAAGATTGGCCTAAGCAGCTTGCGCACCAAGTAGGAACCTGGAAAATGTAGAAATCTGAAATTGACACTACACCCAAAAAGGGAAATTACATTGTTACTGTTATGTGTTTCTGGTGTCTGTTTGACATACAAAGACAAAACACAATCTAACTTTTACAAAAGGGAAATCCTTGCAGGAACTTATGTCAGGCTAAACTATCTTGGTTTTGGTTTTTAAAAATGATCCACAACGTATATTTGTCTTTAAAATTTTATTGGGAAAATACAACAAAAAAAAAAAATCTAATGCCGAAGGAGGCCAGACAGTCGGTCGAGGGCCACCAGAAGGCCGATTACATGGTGGCGCATCTGCCCCACAACATCCGCCACCTCTTGCCGACGCCTCTGTTCCTCTGTGGGTGAGAAAAGTGTGTGGGTTAATACAACAATAGGGACTCCACAGAAAAACATTAATTAAAAAACAAATCACTCCTAAACCCAAAAACATAAATAAAAAGTGTGGGCTGGCAAAAATACAAGGCCTAGGTACAAATTCCCACAGGTACGATATGTGTATGCTTAAATCACCAGGAAGAGGTAAAGGCAAACCTTCACAATCAACAAAAGTCAAGCCACAAAAACACGAAGAAAGGCACGACACATGATTACATACAAACAGTTTGTGCTTTAAAAAAAAATAATAAAAAACATACCGGGAAAAAAATCGGGAGCTCCGGCAAAACCTCCATGATCCTCCTCGGAGGATCCGTCATTCCCCAAAGAATGGGGCGGAGTTATGCTGGACTCCGGGGAGGGGGTAATTGGAAGAGGGGTGGGTGGAGGAGAGGGGGAAGTGGGACGGAGGGGAAGGAGTCCCGACATTTCCGGGAGAGGGTCTGGGAAGGATGGGGAGGAGTGGGGAATAGGGGAAAGATTTGGGGTGGAGTGTTGGCTGGGGGTTGGGGAGAGTGGGCGGGAACGCCGACGTTGACGGCGGAGTCTTGGCTGTCCCCCTAAAATATGTCAAATAAATTGCGTTTAGTTTATGGACAAATCCGGCCAAACAAACAAAAAAAAAAAAAAAAAAATAGCAGTAGAATTAAAAATTCATAAAAAGAGGGAAAACATGCAGACGCAGATATGAGTACAAATAATAAATAGAACAGACAGGAAAACATGCAGACGCAGATATGAGTACAAATAATAAATAGAACAGACAGGAAAACATGCAGACGCAGATATGAGTACAAATAATAAATAGAACAAACATGAAAACATGCACACGCAGTTTGCCCCACAAACACAAACATTAAAACCACAATACATAACACTTACTTGCCAGGATCTGCATGCGAAAGCATGCCAGCAAGCGGGGCGTTCGCCGTTGCAGGTCGGACCACCTGCGCTCCAGCTGCCCGATGTTGCGGCGTGATCCAAAGGACCGCAGGCGGGACCGTACCTCCGCATACGCGGAGCGCTTCTGCCGGTTGGTCATGGGTTCTGGCTGGCTGGTGATCCGGCGATCCATGACCTCCGTAAGCACCAGCAGCTCACGCCTGGTGAATGCGGAGGCTCTCATGATGGCAATGGTGTTTTTCTTAAAAATCATTTTTGATAAAGTGTGTAAAAATTTTCTGATTGGCTAATGTATTTTGGAAATTAACAGGAGCAATTTTATTGGTTAGTGTATGAGTCATGTGTTCGACAGGGCCAGAAATCTCTGGAGAGTTAGGATAGGCTTGATGCAGTGACATGCGTAAGCAAATTTAAATAAAGAAATGAACCCAGGGAAATATGCGGGGATACACAGCAATAGTACAATTGTTTAATTGTGGTTCACATGTTTTTTAAACAATACAAGCGAATGTTTCATCCGTACGTATTCTGCGGGTAAACACAAACACAGACAAGAGTAAAGTTTCTTTCATTGTGTTGAAAAAAAACAAACAATTAAGCTAATTGATACATTGATTGGCATGATACGATTGATGGAGGTAGGCAGAATAAAGGAGCAGGTAATCGACATCTGACAAGGCCACTTCCTGTTTATACTTGTGCGTGCGTTCCTTTCAAGCCATTTCGGGGATGTACGCTCGCTATTTCGTACGCTCGTTAGTTAGAGGAGGGGTCGTCACAGTTTTGGGAGGAATTTTAGATGCGAACGAAAATACGAGCGAGCCATTGAATTTAAATATTTTTGTACGTACGCCTAACGTACGTGCGCCCGCTTGCGAGTGGGTCTGAATGAGGGCCATTATTCAGATTGGGTTGCAAGTCTACAGACGCATGCTCCCGGCCACTGTGAAAATATGCAAATGAATGAGATTGCAGCACTACACCAGACGCCCACCACTGTATAAAGCCGCCCACTTCCCATTACTTACATCTGCAAAACCTTTGCAAGTCTGCAAAAAGATCAAAAACATCTAATAACATCGGACCCATATGCACAGTTGTGGTTGAACTGACCTCACTCATGAACTGCTAAATGTCCTGTCGGTATCTGGAGCTCAGGCTGCATATGTCATCGTGGGGGCTTAATTATGCACACCCCTGTAATAGCATGCAAACAAACAGGCACGTCTGCGTTTCACCAACCACCCCTCCTCTCCACCTCCAAATGGCACTTCCTGTCAATCATTTGTCGACATGTCTGCATATCCGCTGCATTCACATACCCAATCGCAATGGCTGGTTCGCACAAATGCAATGTAATGCAAATGCATGCGCAGACTGTAAGCATCGACCGAATGTGTGCATCCGCAGTCTTGCGATCCAAGCTCAATGAGGCTCTATATACAATCTCCACACAGTTAGGAATTTAGTAGGAATTGAATCCAAGACCTCAGCTCTGTGAGGCAGCAATAATAACCATTACACTTTGCTGGAGTAAATATCATCTTGCACATACTGTATGTTCATTTGACAAAATTATCATTATGAAATAAGAAAATCTATATTCTTGTCAGTTTGGGAGTAATATGAGATATCTTCACACTTGCCTGAGTGGACTGAGGACTGGAGGCTGCAAGTGCTGAGGCAGGTGGTGAGGACACTGGTACCTCAGGCTCCCAAGGTACAGATCTGGTGATAAGACTTGTGTCCACAGGAACCATCCAACCTTCTAGAGCAGGGATGGAGAACCTCAGGCCCGAGGGCTGTATAAGGCCCCCAGAATCATTTGGTGTGGCCCTCAGAGCTTTTTTCTGCTAGCCTCATCTGGCTAGATGGGTTCCTAGAATGGCACCGCGCAGCCAGAATCTATACAGCAGTGCACCTGGAGCATCCTTAGGATGCTTCAGATGGTCACACTGCTGCCCTTACAGCTCCTGAGAGCATCCTTAGGATGCTCCGGGTATTGCTGTAATCACCGGTGATTGTGGCCCCACCCCTGTGTGGCATCACATGGAGGAGGTGTGGCCTGCAATAGGCCCGCATATAATATTATATATATCAAAATGGCCTTTGGAAGAAAAAAGTTTCCCCACCCCTGCTCTAGAGAGTGGATTTAAAGTCTCCCATGGGCTCTATTACGTTTTCTATGTTGTTGCTGACATTTATCTACTGAACACATAATCATGTGCTGTCTCTGACCAACTCCACAAGTGATACTATTGGTGACTGTGTCAGAGTAGCCAACGGGTAGGAATTTGTTGTGTGGCCAATCATCCTTCTGCTGCTCAGTCTCTAGTGATGAAGTCATCATGCTGGTCTTCCATGATGGTGCTTCATTCACATCTGAGAGGAAACAACATCTCTCCAAATAATTATTTATTATTTTGTACATATAAGTAAAGATTTATGTAACCCACCTTTGCTTTCATTTTATTAAATAAATAAAATGAATATGTGCCATAAGTGATGAGCACACCAGGTAGGAACATAGAGCCTGATTAATCACGGATCGCAACTGCAACAGCGTTTGCAGATCAGCCGATGGTGCATATTGTGCATGCATATCATTTGCAGTGGGCATGCATGAGTTAGTATTGTGATCACCGACGCAGATACAAAGCCATCACAGGTGGGGGGATGGGATGAAAGCATTTGGGGGTTTTGACAGGGGCGTGGTTGTAAAAACTTATGTGTGCCTGTTGTTTTGAATGCTGTTGCATGGGCGTGCATAAATTAGCCACTGCAATGGCATATATAGCTTGTGTACTCACTGTGTGCGATGAGCTTCACAATATCTGAATAAGGTCAGACCTGTTGCAATTGTGTGTGAGGGGTCAAAGTTACTCTATGTATTATGGATGTGAGATAGCGGTAGTGGGCATCTCTATGCTGGCTCTGGGAAGGCTTTGCGATTGCATTCATTAGAATATTTTCACAGCAGACCTGCGTGCCTAATCACAGCCATGATTGCAATAGCAATCCGTAATGAATCAGACCCATAGTGCAAAGGTTCGGGTCTGGTTCATCTTGTTGGGGTAGTCCATCAGTGCTACTGTATCATGTTCTTCAATCTTTTTGTGAGAAATAACAAAATACAAAATTTCACGTAAGTAGTCTCTTATTATCTCCTGTCATTATGTGTAGTCAACTAAGGAGGTTGGTACCAGTTATCACTGAGTAGTCTCTTCCAATACAGTATGGTTATAGTTTATTTAGAGCCTGTTTAGTCATCAGGCATTGCATATCAGTGAGAGCATACTGTGTGTCATCTCCAGGGGCGGATTGGGTTGGAAAACCTGCCCGGGAATTTTTTGGAATCAGTCCTAAAAGGACAGGCTCAGTTGAGAGGACGGGGTATGGTGAGGGGACAGGGCACTCCCTCATTATAGTACCTGATTCTAAATTGGATGCAGTCACGGCTACTACTAACCCCTTGCATAATGCAAAGCGGTAAATAGAGCGAAACACCAATACAGATACAGTCAAGAGTGCCGAACCATTTTTAGGTTTAGGGGGAGGGTTAGGGGCTAGGCACTAGGGGGAGGTTTAGGGTCTAGGCACTAGGGGGAGGGTAAGGGGCTAGGCACTAGGGGGAGGGTTAGGGGCAAGGCACTAGGGGGAGGGTTAGGGGCTAGGCACTAGGGGGAGGGTTAGGGGCTTGGCACCAGGGGGAGGGTTAGGGTTAGGTACTGAGGGAAAAGGGTTAGGTTTAGGGCACAGAGAGGTGGAGGTTAGCTTTAGGAACCAGTCGGGATTTTGACTGCCAGGATCCGAGTGGTGGCATTCCATATATATACAAGTAAACAAAAATGTGTATATATATATATATATATAGCAAGTGGATGAGTGGCACTCTAAACATAGTAATGTCCCCATAGTAATGCCCCTGTAGTAGTCCCCATATGGAAATGACCCTATAGTAATGACCCTGCAGCACCCATATGGTAATACCCCATTAGTAATGCCCTTGTAATGCCCATATGGTAATACCCTATTAATAATGCCCCTATAGTGCCCTTATAGTAATGCCCCCTGGAGTGCCCTTATTGTAATGCCCCCTGTAGTGCCCTTATAGTGATGCCCCCTGGAGTGCTCATATAGTAATTCCCATTGGAGTGCCCTTATAGTAATTCCCCCTGTAGTCCCCTTATAGTAATGCCCCCTGGAGTGCCCTTATAGTAATGCCCCCTGGTGTGTTCTTATAGTAATTCCCTCTGTAGTCCCCTTATGGTAATGCCCCCATGAGTACCCTTATAGTAATGCCCCCTGGAGTGCCCTTATATTAATGCCCCTGGAGTGTCCTTATATTAATTCCCACTGTAGTCCCCCTATAGTAATGCCCCCTGGAGTGCCCTTATAGCCGCTGACACACACACACAAAAAAAAAACTTACCTTAAACCCACTCCTGCATCCTCCGCCCTCGGGTCCACCAGGCTTCTCCTCGGAACCATGGGAGAGACGGTCATGACGTCTCTCCCATAGTGCCTGTGGGGAGAGCCTGAAGCTGGAGTTCAGAGGAGAACTCCAGCCTCCAGCTACCGCACAGTCTGCATCGTGTACTGAGCTCAGCAGTCTGTGTTTAGCCTGTGCTGTGATCAGACATGGAGCCTGTGTAATGCGCTCTCCGCGCATTACACAGGCTCCGAACACAGCACAGGCTAAACTCAGACTGCTCAGCTCAGTGCATGATGAGGACTGTCTGTGCTAGGGGGGCCAATCCACCACTGCCCCCGGCGGCCATTTTACTTTAGATACAGCAAGCAGCCTGTAACGCTACATGATTGGAGCTGAGCCCCGTTCATGGCAGCCAGGCTTCCGGGGTGAGGGAGGTGCGGCCGCCAGCCCCTAAAGGCAGCTAAGGGCCCGGCCCAGCAGGAGCCAGCCCGGCTTCCCGGCGGCCCAATCTGCCCCTGGTCATCTCACTATTCAGCTGTTTTTGGGATAAGTATGTCACTGATGCTCCTGTCTTTGTTTTATACTTAGTACAACAAATCTTCTAAGATGTAGATAATAGACCAGGAGATCTATCTTAATCCCGATGCTGGAATATGGATTGACACCAGACCAATTGAGGTAAGTCTGGGTGTCTTTGCACTTAGCTGCAGGGGGGGTAGGTTGAGGGACTCCCGGGGGGACTTAGGGTTAGGGACCCCTGTGGAGTATTAGGGTTAGGCTAGGGGGAGGGGGGGTTAGGGTTAAGTGTTACTGGGGGGGTTAGGGTTAGGCACCCCCCAGGAGGGTAAGACTTAATGTGTGGTAAGGGTGGGTTAAGGTTAGGCACCCCCCTGGGAAGGTTAGGTTTAGGGTGTAGAATAGGGGGGTTAGGGTTAGGCACAAGGGGGAGGTTAGGGTTAAGCACTAGGGGGATGTTTGTGTTAGGGGGGGAGAGTGGAAGGGATAGGGTACTTACCTGCCCTGTCGGATATTCTCCCTTCAGGCAGCCGATGCCGCTATTCATCCACCGGGACTTCATACCTAATCCATACTTCCATTGTACTCCCAATTTCAATACATATGTGTCAATTTGGAGAAAAATATTTTCGTGGAAAGTGGAGTAAACAAGACCAGAGCTAATGCATCCTTTAGATGAGTGAACGTATTTTTTGCACATATTAGATGTTTGAAATGTTTTTGGAATTTAAATAATTGAGAGGTTTTGTACTAGTACTGTATTGGTGAATTAATTTCCTATATTATCCAATACTGCCTAGTAAGATTTACATTTTTCTTTAGTTGAAGGGTCAAGACCAAATGTCATCCAGTGTATCAACTACAGCATTTCCACAATATCCATCTGACAGTTGTTTGGATTAATGGCCACATACAAGCACTCATCTCAGAACCATGTGTTAGGTAGTCGAACATGAAATTACTAAAAATTGTGGTGTCAACAATTTAAGCCTAAGCAACAGCCTGACATATTTTTAAAACATGGTCTAGTGTCCATTGGAATGTGGCCAGGCTTTTTATCTTGTGTTAAAATGGAATTACTGTAAACTGATAAAGATAGACTAATTCCCGGGTACTTTGGTCAAGGGGATCTGGAAATGACCCTTAAATCCAGGATGAACATGCACTGTGTCCTCAATAATTGAAAATCTGGGGCAGTTTTAGTATTGGTTACAACAGTTATCAGTATGTAATCAACACATACAGTACAGTAACTGTAGTCTGGTTCTTTTTGGGAATAATACAGCACTGACAACCCAGGGACTCCTAGAGGTTACAAACATTCCCTACTCTGGCATATCCCTGACTTCTTTCTTTTTTGATCTTGACCCCCATAAGGAAATCCTATTGTCAAATTGGCTCCTATGTTGACATAAAGGAAACAAAAAATAAGTTTCTCATGGGTGGGCTAATGAAGAGATCTTGTATGTCCAAGGGTCTTCCTAAATGCTTTGTCTTTTGATAAAATCTGTCTTAATCTGCACCTCACTCGTAATAATTTATTTTACTTTGCCAATTATTCTTACAGGGAGTCATTCCCATCATCTACTAAATATGTTATAGCCCTGTTTTTGTATTCCTTCACTGGTTGAACATGGGTTTGCATTAAGTTCAATAATCTTCAGAGCGATTCTCTCTTCTTTACACAAAGGGGAACGTCAGGTATGTGAGATTTCATTTTCAAGTTTTCTGTAACTATTGGAAGTGTAATTTTCCCATCACACATAACCCTACATGAAGGGGAGAAGCATAAAAGAAATTAGCAGATGCTGCTGTGACTTTTCCCAGTTATCACTTTCCATATGACTTTATTTATGATATGTGCCTCTAAACTGTTAGCATAAATTGCTAGTTGTATCTGATAGAGTGTAGTGATAATGGGTGGTGAAAATATAGCTAGTGTGTTGAATGTGGACAAAATATATGGGCCCTGATTCAGACCCACTCGCAGCCGCTGGCCACTCGCTGGGTCTGTGGGCATGTTTTGTTTTTTGTTTTTTTCTCCAGGCCACATCCATATAATGTAGCTTCTGTAGGAACTATATGGTGTCTAAAAATGCTTTTTCCACAGCAGCATAGGATTTTTAACTGGGTGGAATCTTTCTGCTCAATTATCAACCTAATATTTCTGGCTGAGGATGGAACCTTAGACATATGCACTGGCATCCATCTGCACCACAAAGTGATGATTAAAAACTGGTTCCTGCATGGGAGTTGTAGTCAGAGCAGCTTTGAGACCTTGTTAGGGATGCTGGAAAAGAGGAGCCTTGATGCTGGCCTGGCACTTTATCATATATGGGTGATGGGTTTCTAACTGTCAGGATGTTGCTGTCGGTATTCTGACCAGCGGCATCCAGACATCCAGGATTTCATACCCAACCCCATTTTATATGCTGGAAGATAGAAAACAGTTATCCAAACTCATAATCCTCAATGCCTTACCCTGCTCTGCACTTGTTGAATTTTCTAGGGGGTGGTCACTCTGCTCTTCCATAGGCAGGCTAAGAAATGGTTAGACCCAGGTATCCCAGTAATAATATACTTTCAACATGTTCATGTGGAAACCCTTTCAGTTTTCTGTTACTGTACCGTACAGACGTGTCCACATACACCTTTCTGAAATTTGTGCCATGGCTCTCA
Source organism: Taudactylus pleione (assembly GCA_031769625.1). NCBI lineage: Eukaryota > Metazoa > Chordata > Amphibia > Anura > Myobatrachidae > Taudactylus > Taudactylus pleione. The sequence goes on along the minus strand of JAUIMM010000317.1, from coordinate 2,079,067 downwards.
ATTTGGCATGACATCAATTATCATATGTTGTTGTGCTATGCTGTCTGCAGTGCAGCAAAGGTGCAATTCATACTTTCAACACTGGGTGGCCACAGTATTATGTAATGTCGCACTTACTAGTGTCCCACCTATGTAGCAAAGATACAGTAGTGGTATCTTTTGGATGTTAATAGAGGGCAAACGAGGAGTGTTAAGGAGTGTTTATGTTAAGGTGCAATATGTATTTGTGGATGAATCATTGTACTAGCCACCGAATACTGTACTAGTACCAAAAATACTGTCACTAGGAAACTGTCATCAGTTCCTGAAAAGACGGATTCTGTACTTACCATCCATCAGTATTGTGGCGTTGTGTCAAGTCACTGCACAGCATACTTGGCAGTTACGGTTTGAATCCCAGTGTAAAAATTTTTTTTTCTCCAAAAATAAATTTATATAATTCAGTAATATAATAATATCAATAATAACAATAAAACTTTTTAGAATAATATCATATTTCAGTTAGAGGGTGTGAACACCATGTACATTATTTGAGGATCTGAGTCAGTGAGGATGGCATGTGTGTGTAGTGATTTCATAGTGTAGAAATTTCCCCTTTGAAAATATGGCTCCATATTTCATATACTGAGCCATAAAATCCCATTTTAGATAAAAATAGAATATAATTATTTTTTGAATATGGCTCCATATTTCATATACAGTACTGTTCTATATATACATTATAAATCAAAAACTGGCCATCGGTAATTTACAGTATGTTCATGTCCTTTTTCAGATTAACCCATTGCTTGTCTCAACACAGAGGAGGGAGGAGGAATTCATTTGTAAAGGCTGCACATTTTCCACAGACAACAAATCAAGTTTCATTTTCCCTCCTCCTGTGTTTTGTTACTACTCATTAATGTTGCCCTCTGTGTATTGAGAAACTTTAGTACTTTCGGTCGCTATCTTCCTCCCAAAACTGTACTCATCTTCCATGGTTATATTGCACATTCATTAACCGGTAATGTAGCTGGAAGCACAATGTTTTGTTTTCCACTTTGTATTATTAGAGTATATTAGAGATATGCGTCGACACTCATGTTTTGGTTTTGGATCTGGATCTCCCCTGGTTTTGGATCTGAATCTGGTTTTTTAATGTAAACAAAAGCAAAGATTATAAGTCTAGTGTGTTATAGTGTGTTATTATGATGATGTTAGAATGTAGAAGGCCAAAAAATGGGTGGACCACACATGGCTGATTGATCAACCATGGCGACTGGATTAGCGTCATAAGGAAGAGGAGGCTGCAAGCTTAGTGTTATGTTATGAGTTGGCCATATGTGGTATGTTGCTGTTAAAGGATCAGGCAGGTTATCAGTGGACACATTATTGATTTATAGTAGTTGTTATTTTGGGTTGCCATATCCTGAAGGGTGTTTACCAACAGACAGAGACAACCTATCATCTCAAGCATAGACACTTCCTGAGTAACAGAGCTCTGCTCTCTGGAGGGAATCCAAATAGGTGGGAGCACCTGTTCCAACATCTGAAGCTTTACTCTCTCCACATCATCTAGATGAAAAAAAATGTAATTGGGGACATCTAGCTCCTCATTCTGTACCCTGCTCACACTTTTTGGACAGGAAGTCCAGGATGGATTGTTTGGAAGAAGAAGGTCTACCAATAGATGGGGATGGCCATTATCAAGACCTGATATCCCCAGAGGGTGTAGTCTGGGAGGCATTGGTTGGCATGCAGGCAGCAGAATAACAAAGGCCTCTATCTTGTCGGTGCTCACTATTCTGTATTTACAATTCAGGTAGTAATAAAGTTGGCTACAGAACACAGAATCACTGGCTGTCTTAGTGCATTCAGGCCAGATACGATACATGAATTCCCAGACAGATTCTGAATTGATGAATCCTTTGAATGCTTGTGATAATATTTGGTAATTCCTTGCAAAGGTGGGTATTATAGCCAGACACTTTGAAGACTGTAATTTTGAACTGCTTTATATAAAACAATTGTGACTGAAACCTTTCCACACTGCAGAACATGATGGAGAAATCCCTTGAAGTTCAGCACCTAGAGCATCTTTTTTCATGTTCTCTGAGGCCTCTCCTGACTGTGAAGAAATATTCTCCACACTGTAGTCTTCCATTGTGACTTTTAATGGTGATTTCAATGTTATCCACTGGCTGAGATCCATCTCATCTGAGGGTTCAGTTGTCCCCATGCAAATGAGACAATTCACATCCAGAAGGTGACTCTTATATTTAGCCATGGTGTCAGTCTCTCTTTTGGCAGAATTTGCACAATCTTGGTCTTTGGAGGCACCATGATGAATCAGACAGATCCTTCAGGGTAAACATCTGATCTGGTGTTGTATATATTTCTATTAAACCTTTGTGTGTGAGTTTAGTCATCTGCTGCTTGTGGTGGAGCTCATTTTCTGCTTTCTAAATGATCTCCAGACACAATGTAAAACTTTAACCTTAAACTGAAATGTTGCATTTAATACTCTGTTCTGCTTGTTCACATATCTAAGTAATATGGTTAAGTGGACAGTGAGAACAACGGCAATTTGAAGGCCACTAACTTATTCTGTTTTTTTACTGTCCCTGTACAGGTTGGGACATGTCTTTACAGAACAGAAGGTTTGCAAAGGATTATTTAAGGCAATTGTTTATTTCTTTTTGGAAAGCATGCTTCCTGTTCCTGGTCCCCTTCTGGGATAAAAAAAAATCCACTCCCAGCAAGCAGGCATGGCACTCAAGAAAGATTTCCAAGAAAGACACAACGCAAGACTTAAACCTTAAATCTGAAATGTTGCAATTAATGCTCTGTTCCGTTTGTTCACATATCAGATATGGTTAAGTGGAGAGTGGGAACAATGGCAGTTTGAAGGCCACTAACTATCTCTGTTTTTTTAATGTCCCTGTTCAGGTTGGGAAATGTCTTTACAGAAGGTTTGCAAAGGATTATTAAAGTCAACTGTTTGTGGAAGCACTCTTCCTGGTCTCCTTCTGGGATGAAAATCCACTCCTAGCCACAGAAACAGGCCTCGAGAAAGACACAACATAAGTCCTTAAATCAGGGGTATCCAGCATTGATCCTCGAGAGCTCACATTTTCCAGATGACCTAGCTGGTGCACAGGTGTATTCATTACTCAGCACCACATTTGAAAAGATCCACAGGTGAAGCTAATTATTTATTACAGTATTGATTCTGTGAGGAGACCTGGAAAACATGCACTGTTGGTAGCTCTTGAGGACTGGGATTGGCTACCCCTGCCTTAAATCACTTGTCCACATATCTGTGCTGGTTAAGTGGCACTTTGAGGCCACTAACTAACTATGTTTTTTTATGTCCATGTACAGATTGGGAAATGCCTTTAGAAGGTTTGCAAAGGATTATTTAAGTCAGTTGTTTATTTGTTTTAGGAAAGCATGTGTGCATGTTAGCCACACCTGTCACTGTCATCAGCACACCTGTTATGACATCTTGCCTCTGTAGAGCCAGTTTGTGCAGGGACAGATTATTTGCCAGTTTTTTTTGTGGGTGCCCAAACGAAACAATCATTTCAGACACAATCATGTGGCAGACCCTGGTGCTGAAATGTTTGGTTTGTTAATGTGTGCATGTCCTGTTTATTCAACATAAGGGTAGGTGAGAGACAATTCCATCTTGCACCTCATTTTTTCTTTGCAGTATGTACTCTTTGGGGCCTAGTTTTTCAAACTGCCATCCTGTCTGCCACTGCAGTGTCACTCCTAGATGGGCCATGTGTTTGTGCCGCCCACTTGTGTTGCTTAGCATAGTCATCCAGCTACCTCGGTGCAACCTTTTGCTTAAAAACAATATTGTGAGGTGTGAGGTGTTCAATCTGTTGACTAAAATAAAAATCTGCATGACACCATTTTGCGAATGGCAACAAGATGCCATTTTGCTAATGGCCGCACAACGCCATTTTAGCGAGTCCAACAATATCAGTACATAAGGCGATGCTATTATTTAGCGTCATGCAATTCCCATGCAATAGAACAATGTTAAAAATCCTCATTATATAACTACATACATTTACTAAAACATATAATATGAACAGTCCTGCAAAACACGTACCACGGTGTACTCCACAAACACGTAGATGCACAACGCTAACTAGCTTCTTTTCTTAATATCCTTACACTTATACATTGCACACTTACATAGGAAGGTTACTTAGCATTAAGTTTAATATCCAAGGTTTTATTCATTATTAGTTATGTAATAAAGTGACTGTATTTAAGATCTCAGGTTTAGTACATGATAAGTAGACCGTGCTTGGTGCCATTCTGAACCACTGTTTATTTGCAGATTTCTGGTTCCATCGGTGAGGAAATCGCAACATGCATCTGCAAATTATGGATCATAGAGAGATAGGCATTGAAATGTTCTCTATAAATGTAATGTAATTAGCCAGTTTATGCTTGTTCTTCGGTGGGAAAATGGACACAAAGAAGCTGTTGGAGGCTGAACTATTACAATACAAACTAACCTATGAACTGCATCGTAACAGAAGTACCAGGAAGAAGAACCAAAGGGATTATGCCAACTTGATCTATTGTATTGCCTATCTCTGTAAGAGCACATAAGCAGGCTCTCTGAATCTGTTAGCTAGTTATCATTTTCTTGCTATTGACGGAGGCTTCACCTTTGATGCCAAAAATCTGGATTCAAAGCGCATGCATATGTATTCGACTGTACCTAGTGATTGTATAATTTGTTTGTGCTAATTGTATTTAGATCACAGCGTGTAATTATCTGCTTTTTGTTGAATAATATCTTTTTGTGCTTTGGAACCACAATCAAAGTCTTGAAAGCAATTATTTCTTGTGCAACTTGTAATGCTTAATAGCAACATTTAGGGTGTATAGAAAGGCAGGAATTCATAGTTGGGGGCTCGTAGAGTGAAATCACACTACCACCCACACGGTAACACATGGTTATCGATCTCTCAGCAAAGGGTGGAGGCGCCATACTCAGGAAAGAATGCATTGTGCCTTTGAATACCTGCTACCACTTTGTTGCTGAGAGACCGCTATCCATTATTGTGTGAGTTCAAGGAGCGCTGATTAGACTACAGGGACAAGGAAGGAAAATGTTTGTTTTCCTTCGTTGATAAAATTTCATGTTTATAGGGGAAGTCACACAATAGCGTATACATATTTACTGTATTGCTGCCACGTGTGTAAACAAAACCGTTGAGATTGCATTGTGATATTGATAGCGTGAAAGCATTGTTTTAAATATCTTAGTCGGTGCTGCCATATCTGGGAACATGTTTATTTTTCTGCATAAAAAATGGTGCGTAACAGTGAACACGTGTTGGTAGATGTAACATGTTCCCTAGCTAGGGGTATCATAGGACCCTTAGGGGCTAGGCACCTGGTGTCTGCCTAGTGGTTCGGTAGTAGATACCGGAGTCTATAAACACAGCAGGTGTAGTTGTTGTTGTTTGTGTTAGGTATTGGCTCTCAGTATGATCGCAGCATCCAGTGATCAGTTAGGGTTATTAGGCGTTGTGATTGAACCACGCGGTTGTGGCATATCGTGATTGTGAACTGAGTTGTGGTGGACAAAATCACTGAAAAGGGTAAGTGTTATTGGAATGCTTAAATTCTAGCAGTGGAAAATACTCAAAAAGGGCTTAGGTGTGTGGAAGCAACCTGGTTATTCATCCATAGGTGTGTGGGCGTGGCCTCTTAAATCATCCACAGGTAAGTGAAAGTAGCCTTGTCATTCTTTCACCGATTTAAATCTCTATTGAAAAGTTTACTGTTTTTTTTCTCCCCAAGATGGGAGTCAAACAAATGGTAGAGATGTTAGATAATGTGCTGCTCTTGGAAATGATGATTGGTTCGGCACGGCATATAATGCATACAAAGTACGTGTGCATATGCAACTATGTACTATGATGTATGGGTTAAGGAAGTGTTGGCTAACCATGACACTCCAGCTGTTATGGAACTACATAACCCAGCATGCACTGCTACAGTTTTGCTATTAGGGCATGCTAAAACTGTGGCAGGGCATGCTGGGATATATAGTTCCACAACAGCTGGAGTGTCAAGGTTAGCCAACACTGGGTTAAGATGACGAGAATGAGTGTAAAATTTTTTCCCAAGGTTGGCAGCTTTGATAAAGAGGTATTGAACAATGTCCAAGATAGCATCTGTATGGTGAAATCTCAAAAGAAAAGGATAAAGTATATAGATTATTTAAAATTGTGGCAGCACAAGGGGCATACGTGGTTTAGGGGTGTGCAAGCGACGCAAGCCAGCATCGCGCACATGATGCAGGGTAGTGCGCACACAGTGCTAAACAGCAATGCATGCGCATTGTGAAGTAGCACGCATGCACAGCAAGGTAGCATTGCAGAAGGTAATGTCAGTAATTCATGCTCACCACCATCGGCCTTTGCGGATGGTTGTGAATGTACAGTCAATGTAAAAAATCATAAAAATGTAACATGTAACCTGTACCCACTCTTGAGTAAAAATGGACAGGACACTGGATTGATAGCAAACATAGCTCCCATAATGGTAAATTTAAAAAGTGGTAGGCAAGCTCCAAAAATTCCCCAGTACCCATTAAAACAGGAGGTAGAGATAGGGATTTATCCCATAATTGAGCGCTTATTACAACAGGGAATTTTAGTCCGTACAGCGAGTGTAGCCAACAGTCCCATCTTTCCTGTGAAAAAGAGTGGTGTGAGGGGTTATAAGTTGGTACTTGACCTTAGAGGGGTTAATAAAGTAGTTGAAAGCCAATTCCCTGTAGTGCCGAATCCAGCTGTCATTCTCATGCAGATCCCACCAGATGTAACCCATTTTACTGTCATTGACCTCTATTCTTCTCTGTCCCTCTTCATCATGACTGTCAGTACCTATTTGCATTTACATAGAGGGGGGTATACATGGATATGATTGCCCCAGGACTTCTTAAACATCCCCAGGCCTTACACGATTGTTTACATCTTTTCAACCTGCCAATTGATCTGTTCTAATACATATGGACGATTTATTGTTGTGTTCTGATTCGTTTATGTCATGTCTAAATGATACTAAACTTTCATTGCTTCTTCTCTCACAAACAGGACACAAGGTTGCTAATGACAAACTACAGCCATGCCAGTCCAGGGTTAATTACTTGGGACATTGCCTAACCCAGGGGATATGACATCTGACCACTGACAGGATCCAGGCCATACTGACCACGACACTGCCACATAACCAACAGCAAATCTGTACCTTCTTGGGAATGTGTGGATACTGTAGAATGTGGATCCCAGGTTTTTCTATTTTGGCCTTGCCATTACAGGACTTAGGGGGTCATTCAGACCCACTCGTGAGTGGCAGTACGCTCGCAAGTGGGTCAATGTTCCCCACTGCGCAAGCTCACGACGGAGGGAGCTCCATCGTGCACATGCGTGAGACCCGGCGTGCTGTCGATGTTGATTGACAGCATGCCACCTTTGGTGGGCATGCCGGGGGCGTGCCTGCCAGACGGAGGTGTTCCCATGGGAACGCCTACCATCTGAAGCCGGCCCCACTGACATCACTAGTGATGTCAGTGGGAGTGATTTTGGCTCTGATAGAGCCAAAATCCCTCCTGGCCTTGCAGCTGGGAAACCCGACCACAGGGTTTCCCTTGCAAGTCCGATGGTCGCGATGGTCAAGACTGTTACGACCATCTTTTTGCACACTCGTATATGCTGTGGGTGGTGACCCACAGCTATACGAGTGTCCAGGAGGATGCTCCATTTTAATGGAGGAGGGCCCTGAATCAGAGCAAGCGCTCTGGTCAGAGCGTCCGGCTCTGAATCAGGGCCTTAGTCTCTTCCCAAAACCTGATCATGTCATACACAGAGAAGAAACAGAGGAGGCTTTCCATAACCTTAAGGATAGTCTGACAAGAGCACCTGCATAGGGAATAAATGATTATGAAAAACCTTTTGATTTATTCTGTATGGAATCTGGTTGTTGCACAGCAAGTGTCCTCACACAAAAACATGGTGATGCCAGTAGGCCTGTAGCATACTACAGTGCACAATTGGACACTGTGGAAAAATCACTCCCAATGTGTTAAAGAAGTGTAGAAGCAAATGCTCTATTGGTCAGTAAGAGTGAGGATGTAGTATTAGGCCATAATATGACTGTCTATACTCCCCATGCTGTATCTGCTTTGCTAAATTCTGCCCAAACCAGACATTTCTCCTCAGCTAGGTTCACAAAACGGAACAAGCCCTAATAGCACCTGCAAACATCACCATTAAGCGGTGCAGTATGTTAAACCCAGCAACATATTTACCATATGTGCCACAGGATGCACAAAGGGTGGAGAGAGGTGAGTCACTGGCAGAAGGTGAGTTCTGCAGGTGTATTGATGCACATGATTGTATGGAATATCTGAATTAAACCTTTTACTGCAAGACCTGAGATACTGGCTACACCTTTAGAAAATGTAGATGTGACATTTTACATGGATGGGAGTTGTCATAGACAGACTGACACTGAAGTTATGTACAGGTTATGATGTGGTAATGATGAAGACATCATAGAAGCCGAACCTCTTGGTCCACCTCACTCGGCCCAAGTGGCGGAGCTGGTAGCTCTAAGAAGAATGTGTGAATTAGCAGAAGGCAAATCTGCTAATATCTACACTGACTCTAGGTACGCCTTCGGGGTAGTACATGATTTTGATGCTCTGTGGCATCTGAGAAATTTTATGACAGCAGCAGACACACCAGTCACACATTCCAGACATATAAAATGACTACTGACAGCGATCCAATTGCCTAAGGCAGAGGATGTAATTAAGTGTAAAGGCCATACATGTGAGGATGATCCGGTGTCACTGTGCAATAACAGGGTAGATTGCCAAATGGGCAGCAGTTTTAAAAGTGAACATGCCAATTAACCAAATGATGTTTCAAATGATTGATATGCAGAAATTAATTGATATGCAAAATGTGGGTTCCATTCAGGAAAAGGCAGGCTGGAGGTCTAAGGGATGTGGGGAAGAGTCCTCTGGACTCTGGAGAAATGGACAAGGTAAGCCAGTGGCTCCCAATGCATTCTACCCAAGCTTGGATGAGGCAGCGCACGGTCTGACTCACTTGGAAAGCAAGGTATGTGCAAATTGCTGAGAGCATACTTGTGTGCAACGGGTTTTTCCTTCCCAAGCGGAAAAGAGAGCAATGTTGTGTTTTACCTGCTTGAGGAAAAACATTGGGAAAACAATCACTACCGAGCCATCCCACATTCCTCTGACCGATGGACATTTTCAGGTAATACAAATTGACTTCATCCAATTATCACCCTGCAGGAATCTCAAGTATGTATCAGTTTGTACAGATGTATTTTCTAACTGGGTAGAGGCATACCCAGCTGCCACTAATACTGCTGAGTTCACTGCTAAAAAGATTGTACAGGAGTTTGTATGCAGATACGGTATCCCTAGAAATATTGAAAGTGATAGGGGTACTAATTTCACAGGTGATGTCTTCCAGAACATGTGTAAGTTGATGGGTATTAATAGTAGACTTCACACCCCTTATCGACCGCAAGCCAGCGTCAAGGTGGAAAGGATAAACGGTACTATTAAAAATAAACTAAGTAAGATTATGGCACAAACTGGACTGGGGTAGCCAGAAGCATTACCACTTGTCCTGCACAGTATCAGGACAACTCCTAGACCCCCTCTCAATCTGTTCCCCTTTGAAATACTGTATGGTACACAACCCCATTTGATTATAAGTCCGCAGGAAGATTTGAAAAGTAACAACGAGGTTACTGTAAGGTATCTTATAACAATGAGTAAACAGTTAAAGCAGCAACAGCAGAAACTGAAATTGTTGTCACATGATATGCCTAAAACAAACTGTCATGATGTTGAACCTGGAGAATTTGTTATGATCAGAAATTTTTTGCATTCAGGTTGTTTGACAGATCGGTGGGAAGGTCCATATCAGGTGTTGCTGACAAGTACAACTTCCTTAAAAGTGGCAGAGAGAGATACATGGGTCCATTTCACTCACTGTAAGAAGGTCAACCATCGGTGGAGAGACAAGGCGGTTTCGAGGTAGATAACATAGACCTGTCAATTGCGAGCCTGTTCCAGGAGGGTTAAAGGTTACAGTGAGATATCTGAGCAAAAAAAAATTGTAGATCATTATTTTCAGCAATGGAGTGGTCTGCTGTGGTTGTCTTTGTGTTTTCTCCCAGAGTTCTCATTATCCTGGGTTCTTTCAAGATCTCTGGTTTCTGTGATGGAGGACAATAGACGGGGAGGGCAGCTGATGGTGATATCAATGGATTGGAATTGGGAGAAGGTGCAATACAGTCAAAAGGGTGGTACCTGACCAAACCCAGTACTGTAATTGTTAAGAGATCTGTTATTCTGGAAACTCAGAGACAGTGTTAAGGTCTATCATCTGAGGATTATTGTATGTGTGAGTTTTGTGGGTCCATATTCGATGAGAGATGCATCCAACGGTGCCAGCTTAAGTATAACAAGTATTGGGGTTGGTATCCTTTTGTTATGGGTTGGACGGTTAATCAGGTAAGAGAATATGAGATGCCGCCTGAGGGCAGTAGGAGCAGCCTTGAGGGCTGGTTGTGGCCTTTACAGTCGTGGCCAAGGGACTGGTGATTGAGAAGCAGCCTTGAGGGCTGGTTGTGGCCTTTATAGTCGTGGCCAAGGGACTGGTGATGTGCAGCTGCCTTGAGGGCTGGTTGTTGCCTTTATAGTCATGGCCAAGGGACTAGTGATGTGGAGCAGCCTTGAGGGCTGGTTGTGGCCTTTATAGTCGTGGCAAAGGGACTGGTGATGTGAAGCAGCCTTGAGGCTGTTGGAGCAGGCTTAGTGGCTGCTACCAGTGTCACCAGGATGACACTGGCGTCGGTGTGCTTAATAGTACACCTGGAAAGCAGAGCTGCTACCAGTGCCGCCGGGATGACGCTGGCAATGGTGAGCTTAATAGTGCACTTGGAATGCAGAACTGTTACCAGTGCCGCCGGGATGACACTGGCGATGGTGTGCTAGGTTGCGCACCTGGAATGCAGAGTTGCTACCAGCATCGCCGGGATGACACTAGCGACGGTGTGCTGGATTGTGCACCTGGAACGCAGAGTAGCTACCAGTGCCGCTGGGATGACACTGGCAACAGTGTGCTGGATTGCGCACCTGGAAGGCTAAACTGTGACTGGTGCTGCTGAGCTGAAACAATTCACCAGATGATGACAGTTGCTTCTGGGGTAGAAGCACTCCGTGCTGCCCAGATGGTACAAGCAGCATGTATGGACGAGATGCAGGTGGAGCCACCTGGATGGATAAAATGGCTCACATGAAACACAGAAAGACTGACACAGGTACTCGACTGACATGTAGGATACTGGAACAGGAAACACGAACAAACTTCTATCACCGGCATAGATTGCTGGGCTGGGTGGATTTTAACAGGCAAATCTGCTAATATCTACACTGACTCTAGGTACGCCTTCGGGGTAGTACATGATTTTGATGCTCTGTGGCATCTGAGAAATTTTATGACAGCAGCAGACACACCAGTCACACATTCCAGACATATAAAATGACTACTGACAGCGATCCAATTGCCTAAGGCAGAGGATGTAATTAAGTGTAAAGGCCATACATGTGAGGATGATCCGGTGTCACTGTGCAATAACAGGGTAGATTGCCAAATGGGCAGCAGTTTTAAAAGTGAACATGCCAATTAACCAAATGATGTTTCAAATGATTGATATGCAGAAATTAATTGATATGCAAAATGTGGGTTCCATTCAGGAAAAGGCAGGCTGGAGGTCTAAGGGATGTGGGGAAGAGTCCTCTGGACTCTGGAGAAATGGACAAGGTAAGCCAGTGGCTCCCAATGCATTCTACCCAAGCTTGGATGAGGCAGCGCACGGTCTGACTCACTTGGAAAGCAAGGTATGTGCAAATTGCTGAGAGCATACTTGTGTGCAACGGGTTTTTCCTTCCCAAGCGGAAAAGAGAGCAATGTTGTGTTTTACCTGCTTGAGGAAAAACATTGGGAAAACAATCACTACCGAGCCATCCCACATTCCTCTGACCGATGGACATTTTCAGGTAATACAAATTGACTTCATCCAATTATCACCCTGCAGGAATCTCAAGTATGTATCAGTTTGTACAGATGTATTTTCTAACTGGGTAGAGGCATACCCAGCTGCCACTAATACTGCTGAGTTCACTGCTAAAAAGATTGTACAGGAGTTTGTATGCAGATACGGTATCCCTAGAAATATTGAAAGTGATAGGGGTACTAATTTCACAGGTGATGTCTTCCAGAACATGTGTAAGTTGATGGGTATTAATAGTAGACTTCACACCCCTTATCGACCGCAAGCCAGCGTCAAGGTGGAAAGGATAAACGGTACTATTAAAAATAAACTAAGTAAGATTATGGCACAAACTGGACTGGGGTAGCCAGAAGCATTACCACTTGTCCTGCACAGTATCAGGACAACTCCTAGACCCCCTCTCAATCTGTTCCCCTTTGAAATACTGTATGGTACACAACCCCATTTGATTATAAGTCCGCAGGAAGATTTGAAAAGTAACAACGAGGTTACTGTAAGGTATCTTATAACAATGAGTAAACAGTTAAAGCAGCAACAGCAGAAACTGAAATTGTTGTCACATGATATGCCTAAAACAAACTGTCATGATGTTGAACCTGGAGAATTTGTTATGATCAGAAATTTTTTGCATTCAGGTTGTTTGACAGATCGGTGGGAAGGTCCATATCAGGTGTTGCTGACAAGTACAACTTCCTTAAAAGTGGCAGAGAGAGATACATGGGTCCATTTCACTCACTGTAAGAAGGTCAACCATCGGTGGAGAGACAAGGCGGTTTCGAGGTAGATAACATAGACCTGTCAATTGCGAGCCTGTTCCAGGAGGGTTAAAGGTTACAGTGAGATATCTGAGCAAAAAAAAATTGTAGATCATTATTTTCAGCAATGGAGTGGTCTGCTGTGGTTGTCTTTGTGTTTTCTCCCAGAGTTCTCATTATCCTGGGTTCTTTCAAGATCTCTGGTTTCTGTGATGGAGGACAATAGACGGGGAGGGCAGCTGATGGTGATATCAATGGATTGGAATTGGGAGAAGGTGCAATACAGTCAAAAGGGTGGTACCTGACCAAACCCAGTACTGTAATTGTTAAGAGATCTGTTATTCTGGAAACTCAGAGACAGTGTTAAGGTCTATCATCTGAGGATTATTGTATGTGTGAGTTTTGTGGGTCCATATTCGATGAGAGATGCATCCAACGGTGCCAGCTTAAGTATAACAAGTATTGGGGTTGGTATCCTTTTGTTATGGGTTGGACGGTTAATCAGGTAAGAGAATATGAGATGCCGCCTGAGGGCAGTAGGAGCAGCCTTGAGGGCTGGTTGTGGCCTTTACAGTCGTGGCCAAGGGACTGGTGATTGAGAAGCAGCCTTGAGGGCTGGTTGTGGCCTTTATAGTCGTGGCCAAGGGACTGGTGATGTGCAGCTGCCTTGAGGGCTGGTTGTTGCCTTTATAGTCATGGCCAAGGGACTAGTGATGTGGAGCAGCCTTGAGGGCTGGTTGTGGCCTTTATAGTCGTGGCAAAGGGACTGGTGATGTGAAGCAGCCTTGAGGCTGTTGGAGCAGGCTTAGTGGCTGCTACCAGTGTCACCAGGATGACACTGGCGTCGGTGTGCTTAATAGTACACCTGGAAAGCAGAGCTGCTACCAGTGCCGCCGGGATGACGCTGGCAATGGTGAGCTTAATAGTGCACTTGGAATGCAGAACTGTTACCAGTGCCGCCGGGATGACACTGGCGATGGTGTGCTAGGTTGCGCACCTGGAATGCAGAGTTGCTACCAGCATCGCCGGGATGACACTAGCGACGGTGTGCTGGATTGTGCACCTGGAACGCAGAGTAGCTACCAGTGCCGCTGGGATGACACTGGCAACAGTGTGCTGGATTGCGCACCTGGAAGGCTAAACTGTGACTGGTGCTGCTGAGCTGAAACAATTCACCAGATGATGACAGTTGCTTCTGGGGTAGAAGCACTCCGTGCTGCCCAGATGGTACAAGCAGCATGTATGGACGAGATGCAGGTGGAGCCACCTGGATGGATAAAATGGCTCACATGAAACACAGAAAGACTGACACAGGTACTCGACTGACATGTAGGATACTGGAACAGGAAACACGAACAAACTTCTATCACCGGCATAGATTGCTGGGCTGGGTGGATTTTAACAGAGACAGAATCCAATCCAAGCAACTTTCCCTTAATGACAGATTACTGTACACCTTGGCAGTCCAGAGAGGAGAATCAATTAGTGCACCTGACACTGCACAGGGGCAGTAATTAGTGCAGTGCCTCAGTAGTAACAAAGACCCTGATTCAGAGCCGGACGCTCTGACTAGAGTGCTCGCTCTGAATCAGGGCCCACCTCCATTAATATGGAGCGTCCTCCTGGACGCTCGTATAGCTGTGGGTCACCACCCACAGCATATACGAGCGTGCAGGATGATGGTCGCGATGGTCTTGACCATCGCGACCATCGAAACTGTGAGCAATAGCCTGCGGTTGAGTTTCTCAACCTCAAGGCCAGGACTGATTTTGACTCCATCAGAGCCAAAATCACTCCCACTGACATCACTAGTGATGTCAGTGGGGCCGGCTTCAGATGGTAGGTGTTCCCTTGGGAATGCCTCCGTCTGGCAGGCACGCCCCCGGCACGCCCACCAAAGGGAGAGTGCTGTCAGTCAACATCGACAGCACGCCCCCTTTGATGAGACACTCTGAGCGAAGGAAAGTCCTTCGCTCGGTGCGTCTCACGCATGCGCACGACGGAGCTCCCTCCATTGTGCACATGCGCAGTGCGGACTGTCGACCCACTTGCGAGCGGACAGCCGCTCGTGAGTGGGTTTGAATGAGGGCCAAAGGCTGGAAGTCCATGCAATAGGATCTACTAACTGCAGATCCTAACAGTACCCCCCTTGACGAGGGGTTATGGAACCCCTTGACCCAGGTTTGTCTGGAAAGTCAACAAAAAATGTCCTCCTCAGGATAGGAGCGTGCAAAGAGTCTTCCGGAAAGCAAGAGCGCTCCTCGGGACCATACCCCTTCCAGTGTACCAGAAATTGAAGACAGCCTCTGTAAATTCTCGAGTCCAAGATTTTTTCTACCACAAACTCTCGTTGTCCCTGAACAAGAACTGGTGGTGGTCTGATTGAGCGTCTGAGAGAGTATCTGGTGGAGAAGTACACTGGCTTGAGGAGAGAACAGTGGAAGGTACTATTGATCTTGAGAGACCGGGGTAGCTTAAAATGGAATGCCACAGGATTAATTTGTGCAATAATTCTGAAAGGCCCAATAAACTTGGGAACCAATTTTTGTGACCTTTTGGCACAGATTGATATTCCTGGTGGACAGCCAGACCAAATCCCCCACCTTCAGCTTGCAAGGCCTTCGATGTTTATCTGCCCAGACTTTGGAGCTACCAGCTGCCTGCCGAAGGGACTGATGCACTTTCTTCCAGACGGATCGAAATCTGGAAACAGATGAAGATGAAGGCCTTGAATTTGATGAAGACTCAAAAGAATTGCTTCTGGGATGAATTACAAAATTACAAAAGAACGGGGACACAGAAGATGTGGAATGGCAAGAATTGTTGTAGGCGAATTCCGCAAATGGCAAGAGGGACACCCAATTGTTCTGACATTTAGCAATAAAACACCGGAGATACTGCTCCAAAGACTGATTGGCCCGCTCTGTCTGCCCATTGGACTGTGGATGATATCCTGATGAGAGACTGACCTTGATACCCAGATCAGCGCAGAAGCACCTCCAGAACCTAGCAACAAACTGGGTACCACAGTCAAAAAAGATATCCAAAGGCAGTCCATGTGTTCTGAAGACATGTTGCACAAATAGACTTGACAATTCTTTGGCTGAGGGTAATTTGCCAAGAGGGACGAATTGCACCATTTTAGAAAATCTGTTGACAATAGTCCAGATAACTGTACAGTGAGTAGAAGATGGAAGATCCACCACAAAGTCAATCGCGATGTGTGTCCATGGTTTAAGGGGCATGTCCAATGGACACAACAGACCTGTAGGCACAGTACGGAGAGTCTTATTCCTGGCACAGACATCACAAACAGCCACAAACTCACGGATATCTCGAGACATGGACTGCCACCAAACAGAACGAGACATAAGATCTAGAGTC
The DNA here is from genome assembly GCA_031769625.1 of Taudactylus pleione. NCBI lineage: Eukaryota > Metazoa > Chordata > Amphibia > Anura > Myobatrachidae > Taudactylus > Taudactylus pleione. The sequence continues at coordinate 2,062,778 of JAUIMM010000317.1, read as the reverse complement.
TTGGCAACACCTGGATGACCCCCAGCTTTGCACGAATGGAAATCCTTAAGGACTGCCTTGCGGGACCTTACAGGAATGAACATTAACCCTCTAGGCATTTCCAGAGGAGCTTCAGCCTGATGCTGTATCAGAGAGTCTGCCAAGGTCCTTGTTATGGCCAAATGGATCTGAGTAGAAGGGATGATGGTCTCCTCTTTATCTGAAGAACACAGGTCAGTGGGGAAGCTTTGGGACAGAGCATCCACCTTAACGTTCTTAGACCCAGGCCGAAAAAAGATGTTGAAATTAAACTGCATGAATAACAAGGCCCATCGTGCCTACCTGGCATTCAATCTCTTGGCAGACTCAATGTATACCAGAGTCACCAGTCTTCAAATGCCCACTTAATAGCCAAGAGCTCACGATTGCCAACGTCGTAATTTCTCTCAGCTGCTAGAAATTTCCTAGAGAAGAAGGCACAATGATGTTTTTTGTTGTCGCTCAGATCTGTCTGAGAAAGAACGGCCCCAACTCTGACTTCCGAGGCATATACCTCCACCACAAAAGGGAGGTCGGGATCAGGATGATGAAGGATGGGTGCACACACATAGGCTGACTTGAGTTGTTTGAAAGCCAATATGGCTTTGGGAGGCTAATTACAGACATCTGCCCCCTTCTTGGTAAGTTCCACAATTGGAGATACAATAGTCAAGAATGATTTGATGAAGTGGCGGTAATAATTTGAGAATCCTAGGAACCGCTGAATGGCCTTGAGAGATGCATTTTTGTTTCCAGTCTAAAATGCCTTCACCTTACTTGGGTCCATAGATAACCCTGATGAGGAAATAATATATCCCAAGGAGATCTATTCCAACTCAAATTCACACTTCTCCAATTTGACATAAAGACTATTCTCCAGGAGTCTTTGTAACACCTGCCTGACATGTTGTCAGTGTTTCTCCAGGGACTTAGAAAAAATGAGAATGTCATCTAAGTATACCACAGCGAAAACTCCCAGAAAATCTCTCAGGACCTCATTAATAAAATCTTGGAAGACAGCAGGGGCATTGGACAGACCGAATATCATCACCAAGTACTCGAAATGCCCTGAGTGGGTGTTGAAAGCTGTCTTCCACTCATCACCTTTGTGGATGTGAATGAGGTTGTAAGCTCCACGTAAATCAATTTTGAAGAAGATTGAGGCCCCCCGTAATTGATTGAAAAGGACTGAGATCAGAGGCAGAGGGTATGCATTCTTCATTGTTATTTTGTTCAGGCCATGAAAGTCAATGCAGGGCCGGAGGGATCCATCCTTCTTCTGAATGAAGAAGAACCCTGCACCCACTGGGGATTTAGATGGTCGAATGAACCCCCTTTCAAGAGCATCTTGAATGTACTCCTACATTGCCTTATCCTCAGGGATTGATAGTGCATACAGCCTACCCTTAGGAAGTCTGACATCCGGTAGCAGATTGATTGCACAGTCGAAGGGGCGATGAGGTGGCAAGATGTCTGCTTTTTTTTTTAGAAAAAACTTCCACGAGATCGCGGTATGGAGCAGGAATCTTAGGGGAGTCCATGGAGATGATACTGGCAAGATAAACCGGATGGGACAGGCAATGGACAAAACCCCACTGAAGAATCTCCCCCGTCTGCCACTCAATAACCGGGTTGTGCTTCTTCAGCCATGGTAAGCCTAACACAATGGGACCCATGAGACACTGGAGGAGAAGAAATTAAAGCTCTTTTTGATGCAAGGCACCTACTGTCAACTGAATAGGTGGCATCCAGGAAGTAACTGGGACTGATGACAGACTCTTCCCATCCAGACCAACGACAGCAACTGTATATAGAGTTTCGGGAAGTAGACCCAATTTCTCAAAAAATGACTGGTCTATAAAGTTTTCTGCAGCTCCACTGTCAATAAATGCAGAGACAGGAATCTGGCCGTGAGAGGTTTTTAGCAACGCAGGAAAAAGGACTGAATTTTTTGGAGAGATGGATGCAAGGCCCAGATGTATCTCTCCACAAACATCTAGACCTTGTCATTTCCTGACTTTACAGGACAGTGTTGGGCCAAATGTCCCTTGCCTCCACAATACATACACAGACCCAGCGAATGCCTTCTCTGTTTTTCTTCTGCTGGAAGACGGTAGGCTCCCTGTTGCATTGGCTCATCCTGTTCAGTGGCCGGAATCCAAAGAGAGGAATGAGGAGCTTGCACTCCCGGAGACAGCGGTCTATCCGGATAGACAAACTCATGAGGTCATCCAGGGTTTTTTTATTTGGGATGTTGTACAAGGACGTCCTTGATCTGGTCAGACAGCCCCCACCGAAACTGACTACACAGAGCAGAATCATTCCATCCAGAGTCCACGGCACACTTCCAGAACTCTGTACAGTAATCCTCTGCAGCCTGGCTTCCCTGTTTCAGAGAGTGGAGGCAGGCTTCTGCCATAGCTGTTTTGTAGGGATCGTCATAAAGTAGTCCCAAGGCAGCGAAGAAGGCATCCACTGTCTGGAATGCAGAAGAAGCAGGAGGTAGCCCAAATGTCCAGGTCTGTGGGTCCCCCTGCATAAGGCAAATAATAATCACGACTCGCTGGACTTTGGAACCGGAGGAGTGAGGCCTGAGTCTAAAATACAGCTTACAAGCATCCTTGAAATTGCAAAAGTCTTTACGGCTTCCAGAAAAACGATCAGTCAAGTGAAGTTTGGGTTCACCAACTGTGGCAAGAAGTGGAGCTGACCGTGACTCCTCAACTTTAAGGGAGAGTTCCTGGACTTCTTGGGTTAACACCTGAATCTGGGCGGCCAGGATTTGCACCGGATTATGACTGGGCTCCATGATTAATGTACTTTAGTGTGGCCGGTGATAATGTTATGTGTTGGACGGTTAATTAGGTAAGACAATATGAGATGCCACCTCTGGGCAGTAGGAGAAGCCTTGAGGGCTGATTGTGACCTTTATAGTTGTGGCCAAGGGACTGGTGATGTGAAGCAGCCTTGAGGGCTGGTTGTGGCCTTTATAGTCGTGGCCTAGGGACTGGTGATGTGGAGCAGCCTTGGGGCTGTTGGAGCAGGCTTAGTGGTTGCTACCAGTGTCGCCGGGATGACACTGGCAATGGTGTGCTTAATAGCGCACCTGGAACGCAGAGCTGCTACCAGTGCCTCCGGGATGACGCTGGCGATGGTGAGCTTAATAGCGCACCTGGAACGCAGAGCTGCTACCAGTGCCGCCGGGATGACGCTGGCGGTGGTGTGCTAGGTTGCGCACCTGGAATGCAGAGTTGCTACCAGCATCGCCAGGATGACACTGGCGATGGTGTGCTGGATTGCGCACCTGGAACGCAGAGCTGCTACCAGCACCGCTGGGATGACACTGGCGATGGTGTGCTAGGTTGTGCAACTGGAATGCAGAGTTGCTACCTGCATCGCCGGGATGACACTGGTGACGTTGTGTGCTGGATTGCGCACCTGGAAAACAGAGTAGCTACCAGTGCCGCCAGGATGACACTGCTGACGGTGTGCTGGATTGCGCACCTGGAAGGCTAAACTGTGACTGTTGCTGCTGAGCTGACACAATTCACCAGATGATGACAGATGCGTCTGGGGTAGGAAGCACTCCATGCTGCCCAGATGGTACAAGCAGCATGTTTGGACGAGATGCAGGTGGAGCCGCCTGGATGGAATAAACGGCTCACATGAAACACAGCAAGACTGACACAGGTACTCGACTGACATGCAGGATACTGGAACCAGAAGTACGAATTAACTTCTATCACCGGCATAGATTGCTGGGCTGGGTGGATTTTAACAGAGATAGAATCCAATCCAAGCAACTTTCCCTTAATGACAGATTACTGTACACCTTGGCAGTCCAGAGAGGAGAATCAATTAGTGCACCTGACACTGCACAGGGGCAGCAATTAGTGCAGTGCCTCAGTAGTAACAAAGGCTGGAAGTCCAAGCAATAGCATCTGCTAACTGCAGATCTTAACACCTTTAGAGGATTATCATACTATGGTGGGAAAAATTTTAAACCAGACTGACTGTTGGGTGTGTTCTCATGTACCTCAGGGACAGCATAATGTAGGGTTAGTGCTGTTCCCAATAAATGTCTCTGAGGTCTTAGAACTGCAAATAGGGGATGCACAGGATGGAAAATTTCTAAAGTCCAAACCACCTAATTTTAAACTCCACCAGTATCAAGTAGATGAATCACTTTTATGTTTGAACATCACCAACTTCAATAAACCAGGAAGTTGGGAGGTGATGGGGAATAACCAGACGATGACCTTCTCACTAAGAGCTGATAAAGAACCTATAAACCTTGAACTCCTTCGCACAATTAGACTAGGTGGAAGACACTTCCGGTATAAATATACACTAAATTCCACCAAAAAAATGGTTGGTAGGGTACCAGAAGGGTATTGTGCCAAGGTATTACAACCAGAAACTTATATGAGTCAAATGGGAGAACCTGAAATAGGATCACTTGCTAGGTAAATGTGTGTGATGATAATGATGTTTACTATTACTTATGTTCTCCCCGTTGATGTATATTTATATGTGGTAGAAAAGCGTATAAGTGGCTCTCTTCAATTTCTGAAGGTTTGTGTTACCTGGAAGAGTAGTTCCAGAGGTTATGACTCTTACACATCGTGAAATGCTTGGTATTCATAAAAACACACCATCACCATATCTTCACACACAGTATGAACATAGAGACAAAAAAAATATGATACCTGGTGATGTACATAAAGCCACACAATTGATTAGTGAAACAACTGGCTTTCAAGTTTTAGTCGCATTGGATCCCACCAGGATCGCTCGGGGTACACTAAATTTTAGATATATCCAAGATCTTGTTAAATTAATAGATTATATCATCGAGATGTATGATGACACATTTAGGTATACAGGTAGGGAGTTACAAGCTTATAAGAAAGAACTTGTGCAATATAGGCTAGTGATAAATTATTTAACAGCTATCACTGGAGGGTATTGTGTAACTTTGGCCACCCAATTTGGTGTAAAGTGTTGCACATATATTACAAATGATACTAGTGACCCCAAGGAGGTGTTAGACCAGAGGATGGACAAAGTTCTGCAGCTGAAATGGGAATTTCAGAAGAAAAATAATGCTTCAGTGGCTGAAGTAGAGGAGAAGGTAGAGGAATGGGTTTGTTGGTTGAACCCAGTGAAATGGGTCTCCGGCCTAGGAGAGTGGGTCCAGGAAATAGTTGCCAGCATAGGTAAACTCCTGATGCTCATATTGGTTGTCATCATAGTAATTGGTTTATCTGTCAAATGTGTTCCTACTGTGTTGAAATATGGAAAATGTAAAGATGAGGTAAATCAATGGAATGAAATTTTGATGGTGGTTAGTAGTAACAATATGAATACTGAGGTAAATGAAAGACTGCACTACAACCCTGAACTACGATGTACCATCAGATGATGTATAGATTTAGACATGCATGAAATGTGTTATTATTTTAAAACATCTTAAATAATGTAAGTCCGTATCCCCTTCAAGATTTCCTTTATAGGTTAAATGCATCCCCACATCTTTCCCATGATCTCCCAAGATCCGCTGTGTGCGTATAAGGGCAGTTTTATGTCCCTCCCAGGGAAACATTATTGGTGGCTTAAGAATCACCTTGTGCATCCCATAAAATAACATAAAAAATATGTCATAGTGTAAGCCTAAATTAATTTTAAAATCAGAGTGTGATAGCGTGTTGTTTGCTATCAAAGGGTGGACTGTTGAAGCATACAGAATCTGTTTAAATTAAAATCTGCATGATGCCATTTTGCGAATGGCAACAAGATACCATTTTGCAAATGGCCGCACAACATTTACTAAAACAGTCCTGCAAAACACGTACCACGGTGTACTCCACAAACATGTAGATGCACAATGCTAACTAGCATCTTTTCTTAATATCCTTACACTTACACATTGCACACTTACATAGGAAGGTTCCCTATCATTAAGGTTAATATCCAAGGTTTTATTCATTATTTATTATGTATTAAAGCGAATGTCTTTAAGATCTCAGGTTTAGTATATGATAAGCAGATTATGTTTGGTGCCATTCTGAACCACTGTTTATTTGCAGATTTCTGGTTCCATTGGTGAGGAAATCGCAACATGCGTCTGCAAATTATGGAACATAGAGAGATAGACATTGAAATGTTCTCTGTAAATGTAATGTAATTAGCCAGTTTAGACTTGTTCTTCATCGGGAAAATGGACACAAAGAATCTGTTGGAGGCTGAACTATTACAATACAAACTGACCTATGAACTGCATCGCAATAGAAGAACCAGGAAGAAGAACCAATGGGATTATGCCAACTTGATCTATTGCATTGCCTATCTCTGTAAGAGCACATAAGCAGGCTCTCTGAATCTGTTAGCTAATCATCATTTTCTTGCTATTGACAGAGGCTTCACCTTTGATGCCAGAAATCTGGATCCAGAGCGCATGCGTATGAATTCGACTGTACCTAGTGATTGAATAATTTGTTTGCGCTAAGTATATTTAGATCACAGCATGTAACTATATGTTTTTGTTAAATAATATATTTTTGTGCTTTGGAGCACAATCAAAGTCTGAAAAGCAATTATTTCTTGTGCGACTTAAAATGCTAAATAATGACATTTAGGGTGTATAGATAGGTAGGAAGGAATTCATAAATCAGAATAGACTGGAAATGAGTGGAAATGAATGTTATTGAGGTTAGTAATAGCGTAGGAACAAAAAAATACAAATTTTGTCATGTTAGATGTTTTTATGCTTTTTTTTAAAAAAAAACATATTCAAAACACAAAATTTAAAACCCAAAACACAGAAGGGTGGTTTGGGCAAAACCAATCCAGATCCAAAACACGAAGAAAGATCCAGATCCAAAACCAAAACACAAAACACGAAAAGTGGCTGGTGCACATGCCTAATATATTTGCATTTATTTTAATAGAAGTACCCACCAGTATAGGCTCATTGCTAGCTGTGCATTTTACACAAGCCAATTTCCCCTTATTCTGACCTAACTTAGTTACATTGCTTTTTATTTTGTTTGCTATTTAACTCAAAATCAGTTTATTAAATTGATTTGGATCCTTTCTTGTCATTTTACAATATATTTAGGGCATGATTCCGTAAGGAACACAGTTGCATGCAATTGGTGGATTGTTGCATTCTGCACATGTGTATGCATTGCAGTGTGCGTGCATGAACTAGCAATTGTGATCTGAACTGTGATTGCAGAGGCTATGCAGACCCAGAGCAGAGTGACTGACAGGAAGTGCTGTATGTTGGTGGTGATGGGGGGTTGGTCGGGCAAACACAGGCATTCTAGTGTATTTCAATGGCTTTGCATGGGCATGTATAAATTATCCACTGTGTGGCCATAAGCAGCCATAGCACTGATAGCGTACGTGGCTAGTAGCAATTTCTGAGTAAGGTCAGGGCTTGTGCAAGTGTGCATATGGGTCCAATGTTACTCGATGTAACTGATTGTTTTGCTGTGTTACCCCATATATGGACGTGAGTAAGCGGAAGTGGGCATCCTTATATCAGGCTGTGGAGCACATTCAGACCTGTTCGCTAGGGCACGATCACTCGCTCTGAGCGATTTTCACCCATCTGCGCATGCGTATAATTTGCAGTGCACGTGTGCAAGCCAGTCTTTATGATCTGATTTTGGTTGCTCGTATGCCACTATTTGGTTGCTACTTTGAGTGACAGATAGCGCCGTTTGTGGGTGGTAACAAGGGAAGTTGCTTGTGAACGGGGAAGTGAATGTGCAAACGCAGGCTGGTCTGCCCACCATAATGCCATTTAAAGGGCATGCATAATTTGCAAAGTAGCGTCATTGTACACGTCATCTGCATGTATTTCAACCCACACTGATCGCAGTGCTTGCGGCAGGCTAAGGCAACCCCAAGGGCTGTGAGCAGCTCCGATGGCTCTCGATGGTCCCTATTAATCCTTCATTTCCTGGAGATGACGTGTTGCGAGTGGGAAGGGGGTGTCTATAGACACTTGCGAGCGCACTTTTCTGTAGCTCGCTAAAACATAGTGGATGTCTTTGCGCGACGCAGTGCGAGCACTTCATTGAAATATCCAACCCCTTTTTGTCAGCAAGCGATCGCATCTTGCGTGTGGGTCTGAATGAGGTCCTATATACGCAATGTGAATGTAAACCTTTATATAGCAGCACTGATATTAGCAACTGCATTGTGTGCATATAAGCAGAATTGCGATTCGTAGTGAATCAGGCTCTTAGGACCTCATTCAGAGTCGGTCGTTGCGGCCGCACGTTCGTACACAGCTGATGTTCGCTAAACTGCGCATGCGGAAAGTTCGCAATGCGCGTGCACAAACTAGCTGTTACGATCAGGAATTTCTCTCTCCTTGAACACAGTCAGGTCATTAGTTTGAGTGACAGATTGAACCATTTGTGGGTGGTAACGGGAAGGTGCTTGAAAACGGGGGAGTGGAGATCCGAACGCAGGCGTGCCTAATTATGCGAACGGCATTTAATGGGAGTGCATAATTAACAAAGTAGTGTCATGGCACATGTGACAGGGGAGGTTTGTACACTGACTTGATCGTAGTGCTTAAGAGAGGGTATGGTCAACCTTAAGCTCTACGACCAGCTCCGATGGTTCCCGATGGTCGCGATTAATCCTTAAATCCCAGGAGATGACGTGTGTTATGAACGAGAAGGAGGCATGCTTTAGTCTTATGACCGCTTCTTACCCTCGGTCGTTCAGCAAACGATCTCATCTTTGGACCGCAACTTGTGATCGCTTCATTTGCATATCCAGCCCCTTTCCCCTACGACCATGCGGCCGCAACGACCGACTCTGAATGAGGTCCTTAGTGCCTTGGGAACTCATCTCAATTCTTATACTACTTACAGGTGTATTCTGCTTTTCATATTTCAGATTATTTATTAATAACTTAAAGGTGAGCACAATCTATATTTCCATTCCTTGCTCATCTGGGAGGTTGGTGACTTCTGTAACATACTGTATGTAGATACTTCCACAGGGAATATTAAGAGAGAAGGGGGACCAGATGGAAATGTTACATGGGCTCCCTCTTCTGTTAATATGCCCCTTCTCTATCCAGGATCACACGGAGTAGACTCTGGCACAGTGTCAACCTTTACTGTGTATTTGCTGGTCTCCGGGAAAATGGTGCAGTGAACATGTGATCTGATTACTAAACAAATGCAAATTGAAGGGCTTATAGGGGAATTCAATATGGAGCGAAAACTTTGTTTTTGCGTTAATATCGCACCTATGACGTCATTATCGCAGGTTTTAGTTTTACACCGTATTCAATTTCAAAGACTTTTTGCAGGTTCGAAAAGTCTTTGAAAAAAACGGGGATAACTATTCACCATTGAATAGATGTCGAAAAAAAGTGCAGAATTGGGGTTTAGGGGTGCAGGCTTAAAAAATAATAGCCTGCACCCCTGGGAATGTCATTTTAAAAATAACTGTGTAAAAAAAAGTTTTTTAAAAAAAATAGGGACACCCCAAAAAATTAATTTAAAAATTGGGGTGAAAAAAAAATTGGAAAAAATTGTTTAACATTAGGGAAATAGGTTCAGGGCTATTCTGCAAGTATGCGGCAGGTGTATTCTAGAATAGAATTATAGCGGCAGGTGCACAAATGCAGAATTTTTAAAAAATTACTTTAGGGACAGCAAAATATGCTAGTACCCATTTTCATGTACCCCAAATTTGATGGGACCACTTAAAAAAACGAAAAAAATAACCTAAGTGCTCTTCTGCATCACTTCTTCAATGTCAGGAAAAAAACACCTGCCGCAGCTATTTAAATCTAATACAGGGGTATCCATAGTGATCCCCCATATTTTTACAACTCTAGGGGGGTCCTACAATTTTTTCAAGGAAAATGTAGTTTTTTTACGCAAATCCCACTTTGCAGATTCCCGTTTTCGGAGGTTTTATATTGAATACGGGGATAAAGCGGGTACGCGCCCGATACTTTATCCCAGAAAAATCTCCAAAGTGGAGCGAAAAGTCCAGCACGGACTTTTCGCTCCCATATTGAATAAACCTGTATGAGTAGTTTTTCATGAAAACTGCTCCAAATGCCCTTTGTTTCATTTAAGTGCAGCTAAAATATTGTGAACTCAGTTTCACATTTTATTTTAGTAAAAAAAAAAATAATGACAGCCCTAGGTGTTAAAAGGTAATAATAACATATTTTGAGGGTTAAATAAATGTGTATCATCTATTACCTGTATGATACAGTATTAAATGTAGACAGCAATTTCAGTACCTGTGTGTATCCAAGAAAATTCAGTAATTGTGCCATAGGAAGTGTAGTGACAGAATGGAGATCTCCAATAAAACCGGCCACCTTACCATGCACCAAGCATGCATAATTCGGAGCTGTCAGCTTAGGCCCAGACAGTATCTGTAGAACATCCTTTATAACTTTCATTATATGTCCACAAGAATCATACGCGTGATATCCCAGAGTAACATTGGGTAGAATATCCGGGTTACTGTTAATGTCATCAATGGCCAATATAAAAGCTTGGAGCTGCTGATATTCTCTCAGTTGAACACTGTAAAAAAATAATCCATACTGATTATCATAATAAAGCAACTCATACTGTACATGTAATACAGTAATGCACAAACAATTCTAATACAGTATTACAGTATGCACTGTATAAATATAAAAACTGTAACTAAATAATATCTATAGAGGTGATTAGTTATAATGTCATCATTTCAGTTTTCTTTAAGAAAACTTGTGAATTAGAAAGAAAACAACACTTTATTTTCTGAATAATAATGTCCTGTACATTCATAGTTTTTTTTGGATTAAATAACCTATATAGAGCCTATGACCTTTAATCTCATATCTTTAAAAGTCCTCACAAATCCTAGGTGACTCTTTTTTACAATTTGCAATTTGCAGAGAAGAAACATGAGCGCACAATACAATGACATAGAAAGTGCAAATAGCGTGTTCCATACCACAAGTAAAGTGGAAAACTACATTACTTGTATAATTAAGAAAAATACAGACTCCTGTGGTCATGTATTAACATGCAATATCTAACAGTCTGAAAAAGACTCCGGATGTATTAACAAATCAAATTAATTGTGAAGCTCTATACTGTATAGCTGACAAATATGTACATTGAGGTCAGCATATATTGTCCCTTACAGACTTTTTCCAGGTGCCCATGGCTGACTGGACGCATTTATGAAACAATATAAAAACGGATATTTTAGGGAAGTTATCTTAGAAAATAAAACCCACCATCACTATACAGTTGAATACACATCAGTACATATTGCTGTACTGTATATCATTATAGTTCTGGGGAGAGAGATTGCCAGATGTGCCTAATATGTATTTAATATCTGGCACTCTATTCCCTCCCAATAACCTATATTATTGCCCCTTCAGTGTCTCTACTTATTAGTACATATGCTCCCATGTACTCTCTTTATTTGTTGGTCACTCATGGCAGCATTCTTGGCCCTCTGCTCTACCCCATTTGTTCATGCTGATCTCAAAAACCCCTACAGCTTCCACTACAGTCTCTGTGTGGCCAATGCTTAATTCTACCTGTCATCTCAAATGTATTTCCTTCTCTTTTATTCCGTATCTGCCAAATTATATAATATATAATGGTAATATATTTTGTATATCGGAAAATTTATTTATTTTTAGATTGTATATGGATATTTAATGTATTTTTTATATATACATCTGATGCTGATATTTTAATTAATTTATTTTCATTTTTATTTATTTTATATATTTGGTGGCTAGACTAGTCAATTCTTATTCACCAATTTACATAATATAAATAATTTAATATATCATATTTATGAAAATAACAAATAATAAATACATAAATAATTAACTATTTATCTTTCTATAAATATTAAGATTATAGATATCTACAAATGCTATGTTATGCATTCATTATAATTTATCCTCTCTTAATTGCATAATGTATATTTGATATTAAATCCTGACACTATTATGTCATATTTTTGCTAGGACATTAGACTATAGCTAAATTATTTTGACAAATTACTGTGTTTTTGTGTATAGTATGATGATTTCTTTAGATATAATTTGTTTAAATTGTTCTGCAATAGTGCTTATTGTGGCTATAGGTTAAATGAGACCACTCTCAGCTGAATATTAAGATGAGCCACTGAAGAGTTACACAGATTAATTAATTAATTAATTAATTAATTAAACAATCATTTCTGCTTTGGTGCTATTTAAGTTATTCAGCTGATGGATGTCAGCAATCCAGCTTGAAAAAGGCTATGGTCTGTAGCCAAAACATGTTGCTGGTCCCTCACACATTAACCGGTGATCCATCCTGGGCTCGGCACCCTACACTGAGTACCACCTGACTGGTTGACAGACCGGCGCTGCCTATTCTACCTCAGCCTAAAATCTAAAGTAACTCTGGATATGCAAGATGGCTGTGATCAGTGCTGACATACATGTTCACTATTTCCGGCTCCCTACATACTGTACCATATATGCTGCCTTCAGTGCTTTAAGATGGGGGCTGTGAGCTTCTCGCAGCAGACCATTACACCTATACCACTGTCATCGTTCTGAGACAAAAGCCGTGAGCATCTTTTGGAGATTGATTATACTGGAATCGCCCCTTCCTGCAGTGCCCCGATTAGCCTTAAGGTATAGCCTTGAATACAGGGTGACAGTGAGTATTCAATACCAATAATGTGCTATTGATATACACAGATATACGGAGTCTAATGCACAGCAGTTCATATATAAGGATACAGAATCTCACATAGACATAATAATTTCCTTTAAGTATATCATATGTTGGGTTATTTTTATTATCAATAACCAGAGGAGAACTGTTATATGTTTATTTTTCTGAAAGGATCTCTGGGGTAATTTTTTTGGTTACTAATGTGTATCAGCCATTTGGATACTTACTCATTCATTGGATATATCATTGGCTACATTAAGGCTGGATACTTTTTATGATTCTAATGACTTTCTATTTATTTTTTTTATTCTGTGTATTTTTTATGAGTCTGGTCAACTCTTGTATACGCTGATTGAACCTTTTATAAATTATAATCTTTATGCTAAATAGTACTTATTGTGTAATTGTTTATATTTATTTATTTAATTTAATGGGATTTGTATGCTGCTATATAGCCCTAATGAATAAATTACATCTATTTTGTTATGCCTCAATTTGATGTGTGCTTTCCTGGTGTCCCAGCTTAAATATTAAGGTGCAGTATTCTATTGTTCTAATTTACACAAATGCAAATAGCTCAAGACTGTGAGGCAATAGAGCCTAGGGACAAAAACATTGTTACACTGTCGTAAAATGTTGCAAACCAGAAATATTTTGGCTTAAAATAGGTAAATTTGAAATAAAAAAATGTATATATCTGAAACCTGAGATTTCTTTCCAACTGAGATAGTGAATCCTGAAAAGTCATAATTTTCACAAATAAAACGCTCTGTAAACCCCTTAATGTATTGTAATGCGAAGCAATGAATCGTAATACAATGTAGTGTGAAAATATAGATGGAGGAGGCTGTTATAATAAGAAACATAGGTTTACTAAAGAACTCAAAAATGTACATACAACCAAAAATAATTTCAAGTAACTACTATGAGAAGCTTGCATAAACAAAAAATAAAGACAAAACTGACATGAACACAAGGAATCATATATAATGATAATTACTGATGATTAGAGTCAATGTGCATCACAAAGTGATGGGAGCAGGCTCTCCACATCAAAAAAACAAGAAGTGAACGTCTAATGTCACTTTGGCAGCAGAGATAAATGGGTCAGCGGTCTATTTAAGCAAATAAATGGACAAGGTGAAATTTAGCAACTGATCAGGTTGCACTTTTGTAGGTAACCTCTTGTAACTGATGATTTGCTGGATGTTAAGTACATGCAAGTGTACTTGTAGACGAGCAGCTGTAATTATGATGGTATGTAGAAAGTATGATCCACAAAAACAGTGATGTGCTGCAGATGTTAATTGTTAAAGTTAGCGGCGTCCCGCTAATGGATGATAGATCGTGCCCGGGGTGTAGATCTTTCTGGGGTAGGAGTACGGGAGTGTGGAGGAAGCCAGACAGCAAGTCTCAGGGCTGTGCTGCCCATCTCCGAACTCTGCAGCGGCACTGGTTTAAATGCATGGATGCGCGCCGCCAGCAATGACGGGGTGGGCTGCGTGAGCCTGGGGAGGAGATCTAACAGCGGCGGCTCATTGGAGAACCAGGTGCCGTGACCCCCTACGGTGTGAGACTTGCCTCCTGGGGCTCAACAGGGATCCTGATCTACCCCTGCCGGCTTAGTTGATTGAAGTCCTCTGTTGCACTGGTGGATGGCTTCTGGGTCACGTGTGCATTTCTGGCTACTCGTGATGCCTCTGCTGAGGTTGTGAACTGGAGTCCTGGTGTGTCTCAAAGATGATTGCGCTTGATGTAACAGGTACTGCAACGCGTTTCAACCCTCTTAGGGTCATCTTCAAAGCAATGTGGCATGGGGATGGGTCTGTATCCTGGGGTTATAAATAGTCAAAAAAGTTCCACCTCTTTTTAATTGTTTTACTGCTTGATCAGTGTGGGTAATTGTCAATTGACAATGTCCATCAATTAAGTGGAAAGCATGTCAATCATTATTGAGCTGTATTTAACATGTATATTCACATACATAATGAGAAGCCAGTGATGTTATTATTACCAATTCAAGGTAGCATAACCATATTTGCTCGATTTAATTAATTGAATGGGAGGTTGTCAGTCATGATTAGGCTTATGCTAGTGTGCATCTGGCATGCATTTGACAAAAAAGCAGGCATATTGTTAATGCAAATTTAGTTTAAAAAATGGCATCATGTAGACGTATCAAGATTGTGATGTACTACTAAGGTATCCATATAGTGGATGAGCTCTGTATTAAGGGAATTAAATAGTAAATAGCTAGTAACTAAATAGCAGATCTAGACCTGATATATACTCAATGTGTTAATTTGTGGTTCTAACCATCACACACGATTGATCTTATCTCATTGTCTCTATTTAGCCCAATAGGGTGGAGAGTCCCCATAATAATCATAATCCGCAGTTCTTCTTTATTGATTTGTTTTATATAATCTCCACCTCTCCAGTTTGGTTTTACAAGTTTGAGGGTGGTGAAATCAAGGGCCGTGGGGTCTGAATTGTGATAGGTTTTGAAGTGTGTTGATATGGGGTGCTCCTCACACTGTTTTCTAATGTTTCGTATATGTTCATTTACCCTTAATTTAAATGGATGTATCGCTCTTCCTACGTACTGTTTTGGACAGGGGCACTGTAATAGATAAACCACACCTTTGCTACTGCATGTTAGGTTATCTTGTATCTTGAATATTGTTTTGTTGGCTGTGGACTGTATAGATTTAGTAGGAATAGTACTTCTTTTCTTCTTAATGTTACATGCCTGACAATTTCCACAGTAGAAAAAAAACCCATTTGTATTAACCTGGGTGTTGTGCTTCCAGATATTCGTAAGGGTGTTTCGTGTCAGGCTTGTTGGCAGAAAATGATTTCTAACCACTTTGGTTCTTAGGTCTGGAGCTTTTCGGAACACTATTCGGGGTTTCGGGGGTAAACATGTGCATAGAATCTCGTCTCCCAGGAGTAGTGGCCAGTGTTTGTTCACTATTTTCTTAATCTGATGTGCTTGACTGTTAAACTGTGTCACAAAGAAAATGTCTTTGTTAGTGTCTGTGTTACAAGTTTTGGTTTTGTACTTTAGTTATGGACTTCTACTTAGTGCTTACACTGTTTGAAATACTGATTGAACTTTGTTCATATTATACTTTTTCTCTAGCAATTGTGATTGAAGTATATCACCATGTGTTACATAGTCACTAAGTTTGGAACAGTTACGCCTTATTCTTTTGAATTCTTTTGTTAATAAAGCCAGATCAAGGGAGTTATGGAATACAGGCAAGGGCATTTTTAATCTAAGCACCCTTACACTGACGGAAGACCACATATCCATTCTAGACAAAGGTCTTAAATTTGCCCCCACTAAACACCCAGATAAGTTCAAAACCTACTTGGATATCCACAAATTTGCAAGAAAATTAACCCTTAAACGGTTCTTCCAGCAACAACCATTACCTCTGCACCATCCGAATCCAGACAGTTTCATACATACCGAACACAAGCCCCCATCAAAATTATACCCAGTACATGCAATGGGTAACCACATTTCGACATTCACCAATATGTTAGTGAAGGATTTAGGGAAATTAATTGATAACAAACTAAAACAGAGACACAACAATATAACTAAAGCAGAACAAGAAGCCCTAGAGGATCTCAAAACCAACACAAATATAGTCATAAAAACCAGAGAATAAGGGGGGGTATCATCATCTTAGATAAAAATAATTACATTAGAGAATCATAGAAAATATTAGATGATACCACTACATACCAGCTATTGACTAAGCACCCAACAAAAGATTACCAACATGAATTGTACAAATTACTCCAAGAAGGCCTAGAAAAAGGCATCCTCACCACCAAAGAACATGATTTCCCTTATAATATGCATCCAATTATCCCAGTTTTTTACCACCTCCCTAAAGTCCACAAAGACCCCAAAAACCCACCAGGTCGACCTATTGTATCAGGGATTAAATTCACTTACCTCAAATCTTTCACAATACTTGGATACCTTCTTGCAAACATATGTGAAACAACAAAGGTCCTATCTTCAAGATACCACCAGTATACTTAACAAATTGACAGAAATAGTTTGGGATCAGGACCTCTGGCTCGCCACTTGTGACGTTGCATCATTATACTCTGTGATTAAACATGAACAAGGCCTGATAAGTACCAAACACTATCTAGACCATGACCCCAAGATGACTACCAGACAATCAGACTTCATTCTCAAAAGTATCAGTTTAATTTTGTCACACAATTACTTATGGTTTGAAGATCAGTTCTACCTACAGACAACGGGTACAGCTATGGGGATGAGGTTTGCCCCTAGCTAAGCTAACCTATTCATGAGTTTTTGGGAGGACAACTACATCTGGTCCCAGCATGGCTTTGGTGCAAACCTCGTCCTTTGGGCCCAATACATTGACTATATCATCTTCATATGGAGAGGTGACGAAGAATCACTTAAAACCTTCATAACATACATTAATGATAATGAACATAATCTGTTATTCACAACAAATTATAACAAAATAAATGTAGAGTTTCTTGATCTCAGCATTTTTATTGAGAATAACCAGATCCAGACTAACACATTTAGAAAACAGGTAGCCATCAATAGTTTTATCCTAGCAACCTGCAGCCACCATCCCAGCTGGTTGGATGGGATACCCACCGGACAATTCAAAAGAATAAGGCGTAACTGTTCCAAACTTAGTGACTATGTAACACAGGGTGATATACTTCAATCACAATTGCTAGAGAAAAAGTTTAATATGAACAAAGTTTAATCAGCATTTCAAACAGTGAAAGCACTAAGTAGAAGTCCATAACTAAAGTACAAAAACAAAACTTGTAACACAGACACTAACAAAGACATTTTCTTTGTGACACAGTTTAACAATCAAGCACATCAGATTAAGAAAATAGTGAACAAACACTGGCCACTACTCCTGGTAGACGACATTCTATGCACATGTTTACCCCCGAAACCCCGAATAGTGTTCCGAAAAGCTCCAGACCTAAGAACCAAAGTGGTTAGAAATCATTTACCACCAACAAGCCTGACACAAAACACCCTTACGAATATCTGGAAGCACAACACCCAGGTTAATACAAATGGGGGTTTTTCTACTGTGGAAATTGTCAGGCATGTAACATTAAGAAGAAAAGAAGTACTATTCCTACTAAATCTATACAGTCCACAGCCAACAAAACAATATTCAAGATACAAGATAACCTAACATGCAGTAGCAAAGGTGTGGTTTATCTATTACAGTGCCCCTGTCCAAAACAGTACGTAGGAAGAACGATCCGTCCATTTAAATTAAGGGTAAATGAACATATACGAAACTTTAGAAAACAGTGTGAGGAGCAAATATGGTTATGCTACCTTGAATTGGTAATAATAACATCACTGGCTTCTCATTATGTATGCGAATATACGTGTTAAATAGAGCTCAATAATGATTGGCAAGCTTTCTACCTAATTGATGGACATTAATAATGATTGACACGCTTTCCACTTAATTGATGGATATTGTCAATTGACAATTACCCACACTGATCAAGCAGTAAAACATTTAAAAAGAGGTGGGACTTTTTTGATTATTTATAACCCCAGGATACAGACCCATCCCCATGCCACATTGCTTTGAAGAAGATCGTAAGAGGGTTGAAACGCATTGCAGTACCTGTTACATCAAGCGCAATCACCTTTGAGACACACCAGGACTCCAGTTCACACCCGCAGCAGAGGCATCACAATTAGCCAAATATGCACACGTGACCCAGAAGCCGTCCACCAGTGCAACAGAGGACTTCAATCAACTAAGCCGGCAGGGGTAGAGCAGGATCCCTGTTGAGCCCCATGAGGTAAGTCTTAAGTCTCACACTGGTGGGGGTCACAGCAACTGGTTCTCCATCGAGCCGCCGCTGTCAGATCTCCTCCCCAGGCTCACGCAGCCCACCCCATCATTGCTGGCGGCGCGTGTCTGTTCATTCGGACCTGTGCTGCCGCAGAGTTCTGAGACGGGCAGCACAGCCCTGAGACTTGCTGTCCGGCTTTCTCCACACTCCCGTACTCCTACCCCAGGAAGATCTACACCCCGGGCACGATCTATCATCCATCAGCGGGACACCGCTAACTTTAACAATTAACATCTGCAGCACATCACTGATTTTGTGGATCATACTTTCTACATACCATCATGTTTACAGCTGCTCGTCTACAAGTACACTTGCATGTACTTAACATCCAGCAAATCATCAGTTACAAGAGGTTACCTACAAAAGTGCAACCTGATCAGTTGCTAAATTTCACCTTGTCCATTTATTTGCTTAAATAGACCGCTGACCCATTTATCTCTGCTGCCAAAGTGACATTAGATGTTCACTTCTTGTTTTTTTGATGTGGAGAGCCTGCTCCCATCACTTTGTGATGCACATTGACTCTAATCATCAGTAATTATCATTATATATGATTCTTTGTGTTCATGTCAGTTTTGTCTGTATTTTTTGTTTATGCAAGCTTCTCATAGTAGGTACTTGAAATTATTTTTGGTTGTATGTACATTTTTGAGTTCTTTAGTAAACCTATGTTTCTTATTATAACAGCCTCCTCCATCTATATTTTCACACTACATTGTATTATGATTCATTGCTTCGCATTACAATACATTAAGGGGTTTACAGAGTGTATTTTTACCTTTTTACTTTGTTTCTATATAGGAAGTTAGATACTCCTTCCCAACAAACGCAGCTCAGCCGTACAATAGGCTACAGCTCAGTGCGCAATTGTTCTTTTACCTTCCCGCATCTGATCCAGTATCTATTTACTTATTGCAGCAAGAGCTATTAATAATTACTGTAGATGGGCCCCTTCAGGAACATAAAGCAACCAGTCTTTTCGCACAACTCAACAATGAAGATCAGCATATTAATAAAATAAATGATTTCTTCTCAACATTCATCAAATTAGAGAAAACAACAGCACAAGAAAATAAATTGTTGTGGGACATACAAACCCTTGAGTGGTACCAGAAAAACCTCCTGATACCCAAAGGTCTAACAATCAAGAAAACACCATCTAGCTACATTGAAAACACCAAATTCACAGACGCATGGAACACCATAACCAAAGAGTGCTCATTTAGATTAATGCAACTGCTCATTGTAACACACAAAGAATGTTTAACAAATCTCAATGAAGAGATAGAACAGCTCAATAAACTTCTAGCACCACATGAAAAAGACAAAGAATTTGATACATTACTGGAATTAACTTTAGACAAAATAAATAGAGGAGAAGACAAGATCATCTCAATAAAAAAGAAAAAAATTCTCAGGGACAAATACGGACCCCCAAAAAACTACCCAGATCTAGTACTACTTCACACAAACCTATTAAACGTACCCCTCACCATACAAACAAAAGGAAAATTAGGAACAACAAGTCCAAACCTGTGACACATGAAGCAACAGGTACTCCAATCTATAAGAGATTAAATCTAACATACCAGGAGTACCAAACACGTATTCATGCAAAGGAGAAATTACAAAAGAACGAACATATCAGTTCAATTAACGAATTATCCACAGTTTCATCAGTACCTGACATTAGTGCACTAAGTGAGGACTCTTTTTCACTTTATTACATAGAAGACAACACTAATCAACAACTAGCAAGACATTCATTGCAAAGAGGGTGGCTAGAGATAGCACCAGAACTCTTGAATTTAACTATACATGAGAATAGCAATTCTAACATACTGTCAGATATCCCTGACCCCAAAGACCAACAAGACATTGTCCCAAAAACACCTTTAAGAGGACAACCACACCAATCTTGTGCAGGTGGTATTTTAGGACAAACAGACCCACTGACCCACCCCCCATCCAAACAAATAAAAATAAAATTAGAAGAGGATGTAGGAGAGGAGAGGGTGTTAAAAAAGCCAGATTAAGGGAGTTAGGGAATACAGGCAAGGGCATTTTTAATCTAAGCAGCCTTACACTGACGGAAGACCACATATCCATTCTAGACAAAGATCTTAAATTTGCCCCCACTAAACACCCAGATAAGCTGAACACCTACTTGGATATCCACAAATTTGCAAGAAAATTAACCCTTAAATGGTTCTTCCAGCAACATCCATTATATCAGCACCATCTGAATTCAGACAGTTTCATACATACAGAACACAATCCCCCATCAAAACTCTACCCAGTACATGCAATGGGTAACCACATTTCCACATTCACCAATATGTTAGTGAAGGATTTAGGGAAATTAATTGATAACAAACCAAAACAGAGACACAACAATATAATTAAAGCAGAACAAGAAGCCCTAGAGTATCTCAAAACCAACACAAATATAGTCATAAAACCAGCAGATAAGGGGGGGTATCATCATCTTTGATAAAAATAATGACATTAGAGAATCACGGAAAATATTAGATGATACCACTACATACCAGCTATTGACTAAGGACCCAACAAAAGATTACCAACATGAATTGTACAAATTATCCAAGAAAGCCTAGAAAAAGGCATCCTCACCACAAAAGAGCATGATTTCCTATATAATATGCATCCCATTATCCCAGTTTTTTACCACCTCCCTAAAGTCCACAAAGACCCCAAAAACCCACCAGGTTGACCTATTGTATCAGTGATCAATTCACTTACCTCAAATCTTTCACAATACTTGGATACCTTCTTACAACCATATTTGAAACAACAAAGGTCCTATCTTCAAGATACCACCAGTACACTTAACAAGTTGACAGAAATAGTTTGGGATCAGGACCTCTGGCTCGCCACAAGTGATGTTACGTCATTATACTCTGTGATTAAACATGAACAAGGCCTGATAAGTACCAAACACTATCTAGACCATGACCCCAAGATGACTAACACACAATCAGACTTCATTCTCAAAAGTATCAGTTTAATTTTTGTCACACAATTACTTATGGTTTGAAGATCAGTTCTACCTACAGACCACAGGTACAGCTATGGGGACAAGGTTTGCCCCAAGCTAAGCTAACCTATTCATGAGTTTTTGGGAGGACAACTACATCTGGTCCCAGC
Organism: Taudactylus pleione; assembly: GCA_031769625.1. NCBI lineage: Eukaryota > Metazoa > Chordata > Amphibia > Anura > Myobatrachidae > Taudactylus > Taudactylus pleione. The sequence goes on along the minus strand of JAUIMM010000317.1, from coordinate 2,040,915 downwards.
ATGGCTTTGGTGCAAACCTCATCCTCTGGACGCGATACATAGACTATATCATCTTCATATAGAGAGGTGACGAAGAATCACTTAAAACCTTCATAACATACATTAATGATAATGAACATAATCTGTTATTCACAACAAATTATAACAAAACAAATGTAGAGTTTCTTGATCTCAACATTTTAATTGAGAATAACCATATCCAGACTAACACATTTAGAAAACAGGTAGACGTCAATAGTTTTATCCTAGCAACAAGCAGCCACCATCCCAGCTGGTTGGATGGGATACCCACCGGACAATTCAAAAGAATAAGGCGTAACTGTTCCAAACTTAGTGACTTTGTAACACAGGGTGATATACTTCAATCACAATTGCTAGAGAAAAAGTATAATATGAACAAAGGGCCTGATTCAGAGCCAAACGCAATTAGTGCTCGCTCATTCAGAAAAAGGGGGTGGCTATTCAAATGAACTATTCGCTCTTTGCGGTCTGTTGCCGCCTCCATGTCTGAATGAGCAAACAAAACATGCGGACATTTATTTGAAAAATATGCCCCCTGGCCACTCGCATCATATGTTATGTCCGCTATTTATTAGATTAATCGAGTACATCGAACAGTGTATGAACTGCTCGCTATTCTTGTGGTTGGTTTTTCCTACCACTTTATTGCGAGCAGTTCTGACTATAAAACAACAAAGTGACGAGGTCAATGTTGCTGCTGTATTAATTATGCACACCCATAAAACGCCCGCTTTGACCTTTAAGCATGCCTGCGTTCTGATCTCCACTCCAAATTTTCAAGCACCTTCCCCTGTTACCACCCACATACACCTCATTCTGTAACTCAAAATAGCAGGCCTTCGCTATATAGCGAACAAACGATTTTCGGCCACACTGACTGGTTCACGCATGCATATTCAAAACCGTACGCATGCGCAGATGGCCGAAAATCGCTCGGAACGAGCGTACTACCACTTACGAGCAGCTCTGAATCAGGCCCAAAGTTCAATCAGCATTTCAAACAGTCAAAGCACTAAGTAGAAGTCCATTACTAAAGTACAAAACCAAATCTTGTAACACAGACACTAACAAAAACATTTTCTTTGTGACACAGTTTAACCATCAAGTACATCAGATTAAGAAAATAGTGAACAAACACTGGCCACTACTCCTGGGAGACGAGATTCTATGCACATGTTTACCCTCGAAACCCCGAATAGTGTTCCGAAAAGCTCCAGACCTAAGAACCAAAGTGGTTAGATATCATTTAAAGTGGTTAGATATCATTTACCTCCAACAAGCCTGACACAAAACACCCTTACGAATATCTGGAAGGACAACACCCAGGTTAATACAAATTGGGGTTTTATCTACTGTGGAAATTGTGAGGCATGTAACATTAAGAAGAAAAGAAGTACTATTCCTACTAAATCTATACAGTCCACAGCCAACAAAACAATATTCAAGATACAAGATAACCTAACATGCAGTAGCAAAGGTGTGGTTTATCTATTACAGTGCCCCTGTCCAAAACAGTATGTAGGAAGAACGATCCATCCATTTAAATTAAATGTAAATGAACATATACGAAACATTAGAAAACAGTGTGAGGAACACCCCATATCAACACACTTCAAAACCTATCACAATTCAGACTCCACGGCCCTTGATTTCACCGCCCTCAAACTTGTAAAAACAAACTGGAGAGGTTTAGATTATATAAAACAAATCAATAAAGAAGAACTGCAGATTATGATTATTATGGGGACTCTCCACCCTATGGGGCTAAATAGAGACAATGAGATAAGATCAATCGTGTGTGATGGTTAGAACCACAAATTAACACATTGAGTATATATCAGGTCTAGATCTGCTATTTAGTTGCTAGCTATTTGCTATTTAATTCCCTTAATACAGAGCTCATCCGCTATATGGATACCTTAGTAGTACATCACAATCTTGATACGTCTACATAATGCAACTTTTTAAACTAAATTTGCATTAACAATATGCCTGCTTTTTTGTCAAATGCATGCCAGATGCACACTAGCATAAGCCTAATCATGACTGACAACCTCCCATTCAATTAATTAAATAGAGCAAATATGGTTATGCTACCTTCAATTGGTAATAATAACATCACTGGCTTCTCATTATGTATGCAAATATACGTGTTAAATACAGCTCAATAATGATTGACAAGCTTTCTACCTAATTGATGGACAATAATAATGATTGACACGCTTTCCACTTAATTGATGGACATTGTCAATTGACAAAAACCCACACTGATCAAGCAGTAAAACAATTAAAAAGAGGTGGGACTTTTTTGACTATTTATAACCCCAGGATACAGACCCATTCCCATGCCACATTGCTTTGAAGAAGACGCTAAGAGGGTTGAAACGCGTTGCAGTACCTGTTACATCAAGCGCAATCATCTTTGAGACACACCAGGACTCCAGTTCACACCCTCAGCAGAGGCATCACGAGTAGCCAGAAACGCACACGTGACCCAGAAGCCGTCCACCAGTGCAACAGAGGACTTTATTCAACTAAGCCGGCAGGGGTAGAGTGGGATCCCGGTTGAGCCCCAGGAGGTAAGTCTCACACTGGAGGGGGTCACGGCACCAGGTTCTCCATCGAGCCGCCACTGTCAGATCTCCTCCCCAGGCTCACGCAGCCCACCCCGTCATTGCTGGCGGCGGGCGTCCATTCATTCGGACCAGTGCCGCCGCAGAGTTTGGAGATGGGCAGCACAGCCCTGAGACTTGCTGTCCTGCTTCCTCCACACTCCCGTACTCCTACCCCAGGAAGATCTACACCCCGGGCATGATCTATCATCCATTAGCGGGACGCTGCTAACTTTAACAATTAACATCTGCAGCACATCACGGTTTTTGTGGATCATACTTTCTACATACCATCATATTTACAGCTGCTCGTCTACAAGTACACTTGCATGTACTTAACATCCAGCAAATCATCAGTAATTATCATTATATATGATTCCTTGTGTTCATGTCAGTTTTGTTTATACAAGCTTTTCATAGTAGGTACTTGAAATTATTTTTGGTTGTATGTACATTTCTTTTTTGAGTTCTTTAGTAAACCTATGTTTCTTATTATAACAGCCTCCTCCATCTATATGTTCACACTACATTGTATTACAATTCATTGCTTCACATTACAATACATTAAGGGGTTTACAGAGCGTGTTTTTACCTTTTTACTTTGTATCTATATAGGAAGTTTGATACTACTTCCCAACAAACGCAGCTCCCCCGTACAATAGGCTACAGCTCAGTGCACAATTGTTCTTTTACTTTCCTAAAATATTAGCATACTGTATACATAAAAATCACTGTCTGCTATGGCTTAAACAGGTCTGCCATTTTTAAAAGGAAGAGAGTAAAAGAGAAATATATAGTATGTGGTTTTGAACTATTAGTATATAGGGGTGATAAGTAAGGGTGTGCACCGGCGACTTTTCGTGTTTTGTGTTTTGGTTTTGGATCTGGATCTTTCTTCGTGTTTTGGATCTGGATTGGTTTGGCCAAAAGCATTCTTCCATGTTTTGGGTTCTGGGTTTTGTGTTTTGGATCTATATTTTTTTTAAAAAAAGCAAAAAAACAGCTAAAATCACAGAATTTGTGTTTTTTTCTGCTCCTATGCTATTATTGTGGGTTTTTCTGCTCCTATGCAATTATTATGCTCAATAACCTTAATTTCCACTCATGTTCAGTCTATTCTGAACACCTCACACCTCACAATAGTGTTTTTATGTCCAAAAGGTTGCACCGAGGTAGCTGGATGACTATGCTAAGCGACACGAGAGGGCGGCACAAACACGTGACCCATCTAGGAGTGATACTGCAGTGGCAGACAAGATGGCAGTTTGAAAAACTAGGCCCCAAACAGTACATAATGCTAAGAAAAAAAAGAGGTGCAAGATGGAATTGTCCTTGGGCCCTCCCACCCACCCTTATGTTGTATAAACAGGACATGCACACTTTAACAAACCAATAATATCAGCGCCAGGGTCTTCCACACAACTGTGACTGAAATGATTGGTTCGTTTGGGCCCCCACAAAACAAGCTGGCAATTAATCTGTCCCTGCACAAACTGGCTCTACGGAGGCAAGATGTCATCCTCATCCTCCTCATCCACCGATTCCTCACCCTCTTCAGTGTTGTGTACATCCTCATCCTCACAGAGTATTAATTTGTCCCCGCTGGAATCCACCACCACAGGTCCCTCTGTACGTTCTGGAGACTGGTCTCCCTGGAAGAGTTGATAATTAATTTTTATGAACATCATCTTCTCCACATTTTGTGGAAGCAACCTCCTACGCCTTTCACTGACAAGGTTCCCGGCTGCACTAAACACTCTTTCGGAGTACACACTGGAGGGGGGGCAACTCAGGTAAAATAGAGCCAGTTTGTACAGGGGCCTCCAAATTGCCTCTTTTTCCTGCCAGTACAGATACAGACTGTCTGACATGCCTACTTGGATGCTGTCACCGATGTAATCCTCCACCATTCTGTCAATGGTGACAGTATCATATGCAGTGACAGTAGACATGTCAGAAATTGTAGCCAGGTCCTTCAATCCGGACCAGACGTCCAAACGTGGTCCTGCCTGCCCGGCATCACTGCTAGTGGGTTGCTTAGGATACCTAAGTTTTTTCCTGGAAGCCCCAGTTGCAGGAGAAAATGAAGAAGGAGCTGTTGACATGTCACATTCCACTCCAGCTGACAGTGTTTTCACCAGCAGGTCTTTGCACATCTGCAGGCTTGTGTCGGCATGAAAGAGAGACACCAAATAGGCTTTAAACCTAAGATCAAGCACAGTGGCCAAAATGTAGTGGTCTGATTTCAACAGATTGACCACCCTGGAATCCTGGGAAAGCGAATGAAGGGCTTCATCCACAAGTACCACATGCCGTGCAGAATCGCTCCATCTTACGACGCTCCGTCTTCATCCACAAGTCCCAAATGTCGAGGGGAATCACTCCGTCCTCCTTCACTTTCTCCAGCTGCTTCTGTAAAAGCCTGATGAGGGGAATGACCTGACTTCACGTGTGGCAAGTTCGAAGGGCTGGAGAACCTTGCACAACTTGGAAATCATTCTCCACTGTGCTTGACTCAGGTGCATACCCCCTCCTTTGCCTATGTCATAGGTGGATGTATAGGCTTGAATGGCCTTTTGCTGCTCCTCCGTCCTCTGAAGCATATAGAGGGTTGAGTTCTACCGCGTCACAACCTCTTGCTTCAGGTGAAGGCGGGGCAGGTTCAAGAGTGTTTGCTGGCGCTCCTGTCTTCGGCACGCAGTCGCTGAATGGCGAAAGTGGGCAGAAATTTTTCGGGCCACCCAAAGCATCTCCTGCATGCCCCTGTCGCTTTTCAGAAAATTCTGCACCACCAAGTTTATTGTGTGAGCAAAACACAGGACGTGCTGGAATTTGCCCTGTTGTAATGCCCACACAATATTGGTGGCGTTGTCAGATATCACAAATCCCCAGGAGAGTCTAAGTGGGGTAAGCCACTGGGCGATGATTTCCCTTAGTTTCTTTAAGAGGTTGTCGGTGGTGTGCCTTTTACTGAAACCGGTGATACACAGCGTAGCCTGCCTTGGAATGTGCTGGCATTTCTGAGATGCTGCTACTGGTGATGCTGCTGTTGTTGCTTCATAAGGTGATACATCTGCTCAGTGGGCTGTCAGTCATATAGTCATTAGTCTGCCCTGTTCCACTTGTCCACATGTCCGTGGTTAAGCGGACATTGGGTACAACCGCATTTTCAGGACACTGAGGACACTTTTCTGACGTTTCTGTACAGTTTCGGTATCGCCTGCCTAGTGAAGTGGAATCTAGAGATTTGGAACCGGGGACACACTACCTCCATCAATTGTCTAAATCCCACTGCACTAATGGCTGATACCGGATGCACATCTAACACAAACATAGCAGTCAAGGCCTCAGTTATACGTTTTGCTTCAGGATGACTGCTCTCCTACTTCATCCTCCTCGTTAAGGACTGTTGGAGGGTCAATTGTTTAGTATAAGTAGTGGTGTTCCTACTTCCTCTCTGGGATGATGAATGACTCCCTGCAGCAGCAACAGCAGCAGAGGCAGCAGTAGGCATTGCAATGCAGGATCCTCCGGAGGAATCCCGGATAGGAGAGTCAGTCATGCCAGTGACATGGCCTGCTGGACTACTTCCGATCCTGACTAAGGAGGAAATTGATGAGGAGGGAGTTGACGGTGTGGTTTGCAGGCGCTTGGATACAACAGGATGAAGGGATTTAGGTGTCCCTGGACTGCTTACAGTCTTAGCCAAAGTTTCTGAACTTGACAGTAACTTTTTATGAACGCGCTGCAGGTGCCGTATAAGGGAGTATGTTCCTAGGTGGTTAACATCCCTACCCCTACTTATTTCACCTTTACATATGGTACATATGGCAAGACAGTTGTTGTCCGGATTTGGATAGAAATATTGCCAGACCATAGAGGTGGAAGGTTTGGTCTTCTGCCAAGGCATGACCGTGATGGGCTTTTTCATCCCATGGACAACAAATGTTTCCCACGCAGCCTGCTTTAAGCAACCACATCACCATCAGAATCCTCCTCGCCAACTTCCTCCTCAGCGCCAGCTACACCAGTATCCTCCTCCTGTTGTACTTCAACAGTGACATCTTCAATTTGCATATCAGCAAGTGGACTGTGGGTGCTCCTTTCATCACTTGCAGGGGGCGTGCAAATGGTGGAAAGAGCCACCTCTTCCCGTCCAGTGCTGGGAAGGTCAGGCATCGCAACCACCACCACACTTGGACTCTCCTTGGGGATTTGTGATATCTTCTTAGAACGCACAGTTTTTCGCTGTGCTTTTGCCAGCTTAACTCATTTGATTTTTTTAGCGGGAGGAGGGCTTCCATCGTCATGTGAAGCTGAACAACTAGTCATGAACATAGGGAAAGACCTTAGCCGTTCCTTGCCACTCCGTGTCGTAAATGGTATATTGGCAAGTTTACATTTCTCTTCAGAGGTCATTTTCCTGAACTTTGTCATTTGGGATTGTATGTGCCCTCTACTATGACATTGGGCATCGGCCTTGGCAGACGACGTTGATGGCATGTTATCGTCTATGTCATAACTAGTGGCAGCAGCTTCAGAACTAGGAGGAAGTGGTTCTTGATCTTTCCCTATTTTATTTTTATCGGAGAAAGTTTGGTCCTCCATTTATGTTGTATTGATATATAAGTGCGGCTAAGGCGCACACAAACACAGAAAATATTTTTTTATTTTTGTTGGAGACTAGTGCACTTTGTGGTTACACCACACTTTAAGAAATGAGCCAGCCAGCTCTTTACATATGGGACACAGGCGCACGCTTGGTGCTGCTCCTTTGTTGATGCACGTGCAGCTACAGTGCACACAATTCACAAAGACAGAAAAAAAATTTTTTTTTTATTCTTTGTGGAGCGCACTTTGAGGGTTACACCACCCTTTAACAGACAGATGCACGCGTGGCACTGCTGCTTTGAGGATGCAAGTACAGTGCAGACAATTCACAAACACAGAATAAAATGTTTTTTTTTTGTTAGAGTGCACTTTGTGGGTTACACCACTCTTTAACAGACAGACGAACGCTTGGCGTTGCTGCTTTGAGGATGCACGTACAGTGCAGACAATTCACAAACACAGAAGAAAATGTTTTATTTTTATTGGAGTGCACTTTGGGGGTTACACCACCCTTTAACAGACAGACGCACACTTGGTGCTGCTGCTTTGAGGATGCAGGTACAGCTACAGCCCACACAATTCACAAAGACAGAAAAAAAAGGAGAACTTTTAATTTTTTGTGGAGTGCACTTTGAGGGTTACACCACCCTTTAATGGACAAGCCAGCCAGCCCTTTACTTATGGGACACAGGCGCACGCTTGGCGCTGCTCCTTTGTTGATGCACGTGCAGCCACAGTGCACACAATTCACAAACACAGAAAATATTTTTTTATTTGGTTTGGAGTAAACTTTGGGGGTTACAGCACCCTTTAATGGTCAAGCCAGTTGGCCCTTTACCTAATACACAGGTGCACGCTTGGCACTACTTTGTTGATGCACGTGCGGCTACTGCGCACACAATTCACAAACACAAAAAAATATTGTTTTTTATTTTTTTTGGAGTGCACTTTGGGGGTTACAGCACCCTTTAACGGACAAGCCAGCCAGCCCTTTACTTATGGGACACAGGCGCACACTTGGTGCTGCTCCTTTGTTGATGCACGTGCAGCCACAGTGCACACAAATCACAAACACAGAAAACATTTTTTTATTTGGTTTGGAGTGCACTTTGGGGGTTACAGCACCCTTTAATGGTCAAGCCAGCCTGCTCTTTACTTATGACACAGGCGCATGCTTGGCGCTACTTTGTTGATGCTCGTGCGGCTACTGCGCACACAATTCACAAACACTTGCACTTGGGGGGAGCACCCCTGATGGACAGAGCATCCCCTGGACAACACTACTGCACCCCTTTAGGACTGGGACACTGCACAGGACTTTGGAGTGGACACAGCCCTTATGGACAACAGCAGCACAGCACAACACAGCCAGCCCCTATGGACTTTGGAGGAATGGACACAGCCCCTATGGACAACATCAGCACAGCACAACACTACACTGCACTACACTACACTACACAGCCCAGCCAGCCCTAACTCCCACCCTCCCTCTTCACTGTCCACAGCCGAGTGAGAAAATGGTGCCGACGTGGGTACCTTATATAGAATCCAAAACCCGTGAGACCCGGAAGGCGGGTTGATGACGTTTTGCCTCGATTTCAGATCTGAGTCTGGTGGGAAACGTCGAGCCTGACTCGGATCGACCTCGGATCGGGGGGGCTCGGGGGGGTTCGGATTTCCGAAATCCAAACCCGCTCACCCCTAGTGATAAGATAACTAGAGATGTGCACCCTCCCATGTTTTAGTTTTGGATCAGGATTCATATATGTGTTTTGGTTTTGCAAACCACCCTCCCGTGTTTTGGTTTTGGATCAATATTAAAAAAAAACAGCTAAAATGTCATCATTTTGACCTATTAGCAAACAATCCAAAACCCAAGTTTGGTTTTTTAAATCTGAGTTCTGAACCATGGGAAAATCCATACCGGGACTCGGTTCGAGTCGGTACCCCAAAATTTGGTTGTTGTTGGTTCTTTGAGAACCGGTCCCTCACACCGCTAGAGAACCCTCCATTTTCTCATCATTTCACATCATTCTACCAGAAAGTTGTGGAATTTGCTGTGGCCTTTTATATCACTAAAGTACTTGCCATTGATGGGTCCTAATTCATACCTAACTTCTCTACAGTTAAGAGTCCTCATATATTTTTTTTAAGGGACATTATTGAGCGAGTGTGAAAACTTTAGGATCAGTGACCCAGATTTACCATATGTGTACAGAAGGAAATATTTAGGATTAAACTTTTCTTCCAAGGATCCCCACTGCAGTTGGCAATAACAAATCATTTTCAAACTAGAATCACACTTTTCAGTATATGAGGGATAATGTGCTTGTAAGAACCGAGGGTTAGGGTTAGATGGGGGGATGGTTACAATACTTACCCGGCCCTTCTTGGGATCCTGAGTATTGGAATACCACTGTCAGTTTATTGTCAGCAGAGATCCTGACTGCCCGGATTATATACCCATTACCTGTGCAGGTCACCATACTTTAATAGACACAACACTACACTTACACTCACTATGCAGATCACTGCACTGCAGGGTCATAACTAGGGTAATGCGACCTGTGCCATGGCCCGTTTTCAGGTGTGTTTATTATGTCCCTATTTGAAAAATAATGGGAAGCGCCAAAGCTCTTTATGGCACAGGGCACCAAAAAGTCTTGTTACAGCACTGGTGCAATGTAATACACAATATACACTATGCACACCTATACACTTTATTCTACACACTATACACCATGCACACCTATACACTATATTCTACACACTATACACCATGCACACCTATACACTTTATTCTACACACTATACAACATGCACACCTATACACTTTATTCTACACACTATACACCATGCACACCTATACACTTTATTCTACACACTATACACCCTGCAGATCTATACACATTATTCTACACACTATACACCCTGCAGATCTATACACATTATTATACACACTATACACCCTGCAGATCTATACACATTATTCTACACACTATACACCCTGCAGATCTATACACATTATTATACACACTATACACCCTGCAGATCTATACACATTATTCTACACACTATACACCCTGCACACCTATATACATTATTCTACACACTATACACCCTGCAGATCTAAACACATTATTCTACACACTATACACCCTGCAGATCGAAAAACATTATTCTACACACTATACACCCTGCAGATCTAAACACATTATTCTACACACTATACACCCTGCAGATCTATACACATTATTCTACACACTGTACACCCTGTAGATCTATACAAATTATTCTACACACTATACACCCTGCAGATCTATACACATTATTCTACACACTATACACCCTGCACACCTATACACATTATTCTACACACTATACACCCTGCAGATCTATACACATTATTCTACACACTATACACCATGCAGCTCTATACACATTATTCTACACTAGGGGTGTGCACCGGCCACTTTTCCTGTTTTGTGTTTTGGTTTTGGATCTGGATCTTTCTTCGTGTTTTGGATCTGGATTGGTTTTGCCAAAACCACCCTTCCGTGTTTTGGGTTCTGGGTTTTGTGTTTTGGATCTGTATTTTTTTGAAAAAAAGCATAAAAACAGCTAAAATCACAGAATTTGTAGGTTTTTCTGCTCCTATGCTATTATTAACCTCAATAACCTTAATTTCCACTCATTTCCAGTCTATTCTGAATACCTCACACCTCACTTTGTGTTTTTATGTCCAAAAGGTTGCACCGAGGTAGCTGGATGACTAAGCTAAGCGACACGAGTGGGCGGCACAAACACGTGACCCATCTAGGCGTGAAACTGCAGTGGCAGACAGGATGGCATTGAAAAACTAGGCCCCAAACTGTACATAATGCAAAGAAAAAAAAGAGGTGCAAGATGGAATTGTCCTTGGGCCCTCCCACCCACCCTTATGTTGTATAAACAGGACATGCACACTTTAACAAACCATTCATTTCAGCGCCAGGGTCTGCCACACAACTGTGGCTGAAATGATTGGTTCGTTTGGGCCCCCACAAAACAAGCTGGCAATTAATCTGTCCCTGCACAAACTGGCTCTACGGAGGCAAGATGTCATCCTCATCCTCCTCATCCACCGATTCCTCACCCTCTTCAGTGTGTACATCCTCATCCTCACAGAGTATTAATTCGTCCCTGCTGGAACCACAGGTCCCTCTGTACGTTCTGGAGGCTGGTCTCCCTGGAAGAGTTGATCATTCATTTTATGAACATCATCTTCTCCACATTTTGTGGAAGCAACCTCCTACACCTTTCGCTGACAAGGTTCCCGGCTGCACTAAACACTTTTTCGGAGTACACACTGGAGGGGGGGCAACTCAGGTAAAATAGAGCCAGTTTGTACAGGGACCTCCAAATTGCTTCTTTTTCCTGCCAGTACAGGTACGGACTGTCTGACATGCCTACTTGGATGCTGTCACCGATGTAATCCTTTAACAGACAGACGCACGCTTGTCGCTGCTGTTTTGAGGATTCAAGTGTGGCTACAGCCCACACAATTCACAAAGACAGAAAAAAAAAAAGAATATTTTTATTGTTTGTGGAGCACACTTTGAGGGATACACCACCCTTTAACAGACAGACGCACGCTTGTCGCTGCTGCTTTGAGGATGCAAGTGCGGCTACAGCCCACACAATTCACAAAGACAGAAAAAAAAAAAGAATATTTTTATTGTTTGTGGAGCACACTTTGAGGGATACACCACCCTTTAACAGACAGACGCACGCTTGTCGCTGCTGCTTTGAGGATGCAAGTGCGGCTACAGCCCACACAATTCACAAATACAGAAAAAAGAAGAAGAATATTTTTATTGTTTGTGTAGCACACTTTGAGGGTGTCACCACCCTTTAACAGACAGACGCACGCTTGTCGCTGCTGCTTTAAGGATGCAGGTGCGGCTACAGCCCACACAATTCACAAAGACAGAAAAAAGAAGAATATTTTTATTGTTTGTGCAGCACACTTTGAGGGTGTCACCACTCTTTAACAGACAGACGCACGCTTGTCGCTGCTGCTTTGAGGATGCAAGTGCGGCTACATCGCACACAAGTCACAAACACATTAAAAAAATAGTTTTTTATTTTTTGGAGCACTTTGAGAGTTACACCACCCTTTAACAGACAGACGCACGCTTGTCGCTGCTGCTTTAAGGATGCAGGTGCGGCTACAGCCCACACATTTCACAAAGACCAAAAAAAAAAGAACAATATTTTAATTGCTTGTGTAGAACACTTTGAGGGTGTCACCACCCTTTAACAGACAGACGCACGCTTGTCGCTGCTGCTTTAAGGATGCAGGTGCAGCTACAGCCCACACATTTCACAAAGACCGAAAAAAATAGAACAATATTTTAATTGTTTGTGTAGCACACTTTGAGGGTGTCACCACCCTTTAACAGACAGACGCACGCTTGTCGCTGCTGCTTTAAGGATGCAGGTGCGGCTACAGCCCACACAATTCACAAAGACAGAAAAAAGAAGAATATTTTTATTGTTTGTGTAGCACACTTTGAGGGTGTCACCACCCTTTAACAGACAGACGCACGCTTGTCGCTGCTGCTTTAAGGATGCAGGTGCGGCTACAGCCCACACAATTCACAAAGACAGAAAAAAGAAGAATATTTTTATTGTTTGTGTAGCACACTTTGAGGGTGTCACCACCCTTTAACAGACAGACGCACGCTTGTCGCTGCTGCTTTGAGGATGAAAGTGCGGCTACATCGCACACAAGTCACAAACACATTAAAAAAATAGTTTTTTATTTTTTGGAGCACTTTGAGAGTTACACCACCCTTTAACAGACAGATGCACGCTTGTCGCTGCTGCTTTAAGGATGCAGGTGCGGCTATAGCCCACACATTTCACAAAGACCAAAAAAAAAGAACAATATTTTAATTGTTTGTGTAGCACACTGTGAAGGTGTCACCACCCTTTAACAGACAGACGCACGCTTGTCGCTGCTGCTTTAAGGATGCAGGTGCGGCTACAGCCCACACAATTCACAAAGACAGAAAAAATAAGAAGAATATTTTTATTGTTTGTGTAGCACACTTTGAGGGTGTCACCACCCTTTAACAGACAGACGCACGCTTGTCGCTGCTGCTTTGAGGATGCAGGTGGAATCTAGACAGAATTTGGAACCGAGGACACACTACCTCCATCAATTGTCTAAATCCCACTGCACTAATGTCGGATACCGGATGCACGTCTAACACCAACATAGCAGTCAAGGCCTCAGTTATACGTTTTGCTTCAGGATGACTGCTGTCGTACTTCATCCTCATCACTAGGGACTGTTGGAGGGTCAATTGTTTAGTAAAATTAGTGATGTTCCTACTTCCTCTCTGGGATGATGAACAACTCCCAGCAGCAGCAACAGCACTAGGAGGAAGTGGTTCTTGATCTTTCCCTATTTTATTTTTATCGGAGAAAGTTTGGTCCTCCATTTATGTTATATTGATATATATACGTGCGGCTAAAGCGCACACAAACACAGAAAATATTTTTTTATTTTTGCTGGAGAGTAGTGCACTTTGTGGGTTACACCACCCTTTAAGAAATGAGCCAGCCGGCTCTTTACTTATGGGACACAGGCGCACGCTTGGCGCTGCTCCTTTGTTGATGCACGTGCAGCCACAGTGCACACAAGTCACAAACACAGAAAATATATATTTTTTTGGTTTGGAGTGTACTTTGGGGGTTACAGAACCCTTTAACGGTCAAGCCAGCCGGCCCTTTACTTATGACACAAGCGCACGCTTGGCACTACTTTGTTGATGCACGTGCGGCTACTGCGCACACAATTCACAAACACAGAAAATATTTTTTTTTTTGGTTTGGAATGGAGTGTACTTTGGGGATTACAGCACCCTTTAACGGTCAAGCCAGCCGGCCCTTTACTTATGACACAAGCGCACGCTTGGCACTACTTTGTTGATGCACGTGCGGCTACTGCGCACACAATTCACAAACACAGAAAATAATTTTTTTTTTGGTTTGGACTGGACTGTACTTTCGGGGGTTACAGCACCCTTTAATGGTCAAGCCAGCCGGCCCTTTACTTATGACACAGGCGCACACTTGGCACTACTTTGTTGATGCACGTGCGGCTACTGCGCACACAATTCACAAACACAGAAAATAATTTTTTTTTTGGTTTGGACTGGAGTGTACTTTGTGAGTTACAGCACCCTTTAACGGTCAAGCCAGCCGGCCCTTTACTTATGACACAGGCGCACGCTTGGCACTACTTTGTTGATGCACATGCGGCTACTGCGCACACAATTCACAAACACAGAAAATAATTTTTTTTTTGTTTGGACTGGAGTGTACTTTCGGGGGTTACAGCACCCTTAACGGTCAAGCCAGCCGGCCCTTTACTTATGACACAGGCGCACGCTTGGCACTCCTTTGTTGATGCACGTGCGGCTACTGCGCACACAATTCACAAACACAGAAAATAATTTTTTTTTTGGTTTGGACTGGAGTGTACTTTCGGGGGTTACAGCACCCTTAACGGTCAAGCCAGCCGGCCCTTTACTTATGACACAGGCGCACGCTTGGCACTACTTTGTTGATGCGCACGTAATTCACAAACACAGAAAATATATTATTTTTTTAGCACTTGGGGGGAGCACCCCTGATGGACAGAGCACCCCCTGGACAACACTACAGCACCCTTTTAGGACTGGGACACTGCACAGGACTTTGGAGTGGACACAGCCCCTATGGAGAACTGACTGCACAACACAGTCCAGCCAGCCCCTATGGACTTTGAAGTAGTGGACACAGCCCCTATTAACAACAGCAGCACAGCACAACACAGCCAGCCCCTATGGACTTTGAAGTAGTGGACAACAGCAGCACTACACTACACTACACTACACAGCCCTAACTCCCACCCTCCCTCTTCACTGTCCACAGCCGAGTGAGAAAATGGCGCCGACGCGGGTACCTTATATAGGATCCAAAACCCGCGAGACTCGGAAGGCGGGATGATGACGTTTTGCCTCGATTTCAGATCCGAGTCAGGCGGGAAAAGTCGAGCCTGATTCGGATCGGACTCGGATCGGGGGGGCTCGGGGGGGTTCGAATTTCAGAAATCCGAACCCGCTCACCCCTATTCTACACACTATACACCCTGCAGATCTATACACATTATTCTACACACTATATACCCATCAGATCTATAAACAGTATTCTACACACTATACACCCTGCAGATCTATACACAGTATTCTACACACTATACACCCTGCAGCTATATACACATTATTCTACACACTATACACCCTGCAGATCTATACACATTATTCTACACACTATACACCCTGCAGATATATACACATTATTCTACACACTATACACCCTGCAGATCTATATACATTATTCTACATACTATGCACCCTGCAGATCTATACACTTTATACTACACACTATACACCCTGCAGATCTATACACATTATTCTACACACTATACACCCTGCAGATCTATACACATTATTCTACACACTATACACCCTGCAGATCTATACACATTATTCTACACACTATACACCCTGCAGATCTATACACATTATTCTACACACTATACACCCTGCAGATATATACACTTTATTCTACACACTATACACCCTGCAGATCTATACACATTATTCTACACACTATACACCCTGCAGATCTATACACATTATTCTACACACTATACACCCTGCAGATATATACACATTATTCTACACACTATATACCCTGCAGATCTATACACATTATTCTGCACACTATACACCCTGCAGCTCTATACACATTATTCTACACACTATACACCCTGCAGCTCTATACACATTATTCTACACACTATACACCCTGCAGATCTAAACACAGTATTCTACACACTATACACCCTGCAGATCTATACACATTATTCTACACACTATACACCCTGCAGATCTATACATATTATTCTACACACTATACACCCTGCAGCTCTATACACATTATTCTACACACTATACACCCTGCAGATCTATACACAGTATTCTACACACTATACACCCTGCTGATCTATACACATTATTCTACACACTATACTCCCTGCTGATCTATACACATTATTCTACACACTATACACCCTGCAGCTATATACACATTATTCTACACACTATACACCCTGCAGATCTATACTCATTACTCTACACGCTATACACCCTGCAGATCTATACACTTATTCTACACACTATACACCCTGCAGATATATACACATTATTCTACACACTATACACCCTGCAGATCTATATACATTATTCTACACACTATACACCCTGCAGATCTATACACATTATTCTACACACTATACACCCTGCAGATATATACACATTATTCTACACACTATACACCCTGCAGATCTATACTCATTACTCTACACGCTATACACCCTGCAGATCTATACACTTATTCTACACACTATACACCCTGCAGATATATACACATTATTCTACACACTATACACCCTGCAGATCTATACACATTATTCTACACACTATGCACCCTGCAGATCTATACAAATTATTCTACACACTATACACCCTGCAGATCTATACACATTATTCTACACACTATACACCCTGCAGATCTATACACGTTATTCTACACACTATACACCCGGCAGATCTATACACATTATTCTACACACTATACACCCTGCAGATCTAAACACATTATTCTACACACTATACACCCGGCAGATCTATACACATTATTCTACACACTATACACCCTGCAGATCTATACACATTATTCTACACACTATACACCCTGCAGATCTATACACATTATTCTACACACTATACACCCTGCAGATCTATACACGTTATTCTACACACTATACACCCTGCAGCTCTATACACATTATTCTACACACTATACACCCTGCAGATATATACACATTATTCTACACACTATACACCCTGCAGCTCTATACACATTATTCTACACACTATACACCCTGCAGATCTATATACATTATTCTACACACTATACACCCTGCAGATCTATACACAATATTCTACACACTATACACCCTGCAGATCTATACAAATTATTCTACACACTTTACACCCTGCAGATCTATACACATTATTCAACACACTATACACCCTGCAGATCTATACACATTATTCTACACACTATACACCCTGCAGATCTATACACATTATTCTACACACTATACACCCTGCTGATCTATACACATTATTCTACACACTATACACCCTGCAGATCTATACACATTATTCTACACACTATACACCCTGCAGATATATACACATTATTCTACACACTATATACCCTGCAGATCTATACACATTATTCTACACACTATACACCCTGCAGATCTATACACATTATTCTACACACTATACACCCTGCAGATCTAAACACATTATTCTACACACTATACACCCTGCAGATCTATACACATTATTCTACACACTATACACCCTGCAGATCTACACACATTATTCTACACACTATACACCCTGCAGATCTATACACATTATTCTACACACTATACACCCTGCTGATCTATACACATTATTCTACACACTATACACCCTGCAGATCTATACACATTATTCTACACACTATACTCCCTGCAGCTCTATACACATTATTCTACACACTATACACCCTGCAGATCTATACACATTATTCTACACACTATACACCCTGCAGATCTATACAAATTATTCTACACACTTTACACCCTGCAGATCTATACACATTATTCAACACACTATACACCCTGCAGATCTAGACACATTATTCTACACACTATACACCCTGCAGATCTATACACATTATTCTACACACTATACACCCTGCTGATCTATACACATTATTCTACACACTATACACCCTGCAGATCTATACACATTATTCTACACACTATACACCCTGCAGATCTATACACATTATTCTACACACTATACACCCTGCAGATCTAAACACATTATTCTACACACTATACACCCTGCAGCTCTATACACATTATTATACACACTATACACCCTGCAGATATATACACATTATTCTACACACTATACACCCTGCTGCTCTATACACATTATTCTACACACTATACACCCTGCAGCTCTATACACATTATTCTACACACTATACACCCTGCAGATCTATACACATTATTCTACACACTATACACCCTGCAGATCTATACACATTATTCTACACACTATACTCCCTGCAGATCTATACAATTTATTCTACACATTATACACCATGCACACCTACACACACTATACACCGTGCACACCTACACACACTATACACCATGCACACCTACACACACTATACACCGTGCACACCTACACACACTATACACCAAGCACACCTACACATACTATACACCAAGCACAACTACACACACTATACAACATGCACACCTACACACACTATACACCCTGCACACCTACACACACTATACACCATGCACACCTATATACTGTACACTATACTACACATTATACACCTTGCACACTTATACACACTATACTACACACTATACACCATGCACATCTGTACACACTATACCACACATTATACACCACGCAGACCTATATACACTCTACCATACACTATATACCATGTAGACACACTGAACTACACACTATACACCATGCACACCTACACACTATACACCATGCATACCTACACACACTATACACCTACGCACACTTTTGTGAGGACATGAGATGTGTGTTACAAATGTACTGGCAGCATCTCAGTCCTTGCAGAGATCAATTTACTTTTTAGTCCTTTTGTGTTCAACTTCCCGTCTCCTAGTGTATGTGTGATCATTCTCAGGACACACATTTTCATTAGCATGTATAATATGTACTGTAATAATAAGTAATTGTAATATTTAATACTGGATAAGCCTTGATGTTAGCCTGGTCCATATGTCTGTGTTAGAGCAAGGTGACACCTCCCAAAACAAAAGACCCTCTAAGTTAATTCCCACCTCCCCAGGGGACGCTCAGGATTTACTCCTCCTTCCATTTGCCTGTTTTGTGTCTCATGTGAATCTTGTAGCCCGAACGGAACCATCCCAGCAGGTGTTCGTCAGGGAAGTAATATCAGGAGGAGGTAGGAGAAAGTGACAGCATAAGGGACACGCACCAATCAGCAAACGGTGCAACCCCCCCTGGGTGGTCACAATATCGTGGGAAATTGGAAGATTTTAAAACATGTCACCGAAGGCAACTCCAGATGTTAGTCGCTGACTTTGGCTAAGAGGCCTCGCTCTGCTAAGGTGCTAGTTGAACGCATCACCAGTTCTCTGTGGATTTATACTTTGGAAATTCTGCAAGGACCTATACGCTATTCATTGCTGTGTGTTCTGTGATTAGCTTCTACTGTATGGGGTCCTGGAATCAATTGTTTCGACCCAGGGACTATCACTGCTGTGTGATCTCTGATAGTTTCTATGTGGGGTCCGGGAAGCGATTGAGTGGACATACGCTATTCACTGCTGTGTGATCAGTGATAGTTTCTACTGTGGGGACTGAGGGTCTCTAGCTATTTTGTGGAATTGTTCTGGGACATTATACTCTATTGGGACTGCCTCTGCCTGGACTGCTACCTGTTTATTGCCCGTTCACTGGATTTACTGCTTGTCCTGACATATTATCTATTTCTGTGTGCTGTGGAAAAATAAACCATCACGTTGGTTTCATCTGCTCGGTGTCTGGGTGATTGAGAGAACCCAGTATCCTCACAACTATACACCAAGCACACCTACACACACTATTCACCATGCACACCTATGTACACTATACTACACATTATACACCATGCACAATTATACACACTATACTACACACTATACACCATGCACACCTATACACACTATACTAAACATTATACACCATGCACACCTATACACAGTATACTATACACCATGCATAACTATACACACTATACTACACATTACACACCTTTCAGACCTATACACACTATACACCATGCAGACCTATACACACTATACACCTTGCAGACATATACACTCTATATAACACACTGTCAGGGGCTGAATGGCGATAGACCTCACAGGGAGTTTTCTCCGTGGGCCGGACAGTTTTGGGGCAACTGAAAACAATTTATTTTTCTAATATTTTATTTTATTTAAATGTTTTACCCAACCTACCCAATAAATGTCAGCTCTGGCATATTAATGGCTGAAGCTGACATGATTTGTTCATGGTGGCTGACCCCTCCACAGGGACCAGCTGCCTATGGCTGTGTTTTGCAGATCAGTCCACCCCTTCCTGATCCACTACTCACCCCCCCTTGATTACCTGGCATCAGGTTCTGGAAAGTAGGATATGAGGTGAGCAGCACAGACAGCATCTCAAAGCTGGGGTCACTCACATATACTGACTGCCTGTTGTCTATTCTGTGGATGCTGGGATTGGTGGCTGCTGCCTCTTCTGGTTGCTGTGGCAGAGGTCACCCATCACTTCCTTCCCTCTTCCTGAAGTCTGCCTCTTTCATCACCAGGCATGAGTTATCCAGCAGTGGACACCAAGCATAATTCCGGTGTGTGCATACACCTGGGGGGCTGCTGTCTGGGGCACTGCTGGGAGTTTACCCACCTGGTTGTCTGTGGGGGCTGCAGCATCTTTCAATACATTGTATTACAGGTCCCTGGAAGTACACCAGGGTATATAACCAGGCATACTGGTAGTATAGGAGGGTATAGGCTGGCGGTTTATGTGTTCCTCTCACCTGGCCAAACTTTGAGGCTCTGGAGCTGGGTGCCATCTACTCCTGGTAATCCAACTCCAGTAGTGTCTGAAAACATGTGAACAAGTTGTCACTCTTGTTGTTAGTGTAGCTGGGGCCAGCCCCATGGGTAGTCACTGCTGAAGGTATACCTACACTGGGCCCAACACAATGGACTAACTGCTAAGAGGGTTATACACTGCAGTTAGCACTCTGGGCACTCACTGCTAAGGGGACACCAATACTGGTGGCAGCCTTAAGCACTTACTGCTGAAGGGGTAACTACACTAAGGTTATGCCCCTGTACACTCACTGCTAATGGCATCAGCCATAGCTTCTCCAGTTTTTCCTAGTGTACTGTTTTGTGTTTTTATTTTGTATTTGCTGTGAATAATATTTTTACGTTGCCCAGTGGTGTAACTTCCCTGTGTGCAGCCATTCAAATAGGTTACATAACACAGTCTGCACTTACTGTATGCTCTGCAAATGTCTCTGTCCCCCAGCTGAAATTCCAAAACTCTTCCTGCCCCCTTTGAAGAATAAGCAGCCTTGCTTCTCCTAACCATGGCTGACAGGCAGGGCTGCATTAAGGGCTACATGGGCCTGGGGCTGTAAATGTACAGTGGCTTACATTGAGAAGGGGAGAATCTGTGACCAGTGCTGTGGGTGTGATCAGTGCTGTGTGGGTGTGACCAGTGCGGTGGGTGTGATCAGTGCTGTGTGGGTGTGGCCATTTCCTACACTCTCAGCCCCACTGTCTCCTTAAATACATAAAAGAGAAAATTGCAGAATTTTGTGAAAAAATTAGAAATACCATTTTGTTAGTTAATATTTATGGCTGACAATTTGATGCAGCTGATCACCATCATGCTGCTATGATGACAGGCCAATTTTTATGTGGAGGCCTTAGCTCCATAAGCTCCATTGTTAATCTGGCCCTGCTCACAGAGAGGAAAGCCCTGTTTATTTGGTTACCAATAAGCTTGAGGATTCCTCTCTAGAGAGTAACAGAGTGGGTCTCAGCCAACAAGACCTCCCCTCCTCAACATTTAATTGACTCCACCTCTCTCATAAATCTGGTGAGGGGAATATTACATAATTGCACAAACACACAGTGAACATATGAAGATCCCTTTATCAAAGTAACAGAAACACAAATTATTTAGATTGCCAGTAATCAAAATACAAAAGTCATTAAACCAACTCAGGGATACTTCATTTGACATTCTCATACTCTAGTCTGCAGAATACTAACTTTAACTTGTGGCAGGTTATGAGAAAACATACCTCTATATAATAAATAAATAAACCAAAATACTAGCTAATTTTATGAAACTATAGGAAACAATTACTTAAAATAAGGATGTAGACTAGAATAACTATGCACATCTAAACAGCATTTTGGATTGGTCGTAGGCTTCACTGGTAGATGTAGTAAAAAAATGTTTTCCAGCATGCAACAGTAATTGGGCAACAAGGGTCACTCAAGTATGGTGATCTCCCATGCTGGTCTCCACATAGTCTGATGGACAAGGGCTATGGCCAGAGAGCTGTTTCATGAGTTTGTCATCCAGAAGTGATCAAGCTACATTTCTGGGGTGCTATGTGCATTATGATGTACTGTATGGCATCACCTTGATGCTCAATGTACTGTATGACATTCAATGAAGTGCTGTCTGTACATTGTAGCAGTCACTGGGATGCTGTATGGTGATGATGGGATATAGCCATTGCTGTTTGTGCTGTATTGTCACTAGGATGCTCAATAAGTAGCTGATTTGAAGTTATCATTGTGTATGTTTCAACACAGTGTTTTCTCTATTGTACTATTTCTATACCCTCCCAGTGGTTCCCATACCAGCCTTATAATTCTCTCATTAGTTGTCAAATACCGTATGGTAAGACAACTAACAGCAGAATTTGGGGTTGATGATGACAACCACTGCTTGACTTTTGTTTCATGGGATCAGTTAGCACTAGCAGATCTCTCACCCCCTCTCCTCTGCAGCTTGTATGAGACTGAGCAGCAGAGCCTATGTGTAACTGGTTATCCCACTTATCTATATATTTCTCTAAATCCTAATTCTCATCGATTACCTTTACCTTTGTGAGGACTTTAGAATATCAATGATATGTATACCCAATATATAATCATCCTTTTTTAAGGTCATCTTATACTGTATTCACCGTGATTAAGGTACTTGTACCAGCATCCTTTCTTTACATTCCCAGTGGTTTTTCATACCAACCTATTGATTTTCTCATTAGTTGTCTGATGCATTTTAGCAAGACAACCGATAGTAGAAGTTAGGGTTGATGGTGTTGACCACTGTTGACTGCTACTTGCAGGGGTTACAGCACTAGCAGATCTCTCATTCCCTCACCTCCACTCCTGTGTGTGATAGGGAGCAGCAGAGCCTAGCTGCAGTATCTTACATCCCCTTACTCCTGTGTGTGATAGGGAGCAGCGGAGCCTAGCTGCAGTATCTTACATCCCATTACTCCTCTCTTCATTACTCACTGTCTTAACCTTATTTTGCTGGGTATTGATACTCTAGGTTGTCACTCCAAGTATCTATTGAATATACTCAGCAACATTCTGACCTGGTGTTATGATTATCATACATGTTTAATGTTGTATTTATTGTTATATTTTCATATCTCACCTTTCCCTCTTCTCGGTAATCACTACTGAGATAACGATCTGTGTAAATTTATTTTGATCTTTTTGTCTTGCAAAAATGAATAAAGGTTATATTGTAAGATATTTTGATTGACATTTAGCTATGAGAGTGCATCCTATAGAGTCTTTGGGTTGAAGTTCTCACATAACTGATATACCCTCCCCTTTTTTGTCTACTTGCATTTACTCTGAGTAGCACCACCACCAGCCTCAGTGGTATTTCATTACCACACAATACAGTTTAGGTGGATATAGCTTATTATATATACTCATATACATTCCAACAAATATATGTGTCAAATCCCTATTCTCACAGAACTGATATACCCTCCCCTTTTTTGTCTGTTCAGCTGTGTTGTCCAGGGGGTGCTCTGTACATAAGGGGTGATCTTCACCCACCCACAGTGTGAAAAAAAGAATTGTGTGCGTGTTAGCCACACCTGTCATCAATGTATATGTGCAGGGGTGCTGAGCTGCTTTGCTATCTGATCAAGCGGCTGCTGCTGCTGCTGCCTCTCTCAGGGATGCTCTTCACCCCCAGTGTGAAAAAACATTTCTTTGCATGTTAGCCACACTTGTCAGCAACATAGGTGTGCAGGGGTGCTGTGCTGCTGTCTATCAAGGGGCTACTGCCTCTTTCAGGTGTGCTATTCACCTCCAGTGTTAAAAACCACAAAAAAAATCATTTTTTTCTGTGCGTGTTAGCCACACTTGTCAGCAACTTAGGTGCTCAGGGGTGAAGCTGTCTGCAAAGGGGCTGCTGCCTATTTTATGGGTACTTTCACCGCCAGTGTTAACAAAAAAAATATATGCACTTATCAGCAATGTTGGTGCACAGGGGTTCTGTGCTGCTGTCTGTCAAGGGGATGCTGCCTCTTTCAGAGGTGCTCTTCACCCCCAGTGTTAAAAAAACAAAATCATTTTTTTCTGTGTGCGTGTTAGCCTGCCACACACTAAAAAATTGTGTGTGCACCACCAGTGTGAAAAAAAAACAATTTTTTTGTGTGTTTGTTAGCCTGTGTCAAAGTCAAATAATTGGATATGATCGCTTGCAATTATTATCTGATGACCTAGTTGTCTATAGTCTGATGGTGAGTAAATTTAAAGCTACTCTGCGTCGGCGCAATCCAATGCGCACAAATGAGAATCCACCACACACATACACTGATGCACATAACGCACACACATATACATATACGCATAGACATAGAAGCTCATATGTGTATACACGTACGTACACATAGATGCTCATATGTGTATACACATACATAAATATGCACATTTGCTTTTTCAATGCACAGATGCACATATGCAAATACATATGTATAAAATGGTTCCCACACACTATAGTTAATAACCAGTGTTATTTAAGGTATTATTAACTAATAAATATGATGTAATATGTACTTCAATGATATCTAAGGTTTAGAATATAGTGGACATGTCATGGTTGGTATCATACCAAATCCCTGTTTATTTGCAGACATTCTTTTCTATCGGCACAGAAATCGCATCATGCATCCGCTAGTTATGGATGATAGGGGGTTATTGCACAGATTGTTGTCACTTGTATGCAGTGTTTTAGATAGTTTTAATCAGCTCTTTGGCAGGAAAGATACACAGTGGGACTGTTGGGAGACTGAGCCATACCCCTGATGACACCGTATGAACTGACCAATGACCAGATTGACCAGAAGCAATAACCAATGAGAACCTGTCAATTTGTTCCTTTGTTAACTCTGAAACTTGTAAGGTATATAGGCTGTGTCCCAATCTCAGTGTACACACATCTCTTCTATGCGACCGCAGGCTTCTGGATTGATGACTGTATACTAGGACCAATGCGCATGCGTTTGTATTGGCTTGTACTTATTTTATTGCTTTTACTCTAATTGTTAAATCTTTCACTGTGTTACTTTTTCTTTACATAAATAACTTTTTGTGCTTTGTAACCCCACGATTGCACAGGAAAGCAATTCTTTCTTAAGCAACTTGCAGCGCTAAATAGTGACTAGTGACTATTAGGAATCAATACCTGCCACACCACAAGTGTTAAAATAAGAAATAAAAATTATGTGCCTATTAGCTCCACACACACAACCAGTGTGAAAATAAAAACATTTTTTCTGTGCACGTTAGCCACACTTGTCAGCAATATAGGTGTGCAGGGCAGCTGTGCTGCCTGTGTCATTTATCAAGAGGCTGCTGCCTCATTTGGGTGCTCTCCCTCTCATGTGCCCCCCAAAAAGTTATTCAATCTGTTTTTTGTGTGTGTGTGTGTGTGTGTGTGTGCGCATTAGCCATGGCATCACAAAATGCCTCTGCTAAGATTTGCATAAGCATTTTCAAAGGTGAAATTAGAGGATATGGTTTAAAACATTAAATAAAGCAGCTAAAACTGCGTTCTCTGATTACAGTGTCTGACTCACAGTCCCTATCCATGGCCCCTCTACCTGAATTTCAGCGAGGAAGAGGAGCAACTCCATGCAACCATATTCCAGAGTGCAGCTGCTCCTCCTGTAGCCCAGGTCAGAAGATGTGTAGGGGGTGTGGATGATGATGATGACTAAAATGGAACTCACATGCACTAAAGTGGACAATGAATCCCCAATATAACAGGGAGCGCAGCTGTAATTTATACAAGTCACAGGATGGGATGACTGTATAGGTTTAAGTGATGGTATAATCTGGGGTGTATACATCATCCTCTTCACACAATATTAGTTTATCCCCACTGGAATCCACCATTATAGGGGCCTCTGTAATTTTTGCATGTAATTGATGGTAAAGGTCTCTCTCATAGAATATGTAGTTTATTTTGATGGGCATCATCTTTTCCACATTTTGGGAAAGTAGTCTCAGGCCGATCACTGACAAGCTTCCCAGCTGTGGTTAAACAATTTGAGTACACACTGGAAGGTGGGCAGTAAAGCAAAGGCAGTTTTGTGTAAAGGCCTCCAAATTGCCTCTTTTTCCTGTCAGTTATTTATATCTCTTCAGATATTTGTCCATTGGAAATAAAAAACAATGTCCTCATCCCTTCTGGGATGAAAATCCAGTCATAGCAGCAGGCATGGAGTTTAAGACACAATGTATATCTTTAACCTTAAATCTTAAATATTGCATTTGCTACTCTGTTTTGCTTGTCCACAATATCTGCTCTGGTTAAGTGGACAGTGGGTACATTGGCAGTTGAACTGAAGGCCACTAACTAACTTTGTTTTTTTAATGTCCCTATAAAGGTTGGAAAATGCTTTTTTATAAGGTTTGCAAATAATTATTTAACAACTAATTGTTTTTGGAAAGCACTCTCTTCCTGGTCCCCTTCTGGGATTAAAATTCACTCCTATCTACAGATGCAGGTGCAGGATTCTCAAGAATGACACAATGTAATGCCTTAAATCAGGGTTAGCCAACCTCCGTCCTTGAGAACTACTAATAATTCACATTTCCCAGACCACCTAGCAGGTGCACAGGTGTAGTCATTACTCAGCACCATATTTGTAAAGATCCAAATATGGAGTTAATTATTTATTACAGTTGTGATTCTGTGAGGAGACCTGGAAAACATGCACTGTTGGTAGCTCCAGAGGACCAGGGTTAGCTATTCCTGCCTTAAATCATAGATCTTACACTTGTCCACATATCTAGACTGGTTAAGTGGCACTTTGAGGCCACTAACTAACTATGTATTTTTTATGTCCCTGTATAGGTTGGGAAATGTTCAATGTGGAAGCTCTGCAAAGGATTTTTTTACAGTCAATTGTTTTAGAAAGCAGTCTTTCTGATTATTTTCTATGGGCAAGTAACATCACTTCTAAACTGCAATTCTAAAAACTCACTTTAGTAAATAAAATGTTGCTGATTTGCAGAAATATCGCTGGTACACACTGGCCGATGGGCACACAATATATTGGCTGATCAATTGATCACCAAATATATTGGCCAGTTTGTACCCAGCATTACAGTAGTTTAGACCATCTGAAGTTGGTGTAAAATACTGGGGCTAAACTCTGAAAAGTTTCACTTTTCGGAATCTACTACATATGGGACAGATCGTATTCCCCATTGACAATATTTGGAACTGCGATCTGCAGCACTAATTAGCACTTTGCCGGAAATATCTATGAAACATCCTGCATTGTGCTATTAGTACATAGCAACACTACATAAAATTATGCAGATACAGCTGTCTCTGCATAAGTTTATGTAAAAACAGCTTGATACATAGGCTCATTATTCTTCCTACTTCACCTGTGCACATCCACTACCCGACTATGGAAATACAGTACAATTACGTCTTTGTAATCGTACAGTTGCCCCTGTAGTGCCTACACTGAACGATATGTCATTCAGTGTAGGCACCCTCTCATCCCGGAACATGGCCAATCTGTCATTATCGGCAGATTGACCGGTATGTTCAGGTGATGATTGATGTCGGAAACGACTAGCGGGAGCGTGCATCACTAGTCGTTTCCGACATTATAGTGCACTATATGTGCATGATTAATGAGCGATTGAACGATTACGATGTTGTAATTGTCTTAAGTCTCTCAGCTTCCTCTTGCCGGGGCTAACTGGCGCAGGTTTCTTCATCTGAGCACCATGTCCAACGGCTCCTCTTCATATTAGTATGCACAAAGTAGTGGCATAAGTTCATACCAGGTGCTTGGAGGCCCTCTACCAACAACCCGCACAGAAGACAAAGGGATATTAATCCCACCACCAACATCCCAACCTCAGCAGCACCCAGAGAAAAAATGCAACTCTTACACCCTAACCTCAACAGCAGCCATAGTTACTCTCACCTCAATCTAAGCGGCACCCAGTGTTACACTCAATTCCCAAACAACAACCCAGCAGCACCCAGAGACACACACCACCTGCTTAACACTCCAAATTCAGCAGGACCTAGAGACACCATTACAAGTCCCAACCCTATGACCAAAACCAGCTGCACCCAGAGACACACTTATGCCATCTACTAACACCCCTACAGCACCCAGTTTCCCTCCCCAACTTGACCAACACCCCAATGCCAGCAGCAGATACACTGGCCCCCCACTTACCAACACCCCAGCATCAGTTACACACTCCCCCCTCTTACCAACACCCCAGCATCAGTTACACACTCCCCCCTCTTACCACCACCCCAGCATCAGTTACACACTCCCCCCCTTCCCAACACACCAGCATTAGTTACACACTCCCCCCACTTACCAACACCACAGCATCAGTTACACACTCCCCCCACTTACCACCACCCCAGCATCAGTTACACACTCCCCCACTTTCCAACACCCCAGCACCAGTTACACAATCCCCCCCACTTACCAACACCCCAGCATCAGTTACAACTCCCCCATCTTACCAACACCCCAGCATCAGTTACACACTCCCCCCCACTTACCACCACCCCAGCATCAGTTACTCACTCCCCCCTCTATCCAACACCCCAGCATCAGTTACACACTCCCCCCCTCACCAACAACCCAGCATCAGTTACACACTCCCCCCTCTTACCACCACCCCAGCATCAGTTACACACTCCCCCACTTACCACCATCCTAGCAACAGTCACACACTCCCCCCTCTTACCAACACCCCAGCATCAGTTACACACTCCCCCCACTTACTAACACCCAAGCATCAGTTACACACTCCCCCCTCTTACCACCACCCCAGCATCAGTTACACACTCCCCACCACTTACCAACACCCCAGCATCAGTTACACGCTCCCCCACTTACCACCATCCCAGCATCAGTTACACACTCCCCCTCCCCTACACACCAGCATCAGTAACACACCCCCACTTACCAACACCCCAGCATCAGTTACACACTCCCCCACACTTACCACCACCCCAGCATCAGTTACACACTCCCCCACACTTACCACCACCCCAGCATCAGTTACACACTTCCCCCACTTACCAACACCCCAGCATCAGTTACACACTACCCCACACTTACCAACACCCCAACATCAGTTACACACTCCCCCCCTCTTACCAACATCCCAGCATCAGTTACACACTCCCTCCCTTACCAACACCCCAGCACCGGTTACACACACTCCCTCACCAACACCCCAGCACCATTTACACACACCCCCTCACCAACACCCCAGCACCAGTTACACACACCCCCTCACCAACACCACAGCACCAGTTACACACTCCCCCTCCCCAACACCACAGCACCAGTTACACACTCTCCACTCCCCAACATCAGTTACACACTTCCCCCCTTACCAACACCCCAGCACCAGTTACACATCCCCCTCACCAACACCCCATCACCAGTTACACTCTCCCCCCTCTTACCACCACACCAGCACCAGTTACACACACCCCCTCACCAACACTACAGCACCAGTTACACACTCCCCCTCCCAAACACCACAGCACCAGTTACACACTCCCCACTCCCCAACATCAGTTACACACTCCCCCCCTCACCAACAACCCAGCACCAGTTACACACACCCCCTCACCAACACCA
Organism: Taudactylus pleione; assembly: GCA_031769625.1. NCBI lineage: Eukaryota > Metazoa > Chordata > Amphibia > Anura > Myobatrachidae > Taudactylus > Taudactylus pleione. The sequence continues at coordinate 2,010,640 of JAUIMM010000317.1, read as the reverse complement.
CAGCACCAGTTACACACACCCCTTCACCAACACACCAGCACCTGTTACACACACCCCCTCACCAACACCACAGCACCAGTTACACACACCCCCTCACCAACACCACAGCACCAGTTACACACACCACCCTCCCCAACACCACAGCACCAGTTACACACTCTCCCCCTTACCAACACCACAGCACCAGTTACACACTCTCCCCCTTTCCAACACCACAGCACCAGTTACACACACACCCCACCCCAACACCACAGCACCAGTTACACACACACCCCTCCCCAACACCACAGCACCAGCTACACACACACCCCTCCGCAACACCACAACACCAGTTACACACACACCCCTCCCCAACACCACAGCACCAGTTACACACACACCCCTCCCCAACACCACAGCACCAGTTACACACACAGCCCTCCCCAACACCACAGCACCAGTTACACACACACCCCTCCCCAACACCACAGCACCAGTTACACACACAACCCTCCCCAACACTACAGCACCAGTTACACCATCCCCCCTCAACAACACCACAGCACCAGTTACACCATCGCCCCTCACCAACACCCCAGCACCTGTTACACACACACCCTCACCAACATCCCAGCACCAGTTACACACACCCCCTCACCAACACCCCAGCACCAGTTACACACACCCCCTCACCAACACCACAGCACCAGTTACACACTCCCCCTCCCCAACACCACAGCACCAGTTACACACTCTCCACTCCCCAACATCAGTTACACACTTCCCCCCTTACCAACACCCCAGCACCAGTTACACATCCCCCTCACCAACACCCCATCTCCAGTTACACTCTCCCCCCTCTTACCACCACACCAGCACCAGTTACACACACCCCATCACCAACACAACAGCACCAGTTACACACTCCCCCTCCCAAACACCACAGCACCAGTTACACACTCCCCACTCCCCAACATCAGTTACACACTCCCCCCCTCACCAACAACCCAGCACCAGTTACACACACCCCCTCACCAACACCACAGCACCAGTTACACACACCCCTTCACCAACACACCAGCACCTGTTACACACACCCCCTCACCAACACCACAGCACCAGTTACACACACCCCCTCACCAACACCACAGCACCAGTTACACACACCTCCCTCCCCAACACCACAGCACCAGTTACACACTCTCCCCCTTACCAACACCACAGCACCAGTTACACACACCTCCCTCCCCAACACCACAGCACCAGTTACACACTCTCCCCCTTTCCAACACCACAGCACCAGTTACACACACACACCCCTCCCCAACACCACAGCACCAGTTACACACACACCCCTCCCCAACACCACAGCACCAGTTACACACACACCCCTCCCCAACACCACAGCACCAGTTACACACACACCCCTCCCCAACACCACAGCACCAGTTACACACACACCCCTCCCCAACACCACAGCACCAGTTACACACACAGCCCTCCCCAACACCACAGCACCAGTTACACACACACCCCTCCCCAATACCACAGCACCAGTTACACACACAACCCTCCCCAACACCACAGCACCAGTTACACACACACCCCTCCCCAACACCACAGCACCAGTTACACACACACCCCTCCCCAACACCACAGCACCAGTTACACACACACCCCTCCCCAACACCACAGCACCAGTTACACACACAGCCCTCCCCAACACCACAGCACCAGTTACACACACACCCCTCCCCAATACCACAGCACCAGTTACACACACAACCCTCCCCATCACCACAGCACCAGTTACATCATCCCCCCTCAACAACACCACAGCGCCAGTTACACCATCGCCCCTCAACAACACCCCAGCACCAGTTACACCATACATGCCGACATTCAGTTCCCTCCTTCCGGGAGGGAGCTGAATGTCTGTGCACAGCGGGGGGCGTGGCCGGGCAATGATACCGTTTTTGGGGCGGAGCCACATGATCGTGTCATTGTGGCTCCGCCCCCTCTTCCCAATGCCAGAAAATATTGGCATTGTACAGCAGGGGGCAGAGTTACGATGACGCAATTCAGCGTGAATCACATCATCGGGTCCCCCTCTGCGGGGGTTTCTTGTAGTAGTTGTGGGGGGTCAGGCGGCTGCCGGGAGGCTTGCTGTCTTTCCAGGGGTTCGGGAGCGGCACCCGATATTCGGGAGGCTCCTGACCAAATCGGGTGGGTAGGCAAGCCTGATTTACACACTCCCCCCTCCCCTCTTACTAACACCAGCAGCATTTACAAACATACCCCCTTAGCAACACTATTTAAAAACAAAACAAAAAAAAACTTCCTTACCTGATGCCTGTGACTGCTGGTCTTCCAGTCCAAAGTAAACTCATCACAATAAGCAGCCATGCCCGGGAAGCTCTCAGCAGAGCTGATGGAGACAGAGCTTCTCAGGCTCAGCCTCCGAGCATGCTGCTGCTGCTGCTACTGCTACTGTATATCCAGCTGCCTGTAGTAGAACTGAGCACTGAGTTCAAACGTCCAGGAGGGAAGGCGGAGCTGCGGGCGTTTCTCTCCTTTCCAGTCATCCCCCTCAGTGATGAAGTTACAGCCACTTATGCCGGCCCATTGTGTTTACTGTATGCAGTACGGCTGCAGTCTGCTGGCGGCCCCCCAGAGTTTAAATAGTGCTGGCCCGGGGAGCAGATGGCACCCTGCCCCCCGGCCCAGTCCGCCCCCGCCTACTACAAGTGATGTAAGTTGGAGTGCTATTGGCTCTGATAGAGCCGAAAGCACTCCAGGGATAGCTGCAATGAGACCCTACCACAAGGGTCTCATCGCAAGCACGATGGTCACAATGGTCTTGACCATCGCGACCATCTTTTTGGCCGTTCGCTATAGCTGTGGGTGGTCACCCACAGCTATGCGAGCAGCCAAGAGGAAGCTCAAAAATTGGGAAGGACGGCCCTGATTAAGAGCGAGCGCTGTCAGAGCTTCCGGCTCTGAATCAGGGCCACTGTACACCAAGCACACCTACACACACTCAACATCATACAGACCAACACACATTACACACCATATAGATCTACACACATTATACAAAATACAGACCTACACAAACTGTACACCATGCACACCTACACACACTCAACATCATACAGACCTACACACATTACACACCATATAGATCTACACACATTATACAAAATACAGACCTACACAAACTGTACACCATGCACACCTATACACACTCAACATCATACAGACCTACACACATTACACACCATATAGATCTACACACATTATACAAAATACAGACCTACACAAACTGTACACCATGCACACCTATACACACTATACACCATACAGACCTATACACACTATACATCATACACACCTATACACACTATACACCATACAGACCTATACACACTATACACCATACAGACCTATACACATTATACAAAATACAGACCTACATAAACTGTACACCATGCACACCTATACACACTATACACCATACAGACCTATACACACTATTTTGCACACTATACAAAATGTAATCCTATACACAATATACTACACACTATTCAAAAAGCAGACATATACACACCATACTACACACTATACACCATGCAGAACTATACACACAATATTACACATTATACACAATGCACACCTATACACACTATACACCAGGCAGACCTGTACACACTATACTACACACTATACACCATGCACACCTATACACACTATACACCATGCACACCTATACACACTATACACCATGCACACCTATACACACTATATTGCACACTATGCAAAATGTAATCTGATACACGCTATACTACACACTATACACCAAGCAAACATATACACACCATACTAAAAACTATCCACCATGCAGAACTATACACACTATACTACACATTATACACCATGTACAGCTATACACACTAAATTACACACTATACAAAATGTAATCCTATACACAATATACTACACACTATACACCATGCACACCTATACACACGCTATACTACAGACTATACATCATGCAGACCTACACACACTATACAACATGCAGACCTATACACACTATATTACACACTATAAACAATGTAATCTTATACACAATCTACTACACACTATACACCATGCACACCTGTACACACTATACTACACATTATACATCATTCACACCTATACACACTATACACCATGCAGTCCTACACAAACTATACACCATGCAGACCTATACACACTATATTACACACTATACACAATGTAATCCTATACACAATATACTACACACTATATACCATGCACACCTATACACACAAAACTACACACTATACTTCATGCACACCTATATACAGTATACACCATGCAGGCCTATAAACACTATACTACACACTATACAAAATGTAATCCTATACCCAATATACTACACACTATACACTATGCAGACCTTTACACACTATACATCATGCCCACAAATGCACACTATACTACACACTAAACACCATGCACTCCTATACACACTATTCACCATGCAGACCTATACACAATATACTGCACACTATACACCATGCACACCTATACACACTATACACCATGCAGACCTATACACAATATACTACACACTATATACAATGGAGACCTATACACACTATACTACACACTATACACCATGCACACCTATACTACCTATACTACACACTATACACCATGCATACCTATACACACTATACACCATGCATACCTATACACACTATACTACACACTATACACAATGCAGAACTATACACACTATACTACACGCTATACACCATGCAGACCTATACACTCTAAACTACACACTATGCACCATGCAGACCTATACACACTATACTACACACTATATACCATGGAGACCTATACACACTATACTACACACTATACACCATGCATACCTATACACACTATACTACACACTATATACCATGGAGACCTATACACACTATACTACACACTATATACCATGCAGACCTATACACACTATACTACACACTATATACCATGCATACCTATACACACTATTCTACATACTGTACAGCATGTAGACCTATACACACTATAATACACACTATACAACACAGTATACACCATGATTGTTTTATAAAAACAACTACTGCAACCAGATACAGTAGATAATATTAATTAAGGTGGTGGACCTTGACCTACTTTTTTTTACACACTACTGTGAATAACTGATTGTAATGGTTGGCCCTAGAGTCATAACTAGACTTTTTGGTGCCCTGTGCCAGAGAGAGCATTGGCGCCCCCCTCATTTTTCAAAGGGACATAATGCACCTAAAAAAGGGGAATGGCCTCATGGGGAAGGGCTAGGGAAGAGATAGAGGAGGCCAGGAGATGCTGGGGATGAAATAAGCGGAAGCTACAAGCAAGAATACAAATAAAAATAAATTTGACAGGCCCAAACAGCGCCCCCTGCCCTGTGGTGCCCTGTGTGATGGCACCGGCAGCACTACCCTAGCTATGACCCTGGTGGGCCCCAGTGTGCACTAATAAAGGGTTAATGTTGCAGTGTGATCAGTGACAAAAAATCACCAATTGTGCACCAACTGTTAATGGAACTTAATGCTGCAGTGCTCAATTAATTTATTTACATATACTAGCACCAGTGTGAGACTGACAAGTATTAGTGCACTAGACTAAGTAATTTTATATTATTATATGTTCATGCACTAGAATAATAAAATATATGTTTTGCTATCTGCCTACAGTACATCAAAAACTAGCTCTGACAGTATTACACTAAGGCATATTTATTAACATTCATTTTTACTAAAATAATGAGAAACTGAAAAACCCTTTTCATATTATTTTAGTATCACATAAATTTATTAAAAGGCAATTGGAGAAGTTTTGTGAATATTACTCCAATCACTTCAGTTTACATATTTCTAGTAAGCAGATCGCATTTCCCATGCTTGTAATGGGAAATGTGCTCTGCCAAGATTTACTAACTATATATTTTGTGACAAAATATCGGAGGAATCTCTGTGATAATAACGCCACCTGGAGATGGCATTATTGGGGATTTTGCCTGTTTCCCCAAATCCTGCACTGCTCTGACAGACATAGCTGAGCCGGGAGCCAGCCCCTGTGATCAGCTTTGTGGTCTCAATAGACCACAAGCTGATTTCTGTAAAAAAAAAAATAGAAAAAAAAACACTGCATCCGGTACTCCATAAATTCCTCTGGGGCTCCGGTCAGCTGGTCTCTGGGCTCCTCCTCTGTGACCCTGGTTAGATGCTGCATAGAGCAGATGACCGAGGTCATAGTGCAGGGGCCGGTATGCCAGCTGACCGGAGCCCCAGAGAGAGGACCTCACCAGATCACTGATCACTGAAGTATAAGCTGAGCAGGGGGGGCGCATGCGCAGTCACATTCTCCCTGTATTTTTCCCGAAAAGTGTGAGAACTGTGAGGACAAGATTTGCAGGGGAAGATCTCTATCACACGCTCTGTCCCTGCATTCAGGTTTTACTACATACAGGTGATATTTCCTATATTTGCAATGTGCATTTAGTCAAAAATATCACACTTAAACATTTTAAATGCGGACTGTATTAAAATGGGGCCTAAGCAGTGGCGTTCCTCCCGCGGTGTCACCCTGTGCGGGGAGGGACGTTGTGAGCATGCAAAAGTCGACCATGCCCCTTGTGACACCACTGAGCCTAAGAGACACGTGGGACTCCTCACTCCTCCTACCATCACCTCTGGCGGTCATGTGTGAAATGGCGTCCGAATCACCGTAGGAGGGACGCAAATCAGATACAGAATATGTGAGATACAACACACAGCAGATAACATTTTGCCTTATTTTGGAATCTGAAACTGACGGGGAGATCTGAGTCCTGGGTTGGATTCACTTGGATCGAGCAAGTTTGGGTGGATTCATTCATCATGGCAACAGTAACATATATGCCACAAACAGAAATATTTAGGCAAAAATAAAGTAATAATAATAATAATAATAATAATAATAATAATAATAATAGTAATAATAATAATTATTATTATTATTATTATTATTATTATTATTATTATGTTAAAAATGATAAATGTCAGCAGCTAGGTAAGAACATTATACTGTAACTTATAATCACTAATACCCCTTTTACACCTAAATTCCAGGTCTGACCCGGAGTTGGAACAGGGATCCAATCCGGCTCAGACTCTAAATGTAGCCAGCTCCGACCCAGGATATTCCGGAGTCAGCGCCGTTCACACTGGAGTCGGGTCTGCATAGACCCGGCTATTCCGGAGTTGAAGTGGACACTTGGAGATGACATCATATCCAAGTGCCACTGGAGCTGGACCAAACGGCCGGTATGCGGCACACTCCAGGTCATCGTGACCCAGAGTGCACCATTCACACTGCAGGGTTTCACGGGTTACTCCCATGTTAACCCCTGCAAGTAACCTGGGTTGGATTACCGGGTCACTCGACCTGGTGAGCCAACCCTCTCCCCTTTTACACCAAGGAGCTGCCCGGGTTAACCCTGCAATAACCCAGGTTTTAGCTCCGGTGTTTAAGGGGTATCAGATAGTTGTGTAACACATGCAATTTCTGCAATAAGTGGGGAAAGTAAATCAATATATCTAATGTACTTTCTGCATTATTTTTAATAAGCCAAGTAAAGGATTAGAGGAGAAATATAATATTACTATTATATACTGTCCCCCTGCTTACACAGAATATAACAGGATATCACCCATAATAAGCGTGTGAGGTTACATGGTTCCGTTCCCTGCACTTATACTTCTCTGTCCTAATAACACTGTACAATACTCATTTCCTGGGTTTGGTACATAAGGTAGACATTCCCTATGACCACAGTGAGTATGTAGACATGACAATGCCTTGTCCAGGATCCTGACATGGGTATAATGCTACTTTGTCATTTGTTACCATGCAGGAGTTATAATAACTTGCCGGATAGCCACATGTTTAAAGCTATAACACCAACATGGCTAAAATGCTGTAAGTAGTGTTACACCCATTTCGGGATCCTGGCAGTGTCATATATACATACTATCTGTGGGCATATAGTGAGTGTAATTCTCCCACTTCCTAACTAAACAATTTGTAAAAGTTAAATTGCATAAACATTTCTTACACTTCACACATCTTATCAGGGAATATCTCTTCATAGGGTGATGATATTATCCAAGAATGTACGGTGAATATTCCTCCTATAATTATATCTCCATTCTTGGAATATTTATATTCAAACACATAATCCTTCATAGTAAGATGACAGCCAGGTGCTGAGGCCGGTGCTGCAGATTTGCAGGTGGGAACACACAGGAGCAACAACCAGAATAGTCTGAGTAATGAAATAGATAGAAAGTAGCTGAATGTCTGACATATTGCAGAGATTGTGTCCTCTCCCTGCAGACTCTGCACTGACAGCAGCATAGAGCGTAATCATGTAACCAGCGTTCTAGTACCAGATGAGACTGGGAGAGGTTTTTATATGTTATGTAGTTTATTAATGGACTTAAAAAAAAGTAATAGTTATATTTACATATAAAAACAAAGCGCAAAATAGGATAACACCCAGCGACATGTCACAATTATATCTGGCATAATATTGTCCAACTTACAAATATTAATATAATTGTACCATTACCATTCTGTATCTAATATCTTAGAGTTCTACAGTATGTATATTCTTAAATCTAAATTTGCAGACTATTAACCACTTACTGACTTGGGGCCTGATTCAGACCCACTCGCAAGCGGCTGTCCGCTCGCAAGTGGGTCGATGTTGTGCACGGCTCGTTGTGTCTGATCAAAGGGGGCGTGCTGTCGATGTTGATTGACAGCACGCCCCCTTTGGTGGGAGTGCCGGGGGCGTGCCTCCCTGACGGGGGCGTTCCCAAGGGAACGCCTACCGTCAGAAGCCGGCCCACTGACATCACTAGTGATGTCAGTGGGAGTGATTTTGGCTCTGATAGAGCCAAAATCACTCCGGCCCTTGCGGTTGAAAACCTCAACCGCAGGCTCTGGCTTGCAGTGTCGATGGTCGCGATGGTCAAGACCAATCGCGGCCATCAAACTGCACGCTCATATAGGCTGTGGGTGGTGACCCACAGCTATACGAGCGTCCAGGAGGATGCTCCATAATTATGTAGGGTGGCCCTCATTCAGAGTGTGCGCTCTGCTCAGAGCGTACGGCTCTGAATGAGGGCCTTGGTCGCATACCAGGCAGGGCCTTCCCTGACATAGTTACTATCAGGATTTGGTCTGGGATTGGTGATTCCTCACCATGTTGCCGGCTTCCCCTGATCAGCCATGTGGTCAGATGCCAGGTACAGGGTAGGTAACATGCTGAATATTCTCCCCAGGGTCCCCTTTTGACTTCCATGTAATTCTCCATATCAGAGTTCCCGCAACTGCAGTCATGGGCACAGCCATGTTTTCTTCTAGCCTGACCAGAGCCTCCACCAATGGTGGCCTTGCTTTCTCTCAGTTGACTCTCTCCTCCAATGACCAGCTAGCTTAGGGTATAAAGCAGGACTCTGGGAAACAGGAAGTTGCCTGAACAACTTATCTCCTCCAGTAGCTGCTAGCACCGGATCACTCTTCCAGGCTCCATGCAGTTGTTTCTTCTGTGCACTTTCACCAGTCTCTGTTGTATACCTCCAGTGTGCTCATCGGTCACTACTGATATTTTCCAGTGACATTCAACATTTGTCACTACCGATATTCTCCAGTGCATTTAAAATCAGTCACTAGCAATATTCTCCAGTGATATTCAACATCAGACACTACCGATATTCTCCAGTAATATTCAACAACAGTCTCACCCAATATTCCCCAGTGATATTAACATTGGTCTCTACCAATAATCTCTAGTGATACTCTTCAGCGGATCTAACCAATATTCTCCAGTGACACTCTTACATCTGATCAGGGGGCCGGGACCTGCTCATTTGGTGCTGCAAAGACCATATCCCACTTGGATGGGTCACTGGTGAGGACCACCAGTGCATTAGACCCTGCACCCTGGGTCAGGTGTTACAAACACCAGGAATTAACCAATGAGGAAGTCATATATCCTCCCCCCTTGTTTGCTGATGTCTACTCAAATAGTTACCTCAGCTTCCAGTTCTCTGACTGAAGTTCTCAAGGGCCAAGTCGTGACAGTTTGTTCAGGCCTAATGGATGCAGAGGGTCCCCAGGGTACTGGGTCAAAGCAGAATCTTGCCTCTTGTATGGTGAATCAAGAAGCAGCTCAGCAACTGGTGCACATTATCTCCAGGAACTTCTACTCAGCTACTTACAGTACAAAATACCCTAACTTCTGTGGTTGAAGCTCTGTCAGCAGTCTTATGTGTGATTCCTCTACCTGTGAGGTCTCCTCCAAAGTCTCGTCTTGATGGGAACCCAAATCTCATGGTTTCATTAACCAGAGTGAGCTTCATTTTGAATGCCTGCCTCAGAATTTCCCTTCAAAGAGATCAAAAGTAGCCTATGTTATTTCATTACTCTCCGGATCTGCTCTGGAATTGGTCTCTCCTTTGTGGGAATGCGCAGACACATTGGTCTCTAATTATGTAGATATTATTGAGTCTTTTAAGAGGATCTTTGATTGAACTGGCAGGCCTACTTCTGCCTCTTCTGATAGTCTAAGAATTTGCCAGGGCTCATGCACTGTGGGTCAGTAAATGGTCCAGTTTCAAACCATTGCATCCGAGCTGGAATGGAATGCATTTTGACATGGTTTGTCTGAAATATTTAAGATAAGTTGACTTCAGAAAATCTCCCTGATTCACTCTCAAAATGAATTTCTCTTTGCATTAAGATATATCTTTGTCATAGGGAAAGACAGTCATGTAAGTGGCGAGAGGATTGTAGTAAGAGTTGACCTTTTTCTACCAATATGAATTATTCTTCTTCACCCAAGGATGAATCTATGCAGATGAACCGATCTCATTTGACACCAGCAGAATAGACTCACCACATCTGTGATAAGCTTTGTATTTTCTGTGCCACACCGAAACACTCCATTGGCTCCTGTTCACAGCTCTTGGGAAAAAAGAAGCCCTGACCAATTCTAGAAGTATCCAGTTGGGGGTTCTATCTAACTCCTCCAGTCTATCTGATTGTTTGTTGCCCATCATGATTTGTGCTGGGTCCCACACCAAGAGAATTAATGCATTATTTGACTCTGGAGCAGTGGCAACTTTATCTCAGAGACTTTGGTGCATGAACTTAAGATTCCCATTAAACCACTTTCTCAGACTTTGGCCCTCTCTGCCAAAGATGGCAGTACTATCCTGGGAGGTACCAGTTTGTCAACTTTGCTACTGGCCTCACTCAGCATAGGCGCTCTGCATCAGGAAGAGATCAAACTTCTAGTGCTACCTAAATGTACTCATGTTCTAGTATTAGGACTACCCTGGCTTCAGGCACATAGTCCTACTATTGACTGGTCTACCATGCATATACTAGCATGTGGACCCAACTGCCACCAGAAATGTCTTCCTCATATAGTTCCTTTGAGGACTTATCAAGTGACTTCTGACTCTTCCAGTACAACACTGTTAAAGATTCTAAACAAGGTCTTCAAGTGAACTAGCCTTACCAAGAGTTTTGAGATGTTTTTTGTGAATAAGTCGCTGGTAAATTATCTCCTCCCCACCCATGGCATTGTACAATCGATTTAGTGCCAGGGAAGGTTCCACCTCATTGCCAGATTTACCTTCTCTCATTCCCTGAAAATGGGGCCATGTCCAACTATATCAGAGAAAACTTAGCCAAAGGTTATATTCAGCCATCTACGTCTCCTGCTGGAGCAGGTTTTTTTCTTTGCTGAAAAAAAGGATGGAGGCCTTAGACCTTGGATCGACTACAGTGGATTAAATGAGATCACTGTAAAATATAGGTATTCTCTTCCTCTCATTTCAGAGCTCTCCGATAAGGTATGTGGTGCCATCATCTTTACCAAACTAGATCTTCGAGGGGTCTACAACCTGATTTGAATAAAGGAAGGTGACAAATGGAAGACTGCGTTCAAAACTTGCGACTACCACTATGAGTATTTTATAGCATGTTGCATATCAACCTATGTTGCAAGTAGCAAACGGGGTGCACCCCGAGCTCTGTTGATATGCTTTATTGTTGTTCCCCCCTAAAAAAATGGATCCAAATGCAGAGCACTAGATGTGACTTTATATTTGGTACTTACCTACCATGAGTTATCCATAGAAGATTCTGGAGCACTCTTCAAATCTAGTGCTCTGCATTTGGATCCATTTTTTTAGGGGGAAACAACAATAAAGCATATCAACAGAGCTCGGGTGCACCCCATTTTCTACTTGCAACACAGATTGACATGCAACATGCTATTTTTTCCCTGACACTGAATATTGCTCTGGACTTCCTCATTTAGAGATATCGATTCAGTCCATTTGCACCTATGTGTTTATCTCTATCACGGCCATAGATCTATAGAATTAGGTCTGTCTATTGTCCCTCATTGTTCTATACCCATTATATATACTGGTCAATTTGCAGTTCTATCCAAGTCCTTTTAGAATTTTTCTATCTGTGTCAGCATATCAGAGGGTTTCCTGTGTAAAACCATGCACTAACTGTATTTATATTGGATTATGCATATATGTACTTGTTACACGTCACATATTTAGGACTTATAATTGAGTACAAGTGAACCAACTTCTATTATTATATGCAATACATTTTATTTTTATTTATCTGTTCTGTATTTCATTGGTTTGGGCTAGATGATTGGCACTATTATTTTATACTGACTCTTCCTAGGTTTATGGGTGCCATTGGACCCCTAGATAGCAGCCTGACACCTTCAGCTGTAAAATTGGAGGGTGCCCAACTATTTTAATACTGTGTATATGTGTGTTTGGCAGACACTAGCTAGCAACTGCAGTCCAGTGCAAACTTCAAAGAGGCTACAGTCAGTGTGTTTGTTTGTTTATTTGTTTCTTAAGGTCCCTATTCATAGAACAATATAGGTAACTGTACAATCTCATTAACGATGTCCCTTGCACTTCTAAACACCCCCGGACAAACAATATTGTGCATACACACGGAATTATTGTACAAACAATCAAATGCTATAGATGGGCCATTAATGACTGCAAATCGTTAACAATATATAGGAAACAAACAACCTCTTGATGCAGGTCCAGGAAAAGTGACGACAAATCATTCATTGTTTATAAAATAATTTAACAATTAATAACAATATGTGTCAAATCATGAAAGACAGGTCGTGATCTTTCTACATGTTGATGAGATCACAGACCATTACCAACGACCAGCAGGAATACGCATCAGCATTGTTATCGTGCATGTAGCCACCCAGCTACCAGCGTCTACCCATGGCTATCCAGCCACTCCACGTAGCCACCCAGCTACCAGCGTCTACCCACGGCTATCCAGCCGCTCCACGTAGCCACCCAGCTACCAGCGTCTACCCATGGCTATCCAGCCACTCCACGTAGCCACCCAGCTACCAGCGTCTACCCACGGCTATCCAGCCACTCCACATAGCCACCCAGCTACCAGAGTCTACCCACGGCTATCCAGCTGCTCCACATAGCTACCCAGCTACCAGTGTCTACCCACGACTATCCAGCCGCTCCATGTAGCTACCCAGCTACCAGCATCTACCCATGGCTTCCCAAGCCACAACAAGTAGCTTCCACGCTACCATCCGTCTGCAAGCCCATCTACTAGTAACTCGACCAGCTCAGTCAGCCTTCCAGCTGGTCCCAGTCCGGTTCCTCCAAGTCCACTCACCTCACGGCTCATTAGCTGCACAAAGTAACTTCCGTGCTACCATCCATTTGCAAGCTCATCTACTGGTACCCCGACCAGCTCAGTCAGCCTACCTGCCGGTCACTCCAAATTCCTTCTGGTCTCACTCCAACGTTTCAAGTTTCCAGTTCCAGTCACTCATCAACAAAGGCAGTTCTCACTGCTACCCACTTCTTATATTAAAAGAGCTATTCATATTATCCTTGGTTCCAGTCCAGCCAGCCTCCAGTGATTCCAGTTCATCACCTGAGCCAGGTAACTCACTAGCACCAACTGTGACAGAGAAGCTGAAAGAGGAAATTAAACTTATATAATCTACTAAGTATGTTGTTCTTTAAGATCAAATTTTGTTTTTGTATCTTGCAGTTGGATCAGAACATTTTGACAAACATTCTAATTTTCAGTCCTTTATAATGCCTTTTTATCCCACTGACACAGATCTTAAGAGCTTATTTCAAGGAAATTGTCAGCTCAAGTGGAACATGACATTCCCTTCTTCAGTTTCTACTGCAAATGCTGCTGCAAGGAAAAAACTGAACTTTTCCAAGACATGGTAATGATGATGATTCAACTCAGTTCACCAGAGACAAACACTATGATATCTGGTAAGGCTTAAAAGAGTTGCACACATATATTGAAACATCTTCTATTGTGACTCAATATGGTATAGCAAGTATTAATAGAATTGTGGAGGAATACTTTAAGTATAATGTACGAATTAGCATCTCACATGGTCCATTTGAATACTGGTATTAACATAGGCAATTTAGAGCTAACTGTGGTGTACTTAAGCTGCCCACCAGTGTGTACATGAAAACAGTGTTTAGCACAGCCGGGAACAACCAAACCACCAAAATGTTTATTTTATGGAAGCTAACACAAACCAAGCATTTTAGCCACAAAAGTGGAAGTCTCTTTCACTTTAGTGCTTGGTTTGTTAAAATGTGCATGTTCTTTTTAAAATGCAACATAATGATTGGTGGGAGGGCACAAGCAAAATTCCATTGTGCACCAGTTTACATTCTGTGCAAATCAAAATTATATTAATTATTATAAAACCAAATTATTACCACAGACAAGACAATGTTACAAGTCTCCACACAATTATCACCATTATAGTCTTAGTTCTTTAATTAATTATCAAAATTATATTAAATTAATACAATGCAAAATTCTGACCACATTAAGACAAGGTTACAAGTCTACACATTATTATAAACACTATGATCCTATAATGTATTAGTTATAAATTTCTGCTAGGCCGTTACTCTTGCTTAACTTGCCTGCATTAGTCTGAGGCCTGTATTTTGCTGTTTCAAGACATTTGTTATTAACTTTTTAAATATCAATTTTTTTTTATACTTTGTAAATTCTACTTACATTTGTATTTTTGTTTTTTGAAAGTTTTTTACCTTGTTTCCAATTAACTTTTTATTTAATCAATGCTTTACCTTCTACTAAATATTCTGTACTCCACCTCCAATCACTTGTATTGGTTTAAGGTCTGTGTTCTGCTTGATGGAGAAGTGTATTGCTAATATATAATATTTTATATTTGGATTTTACTTTTTGGCTATTAGTTCTTGTTTAATTCAAATATTGTTATATAGTTTACCGCCATCCTATCTGCCACTGCTGTGCAACTGTGTCATAGATGTGCTCTATTTTTTAAAAATTTCCATGTTTCTATCGCAGTTCTGTTGCTTAACTTATGCAGCCAACTTGCTGCTGCCTTTAGCCAATATTAACAATATCGTAAGCTGATCAAAATTGAATGAAAATGACAGGAAATTTAAGTTAATACTGAAGGAACAAATCAGGTCCAAATAATTTTTGCTGTTAAATCAATTTTTAAAGAAATCCAAAACTAAAACAATTGAGGATGGTTTTGTCAAAACAAGTAAATAATCCATATGACAAAATACAAAAACCACCATTGTGAATTTAATAATCTATAAATACCTCTTTCACTTATGTTCCTGTGGGACATGAGACATCATTGGTCAGTACGAATGTGTCCACATACATCTAGCCTCCTTGCGCATTAAACTGCCCTTCTAGTTGTGCCATGCCATGGTGTGACTTAGTAACACCAAGCATCTTTTCATGCAACTTTTTCCCTTAAAATGCATTTTATTCACAAATTGATGCAAATAGGATGCACAAGCAGCTTATGCTGATTACAATCATATGTGGCCTTGCCTATATTCTGTGTGTTACTGTGGCTGTATCTGCTTTCTAAATGCTACGGTACAGTGTCACAGCCACTGACACTGTAACATAGCACTGCAGTGCCACTGTCTTTCATAGATTTGCTACTGTATATTTTTTTAAACTGACATTTGTTTGTGCCACTGCTCTGTTGTGTACTTTAGCCAGTCAGCTCACTGCAGCCTTTGGCCAATATTGGTGAAAACAATATTGTGAGCTGTGAGGTGGTCATAATTAAGTGGAAATGATTAGAAATTAATGTTATTGTAGTTAATAATATGACAGGAACAAATACAGGCACTAATGACATGACTTTAGCTGTTTTAACATTTTTTTAAAAAAATCCAGATGCAAAATCAATACACTTGAGGGTGGTTTTGTAAAAACCAGAGCACGATGATGATTTAGAACCAAACCAAAACACGGGTGTCTGTGATCATCTCTAGTTCTGAGTCATAAGTAATGCCAATGCAACTCTGCATGCCAGCTGCAAGTGGAATGCAAATGAATTGGAAACAAATGCTAATGTATCTATGCCTGTTATAATGTTTAGCTATTGGTCTACATGTCCATAACACACCCATGAGACAGCTCCTTGGCAGTTGTTCTCATCACTGCCAACCAATTACTACTCTGAATCACCCCTTTAGCAGTCATAGAGAAATGGTTAAAATGTGTCCTGCTCTTAATCATACATAGGTTGGCTACGACACATATGCAGCACACAACGCTTGGTCAGTATGAAAAAAGGTCACTAGGGGGAGCTCCTGCGCACCAGTCTTACTATTTGTGTGAAGATACTGACCATCTGAAATTTGCCTGGAATTGAACTACTCTAAATAGGACTTAGTGATGGATCATGATCATCAACCTTCACCATTTAGAGCCTTAGCTACAATAGAATAATACAAATAAAAATATTTATTTAGCACTTTTATCCCAATGGGACTCAAAGTGATTTACATTTGCCTTTAAAAACACAAAATACAAAATAAGCTTAACAGAAAAGAGAACTAAGTATTTAGGTTGTATTTCTTTAGGAACTAAAGAGACATTACTACATGAGTACACAGGTAAGTCTTAAGTCTGTTTTTGAAGGATTCCAGAGAGGAAGTCTCGCAAACTGTTCCAGGAAGCATGTTTCATAGAGTGGCAGCAACAATGCTAAAACCAACCACAAAAAGAATGAAGGGAGATTCTAGGTACTGCTAATATTCCTTCATCTACAGATCATAGTAAGTGAGTGGGGCAGTAAGGGAGATTCTAGGTACAGCTAATATTCCTTCATCTACAGATCATAGTAAGTGAGTGGGGCAGTAAGGGAGATTCTAGGTACTGCTAATAGTCCTTCATCTACAGATCATAGTAAGTGAGTGGGACAGTAAGGGAGATTCTAGGTACTGCTAATAATCCTTCATCTACAGATCATAGTAAATGAGTGGGACAGTAATGGAGATTCTAGGTACTGCTAATAGTCCTTCATCTACAGATCATAGTAAGTGAGTGGGGACAGTAAGGGTCCCTGTTAATAGTCCTTCATCTACAGATCATAGTAAATTAGTGGGACAGTAAGGGGGATTCTAGGTACTGCTAATAGTCCATCATCTACAGATCATAGTATGTGAGTGGTACATTAAGGGGAATTCTAGGTACTGCTAATAGTCCTTCATCTACAGATCATAGTAAGTGAATGGGACAGTAAGGGGGATTCTAGGTACTTCTAATAGTCCTTCATCTACAGATCATAGTAAGTGAGTGGGGCAGTAAGGTAGATTCTAGGTACTGCTAATAGTCCTTCATCTACAGATCATAGTAAGTGAGTGGGGCAGTAAGGTAGATTCTAGGTACTGCTAATAGTCCTTCATCTATAGATCATAGTAAGTGAGTGGGGCAGTAAGGTAGATTCTAGGTACTGCTAATAGTCCTTCATCTACAGATCATAGTAAGTGAGTGGGACAGAAAGGGGGATTCTAGGTACTGCTAATAGTCCTTAATCTACAGATCATAGTAAGTGAGTGGTGCAGTAAGGGAGATTCTAGGTACTGCTACTAGTCCTTCATCTACATGTCATAGTAAGTGAGTGGGGCAGTAAGGGAGAGTCTAGGTACTGCTAATATTCCATCATCTACAGATCATAGTACGTGAGTGGGGCAGTAAGGGGGATTCTAGGTACTGCTATTAGTCCTTCATCTACAGATCATAGTAAGTGAGTGGGGCAGTAAGGGAGATTCTAGGTACTGCTAATAGTCCTTCATCTACAGATCATAGTAAGTGAGTGGGACAGTAAGGGGGATTCTAATTACTGCTAATAGTCCTTCATCTACAGATCATAGTAAGTGAGTGGGGCAGTAAGGGAGATTCTAGGTACTGCTACTAGTCCTTCATCTACAGATCATAGTAAGTGAGTGGGACAGTAAGGGGGATTCTAGGTACTGCTAATATTCCTTCATCTACAGATCATAGTAAGTGAGTGGGGCAGTAAGGGGGATTCTAGGTACTGCTAATAGTCCTTCATCTACAGATCATAGTAAGTGAGTGGGGCAGTAAGGAATCAGAAGCTGTGTCAGATATCTATGACTGTGGTTATATAGAGCTTTGAAAGTCAGTTAACTAATCTTGAAATTCATTTTCGATCTTAGAGGAAGCCAGTGAAGGATGTAGAAGGTATTTAGTATCAGCTACAAGCAGTGCAATTCTTAGCTGGGAAATCCAGGTAGAGGACATTGCAGTACTCTAAGCATGATGTTACAAATGCATGTACAGATGAGTCCTTATACACTATTGCCATCTTGCCAAACAGCCCTTCTTACCAGGTACATTGTGACTCGTCTTGCACCAAACATCTATTTTGTAGAAAAATGTGTTGCATGACATATTGAGGCTATAAGTATGAGGACATATTTGTATTACTTTGGGACAGGGGTGGGCAATAAGCATCCCTCAAAATGTTGTTGAACTTCACATCCCAGCAAAACTGTGTCAGAGCATGCTGGGATGTGTAGTCCCACAATAGATGGAGGGGCTCATTGCCCACCCCTACTTTAGACAGATGTTCCAAGGGAATTAAGTGCTTGATTCTGGCTATGTTCCTCAAATGAATGAAGGAGGATTTGATTGTGCCTGATACCTGGTGTTTAAGTATCAAGCCAATAAACAGGACAACACCAAGATTCTGCATATATTCTGTGTTTTGTAATTCTAGACCCAGTTGGTTGCCTAGGTTGCAGTTTTGTCTTTTGATAGTAATAATATACAGCATAAATAGCTCAATAAAATGGAAATAGTATTGAATAATCCAATCTCATGGAGGAATATTGAAACAGAAAGTGAATAACACAGAATATACTGTACACAAATATTTAGTATAAAAAATAATTACCATATAAAAATGCAAAATATTAAATAATCCTGGAAAATACACAGTATTTGGGGCAATGGCATGCTACACCCAAAAAGGGAAAATAATGTTTCATACTAAGCCACATAGTACTGAACTAATACATCACTGGGTTAAACTATTATAATTTACAAATTTGATTCTTTGTGAATAATAGTGCCCAAGTGTCAAATAAACATGTTTTAGGATCTCCAACAAATGAGTAATTCTTAAATGAATGGTGATTAACATACTATATAGTAAGCAATGTAAATTTAATATATATATATATATATATATATATATATATATATAGTCTCCCTAATCCTAAATGTATATGACATAATATAGTATTTAAGAATGCTATAATTCACTAATATATAAGTATAAATGTATGCTCTTTGATGGAGACATGGTGAACTTTTAGTTATTGTACATACATAGCCACAGCTTTTTCCAGTATCAGTGAGAAGATATGACTCTGGAGCCACTGGGCCATGTTAGCAGATGTGGTGCAGCAGCACTCTGGTGACTATAAATAACCCAAAGGGCAGAGGGAGGACTTTGTCCTGTAGAAAACTTATTTTAAAGTAACAGTTAAAGGTTTGGAGACTCAATAAGGATCTGGTGGCATGGTAAAGAAAGTTGTAGAGGTTAGGTGCAACATGAGAGCAATCATGGAGCTTTTAGCTAGACCAGGTTATCACAGAACACAAGGGAAATAAGTCATGTGCAGATTGGAGTGTAGAACAGATGTAGATACTGGTAAACTGACAGCTAGACATAGCACTGCTGTTCATGTATCAGTCTCCCTCATATCCTCACTCCCAACTAGGGCATCTATCATTTGGTTACTTATACCCTTATGCTTATATCAGTGTTATGATCGCTAATGCAGCAATGTATATAAACTTTGTACTTGTCCTGCATTGTATTGTACTGTACTGTAAGTCACTGATTTCTTGTTCACTTATTTATCTAATTTCTAATGCACTGTGGAACACTTGTGGCCCCATATAAATAAAGGATAATAATAATAATAATAATAATAATAATAATAATAATAATAATAATAATAATAATAATAATAATAATAATATTCTATCAATGAAAAAAACACCACTACTATACTATAGATCCACTCATTCGTGGACATGTATTTATTTTAGCAGACTCTGCTCCAGTCTGCCTGTTAGGAAAATATTTTCCTTTAAACTTACACTACATTATTTATTGTTACCCAGAATGAGACTTTCTAGATTTTCCTCTGATGCATGCTGAACAAACACAAATCATACTTGATAACCTGCATTTTTCTAACCACTTGTTTTTCACAAGGTCTTCAAAAATTTCCCCCGAAGTGCAGACTATGATGTCTCAGATACCAGAACATCAGTGGCCCATGGATTCTCAGGAGGTGGGGCTATGAAAAATGTAAATCAGTCTGTTTCACTCTAAAACCTGGTTGTGAGCCTCCCAGGTTGCCACAGTATTGTACCCAGTCTTTCAGAGATTGTTGCAACATATGCCCCTAAGTACATATACTGTACTTAGGGGCATATTCAATTGGGCGCTAGGTTTAGCATAGAAAAAACCTTGCGCATCTTGCGCCCAATTTTGGATTACAGTGGGTATGCACGCTCCCGTTACATGCGGTATCCAATTTTAAAAAAGAATTGACAGGGTTTTCAGAACTGAAAACCCTGCACCATGTAAAAAAAGAAATAAAAATTCTGCACATACCTGCCCGGGGGGTCTCCAGTAGTCCCCGTGGCTCCTGGTAAGCTCCCCTCCATCTTCTCACTGAAAAGGGGCTACTGGGAGTCCCGTTGCTGCTGTAAGGCACCATGTTCTGGTGGGAGGGGCAAGGGCTGCTGAGATATGTAGTTCTCCCAGCGCTCATTGGGGGTACACATAAACCAGGGGTCACACACACACTCATACATACTCACACACTCATACATACTCACACACTATACATACTCACTGCTGCTGTGGGATTCCGGGTCCTGACACTGGATGCAGAAGACAGCACTTTGGAAGGTGAGTATTACTGACTAATTAAGCAAATTGGAAACTTCCAATTGCTTAATTAGTCATAAGGAGGGGTGATGCTGGGGTGCCAGAGCAAGTCCTGCTGATTTTACCCAAAATTAATGATTTTAGAAAAAAAATCACACTTGATCTGGAAGCTCCCGGCCTGCAAAAAAAGTACTTAATTGAATAGCAAAAATCCTGCACCTGCAGGAAAAACCTCGCAGTTGCAAAATTTTTGCTTTTCTCACCCCCAATTGAATATGTCCCTTAGTACACACAGTCCTTGTAATATCCTAATACTCCCAATACCCAAGGCCACCAGTAAGGTATTTAGGGCGGTATTCAAATAGTTTCACACCCGCGATACCTTTTTGCATGGTGAGGTTTTCGCCTTCATTGCTGGTTTTGTATGCGGAAAAGTATCATGTGCGCTCCTGCTATTCCCCGTATTCAATTAGGAAGGACGCGAAAACGGCACCAGGCGAAACTGAAACAGGCAAAAAGCGTTGTCAAAGTGGTGCCAATTAGCGCTTTAACACAAGTGGTGAAGAATAGCATTAAACATGTTTTGTTTTCAGAAAATAACTACTCCCAGCAAATTTGGGGTACAGGAAAATGGGTGTTAGCATATTTGAAAGTTGCTAAAGTGAAGTTTTAAAACATGTAAAAAATCCACCTGCCAGAAACACCAGCAAACAATAAAACACCTGCCCAATACTTGGGGACCCCGAGAAGTCTATTTTGCTAGTTTTTTAGTTTGTCCCCCAACTTTGAACTTTTTTGCCCACAAAATGAAAGTATTTTTTTGGGGTGTTCTAAAGTCTTTTTTAACATTTTTATGACACAGTTTCTTTGAGGGACTGTCCCAAGGGTGCAGGGTGGTTTCCCAGAGTTTGCACCCTAAAACCCAAATTCTGTACTTTTTTCTGCCTGCTATCCTTAGGTGAAATTTTTCCACTGATTACATTGTATTGACTTTTCGTGTAAACGAAAAAGTCTTTGGAATTAAATACGGGGATAAGTTTTCACCTGGCGAAATGACATCATCCATGATACTTTTCCGCGGATTCGTACTTTTCGCCTCTAATTGAATACGACCCTTATGCTAGGTTAGGAGTTAGGAGCGTTAAACAAAGTACTGGAATCACAGTTTCTCATTCTACCTATCCCAGTAACCATACTTATGCAAATAAAAAGCCTTGCAACACATTTCACTGTGATTAATCTATGCTCAACATTCTTTTCTATACCCTAACATCCAGATAATCAGTCCATCTTTGCCATCACATACAGAGGAGTACAATACACATGTACTAGAATAACCCAATGCTTCATATATTCTCCTATTGTCTCCTACCAAGCCCTACATGACTGTCTAGAAAGTTATATACCTCCTTGTTACTCAGGAGCGCAGTCAGTCCCACTCGCTAAGATACATACTCTCGCTGCTGCCGATGGTATGCATTGTACGCATCGCACATCGCATTGCGAGTGCACATACCATAGCGAAAGTTCACAATGCATTTGCTCATTGTGCATAGACAGCCCAGCAGAGTGAGTGACAGAGAAGCTGTTTGTAGGTGGTAACAGGGGCTGGCCATTAAAAAACGGGGGCGTGGAGGTGCAAATGCAGGCGTGCCTGAGCATCTCAATGGCGTTTTAGTGGTGTGCATCATTATAACACAGCATCACAGTACACGTCACCTGGCTGGTTTATATACTGCAGTGCTTGGAGTGCTTGTGGCAGTGTCTGGTCAAACTCAAGCACTGCGATCGCATCTGATGTACCGATGGTTGCATACACTTCCTGGACATGACGTGCACAAGTGGGCATCTTAAGACAGGCTGGTGGGTGTCTGCATACACTATGTGTTTGCTCTATAAGAAATATTGGGCGTGCTAATACATTGCTGTGTGGTAGCACTGCCTATGCAATTTGCATACACATCGTGTGAGCAATCGCATCTATCGAGTGGCTCTGAATCAGGCCCCCAGTTCTTATTCAGCAGGGAGATTACTTGCTCCTTTGCTCAACTTCTCTTGAAAACTCACTTACTGACACTCTGCAATTAGTGTAGTATCTGAAAAACAGGACACAACGTTTCCAAAGATAAAATAAAACTCTGCCAGACCAAAGTTACATACGTGGGTCATTGACTTATACAAGGCCACAGACATGTAACAGATAAAAGAATACAGTTGATCCTCAAACACGATTACCACAAAACCAGAAACAAGTTAGTTCCTTTATAGGACTCTGTGGATACTGTAGACGATGGGTTCCAGGGTTCTCGGCATTATATTTTACATAATTTCATATTACATATGCTGTATGGTTTATAATGAATACAGTTCATGAAATTCAATATGGCCTTTGCACAGCCAATTTTGCTTTATACACATTTAAATGGAGAAATTAAATGAGATGTATTTAAGGCCGCTCCCTTTGGAAGTAGTTTATCTGAAAGTGTGTACAAGTACTTGTCCATTTATATATAATTGTGTGCTAGAGAAATTTAGTGACCAAATATAGTGATCGTCTCATAAAGGAATCTTTTTCTATTTAACTGCCAAGCACAGGAAGAGACCATAAGAGCAAACTTTGTCTATCTGATGAAGTCAGTGAGTGTACAGGGGGTGTATTACCTGAAGACTGTAATAAGGTATAAAGCCTTGGTAATTAAATCAATCATGTTTACTGCTGCATTAACCCTGTGGGATATGTGCTCCCAGATAAGGGCTAGATCTATTTATTTAATTAATTAATAAAATGACAAATTCTTAAGTATACTGGATTGGAATCTATTACTTTATGCAACAATGCAGGTAAAAGGTATGATTAAACAACACTTACCATGACAAGGCTGAACCATACTTGCCGACATTCAGCTCCCTCCTTCCGGGAGGGAGCTGAACGTCTGCACACAGCCTGGGGCATGGCTGGGTAATGATGTGGTTTTGGGGGTGGAGCCGGGCCAAAGCCACACGGTTGCATCAACGTGGCTCAGCCCCTAATTCACAATGCCGAAAATATTGGCATTGTGAAGCAAGAGGAGGAGCCATGATGATGCGATTCAGCGCAAATCGCTTCATCGGGCCCCCCGCTGCAGGGGTTTCTTGTAGTAGTTGGGGGGCAGACAGCAGCTGGGAGGCTTGCCTGCCTTTCTGGGGGGTCAGAAGTGGCACCCGATATTCGGGAGGCTCCTGACCAAATCGGGAGGGTAGGTAAGCCTGGGCTGAACATACTGATGAAACAGAGGATGCATTTTATGCACTTAAAACAGCGCTCACACAAGCACCAGCCCTAATTATTCCAGACTATACTAAATCATTCTCTCTATTCTGTAACAAAACACATTCTACTGCAATGGGAGATCTAACACAGATTGATGGCGCACATCACACACCAATAGGCTACTGCAGTTATGTATTAGCCACTGTAGCCACCGCATTAGCAACATGTCTTAGAGTTGTTGCAGCAGCAGCTGCCATTGTGGAAAAGGTACAAAACACAGAACTGTTCTAACTCACTTTCCCTACAGCTACCACATGAAGTTTCTATATTGCTGAATTCAGCATAGACCACACATGTGAATTAGCTTTTCCCCCAAATCTAACCTTTGTCATACTTTTACAGAAAATACCTTTGTAGTGATAAGACTACCTAATATTATATGTATCTGCATTGTCATACATTGCATTTTGAAAGCAGTAAAATCTAATAATTACTGCAATGTTATAACAATATCCATTCTAACAAGTAATCATCTCACGCCAGCCTAAAGCAATTCAGGTGAGCACTACCCTAATATGAGATACAATATTTATCACTAACAGAACACAAACACACGCTAATTATATTAACAGGAGACAACATGGAGACACAGCTGGTTCAATAGTTTAATCATTTTTTTACTCACAATTTCGTCATCTTTAGCACGTTACTCATATTATGCTTTTAAATATTTTGCTGCATAATTTGATAAACTACTAATTGTAAATAAGCCAATAAAGGTTATATTTTATTTTATTTTTAGTGTGCACCAAATGCCGACTTCTTCCCTCTTTTTCCAAAATTGTACTACATTTGGTCTGTGGTAGCGCGCCCCATGCAATAATAGGTTTATATAGCAATACAACTTTGTTATTAGGGGATTACATTATTGAGTTATCTAAATGAAAATATTATTTTCCAGTGCAATGTATTATTTACTCTCTTCTTTGTACATGATTTACAATGTAAGAAGGCTGCCAATCCCAGGCACAATTCACCTTCAGAAACAGTAACAGATGCAGATCCTGAGGAGGACTTAAACCTTTGTATTCACCTACTGTATATTTATATGCCCAATGGAGAAGAGAGAAAAGAGACAGATATGGGCAGAGGGCCTCATTCATTATGGCTCACACTGCAACAGCGTATGCAGCAGGGCGATTGTTACATACTGCGCATGCATATGCATCGCAGTGCACGTGCGCAATGGCTACACTGCGATCATACTGCTATCACGCAGAGCACGGTAAGCCATCGCAGAGTGAGTGACAGGTAGTCAGAATTGGGGGGTGGTGACGGGGGTGGTCGGTGAAATGTAGGAGTGCCATTCCGTTTGAACGCCATTACATGGGCGTGTATAATTTAGCCACTGTGATTGCATACGCAGCTTGTGTGCGCACTGTGTAAGACAAGGTTAGCACTTCCTGAGTAAGGTCAGACCTGCTGTAATTGTGCATGAGGGGCCGATGGTACTCAATGTTATCGATGTGTACGCAGGACTGCAAGGTATTAAGGATGTGAGATAGTGGTAGTGGGAGGCAGTGGGTTTCTCTATGCTGGCAGTGTGATGACATTGCAGTAGGACTCTTTAGAATATTTTTGCAGCAGACCTGCATGCAATTATGGAGCTGCAATAGCAAAACCAATCCTTGCTGATTCAGGCCCCGAGTCTGATACCTTTTGGCCATTGTGTGCAGCTGTGGGTATGTCGGCATGTCGGCTTTACTTGTTTTAACTATTTTTATTCTAAAAAAAAGATTGGAGGAGAGTGACATGATAAATCGAGAAAAAGGTTAAAAAAATGAAGGAATTCCCCTAATTACATCTCCGCCTTACCCATAACTATGACAAAAACAACAGGAGTAATCAAAGAAACAAAATGGATAGAAATAGGACTCGTAAAAGACACAGATTCATTCCTCAACAGCAAAAAAGAATGAATTAAAATAAAAACATATCAGGACCCTATTGATAAGAAATTAGTACATACTTTGGAAAGGACTGTGGGCCTGATTCAGTCCCGATCGCAAGCGCAGAGCGCTAGCAACCCGGTCGATGGTGGCCCAGAGCACATGCGCACGACAGAGCCGGCTCCATCATGTGCATGCGCAAGACCGTTTCTCTGGGTCTCGCACCAAAGGGGGAGTGCTGTCGATGTTGAGTGACAGCATGCCCCCTTTGGTAGGCGGGCCGGGGGGGAGTGTTCCCATGAGAATGCCTACCATTTGGGGGTGGCCCCACTGACATCACAAGTGATGTCAGTGGGGGAGCTTTCGGCTCTGTTTGAGCAGAAAGCTCTCTAGGGATTGCGGCCACGAGACCCTACCACAAGGGTCTAGTCGCAAGCCCGATGGTAGCGATGGTCTTGACCATCATGACCATCATCCTGGCTGCTCGCATTAGCTGTGAGTGGCAACACACAGCAATGCAAGCGGCCGGGAGGCTGCTCCATAAAAAAAAAAAAAGACGCCCTGATTCAGAGCGAGCGCTCTGTCAGAGTGTCCGGCTCTGAATCAGGGCCTGAGTACATACTAGGATTAGATAGGATAAAACCAGTACATACAAAACTAGGACAATGTGTAAGGATAAAATTATGGGAATATAATACAGGATATCTCATAGTTTGGAAGAGAATGACCACAAAGCTACAGACTACCACACATGTTACAATGAAGCAAACAGACAGATGTGGGGTAATCCCTAGTCCTGATAGAAATTCAGATTGAATAAACTGACATAGAATTTATGAGTTAATATTGAGAATCTATTACCAAGGGCTTAAAGATATAGAATATATTCAATAGCAGCTAAAAGGGTTAGAAAAATTCTAACAGAGAGAAGGACAAATTGGAAATCCACACAGATTGGGAGGAATAAAAGATCAGAATTACAGAAAGAAGTATCAGTACAAAGAAATGAAGAAATACTATATGTGAGCCCATGGAAATGTAGACAGAATAAAATAGCACTTAATGCAGAAGAAGGAACCAAGAATGGAGGTAATTTCTCTATTGTAGCATATGAAAGAATAACACAGCAAATAAGTGACTAAATATATGAGCGAATAAGGTAGAGATGGGAATATGTTATTCTGTATTATCGGATATGTCCAGATCTCAAATAGGTAGATTGTAATAGCACAACAAAGGCAATGAGGGGACAAGAGGACGAATAAAGCTAAATCACAGATCCCATTACTAAAGGAAGAAGATAGAAACATGGTGACAGGTTATGGTGAATAGTAAGAAACAAAATAAAATTAGAAAAGAAAGATGTGAGTGTCTACCCCAATTGCTAAATATATGTACAGATACAATGAACCAGACCCAGAAAAAACATGTAAAGAATGGTGCAGAGATCCTCTAACTAACCGTATTTCTTTGGATACAAAGCAACATTCAGTAGTAAAAGGTCTTAATGTCACTAACTGTTGGGTTTGTACCTCGGTTGCTCATAGAATGGATAGTCTTGGGTGGCTGCCAATACCATTGCATTCTAATATGACTGAGTTAAACAAATAATGTGGTAACTGTACAATTCCTACTTTTAAATTTACCAACCAAGCACCCTAGAGCTAAATACAGTGAGTATTACCTTGGAAGCGAGATATTGTGTTTCAATAAAACTGTGGACCTGTAAGATGATGTTGTAGTGTCCACCAATAAATGTATAGAAAACGTTACCCAACATAGGGAGAGTGGACCCCCATTTTTCTTTAGGGTGTAGACATACTCTTCATAGTTTCTTCCAGAAGGTAAATACAACAGATTTACTGTAAATCTCCAAATGAGCCTTAACTTTATATGTTTCTGTGATGATAAAACTAAGCAGGTAAAACCAGTGTGCTCCTTCCATGAAGTAAGGAAAACAATCAAGTGTACTGGGGAGCAATGTAATATCCTCCTACTAGGAAAAAATGAGGCACTATGGAAAATTCCATTTACCTTACCTGATGGAAATATTACATATGTGTTAGAAAGGCATATAAATGGTTACCTGCGATTTCAGAAAGAAAATGATTTTTAGGAATACTTGTACCAGATGCAACTATATTATTAACCCATGATGACTGGTGTCAGGATTCCGGTACTGGTATTGTGACCACTGGAATCCCAACTGCCAGGATTCTGACTACACACATCCATGACTAATAGCACCTTCATCCCCTGTAGATATATGTGTGATACATAATTGAACACTTACATAAACAGTTAAATATCACATAAAACTTTAAAATGATTCTCCTATAAATAAAGTGGATCTCCTACAAGTAATGAGTATCAATAAGGCATATCTAACAAAGTAGTGAGAACAAGTCCAAGTTCCAAGCTTCCACCACCACTGTTTCCATGCATGAGTTGGCAATCCACACATATAGTTCAGGCCTAACAGCCCAAATAGGGAAAGCAATAGCCGTACAACATGTTTACTCCTCTTTGTCAAGTGCAGGCCTTTTGCTGAGCTCTTCCTCCTCTTTATAATAATATTGTAACACATGGTATAGAAATGATGACTCAAGACAGACAGGCACTCAGTAAAGCAGTGTCTTTAATAGCTGCAGACACTGCACATTAGCAGGCATAGGCTTAGGAATGGACACACAAGCATATTACACAAGTAAACAAACAAAAGTAAATGTCCCATCACTTCCAGTGCTTAGAGGTCCATTTTCTCTAATGGCCTGCAGTCACAATCTGCCATGCTCTTCCAACATAGTCATTCCTTGGCACTATAGAACTTTAACCTACTAAACTGGATGCTTGCCGGCATCAGTGCCTAGAGCTGTGGGTGTTTTAAAGTGTACGTTTATAAAACCATTTTTACAGTACTTATCAATCACTACATTTATAAATATTAAATTCAATCATGGCCTAAAAACTAGTGTAGTTGGTCCAATAGAATTTGAAGACACATAGCCAGTCCACAATCAAAGACAACTTCCTGCCTATGGCCCAAGATACCTAAAACAAAAGGTTTGAAACACACCTTTCATAATCATACCCATCAGTTGAATCTCACACACATAGAGTTCATAAACTCTCTCATAGGACAAAGTGCATGAATTAGCCCACAGGAATACACTCTTTCTGCTACATCCAGACCAGCATCATGGAGCTCAACATTCCTGGGGTATCTTAATGGCTAAGTATTGCATAGTTTAAAGGTTTTGAAATTTGGCTTACAAGTACTTAGATAATGTAAATCTGGTATATTAGATATTGTAGTTCTGTGGTGGTTTGAGCGACATGGGCAGAATCATCTGTTCACAAACCATAAAGTTGTGATGCTTTGGTTTGTGTAATTATGTGTTAGTTTATATGTGTCATTATGTAGTGATTTGTGTTAGCATGCAGTACGTGCTGTAATAGTTCTGTGATATGACCTAGGCCAGTTTTTCTAAAACTCGGTCCTCAGGACCCCACGCAGTTCACATTTTGTAGGTAGAATGGGCACAGGTGTCGTCATTACTCATGGACACATTTTAAAAGATCCGCAGTGGGGCTAATTATTTCACTTCTGTGAGGAGACCTGGAAAACATGCACTGTTGGGGGTCCTGATGTGGAGAACCTGTGATCTAGGCCATGTCATATGTTGTTTAGTGTGGCAATTAGGTGGCATGCTGTTTGGTAGATACTGATTGTATTTCTGGTTAGCTTTAAAGATAGTAGTGTTTGTGTGCTGTGGGCAGTATACAGAAAGGTGATACATAGTGGAGCCTTTGTCTATTATGGATGACTCTATTGCACTATGCCCCCATTGAACCATGGGCTGAACAATGGTACAGCCTGAGATGTATACTGTAGGGTTGTGAATATTGGCTGTATTCTGATATGATTAAGTGGTTTGTGTTGGATATATTAAGATGGGATAGTTATATGGTGAAATCAGCTTATATGTATTATGCAAAGGTAAGTTTGTATAGTATCATAGTTATGATCATTGGCTGATATCAGTGTTGTAGGCAGGCATTACAGAGATTGTTGGATCATGGGAGTTTAGCTTTGGACCATGAGGCTTGGAAACAAAGAAACATGTGGCATCCCTTCCCCCACACCCCAACCCCCCCCCACTAATGCTATATCTCTTTCTCTTTATTTCTATTTAACTCTCCACATATTACATTGTATTTGACTAATACTGTTTTATGATATACTGTACTGTATGTCCACTTTATGAGCATCAATTATTTATGTAAATACACTTTTACATTAGTACATCTGGTGTGCAAATCTTATTGAAATTAAATTATCCTGATGATTTAAAGGTATATTAAAATTTATTAAGGCTTCTCTGTAGGATTCCCTTATAGGGAGTTGATTCCACAGGAATGTGAGCAATTAAGGTGAGAGACAACCCTTCTCACCACAATATATATTCCCATCATGGTAGCATTAATACAGGGAATGGATACAGTTTCTGCTGTCCACCCTGCATGTCACAGAATGGAAACAACATCATTTGTTACAAATTGCATTAATCTTAAAACATGGTAGCCATTAAACAAATCAAAAACATTGCCATAGCCTTACACCCTTGCCAATTAGTCCAACAATAAACAGAACTATATTCCACCAGCGATTTCCTACAATTCCCAATGCTTCGGCAGACTTCAATCATCCAATATGGTGGTGTTTTCCATCATGCACTCCACTTACATTTATTGATGCAGGAACATGGCTATGCATTCCATGATGCACTACAACTATAGGAAACATTGTGGGAACATAGACTCATGAGATGGAATTTCCATGCAAACATATTTTTCTCTTATTGTATGGGTTAGAACATCACTGAGTGTTTATCTTATATAAAGATAGTATTCATTGTTTATTCTGCAGATTCATATTCCAGTAAATTTTTTTAAAAGTTCATTTATAATCACCGGGTTTATTGATCAGCTGCAGAGATGTTCTCTTTTAGAGAAAATCTAAATGAAATACATAAAAATATATTTTCTTTAAAGAAGATTATCAATGTCAGTGATAAGGATCTTTCCTAAATCTTGAGAAAATTAGAGAATAATTGCATTTGGTGGGAAGTTATTACATCTGAGCAAAATCAAGCTGACCAATTGGTTCTAAAAGGATTATCAATAAATAAAACTCCATCTATCACCAATGCAAGAGGAAGTTTTAAAATGAGTGAGAACTCATATTGAAAAAGGTGCTCATTCGCTCATACTTATTTAATAATTAAGGAAATGAGATTTAAATAGAAACATTTAGATGAGGATATTAATTCCTCATGTTTTTTGGTGGAATTATTCACAGGTTTAGAAGACTTTAAAGAAAAGGAGACTGATATTTTAAAAACAATGGAAAAGATATTAGGGAACTACAATTAAGGGAAAAAAAGATGTAAGATAGAGATAGGGAAGAAATAAGCAACTCTATGAACCATGAAAAAGCACCCATCACTTTTAATAGATTAGAGAAAACATTTGTGGGAAAACTAAACAGTACACAAATCTTATGGAAAAAGAATCCAAAGAGAAATAGTAGGTTTAGAAAGAGATTAAGAAGAAAAAAAGGACTCTGAGAATGGAATTCTATTGTTTACAGCCCTGTCCATGCCCAACGGAGCTATTTAAATGTTGCTCTTGTCAGGCACAATCAGCTGCTGATGCACCATTTCAGCTCGCACCTTCAGGGGGGTTGCGAGCTGAATGGGCAAAAAGTGACCCATTTGGGTGCAAAAATGACAATTTTTGTGATTGAACCCAGCACTTTGGTCAGGGGTAGCAGCTTTACATGGCTAAACTGGACCTCTATGGGCTTGATTAGTGTGATAAGCAGCATCAATTGAATAGCCCCCTGCAATCTCCTGTCACTTTAGATGGGAGATTGTGGGCACTAAAACATTTGAATACCACCCGGATTCCCAATAACCAGACACACAATGGTTTTTTAAGTCTAAGGGAAAGAAATATGTACAAAGAAAGAAACATGATCTATATCCAAAAAAAGATCTTAATTTAGTAATGTGTATGGATAATAGAAGGACTTTACTGCACATCCAATACCAAATTAGATAATGGATTTCAATAACAAGCCCAGTCCATCACTATCTTCTTTTTTACAATGGCAAACCATGGACCTCAAGGAGGGAATATGAGTTAAACCTAGAATAATTAAAAATAACTCAAGTGGAAAAAGAGGAGGGAAACAATACAAACACTAAAAAAATCCATAATTTACATTATAAATTAAATAAGTTGATTGAATAAAAGGAAAGGTGTTCTATTTAAGTACTCAGGTATTGACAAAGGCCAAAATGAGTGTCCTTGAAAATATGAAGCTACAAAAGAATTAAATTCTTTAGAACTATTTGTAGATCTACAAACATTTATAAGAAAGTTGACTGTTAAAAACTTTTTACTGTTCTAAATAAATGAAAGCAAGGGTCTAATAGCTATAACCAAGTCACCTTAAAGGGAGCTTTATTGATAGCTTTAATACAGTGGTTTCACAAGCCATAGATTAAATGAACACTTTTAAATACAAAAATGGGGAAAGAATTGACATCCCTTAATTTTAAAAAAGATAATGGCATTATTATTAAGCTGGCAGATTAGCGGGATCAAAAATAGTTACATAAAAAATAGAAGAACAGTTAAATGACTTCATGACTTTCATTAAAAATAAAATTAGGATTTCACCCTACTACCAAAATTACAAAAAAATGTACAGATTTAACTACAGATGCCATAAATAAAGGTGCAATAACAAAAGAGGAGGTGGACTTTATAAATATAAAAAAAACAGTCCTTATCATATATATCCTTCTAAAAAATCACAAAAACCCATCAAGCCAGCAGGCCACCTAATAATCTGTGGGAAAAACAGTATATAGTCAAACCTCTCTGCTGTAATTTACTTTTATCTACGGCCATTGGTAATAACAAATATATCATGTGAAATATACAGGTCATATTTTAAAAGAGGTGGAAAAAAATCAAATGAAAATATGAACATATTTTGGTTAGTTCTGATGTGAGTAGACTATAAACCATATTAGAATGGGTAACAGAAAGGAGGCATGTTCTAATATTTTAGACATGAGTGGTCATGCCAGCAGCACACAGGGAAATCCTCTACTTTCCTTGGTGCAGGTTAGAGTGCTGCCAGAACCTTGGAAACCATGCAGGTGTAGGTGATGTGTGGCTATATGGGATAGACTGTACTTGCTCATATAAAGTATATTGCTATGTCAGCTAGTACTAGCAGTAAGATATTCAGCTCAGTGATAACAAATGTTGCTGCACCTATCTACAGTATCACCACTAGCCGTGCAGATGAGCTGGCATTTGGCTTAACAACACCATAGCTGCCCATTTTTAGCTTGTTTTGTGGGGGCCAAAAGAAATCAATCACTTCAGCCACAAAAGTGTCAGTCTCTGTTGCTGAAGTGATTGGTTAGGAAAAACTGTGCATGTCCTTTTTAATATACAACATAATGGTGATTGGGAGGGCCCAAATACAATTCCATCTTGCACCACTTTTCATTATGGGCTTTGCCGAGATTGTGTGTGTTTAAAAGGCAGTGTACTGTATATTACTGTACTTTACTGGGGCATTTGTGTTCTTTTGCGTCTTGTGATGCCATCCATCACCAGCTTCTCATTCAGGCATATATGCCCCATTTCCTGTAGCCTCTCAGCAGATAAGATAAATACTTTTATTGTTGTTGTAAGAACAATGAAATAACAAAGAAACGGGTAAACCACATACACGTCACAGCATGGAACAAATCACATTATTTAAAATCTCCATTCGTATTTATTCTAGCAATAATAGATTTGACACACCGTAAGTGCCTTTTTGATGGTAGAAGGGAAAACATGCTATGCTCCAGATGCTGGTAATCCTTTATGATGCTATATCTCTTACGTAAAGTGTTTTTACTATGAATTTCCTCAATAGAGGGCAACTCACAACCAATAATACTTTCAGCCATAATAATGACTTGCTCTTATAACATACACTATTCTTAGGTACTATTCCTATACCATACCAGAATACAATAGGTTAGCACACTCGATAATGCAGCGGTAAAAATTCATCAAATTCTCCTAGATTTCCACAAAAAATATAGACATTGTTGTGCCTTCTTTAATATAGCCACAACATTAGAATGCCAGGATAAATCATCAGAGATAATAATACCCAATAATTGAAATGCCTTTACCCTCTCCACCTCCAAGTTGTCGATAGAAAGTGGCAATAGCATAGACATATTCGTCCTCCTAAAATCAATAATTATTTATTTAGTTTTTGCAAATTTAAAACCAAACAATTTTCCTTACTCAAATTAATCAAATGCTTCCGATTACCACAATATGCCTGCTCATCCCTATCAGAGGTGAGACCCTCTATTGTGGTATTATCCACAAATTTCACAATAGAATTCGATTCAAACAAAGGAATGCAGTCATAAGTGAAAAGGGAAAATAAAAGTGGACTTTAAATACAAGGCAATTTAACAACAGTAAAGTAATTCTCCCTGTCATAATGGGCATAAAAATTGAAAACAAATGTAAGTAAAAGAAAATGGTGCAGCAAGCAGACCTCTGGCAATCCACAACAAAAGAGACCTATCCCACTAAGTCTGTTGGAAATTTGAATAGCAATATGGTAGGAGTGAATAAAGGGCACTGTCTGTGTGACCAGGGAAAATGTTAAAGGAAAAAAAATTGCTCAACTCTACAACAAAGTTAACATCTACATATCCAGTAGAAGGAAATGTAGTTTTATAATCAGATAAACTATGAATTACCTTCCACATGTTCCTAGAGTCCAGGTCATTATCAAATTTAGACTTAATTTTTGCTGAATACTCCATTATTGCCTTCAAAATACCTTTTTTGGGGTTAGATCTAGATTCTTTATATGAAACAGGATCCCTAGCTTTAAAAGCCTGATTTCTAGCATACAGAACAACAGGGAACATACCTCGCCATTCATCAATGGCTTTTCATTACAGAACTGCTTATTACACTGCATAACAGTCACATATATGCTTCATAACAGTTACATTACCAATACACCAGTGAATATATGACAAGACCAGATAATCAACATTAACATCAATACTCCACAGATTACAAAATAAACAGTCCCCAGTCAATAGTCTCAAAGCAGCTCTGTAACCTGGGCATATAATCCCTAGGAAACACACAAACAGTTTTAATCTCCGCTTTCAACTGTCTAACAAGAGGAATATACAATGCAATTAAATCAAAAGGATAAATGATCTGAAAAACCAACATGGGGACACGTAATAACTTGTAAGCATTTTTAATACTACTGTAACCCTGATCTAAAATATTGTCACCCGAAGTGGCTGAAAACACATTCTGATAAAATTTTGGTAAGACAGATTTTAAATTAACTTTCTTAAAATCCCCAGCAACAAGAAGAGTTAATTTTGGTAGTCCATTTGCCTTTTTGAAATAGCATTATATAGGATCTCCAAAGCAACCTTAGAGTCAGCATGAGATGGAATATAAACCGCAGTCACAATTATGGCAGAAAACTTCTAAGGCAGATAGAATGGCCTACACTTCATTGTTAAAAATTCCAACTCATGAGAGCAGTAACTTTCAAGGATGACAGCATCAGTGAACCAGTTATTGTTAATATACATGCCCAGTCCTCCACATTTGGTATTCCTGGCCTATCTAGCTAGATGACCTATCTGATCTAAACAATATTCTTTTATGGAGCAGAACAGCAGAATCCAGACAACGTGAATTAAGCCAAGTCTCAGTAAAGATATGCATAGAGCATGAACTCATATTATGACTGCAAGAGATTCTTAACAGCAGATAATCTACCTTGTTTCCTAGGGAGCAAACATTAGCCAAGAAGATACTAGGCAAGGAGGGGCTGTAGTTGCAATTTTTCAACCTTTCCAGGACACCAGCCCTCTTACCCCGCTTCTGCTTCTCTCCCAGTGTGGGCATCTGTTTTCAGCTTCACCTTGCTGCACCAGCATGGAATTCTCCCTGCTATCTTTCCTGGCAAGCTGAGCCTTTCCTTTGCCCTGGGGCCAACCTCTCCATCCATCCTGTTGGTGCTCAGACCAGCCTAGGCTCCCACTTATGACGTCACTGGCCACAACCTCCAGTCGCTCTCCTGGGAAGCCAGTCCACATGGCCCTGCCTAATATCACTCCACCAACACTGCCAGCTGCCTCCCTTGAAATAAGTAGCTCCTGCCAGTTATACCTTAGAGGACCAACCACATCAGCCACCAACAAAGCTGTGGCAAGTAGGGTAAGTGACAACACCTTGGCCCACGTATGGGGGCCCGGAGCTGCTGTAAATAAGCACACTGCCATTAAAGAGATGCAGACAAGTATCAGCAAATCATTTAATATAATTAATTTTTCAATTTGACTAGGCCTTAATTCCTGAAAATTCAATTGACTTATATTTTGGATGCTTGTTTTTTAACAAGCTTTCCTCTTCTCTTATTTTTCTTTTTTTATGAGTAAATGATCAAATAATAATTTGTGGAGTTTGTATATTCTCCCTGCACATGCGTGGGTTTCCTATAGGTACTCTGTTTTCCTCCCAACTTTTAAAAATATAATGGTAGGTTAATAATTGGCTCCCAAAAAAACCCAGAGTGTATGTGCGTTTGCATGTGATAGGAAACATAGATTGTTGTTCCTTCTTTTCCCTGCCTTCCACTACATACATACAACACCTTACTAGGGCCTCTAATCTAGTTATTGATTAATGAAAATATATTAGGTTTCCAATATGGGGTCATATAGTTTATTAAACTGCCATCCTGTCTCCCACTGCAGTGCAACTCTGTTTCCTAGATGTACCATGTTTTAAGTTTAACTGCCATGTGTTTGTGCCACAGACTGCTGTCACTTAGCTTAATCAGCCAGTTAGCGCAGTGCAACCTTTTTGGCCTAAACTAGGTGAAAATAATATTGTGAGCTGTGAGGTGTTCAAAATTGACTGTAAATGACTGGAAATTAATAGTATTGAGCTTAGTGAGAACAAAAATTGGCTCAAATTATGTGATTTTAGCTATTTTTATAAATTTTTGAAAAAATACTGATCCAAAAACCAAAACCAAAACACATGAGGTCAGTTTTGGCAAAATCAAAACAGCAACAAATTAGAACCGAAACCAAAACTCTACTTGATATAGAACACCAGGTAAATGATGCATTATGGCACTGTAAGTGATGTACAGATAATGTTTGTCATCAGCTGAAATACATGTTATTGCTCATGCCTATCTAGATGCACTTCCAATAATATATAGTAAATTATCTGCACACCATTAGGAAGCCATTAAACATGCTTTATTTAAAATCAAACAATGTGCAATTTATTGTGCCCAATTATTGTTAATGAGTGTTAGTTGTTTCTTTTTTGGTCAGTCATAAACTCAACTTTTAATTTCCTGATATCACCCAAGGCTCCATACATGTTGGCAATTAATGCCTCTTCTGATGCTTGTGGTGACTGTGGTATCTGTGGAGGTGATTGGGGCTCAAGCATTGTTTAACCTACAGGAGTTTCTTCTGGAAGCACTGTTTAGGATGACATGCTCCTGGACCTCTTCTTCATTCTAAGTTGTGCAGATGACTGATACTGACCTATGTGGGTATCATTTTGTCCTATTACCAATGTTTCAAACACCAAACACAAAAATAACTATATATTCCTGGAAAATTAAAAATGACAAACAATCCTGTATAAATACCAGAACAGCATGAATACATTATTAAATACACAGAATGACCAATTACATTTAACAGGCCAGAGTAAGAAATCAACATTTTCCTTATCGCAGCCCCACAGAGTATTGTACACAAACATATCCTTAATCAGTATTGGTTGGGCACAAGATGATAGATATACTGTAGATTTATACACAGCAGATGAAAGTTTAGCACCAGGATATAACAGAAGTAAAAATATTTAAGTTTATTATGTTATGTTTTCACAAGCTGATGCGTTATTCTTTTATAGTTAGTGTCAGCGTTAGGGCATTATGTTAGTTCTAGACAAGTTTGTAATATTTTTACATTTTTTATTTTAGGCAAACTCAATGGCTTCTTCCCCATAATCATCCTGCATTTGTTCCCTTCTGGATGGCACCTGACAACTATCGGATGAACCTAGGTTACAGTGAACAGAAATGTGGACTTTATGTATGAAACATCTTTACATTCCAAAAGTTTTGAAAAAGTATGGACTAACTTGTATTACAGAATCCAGTAGTAAACAGGAAAACTCAGAGCATTTACTTTGATTTGTGATGCGATATTATACAGTTTAGGATAATGTTTTACTCTTAATGATGCAATTTAAGATTATTTCCTTATAAAGTTTGATTTAACCCCTTTGTTGTGGAGGCGGAGTGGGGCTCAGAAAATAAGGGTCTGCCGCTGGTGGCCCGGATACAGAGCAGCAGCGGCACCTACCAGAGCCCCGGCTGCAGGGACCGGCTGCCCATCACTGCTGGCCACAGTGATCAGGTCACAGCAACAGCTGTGGCTACTTGAGCCAAAGGTTGCTGCTTCAATGGCAGTGCACCGGGAGGGGGTTGCCAACGGTGCCCGATCACTGTGGCCAGCAGTGATTGGGAAATGCTGGAGAGGCAGCCATGCTTACAGAGGGATCAGAAGGTCCCTTTGATGTGGGCAGCTGCAGGAAGATTAGCTTCCCACAGCCGCCTAGTGGGCATTTCTGACTGGTTGTATCAGATACGACCATGTCAGGGAAAGCCCAGCCCGGTGCGGTCGTATCTGATATGACCATGCCAGGCAAGTGGTTAAAGGGGAAGGTGTGGCAGAAAAAGTGGAATTTGCATCCACATGGACATAACTGCACATGTCAGCATATACATGTAACTTTCCCTTGTTAATGTATATGTAATGTTATTTGTGTGTAGAAGATGACAAGTCTTTGAAGAAGAACAGCAAAGGTTGAAAGAGTGGTTATAGAAAATTCTGTCTTACTGCCCAACCATAAATAGACATCTGACCAGGCTCTTACTAAACAAATTCATTAAGAACTCATTTGGAATCAGAAATTAAATACATCGCAGTGCTTGTAAGAGAGCCAGTCACTGTGATTGGGAATTGTGCACTCATATTACACAGACTGAGTGATACTTTGAGTGACAGATAGTGCCGTTTGTGGGTGGTGACAGGAGAAGGTCCTGGAAAACGGGGGAGTGGATGTGCGAATGCAGGCATGTCTGAGCATCAAAACGGCATCCTTTGTGCAAGCATAATTAGCATGGAAGTGTCATTGTACATGTCACCTGGTTGTTTTTCAACCTGCAGTGATCGCAGTGCTTGCGGCAGGGTAGGGTCCACCTCAAGGGCTGCGAGCAGCTACGATGTTACTGATTAATCATACAATTCCTAAAGATGATGTGTACTAAGAAAAAAAGTGGGCATCACTACACCAGTGTGCGATCACTCTGCCGTCGCTCTCTAAGACATAGAGGGTGTCCTTAAGCCTGGCCGTGCATTCATGGAATTTGCTACCAAGCTCCTGATGGCTGCTTTGTGTCCAGGTCTGAATCACCCCCTCTGTGTGCTGTTTAGAAAAACAGAACAAAGAGTGGTTATTTATACCAACAGACACTCAGTCTGCAGTGGTGTGTATTCCCCCACTTGATCAGTGTGTGTGTTTATTGACATAAGTCTGTGATCCCAAAACCTCTCAACTTCTAAAAGAACTGAATGGATAATTAAAAGAACCCCTGCTCACTTGACCGAGAAACCCTATAGCTCCAGCCAGCTTAACAATACTCTCTGTGCTGACAAGGGTTAAAAACACCCATGGGAGGGGGGTGAGGGGAGTTGCCTGGAGAAGCAGGCATAAAAATGTGACACACTGGTAGTTCAGAGTTCATTCTGAGTGAGGCTATCGAAAGGTACACATGATCTGGAAATTATCCATTGGGACAGCCTCATCCCAAAACCATTCAGACCAAAGGAGTGGTTTGTTTTGCTAATTTGTTCTTTTATTTTATTTCTGGAAATTTTAAGGAATGGTGTGATTCCTTTTTAAACATTAATATCCCTGTAACATTTTGTAACTAAGCTTTGAATATATTCTTTAATGAAAACATTAATTCTAGTTCTGGACCTGTGTTTTTATGACCCAAGGCCTCCTATGGCTCATGTTACCTATTTTTCTAAGTATTGATAATTGTGTGTGCAAGTGGGAGCATTAGATCACCTTATGCTTTAGCATTACAGTTTTTTTCTGCTGGTGGCAGTCACCCAGCTTATTTAACCACACGTGCTTAGGTAACCTGTAAAAGTCACGTGCGGTGATTCTCAGATTGACGTGTCTGGAGGGTAATTTCCACTGGACCATGACATCATCTATTGCAAATTATGTGGCCAACTAGTAGCTATTGTCTGGTGATCACCTGTGACCAACAGACAATAATAAACTGTGCTAAAGAAAATAGATATTTTCAGTATATCACTATTTAAGTTACACTCTAGGCTGCAGGCCTTTGGCTGCTGGTGCATAATATATATATATTCTGTAAGTGTATAATTTTAAAAGTGCACTTTACATTTCTTACCAAAATCAGCATTATACTGGCATTGTTGGATGATGTCTTTAGCTGATATTGACTGTGAATTGTCACCTTTTTTCTTCTTTCTTCAGGTAAATTAAAATGCATCATTGCAGCATAATATCTCACTCTGATCAGCATTATACCAGCTTTAAACTAAAGTTAAACAGAAGGAGAACACTCTAACTTTAGATATATAACAACATAACAGTAATTCTTTCAATTTAACTGGGTACAGCGTTGGGCTGTAGTAGCAAATATTTGTACCCAGTTAAATTGAAAGAATTACTGTTATGTTGTTATATATCTCAATGTTGTAAATGTATAAGCCGCTACTAACCTCCCACATCAAGGGGGTCTGATCGCGGCACTAACGCTGCACGCGGTGACTGCCAGTGTCTGAGGCAGAGATGAGCCGGGAATTACAGTGGCTTTAGTTAAATGTGGCCACAGAGTGCTGCATGCTATGATCACTAGCACCTAAACAAATA
Source organism: Taudactylus pleione (assembly GCA_031769625.1). Classification (NCBI taxonomy): domain Eukaryota; kingdom Metazoa; phylum Chordata; class Amphibia; order Anura; family Myobatrachidae; genus Taudactylus; species Taudactylus pleione. Next base: position 1,968,807 of record JAUIMM010000317.1, on the reverse strand, counting down.
ATGACTGACATTAGCAGTGGTGGATAACGGACTGCAGCAATTGTCTAAAACTTGCTATAGCATGTACTAGCCGGTATCATTAGCAGTTTTAGCAGACAAACAGTAGTACAGACAGGAGGGCAGATGTCAAGACATAGACTATTCATTAGCTCATGATGGACATGTGAATCAATGATTATTCCAGGAATTTAGGGATATTCTATGATTTCATTTTGTGTTCATCTGTATCTCCTATATCCTAATTTGATTAATGGCAACTTAATGGTACAGAAAACAGGTAGTCCTAATATTCCTGGTTAAAGACTAGCTCTGTGCGGAGTAGTCTTTTCATGATTATTATCAACCATTGATAGATACTATATCTGTTTTACTGGTATTAGATACATTATTGTCACAATAACGTTGCCTACTGCTGTAGTTGTAACAATATACAAACAGCTACAATATTCACATACAGTTTTCTAATACATTGATGGGATACTAGAATACTAAAGCCCTTATTTTAATATTTTCTCACTTTAATATCATTTTAATTTGCTGAATTAATATTATTTGTGTGTTTATATTTATAACCAATAAAAGTTATGTTTTAAATATTATATATAGTGAAACATTATTGCATTCCGGTATATGGACTACTTTCCCTTTGTATTGTATATTAGAATCCTCTGCCTACAAACTCCTTACCCTCACATCTTAATTTGGTCTCTCCCAATGGACCTCCTCACCCTCTCATGTGAGTGGGCATTCACTTGACCTGGTCTTCACTCACTGATGTGATATTTCTGATTACTCCAATTCCTTATTCCCTGTCTCTGATGATCATCTTCTCTCTTTTATCCTAACCCTCTCTCCTTCTTCTCCCCTACCTCATAAGGCCACCATCTATAAGTGTAACATTAAGGCTATTGACACAGTTTATTTTTCTTCCCTGCTTGACTCACTTCTCTCCCCTATCCTCTCTCTCTCCTCTCTCTGAACAAGCTGCTTCTATAAACAATGACTCCCTTACTTCTGCTCTGAACTCTAATGTTCCAGCAATAACTACTCACCCTCACGGATCTACAACTCAACCCACATTCACCAGATATCTACAAAAGTGTTCACGAACTGCTGAGCAACAGTGGCAGATTTTCACCATTTAAAATGCTCTCATCCTACAGTGCTGCCCTTTCCCTTTCTAAATAGACATATTTCAAGAACCTAGTCTTCAAATATCTTCAAGCATCTCTTCACCACCTTCAACTCCCTCCTCTGTCCACCCCCTCCTTGCCTCCCCTCCTTGCTCTCTGCCCTTGACTTTGCTACCTACTTTACATCTAAAATGTATTCCACACATCAGGACATCATATCGAACCAGTCGCCCAGCTGTCCACCTCCTTCTTTTTCCTAGATCACCCCTCCCCATTTATTTTAATGACTCTGACATCCTCCTCCCCTGTATCTGGAGAGGAAGTCATGTCCCTCATCCAGTCCTCCCCCCACTTTCCACCTCCACCTTTGACCCTATGTCTTCATGTCTCCTCCACTACCTTTCTCCTTCTGCCTGCTCCTATTTTGCCCACTTCTTTTTTCTCTTACTTTCATCAGGCACTGTCCCTTCTGCCCTCAAACATGCCCTTATTTCCCCCATTCTAAAAAACCTTACCTTGATCATAACTAATGTCCCATCTCCCTCCTCATGTTTGCCTCCCAGCTCCTTGAGAGTGTTGTTTACAACCACCTTACCACCTTTCTTTCCTCTCACTCCCTCTTTGACCCTTTTAAATCTGGCTTCCATTCTCTCCATTCCACTGAAAGTTCCCTCACAAAAGTCAGCAATGACCTCCTTTCTGCTAAATATAAGGGTCACTACTCTCTTCTCATTCTCCTTGACCTCTCTTCTGATTTAAATACTGTGGACCACCCTCTCCTGCTACAAATCCTTCACTCTATTGGTCTACATGACACTGCCCTCTCCTTGCCAATCTTTGACAAATCTCTCTTGCCAATCCTTGCCAACCTCTCTGACCAATCTTTCTCTTCTACCCCTCTTCTCTTCTACTCCTATTCCACTCCATAGCCTCTTACAGTAGATGTTCCCCAAGGTTCTATTCTTGGACCCCTCCTATTCTTACTCTATATGCTTACTAGGTGAAATCATCAGCTCTTTTGACCTCCATTATCATCTCTATGCTGATGATCCTCAGATCTATGTTTCCTTCTCAGACCACTCCCCCTGTCTCCTCACTCATATATCCAACAATATCTCTTCTATCTCTTCCTGGATGTCCAGCATTTAAATAAACTTAATATCTCTAAGACTGAGCTGATCATTTTCCCACCTTCCAGCATAATTGCACTTCCCACTATTTCATTATCAGTTGATGGCACAACTATATCATCTAGCCACAAAGTGCATAGTCTTGGAGATATAATGAACTCCTCCCTCTCCTTCAAACCACATATCCAGAATCTCTTGCAGTCTTGTCGTTTCCATCTTAAAAATATTTCCGAGATTAGACTCTTTCTCATCCAGGATGCCATTAAAACCCTCATACACTCATTGGTCATCTCCAGATTGGACTACTGTAATATCCTCCTATCTGGCTTCCTCAACTCCCTTCTTTTTCCCATCCAGTCTGTCCTAAATGCTGCTGCTGGGTTCATTTTCCTCTCCAAAAGCTCTGCATCTGCCTTCTCCCTCCTGCAAGACCTCCACTGTCTTCCCTTCCCTTTCAAAACCCAATTCAATGTTCTCACACTGACTTAAATCTGTCACCCATTCCTCTCCAATTTATATCTCTGACCTCATCTCCCTTCACTCTCCTGTCTATCCTCTTTGTTAAACAAATGCATGCTGCCTCTTATGCCAATTGATTACTTCCTCCCACTCCTGCCTCAAAAATTTTGCCCGTACTGATCTCCACCTTTGGAACTCTTTCCCTCTTTTCATAAGGCTCTCCACCTCTCTACAATCCTTCAAATGGTCTCTCAAGACCCTCTACTTCATCAAAGCCTTCCAGCTCTCATCTTAATGGCTGCTACATGCTCATTCCTACCTGTGTACCCCATCTTTGTCACACCTATTCATCTGCTCCTCCCCTTTAGAATGTAAGCTCTTATGAGCAGGGCCTTTTACTTCTTGTGCTTCTCTTTACTTTACCTTTATTTACTTCTTACTCCACACTTGTGCACCTAACAGTTGGTTGCTTTTGCTCTCTTGCTTATCTGGTTGTTATGGTCACTAATATAGCAATGTATTTAATCCTTGTTCTTATCCTGTATTGTATTGTACTGTAAGTCACTGGTCAACCTTTGTGCTTTGTAAGGTGCTGTGGAACACGTGTGGCACTATATAAAAAGAAATGCCAATAATAATATATATGTAGGCGGGCACTACATTCCTTATCACACTCATAATTAAACCTTTAAATATGGTATTACTCACATATTAAAGAGAGGTGTACTATTTTTCTCAGTATGTGGTCCCTTAGCAGCTATTCTCTTGTGATCACCAGTGAATTTATCTCCCAGTGCATTGTGTGCCCCATCTCCTTCATACTGGCCCACTCACATATGTGAACACCATGTCTTGAAAGAGGAGAGTCTCTTATTTCAAATGTTCTGCCCTTTTAGTAGATATTTTCTTGTGACCACCAAACATTAACTAAAACAATACACACAAAACAATTCCACAGATGTGGGGAATTTAAAATCCATATCTCCCCCATCTTGTGTCAAATTGAATTGGTCCCTCATTTAATGCAATAGATTGTCTACTTTATAACATATTAGGCCTTGTTGGGATACTATATTCTCCTTACACACAGTAAACATTTAATTCGAGGTTGCAAAAATAAAAAATAGAGCAGATTTTTTAAATCAAAACCTACACATAAAATCATGTTTACCATTATTTTGGATAGGTGAATAATTGCTGTTTATAATACAAAATAAAATCACTTTTGCTTTTGGTTCACAGTCTTGAAATTTCAATAAAAAAACAATGTTTGATCAGTTTGGCTAAAGTTTTTTGAACGCATTTTGATAAGTAAAAAGATTAATGGTATTTTCTGAAATTATAAAGTATTTTGAAAAATACAATGCATACCTTGTGTGGATATAGCATAAAAAAATATTTATATTGATGTTTTAATGCGAGGAGTGCAAATGTGATAAAAATACCACAAAAAATATTACAATGGTGAGAAAATCATTAGCAACAAAGGGGTTAATTTTTCTGTAGATTGATGCAATTTAAGTTTATTTCTTTAGGCAGAAAATTACAATTTCAACTCATTTTTGTGCAGAATGATGTCATTTAAGATCTTTTTTTATGCAGAATAATGTAATTTCAGTTCATTTTGCAGGCAGAATTATGCAACTTGGGTTATTTTCTTTAGTCAGAATGATGTAATTTCAGTTTATCTCTATATGCAGCATAATGTTTTTATGAGCAGAATTACACAATTTAAGTTACCTTCTTTAGCCAGAATGATGCAATTTAAACAATTTTTTATGTGCAGAATTATGCAATTTAAGGGCTTCATTCAGAGCCGCTCGTAAGCGGCCGCTCGTTCATTCCGAGCGAAGTTCGCACATCTGCGCATGCGTACGGATTGTAATACGCATGCGCGAACCAGTCAGTGTGGCCAAAAATCGTGTGCTCGCTAAATAGCGAATGCCTTCTAATTTAAGTGACAATGGGAGGCGTATGTGGGTGGTAACAGGGGAAGGTGCTTGAAAATGGAGAGTGGAGATCAGAACGCAGGCGTGCCTAAAGGTCAAAATGGGCGTTTTATGGGTGTGCATAATTAATACAGCAGCGTCATCGACCACGTCACTTGGTTATTTTATAGTCAGAACCGCTCGCATGATTGCGGTAGGAAAAACCAACCACAAGAATAGCGAGCAGTTCAGACGCCGATCAATGTACTCGATTAATCTAATAAATAGCGGACATGACGTATGATGCGACCGGCCAGGGGGCGTTTTTATCAAATTTATGACCGCATGTTTTGTTCGCTCGATCAGACATAGAGGCGTCAACAGACCGCAAAGAGCGAACGGTTAATTTGAATAGCCAGCCCCTTTTTCTGAACGAGCGAGCGCAAATAGCGTCTGGCTCTGAATCAGACCCTAAGTTCCTTTCTTTAGGCAGAATTATGCAAGCTAACCTAATTTCTATTTGCAGATTGATGCATTTTAAGTTATTTTATTTAGGCAGAATGATGAAATTTCACTTCATTTCTATGTGCAGAATTATGCAATTGAAGATAATTTTTATGTGTAGAATGATGCTATTTAAGATCATTTCTATTTGCAGAATGATGTAATTGAAGATAATTTTTACGTGCAGAATGATGCTATTTAAGATCATTTCTATTTGCAGAATGATGCAATTTGATTTTCTGCACTTGCCTTAGGAAGAATTATGTAATCTCAGTTCATTTTATGTACAGTAGGATGCAATTTATGTTTATTTCTTTATATAGAATTCTGTCATTTAAGTTCTGTTCTTTAAGAAGAAAGATGCAATTTAATTTATTTCCTTTAGGCAGAATGACACAATTTAAGATCATTTGTATCTGCAGAATGACGCAATTTAAGATAATTTCTATTGGCAGAATAATGCAATTTTATTTATTTTCTTTAGGCAGAATGGTGCAATTTCAGTTTTATTTTTGGTACTTGTGTACTTTACGTACTCCTTGCAGAGAGAACCCAACTGTCCTACACTCATTAATATCAATTATGGTAATGTCTAAATCCTCTTCATGGAGATGACCCTAATGTCATCAGCCAGTGTCCAGCATCATTCCCTACCATCCAAGTGGGCATAGAGGGGGAACATAAACCCAAAGCATGGCAAGCGCAGCAAGCCACTGAACCCGAAGCATGGCGAGCTCAGTGAGCCAGTGAGGGGACAACTTTCTTCTTTAGGTGGGGACAACTTTCGGTACTTGTGTACGTAAAGTACACAAGTACCATTTAAAACATTCATTGGGTTCTCTCTGCAATGAGCCGGTAAAGTACACAAATACCCATTTCCTAATGTAGACTAATGCAATTTAAGTTCCTTTCTTTAAGCAGAATAATGCAATTTCAGTTAATTGTTATGTGTAGAATGATGCAACTTAAGTTTATTTATTTATGCAGAGAGATGCCATGTAAGTGATTTTCTTTAGGCAGAATGATGCAATTTAATTTCATTTTGATTTGCAGAATGATCCACTTTAAGTTCCTTTGTTTATGTAGAATGATGCAACTTAAATGTAATTCTGCTGAAAGATTCAATTAATTTACTTTCTTTGGGCATAATTATACAATTTCAGCTAATTTATATGTGCAAAATATTGCAATGTTTTCTTTAGGCAAAAACTGTAAAAAAGTAAGAGAGCACTGGCACAAAATTATAATTAAAAAGAATTATTAATATCTATATTTTGGTCATTGTTGTTTCTTTAGCACAAATATATGATAATATTCTTAAACCACATATCAATATCACAATCAAGAATTATACATCCACATTAGACTCTATTATAAATATAAGAAACATTAGAAATCGCTAAGTTGTAAAACACAAAATAGTAAAGCACTTTAATTAAATTGAGACTCTGTTTCACAGTATTTTGGGCTCTATTTACTACAATCCGCATATTGAATGCGGATTGTAGTGTGATATTACCGAGTGAATTCGCATTGCGAATTCAGGCAATATCACAGGGATTTACTATAAATCCCTTGCAGGGACAGAGCTTGCGATAAAGCTCTGTCCGTGCGGATCCCATCCGCACTCTAGTCGCGGTATTTTCAGAAAAAATACCGCGACTAAGAGCCCGCGCATGCGCCGACCGACCACCGCTACTACCCCCACCACCAACGCTAAGCCCCGTCCCCCGGCGCTAAGCCCTGCCCCCCGCGATTGCGGACCCCCGCGACCCCCCCCTCCCCCCCCCGCGACCCCCCCTCCCTTCATTACACTTACCTGCATCCTCCTGGCCTCCGGTGGTCTTCTCTGTGCTTCCCGATCAGGTGATCTCCCATACTGCACTGGGGCCCGATCACCTGATGACCGGGCCCCAGTGCACTGTGGGAGACCAGCTGACCAGAGAGGAGCCATCACCGGAGGCCCGATCACCGGTCCCTGGATTCAGGTAAGTGAAAAAAAAAATGTTTAATTTTTTTTTTCTTTTTTTTACAGCAATCAGCTTGCGGTCTCTTTAGACCACATAGCTGATTACTGGTACTGGCTCCCGCCTCTGCTCTCCCCGTTTGAGCAGAGTTGGAGCCCGGTAACCGGGGGAGACCCTGGATAATGCCACCTCCAGGTGGCGTTATTATCACAGGGCTTCCCCCGGTATTTTTTTACAATTTATTTTTAATAAATTGCACACAGATCACATTTCCCATTACAATTATGGGAAATGCGATCTGCTTTACTAAAAATAAGTGATACTGGGGGTTGGAGTAGAATTTTACTAATTCTACTCCAATTGCCCTGTAATAACTACAGGTGAAACTAAAATAATGTGAAAAGGGTGTGAAAACACCCTTTTTCACTTTATTTTAGTAAAAATAATGTTAATAAATAGAGCCCTTTGTCACATTTATTTTGCTGGTAACAATTTGGGAAAAGACAGATATTAAGTGTCAATTTATCTAGACACTCCAAGGTTTTTTCTTGCTGTGTTTAAAACAGCAAAACTTTCCACAGTATAAAATGGTTTCTCTGAACTTCTTTTTAATGGTTCCTTCAGGAAAATATATTTTTGTAAAACAATTATGTTCTTGACATTCAATTGTTCACATTTAGATAAATGCATACATATTTAATAAAAAATTCATGGCCATGAACAAATATGTAAAAAAAAAGTATTACCACATCCTCATGATCTAGCAGGGTTTATTGGTTATGCTGTTTTCCAGCTGTTTCTTCCTTTATGGATTTATCCACCGCTATATGTCTTGAAACTACTGCTGTGTCAATAATCAGCAACCGGAACGTCAGACGGTATGGAAGTTCTGAAAAGCGGGGAAGTACCAATATATATCCCTGTTTTGTATATGGGGAATAAGCTTGGTACGCTGATGGTAAGTATGTGTCTCCTTCTCCCTGTTGTCAGCTCCACAGTGCTAAGCGACCGGCAGCTGACTACTGTGTGAACAGCCAAATGTGGAGCATGGGGGGAGTATTGGAAACAGCGTGACAGTCTGTTCTCACCTCCTTCTCCCTGCCATTGGCTCCGTGGCACTCTCTATAAGCATCTGGCTCCCGTCTGCACAACCAAGGCTGGAGCACGGGGGGAGAGCAGGAGATCAGCGTATCCCTCAATTGCAACCTACTTCTCTTTGCCGTCAGCTCCTCAGTGCTCTTTAATCAGCAGCTGTTTAAAGAAACCTGATGCCAAAATGCAGGAGCTAAAGAGTGAATTCTTGGAGGATGTGATAGGAGCAAGCAGGTCTCAAAATTTGTAATAAATTGTAGTATAAAACGCGTTTCTCCGCCTTCATGAGATGTCAGCGGCTTCCTCAGTCAGCATAATCTCTATGTTACCTCAGCAGCCTTTTTATTTGTGCCTGGGTCATCAGCACATCTGTAGATAATCTGACAACCAGGTTTCTTTTTCTGATTGATAATGTGGGTTTTAACCCTTAATTATATGATGTCTTTCAAAAAAGTTGTTATTTCTAAGACTCAAAGGTTTATAGACATTAAAAATATTTCTTAGATATTCAGGAGAGATTATACAATAATTATAAACTATAGCTAGTATAGACAGAGAGATATTTACATATACATATAGAATTATACATGCAGACAGCTGTATAAAACAACTCTAAACTGATATATATCATCTGGACATACATCACTGCATAACTATGCAACTACACACACATGCCATCCTCACTGACTCAGATCCCCTCATAGTGTACATGGTGTTCACAGCTTCTAGATGATATATGATTTTATTCTAAAAAGTTTTATTGTTACTACAATAATGTTATTGATGTTATTATATTATTGAATTATATACATTTATTTTAGGAGCAAAAAAAAATATTATACACTGAGAATCAAATCCAAACTATAATGCCTGTTTGCTGTGAAATGCTGTAACATTACCACTACACCACAATAGTCACAGGTGGGAACCTTTAGTCTTTTAGCTCTTACATACAGATGCAGGGCATTTTGTAAGCCTGTCTGTCACTACAATGGGAGGCAGCTTACTGTACAGGATCTTCCTCTCCAGCTTTCTACTTATGCAGCCGCAGTATACTTTTCTAAAAATGTCACCTGCTGTCTGAAAAGTGGTACTGCACTATATTTCAGCCTCCTTACACATGTCCCGACATGTATATCTTGGCAGGGCTGTTTATCTGATGCCATGAATGGCAGGCCATGGCTCAATTTTCACAAAGGTGTATGTGGACACATCTGTATATAAGCTGTGTCCCGATCCCAGTGTTGAGACATCTTCTTCCAACCACAGACTTCTGGATTGATGACTGTATACTGGGACGAGTGTGCATGTGTTTGTATTGGCTTGTACTATTTTTAATTGCTTTTTACTCTAATTGTTAAATCTTTCATCATGTTACTTTTTCTTTACATAAAGAACTTTTTATGCTTTGGAACCACACGATTGGACTGGAAATCAATTCTTTCTTAAGTGACTTGCAGCACTAAATAGCTACTAGCGACTATTGGGAATCAATAGTTTGGGCTCATGCTTGAAGTCATGCTCCCGGAAATTACTGAAAGCGACCGAATTTCGGTTACTCAACAAAAGGTGGACGCGTGTCACATACGGGTAAGAACGCAATGTGTTTAAAACCTGTTTTGTACTCTGTGTTGTGAAACCAAATATCCATTTTTGGGTGGTCTAAGGAGCGCTGAATAGAATCCAGGGACAACAGAGAAAAGTCAGTTTCTTTTATTGTCACTTTTGCACTGCAATATGCGATTTGCAATTAGCATATGCGTCTTCCCTGTATTACTGCCACATGTTTAAACAATCGTTTTGATAGATAGACTTGTATCACTTGTTAAAACCTCTGAATAGGTATTGCCACGAGGGGAAGCATTTTTCTGCTCATAAAACAAAGGTATATGAATGTGAATGTATGCTTGTGATGTGATAAGAATAAGGAAAATCAGGAAAAGTTTTTTTTTGCACTGTTGGAATGAGACAGGAGAGATAGGGTAGGTGTCTGATGAGGCACAATGACTACCGAGTAGGTATACATAGCAGGTATACTGGCAGCAAGAACAGGGATTTCTGGGCCTGATTCAGAGTCAGATGCTCTGAACGAGCACCCGCTCTGAATCAGGGCGTGTTTTTTTAATAGCGAGTCTCATCTGCCGCAAGCCCTGGAGTGATTTTGGCTCTATCAGAGCCAAAATCTCTCCCACTGACATCACTAGTGATGTCAGTGGGGCCGGAGCTAGACGGTAGGTGTTCCCATGGGAACGCCTCCATCTGGGCAGCCATGCCCCCGGCACGCCCACCAAAGGGGGCGTGCTGTCACTCACCATCAACAGCATGCCCCCTTTGGTGCAAGACCCATAACGACAGCTACCCCGTCGTTATTCGGGTCTCATTCATGCGCACGACAGAGGCGCCTCCATCGTGTGCATGTGCATTTGGGGAACATCGACCCGCTTGTGAGCGTACAGAGCTCGTAAGCGGGTCTGAATGAGACCCTCTGTCTTTGGCAAAAACCAAAGGGGATTTTGGCAGACACACCCAATAGTAATCGCAAAGCTTATTGATAGTTAGTATCCATAGGCAATGCAATTCGATTGCACGGTTGTGTACACACCTCATGGTGCATACAAAAACTATGGTTTGTGACTTGGTGTTGTGTGGGAGTGCATGGTAGTCAAAGCTGAAAGACAAAGCTTGTGATTTTGTCCAAAGGGTTGAGAGACAAAGCTTGTGAATTTGTCTGGAAGGCAGAATAATTGCATAGGCTATCCTCATTGTGTAAAACTGGCAAAACAAGCATAGCAGTCAGTTGTGCACAGTGGGAGGAAGTGAGTGGACGCAGCTTGTGAATTCGTCCATGGGCGCTAAGCAGTCACTAGGGATGGTCGAGGAGATGCTGCTTATGGAAGGGTCAGCCGGTTCGGCAAGGTATATAATGAATGTGAAGTATGGCGCATATGTTACAACGTACTGCGACATATGGGTCAAGATGACCAAAGAATGTATGAAACCCTTTCACAAGCTTGGGAGTTTTAATTCAGAGGTATTAAATAAATGTTAGAGATAACATATGTTTAGTCAAATCTTTGAAGAAAAGAGAAAAGTATAATGATTGTTTAAAGTTGTGGCAGGAAGAGGGGAAAACGTGGCAAGGTGGTGTATGCACGATGCAAAGCAGCATACTCACACCACTAGGCAGCTTGCGCAATCCACAAAGTAGCATGTTCACGCTGCAAGGTAGCATCACAGCGCATAAAGAAGATAGTGCATGCGCACCACCGCCGCCTTATGCGGCCACAGGTGGTAGTACAGCCGATATCAAAATTAAAAAAAATCATAATAAGTAACCTATACCCTGTTTTAAGTCAACCTTAAGGAAAATTATATTGTAGAAGATGATGAACCCACTGTAATTACAGCCATTTCCCAAGCTGTTAATTTGCTAGATGTTCCACAGAGACAAGGAAAGGGAGCGATCCAAGCAGCTGGGGCAGCAGCTGAAATTGGAGAGACTAGTGGAGAGAGTAATAGGAGAGGGAACATCCCTGGACCGAAACAGTAAGTCCAGAACTTAATCTTGAACATTGTGATGTGGTAGGTATACATCCTGTCCGTACAATTGCAGTTCCCAATGGGAAACCAGACGAAGAAGGTATAGTTCCTATTAGAAATGTAGCAATGCATTGTCCATGGACAAGAGCAGAATTAAATTCAATTATGTCAGACTTCCTGGATCTTAGGAAAGTTAGCCAAATACTAGAAATGTGTTAAAGATTTATGTAATGCCCATGAGCCAACTAATAAAGATTGGCGAGTGGAGTTAAGGGCCTGTCTTCCTTCCAATACCGATGTGCAAAAGTTTATTAAGGATTGTGTATTGGAGGAGGATGACCAGGAAAATATAAAGCAAATAATCACAAAGTTGGCTATATTTTTTCTAGTGGTAGTGAACTGGAGTAAAATTTTCACTATTAAACAATAGTATAGTAAATCTGCAGCAGATTATTTTGCCAGAGCACTGCTAGCAATAACCCAGTACACAGGGATAGCAGATATACAGGAAGATGTACACCAAGGGGAGATAGCTGTTACGGTACAAATGGATGGTCTCAAAAATTATCTAAAGAACAAGGTGCAAACCTCTCTGCCTAACTGGAGAAGAATTACTGTAACTGCACTTAGAGAATCTGCCATAGAATATGACAAGAACATTTCCAGGAAGAGAGAGGCACAAATCAACAGGTTAATGGCAGTGAGCATTCAGGCTCTAGAGGTAGAATATACACAGCCACCAACTCACAATACACACAAACCATGAAGGTGTTCTAATTGTAACAAAGAGGGACACATAAGAAAGGGTTGCATATTGAGAAATCGGGGGCCATCTAAGAAGGGAAAACATAGATACACCCAGAATGGGCACTCAAGAGATTCAGGCAATTCCCAATACTTCCCCACTCACATATTGGGCACAATTCTATTCAATGTGATGTGAATAGCGCTGGGAGTGAGCTCCCTGTGCTATTCAATACACCGCACTGCCAAGTCCGACTAAGGATTTCTTCTCGCGTCCCTCCAGGGATGCGAGCAGAAATCCAACAAAAGTCCCGGCGCAAGGCTGTTTTATGCCCTTCGTGCCGGGAAAACAGCCACGTGCCAGGAAGTTAGGTTGGGAATGCCCGTTATTGCACCTAAACACACTGTTTAAGGCACGAGAATGAGCCTTCCCTGACCTAACATCGCGATGAATTGAATAGCTCCGGGAGCTATCTCCCGGCACTATTCACATCACACTCAATTGAATCGTGCCCAATGACAGCAAACGCTCTGCTGGAAAGTGACAGTCAGTGCTAGGGTCAGGTCATACCTGTCGTCTACAGCCAGTCAGGTTAACTAAGAATACTACTCATATCACTGCCATTAACATGTACTGCTTTCTTCTCTGTTCCTCTTCACCCTGAATGTCAATATCTATTTGCATTCTCCTACAGAGGGGTACAATTGACATGGACATGATTGCATCAGGGTTTCATAGATAGCACCAGTATTTTCTCTGGTCTTACACGACTGATTCATTTACATCATGTTTAAATGATACTAAACTATTGCTTCTTTATCTCTCACAAACAGGGCACAAGGTTACAAAGGACAAATTACAGCCATGTCAGAATAAGGTTAAATACTTGGGACACTATCTAACCCAGGGGCTAAGACACTTGACAATAGACAGAATTCAGGCCATACAGACCATGACATTGCCACAAAACCAGCAGAAAATCCGTACCTTCTTGGGCATGTGTAGATACTGCAGAATGTGGATCCCATGTTTTTCTATTTTTGGCATTACCATTGCAGGAATTAGTTTCATCCTCAAAACCCGACCATGTCACACACACTGAAGAAACAGAGCAGGCCTTCCTAAACCTTAAGGATAGTCTGACAAGAGCACCTGTCTTGGGAATACCAGATTATGAAAAACCCTTTGAGTTATATTGTACGGAACATGATGGCTGTGCAGTATGTGTCCTCACACAGAAACATGATGCTTGTAGACCTGTAGCATACTACAGTGCACAATTGGACACTGTGGCAAGATTACTCCCAATGTGTTTAAAAAGTGTAGCTGCAACTGCTCTTCTGGTAAATAAGAGCGAGGATGTAGTATTAGGGCATGAAACAATTGTCTGTACTCCACAAGCAGTATCTGCTTTGTTAAATTCTGCCCAAACCAGACATGTCTCTTCAGCAAGGTTCATGAAATGGGAACTAGCTCTGATGGCACCAGCAAATATTACCACTAAATGGTGCAATACGTTAAATCCAGCAACTTACTTACCATATGTGCCTCGAGATGCACAAAGGATGGTGGAAGAAGAGTCTCTGGTTGAAGGTGAGTTTTGCAGGTATACTGACACACATGATTGTACTGTATGGAATACTTGAATCAGACCTTTACTGCAAGTCCAGACATACATGACACACCATTAAAAGATGTAATTTTACATGGATGGGAGTTGTCATAGGCAGACAGATTCAGGAGTATTATACACAGGTTATGCTGTTGTAATTGATGAAGATGTTGTAGAAGCTGAACCACTTTGTCCACCTCACTCAGCTCATGTGGCTAAACTGATGGCATTAAGGAGAGCGTGTGAGCTGGCAGAAGGTAAAACAGCTAATATCTACACTGACTCTAGGTACACCATCGGGGTAGTACATGATTTTGGGGCTCTTTGGCATCTTAGGAACTTTATGACAGCAGCAGGCATACCAGTCGCACACTCACTTCACATAAAAGGACTTCTGACAGCAATCCAGCTACAAAAGGCAGTAGCTGTCATCAAATGCAAAGCCCACACATGCGAAGAAGACCTGGTGTCAATGGGCAATAACAGAGCAGATGAAGCTGCCAAATGGGCAGCAGGGTTATACATAAACATAACAACTAACAAAGTGATGGTCTTCCAGACAATAGACACACAGAAATTTATTGAAATGCAAAATTTGTGTTCCCTACAGGAAAAGGCAGTCTGGAGATCGAAGGGATGTTTTCGGAAGTCCTCTGGACTCTGGAGAGATGGACAAGGTAAGCCGGTGGCTCCCAAGGCATTCTACCCAAGCCTGGATGAGGCAGCACATGATCTGACTCACCTGGGAAAAGAAGGTATGTGCAAGTTGGTCAGAGGATATTGGTGTACACCAGGATTTTTGTCTCAAGCTGGAAAGAGAGCAATGTCCTGTCTAACATATTTGAGGAAAAATGTCGGCAAGACAATACCCACTGAGCCATCCCATATACCTCTGACAGATGGTCCTTTTCAGGTAATACAAATTGATTTCATCCAAATACCACCTTGCAGGAATCTCAAGTATGTATTAGTTTGTACTGATCTATTTTCTAATTGGGTAGAGGCAAATCCATCTGCCACTAATACTGCTGTTTTACTGCTATGAAGATTGTTCAGGAATTTATATGCAGATACGGTATCCCTAGAATCATAGAAAGTGATAGGGGTACTCATTTCACTTTTAATGTTTTCCAGAACATGTGTAAGCTTATGGGTATCAATACTAATCTTCATACTGCCTATCGACCACAAGCCAGTGCCAAGGTGGAGAGGGTAAACGGTACTATTAAGAACAAACTGAGTAAGATCATGTCTGAAACTGGATTAGGATGGCCAAAAGCCTCTATAGCATCAGAACGACTCCTAGATCTCCTCTTAATCTGTCCCCCTTTGAGATACTGTTTGGAAGGCAACCTCATTTGATTATAAGTCTAAGTCCACAGGATGATTTGAAGAGTAATAATGAGGTTACTGTGAAATATCTTATAAAAATGAGTAGGCAGCTGAAACAGCAGCAACAGAAATTGAAAATGTTGTCACCTGTTATGCCAGAAACAAACTGTCATGATGTTTAACCTGGAGAATATGTTATGATTCAAAATTTCTTACGCTCAGGTTGTTTGACAGACCAATGGAAAGGTCCATATCAGGTTTTGATGACAAGTACAACATCTTTGAAAGTAGCAGAAAGAGATACCTGGGTTCATTAACTCAATGCAGAAAGGTCAACCACATGAAGGAGGTAAAAGGCAAAATTGAGACAGACAAAGTGGACCTGTCAAATGCAAGCTTGTTATGGGAGAACTAAAGATTGCAGTGGAAACACCTGAGAAAGAGACGCGTGTAGATTACTATTCCAGCAATGGAGTGGCAATATGTTTTTGTGTCTTTATTTTGTTCCAGGGTTCTTCTCATCCTTATTTTTTTCAGGATTTCCTATTTCAGTGATGGAGGACAGATGATGGAGATGGAGGGCGATAGTGATGTCGATAGAGTGGAGTTGGAGGATAGAGCGATAAAACAATCAGGGCAACCTATGGTCAAACTCAGTTTAGGAATTGTTAAGAGATCTGTTAGCCATGTAACTTGGAGACAGTGTGAGGGGTTATTATCTGAGGAATATTGTATTTGTGAGTACTGTCAATCCCTCGTTGATGAGAAATGCATCCAATGATGCCAGTCCAAGAGTAATCTGTATATGGGCAGGCATCCTTTAGAGGATTACCATTCCTTAGAGGGTAAGGTCTTAAACCAGACTGAATGTTGGGTGTGTACTCACGTACATCAGGGACACCATAATATAGGATAAGTACCATTCCCTTTAAATTTCTCTGAGGTCCTTGAATTACAGGGAGGGTGGTTCATAGATGAGAAGTATAACATAACCAGGTCCCCTAGTTTAAAGCTGTGCCAATACTCCATAGATAGGTCTTTGCTGTATCTGAACATTTCATAAATAGAAAGACTGGAGAATTGGGAAGCAGACTTATTGGATCAGACAATGGCTCACCACACCAGTATTGACAAACCCCAGAAGCGAGGACATAGGAACAAACTGAAAGTGGTATCTATTGGAAAAGTTTCTATGGGGTATTGTCAAAATGTTATTCAGGCTGAAATGTGCCTTGAGCAGATGAGGACAACAGGCATAGGTAGTTTTGTTAAAACTTTATGTGATATTGTGCAGGATCATAATATACCTTATGTCCTCCCAGATAATATATATTATATGTGTGGAAGAAGAGCTTATTCTTGGTTATCTCCGAGTTCCAAGGGTTTATGTTTTATAGGTAAATTGGTCCCAGAGGTTATGACCCTTGCACATGATGAAATGATTGGTATCCATAAAACCGCACCACTTCCATACATACACACACATTATGAACATCGTGACAAAAGAAATATGATACCTGGTGAAGAACATATAGCCGCACAGTTGATTAGTTAAACAATTGGCTTCCATATTTTGGTAGCATTAGATCCCACCAGGATCACTCGGGGAACTTTAAATTTTAGATACATCTAAGACCTGGCTAAATTAATAGACAACATCACCAAGATGTATGATGACACTGTCAGGTATACTGGTAAGGAGCTACAGGTTTATAAAAATGAATTGGTACAACATAGGCTAGTGGTAAACTACTTAACATCTATTACTGTTCGATATTGTGTGACTTTGGCCACCCACTTTGGTGTGAAGTGTTTCACATACATCACCAATAATACTAGTGACCCCAAAGAAGTAATAGACTGGTAAATGGATGAAGTCCTATAACTGAAGTGGGAGTTTTGGAAAGACCATAATACTTCCTTGTATTATACTGAGGTAAAGGTAGATAAATGGTTCTCATGGTTAAACCATGTCAAATGGTTCACCAGTCTGGGAGTGTGGGTACAGGAGATGGTTGCTAGTATAGGTACACTCCTTATTCTTATACTTGTTGTCATTTTAGTATTTGGTTTGTGTCAGATGTGTTCATACTGTGGCAAAGGGTGGAAAATGTACCACCAAGGTAAACCATTAAAATTAAATCATGATGATGGTGAGTGGTGGTGGTATAGGTACTAAGGTTGATAAAGAACTGCATTACAATCCTGAAATTGAATGTACCATCAGATAATGAAATGTGAATAGGCTTGGTCATATTTTATAAAATGTATTGTAAATGTTCCATTAAAACATCATAGATAATGTAGTCTCAATTCCCCCCCAAACATCCTTTATAGGTTCGAAGAGGTCCCACATCCTACCAATGGTCCCCTATAGATCCACAGATGGCATACAAGGGTTGTTTTACCATTTCCTGAAATGCATTATTAACCGTTCAATGACCAGGTTGTGTCTTACCATTTAGAACATTGAATACTCATTTATTATGCATGACTAAAAAGGTTGAATAAAATGTGATAGTTTTTTGTTTGCTATCAAAGGGTGGACTGTCAAAGTCAAATAATTGAATATGATCACTTGCAATTATTATCTGATGATCTAATCATCTATGGTCTGATGATGTGTTACCATGACACTACTTTGCGTCAGTACAATCCAATGCGAACAAATGCGATTCCAAAACACACATATACTGACGCAACTACCGCACACACATATATGTATATACATACACATAGACGTTCGTATGTGTATTCATATACGTACACATAGATGCTCATATGCGTATTCACATACAGACATATGCACATTTGATATTTCAATACACAGACACACACATGCGAACGCATACATATAAAATGGTTCCCACACATTATAGTTAATAACCAGAGTTATTAAAGGTTTTGTTTGTTACTAATTATGATGTAATATGTACTTAAACTAGATCTAAGGTTTAGAATACAGTGGACATGTCATGTTTGGTATCATACTAAATCTCTGTTTATTTGCAGACATCCGTATCTATTGGCAAATAAGTCGCATCATGCATCTGCTAGTTATGGATGATAGGGAGTTATTGCTTAGAATGTTATTACTTATATGCAGTATTGTAGCTAGTTTTAACCAGTTGTTTGGGGGGGAAGCTACACAAAGAGACCATTGGAGGACTGAGCCATGCCCCTGATGAACCGACCAATGACCAGATTATCCAAAAGCAAGAACCAATGGAACCTGTCAACTAGTCCCTTTGCTAATTCTGAAATCAGTAAGGGGATATAAAATGTGTCCTAATCCCAGTGTTGAGACATCTTCTTGTGACCGCAGACTTTTGGATTGATGACTGTATACTGGGACCAGTGCATATGCGTATGTATTGGCTTCTACTATTTTTAATTGCTTTTTACTCTAATTGTTAAATATTTCATCGTGTTACTTTTTCTTTACATAAATAACTTTTTGTGCTTTGGAACCAAACAAGTGGACTGGAAAGTAATTATTTGTTAAGTGACTTGCAGCGCTAAATAGCGACTAGCGACTATTTGGAATTAATACTACCAATTCCAAACCTGTAAAGGGACGGTAAAAAAAAAGTGGACTCTAAAATGCCATTGTACCCACTGTCTACTTAACCACAGGTATGTGGACATGTGGTATTGAGCAAACGCAAGATTACATGATTGTAACAGCCCACTGGGTAGGTATGTTGCCTTCAGCTGCACCAACAGCAGCAGCATCTAAGAAACAGCTGTTCATTCAGAGACAGGCTACTCTGTGTATTACAAGTTTCACTAAGAAGCATACCATTGACAACCTTTGAGAAAAACTCAGGGAAGCCATTGCAAAATGTCTTACCCTGCTTGGACTCTTCTCAGGATTTGTGATTTCTGACAATGCCACAAATATTATGAGAGCATTACAGCTGGGTGAATTCTAACACATCCCGTGTTTTGCTCACATAAATAAATTTTGTGGTGCACATTTTGTTTTAAATGACAAGGACACGCAGGAAATGCTCTCCTAGGCCATTCAGTGGGAGCATGTGGAAGATTGCAGCACCTGCAGGAAATGTTGAATTTGCCCTGCCTTCAGCTGAAGCAAGAGGTAGTTACAAGATGGAACTCCACATTTTATATGCTTAATGGATGGAGGAACAGCAAAAATCCATCCAAAGCTACACAAATTACTATGACATATGAAGAGAAAGGGGAATATACCTTTCTCAAGCTCAGTGGAAAATACGTTATGTGTTGTGCAAAGTGCTGAAACCCTTTGAAGTAGTCACCAGTGAAATGAGTTCAGACACTGCCAGCTTGAGTCAGGTAGTTTCCCTAATTAGACTAAGCAAAAAAGCAGCTTAAGAAACTGAAAGAGGAACTGAAATCAAGCGATTCCACTAAGTATGTTAGACTTTGAGATTAAGTCCTTTATTAGCTTCAACAGGATCCAATAATTGTCAGGATCTTACAATTGAAACAATACATTTTGACAACCATGCTAAAATCTATGTTTAAGTCATATGTTGTGTCTTACTTCCCAAATGACAAAGACCTAAAGAGATGCAAATAGCTGTTGGTAAGAAAATTGTCAGCTCAATTGGCTCATGATGCAATGATGGCTTCTCCTTCAGTTTTTCCTGCAAATGCATCTGCCGAGAAAAAACAAAATTTTCCCAAAAGGTGATGCAGATGAGTCAACACAACCAAGTTTTAACATCTGCTCAGGTCTAAAAGAATTGCCTACAATTAATGAGACCTCTACCATGACTCAATCTGATATAGTCACCATACAAATAATGGTTGAGGAATATTTAAAACAAATGAAATTATAGCATCCAAATAGGCATGTCAGAAAGTCTGTTTCACTTCTTGCAGAAAACAAGGCAATTTGGAGGCCTTTTTTTACAAAGTGCAATTGCTTTACTTGAGCTGCCCACCCTCCAGTGTGTACTTAGAAAGAAACAGACAGATCACAGGTGAAAAACTCCAATTTGCTGATTATATATAAATATATTATGCAATAAAATTTGCAATCAATAGAGGGTTTTAGCATAATCATGGCCAAGGTTTTGGGTTGACCCACCATATCCAGTTAACCTCTGTAGGGTAGGTCCCTAACATACTAGGGTTCAAATCCAGAGCACAGGACACACCTAAATCGGCACAGCCGAGCCACCCCAGGGCATCGCAATAATGAGAAAAGTGAAATGTGAAGTAAGAAAGATAAGAGCAGCTATAGCTGCATAGAAAGGTGAAAATACAAATATAATACAAACAAACAGTAAAGTGTTAAAATTGTTCAAAAAAGACAGAAGTAAGAAAGATAAGAGCAACTATGGCTGCATAGAAAGGTGAAAATACAAATATAATAAAAACAAACAGTAAAGTGTTAAAATTGTGCAAAAAAGAAAGAATGTCTTATAATGCGATGCCATGAGGCGGACCAACCAAAGCAATCCAGGGGACCCACGCCCCAAAAATCAACTCAAAGTTGCACTACAGTATATAACTTGTAGGACTTATCTAAAATTGTGCCTATTACTAGTGTGCATATACAAACCAGACTACATGCTTTTAAAACAATAAGGTAGGGGTGCTAATCCAGGCTGAAGGCGTTTCCTTTCCTTCAGGTGTGCAATAAAGCACATTAAATGGAGTGTATAGGAAAGATTCCTGGACTGCGCACCCTGAATATATATAATGGAAGGTGCTACCTGCTGAGACTTATTGCAGGCACAGAAATAGACAGACCATAGGTGCACAATTCCAAATTACTGATTATATATAAATACGTTATGCAATAAAATTTTGCAATCAATAGAGGTTTTTAGCATAATTATGGCACACCTTTATTGCACACCTGAAGGAACGGAGATGCCTTCAGCCTGGACTAGCACCCCTCCCTTAGTGGTTAAAAAGCATGGAGTCTGGTTTGTATATGCACACTAGTAATAGGCACAATTTTAGATAAGCCCTACAAGTTATATACTGTAGTGCAACTTTGGGTTAATTTTTGGGGCGTGGGTCCCCTGGATTGCTTTAATTGGTCTGCTTCATGGCATCGCATTATAACACATTCTTTTTTTTTTGCACAATTTTAACACTTTACTGTTTGTTTGTATTATATTTGTATTTTCACCTTTCTATGCAGCCATTGCCGCTCTTATCTTTCTTACTTCACATTTAACTTTTCTCATTATAGCGATGTCATGGGGTTGTCTGGCTGCACTGATTTAGGGGTGTCCTGCGCTCTGGATTTGAACCCTAGTATGTTAGGACCTACCCTACAGAGGTTACCTGGATATGGTGGGCAGGCCCATAACCTTCTCCATGATTATTCTAAAAACCTCTATTGATTGCAAAATGTTATTGCATAATGTATTTATATATAATCAGTAATTTGGAGTTTTGCACCTGTGATCTGTCTGTTTCTGTGCCTGCAACATGTTTCTCCACCAGTTTATGATATCAGTGGCTTCCTCAGATTATCCATAATCTGAGGTAGCTGGTGATATCATAAACAGGTGGAGAAACGCGTTATCAATCCCCACTATCTACTGGAGACTGCACAATCGGATGACCAAACAGATGACCAAAAACCCAGAAGAAAAGTATATACTATCTTTTCCAAATTCTCTCCAGACTGGCTTTGTGTTCTGGTATAAACAAAACAGCAGCAGGAAGTGCAAATGATTGACTAAACTCTCTGGGAATTGAGGTGGTGTTCCTATATATACATCACTAGGAACCTGCCAGAAGATAAATGGTATCTGCATTATGAAGTGCAGTATTTTAAATGATAAATACATAAATCAATAACTGGATAAAATGATTTTATGAGCTTATGGTTACAAAGTGACTATTTTTACTATAAGAAAGACCTTTTTTATTTTTCTTCTTTTTGCAACAAATTATAAGCATGCTAACTTTTAAGCCATCATAATAAGCGGTTAAAAAAATGATCATGTAGTTTTGTGAACAAAAGTAGTTATAAAAAGCTTGAATTGTTTGCACTAGAATATTAAGTATTGAATAAGTTATTGATATACATTTCTTTACATTGGAAGTGTTGTGTTAAAAATCAGGTTTATTTTGTGGATTTACAAATGTATCATTACTCTTATATGTGAAATGTGTGTTATTTTACTTTTATTTATTTTAATAAATTGTATATTTTATTCCTACTAGTTAAATAGCAGCGTCTCTTCTTTGTCAAAGTTTTTTTTCTAATTGTACTTTTTAAAGGGAGCAATAGCCTTTAGAAGGCTGCAGTTTCACTAGTAATTATTGTCCCCAGATAGACTAGTGCCCTAATAATTTTTCACTGTCTTGTTTATGGACAACACAGCAGCACCCCTTTATGTACTGCAGCCCCAGCCTGTTTATGGACAACACAGCAGCACCCCTTTATGTACTGCAGCTCCAGCCTGTTTATGGACAACACATCAGCACCCCTTTATGTACTGCAGCCCCAGCCTGTTTATGGACAACACAGCAGCACCCCTTTATGTACTGGAGCCTCTGCCCCTTGATGGTACTGCATCCCAAGCCCTTGATGGACAGGACAACACAGCAGAACTCCTTTATGTACTGCAACCACTCCCTTATTTAAACTAGCCCCAGCCCTTTTATGGACAACACAGCAGCAGCCCTTTATGCACTGTAGCCCCATCCCCTTCATTGACAGGACAACAGTGACACAGCAGCACCCCTTTGTGTACTGCAGCCCCTCTTTATGTACTGCAGCCCCAGCCCAACAAAACTGCATCCTTGAACAACAGAGAGAGAAATAGAGAACACATGTACAGACAGAGCAGCACAGAGAATGTCTGTTCTGTACACTTTGCACAGCCGGATTGAAAATGGCACCAACAGGGACCTTTATAGAATCCTAAACCCGTGAGAATCTGACAGCAGGATGATGATGTTATGCCTCATTTTGGAATCTGAGTTAGGATAGGAAAACCTGAGCTGGACTCTGATCCTGGCCCAGATTGGAAAGTTTGGGTAGGTCTTGTTCTAGGTGAACCAGACCCGCTCATCTCTAAATGTAATATACTGTATAAAATTTAATAAAATATAACATATGTACAGTAATTGTATTGTCCTTTTATGAAACATTTCAATGTATCTGCGGATTGGAGCTATTTTACCAATGTAGTTTTGTGATAATTAAATTAATATCATGTTGTGTCATCACAGTTTATTTCTTGTGTAAAAAATTTTACATCTTACTCAAACAAACATTATAATAAACTTATCTAAATCTTCTATATTCTATCTGGTATTCAAAAATATTTGTTTCATAGATCTCTGTCAATTTTTATTTTTGAAGATCAGGTACTCTGAGCCCACAGAAAATTCCTATTCAATGTTGCAGCTACAAATAATTTAATTTACCTAATTTTATTTCAATAACATGGATATAGAAAAGCTGTATAAATATATTTTTCACTTTATACTGTAAATTGCCAGCAGTTTTCAATTTTAACAAAGCTATAAAAGTGGAACATTTAAAAATGATTAAGTTTATGAAGAACTTTTCACTAACAAGTGTCTTTTACTGTTCAGTTCAGGTCTTATTAGAATATTGTAGCATTTTGGAAAAAATATACAGCTCAGTATTCCAATACCTGAAGCCAATATAGCAAAAATCTCCACAGTGACCATGTGTTTACCCTTACTGCTCAGATAGGCAGGTATGGCACAGACCCAAACACTAAAGAACACCAGCATTCTGAAGGTGATGTATTTGGCTTCATTAAAGATGTCAGGTAATTTCCTCATCATGAATGCTAGACCAAAACTCAGAGTTGCCAGAAACCCCATGTAACCCAGCATAAATAAAAGGCAAAGACAGAACCCTCATTACATTGAACTATGATAATCCAAGGATTTGTTTTCCTGTCATACTCTTGAAAGGGAGGATAAACTGACAACCAAAAAGCACTGGTGAGAGCTTGAACAGATGAGCAGATCAACACAACATAATTCACCAATTTAACACCGAGCCATTTTTTCCAGGAGCTTCCAGGTCTGGTGGCTTTGAAAGCAATGCAAACCATGATAGTCTTGGCCAGGATAGAAGACATGGACACAGTGAATAGTATTCCAAAGGATATTTGTCGTAGCATGCAGGTGATGTCCACAGGATGACCGATGAACAGAAACACACAGAGTTGGCTGAGTTTGAGGGAGATTAGAAGAATGAAGCTCAGGTTTCTATTATTGGCTTTTACTATGGGAGTGTCCAAAAATGAAACAAATATTCCAATTATAAAGATGGATAAGATAAAAAATAGGACAGATATTGAAGAAAAAACTATAGCTATCATGTCTGACTTGTATGAAAGAAATTCTAGTATCCTTGGAATACACAAATCTTTATCCTCATTAGGCCATTCATCTTCAGGACATTGTTGGCAGTTTTCACTGTCTAAAAAAGGAATAGGGAAGTAAATGTTATGATAAAATATAATATTAGCACATTGGCCAATATATATCTCTTGCTTAGTAATGTCATTGAGAAATCTTGAGAAAATGTTCACTTTGTATCAACAGATTTCTGATTGCCCTAAAATTATTTGCAAATGTTCTGTGTTAAGTAAGACTTTTAAAAACTTGGAAAACTTATTTCCATTAAATCATAAGATCATATAGTTGGAAGTTCCAGCTTTAAGATAATATTTCAAAGGCTTCAGAATTTACATATAGACAGTAATAAAATAACCTATAGGCCCATCTAGTCTGCCTTTCTGTGTGCTTACTTTTTGCTAATTGTAACAGCCCAAATTATGCACTTGTATTATATTATATGAAGGGTCAGTTTGCTGCACAGTTTATCTGCCATAGTCTTCTAATAAAGAACAAATTCCAATCCAGAAACTGGTCCCTAACTGTGACATACACAATTTGTGAGATGCAGATTGTCACACACACACTACTCTTACAAAGCATATGACAGAGACCAGGATACAAAGGTTTCATCATTATTATCCACTGAAACAGGATTGTATTGCTGCTGTGTCACTATTCTATTTTGTAATTTGTATAGAACAAAGAAATGTATACACCTCCCAAATTTTGTTTCACTGCAATTGAAATAACTTTAAAGTTATATTTTTTCTATTTTTTCCTAAGATATAAGTGATTTACAGACAGACAACATACCGATTTGAGAATGTGCAGTAGAGTATTAAAAACTATTTCTAGTAAAAGAAACTACACGCCGTAAGTGGAAAAAGTTATGAAAAGCAATTTTATATTATTTATAAAGGTGATGAATAAGTTGGAAATGTCACCTATAATCAGTGCCGTGATTGTGATGTAAGTGGATATACACTCAACTATGCCAAAGTTGGTATCGGATTGGCCTTTTACCAGGTCAAATTCCACGAGGGGGTTTTGAACAGAACTGTTTTTGTGTGTCCTTTTTAAGGACATAAAAACCCTCTGGGATTGAGGTCATCCATGGCTCTGAAGTTTGGATCACTAAAAGTTTTGCTCCTCTGGCAGCAATGGCCAAAGCTAATAAAGAAGCTAACTTCCATGAAAGGCAAAACATTTCAGCCAAGGAAGTGGTAGTAGCTAAAAAGTTTAGTAAGGGTTAAAGTCCCACCTGGAATAGTAGCATGGACATGATGGCCTGGTAAGGAAAATGCCCTTGAGCAACTTAAGGTATAGCTTATTGTCTGTAAGGCCAGGAATTAAAAGCACCAGGGCCAAGCAATATGAGCATATTGTGGTGGAGACTAGGGCTGTTTTGAACTTAGTGGTCAGAAAATCTATTGCTGAGTTGAGTTCAGAATAGGAAGCATTTATCAAAGCCAAGGCAGAGGCTGAGAGATTGGAAATGGCTAGCAGCCATTTAATGTTGCTATCCACATGCACTGTGTCGCTTTCAGTAGATCTACAGTCCCCTGGAAGCTGTCCCTGTACAGTCCAATTTGGGTCACTTCTGGAGTTGGGTGATTAAGGAGAACCATATTATTTAGAGCCAGACAGGGTAAACCAGAATGAGGTGAGACACTCTGTCCACTCTCACCTTTTGAAATATCTTCAGTTTCATGGCAAGAGAGAGAAAAGCATATGGGAGAGTGAGATTGGACCATGGAAAGGAAATGGCACCCATGTGTAGGTCTCCAAGGGTCTAGATTTTGCGCACAAAGGCTGGGACTTGTGCATTGGATGGAGATACAAAGAGGTCCACATCCGGTTGACCAAAGGTCTTTACTATGGGAAGGAAGGTTTCTGGCCAGAGACTGACGTGATCCAATGTGAGGCACTTTCTGGCCAGGGAACTGGCCAGGTTGTTTATGGTCCCCTGGGATATATAAGGCAGAGAGAAGTATGGATCCATGCACCGCCCAGTTCCAGATGTCTACTGCCTCTTGACAGAGAGTGTGGGGTCATGTGCCTCCCATTCTGTTGAGGTAAGAGACTACAGTCCTGTTGTCCAGACAGAGCTAAACCGAGGAGATATATGAGAGGAGTGTGGTAGAAACCTGAATCCAGCGCTGTCATTTTCCCTCAAACTGTAGATAAATCTCTTAGGGAAAGCTGGTGGTGAGGACTTGGGTTACAAAGTCTTGAATGTCTCTCAATTTTTCTGAGGGAATTGAGATTGAGAAAGAAGAGGACTCTATGATAAATCCATAGTCAAAACTGATTTGTCTAGGTTCGCAGTGAAACCTAAATTCTGAAGGAGAGACAAAATGATGCCTATGTGAGAGAGAAGGTCTTTTTTGTCTGGTTGGATAACCAAGAGATCATCCAAGTAGAAGACAAAGTGGAATCCATTCTGATAGAGATGTGTCATAACAGCCTTCATGAGGCAGGTGAATGTGTATGGGGCGTTGGACAGTCCAAGCACTATCTATGTCCATGAATAGAAGCAGGGTTGGACTGGCCCACAGGGATACAGGGGAAATCCCTGGTAGGCCCCGCTGCCTGATGGCCCCACCACTTGCTTTAATGGCTTGTTTCAGACTGTGCACTTCAATTATACATTGTTACTCTATTAGAGGGTCAGTTACATGGTCTCTAATGTCTGTGCAAGACTTTGTGTGGGCTGGCCTCATCCACTGTGGTAACTCACCACACCCCAAAGCATGGGCCCCTACCACTGCATTCCCCTGGTGGGCCCTTTATGCTCCAGTCCAACACTGGATAGAAGGCTTCATTCCAGAGGAACCTTATGAGTCTCCTGTGGTTCGGGTGAACTTGGATTCTATGAAAGGCCACTTTGAGATCTATTTTGATACAAAAATCATTCCTGACAAGCAGGAAAGGCATGTCTGCTTGGCCCTAAATATGGAAGGAGTGAGGCTTTATGTACTGGTTCAGGGATTTGACATTTAAAATGGGCCTTTAGAAACCATCTTGTTTCTTCTTCCTTTTGAAGATGCCCACTAGCTCGATTTGCCTTGGTGTAAAGCTAGGGATAAGAACCCAGTTAGCAGAGGACAGGCATTCATTGTGCAGACGAATACCTGGTGTGGAAATACAATAAAAGGAGAGACAAACCCTTTTCTATGATCTTTAGCAACCACCAGTCTGTGATAATCTGCTTCCAGACATCTATTGGTTGAGAAAGACAGCTAGAAGTGGTTGTACAGAAGTGACTGACTGTATCCTCTGTCATTCCTTGAGGAGTTGGAGTTGCCAGACACTGTGCTTCTGGCCACTCATGTGTGAAAGAAACCTCCTGTAGGTGCTCTGGGGGGCACTTTGCTGATCTCGAGTCGAACTGCTGGCTCTGACAGAACAACCCTCCTAATGAAAGGGCTGTTTTAGAGGCTAAGGGTGCCACAGATCTGCAAAGGAATTACAAGCTCTAAAGAGTCTGTCAGGTTGGCAACATCCACAGGCCAAGGAGCTAGATTGGTCATACCCATACTAGCTAACCAGTGTGTTCTGTGTGTATTGGAAATGAAGTCAAAAGTTTGGCTAATCTTTAATGTAACCCTGCTAATAGCCTTAAAGAGGGCCATTTTGGATGCTACCAGGGAGTTTAGAGAGCCACTAGAGACTTTTTCTTTCTCCGTATTGTCTAAGACAAATAAAAGTGGCCCAACAGCATCTGAGACTTTAAAATTGTATCTTTCTCAGCAACTTATCTATTGTGTCACTCTGGGCTTTATCCCTGACTAGTGATGCAAGAGACGGATCAATCTCCGGAGTGAACAGGGCAGTAATGTCTGGAATACCAGTATGATTATGGAGAACCATCTCATCCTCCTTAATGAGGGCAGTTCTAAAGGCTAATTGAGCAAACTGATATACCTCGGAGCATTTGCTGAGAGCCCAATGGGACATATATAATTTAGAAGGTGGAATTTTACCTTTTAAGGCTACTTTGGACATCTGCAGGTAACTGTGTTCACATCTGCTAGAGGACGCACTGGTTCTCATGACATCCTCCAACTCCCAGTCAATGGAGGGGTAACTGATATCTTTGTATGAATGAGCAGGGGACAATGAACAGTGCTTACTAGCAACCTTATGAGAGTGCTGTTGCTCATAATACCTGTCAGAAGCAGGGAAGGTGTGCCAGCCATGGGCAGAAGAATGTGGTCTGCTCTAGACATTAGAGGTATTCTAATTATGGGCAATACCTGGGAAAGAGATGTTTTTTCCTGAACAGGCAACTCTTGAAGAAACACCACTTATGTGCTTCTTTTTAGAAGTGACTTTTCTCACCACTCTATAATAAAATGGGGGAGGGGAAAGAGACTCCACAACCCGACTGACTCCTTCCTCTTCAGAGTTACCCCACTGTCCTCTGACCTGAATTGTTAAATAACTTCCTTCTTTTATACAGTATTTCCTCTTCAGAAGAGGATTCTGCTGCATGAAAGGGATGTTTCATGCTTTTGCTGTTGGATGGAGACAACACCAAAGTATCTGTGGCAGACACAGACACTGTGTCCTCCATCTGCCATGCTGAGGAAAAATCTGAGTCAGGAGGTGGAGCCTAGTGCCTGTGTACCCTACACGTGCTCATGTGACTAGTGTGTGCTCGACTTGCCTAGGTAGTGCGTGTGACATGCATGTGATGCACGCATGTGTCACGTTGATGTGTATGCACGTCGCACAGTACAAATACTGCCATCTCCCCTGGCCTGTGTGCAAAGTTAAGTGAAAGTTTATTTCACTTTACCTTTTCAGCATAGCTGGTAGGCTTGCACCTATCCCACCAGCTGCTGCTAGTTGGCAAGCCTCTCGATGGACAAAATGTTTTGTCTGCAATGCATTGATTATTATTCAATATATGGTGATATTTAACTATTATATGCTCTAAAGAATATTGAATTTACTAAAAACTTTAGGGTGCCTAATAATGCACTACTGTGTATGCAGCAAAATACAGTATGTAAATGTTGCATATGCTGAGGAATGTACTGAGATGCCCACCTGCAGCTTTGCAAATCCAAGCATCTGCGTTCACACATGCAGCATCAGTGTTAGATCCTTCAATAATTGGACTTCTATGCAGCCTTATTGTCGTGCAGAATGGCTGCAGGTACTGAGACACTGAAGCCACATTTACTGCACATTAGAGGCTGTGACACAACCAGAAAACAGATGTAACGTGCCTTGATTTTGTTGCCAACAAGTTCAATTACAACCTGCAAACACTGTCTGATTGTGAGTTAATAGTTGCTGGAAGTGACTATGGTAATGTAACATGAGGCATACTCAGTGTGACTCAGGTGCATGCACAGATTGTTTTTATGCAAATATTGTGCTTGGTACAAAGTAATTGGTATTAAGATGTGGATAAAGGACCTGATTCAGACCCATTCGCTAAGACGCGATCGCTCGCTGCCTGGCGATTGTTGCACAGTGCGCATGCATATAAGTCGCAGTGCACATGCGTAAGCCAGTCATTGCGATGGTGAATTGTGTGCTCATAGCACAAAGCCAGAGCGCTACTTTGAGTGACAGATATTGCCGTTTGTGGGTGGTAACAGGGGAAGGTGCTTGTAAATGGGGGAGTGGTGTTGCGAATGTAGGCGTGTCAGGCCAACAAAATGCCATTTAAAGGGCAAGCATAATTAGCAAAGTGGCATCATGGTACACATCACCTGTATGTATTTCAGCCAGCACTGATCGCAGAGCTTGCATCAGGCTAGGGCTACCTCAAGGGCTGCGAGCAGCTCTGATGGCTCTCGATTAAACCAACAATTCCTGCAGATGACATGTGTTGCGAGGGGAAAGGGGGCGTATTTATACACTAGCGAGTGCTCGCAAAGACATAGAGGGCCTCCTTACGCCATGCAGTGTGAGCATGGAATTTGAATATCCGGCCCCTTTTTGCCAGCGAGCGGCCGCATCTTGCGAGCAGGTTTGCATGATCTCCAAAGTGTAAGGGTGCCTGGTGCAGGACACTCGTATTAGACCTGTATTGTTGCTTTTTCCTCAATTTTGTGTCTTACTTCACATATAGTGATCTAGTGTTACAGGATTAGCATTTTTGTGTGTTTAAGCAGCAAAGTTCATGGTGCTCTAAATGGGTCTATTTGGGGCAGTTTGAGGATAGTTGTATGAGTACATATCTTTATACTGGCAAAACATCAATTATATTCAGCTTGACACTAACAGGCACTGAGTTACAGGTTTCTCTTGCTGTATAATTCTCATGGAAATATCATATCACATGGGAACTCTACAAGTAATTATGCTTATTCATGTGATCACTTGGTTTTCAAAGTTGTCATTGACCTGTCTAGAATCTAAGGGGTGGAATATGCAGCCAGATTTATGCTAGAGCTGCTTAGATCAGGAAGAAATAGCGGCTTATGATTAGGGGCGCAATTCTTAAGCATATTAATTATTTTTACAATATGTTTCAAATGTTCCTTAGTCAAGAAAGTTTTCTGAAAAGAGTTGTGAAACCTAATTTGCATTTACACTGAGCACCAGAGAATGGGCCTTTTTTACTGTAAAAAAGAGTAAAATTTTTTGGAACCCAATCTGACATCTGACTCTCCCCTCAAACAATTATGAAAAAAGTGAGATACATTATTTCTGTTAATTTATCTTTTTTGTTTTCTAATACATGCTCATGTGCCTGAGACTATCTCTGTATGTCATTTTTATGAATATTTTTTATTTATATTTTAAGCATTGTATTTTCCCATATTAAGCTGCATGTTTATCGCCTGGTCTTTGAACCTTACATATGATTCATTTGTCTATGAATTCAGCTAACCAGCTATGGTGCTATCTATAGTACCGGTTATTATTTGGGTTATTATAAATGGGACTGACTTAAGGTCTATTTACAGTTTTGTAGGGAGAACTGGAGGTCAGTCAGTTGTGAAAAAACAGTGGTGGCAGAACTTGAGATTTAATAGTTAAGCTGAATACACACGTATTGATTTGTTAAATGAACAATTTTAGAAAATGATTTTCGTTAATTTTTTCAAGGGAAAAATGAACGAAAATCATTTACTAAAATCGTTCATTTACCAAATGTAATGAACGATTTTTACAAACTACAAACAAAGTTAGATACTTAAGAGTGAGGGGGAACATCCAGCGCATATAACACCTACGTTTAATTTATTAAAATGATCATAAATGGTTAAACTCCCACAGTATATGGGCTAATGTAGGAAAACTGATATGTCAATATACAGATGTTCAATCACTTGAAATTGCAATGTGATAGATAGATTAATTAATTAAGTGATGAGTTTAAATAGAACACAATATAAATAAAACACTGAGAGGGGATATTCCTATAAAAATATATGTTTATTGATAGGTACAATATACCATACTATGTGTCTGTATTATTAAAAGAAATACCGGTATACAATACAAATTAACAAACAATAGGACAAACAAACAATACATATAAACTACTAAACATGTATAGTTCTGTAAAGTCGATTCTCCCTGCAAACCGCACGAGCAGATACGCGCTCATTGCGGCACATCGAGGAAGTCTGCCGGCAGACACATCGACCCCACGGGACCTATAAGGACTCGATCCGGTGGAAGATTACACCCACACACATTCGGATTGCAGAAGGAAGACTAAGGTAATCATCCACCTATTAAGGTGTCCAAGACTTTTTTTCCTTCTTGCATCTGATGCATGCCAGGTTTATTCCTGCTACTCGGAACTTACTATTCCCTCTGGAACAATATAATACTGCATTTTGCCCAGTTTTCCCTAAACCCATTACCAGTGCAGAGTAAGTAAAACGCTAATAGCGTATTACTCTGCCGGGGATACGCACCAACTATACATGTTTAGTAAATTAGTAAATTAAACGTAGGTGTTATATGCGCTGGATGTTCCCCCTCACTCTTATGTACCATCCCTATTCTAATGAGGATATTTAGTGCCCTCATACACACCCAGCTGCAATAACCCCTATCTGAATACCATAGATTAGCGCATCCCTTCCCCCCACGTCTATCAAAGTTAGATACTTACCTACAAAGTTAGATACTTACCTACAGGTTCCCCTCAAGGATGTTTCCTTTCGCCTCTGCTCTTTTCATTATACACAACTGATTGCACCTCTGGTGAGCCGTCTGTGAAGTTATTGAAATTTGCAGATGATACTACCATCATAGGTCTTATTAGAGAGGGTGATGAGTCTGCTTACAGGGGAGTGGTGGAGCGGTTGGCTATTTGGTGTGGGGAGAATAATCTGGAGCTAAATCCACAGAAAACGGTGGAAATGATAGTGGATTTTAGGAAGCGGACGGCTGCGATGTCTCCTGTCATTATTAGCGATACAGTGGTGTCTGTGGTGGAGTCCTTTAGGTTATAGGGGTCAGTGATCTCACGGGATCTAAAGTGGGGAACAAATGTTGATTCCATTGTAAAGAATGCTCAGAAAAGGTTGTTCTTTCTGCGCCAGCTCAGGAAGTTCAATCTGCCACGTGAATTGTTAGATCTTTTTTACTCAACTGTAATTAAGTCTGTTCTTTGTACTTCAATTATTGTTTGGTATAGTTCCATTACGGAACATGAGAAGTTCAGACTGCAGAGAGTGGTTAGGGTGGTGGAAAGGATCATTGGTGTTAATCTTCCCCCTCTTCAAGATCTATATGTAGCCAGGATTAGGAGGCAAGCTGGGAACATTGTGGCAGATGATGCACATCCAGGTTGCCACCTGTTTCAAATGTTGCCCTGGGGTAGGCGGTATAGGTCACAATGAGTAAGAACCTCTAGACACCTGCATAGCTTTTTTCCGCAGGCTATTATGGTGTTAAATAATTGAGGGTGTGGGTGGGCTGTGGGTGTGGCATGATTGTTTGTCTTTTGTTGTTGTGAACTCAAGGGGATGTGTTAACCCGATCTCAATTCCTTGTATATTTATGTATTTATGTATGTATACAAATAAAGCTGTCTTGATTAATGAAAATCGTTCAGTTTGACAGTCAGAATGGACGATGAATGATGAACTACAAACTACAAAGATGAACGTGCATGAACGATTATCGTTCATCGTTGTACATCTAAAACTGAACGATTTTTTTAACGATAATGATTAAATTATAGTTAAATCGTTGAAAAAAATTGTTGTGTGTGTACGCACCTTCAGGATGTGATTCTGAGTCTCACACATGCGCAACAGTCTAAGAAATATATAAAAAATGTATTGGACAATCCTGGGCCAGGACTGGCAGGTGACAAAGAGGTGGCTAATGTATATGCCATATTTAGATGGTCCCAGAGCCATAACTAGACTTTTGGTGCCCTTTGCCACAGAGAGCATTGTTGCCTTCCCCCCAATTTTTAAATAGGGACATAAGATAGTGCACCTGAAAAAGTGCCATGGTCCAATGGGGAAGTGCCAGGGAAGAGATGGGGGAGGCCAGGAGATGCTGGGGTTAAAAGAATAGGAAGCAACAAGTAAGAATTCCAATAAAAAGTAAATTGACAGGGCCAAACAGCACCCCCTGCCCTGCGGTGCCCTGTGCCTA
Organism: Taudactylus pleione; assembly: GCA_031769625.1. Lineage (NCBI taxonomy): Eukaryota > Metazoa > Chordata > Amphibia > Anura > Myobatrachidae > Taudactylus > Taudactylus pleione. The sequence continues at coordinate 1,934,411 of JAUIMM010000317.1, read as the reverse complement.
GTTACGGCCCTGGATGGTCTGTCTTGTGGGCATGTTATGGGAGTGTCGTGGTCGCATTGGGGAAGTGATTGTTATCTCAGATGCATAATCATTCATAATGGAGGCCATAGTCTAATCATCCATTAGACTAGGGCCTCCAGTTTGAATGATTATGCATCAGCACCTAGTATGGGGGGTCTCAGACCTTGCACATACAGATGTCCAGCTGTACACCAGGGAAGATTTGTAGCAGTATTTCCATAAAATGAAATACCAGCAAAATAACTGCACTCAGATGCTGCAGCGTCGGACTCAGAATTAGGGCAAAATTTACTAAGTGGCAGGTTCTAAACTCGGCAGTTTGATGGTGGGTTCTAATCCATGGGGGTTTGGTGGTGGTTTGCCGGCCGTTTCTAAATGACAGCCCTATTCTATTCTAAAATTTGCTTTGACCGCAGTTTTGCAGTGGTTTTGGCCTTAGTAAATCTGCATTTAGCAAAACCGCAGCCAAACTGCCACCAAACCACCGGGGTTTAGAACCCACCACTTAGTAAATTTTGCCATTAGGCTGTAGGTGTGTGAGAGATTGGGGAGAGTGATCATTATTACACAGAACAGGGGGTTGTTGGTCCTATTTATTAACACTGTCTCACACCCACATCACACAGGCTCAGACCAGTACTGATATAAACAGTTATTCTCAGCAGTTAGAGGTCGGTAACTCTTAGAACTGGGTCTGTGACTCTGCATCAGGCCACAAATGTTCATGGCACTGGCAACAATTCTGTCTATTATACTTTATCACAGCAATGTATCCATGTAACAGATCTTATTGTCCTGATTACAAATGGTGACAAATTATTAAGGACATTTATAGATATTAACTATAATCATGTGCCAATCACTTCTTCCCAAATAATTCTTTCATTCTAAGCCAATGTTTCACTTTTGCTAAATTTGAAGGTTACACAATTATAAACCACCAAATCAATCCATTATATAATCTCTCCTTCCCTCCGCACAGAGCACACAGAGCTGCGGGAAGGTAAAATGATGAAATATAAGAGATTACCAGACACATTGGATATCTCTCCCTCTGAGCATTGGATACAGTCATAGCAGCAGGTGTGAGATCCTTTCCTCAGTGCCCGTCTGGTCCCCGCAAGACAGACAGCAGAACACAAACCTTGCGGAACCTAGGAAATAAAATTATTAAAACTATTTCCAAAATAAGTGCTGATTTCATTTGTATATTTATCATGGGGACATTGTTATCTTCTGGGTATTGTCTGATCACAACTAATTCATTGTTTTGGAAATCATAATATCTTCATATTGCAGCAACAAGCACAATGTATCTTCTCCATAATGACAGATAAACATTCAGGGCAATCAGCTGGGTAAGTGAGGGTGATGTTATAGAGCAGGTGACAGATAATAGAAGAAAAACATTTTGATTATCTGTGTAGAGAATATACCTGGTGGAGAGTGACTGTGGCATTATACATGGAACACTATAGTATAATTAGCTCTAGATTGTGTAAAACCCTATGGCTGTACTGGGCTATATTACAGAACTTCTGCACAAGTGCAAACATTCTATAGAGTCTGGGGATCGCTGGGACCTGTTACGTTATACAGACAATATTGCAAAACACAAACACCATTGAAATAGCTATTTCTTTTAAATGACAACTACCCCCATTTGTTGTACTAGTAATTTCAAAATGTGTTAGATCTTGATAAATCTGCTGATTGGTTAGTTGTGGCCTCACATGGAGTCTTCAGGTGACGTCATTGTACAGCTTTTTGTCAATGAAACCCCATGTGGTGATAAATCACACCGGCTTTCTCTCACACATTTTTTATTAATTATTTTTATTTGCACAGTAAGAGTCAGTACTGATGATCACCTAGAAGTGACACAATGGCTGTAAGGTGCATCTATGGATGCATCCACCTCTAAGTGATTCACAATTAAATGAACAAAGCTTTGTTGCTGCTAATCTGAGTGTTGTGAATGCAGCAATGTGTATAAACCATGTCCTTGTCCAGCATTGTATTGTAGTGTAAGTCACTCTTTTCTTGTTTTGCTCATTTGTAAGATGCTGCAGAAACATTGTGGTGCCATAAAAATAAATAATAATAATAATAATAATAATAATAATAATAATAATAATAATAATAGTAATAATAATAATAATAATAATAATAATAATAATAATAATAATAATAATAGTAGTACTGGGGTGCACATTCCTCCCTTACCCCACTCTGCCTTAAGGTGAGGCAACATTCCTCTTACAGAGCTATAGTGCTGTATACAGAAGCATTTTTGATGCACATACACAGTACAAGAAACTTATATTTGAAGGAAAAAATAGTCTTTTGTCTAAATCTAAATTAACCTATTTGCATCTGAGAAAGACTCTGAAAAATGTGCTTTAAACATATGGTAGAGGGAATATCTAAAAAATTTAAAAAAGAGGCATTTACCCTGGGCTAACAAGGACAGGAAACTCAGTATACAGCATTTTAAGCTCTACTATATTTAATTATCAAGGGACCATTATATAGCATATAGCATTATATCAGCATTTTTAATACATACATTTGCAACACAAAAATGATGATTATTACTAGGGGTGTGCACCGGCCACTTTTCGTGTTTTGTGTTTTGGTTTTGGATCTGGATCTTTCTTCGTGTTTTGGATCTGGATTGGTTTTGCCAAAACCACCCTTCCATGTTTTGGGTTCTGGGTTTTGTGTTTTGGATCTGTATTTTTTTGAAAAAAAGCATAAAAACAGCTAAAATCACAGAATTTGTAGGTTTTTCTGCTCCTATGCTATTAATAACCTCAATAACCTTAATTTCCACTCATTTCCAGTCTATTCTGAATACCTCACACCTCACAATAGTGTTTTTATGTCCAAAAGGTTGCACCGAGGTAGCTGGATGACTATGCTAAGCGACACGAGTGGGCGGCACAAACACGTGACCCATCTAGGCGTGAAACTGCAGTGGCAGACAGGATGGCATTGAAAAACTAGGCCCCAAACTGTACATAATGCAAAGAAAAAAAAGAGGTGCAAGATGGAATTGTCCTTGGGCCCTCCCACCCACCCTTATGTTGTATAAACAGGACATGCACACTTTAACAAACCAATCATTTCAGCGCCAGTGTCTGCCACACAACTGTGGCTGAAATGATTGGTTCGTTTGGGCCCCCACAAAACAAGCTGGCAATTAATGTGTCCCTGCACAAACTGGCTCTACGGAGGCAAGATGTCATCCTCATCCTCCTCATCCACCGATTCCTCACCCTCTTCAGTGTGTACATCCTCATCCTCACAGAGTATTAATTCGTCCCTGCTGGAACCACAGGTCCCTCTGTACGTTCTGGAGGCTGGTCTCCCTGGAAGAGTTGATAATTCATTTTATGAACATCATCTTCTCCACATTTTGTGGAAGCAACCTCATACGCCTTTCGCTGACATGGTTCCCGGCTGCACTAAACACTCTTTCGGAGTACACACTGGAGGGGGGGCAACTCAGGTAAAATAGAGCCAGTTTGTACAGGGACCTCCAAATTGCTTCTTTTTCCTGCCAGTACAGGTACGGACTGTCTGACATGCCTACTTGGATGCTGTCACCGATGTAATCCTTTAACAGACAGACGCACGCTTGTCGCTGCTGCTCTGAGGATTCAAGTGCGGCTACAGCCCACACAATTCACAAAGACAGAAAAAAAAAAAGAATATTTTTATTGTTTGTGGAGCACACTTTGAGGGTTACACCACCCTTTAACAGACAGACGCACGCTTGTTGCTGCTGCTTTGAGGATGCAAGTGCGGCTACAGCCCACACAATTCACAAAGACAGAAAAAAGAAGAAGAATATTTTTATTGTTTGTGTAGCACACTTTGAGGGTGTCACCACCCTTTAACAGACAGACGCACGCTTGTCGCTGCTGCTTTAAGGATGCAGGTGCGGCTACAGCCCACACATTTCACAAAGACCGAAAAAAAAAGAACAATATTTTAATTGTTTGTGTAGCACACTTTGAGGGTGTCACCACCCTTTAACAGACAGACGCACGCTTGTCGCTGCTGCTTTAAGGATGCAGGTGCGGCTACAGCCCACACATTTCACAAAGACTGAAAAAAAAAGAACAATATTTTAATTGTTTGTGTAGCACACTTTGAGGGTGTCACCACCCTTTAACAGACAGACGTACGCTTGTCGCTGCTGCTTTAAGGATGCAGGTGCGGCTACAGCCCACACAATTCACAAAGACAGAAAAAAGAAGAAGAATATTTTTATTGTTTGTGTAGCACACTTTGAGGGTGTCACCACCCTTTAACAGACAGACGCACGCTTGTCGCTGCTGCTTTGAGGATGCAGGTGGAATCTAGACGGGATTTGGATCCGAGGACACACTACCTCCATCAATTGTCTAAATCCCACTGCACTAATGTCGGATACCGGACGCACGTCTAACACCAACATAGCAGTCAAGGCCTCAGTTATACGTTTTGCTTCAGGATGACTGCTGTCGTACTTCATCCTCATCGCTAGGGACTGTTGGAGGGTCAATTGTTTAGTAAAAGTAGTGATGTTCCTACTTCCTCTCTGGGATGATGAACAACTCCCAGCAGCAGCAACAGCACTAGGAGGAAGTGGTTCTTGATCTTTCTCTATTTTATTTTTATCGGAGAAAGTTTGGTCCTCCATTTATGTTATATTGATATATATATACGTGCGGCTAAAGCGCACACAAACACAGAAATATTTTTTTATTTTTGCTGGAGAGTAGTGCACTTTGTGGGTTACACCACCCTTTAAGAAATGAGCCAGCCGGCTCTTTACTTATGGGACACAGGCGCACGCTTGGCGCTGCTCCTTTGTTGATGCACGTGCAGCCACAGTGCACACAAGTCACAAACACAGAAAATATATTTTATTTTGGTTTTGAGTGTACTTTGGGGGTTACAGAACCCTTTAACGGTCAAGCCAGCTGGCCCTTTACTTATGACACAGGCGCACGCTTGGCACTACTTTGTTGATGCACGTGCGGCTACTGCGCACACAATTCACAAACACAGAAAATCATTTTTTTTTTGGTTTGGACTGGAGTGTACTTTCGGGGGTTACAGCACCCTTTAACGGTCTAGCCAGCCGGCCCTTTACTTATGACACAGGCGCACGCTTGGCACTACTTTGTTGATGCACGTGCGGCTACTGCGTACACAATTCACAAACACAGAAAATAATTTTTTTTTTGGTTTGGACGGGAGTGTACTTTGGGGGTTACAGCACCCTTTAGCGGTCAAGCCAGCCGGCCCTTTACTTATGACACAGGCGCACGCTTGGCACTACTTTGTTGATGCACATGCGGCTACTGCGCACACAATTCACAAACACAGAAAATAATTTTTTTTGGGGGTTTGGACTGGACTGTACTTTCGGGGGTTACAGCACCCTTTAACGGTCAAGCCAGCCGGCCCTTTACTTATGACACAGGCGCACACTTGGCACTACTTTGTTTATGCACGTGCGGCTACTGCGCACACAATTCACAAACACAGAAAATATTTTTTTTTTGGTTTGGACTGGAGTGTACTTTGGGGGTTACAGCACCCTTTAGCGGTCAAGCCAGCCGGCCCTTTACTTATGACACAGGCGCACGCTTGGCACTACTTTGTTGATGCACATGCGGCTACTGCGCACACAATTCACAAACACAGAAAATAATTTTTTTTTTGGGTTTGGACTGGACTGTACTTTGGGGGTTACAGCACCCTTTAACGGACAAGCCAGCCGGCCCTTTACTTATGACACAGGCGCACGCTTGGCACTACTTTGTTGATGCACATGCGGCTACTGCGCACACAATTCACAAACACAGAAAATATTTTTTTTTTTGGTTTGGACTGGAGTGTACTTTCGGGGGTTACAGCACCCTTAACGGTCAAGCCAGCCGGCCCTTTACTTATGACACAGGCGCACGCTTGGCACTACTTTGTTGATGCACGTGCGGCTACTGCGCACACAATTCACAAACACAGAAAATATTTTTTTTTTTGGTTTGGACTGGACTGTACTTTGGGGGTTACAGCACCCTTTAACGGACAAGCCAGCCGGCCCTTTACTTATGACACAGGCGCACGCTTGGCACTACTTTGTTGATGCACATGCGGCTACTGCGCACACAATTCACAAACACAGAAAATATTTTTTTTTTTGGTTTGGACTGGAGTGTACTTTGGGGGTTACAGCACCCTTTAACGGTCAAGCCAGCCGGCCCTTTACTTATGACACAGGCGCACGCTTGGCACTACTTTGTTGGTGCACGTGCGGCTACTGCGCACACAATTCACAAACACAGAAAATATTTTTTTTTTTTGTTTGGACTGGAGTGTACTTTGGGGGTTACAGCACCCTTTAACGGTCAAGCCAGCCGGCCCTTTACTTATGACACAGGCGCACGCTTGGCACTACTTTGTTGATGCACATGCGGCTACTGCGCACACAATTCACAAACACAGAAAATATTTTTTTTTTTGGTTTGGACTGGACTGTACTTTGGGGGTTACAGCACCCTTTAACGGTCAAGCCAGCCGGCCCTTTACTTATGACACAGGCGCACGCTTGGCACTACTTTGTTGATGCACGTGCGGCTACTGCGCACACAATTCACAAACACAGAAAATATATATTTTTTGGGTTTGGACTGGAGTGTACTTTCGGGGGTTACAGCACCCTTAACGGTCAAGCCAGCCGGCCCTTTACTTATGACACAGGCACACGCTTGGCACTACTTTGTTGATGCACGTGCGGCTACTGCGCACACAATTCACAAACACAGAAAATATATTATTTTTTTAGCACTTGGGGGGAGCACCCCTGATGGACAGAGCACCCCCTGGACAACACTACAGCACCCCTTTAGGACTGGGACACTGCACAGGACTTTGCAGTGGACACAGCCCCTATGGAGAACTGACTGCACAACACAGTCCAGCCAGCCCCTATGGACTTTGAAGTAGTGGACACAGCCCCTATTAACAACAGCAGCACAGCACAACACAGCCAGCCCCTATGGACTTTGAAGTAGTGGACAACAGCAGCACTACACTACACTACACTACACAGCCCTAACTCCCACCCTCCCTCTTCACTGTCCACAGCCGAGTGAGAAAATGGCGCCAACGCGGGTACCTTATATAGGATCCAAAACCCGCGAGACTCGGAAGGCGGGATGATGACGTTTTGCCTCGATTTCAGATCCGAGTCAGGCGGGAAAAGTCGAGCCTGATTCGGATCGGACTCTGATCGGGGGGGCTCGGGGGTGTTCGGATTTCAGAAATCCGAACCCGCTCACCCCTAATTATTACACTCATTTATTATTCTGCTCATGTCAGGAGATGGATGAGCCCATCCTGGCACAGATAGTGTAAAGCTCTCACAATGCTGCCTGGTTCGTGTCCTTTTCCACATTGTAATGGGAGTTTAGAGAATGGTTGCTGAAAGCCATATTGTGCGTTGTGATTTTATAAATGTAGAAGGCGATAGATGATGGTTAAACATTGCATAAGGTGTTCTTGACAAAAATAACCTAAGGACAGGACAAAGTTCTCTGTGGCCAGACATTACTAATCCTGAGTCAACATATTCTAACCTTCCATTAATCTAAGCATACACCAAAAACATACTCATGTCTTTGACAAGTCCAACTTTCATAGCTGAGGCAACAGTGCCCCCTACTGTCTATTCTTTCTTTTACTTTGTATGTATATTTCCAAATATGGAAAAGAAAAAAGGGAAATAATCTGTTTATGGCACACTATAATTTTAAATAGAACTTTTATTATATCCTATCTAAAATTAGTTCAACTTAAAATAGTGACATATATGTGACAAAAATTAAATAAATAAAAAAGGTGCAAATATGTGTGAAATTGTGTATTAAATACACTGTGTGCCTATATTTGGTGTTCTTATTCCAGATACAGACCTATGTTCCTCACTTTAATTTGTGTAAGTCAAGGTGTTTGTCAACCTTAAAATATGTGTGGGTTGATGATAATCGTATTCTCTATACACACTTGTATCCAAAAATTAGATGCAAGAGTATAATTTAGCACATGGTATTTTGTAATAGTTGTAACTATCCCTGTTCTCTATGTGCAAACAGCATACTAATTATACATGAGGTTTTAACCTCTTTTCTGCCGAGATACATCCCCGTATATCATACATAGGAGTGCAGATGTGTTCTCAATAATATATAACTGGTCACTAAGATTTTTTATAAACCATTACTTATGTTAACTGGACTGTTTCCTCTTAATCTCCCACTGTGAGCTGCCAGGTACTTCTGACTTTGTCTTTATATTATACTGACATTCGCATGGCTTATCTCCTTCAGTTTCAGATACTACAGCATGTCTGACATAGGATATAAATCCCAAATCCAGGAGATAAGGACTTATCTTCCCTTATTTACAAAATGACCTATTATGTCAGATCTGCTGTGTATTTGCTGAGATTGCCCAGAGCCGCACCTTGTCCCATACAAGTTATCAGCAGCTAGTGTAGTGTCTTAGTTAGATATACACCAGCATGCTGTTATACCTCATCCATTTACAATATTCATATTCCAGTTATCAGCAGCTAGTGTAGTGGCTTAGTCAGATATATACCAGCATGCTGTTATACCTCATCCATTTACAATATTCATATTCCAATTATCAGCAGCTAGTATAGTGGCTTAGTTATATATACACCAGCATGCTGTTATACCTCATCCATTTACAATATTCATATTCCAGTTTTCAGCAGCTAGTGTAGTGGCTTAGTCAGATATACACCAGCATGCTGTTATACCTCATCCATTTACAATATTCATATTCCAGTTATCAGCAGCTAGTGTAGAGGCTTAGTTAGATATACACCAGCATGCTGTTATACCTCATCCATTTACAATATTCATATTCCAGTTATCAGCAGCTAGTGTAGTGGCTTAGGTAGATATACACCAGCATGCTGTTATACCTCATCCATTTACAATATTCATATTCCAATTATCAGCAGCTAGTATAGTGGCTTAGTTATATATACACCAGCATGCTGTTATACCTCATCCATTTACAATATTCATATTCCAGTTTTCAGCAGCTAGTGTAGTGGCTTAGTCAGATATACACCAGCATGCTGTTATACCTCATCCATTTACAATATTCATATTCCAGTTATCAGCAGCTAGTGTAGAGGCTTAGTTAGATATACACCAGCATGCTGTTATACCTCATCCATTTACAATATTCATATTCCAGTTATCAGCAGCTAGTGTAGTGGCTTAGGTAGATATACACCAGCATGCTGTTATACCTCATCCATTTACAATATTCATATTCCAGTTATCAGCAGCTAGTGTAGAGGCTTAGTTAGATATACACCATCATGCTGTTATACCTCATCCATTTACAATATTCATATTCCAGTTTTCAGCAGCTAGTGTAGTGGCTTAGTTAGATATACACCAGCATGCTGTTATACCTCATCCATTTACAATATTCATATTCCAGTTATCAGCAGCTAGTATAGTGGCTTAGTCAGATATACACCAGCATGCTGTTATACCTCATCCATTTACAATATTCATATTCCAGTTTTCAGCAGCTAGTGTAGTGGCTTAGTTAGATATACACCAGCATGCTGTTATACCTCATCCATTTACAATATTCATATTCCAGTTACAAGCAGCTAGTGTAGTGGCTTAGTTATATATACACCAGCATGCTGTTATACCTCATCCATTTACAATATTCATATTCCAGTTATCAGCAGCTAGTGTAGTGGCTTAGTTAGATATACACCAGCATGCTGTTATACCTCATCCATTTACAATATTCATATTCCAGTTATCAGCAGCTAGTGTAGTGGCTTAGTTAGATATACACCAGCATGCTATTATACCTCATCCATTTACAATATTCATATTCCAGTTATCAGTAGCTAGTGTAGAGGCTTAGTCAGATATACACCAGCATGCTGTTATACCTCAACCATTTACAATATTCATATTCCAGTTATCAGTAGCTAGTGTAGTGGCTTAGTTATATATACACCAGCATGCTGTTATACCTCATCCATTTACAATATTCATGTTCCAGTTACCAGCAGCTAGTGTAGTGGCTTAGTTAGATATACACCAGCATGCTGTTATACCTCAACCATTTACAATATTCATATTCCAGTTATCAGCAGCTAGTATAGTGGCTTAGTTATATATACACCAGCATGCTGTTATACCTCATCCATTTACAATATTCATATTCAAATTATCAGCAGCTAGTATAGTGGCTTAGTTATATATACACCAGCTTGCTGTTATACCTCATCCATTTACAATATTCATATTCCAGTTACCAGTAGCTAGTGTAGTGGCTTAGTTATATATACACCAGCATGCTGTTATACCTCATCCATTTACAATATTCATATTCCAGTTATCAGCAGCTAGTGTAGTGGCTTAGTTAGATATACACCAGCATGCTGTTATACCTCATCCATTTACAATATTCATATTCCAGTTATCAGCAGCTAGTGTAGTGGCTTAGTTAGATATACACCAGCATGCTGTTATACCTCATCCATTTACAATATTCATATTCCAGTTTTCAGCAGCTAGTGTAGTGGCTTAGTTAGATATACACCAGCATGCTGTTATACCTCATCCATATACAATATTCATATTCCAGTTATCAGCAGCTAGTGTAGTGGCTTAGTCAGATATACACCAGCATGCTGTTATACCTCATCCATATACAATATTCATATTCCAGTTATCAGCAGCTAGTGTAGTGGCTTAGTCAGATATATACCAGCATGCTGTTATACCTCATCCATTTACAATATTCATATTCCAATTATCAGCAGCTAGTATAGTGGCTTAGTTATATATACACCAGCATGCTGTTATACCTCATCCATTTACAATATTCATATTCCAGTTTTCAGCAGCTAGTGTAGAGGCTTAGTTATATATACACCAGCATGCTGTTATACCTCATCCATTTACAATATTCATATTCCAGTTATCAGCAGCTAGTGTAGAGGCTTAGTTATATATACACCAGCATGCTGTTATACCTCATCCATTTACAATATTCATATTCCAGTTTTCAGCAGCTAGTGTAGTGGCTTAGTTAGATATACACCAGCATGCTGTTATACCTCATCCATTTACAATATTCATATTCCAGTTTTCAGCAGCTAGTGTAGTGGCTTAGTCAGATATATACCAGCATGCTGTTATACCTCATCCATATACAATATTCATATTCCAGTTATCAGCAGCTAGTGTAGTGGCTTAGTCAGATATACTCCAGCATGCTGTTATACCTCATCCATATACAATATTCATATTCCAATTATCAGCAGCTAGTATAGTGGCTTAGTTATATATACACCAGCATGCTGTTATACCTCATCCATTTACAATATTCATATTCCAGTTTTCAGCAGCTAGTGTAGTGGCTTAGTTAGATATACACCAGCATGCTGTTATACCTCATCCATTTACAATATTCATATTCCAGTTATCAGCAGCTAGTGTAGAGGCTTAGTTAGATATACACCAGCATGCTGTTATACCTCATCCATTTACAATATTCATATTCCAGTTTTCAGCAGCTAGTGTAGTGGCTTAGTTAGATATACACCAGCATGCTGTTATACCTCATCCATTTACAGTATTCATATTCCAGTTATCAGCAGCTAGTGTAGTGGCTTAGTTATATATACACCAGCATGCTGTTATACCTCATCCATTTACAATATTCATATTCCAGTTACAAGCAGCTAGTGTAGTGGCTTAGTTATATATACACCAGCATGCTGTTATACCTCATCCATTTACAATATTCATATTCCAGTTATCAGCAGCTAGTGTAGTGGCTTAGGTAGATATACACCAGCATGCTGTTATACCTCATCCATTTACAATATTCATATTCCAGTTATCAGCAGCTAGTGTAGTGGCTTAGTTAGATATACACCAGCATGCTATTATACCTCATCCATTTACAATATTCATATTCCAGTTATCAGCAGCTAGTGTAGAGGCATAGTCAGATATACACCAGCATGCTGTTATACCTCATCCATTTACAATATTCATATTCCAGTTACCAGCAGCTAGTGTAGAGGCTTAGTCAGATATACACCAGCATGCTGTTATACCTCATCCATTTACAATATTCATATTCCAATTATCAGCAGCTAGTATAGTGGCTTAGTTATATATACACCAGCATGCTGTTATACCTCATCCATTTACAATATTCATATTCCAATTATCAGCAGCTAGTATAGTGGCTTAGTTATATATACACCACCATGCTGTTATACCTCATCCATTTACAATATTCATGTTCCAGTTATCAGCAGCTAGTGTAGTGGCTTAGTTATATATACACCACCATGCTGTTATACCTCATCCATTTACAATATTCATGTTCCAATTACCAGCAGCTAGTGTAGTGGCTTAGTTAGATATACACCAGCATGCTGTTATACCTTAACCATTTACAATATTCATATTCCAGTTATCAGCAGCTAGTATAGTGGCTTAGTTATATATACACCAGCATGCTGTTATACCTCATCCATTTACAATATTCATATTCCAGTTATCAGCAGCTAGTGTAGTGGCTTAGTTATATATACACCAGCATGCTGTTATACCTCATCCATTTACAATATTCATATTCCAGTTTTCAGCAGCTAGTGTAGTGGCTTAGTTATATATACACCAGCTTGCTGTTATACCTCATCCATTTACAATATTCATATTCCAGTTACCAGTAGCTAGTGTAGTGGCTTAGTTATATATACACCAGCATGCTGTTATACCTCATCCATTTACAATATTCATATTCCAGTCTTCAGCAGCTAGTGTAGTGGCTTAGTTAGATATACACCAGCATGCTGTTATACCTCATCCATTTACAATATTCATATTCCAGTTATCAGCAGCTAGTGTAGAGGCTTAGTTAGATATACACCAGCATGCTGTTATACCTCATCCATTTATAATATTCATATTCCAGTTTTCAGCAGCTAGTGTAGTGGCTTAGTCAGATATATACCAGCATGCTGTTATACCTCATCCATATACAATATTCATATTCCAGTTATCAGCAGCTAGTGTAGTGGCTTAGTCAGATATACACCAGCATGCTGTTATACCTCATCCATATACAATATTCATATTCCAATTATCAGCAGCTAGTATAGTGGCTTAGTTAGATATACACCAGCATGCTGTTATACCTCATCCATTTACAATATTCATATTCCAGTTATCAGCAGCTAGTGTAGAGGCTTAGTTAGATATACACCAGCATGCTGTTATACCTCATCCATTTACAATATTCATATTCCAGTTTTCAGCAGCTAGTGTAGTGGCTTAGTTAGATATACACCAGCATGCTGTTATACCTCATCCATTTACAGTATTCATATTCCAGTTATCAGCAGCTAGTGTAGTGGCTTAGTTATATATACACCAGCATGCTGTTATACCTCATCCATTTACAATATTCATATTCCAGTTATCAGCAGCTAGTGTAGTGGCTTAGGTAGATATACACCAGCATGCTGTTATACCTCATCCATTTACAATATTCATATTCCAGTTATCAGCAGCTAGTGTAGAGGCTTAGTCAGATATACACCAGCATGCTGTTATACCTCATCCATTTACAATATTCATATTCCAATTATCAGCAGCTAGTATAGTGGCTTAGTTATATATACACCAGCATGCTGTTATACCTCATCCATTTACAATATTCATATTCCAATTATCAGCAGCTAGTATAGTGGCTTAGTTATATATACACCACCATGCTGTTATACCTCATCCATTTACAATATTCATGTTCCAGTTATCAGCAGCTAGTGTAGTGGCTTAGTTATATATACACCACCATGCTGTTATACCTCATCCATTTACAATATTCATGTTCCAGTTACCAGCAGCTAGTGTAGTGGCTTAGTTAGATATACACCAGCATGCTGTTATACCTCAACCATTTACAATATTCATATTCCAGTTATCAGCAGCTAGTATAGTGGCTTAGTTATATATACACCAGCATGCTGTTATACCTCAACCATTTACAATATTCATATTCCAGTTATCAGTAGCTAGTGTAGTGGCTTAGTCAGATATACACCAGCATGCTGTTATACCTCATCCATTTACAATATTCATATTCAAATTATCAGCAGCTAGTATAGTGGCTTAGTTATATATACACCAGCTTGCTGTTATACCTCATCCATTTACAATATTCATATTCCAGTTACCAGTAGCTAGTGTAGTGGCTTAGTTATATATACACCAGCATGCTGTTATACCTCATCCATTTACAATATTCATATTCCAGTTTTCAGCAGCTAGTGTAGTGGCTTAGTTAGATATACACCAGCATGCTGTTATACCTCATCCATTTACAATATTCATATTCCAGTTATCAGCAGCTAGTGTAGAGGCTTAGTTAGATATACACCAGCATGCTGTTATACCTCATCCATTTACAATATTCATATTCCAGTTATCAGCAGCTAGTGTAGTGGCTTAGTTATATATACACCAGCATCCTGTTATACCTCATCCATTTACAATATTTATATTCCAGTTACAAGCAGCTAGTGTAGTGGCTTAGTTATATATACACCAGCATGCTGTTATACCTCATCCATATACAATATTCATATTCCAGTTATCAGCAGCTAGTGTAGTGGCTTAGTCAGATATACACCAGCATGCTGTTATACCTCATCCATATACAATATTCATATTCCAGTTATCAGCAGCTAGTGTAGTGGCTTAGTCAGATATATACCAGCATGCTGTTATACCTCATCCATTTACAATATTCATATTCCAATTATCAGCAGCTAGTATAGTGGCTTAGTTATATATACACCAGCATGCTGTTATACCTCATCCATTTACAATATTCATATTCCAGTTTTCAGCAGCTAGTGTAGTGGCTTAGTTAGATATACACCAGCATGCTATTATACCTCATCCATTTACAATATTCATATTCCAGTTATCAGCAGCTAGTGTAGAGGCATAGTCAGATATACACCAGCATGCTGTTATACCTCATCCATTTACAATATTCATATTCCAGTTACCAGCAGCTAGTGTAGAGGCTTAGTCAGATATACACCAGCATGCTGTTATACCTCATCCATTTACAATATTCATATTCCAATTATCAGCAGCTAGTATAGTGGCTTAGTTATATATACACCACCATGCTGTTATACCTCATCCATTTACAATATTCATGTTCCAGTTATCAGCAGCTAGTGTAGTGGCTTAGTTATATATACACCACCATGCTGTTATACCTCATCCATTTACAATATTCATGTTCCAGTTACCAGCAGCTAGTGTAGTGGCTTAGTTAGATATACACCAGCATGCTGTTATACCTCAACCATTTACAATATTCATATTCCAGTTATCAGCAGCTAGTATAGTGGCTTAGTTATATATACACCAGCATGCTGTTATACCTCATCCATTTACAATATTCATATTCCAGTTATCAGCAGCTAGTGTAGTGGCTTAGTTATATATACACCAGCATGCTGTTATACCTCATCCATTTACAATATTCATATTCCAGTTATCAGCAGCTAGTGTAGAGGCATAGTCAGATATACACCAGCATGCTGTTATACCTCATCCATTTACAATATTCATATTCCAGTTACCAGCAGCTAGTGTAGAGGCTTAGTCAGATATACACCAGCATGCTGTTATACCTCATCCATTTACAATATTCATATTCCAATTATCAGCAGCTAGTATAGTGGCTTAGTTATATATACACCACCATGCTGTTATACCTCATCCATTTACAATATTCATGTTCCAGTTATCAGCAGCTAGTGTAGTGGCTTAGTTATATATACACCACCATGCTGTTATACCTCATCCATTTACAATATTCATGTTCCAGTTACCAGCAGCTAGTGTAGTGGCTTAGTTAGATATACACCAGCATGCTGTTATACCTCAACCATTTACAATATTCATATTCCAGTTATCAGCAGCTAGTATAGTGGCTTAGTTATATATACACCAGCATGCTGTTATACCTCATCCATTTACAATATTCATATTCCAGTTATCAGCAGCTAGTGTAGTGGCTTAGTTATATATACACCAGCATGCTGTTATACCTCATCCATTTACAATATTCATATTCCAGTTTTCAGCAGCTAGTGTAGTGGCTTAGTTATATATACACCAGCTTGCTGTTATACCTCATCCATTTACAATATTCATATTCCAGTTACCAGTAGCTAGTGTAGTGGCTTAGTTATATATACACCAGCATGCTGTTATACCTCATCCATTTACAATATTCATATTCCAGTTTTCAGCAGCTAGTGTAGTGGCTTAGTTAGATATACACCAGCATGCTGTTATACCTCATCCATTTACAATATTCATATTCCAGTTATCAGCAGCTAGTGTAGAGGCTTAGTTAGATATACACCAGCATGCTGTTATACCTCATCCATTTACAATATTCATATTCCAGTTTTCAGCAGCTAGTGTAGTGGCTTAGTCAGATATATACCAGCATGCTGTTATACCTCATCCATATACAATATTCATATTCCAGTTATCAGCAGCTAGTGTAGTGGCTTAGTCAGATATACACCAGCATGCTGTTATACCTCATCCATATACAATATTCATATTCCAATTATCAGCAGCTAGTATAGTGGCTTAGTTATATATACACCAGCATGCTGTTATACCTCATCCATTTACAATATTCATATTCCAGTTTTCAGCAGCTAGTGTAGTGGCTTAGTTAGATATACACCAGCATGCTGTTATACCTCATCCATTTACAATATTCATATTCCAGTTTTCAGCAGCTAGTGTAGTGGCTTAGTTAGATATACACAAGCATGCTGGTATACCTCATCCATTTACAGTATTCATATTCCAGTTATCAGCAGCTAGTGTAGTGGCTTAGTTATATATACACCAGCATGCTGTTATACCTCATCCATTTACAATATTCATATTCCAGTTATCAGCAGCTAGTGTAGTGGCTTAGGTAGATATACACCAGCATGCTGTTATACCTCATCCATTTACAATATTCATATTCCAGTTATCAGCAGCTAGTGTAGTGGCTTAGTTAGATATACACCAGCATGCTATTATACCTCATCCATTTACAATATTCATATTCCAGTTATCAGCAGCTAGTGTAGAGGCATAGTCAGATATACACCAGCATGCTGTTATACCTCATCCATTTACAATATTCATATTCCAGTTACCAGCAGCTAGTGTAGAGGCTTAGTCAGATATACACCAGCATGCTGTTATACCTCATCCATTTACAATATTCATATTCCAATTATCAGCAGCTAGTATAGTGGCTTAGTTATATATACACCAGCATGCTGTTATACCTCATCCATTTACAATATTCATATTCCAATTATCAGCAGCTAGTATAGTGGCTTAGTTATATATACACCACCATGCTGTTATACCTCATCCATTTACAATATTCATGTTCCAGTTATCAGCAGCTAGTGTAGTGGCTTAGTTATATATACACCACCATGCTGTTATACCTCATCCATTTACAATATTCATGTTCCAGTTACCAGCAGCTAGTGTAGTGGCTTAGTTAGATATACACCAGCATGCTGTTATACCTCAACCATTTACAATATTCATATTCCAGTTATCAGCAGCTAGTATAGTGGCTTAGTTATATATACACAAGCATGCTGTTATACCTCAACCATTTACAATATTCATATTCCAGTTATCAGTAGCTAGTGTAGTGGCTTAGTCAGATATACACCAGCATGCTGTTATACCTCATCCATTTACAATATTCATATTCAAATTATCAGCAGCTAGTATAGTGGCTTAGTTATATATACACCAGCTTGCTGTTATACCTCATCCATTTACAATATTCATATTCCAGTTACCAGTAGCTAGTGTAGTGGCTTAGTTATATATACACCAGCATGCTGTTATACCTCATCCATTTACAATATTCATATTCCAGTTTTCAGCAGCTAGTGTAGTGGCTTAGTTAGATATACACCAGCATGCTGTTATACCTCATCCATTTACAATATTCATATTCCAGTTATCAGCAGCTAGTGTAGAGGCTTAGTTAGATATACACCAGCATGCTGTTATACCTCATCCATTTACAATATTCATATTCCAGTTTTCAGCAGCTAGTGTAGTGGCTTAGTTAGATATACACCAGCATGCTGTTATACCTCATCCATTTACAGTATTCATTTTCCAGTTATCAGCAGCTAGTGTAGTGGCTTAGTTATATATACACCAGCATGCTGTTATACCTCATCCATTTACAATATTCATATTCCAGTTACAAGCAGCTAGTGTAGTGGCTTAGTTATATATACACCAGCATGCTGTTATACCTCATCCATTTACAATATTCATATTCCAGTTATCAGCAGCTAGTGTAGTGGCTTAGGTAGATATACACCAGCATGCTGTTATACCTCATCCATTTACAATATTCATATTCCAGTTATCAGCAGCTAGTGTAGTGGCTTAGTTAGATATACACCAGCATGCTATTATACCTCATCCATTTACAATATTCATATTCCAGTTATCAGCAGCTAGTGTGGAGGCATAGTCAGATATACACCAGCATGCTGTTATACCTCATCCATTTACAATATTCATATTCCAGTTACCAGCAGCTAGTGTAGAGGCTTAGTCAGATATACACCAGCATGCTGTTATACCTCATCCATTTACAATATTCATATTCCAATTATCAGCAGCTAGTATAGTGGCTTAGTTATATATACACCAGCATGCTGTTATACCTCATCCATTTACAATATTCATGTTCCAGTTATCAGCAGCTAGTGTAGTGGCTTAGTTATATATACACCACCATGCTGTTATACCTCATCCATTTACAATATTCATGTTCCAGTTACCAGCAGCTAGTGTAGTGGCTTAGTTAGATATACACCAGCATGCTGTTATAACTCATCCATTTACAATATTCATATTCCAGTTATCAGCAGCTAGTATAGTGGCTTAGTTATATATACACCAGCATGCTGTTATACCTCATCCATTTACAATATTCATATTCAAATTATCAGCAGCTAGTATAGTGGCTTAGTTATATATACACCAGCTTGCTGTTATACCTCATCCATTTACAATATTCATATTCCAGTTACCAGTAGCTAGTGTAGTGGCTTAGTTAGATATACACCAGCATGCTGTTATACCTCATCCATATACAATATTCATATTCCAGTTATCAGCAGCTAGTGTAGTGGCTTAGTCAGATATACACCAGCATGCTGTTATACCTCATCCATATACAATATTCATATTCCAGTTATCAGCAGCTAGTATAGTGGCTTAGTTATATATACACCAGCATGCTGTTATACCTCATCCATTTACAGTATTCATATTCCAGTTATCAGTAGCTAGTGTAGTGGTTTAGTTATATATACACCAGCATCCTGTTATACCTCATCCATTTACAATATTCATATTCCAGTTTTCAGCAGCTAGTGTAGTGGCTTAGTTAGATATACACCAGCATGCTGTTATACCTCATCCATATACAATATTCATATTCCAGTTATCAGCAGCTAGTGTAGTGGCTTAGTCAGATATACACCAGCATGCTGTTATACCTCATCCATATACAATATTCATATTCCAGTTATCAGCAGCTAGTGTAGTGGCTTAGTCAGATATATACCAGCATGCTGTTATACCTCATCCATTTACAATATTCATATTCCAATTATCAGCAGCTAGTAGAGTGGCTTAGTTATATATACACCAGCATGTTGTTATACCTCATCCATTTACAATATTCATATTCCAGTTTTCAGCAGCTAGTGTAGTGGCTTAGTTAGATATACACCAGCATGCTGTTATACCTCATCCATTTACAATATTCATATTCCAGTTATCAGCAGCTAGTGTAGAGGCTTAGTTAGATATACACCAGCATGCTGTTATACCTCATCCATTTACAATATTCATATTCCAGTTTTCAGCAGCTATTGTAGTGGCTTAGTTAGATATACACCAGAATGCTGTTATACCTCATCCATTTACAATATTCATATTCCAGTTATCAGCAGCTAGTGTAGTGGCTTAGTTAGATATACACCAGCATGCTGTTATACCTCATCCATTTACAATATTCATATTCCAGTTACAAGCAGCTAGTGTAGTGGCTTAGTTATATATACACCAGCATGCTGTTATACCTCATCCATTTACAATATTCATATTCCAGTTATCAGCAGCTAGTGTAGTGGCTTAGGTAGATATACACCAGCATGCTGTTATACCTCATCCATTTACAATATTCATATTCCAGTTATCAGCAGCTAGTGTAGTGGCTTAGTTAGATATACACAAGCATGCTATTATACCTCATCCATTTACAATATTCATATTCCAGTTATCAGCAGCTAGTGTAGAGGCATAGTCAGATATACACCAGCATGCTGTTATACCTCATCCATTTACAATATTCATATTCCAGTTACCAGCAGCTAGTGTAGAGGCTTAGTCAGATATACACCAGCATGCTGTTATACCTCATCCATTTACAATATTCATATTCCAATTATCAGCAGCTAGTATAGTGGCTTAGTTATATATACACCAGCATGCTGTTATACCTCATCCATTTACAATATTCATATTCCAATTATCAGCAGCTAGTATAGTGGCTTAGTTATATATACACCACCATGCTGTTATACCTCATCCATTTACAATATTCATGTTCCAGTTATCAGCAGCTAGTGTAGTGGCTTAGTTATATATACACCACCATGCTGTTATACCTCATCCATTTACAATATTCATGTTCCAGTTACCAGCAGCTAGTGTAGTGGCTTAGTTAGATATACACCAGCATGCTGTTATACCTCAACCATTTACAGTATTCATATTCCAGTTATCAGCAGCTAGTACAGTGGCTTAGTTATATATACACCAGCATGCTGTTATACCTCATCCATTTACAATATTCATATTCAAATTATCAGCAGCTAGTATAGTGGCTTAGTTATATATACACCAGCTTGCTGTTATACCTCATCCATTTACAATATTCATATTCCAGTTACCAGTAGCTAGTGTAGTGGCTTAGTTATATATACACCAGCATGCTGTTATACCTCATCCATTTACAATATTCATATTCCAGTTATCAGCAGCTAGTGTAGTGGCTTAGTTAGATATACACCAGCATGCTGTTATACCTCATCCATTTACAATATTCATATTCCAGTTATCAGCAGCTAGTGTAGTGGCTTAGTTATATATACACCAGCATGCTGTTATACCTCATCCATTTACAATATTCATTTTCCAGTTATCAGCAGCTAGTGTAGTGGCTTAGTCAGATATACACCAGCATGCTGTTATACCTCATCCTTTTACAATATTCATATTCCAGTTATCAGCAGCTAGTGTGGTGGCTTAGTTAGATATACACCAGCATGCTGTTATACCTCATCCATTTACAATATTCATATTCCAGTTATCAGCAGCTAGTGTAGTGGCTTAGTTATATATACACCAGCATGCTGTTATACCTCATCGATTTACAATATTCATTTTCCAGTTATCAGCAGCTAGTGTAGTGGCTTAGTCAGATATACACCAGCATGCTGTTACACCTCATCCATTTACAATATTCATATTCCAGTTATCAGCAGCTAGTGTAGTGGCTTAGTTATATATACACCAGCATGCTGTTATACCTCATTCATTTACAATATTCATATTCCAGTTATCATCAGCTAGTGTAGTGGCTTAGGTAGATATACACCAGCATGCTGTTATACCTCATCCATTTACAGTATTCATATTCCAGTTATCAGCAGCTAGAGTAGTGGCTTAGTTAGATATACACCAGCATGCTGTTATACCTCATCCATTTACAATATTCATATTCCAGTTATCAGCAGCTAGTGTAGTGGCTTAGTCAGATATACACCAGCATGCTGTTATACCTCATCCATTTACAAAATTCATATTCCAGTTTTCAGCAGCTAGTGTAGTGGCTTAGTTAGATATACACCAGCATGCTGTTATACCTCATCCATATACAATATTCATATTCCAGTTATCAGCAGCTAGTGTAGTGGCTTAGTCAGATATACACCAGCATGCTGTTATACCTCATCCATATACAATATTCATATTCCAGTTATCAGCAGCTAGTGTAGTGGCTTAGTCAGATATATACCAGCATGCTGTTATACCTCATCCATTTACAATAATCATATTCCAATTATCAGCAGCTAGTATAGTGGCTTAGTTATATATACACGAGCATGCTGTTATACCTCATCCATTTACAATATTCATATTCCAGTTTTCAGCAGCTAGTGTAGTGGCTTAGTTAGATATACACCAGCATGCTGTTATACCTCATCCATTTACAATATTCATATTCCAGTTATCAGCAGCTAGTGTAGAGGCTTAGTTAGATATACACCAGCATGCTGTTATACCTCATCCATTTACAATATTCATATTCCAGTTTTCAGCAGCTAGTGTAGTGGCTTAGTTATATATACACCAGCATGCTGTTATACCTCATCCATTTACAGTATTCATATTCCAGTTATCAGCAGCTAGTGTAGTGGCTTAGTTATATATACACCAGCATGCTGTTATACCTCATCCATTTACAATATTCATATTCCAGTTACAAGCAGCTAGTGTAGTGGCTTAGTTATATATACACCAGCATGCTGTTATACCTCATCCATTTACAATATTCATATTCCAGTTATCAGCAGCTAGTGTAGTGGCTTAGGTAGATATACACCAGCATGCTGTTATACCTCATCCATTTACAATATTCATATTCCAGTTATCAGCAGCTAGTGTAGTGGCTTAGTTAGATATACACCAGCATGCTATTATACCTCATCCATTTACAATATTCATATTCCAGTTATCAGCAGCTAGTGTAGAGGCATAGTCAGATATACACCAGCATGCTGTTATACCTCATCCATTTACAATATTCATATTCCAGTTACCAGCAGCTAGTGTAGAGGCTTAGTCAGATATACACCAGCATGCTGTTATACCTCATCCATTTACAATATTCATATTCCAATTATCAGCAGCTAGTATAGTGGCTTAGTTATATATACACCAGCATGCTGTTATACCTCATCCATTTACAATATTCATATTCCAATTATCAGCAGCTAGTATAGTGGCTTAGTTATATATACACCACCATGCTGTTATACCTCATCCATTTACAATATTCATGTTCCAGTTATCAGCAGCTAGTGTAGTGGCTTAGTTATATATACACCACCATGCTGTTATACCTCATCCATTTACAATATTCATGTTCCAGTTACCAGCAGCTAGTGTAGTGGCTTAGTTAGATATACACCAGCATGCTGTTATACCTCAACCATTTACAATATTCATATTCCAGTTATCAGCAGCTAGTATAGTGGCTTAGTTATATATACACCAGCATGCTGTTATACCTCATCCATTTACAATATTCATATTCAAATTATCAGCAGCTAGTATAGTGGCTTAGTTATATATACACCAGCTTGCTATTATACCTCATCCATTTACAATATTCATATTCCAGTTACCAGTAGCTAGTGTAGTGGCTTAGTTATATATACACCAGCATGCTGTTATACCTCATCCATTTACAATATTCATATTCCAGTTTTCAGCAGCTAGTGTAGTGGCTTAGTTAGATATACACCAGCATGCTGTTATACCTCATCCATATACAATATTCATATTCCAGTTATCAGCAGCTAGTGTAGTGGCTTAGTCAGATATACACCAGCATGCTGTTATACCTCATCCATATACAATATTCATATTCCAGTTATCAGCAGCTAGTGTAGTGGCTTAGTCAGATATATACCAGCATGCTGTTATACCTCATCCATTTACAATATTCATATTCCAATTATCAGCAGCTAGTATAGTGGCTTAGTTATATATACACCAGCATGCTGTTATACCTCATCCATTTACAATATTCATATTCCAGTTTTCAGCAGCTAGTGTAGTGGCTTAGTTAGATATACACCAGCATGCTGTTATACCTCATCCATTTACAATATTCATATTCCAGTTTTCAGCAGCTAGTGTAGTGGCTTAGTTAGATATACACCAGCATGCTGTTATACCTCATCCATTTACAATATTCATATTCCAGTTATCAGCAGCTAGTGTAGTGGCTTAGTTAGATATACACCAGCATGCTGTTATACCTCATCCATTTACAATATTCATATTCCAGTTATCAGCAGCTAGTGTAGTGGCTTAGGTAGATATACACCAGCATGCTGTTATACCTCATCCATTTACAATATTCATATTCCAGTTATCAGCAGCTAGTGTAGTGGCTTAGTTAGATATACACAAGCATGCTATTATACCTCATCCATTTACAATATTCATATTCCAGTTATCAGCAGCTAGTGTAGAGGCATAGTCAGATATACACCAGCATGCTGTTATACCTCATCCATTTACAATATTCATATTCCAGTTACCAGCAGCTAGTGTAGAGGCTTAGTCAGATATACACCAGCATGCTGTTATACCTCATCCATTTACAATATTCATATTCCAATTATCATCAGCTAGTATAGTGGCTTAGTTATATATACACCAGCATGCTGTTATACCTCATCCATTTACAATATTCATATTCCAATTATCAGCAGCTAGTATAGTGGCTTAGTTATATATACACCACCATGCTGTTATACCTCATCCATTTACAATATTCATGTTCCAGTTATCAGCAGCTAGTGTAGTGGCTTAGTTATATATACACCACCATGCTGTTATACCTCATCCATTTACAATATTCATGTTCCAGTTACCAGCAGCTAGTGTAGTGGCTTAGTTAGATATACACCAGCATGCTGTTATACCTCAACCATTTACAATATTCATATTCCAGTTATCAGCAGCTAGTATAGTGGCTTAGTTATATATACACCAGCATGCTGTTATACCTCATCCATTTACAATATTCATATTCAAATTATCAGCAGCTAGTATAGTGGCTTAGTTATATATACACCAGCTTGCTGTTATACCTCATCCATTTACAATATTCATATTCCAGTTACCAGTAGCTAGTGTAGTGGCTTAGTTATATATACACCAGCATGCTGTTATACCTCATCCATTTACAATATTCATATTCCAGTTATCAGCAGCTAGTGTAGTGGCTTAGTTAGATATACACCAGCATGCTGTTATACCTCATCCATTTACAATATTCATATTCCAGTTATCAGTAGCTAGTGTAGTGGCTTAGTTATATATACACCAGCATGCTGTTATACCTCATCCATTTACAATATTCATTTTCCAGTTATCAGCAGCTAGTATAGTGGCTTAGTCAGATATACACCAGCATGCTGTTATACCTCATCCTTTTACAATATTCATATTCCAGTTATCAGCAGCTACTGTGGTGGCTTAGTTAGATATACACCAGCATGCTGTTATACCTCATCCATTTACAATATTCATATTCCAGTTATCAGCAGCTAGTGTAGTGGCTTAGTTATATATACACCAGCATGCTGTTATACCTCATCCATTTACAATATTCATTTTCCAGTTATCAGCAGCTAGTGTAGTGGCTTAGTCAGATATACACCAGCATGCTGTTATACCTCATCCATTTACAATATTCATATTCCAGTTATCAGCAGCTAGTGTAGTGGCTTAGTTATATATACACCAGCATGCTGTTATACCTCATTCATTTACAATATTCATATTCCAGTTATCAGCAGCTAGTGTAGTGGCTTAAGTAGATATACACCAGCATGCTGTTATACCTCATCCATTTACAGTATTCATATTCCAGTTATCAGCAGCTAGAGTAGTGGCTTAGTTAGATATACACCAGCATGCTGTTATACCTCATCCATTTACAATATTCATATTCCAGTTATCAGCAGCTAGTGTAGTGGCTTAGTTAGATATACACCAGCATGCTGTTATACCTCAACCATTTACAATATTCATATTCCAGTTATCAGCAGCAAGTGTGGTGGCTTAGATAGATATACACCAGCATGCTGTTATACCTCATCCATTTACAATATTCATATTCCAGTTATCAGTAGCTAGTGTGGTGGCTTAGTTATATATACACCAGCATGCTGTTATACCTCATCCATTTACAATATTCATATTCCAGTTATCAGCAGCTAGTGTAGTGGCTTAGTTATATATACACAAGCATGCTATTATAACTCAACCATTTACAATATTCATATTCCAGTTATCAGCAGCTAGTATAGTGGCTTAGTTATATATACACCAGCATGCTGTTATACCTCATCCATTTACAATATTCATACTCCAGTTACCAGTAGCTAGTGTAGTGGCTTAGTTAGATATACACCAGCATGCTGTTATACCTCATCCATTTACAATATTCATATTCCAGTTATCAGCAGCTAGTGTAGTGGCTTAGTTAGATATACACCAGCATGCTGTTATACCTCATCCATTTACAATATTCATATTCCAGTTATCAGCAGCTAGTGTAGTGGCTTAGTTAGATATACACCAGCATGCTGTTATACCTCATCCATTTACAATATTCATATTAAAGTTATCAGCAGCTAGTGTAGTGGCTTAGTTAGATATACACCAGCATGCTGTTATACCTCATCCATTTACAATATTCATATTCCAGTTATCAGCAGCTAGTGTAGTGGCTTAGTCAGATATACACCAGCATGCTGTTATACCTCATCCATTTACAGTATGCATATTCCAGTTATCAGCAGCTAGTATAGTGGCTTAGTTAGATATACACCAGCATGCTGTTATACCTCATCCATTTACAATATTCATATTCCAGTTATCAGCAGCTAGTGTAGTGGCTTAGTCAGATATACACCAGCATGCTGTTATACCTCATCCATTTACAATATTCATATTCCAGTTATCAGCAGCTAGTGTAGTGGCTTAGTCAGATATACACCAGCATGCTGTTATACCTCATCCATTTACAATATTCATATTCCAGTTATCAGCAGCTAGTGTAGTGGCTTAGTTAGATATACACCAGCATGCTGTTATACCTCATCGATTTACAATATTCATATTCCAGTTATCAGCAGCTAGTGTGGTGGCTTAGTTAGATATACACCAGCATGCTGTTATACCTCATCCATTTGCAATATTCATATTCCAGTTATCAGTAGCTAGTTTGGTGGCTTAGTTATATATACACCAGCATGCTGTTATACCTCATCCATTTACAATATTCATATTCCAGTTATCAGTAGCTAGTGTAGTGGCTTAGTCAGATATACACCAGCATGCTGTTATACCTCATCGTTTTACAATATTCATATTAAAGTTATCAGCAGCTAGTGTAGTGGCTTAGTTATATATACACCAGCATGCTGTTATACCTCATCAATTTACAATATTCATATTCCAGTTATCAGCAGCTAGTGTAGTGGCTTAGTTATATATACACCAGCATGCTGTTATACCTCATCCATTTACAATATTCATATTCCAGTTATCAGCAGCTAGAGTAGTGGCTTAGTTAGATATACACCAGCATGCTGTTATACCTCATCCATTTACAATATTCTTATTCCAGTTATCAGCAGCTAGTGTAGTGGCTTAGTTAGATATACACCAGCATGCTGTTATACCTCATCAATTTACAATATTCATATTAAAGTTATCAGCAGCTAGTGTAGTGGCTTAGTTAGATATACACCAGCATGCTGTTATACCTCATCCATTTACAATATTCATATTCCAGTTATCAGCAGCTAGTGTAGTGGCTTAGTTAGATATACACCAGCATGCTGTTATACCTCATCCATTTACTATATTCATATTCCAGTTATCAGCAGCTAGTGTAGTGGCTTAGTTAGATATACAACAGCATGCTGTTATACCTCATCCATTTACAATATTCATATTCCAGTTATCAGCAGCTAGTGTAGTGGCTTAGTCAGATATACACCAGCATGCTGTTATACCTCATCCATTTACAATATTCATATTCCAGTTATCAGCAGCTAGTGTAGTGTCTTAGTTAGATATACACCAGCATGCTGTTATACCTCATCCATTTACAATATTCATATTCAAGTTATCAGCAGCTAGTGTAGTGGCTTAGGTAGATATACACCAGCATGCTGTTATACCTCATCCATTTACAGTATTCATATTCCAGTTATCAGCAGCTAGTGTAGTGGCTTAGTTAGATATACACCAGCATGCTGTTATACCTCATCCATTTACAATATTCATATTCCAGTTATCAGTAGCTAGTGTGGTGGCTTAGTTATATATACACCAGCATGCTGTTATACCTCATCCATTTACAATATTCATATTCCAGTTATCAGTAGCTAGTGTAGTGGCTTAGTCAGATATACACCAGCATGCTGTTATACCTCATCCTTTTACAATATTCATATTAAAGTTATCAGCAGCTAGTGTAGTGGCTTAGTTATATATACACCAGCATGCTGTTATACCTCATCCATTTACAACATACATATTCCAGTTATCAGTAGCTAGTGTAGTGGCTTAGTTAGATATACACCAGCATGCTGTTATACCTCATCCTTTTACAATATTCATATTAAAGTTATCAGCAGCTACTGTAGTGGCTTAGTTATATATACACCAGCATGCTGTTATACCTCATCCATTTACAATATTCATATTCCAGTTATCAGCAGCTAGTGTAGTGGCTTAGTTATATATACACCAGCATGCTGTTATACCTCATCCATTTACAATATTCATATTCCAGTTATCAGCAGCTAGTGTAGTGGCTTAGTTATATATACACCAGCATGCTGTTATACCTCAACCATTTACAATATTCATATTCCAGTTATCAGCAGCTAGTATAGTGGCTTAGTTATATATACACCAGCATGCTGTTATACCTCATCCATTTACAATATTCATATTCCAGTTACAAGCAGCTAGTGTAGTGGCTTAGTTATATATACACCAGCATGCTGTTATACCTCATCCATTTACAATATTCATATTCCAGTTATCAGCAGCTAGTGTAGTGGCTTAGTTATATATACACCAGCATGCTGTTATACCTCATCCATTTACAATATTCATATTCCAGTTATCAGCAGCTAGTGTAGTGGCTTAGTTATATATACACCAGCATGCTGTTATACCTCAACCATTTACAATATTCATATTCCAGTTATCAGCAGCTAGTGTAGTGGCTTAGTTATATATACACCAGCATGCTGTTATACCTCATCCATTTACAATATTCATATTCCAGTTATCAGCAGCTAGTGTAGTGGCTTAGGTAGATATACACCAGCATGCTGTTATACCTCATCCATTTACAATATTCATATTCCAGTTATCAGCAGCTAGTGTAGTGGCTTAGTCAGATATATACCAGCATGCTGTTATACCTCATCCATTTACAATATTCATATTCCAATTATCAGCAGCTAGTGTAGAGGCTTAGTTAGATATACTCCAGCATGCTGTTATACCTCATCCATTTACAATATTCATATTCCAGTTTTCAGCAGCTAGTGTAGTGGCTTAGTTATATATACACCAGCATGCTGTTATACCTCATCCATTTACAGTATTCATATTCCAGTTATCAGCAGCTAGTGTAGTGGCTTAGTTATATATACACCAGCATGCTGTTATACCTCATCCATTTACAATATTCATATTCCAGTTACAAGCAGCTAGTGTAGTGGTTTAGTTATATATACACCAGCATGCTGTTATACCTCATCCATTTACAATATTCATATTCCAGTTATCAGCAGCTAGTGTAGTGGCTTAGGTAGATATACACCAGCATGCTGTTATACCTCATCCATTTACAATATTCATATTCCAGTTATCAGCAGCTAGTGTAGTGGCTTAGTTAGATATACACCAGCATGCTATTATACCTCATCCATTTACAATATTCATATTCCAGTTATCAGCAGCTAGTGTAGAGGCATAGTCAGATATACACCAGCATGCTGTTATACCTCATCCATTTACAATATTCATATTCCAGTTACCAGCAGCTAGTGTAGAGGCTTAGTCAGATATACACCAGCATGCTGTTATACCTCATCCATTTACAATATTCATATTCCAATTATCAGCAGCTAGTATAGTGGCTTAGTTATATATACACCAGCATGCTGTTATACCTCATCCATTTACAATATTCATATTCCAATTATCAGCAGCTAGTATAGTGGCTTGGTTATATATACACCACCATGCTGTTATACCTCATCCATTTACAATATTCATGTTCCAGTTACCAGCAGCTAGTGTAGTGGCTTAGTTAGATATACACCAGCATGCTGTTATACCTCAACCATTTACAATATTCATATTCCAGTTATCAGCAGCTAGTATAGTGGCTTAGTTATATATACACCAGCATGCTGTTATACCTCATCCATTTACAATATTCATATTCCAATTATCAGCAGCTAGTATAGTGGCTTAGTTATATATACACCAGCATGCTGTTATACCTCATCCATTTACAATATTCATATTCCAGTTTTCAGCAGCTAGTGTAGTGGCTTAGTTAGATATACACCAGCATGCTGTTATACCTCATCCATTTACAATATTCATATTCCAGTTATCAGCAGCTAGTGTAGAGGCTTAGTTATATATACACCAGCATGCTGTTATACCTCATCCATTTACAATATTCATATTCCAGTTATCAGCAGCTAGTGTAGTGGCTTAGATAGATATACACCAGCATGCTGTTATACCTCATCCATTTACAATATTCATATTCCAGTTTTCAGCAGCTAGTGTAGTGGCTTAGTTAGATATACACCAGCATGCTGTTATACCTCATCCATTTACAATATTCATATTCCAGTTATCAGCAGCTAGTGTAGTGGCTTAGTTAGATATACACCAGCATGCTGTTATACCTCATCCATTTACAATATTCATATTCCAGTTACAAGCAGCTAGTGTAGTGGCTTAGTTATTTATACACCAGCATGCTGTTATACCTCATCCATTTACAATATTCATATTCCAGTTATCAGCAGCTAGTGTAGTGGCTTAGGTAGATATACACCAGCATGCTGTTATACCTCATCCATTTACAATATTCATATTCCAGTTATCAGCAGCTAGTGTAGTGGCTTAGTTAGAT
The DNA here is from genome assembly GCA_031769625.1 of Taudactylus pleione. Classification (NCBI taxonomy): domain Eukaryota; kingdom Metazoa; phylum Chordata; class Amphibia; order Anura; family Myobatrachidae; genus Taudactylus; species Taudactylus pleione. The sequence continues at coordinate 1,903,052 of JAUIMM010000317.1, read as the reverse complement.
ATACACAAGCATGCTATTATACCTCATCCATTTACAATATTCATATTCCAGTTATCAGCAGCTAGTGTAGAGGCATAGTCAGATATACACCAGCATGCTGTTATACCTCATCCATTTACAATATTCATATTCCAGTTACCAGCAGCTAGTGTAGAGGCTTAGTCAGATATACACCAGCATGCTGTTATACCTCATCCATTTACAATATTCATATTCCAATTATCATCAGCTAGTATACTGGCTTAGTTATATATACACCAGCATGCTGTTATACCTCATCCATTTACAATATTCATATTCCAATTATCAGCAGCTAGTATAGTGGCTTAGTTATATATACACCACCATGCTGTTATACCTCATCCATTTACAATATTCATGTTCCAGTTATCAGCAGCTAGTATAGTGGCTTAGTTATATATACACCAGCATGCTGTTATACCTCATCCATTTACAATATTCATATTCCAATTATCAGCAGCTAGTATAGTGGCTTAGTTATATATACACCACCATGCTGTTATACCTCATCCATTTACAATATTCATGTTCCAGTTACCAGCAGCTAGTGTAGTGGCTTAGTTAGATATACACCAGCATGCTGTTATACCTCAACCATTTACAATATTCATATTCCAGTTATCAGCAGCTAGTATAGTGGCTTAGTTATATATACACCAGCATGCTGTTATACCTCATCCATTTACAATATTCATATTCAAATTATCAGCAGCTAATATAGTGGCTCAGTTATATATACACCAGCTTGCTGTTATACCTCATCCATTTACAATATTCATATTCCAGTTACCAGTAGCTAGTGTAGTGGCTTAGTTAGATATACACCAGCATGCTGTTATACCTCATCCATATACAATATTCATATTCCAGTTATCAGCAGCTAGTGTAGTGGCTTAGTCAGATATACACCAGCATGCTGTTATACCTCATCCATATACAATATTCATATTCCAGTTATCAGCAGCTAGTGTAGTGGCTTAGTCAGATATATACCAGCATGCTGTTATACCTCATCCATTTACAATATTCATATTCCAATTATCAGCAGCTAGTATAGTGGCTTAGTTATATATACACCAGCATGCTGTTATACCTCATCCATTTACAATATTCATATTCCAGTTTTCAGCAGCTATTGTAGTGGCTTAGTTAGATATACACCAGCATGCTGTTATACCTCATCCATTTACAATATTCATATTCCAGTTATCAGCAGCTAGTGTAGAGGCTTAGTTAGATATACACCAGCATGCTGTTATACCTCATCCATTTACAATATTCATATTCCAGTTATCAGCAGCTAGTGTAGTGGCTTAGTTAGATATACACCAGCATGCTGTTATACCTCATCCATTTACAATATTCATATTCCAGTTTTCAGCAGCTAGTGTAGTGGCTTAGTTAGATATACACCAGCATGCTGTTATACCTCATCCATTTACAATATTCATATTCCAGTTATCAGCAGCTAGTGTAGTGGCTTATTTAGATATACACCAGCATGCTGTTATACCTCATCCATTTACAATATTCATATTCCAGTTACAAGCAGCTAGTGTAGTGGCTTAGGTAGATATACACCAGCATGCTGTTATACCTCATCCATTTACAATATTCATATTCCAGTTATCAGCAGCTAGTGTAGTGGCTTAGTTAGATATACACAAGCATGCTATTATACCTCATCCAATTACAATATTCATATTCCAGTTATCAGCAGCTAGTGTAGAGGCATAGTCAGATATACACCAGCATGCTGTTATACCTCATCCATTTACAATATTCATATTCCAATTATCATCAGCTAGTATAGTGGCTTAGTTATATATACACCAGCATGCTGTTATACCTCATCCATTTACAATATTCATATTCCAATTATCAGCAGCTAGTATAGTGGCTTAGTTATATATACACCACCATGCTGTTATACCTCATCCATTTACAATATTCATGTTCCAGTTATCAGCAGCTAGTGTAGTGGCTTAGTTATATATACACCACCATGCTGTTATACCTCATCCATTTACAATATTCATGTTCCAGTTACCAGCAGCTAGTGTAGTGGCTTAGTTAGATATACACCAGCATGCTGTTATACCTCAACCATTTACAATATTCATATTCCAGTTATCAGCAGCTAGTATAGTGGCTTAGTTATATATACACCAGCATGCTGTTATACCTCATCCATTTACAATATTCATATTCAAATTATCAGCAGCTAGTATAGTGGCTTAGTTATATATACACCAGCTTGCTGTTATACCTCATCCATTTACAATATTCATATTCCAGTTACCAGTAGCTAGTGTAGTGGCTTAGTTATATATACACCAGCATGCTGTTATACCTCATCCATTTACAATATTCATATTCCAGTTATCAGCAGCTAGTGTAGTGGCTTAGTTAGATATACACCAGCATGCTGTTATACCTCATCCATTTACAATATTCATATTCCAGTTATCAGCAGCTAGTGTAGTGGCTTAGTTATATATACACCAGCATGCTGTTATACCTCATCCATTTACAATATTCATTTTCCAGTTATCAGCAGCTAGTATAGTGGCTTAGTCAGATATACACCAGCATGCTGTTATACCTCATCCTTTTACAATATTCATATTCCAGTTATCAGCAGCTAGTGTGGTGGCTTAGTTAGATATACACCAGCATGCTGTTATACCTCATTCATTTACAATATTCATATTCCAGTTATCAGCAGCTAGTGTAGTGGCTTAGGTAGATATACACCAGCATGCTGTTATACCTCATCCATTTACAGTATTCATATTCCAGTTATCAGCAGCTAGAGTAGTGGCTTAGTTAGATATACACCAGCATGCTGTTATACCTCATCCATTTACAATATTCATATTCCAGTTATCAGCAGCTAGTGTAGTGGCTTAGTTAGATATACACCAGCATGCTGTTATACCTCAACCATTTACAATATTCATATTCCAGTTATCAGCAGCAAGTGTGGTGGCTTAGATAGATATACACCAGCATGCTGTTATACCTCATCCATTTACAATATTCATATTCCAGTTATCAGTAGCTAGTGTGGTGGCTTAGTTATATATACACCAGCATGCTGTTATACCTCATCCATTTACAATATTCATATTCCAGTTATCAGCAGCTAGTGTAGTGGCTTAGTTATATATACACCAGCATGCTATTATAACTCATCCATTTACAATATTCATATTCCAGTTACCAGCAGCTAGTGTAGAGGCTTAGTCAGATATACACCAGCATGCTGTTATACCTCATCCATTTACAATATTCATATTCCAATTATCAGCAGCTAGTATAGTGGCTTAGTTATATATACACCAGCATGCTGTTATACCTCATCCATTTACAATATTCATATTCCAATTATCAGCAGCTAGTATAGTGGCTTAGTTATATATACACCACCATGCTGTTATACCTCATCCAATTACAATATTCATGTTCCAGTTACCAGCAGCTAGTGTAGTGGCTTAGTTAGATATACACCAGCATGCTGTTATACCTCAACCATTTACAATATTCATATTCCAGTTATCAGCAGCTAGTATAGTGGCTTAGTTATATATACACCAGCATGCTGTTATACCTCATCCATTTACAATATTCATATTCCAATTATCAGCAGCTAGTATAGTGGCTTAGTTATATATACACCAGCATGCTGTTATACCTCATCCATTTACAATATTCATATTCCAGTTTTCAGCAGCTAGTGTAGTGGCTTAGTTAGATATACACCAGCATGCTGTTATACCTCATCCATTTACAATATTCATATTCCAGTTATCAGCAGCTAGTGTAGAGGCTTAGTTAGATATACACCAGCATACTGTTATACCTCATCCATTTACAATATTCATATTCCAGTTATCAGCAGCTAGTGTAGTGGCTTAGTTAGATATACACCAGCATGCTGTTATACCTCATCCATTTACAATATTCATATTCCAGTTTTCAGCAGCTAGTGTAGTGGCTTAGTTAGATATACACCAGCATGCTGTTATACCTCATCCATTTACAATATTCATATTCCAGTTATCAGCAGCTAGTGTAGTGGCTTAGTTAGATATACACCAGCATGCTGTTATACCTCATCCATTTACAATATTCATATTCCAGTTACAAGCAGCTAGTGTAGTGGCTTAGTTATTTATACACCAGCATGCTGTTATACCTCATCCATTTACAATATTCATATTCCAGTTATCAGCAGCTAGTGTAGTGGCTTAGGTAGATATACACCAGCATGCTGTTATACCTCATCCATTTACAATATTCATATTCCAGTTATCAGCAGCTAGTGTAGTGGCTTAGTTAGATATACACAAGCATGCTATTATACCTCATCCATTTACAATATTCATATTCCAGTTATCAGCAGCTAGTGTAGAGGCATAGTCAGATATACACTAGCATGCTGTTATACCTCATCCATTTACAATATTCATATTCCAGTTACCAGCAGCTAGTGTAGAGGCTTAGTCAGATATACACCAGCATGCTGTTATACCTCATCCATTTACAATATTCATATTCCAATTATCATCAGCTAGTATAGTGGCTTAGTTATATATACACCAGCATGCTGTTATACCTCATCCATTTACAATATTCATATTCCAATTATCAGCAGCTAGTATAGTGGCTTAGTTATATATACACCACCATGCTGTTATACCTCATCCATTTACAATATTCATGTTCCAGTTATCAGCAGCTAGTATAGTGGCTTAGTTATATATACACCAGCATGCTGTTATACCTCATCCATTTACAATATTCATATTCCAATTATCAGCAGCTAGTATAGTGGCTTAGTTATATATACACCACCATGCTGTTATACCTCATCCATTTACAATATTCATGTTCCAGTTACCAGCAGCTAGTGTAGTGGCTTAGTTAGATATACACCAGCATGCTGTTATACCTCAACCATTTACAATATTCATATTCCAGTTATCAGCAGCTAGTATAGTGGCTTAGTTATATATACACCAGCTTGCTGTTATACCTCATCCATTTACAATATTCATATTCCAGTTACCAGTAGCTAGTGTAGTGGCTTAGTTAGATATACACCAGCATGCTGTTATACCTCATCCATTTACAATATTCATATTCAAATTATCAGCAGCTAGTATAGTGGCTTAGTTATATATACACCAGCTTGCTGTTATACCTCATCCATATACAATATTCATATTCCAGTTATCAGCAGCTAGTGTAGTGGCTTAGTCAGATATACACCAGCATGCTGTTATACCTCATCCATATACAATATTCATATTCCAGTTATCAGCAGCTAGTGTAGTGGCTTAGTCAGATATATACCAGCATGCTGTTATACCTCATCCATTTACAATATTCATATTCCAATTATCAGCAGCTAGTATAGTGGCTTAGTTATATATACACCAGCATGCTGTTATACCTCATCCATTTACAATATTCATATTCCAGTTTTCAGCAGCTAGTGTAGTGGCTTAGTTAGATATACACCAGCATGCTGTTATACCTCATCCATTTACAATATTCATATTCCAGTTATCAGCAGCTAGTGTAGAGGCTTAGTTAGATATACACCAGCATGCTGTTATGCCTCATCCATTTACAATATTCATATTCCAGTTATCAGCAGCTAGTGTAGTGGCTTAGTTAGATATACACCAGCATGCTGTTATACCTCATCCATTTACAATATTCATATTCCAGTTTTCAGCAGCTAGTGTAGTGGCTTAGTTAGATATACACCAGCATGCTGTTATACCTCATCCATTTACAATATTCATATTCCAGTTACAAGCAGCTAGTGTAGTGGCTTAGTTATTTATACACCAGCATGCTGTTATACCTCATCCATTTACAATATTCATATTCCAGTTATCAGCAGCTAGTGTAGTGGCTTAGGTAGATATACACCAGCATGCTGTTATACCTCATCCATTTACAATATTCATATTCCAGTTATCAGCAGCTAGTGTAGTGGCTTAGTTAGATATACACAAGCATGCTATTATACCTCATCCATTTACAATATTCATATTCCAGTTATCAGCAGCTAGTGTAGAGGCATAGTCAGATATACACCAGCATGCTGTTATACCTCATCCATTTACAATATTCATATTTCAATTATCATCAGCTAGTATAGTGGCTTAGTTATATATACACCAGCATGCTGTTATACCTCATCCATTTACAATATTCATATTCCAATTATCAGCAGCTAGTATAGTGGCTTAGTTATATATACACCACCATGCTGTTATACCTCATCCATTTACAATATTCATGTTCCAGTTATCAGCAGCTAGTGTAGTGGCTTAGTTATATATACACCACCATGCTGTTATACCTCATCCATTTACAATATTCATGTTCCAGTTACCAGCAGCTAGTGTAGTGGCTTAGTTAGATATACACCAGCATGCTGTTATACCTCAACCATTTACAATATTCATATTCCAGTTATCAGCAGCTAGTATAGTGGCTTAGTTATATATACACCAGCATGCTGTTGTACCTCATCCATTTACAATATTCATATTCAAATTATCAGCAGCTAGTATAGTGGCTTAGTTATATATACACCAGCTTGCTGTTATACCTCATCCATTTACAATATTCATATTCCAGTTACCAGTAGCTAGTGTAGTGGCTTAGTTATATATACACCAGCATGCTGTTATACCTCATCCATTTACAATATTCATATTCCAGTTATCAGCAGCTAGTGTAGTGGCTTAGTTAGATATACACCAGCATGCTGTTATACCTCATCCATTTACAATATTCATATTCCAGTTATCAGCAGCTAGTGTAGTGGCTTAGTTATATATACACCAGCATGCTGTTATACCTCATCCATTTACAATATTCATTTTCCAGTTATCAGCAGCTAGTATAGTGGCTTAGTCAGATATACACCAGCATGCTGTTATACCTCATCCTTTTACAATATTCATATTCCAGTTATCAGCAGCTAGTGTGGTGGCTTAGTTAGATATACACCAGCATGCTGTTATACCTCATTCATTTACAATATTCATATTCCAGTTATCAGCAGCTAGTGTAGTGGCTTACGTAGATATACACCAGCATGCTGTTATACCTCATCCATTTACAGTATTCATATTCCAGTTATCAGCAGCTAGAGTAGTGGCTTAGTTAGATATACACCAGCATGCTGTTATACCTCATCCATTTACAATATTCATATTCCAGTTATCAGCAGCTAGTGTAGTGGCTTAGTTAGATATACAACAGCATGCTGTTATACCTCAACCATTTACAATATTCATATTCCAGTTATCAGCAGCAAGTGTGGTGGCTTAGATAGATATACACCAGCATGCTGTTATACCTCATCCATTTACAATATTCATATTCCAGTTATCAGTAGCTAGTGTGGTGGCTTAGTTATATATACACCAGCATGCTGTTATACCTCATCCATTTACAATATTCATATTCCAGTTATCAGCAGCTAGTGTAGTGGCTTAGTTATATATACACCAGCATGCTATTATAACTCAACCATTTACAATATTCATATTCCAGTTATCAGCAGCTAGTATAGTGGCTTAGTTATATATACACCAGCATGCTGTTATACCTCATCCATTTACAATATTCATATTCCAGTTACCAGTAGCTAGTGTAGTGGCTTAGTTAGATATACACCAGCATGCTGTTATACCTCATCCATTTACAATATTCATATTCCAGTTATCAGCAGCTAGTGTAGTGGCTTAGTTAGATATACACCAGCATGCTGTTATACCTCATCCATTTACAATATTCATATTCCAGTTATCAGCAGCTAGTGTAGTGGCTTAGTTAGATATACACCAGCATGCTGTTATACCTCATCAATTTACAATATTCATATTAAAGTTATCAGCAGCTAGTGTAGTGGCTTAGTTAGATATACACCAGCATGCTGTTATACCTCATCCATTTACAATATTCATATTCCAGTTATCAGCAGCTAGTGTAGTGGCTTAGTCAGATATACACTAGCATGCTGTTATACCTCATCCATTTACAGTATTCATATTCCAGTTATCAGCAGCTAGTATAGTGGCTTAGTTAGATATACACCAGCATGCTGTTATACCTCATCCATTTACAATATTCATATTCCAGTTATCAGCAGCTAGTGTAGTGGCTTAGTCAGATATACACCAGCATGCTGTTATACCTCATCCATTTACAATATTCATATTCCAGTTATCAGCAGCTAGTGTAGTGGCTTAGTTAGATATACACCAGCATGCTGTTATACCTCATCGATTTACAATATTCATATTCCAGTTATCAGCAGCTAGTGTGGTGGCTTAGTTAGATATACACCAGCATGCTGTTATACCTCATCCATTTGCAATATTCATATTCCAGTTATCAGTAGCTAGTTTGGTGGCTTAGTTATATATACACCAGCATGCTGTTATACCTCATCCATTTACAATATTCATATTCCAGTTATCAGTAGCTAGTGTAGTGGCTTAGTCAGATATACACCAGCATGCTGTTATACCTCATCGTTTTACAATATTCATATTAAAGTTATCAGCAGCTAGTGTAGTGGCTTAGTTATATATACACCAGCATGCTGTTATACCTCATCAATTTACAATATTCATATTCCAGTTATCAGCAGCTAGTGTAGTGGCTTAGTTATATATATACCAGCATGCTGTTATACCTCATCCATTTACAATATTCATATTCCAGTTATCAGCAGCTAGAGTAGTGGCTTAGTTAGATATACACCAGCATGCTGTTATACCTCATCCATTTACAATATTCTTATTCCAGTTATCAGCAGCTAGTGTAGTGGCTTAGTTAGATATACACCAGCATGCTGTTATACCTCATCAATTTACAATATTCATATTAAAGTTATCAGCAGCTAGTGTAGTGGCTTAGTTAGATATACACCAGCATGCTGTTATACCTCATCCATTTACAATATTCATATTCCAGTTATCAGCAGCTAGTGTAGTGGCTTAGTCAGATATACACCAGCATGCTGTTATACCTCATCCATTTACTATATTCATATTCCAGTTATCAGCAGCTAGTGTAGTGGCTTAGTCAGATATACACCAGCATGCTGTTATACCTCATCCATTTACTATATTCATATTCCAGTTATCAGCAGCTAGTGTAGTGGCTTAGTCAGATATACACCAGCATGCTGTTATACCTCATCCATTTACAATATTCATATTCAAGTTATCAGTAGCTAGTGTAGTGGCTTAGTTAGATATACACCAGCATGCTGTTATACCTCATCCATTTACAATATTCATATTCCAGTTATCAGTAGCTAGTGTGGTGGCTTAGTTATATATACACCAGCATGCTGTTATACCTCATCCATTTACAATATTCATATTCCAGTTATCAGTAGCTAGTGTAGTGGCTTAGTCAGATATACACCAGCATGCTGTTATACCTCATCCTTTTACAATATTCATATTAAAGTTATCAGCAGCTAGTGTAGTGGCTTAGTTATATATACACCAGCATGCTGTTATACCTCATCCATTTACAACATACATATTCCAGTTATCAGTAGCTAGTGTAGTGGCTTAGTTAGATATACACCAGCATGCTGTTATACCTCATCCTTTTACAATATTCATATTAAAGTTATCAGCAGCTACTGTAGTGGCTTAGTTATATATACACCAGCATGCTGTTATACCTCATCCATTTACAATATTCATATTCCAGTTATCAGCAGCTAGTGTAGTGGCTTAGTTATATATACACCAGCATGCTGTTATACCTCATCCATTTACAATATTCATATTCCAGTTATCAGCAGCTAGTGTAGTGGCTTAGTTATATATACACCAGCATGCTGTTATACCTCAACCATTTACAATATTCATATTCCAGTTATCAGCAGCTAGTATAGTGGCTTAGTTATATATACACCAGCATGCTGTTATACCTCATCCATTTACAATATTCATATTCAAATTATCAGCAGCTAGTATAGTGGCTTAGTTATATATACACCAGCATGCTGTTATACCTCATCCATTTACAATATTCATATTCAAATTATCAGCAGCTAGTGTAGTGGCTTAGTTAGATATACACCAGCATTCTGTTATACCTCATCCATTTACAATATTCATATTCCAGTTACCAGCAGCTAGTGTAGTGGCTTAGTTAGATATACACCAGCATGCTGTTATACCTCATCCATTTACAATATTCATATTCCACTTATCAGCAGCTAGTGTAGTGGCTTAGTTAGATATACACCAGCATGCTGTTATACCTCATACATTTACAATATTCATATTCCAGTTATCAGCAGCTAGTGTAGTGGCTTAGTCAGATATACACCAGCATGCTGTTATACCTCATCCATTTACAATATTCATATTCCAGTTATCAGCAGCTAGTGTAGTGGCTTAGGTAGATATACACCAGCATGCTGTTATACCTCATCCATTTACAGTATTCATATTCCAGTTATCAGCAGCTAGTGTAGTGGCTTAGTCAGATATACACCAGCATGCTGTTATACCTCATCCATTTACAATGTTCATATTCCAGTTATCAGCAGCTAGTGTAGTGGCTTAGGTAGATATACACCAGCATGCTGTTATACCTCATCCATTTACAGTATTCATATTCCAGTTGTCAGCAGCTAGTGTAGTGGCTTAGTTATATATACACCAGCATGCTGTTATACCTCATTCATTTACAATATTCATATTCCAGTTATCAGCAGCTAGTGTAGTGGCTTAGGTAGATATACACCAGCATGCTGTTATACCTCATCCATTTACAGTATTCATATTTCAGTTATCAGCAGCTAGAGTAGTGGCTTAGTTAGATATACACCAGCATGCTGTTATACCTCATCCATTTACAATATTCATATTCCAGTTATCAGCAGCTAGTGTAGTGGCTTATTTAGATATACACCAGCATGCTGTTATACCTCATCCATTTACAATATTCATATTCCAGTTATCAGCAGCTAGTGTGGTGGCTTAGATAGATATACACCAGCATGCTGTTATACCTCATCCATTTGCAATATTCATATTCCAGTTATCAGTAGCTAGTGTGGTGGCTAAGTTAGATATACACCAGCATGCTGTTATACCTCATCCATTTACAATATTCATATTCCAGTTATCAGCAGCTAGTGTAGTGGCTTAGTTAGATATACACCAGCATGCTGTTATACCTCATCCATTTACAATATTCATAATCCAGTTATCAGCAGCTAGTGTAGTGGCTTAGTTAGATATACACCAGCATGCTGTTATACCTCATCCATTTACAATATTCATATTCCAGTTATCAGTAGCTAGTGTGGTGGCTTAGTTATATATACACCAGCATGCTGTTATACCTCATCCATTTACAATATTCATATTCCAGTTATCAGTAGCTAGTGTAGTGGCTTAGTCAGATATACACCAGCATGCTGTTATACCTCATCCTTTTACAATATTCTTATTAAAGTTATCAGCAGCTAGTGTAGTGGCTTAGTTATATATACACCAGCATGCTGTTATACCTCATCCATTTACAACATACATATTCCAGTTATCAGTAGCTAGTGTAGTGGCTTAGTTATATATACACCAGCATGCTGTTATACCTCATCCTTTTACAATATTCTTATTAAAGTTATCAGCAGTTAGTGTAGTGGCTTAGTTATATATACACCAGCATGCTGTTATACCTCATCCATTTACAACATACATATTCCAGTTATCAGTAGCTAGTGTAGTGGCTTAGTCAGATATACACCAGCTTGTTGTTATACTTCATCCTTTTACAATATTCATATTAAAGTTATCAGCAGCTAGTGTAGTGGCTTAGTTATATATACACCAGCATGCTGTTATACCTCATCCATTTACAATATTCATATTCCAGTTATCAGCAGCAAGTGTAGTGGCTTAGTTATATATACACCAGCATGCTGTTATACCTCATCCATTTACAATATTCATATTCCAGTTATCAGCAGCTAGTGTAGTGGCTTAATTATATATACACCAGCATGCTGTTATACCTCAACCATTTACAATATTCATATTCCAGTTATCAGCAGCTAGAATAGTGTCTTAGTTAGATATACACCAGCATGCTGTTATACCTCATCCATTTACAATATTCATATTCAAATTATCAGCAGCTAGTATAGTGGCTTAGTTATATATACACCAGCATGCTGTTATACCTCATCCATTTACAATATTCATATTCCAGTTACCAGTAGCTAGTGTAGTGGCTTAGTTAGATATACACCAGCATGCTGTTATACCTCATCCATTTACAACATACATATTCCAGTTATCAGTAGCTAGTGTAGTGGCTTAGTCAGATATACACCAGCATGCTGTTATACCTCATCCATTTACAATATTCATATTCCAGTTACCAGTAGCTAGTGTAGTGGCTTAGTTAGATATACACCAGCATGCTGTTATACCTCATCCATTTACAATATTCATATTCCAGTTATCAGCAGCTAGTGTAGTGGCTTAGGTAGATATACACCAGCATGCTGTTATACCTCATCCATTTACAGTATTCATATTCCAGTTATCAGCAGCTAGTGTAGTGGCTTAGTCAGATATACACCAGCATGCTGTTATACCTCATCCATTTACAGTATTCATATTCCAGTTATCAGCAGCTAGTGTAGTGGCTTAGGTAGATATACACCAGCATGCTGTTATACCTCATCCATTTACAGTATTCATATTCCAGTTATCAGCAGCTAGTGTAGTGGCTTAGTTAGATATACACCAGCATGCTGATATACCTCATCCATTTACAATATTCATATTCCAGTTATCAGCAGCTAGTGTAGTGGCTTAGTTAGATATACACCAGCATGCTGTTATACCTCATCCATTTACAATATTCATATTCCAGTTATCAGCAGCTAGTGTGGTGGCTTAGATAGATATACACCAGCATGCTGTTATACCTCATCCATTTGCAATATTCATATTCCAGTTATCAGTAGCTAGTGTGGTGGCTTAGTTAGATATACACCAGCATGCTGTTATACCTCATCCATTTACAATATTCATATTCCAGTTATCAGCAGCTAGTGTAGTGGCTTAGTTAGATATACACCAGCATGCTGTTATACCTCATCCATTTACAATATTCATAACCCAGTTATCAGCAGCTAGTGTAGTGGCTTAGTTAGATATACACCAGCATGCTGTTATACCTCATCCATTTACAATATTCATATTCCAGTTATCAGTAGCTAGTGTGGTGGCTTAGTTATATATACACCAGCATGCTGTTATACCTCATCCATTTACAATATTCATATTCCAGTTATCAGTAGCTAGTGTAGTGGCTTAGTCAGATATACACCAGCATGCTGTTATACCTCATCCTTTTACAATATTCTTATTAAAGTTATCAGCAGCTAGTGTAGTGGCTTAGTTATATATACACCAGCATGCTGTTATACCTCATCCATTTACAACATACATATTCCAGTTATCAGTAGCTAGTGTAGTGGCTTAGTCAGATATACACCAGCATGCTGTTATACCTCATCCATTTACAATATTCATATTCCAGTTATCAGCAGCTAGTGTAGTGGCTTAGTTATATATACACCAGCATGCTGTTATACCTCATCCATTTACAACATACATATTCCAGTTATCAGTAGCTAGTGTAGTGGCTTAGTCAGATATACACCAGCATGCTGTTATACCTCATCCTTTTACAATATTCATATTAAAGTTATCAGCAGCTACTGTAGTGGCTTAGTTATATATACACCAGCATGCTGTTATACCTCATCCATTTACAATATTCATATTCCAGTTATCAGCAGCTAGTGTAGTGGCTTAGTTATATATACACCAGCATGCTGTTATACCTCATCCATTTACAATATTCATATTCCAGTTATCAGCAGCTAGTGTAGTGGCTTAGTTATATATACACCAGCATGCTGTTATACCTCAACCATTTACAATATTCATATTCCAGTTATCAGCAGCTAGTATAGTGGCTTAGTTATATATACACCAGCATGCTGTTATACCTCATCCATTTACAATATTCATATTCAAATTATCAGCAGCTAGTATAGTGGCTTAGTTATATATACACCAGCATGCTGTTATACCTCATCCATTTACAATATTCATATTCAAATTATCAGCAGCTAGTGTAGTGGCTTAGTTAGATATACACCAGCATTCTGTTATACCTCATCCATTTACAATATTCATATTCCAGTTACCAGCAGCTAGTGTAGTGGCTTAGTTAGATATACACCAGCATGCTGTTATACCTCATCCATTTACAATATTCATATTCCACTTATCAGCAGCTAGTGTAGTGGCTTAGTTAGATATACACCAGCATGCTGTTATACCTCATACATTTACAATATTCATATTCCAGTTATCAGCAGCTAGTGTAGTGGCTTAGTCAGATATACACCAGCATGCTGTTATACCTCATCCATTTACAATATTCATATTCCAGTTATCAGCAGCTAGTGTAGTGGCTTAGGTAGATATACACCAGCATGCTGTTATACCTCATCCATTTACAGTATTCATATTCCAGTTATCAGCAGCTAGTGTAGTGGCTTAGTCAGATATACACCAGCATGCTGTTATACCTCATCCATTTACAATGTTCATATTCCAGTTATCAGCAGCTAGTGTAGTGGCTTAGGTAGATATACACCAGCATGCTGTTATACCTCATCCATTTACAGTATTCATATTCCAGTTGTCAGCAGCTAGTGTAGTGGCTTAGTTATATATACACCAGCATGCTGTTATACCTCATTCATTTACAATATTCATATTCCAGTTATCAGCAGCTAGTGTAGTGGCTTAGGTAGATATACACCAGCATGCTGTTATACCTCATCCATTTACAGTATTCATATTTCAGTTATCAGCAGCTAGAGTAGTGGCTTAGTTAGATATACACCAGCATGCTGTTATACCTCATCCATTTACAATATTCATATTCCAGTTATCAGCAGCTAGTGTAGTGGCTTATTTAGATATACACCAGCATGCTGTTATACCTCATCCATTTACAATATTCATATTCCAGTTATCAGCAGCTAGTGTGGTGGCTTAGATAGATATACACCAGCATGCTGTTATACCTCATCCATTTGCAATATTCATATTCCAGTTATCAGTAGCTAGTGTGGTGGCTAAGTTAGATATACACCAGCATGCTGTTATACCTCATCCATTTACAATATTCATATTCCAGTTATCAGCAGCTAGTGTAGTGGCTTAGTTAGATATACACCAGCATGCTGTTATACCTCATCCATTTACAATATTCATAATCCAGTTATCAGCAGCTAGTGTAGTGGCTTAGTTAGATATACACCAGCATGCTGTTATACCTCATCCATTTACAATATTCATATTCCAGTTATCAGTAGCTAGTGTGGTGGCTTAGTTATATATACACCAGCATGCTGTTATACCTCATCCATTTACAATATTCATATTCCAGTTATCAGTAGCTAGTGTAGTGGCTTAGTCAGATATACACCAGCATGCTGTTATACCTCATCCTTTTACAATATTCTTATTAAAGTTATCAGCAGCTAGTGTAGTGGCTTAGTTATATATACACCAGCATGCTGTTATACCTCATCCATTTACAACATACATATTCCAGTTATCAGTAGCTAGTGTAGTGGCTTAGTTATATATACACCAGCATGCTGTTATACCTCATCCTTTTACAATATTCTTATTAAAGTTATCAGCAGTTAGTGTAGTGGCTTAGTTATATATACACCAGCATGCTGTTATACCTCATCCATTTACAACATACATATTCCAGTTATCAGTAGCTAGTGTAGTGGCTTAGTCAGATATACACCAGCTTGTTGTTATACTTCATCCTTTTACAATATTCATATTAAAGTTATCAGCAGCTAGTGTAGTGGCTTAGTTATATATACACCAGCATGCTGTTATACCTCATCCATTTACAATATTCATATTCCAGTTATCAGCAGCAAGTGTAGTGGCTTAGTTATATATACACCAGCATGCTGTTATACCTCATCCATTTACAATATTCATATTCCAGTTATCAGCAGCTAGTGTAGTGGCTTAATTATATATACACCAGCATGCTGTTATACCTCAACCATTTACAATATTCATATTCCAGTTATCAGCAGCTAGAATAGTGTCTTAGTTAGATATACACCAGCATGCTGTTATACCTCATCCATTTACAATATTCATATTCAAATTATCAGCAGCTAGTATAGTGGCTTAGTTATATATACACCAGCATGCTGTTATACCTCATCCATTTACAATATTCATATTCCAGTTACCAGTAGCTAGTGTAGTGGCTTAGTTAGATATACACCAGCATGCTGTTATACCTCATCCATTTACAACATACATATTCCAGTTATCAGTAGCTAGTGTAGTGGCTTAGTCAGATATACACCAGCATGCTGTTATACCTCATCCATTTACAATATTCATATTCCAGTTACCAGTAGCTAGTGTAGTGGCTTAGTTAGATATACACCAGCATGCTGTTATACCTCATCCATTTACAATATTCATATTCCAGTTATCAGCAGCTAGTGTAGTGGCTTAGGTAGATATACACCAGCATGCTGTTATACCTCATCCATTTACAGTATTCATATTCCAGTTATCAGCAGCTAGTGTAGTGGCTTAGTCAGATATACACCAGCATGCTGTTATACCTCATCCATTTACAGTATTCATATTCCAGTTATCAGCAGCTAGTGTAGTGGCTTAGGTAGATATACACCAGCATGCTGTTATACCTCATCCATTTACAGTATTCATATTCCAGTTATCAGCAGCTAGTGTAGTGGCTTAGTTAGATATACACCAGCATGCTGATATACCTCATCCATTTACAATATTCATATTCCAGTTATCAGCAGCTAGTGTAGTGGCTTAGTTAGATATACACCAGCATGCTGTTATACCTCATCCATTTACAATATTCATATTCCAGTTATCAGCAGCTAGTGTGGTGGCTTAGATAGATATACACCAGCATGCTGTTATACCTCATCCATTTGCAATATTCATATTCCAGTTATCAGTAGCTAGTGTGGTGGCTTAGTTAGATATACACCACCATGCTGTTATACCTCATCCATTTACAATATTCATATTCCAGTTATCAGCAGCTAGTGTAGTGGCTTAGTTAGATATACACCAGCATGCTGTTATACCTCATCCATTTACAATATTCATAACCCAGTTATCAGCAGCTAGTGTAGTGGCTTAGTTAGATATACACCAGCATGCTGTTATACCTCATCCATTTACAATATTCATATTCCAGTTATCAGTAGCTAGTGTGGTGGCTTAGTTATATATACACCAGCATGCTGTTATACCTCATCCATTTACAATATTCATATTCCAGTTATCAGTAGCTAGTGTAGTGGCTTAGTCAGATATACACCAGCATGCTGTTATACCTCATCCTTTTACAATATTCTTATTAAAGTTATCAGCAGCTAGTGTAGTGGCTTAGTTATATATACACCAGCATGCTGTTATACCTCATCCATTTACAACATACATATTCCAGTTATCAGTAGCTAGTGTAGTGGCTTAGTCAGATATACACCAGCATGCTGTTATACCTCATCCATTTACAATATTCATATTCCAGTTATCAGCAGCTAGTGTAGTGGCTTAGTTATATATACACCAGCATGCTGTTATACCTCATCCATTTACAACATACATATTCCAGTTATCAGTAGCTAGTGTAGTGGCTTAGTCAGATATACACCAGCATGTTGTTATACCTCATCCTTTTACAATATTCATATTAAAGTTATCAGCAGCTAGTGTAGTGGCTTAGTTATATATACACCAGCATGCTGTTATACCTCATCCATTTACAATATTCATATTCCAGTTATCAGCAGCTAGTGTAGTGGCTTAGTTATATATACACCAGCATGCTGTTATACCTCATCCATTTACAATATTCATATTCCAGTTATCAGCAGCTAGTGTAGTGGCTTAATTATATATACACCAGCATGCTGTTATACCTCAACCATTTACAATATTCATATTCCAGTTATCAGCAGCAAGAATAGTGTCTTAGTTAGATATACACCAGCATGCTGTTATACCTCATCCATTTACAATATTCATATTCAAATTATCAGCAGCTAGTATAGTGGCTTAGTTATATATACACCAGCATGCTGTTATACCTCATCCATTTACAATATTCATATTCCAGTTACCAGTAGCTAGTGTAGTGGCTTAGATAGATATACACCAGCATGCTATTATACCTCATCCATTTACAACATACATATTCCAGTTATCAGTAGCTAGTGTAGTGGCTTAGTCAGATATACACCAGCATGCTGTTATACCTCATCCATTTACAATATTCATATTCCAGTTACCAGTAGCTAGTGTAGTGGCTTAGTTAGATATACACCAGCATGCTGTTATACCTCATCCATTTACAATATTCATATTCCAGTTACCAGTAGCTAGTGAAGTGGCTTAGTTAGATATACACCAGCATGCTGTTATACCTCATCCATTTACAACATACACATTCCAGTTATCAGTAGCTAGTGTAGTGGCTTAGTTAGATATACACCAGCATGCTGTTATACCTCATCCATTTACAATATTCATAATCCAGTTATCAGCAGCTAGTGTAGTGGCTTAGTTAGATATACACCAGCATGCTGTTATACCTCATCCATTTACAATATTCATATTCCAGTTATCAGTAGCTAGTGTGGTGGCTTAGTTATATATACACCAGCATGCTGTTATACCTCATTCATTTACAATATTCATATTCCAGTTATCAGCAGCTAGTGTAGTGGCTTAGGTAGATATACACCAGCATGCTGTTATACCTCATCCATTTACAGTATTCATATTCCAGTTATCAGCAGCTACTGTAGTGGCTTAGTTAGATATACACCAGCATGCTGTTATACCTCATCCATTTACAATATTCATATTCCAGTTATCAGCCGCTAGTGTAGTGGCATAGTTAGATATACACCAGCATGCTGTTATACCTCATCCATTTACAATATTCATATTCCAGTTATCAGCAGCTAGTGTGGTGGCTTAGATAGATATACACCAGCATGCTGTTATACCTCATCCATTTGCAATATTCATATTCCAGTTATCAGCAGCTAGTGTAGTGGCTTAGTTAGATATACACCAGCATGCTGTTATACCTCATCCATTTACAATATTCATAATCCAGTTATCAGCAGCTAGTGTAGTGGCTTAGTTAGATATACACCAGCATGCTGTTATACCTCATCCATTTACAATATTCATATTCCAGTTATCAGTAGCTAGTGTGGTGGCTTAGTTATATATACACCAGCATGCTGTTATACCTCATCCATTTACAATATTCATATTCCAGTTATCAGTAGCTAGTGTAGTGGCTTAGTCAGATATACACCAGCATGCTGTTATACCTCATCCTTTTACAATATTCTTATTAAAGTTATCAGCAGCTAGTGTAGTGGCTTAGTTATATATACACCAGCATGCTGTTATACCTCATCCATTTACAACATACATATTCCAGTTATCAGTAGCTAGTGTAGTGGCTTAGTTATATATACACCAGCATGCTGTTATACCTCATCCTTTTACAATATTCTTATTAAAGTTATCAGCAGTTAGTGTAGTGGCTTAGTCAGATATACACCAGCATGCTGTTATACCTCATCCATTTACAATATTCATATTCCAGTTATCAGCAGCTAGTGTAGTGGCTTAGTTATATATACACCAGCATGCTGTTATACCTCATCCATTTACAACATACATATTCCAGTTATCAGTAGCTAGTGTAGTGGCTTAGTCAGATATACACCAGCATGTTGTTATACCTCATCCTTTTACAATATTCATATTAAAGTTATCAGCAGCTAGTGTAGTGGCTTAGTTATATATACACCAGCATGCTGTTATACCTCATCCATTTACAATATTCATATTCCAGTTATCAGCAGCAAGTGTAGTGGCTTAGTTATATATACACCAGCATGCTGTTATACCTCATCCATTTACAATATTCATATTCCAGTTATCAGCAGCTAGTGTAGTGGCTTAATTATATATACACCAGCATGCTGTTATACCTCAACCATTTACAATATTCATATTCCAGTTATCAGCAGCTAGAATAGTGGCTTAGTTAGATATACACCAGCATGCTGTTATACCTCATCCATTTACAATATTCATATTCAAATTATCAGCAGCTAGTATAGTGGCTTAGTTATATATACACCAGCATGCTGTTATACCTCATCCATTTACAATATTCATATTCCAGTTACCAGTAGCTAGTGTAGTGGCTTAGTTAGATATACACCAGCATGCTGTTATACCTCATCCATTTACAACATACATATTCCAGTTATCAGTAGCTAGTGTAGTGGCTTAGTCAGATTTACACCAGCATGCTGTTATACCTCATCAATTTACAATATTCATATTCCAGTTATCAGTAGCTAGTGTAGTGGCTTAGTTAGATATACACCAGCATGCTGTTATACCTCATCCATTTACAATATTCATATTCCAGTTATCAGCAGCTAGTGTAGTGGCTTAGGTAGATATACACCAGCATGCTGTTATACCTCATCCATTTACAGTATTCATATTCCAGTTATCAGCAGCTAGTGTAGTGGCTTAGTCAGATATACACCAGCATGCTGTTATACCTCATCCATTTACAGTATTCATATTCCAGTTATCAGCAGCTAGTGTAGTGGCTTAGGTAGATATACACCAGCATGCTGTTATACCTCATCCATTTACAGTATTCATATTCCAGTTATCAGCAGCTAGTGTAGTGGCTTAGTTAGATATACACCAGCATGCTGATATACCTCATCCATTTACAATATTCATATTCCAGTTATCAGCAGCTAGTGTAGAGGCTTAGTTAGATATACACCAGCATGCTGTTATACCTCATCCATTTACAATATTCATATTCCAGTTATCAGTAGCTAGTGTGGTGGCTTAGTTATATATACACCAGCATGCTGTTATACCTCATCCATTTACAATATTCATATTCCAGTTATCAGTAGCTAGTGTAGTGGCTTAGTCAGATATACACCAGCATGCTGTTATACCTCATCCTTTTACAATATTCTTATTAAAGTTATCAGCAGCTAGTGTAGTGGCTTAGTTATATATACACCAGCATGCTGTTATACCTCATCCATTTACAACATACATATTCCAGTTATCAGTAGCTAGTGTAGTGGCTTAGTTATATATACACCAGCATGCTGTTATACCTCATCCTTTTACAATATTCTTATTAAAGTTATCAGCAGTTAGTGTAGTGGCTTAGTTATATATACACCAGCATGCTGTTATACCTCATCCATTTACAACATACATATTCCAGTTATCAGTAGCTAGTGTAGTGGCTTAGTCAGATATACACCAGCTTGTTGTTATACTTCATCCTTTTACAATATTCATATTAAAGTTATCAGCAGCTAGTGTAGTGGCTTAGTTATATATACACCAGCATGCTGTTATACCTCATCCATTTACAATATTCATATTCCAGTTATCAGCAGCAAGTGTAGTGGCTTAGTTATATATACACCAGCATGCTGTTATACCTCATCCATTTACAATATTCATATTCCAGTTATCAGCAGCTAGTGTAGTGGCTTAATTATATATACACCAGCATGCTGTTATACCTCAACCATTTACAATATTCATATTCCAGTTATCAGCAGCTAGAATAGTGTCTTAGTTAGATATACACCAGCATGCTGTTATACCTCATCCATTTACAATATTCATATTCAAATTATCAGCAGCTAGTATAGTGGCTTAGTTATATATACACCAGCATGCTGTTATACCTCATCCATTTACAATATTCATATTCCAGTTACCAGTAGCTAGTGTAGTGGCTTAGTTAGATATACACCAGCATGCTGTTATACCTCATCCATTTACAACATACATATTCCAGTTATCAGTAGCTAGTGTAGTGGCTTAGTCAGATATACACCAGCATGCTGTTATACCTCATCCATTTACAATATTCATATTCCAGTTACCAGTAGCTAGTGTAGTGGCTTAGTTAGATATACACCAGCATGCTGTTATACCTCATCCATTTACAATATTCATATTCCAGTTATCAGCAGCTAGTGTAGTGGCTTAGGTAGATATACACCAGCATGCTGTTATACCTCATCCATTTACAGTATTCATATTCCAGTTATCAGCAGCTAGTGTAGTGGCTTAGTCAGATATACACCAGCATGCTGTTATACCTCATCCATTTACAGTATTCATATTCCAGTTATCAGCAGCTAGTGTAGTGGCTTAGGTAGATATACACCAGCATGCTGTTATACCTCATCCATTTACAGTATTCATATTCCAGTTATCAGCAGCTAGTGTAGTGGCTTAGTTAGATATACACCAGCATGCTGATATACCTCATCCATTTACAATATTCATATTCCAGTTATCAGCAGCTAGTGTAGTGGCTTAGTTAGATATACACCAGCATGCTGTTATACCTCATCCATTTACAATATTCATATTCCAGTTATCAGCAGCTAGTGTGGTGGCTTAGATAGATATACACCAGCATGCTGTTATACCTCATCCATTTGCAATATTCATATTCCAGTTATCAGTAGCTAGTGTGGTGGCTTAGTTAGATATACACCAGCATGCTGTTATACCTCATCCATTTACAATATTCATATTCCAGTTATCAGCAGCTAGTGTAGTGGCTTAGTTAGATATACACCAGCATGCTGTTATACCTCATCCATTTACAATATTCATAACCCAGTTATCAGCAGCTAGTGTAGTGGCTTAGTTAGATATACACCAGCATGCTGTTATACCTCATCCATTTACAATATTCATATTCCAGTTATCAGTAGCTAGTGTGGTGGCTTAGTTATATATACACCAGCATGCTGTTATACCTCATCCATTTACAATATTCATATTCCAGTTATCAGTAGCTAGTGTAGTGGCTTAGTCAGATATACACCAGCATGCTGTTATACCTCATCCTTTTACAATATTCTTATTAAAGTTATCAGCAGCTAGTGTAGTGGCTTAGTTATATATACACCAGCATGCTGTTATACCTCATCCATTTACAACATACATATTCCAGTTATCAGTAGCTAGTGTAGTGGCTTAGTCAGATATACACCAGCATGCTGTTATACCTCATCCATTTACAATATTCATATTCCAGTTATCAGCAGCTAGTGTAGTGGCTTAGTTATATATACACCAGCATGCTGTTATACCTCATCCATTTACAACATACATATTCCAGTTATCAGTAGCTAGTGTAGTGGCTTAGTCAGATATACACCAGCATGTTGTTATACCTCATCCTTTTACAATATTCATATTAAAGTTATCAGCAGCTAGTGTAGTGGCTTAGTTATATATACACCAGCATGCTGTTATACCTCATCCATTTACAATATTCATATTCCAGTTATCAGCAGCTAGTGTAGTGGCTTAGTTATATATACACCAGCATGCTGTTATACCTCATCCATTTACAATATTCATATTCCAGTTATCAGCAGCTAGTGTAGTGGCTTAATTATATATACACCAGCATGCTGTTATACCTCAACCATTTACAATATTCATATTCCAGTTATCAGCAGCAAGAATAGTGTCTTAGTTAGATATACACCAGCATGCTGTTATACCTCATCCATTTACAATATTCATATTCAAATTATCAGCAGCTAGTATAGTGGCTTAGTTATATATACACCAGCATGCTGTTATACCTCATCCATTTACAATATTCATATTCCAGTTACCAGTAGCTAGTGTAGTGGCTTAGATAGATATACACCAGCATGCTATTATACCTCATCCATTTACAACATACATATTCCAGTTATCAGTAGCTAGTGTAGTGGCTTAGTCAGATATACACCAGCATGCTGTTATACCTCATCCATTTACAATATTCATATTCCAGTTACCAGTAGCTAGTGTAGTGGCTTAGTTAGATATACACCAGCATGCTGTTATACCTCATCCATTTACAATATTCATATTCCAGTTACCAGTAGCTAGTGTAGTGGCTTAGTTAGATATACACCAGCATGCTGTTATACCTCATCCATTTACAACATACACATTCCAGTTATCAGTAGCTAGTGTAGTGGCTTAGTTAGATATACACCAGCATGCTGTTATACCTCATCCATTTACAATATTCATAATCCAGTTATCAGCAGCTAGTGTAGTGGCTTAGTTAGATATACACCAGCATGCTGTTATACCTCATCCATTTACAATATTCATATTCCAGTTATCAGTAACTAGTGTGGTGGCTTAGTTATATATACACCAGCATGCTGTTATACCTCATTCATTTACAATATTCATATTCCAGTTATCAGCAGCTAGTGTAGTGGCTTAGGTAGATATACACCAGCATGCTGTTATACCTCATCCATTTACAGTATTCATATTCCAGTTATCAGCAGCTACTGTAGTGGCTTAGTTAGATATACACCAGCATGCTGTTATACCTCATCCATTTACAATATTCATATTCCAGTTATCAGCCGCTAGTGTAGTGGCATAGTTAGATATACACCAGCATGCTGTTATACCTCATCCATTTACAATATTCATATTCCAGTTATCAGCAGCTAGTGTGGTGGCTTAGATAGATATACACCAGCATGCTGTTATACCTCATCCATTTGCAATATTCATATTCCAGTTATCAGCAGCTAGTGTAGTGGCTTAGTTAGATATACACCAGCATGCTGTTATACCTCATCCATTTACAATATTCATAATCCAGTTATCAGCAGCTAGTGTAGTGGCTTAGTTAGATATACACCA
Source organism: Taudactylus pleione (assembly GCA_031769625.1). Classification (NCBI taxonomy): domain Eukaryota; kingdom Metazoa; phylum Chordata; class Amphibia; order Anura; family Myobatrachidae; genus Taudactylus; species Taudactylus pleione. The sequence goes on along the minus strand of JAUIMM010000317.1, from coordinate 1,878,012 downwards.
GCATGCTGTTATACCTCATCCATTTACAATATTCATATTCCAGTTATCAGTAGCTAGTGTGGTGGCTTAGTTATATATACACCAGCATGCTGTTATACCTCATCCATTTACAATATTCATATTCCAGTTATCAGTAGCTAGTGTAGTGGCTTAGTCAGATATACACCAGCATGCTGTTATACCTCATCCTTTTACAATATTCTTATTAAAGTTATCAGCAGCTAGTGTAGTGGCTTAGTTATATATACACCAGCATGCTGTTATACCTCATCCATTTACAACATACATATTCCAGTTATCAGTAGCTAGTGTAGTGGCTTAGTTATATATACACCAGCATGCTGTTATACCTCATCCTTTTACAATATTCTTATTAAAGTTATCAGCAGTTAGTGTAGTGGCTTAGTCAGATATACACCAGCATGCTGTTATACCTCATCCATTTACAATATTCATATTCCAGTTATCAGCAGCTAGTGTAGTGGCTTAGTTATATATACACCAGCATGCTGTTATACCTCATCCATTTACAACATACATATTCCAGTTATCAGTAGCTAGTGTAGTGGCTTAGTCAGATATACACCAGCATGTTGTTATACCTCATCCTTTTACAATATTCATATTAAAGTTATCAGCAGCTAGTGTAGTGGCTTAGTTATATATACACCAGCATGCTGTTATACCTCATCCATTTACAATATTCATATTCCAGTTATCAGCAGCAAGTGTAGTGGCTTAGTTATATATACACCAGCATGCTGTTATACCTCATCCATTTACAATATTCATATTCCAGTTATCAGCAGCTAGTGTAGTGGCTTAATTATATATACACCAGCATGCTGTTATACCTCAACCATTTACAATATTCATATTCCAGTTATCAGTAGCTAGAATAGTGGCTTAGTTAGATATACACCAGCATGCTGTTATACCTCATCCATTTACAATATTCATATTCAAATTATCAGCAGCTAGTATAGTGGCTTAGTTATATATACACCAGCATGCTGTTATACCTCATCCATTTACAATATTCATATTCCAGTTACCAGTAGCTAGTGTAGTGGCTTAGTTAGATATACACCAGCATGCTGTTATACCTCATCCATTTACAACATACATATTCCAGTTATCAGTAGCTAGTGTAGTGGCTTAGTCAGATTTACACCAGCATGCTGTTATACCTCATCAATTTACAATATTCATATTCCAGTTATCAGTAGCTAGTGTAGTGGCTTAGTTAGATATACACCAGCATGCTGTTATACCTCATCCATTTACAATATTCATATTCCAGTTATCAGCAGCTAGTGTAGTGGCTTAGGTAGATATACACCAGCATGCTGTTATACCTCATCCATTTACAGTATTCATATTCCAGTTATCAGCAGCTAGTGTAGTGGCTTAGTCAGATATACACCAGCATGCTGTTATACCTCATCCATTTACAGTATTCATATTCCAGTTATCAGCAGCTAGTGTAGTGGCTTAGGTAGATATACACCAGCATGCTGTTATACCTCATCCATTTACAGTATTCATATTCCAGTTATCAGCAGCTAGTGTAGTGGCTTAGTTAGATATACACCAGCATGCTGATATACCTCATCCATTTACAATATTCATATTCCAGTTATCAGCAGCTAGTGTAGTGGCTTAGTTAGATATACACCAGCATGCTGTTATACCTCATCCATTTACAATATTCATATTCCAGTTATCAGCAGCTAGTGTGGTGGCTTAGATAGATATACACCAGCATGCTGTTCTACCTCATCCATTTGCAATATTCATATTCCATTTATCAGTAGCTAGTGTGGTGGCTTAGTTAGATATACACCAGCATGCTGTTATACCTCATCCATTTACAATATTCATATTCCAGTTATCAGCAGCTAGTGTAGTGGCTTAGTTAGATATACACCAGCATGCTGTTATACCTCATCCATTTACAATATTCATAACCCAGTTATCAGCAGCTAGTGTAGTGGCTTAGTTAGATATACACCAGCATGCTGTTATACCTCATCCATTTACAATATTCATATTCCAGTTATCAGTAGCTAGTGTGGTGGCTTAGTTATATATACACCAGCATGCTGTTATACCTCATCCATTTACAATATTCATATTCCAGTTATCAGTAGCTAGTGTAGTGGCTTAGTCAGATATACACCAGCATGCTGTTATACCTCATCCTTTTACAATATTCTTATTAAAGTTATCAGCAGCTAGTGTAGTGGCTTAGTTATATATACACCAGCATGCTGTTATACCTCATCCATTTACAACATACATATTCCAGTTATCAGTAGCTAGTGTAGTGGCTTAGTCAGATATACACCAGCATGCTGTTATACCTCATCCATTTACAATATTCATATTCCAGTTATCAGCAGCTAGTGTAGTGGCTTAGTTATATATACACCAGCATGCTGTTATACCTCATCCATTTACAATATTCATATTCCAGTTATCAGCAGCTAGTGTAGTGGCTTAGTTATATATACACCAGCATGCTGTTATACCTCATCCATTTACAACATACATATTCCAGTTATCAGTAGCTAGTGTAGTGGCTTAGTCAGATATACACCAGCATGTTGTTATACCTCATCCTTTTACAATATTCATATTAAAGTTATCAGCAGCTAGTGTAGTGGCTTAGTTATATATACACCAGCATGCTGTTATACCTCATCCATTTACAATATTCATATTCCAGTTATCAGCAGCTAGTGTAGTGGCTTAGTTATATATACACCAGCATGCTGTTATACCTCATCCATTTACAATATTCATATTCCAGTTATCAGCAGCTAGTGTAGTGGCTTAATTATATATACACCAGCATGCTGTTATACCTCAACCATTTACAATATTCATATTCCAGTTATCAGCAGCAAGAATAGTGTCTTAGTTAGATATACACCAGCATGCTGTTATACCTCATCCATTTACAATATTCATATTCAAATTATCAGCAGCTATTATAGTGGCTTAGTTATATATACACCAGCATGCTGTTATACCTCATCCATTTACAATATTCATATTCCAGTTACCAGTAGCTAGTGTAGTGGCTTAGTTAGATATACACCAGCATGCTGTTATACCTCATCCATTTACAACATACATATTCCAGTTATCAGTAGCTAGTGTAGTGGCTTAGTCAGATATACACCAGCATGCTGTTATACCTCATCCATTTACAATATTCATATTTCAGTTACCAGTAGCTAGTGTAGTGGCTTAGTTAGATATACACCAGCATGCTGTTATACCTCATCCATTTACAACATACACATTCCAGTTATCAGTAGCTAGTGTAGTGGCTTAGTTAGATATACACTAGCATGCTGTTATACCTCATCCATTTACAATATTCATATTTCAGTTACCAGTAGCTAGTGTAGTGGCTTAGTTAGATATACACCAGCATGCTGTTCTACCTCATCCATTTGCAATATTCATATTCCAGTTATCAGTAGCTAGTGTGGTGGCTTAGTTAGATATACACCAGCATGCTGTTATACCTCATCCATTTACAATATTCATATTCCAGTTATCAGCAGCTAGTGTAGTGGCTTAGTTAGATATACACCAGCATGCTGTTATACCTCATCCATTTACAATATTCATAACCCAGTTATCAGCAGCTAGTGTAGTGGCTTAGTTAGATATACACCAGCATGCTGTTATACCTCATCCATTTACAATATTCATATTCCAGTTATCAGTAGCTAGAGTGGTGGCTTAGTTATATATACACCAGCATGCTGTTATACCTCATCCATTTACAATATTCATATTCCAGTTATCAGTAGCTAGTGTAGTGGCTTAGTCAGATATACACCAGCATGCTGTTATACCTCATCCTTTTACAATATTCTTATTAAAGTTATCAGCCGCTAGTGTAGTGGCTTAGTTATATATACACCAGCATGCTGTTATACCTCATCCATTTACAATATTCATATTCCAGTTATCAGCAGCTAGTGTAGTGGCTTAGTTATATATACACCAGCATGCTGTTATACCTCATCCATTTACAATATTCATATTCCAGTTATCAGCAGCTAGTGTAGTGGCTTAATTATATATACACCAGCATGCTGTTATACCTCAACCATTTACAATATTCATATTCCAGTTATCAGCAGCAAGAATAGTGTCTTAGTTAGATATACACCAGCATGCTGTTATACCTCATCCATTTACAATATTCATATTCAAATTATCAGCAGCTATTATAGTGGCTTAGTTATATATACACCAGCATGCTGTTATACCTCATCCATTTACAATATTCATATTCCAGTTACCAGTAGCTAGTGTAGTGGCTTAGTTAGATATACACCAGCATGCTGTTATACCTCATCCATTTACAACATACATATTCCAGTTATCAGTAGCTAGTGTAGTGGCTTAGTCAGATATACACCAGCATGCTGTTATACCTCATCCATTTACAATATTCATATTTCAGTTACCAGTAGCTAGTGTAGTGGCTTAGTTAGATATACACCAGCATGCTGTTATACCTCATCCATTTACAACATACACATTCCAGTTATCAGTAGCTAGTGTAGTGGCTTAGTTAGATATACACTAGCATGCTGTTATACCTCATCCATTTACAATATTCATATTTCAGTTACCAGTAGCTAGTGTAGTGGCTTAGTTAGATATACACCAGCATGCTGTTCTACCTCATCCATTTGCAATATTCATATTCCAGTTATCAGTAGCTAGTGTGGTGGCTTAGTTAGATATACACCAGCATGCTGTTATACCTCATCCATTTACAATATTCATATTCCAGTTATCAGCAGCTAGTGTAGTGGCTTAGTTAGATATACACCAGCATGCTGTTATACCTCATCCATTTACAACATACATATTCCAGTTATCAGTAGCTAGTGTAGTGGCTTAGTCAGATATACACCAGCATGCTGTTATACCTCATCCATTTACAATATTCATATTTCAGTTACCAGTAGCTAGTGTAGTGGCTTAGTTAGATATACACCAGCATGCTGTTATACCTCATCCATTTACAACATACACATTCCAGTTATCAGTAGCTAGTGTAGTGGCTTAGTTAGATATACACTAGCATGCTGTTATACCTCATCCATTTACAATATTCATATTTCAGTTACCAGTAGCTAGTGTAGTGGCTTAGTTAGATATACACCAGCATGCTGTTCTACCTCATCCATTTGCAATATTCATATTCCAGTTATCAGTAGCTAGTGTGGTGGCTTAGTTAGATATACACCAGCATGCTGTTATACCTCATCCATTTACAATATTCATATTCCAGTTATCAGCAGCTAGTGTAGTGGCTTAGTTAGATATACACCAGCATGCTGTTATACCTCATCCATTTACAATATTCATAACCCAGTTATCAGCAGCTAGTGTAGTGGCTTAGTTAGATATACACCAGCATGCTGTTATACCTCATCCATTTACAATATTCATATTCCAGTTATCAGTAGCTAGAGTGGTGGCTTAGTTATATATACACCAGCATGCTGTTATACCTCATCCATTTACAATATTCATATTCCAGTTATCAGTAGCTAGTGTAGTGGCTTAGTCAGATATACACCAGCATGCTGTTATACCTCATCCTTTTACAATATTCTTATTAAAGTTATCAGCAGCTAGTGTAGTGGCTTAGTTATATATACACCAGCATGCTGTTATACCTCATCCATTTACAACATACATATTCCAGTTATCAGTAGCTAGTGTAGTGGCTTAGTCAGATATACACCAGCATGCTGTTATACCTCATCCATTTACAATATTCATATTCCAGTTATCAGCAGCTAGTGTAGTGGCTTAGTTATATATACACCAGCATGCTGTTATATCTCATCCATTTACAATATACATATTCCAGTTATCAGTAGCTAGTGTAGTGGCTTAGTCAGATATACACCAGCATGTTGTTATACCTCATCCTTTTACAATATTCATATTAAAGTTATCAGCAGATAGTGTAGTGGCTTAGTTATATATACACCAGCATGCTGTTATACCTCATCCATTTACAATATTCATATTCCAGTTATCAGCAGCTAGTGTAGTGGCTTAGTTATATATACACCAGCATGCTGTTATACCTCATCCATTTACAATATTCATATTCCAGTTATCAGCAGCTAGTGTAGTGGCTTAATTATATATACACCAGCATGCTGTTATACCTCAACCATTTACAATATTCATATTCCAGTTATCAGCAGCAAGAATAGTGTCTTAGTTAGATATACACCAGCATGCTGTTATACCTCATCCATTTACAATATTCATATTCAAATTATCAGCAGCTAGTATAGTGGCTTAGTTATATATACACCAGCATGCTGTTATACCTCATCCATTTACAATATTCATATTCCAGTTACCAGTAGCTAGTGTAGTGGCTTAGTTAGATATACACCAGCATGCTGTTATACCTCATCCATTTACAACATACATATTCCAGTTATCAGTAGCAAGTGTAGTGGCTTAGTCAGATATACACCAGCATGCTGTTATACCTCATCCATTTACAATATTCATATTCCAGTTACCAGTAGCTAGTGTAGTGGCTTAGTTAGATATACACCAGCATGCTGTTATACCTCATCCATTTACAATATTCATATTCCAGTTACCAGTAGCTAGTGTAGTGGCTTAGTTAGATATACACCAGCATGCTGTTATACCTCATCCATTTACAACATACACATTCCAGTTATCAGTAGCTAGTGTAGTGGCTTAGTTAGATATACACCAGCATGCTGTTATACCTCATCCATTTACAATATTCATAATCCAGTTATCAGCAGCTAGTGTAGTGGCTTAGTTAGATATACACCAGCATGCTGTTATACCTCATCCATTTACAATATTCATATTCCAGTTATCAGTAGCTAGTGTGGTGGCTTAGTTATATATACACCAGCATGCTGTTATACCTCATCCATTTACAATATTCATATTCCAGTTATCAGTAGCTAGTGTAGTGGCTTAGTCAGATATACACCAGCATGCTGTTATACCTCATCCTTTTACAATATTCTTATTAAAGTTATCAGCAGCTAGTGTAGTGGCTTAGTTATATATACACCAGCATGCTGTTATACCTCATCCATTTACAACATACATATTCCAGATATCAGTAGCTAGTGTAGTGGCTTAGTCAGATATACACCAGCATGCTGTTATACCTCATCCATTTACAATATTCATATTCCAGTTATCAGCAGCTAGTGTAGTGGCTTAGTTATATATACACCAGCATGCTGTTATACCTCATCCATTTACAACATACATATTCCAGTTTTCAGTAGCTAGTGTAGTGGCTTAGTCAGATATACACCAGCATGTTGTTATACCTCATCCTTTTACAATATTCATATTAAAGTTATCAGCAGCTAGTGTAGTGGCTTAGTTATATATACACCAGCATGCTGTTATACCTCATACATTTACAATATTCATATTCCAGTTATCAGCAGCTAGTGTAGTGGCTTAGTTATATATACACCAGCATGCTGTTATACCTCATCCATTTACAATATTCATATTCCAGTTATCAGTAGCTAGTGTAGTGGCTTAGTTATATATACACCAGCATGCTGTTATACCTCATCCATTTACAACATACATATTCCAGTTTTCAGTAGCTAGTGTAGTGGCTTAGTCAGATATACACCAGCACGTTGTTATACCTCATCCTTTTACAATATTCATATTAAAGTTATCAGCAGCTAGTGTAGTGGCTTAGTTATATATACACCAGCATGCTGTTATACCTCATCCATTTACAATATTCATATTCCAGTTATCAGCAGCTAGTGTAGTGGCTTAGTTATATATACACCAGCATGCTGTTATACCTCAACCATTTACAATATTCATATTCCAGTTATCAGCAGCTAGAATAGTGGCTTAGTTATATATACACCAGCATGCTGTTATACCTCAACCATTTACAATATTCATATTCCAGTTATCAGCAGCTAGTGTAGTGGCTTAGTTAGATATACACCAGCATGCTGTTATACCTCATCCATTTACAATATTATTATTCAAATTATCAGCAGCTAGTATAGTGGCTTAGGTAGATATACACCAGCATGCTGTTATACCTCATCCATTTACAATATTCATATTCCAGTTACCAGTAGCTAGTGTAGTGGCTTAGATAGATATACACCAGCATGCTATTATACCTCATCCATTTACAACATACATATTCCAGTTATCAGTAGCTAGTGTAGTGGCTTAGTCAGATATACACCATCATGCTGTTATACCTCATCCATTTACAATATTCATATTCCAGTTACCAGTAGCTAGTGTAGTGGCTTAGTTAGATATACACCAGCATGCTGTTATACCTCATCCATTTACAATATTCATATTCCAGTTACCAGTAGCTAGTGTAGTGGCTTAGTTAGATATACACCAGCATGCTGTTATACCTCATCCATTTACAACATACACATTCCAGTTATCAGTAGCTAGTGTAGTGGCTTAGTTAGATATACACCAGCATGCTGTTATACCTCATCCATTTACAATATTCATAATCCAGTTATCAGCAGCTAGTGTAGTGGCTTAGTTAGATATACACCAGCATGCTGTTATACCTCATCCATTTACAATATTCATATTCCAGTTATCAGTAGCTAGTGTGGTGGCTTAGTTATATATACACCAGCATGCTGTTATACCTCATTCATTTACAATATTCATATTCCAGTTATCAGCAGCTAGTGTAGTGGCTTAGGTAGATATACACCAGCATGCTGTTATACCTCATCCATTTCCAGTATTCATATTCCAGTTATCAGCAGCTACTGTAGTGGCTTAGTTAGATATACACCAGCATGCTGTTATACCTCATCCATTTACAATATTCATATTCCAGTTATCAGCCGCTAGTGTAGTGGCTTAGTTAGATATACACCAGCATGCTGTTATACCTCATCCATTTACAATATTCATATTCCAGTTATCAGTAGCTAGAGTGGTGGCTTAGTTATATATACACCAGCATGCTGTTATACCTCATCCATTTACAATATTCATATTCCAGTTATCAGTAGCTAGTGTAGTGGCTTAGTCAGATATACACCAGCATGCTGTTATACCTCATCCTTTTACAATATTCTTATTAAAGTTATCAGCAGCTAGTGTAGTGGCTTAGTTATATATACACCAGCATGCTGTTATACCTCATCCATTTACAACATACATATTCCAGTTATCAGTAGCTAGTGTAGTGGCTTAGTCAGATATACACCAGCATGCTGTTATACCTCATCCATTTACAATATTCATATTCCAGTTATCAGCAGCTAGTGTAGTGGCTTAGTTATATATACACCAGCATGCTGTTATATCTCATCCATTTACAACATACATATTCCAGTTATCAGTAGCTAGTGTAGTGGCTTAGTCAGATATACACCAGCATGTTGTTATACCTCATCCTTTTACAATATTCATATTAAAGTTATCAGCAGATAGTGTAGTGGCTTAGTTATATATACACCAGCATGCTGTTATACCTCATCCATTTACAATATTCATATTCCAGTTATCAGCAGCTAGTGTAGTGGCTTAGTTATATATACACCAGCATGCTGTTATACCTCATCCATTTACAATATTCATATTCCAGTTATCAGCAGCTAGTGTAGTGGCTTAATTATATATACACCAGCATGCTGTTATACCTCAACCATTTACAATATTCATATTCCAGTTATCAGCAGCAAGAATAGTGTCTTAGTTAGATATACACCAGCATGCTGTTATACCTCATCCATTTACAATATTCATATTCAAATTATCAGCAGCTAGTATAGTGGCTTAGTTATATATACACCAGCATGCTGTTATACCTCATCCATTTACAATATTCATATTCCAGTTACCAGTAGCTAGTGTAGTGGCTTAGTTAGATATACACCAGCATGCTGTTATACCTCATCCATTTACAACATACATATTCCAGTTATCAGTAGCAAGTGTAGTGGCTTAGTCAGATATACACCAGCATGCTGTTATACCTCATCCATTTACAATATTCATATTCCAGTTACCAGTAGCTAGTGTAGTGGCTTAGTTAGATATACACCAGCATGCTGTTATACCTCATCCATTTACAATATTCATATTCCAGTTACCAGTAGCTAGTGTAGTGGCTTAGTTAGATATACACCAGCATGCTGTTATACCTCATCCATTTACAACATACACATTCCAGTTATCAGTAGCTAGTGTAGTGGCTTAGTTAGATATACACCAGCATGCTGTTATACCTCATCCATTTACAATATTCATAATCCAGTTATCAGCAGCTAGTGTAGTGGCTTAGTTAGATATACACCAGCATGCTGTTATACCTCATCCATTTACAATATTCATATTCCAGTTATCAGTAGCTAGTGTGGTGGCTTAGTTATATATACACCAGCATGCTGTTATACCTCATCCATTTACAATATTCATATTCCAGTTATCAGTAGCTAGTGTAGTGGCTTAGTCAGATATACACCAGCATGCTGTTATACCTCATCCTTTTACAATATTCTTATTGAAGTTATCAGCAGCTAGTGTAGTGGCTTAGTTATATATACACCAGCATGCTGTTATACCTCATCCATTTACAACATACATATTCCAGATATCAGTAGCTAGTGTAGTGGCTTAGTCAGATATACACCAGCATGCTGTTATACCTCATCCATTTACAATATTCATATTCCAGTTATCAGCAGCTAGTGTAGTGGCTTAGTTATATATACACCAGCATGCTGTTATACCTCATCCATTTACAACATACATATTCCAGTTTTCAGTAGCTAGTGTAGTGGCTTAGTCAGATATACACCAGCATGTTGTTATACCTCATCCTTTTACAATATTCATATTAAAGTTATCAGCAGCTAGTGTAGTGGCTTAGTTATATATACACCAGCATGCTGTTATACCTCATCCATTTACAATATTCATATTCCAGTTATCAGCAGCTAGTGTAGTGGCTTAGTTATATATACACCAGCATGCTGTTATACCTCATCCATTTACAATATTCATATTCCAGTTATCAGTAGCTAGTGTAGTGGCTTAGTTATATATACACCAGCATGCTGTTATACCTCATCCATTTACAACATACATATTCCAGTTTTCAGTAGCTAGTGTAGTGGCTTAGTCAGATATACACCAGCACGTTGTTATACCTCATCCTTTTACAATATTCATATTAAAGTTATCAGCAGCTAGTGTAGTGGCTTAGTTATATATACACCAGCATGCTGTTATACCTCATCCATTTACAATATTCATATTCCAGTTATCAGCAGCTAGTGTAGTGGCTTAGTTATATATACACCAGCATGCTGTTATACCTCAACCATTTACAATATTCATATTCCAGTTATCAGCAGCTAGAATAGTGGCTTAGTTATATATACACCAGCATGCTGTTATACCTCAACCATTTACAATATTCATATTCCAGTTATCAGCAGCTAGTGTAGTGGCTTAGTTAGATATACACCAGCATGCTGTTATACCTCATCCATTTACAATATTATTATTCAAATTATCAGCAGCTAGTATAGTGGCTTAGGTAGATATACACCAGCATGCTGTTATACCTCATCCATTTACAATATTCATATTCCAGTTACCAGTAGCTAGTGTAGTGGCTTAGATAGATATACACCAGCATGCTATTATACCTCATCCATTTACAACATACATATTCCAGTTATCAGTAGCTAGTGTAGTGGCTTAGTCAGATATACACCAGCATGCTGTTATACCTCATCCATTTACAATATTCATATTCCAGTTACCAGTAGCTAGTGTAGTGGCTTAGTTAGATATACACCAGCATGCTGTTATACCTCATCCATTTACAATATTCATATTCCAGTTACCAGTAGCTAGTGTAGTGGCTTAGTTAGATATACACCAGCATGCTGTTATACCTCATCCATTTACAACATACACATTCCAGTTATCAGTAGCTAGTGTAGTGGCTTAGTTAGATATACACCAGCATGCTGTTATACCTCATCCATTTACAATATTCATAATCCAGTTATCAGCAGCTAGTGTAGTGGCTTAGTTAGATATACACCAGCATGCTGTTATACCTCATCCATTTACAATATTCATATTCCAGTTATCAGTAGCTAGTGTGGTGGCTTAGTTATATATACACCAGCATGCTGTTATACCTCATTCATTTACAATATTCATATTCCAGTTATCAGCAGCTAGTGTAGTGGCTTAGGTAGATATACACCAGCATGCTGTTATACCTCATCCATTTACAGTATTCATATTCCAGTTATCAGCAGCTACTGTAGTGGCTTAGTTAGATATACACCAGCATGCTGTTATACCTCATCCATTTACAATATTCATATTCCAGTTATCAGCCGCTAGTGTAGTGGCTTAGTTAGATATACACCAGCATGCTGTTATACCTCATCCATTTACAATATTCATATTCCAGTTATCAGCAGCTAGTGTGGTGGCTTAGATAGATATACACCAGCATGCTGTTATACCTCATCCATTTGCAATATTCATATTCCAGTTATCAGCAGCTAGTGTAGTGGCTTAGTTAGATATACACCAGCATGCTGTTATACCTCATCCATTTACAATATTCATAATCCAGTTATCAGCAGCTAGTGTAGTGGCTTAGTTAGATATACACCAGCATGCTGTTATACCTCATCCATTTACAATATTCATATTCCAGTTATCAGTAGCTAGTGTGGTGGCTTAGTTATATATACACCAGCATGCTGTTATACCTCATCCATTTACAATATTCATATTCCAGTTATCAGTAGCTAGTGTAGTGGCTTAGTCAGATATACACCAGCATGCTGTTATACCTCATCCTTTTACAATATTCTTATTAAAGTTATCAGCAGCTAGTGTAGTGGCTTAGTTATATATACACCAGCATGCTGTTATACCTCATCCATTTACAACATACATATTCCAGTTATCAGTAGCTAGTGTAGTGGCTTAGTTATATATACACCAGCATGCTGTTATACCTCATCCTTTTACAATATTCTTATTAAAGTTATCAGCAGTTAGTGTAGTGGCTTAGTCAGATATACACCAGCATGCTGTTATACCTCATCCATTTACAATATTCATATTCCAGTTATCAGCAGCTAGTGTAGTGGCTTAGTTATATATACACCAGCATGCTGTTATACCTCATCCATTTACAACATACATATTCCAGTTATCAGTAGCTAGTGTAGTGGCTTAGTCAGATATACACCAGCATGTTGTTATACCTCATCCTTTTACAATATTCATATTAAAGTTATCAGCAGCTAGTGTAGTGGCTTAGTTATATATACACCAGCATGCTGTTATACCTCATCCATTTACAATATTCATATTCCAGTTATCAGCAGCAAGTGTAGTGGCTTAGTTATATATACACCAGCATGCTGTTATACCTCATCCATTTACAATATTCATATTCCAGTTATCAGCAGCTAGTGTAGTGGCTTAATTATATATACACCAGCATGCTGTTATACCTCAACCATTTACAATATTCATATTCCAGTTATCAGCAGCTAGAATAGTGGCTTAGTTAGATATACACCAGCATGCTGTTATACCTCATCCATTTACAATATTCATATTCAAATTATCAGCAGCTAGTATAGTGGCTTAGTTATATATACACCAGCATGCTGTTATACCTCATCCATTTACAATATTCATATTCCAGTTACCAGTAGCTAGTGTAGTGGCTTAGTTAGATATACACCAGCATGCTGTTATACCTCATCCATTTACAATATTAATATTCCAGTTATCAGTAGCTAGAGTGGTGGCTTAGTTATATATACACCAGCATGCTGTTATACCTCATCCATTTACAATATTCATATTCCAGTTATCAGTAGCTAGTGTAGTGGCTTAGTCAGATATACACCAGCATGCTGTTATACCTCATCCTTTTACAATATTCTTATTAAAGTTATCAGCAGCTAGTGTAGTGGCTTAGTTATATATACACCAGCATGCTGTTATACCTCATCCATTTACAACATACATATTCCAGTTATCAGTAGCTAGTGTAGTGGCTTAGTCAGATATACACCAGCATGCTGTTATACCTCATCCATTTACAATATTCATATTCCAGTTATCAGCAGCTAGTGTAGTGGCTTAGTTATATATACACCAGCATGCTGTTATATCTCATCCATTTACAACATACATATTCCAGTTATCAGTAGCTAGTGTAGTGGCTTAGTCAGATATACACCAGCATGTTGTTATACCTCATCCTTTTACAATATTCATATTAAAGTTATCAGCAGATAGTGTAGTGGCTTAGTTATATATACACCAGCATGCTGTTATACCTCATCCATTTACAATATTCATATTCCAGTTATCAGCAGCTAGTGTAGTGGCTTAGTTATATATACACCAGCATGCTGTTATACCTCATCCATTTACAATATTCATATTCCAGTTATCAGCAGCTAGTGTAGTGGCTTAATTATATATACACCAGCATGCTGTTATACCTCAACCATTTACAATATTCATATTCCAGTTATCAGCAGCAAGAATAGTGTCTTAGTTAGATATACACCAGCATGCTGTTATATCTCATCCATTTACAACATACATATTCCAGTTATCAGTAGCTAGTGTAGTGGCTTAGTCAGATATACACCAGCATGTTGTTATACCTCATCCTTTTACAATATTCATATTAAAGTTATCAGCAGATAGTGTAGTGGCTTAGTTATATATACACCAGCATGCTGTTATACCTCATCCATTTACAATATTCATATTCCAGTTATCAGCAGCTAGTGTAGTGGCTTAGTTATATATACACCAGCATGCTGTTATACCTCATCCATTTACAATATTCATATTCCAGTTATCAGCAGCTAGTGTAGTGGCTTAATTATATATACACCAGCATGCTGTTATACCTCAACCATTTACAATATTCATATTCCAGTTATCAGCAGCAAGAATAGTGTCTTAGTTAGATATACACCAGCATGCTGTTATACCTCATCCATTTACAATATTCATATTCAAATTATCAGCAGCTAGTATAGTGGCTTAGTTATATATACACCAGCATGCTGTTATACCTCATCCATTTACAATATTCATATTCCAGTTACCAGTAGCTAGTGTAGTGGCTTAGTTAGATATACACCAGCATGCTGTTATACCTCATCCATTTACAACATACATATTCCAGTTATCAGTAGCAAGTGTAGTGGCTTAGTCAGATATACACCAGCATGCTGTTATACCTCATCCATTTACAATATTCATATTCCAGTTACCAGTAGCTAGTGTAGTGGCTTAGTTAGATATACACCAGCATGCTGTTATACCTCATCCATTTACAATATTCATATTCCAGTTACCAGTAGCTAGTGTAGTGGCTTAGTTAGATATACACCAGCATGCTGTTATACCTCATCCATTTACAACATACACATTCCAGTTATCAGTAGCTAGTGTAGTGGCTTAGTTAGATATACACCAGCATGCTGTTATACCTCATCCATTTACAATATTCATAATCCAGTTATCAGCAGCTAGTGTAGTGGCTTAGTTAGATATACACCAGCATGCTGTTATACCTCATCCATTTACAATATTCATATTCCAGTTATCAGTAGCTAGTGTGGTGGCTTAGTTATATATACACCAGCATGCTGTTATACCTCATCCATTTACAATATTCATATTCCAGTTATCAGTAGCTAGTGTAGTGGCTTAGTCAGATATACACCAGCATGCTGTTATACCTCATCCTTTTACAATATTCTTATTAAAGTTATCAGCAGCTAGTGTAGTGGCTTAGTTATATATACACCAGCATGCTGTTATACCTCATCCATTTACAACATACATATTCCAGATATCAGTAGCTAGTGTAGTGGCTTAGTCAGATATACACCAGCATGCTGTTATACCTCATCCATTTACAATATTCATATTCCAGTTATCAGCAGCTAGTGTAGTGGCTTAGTTATATATACACCAGCATGCTGTTATACCTCATCCATTTACAACATACATATTCCAGTTTTCAGTAGCTAGTGTAGTGGCTTAGTCAGATATACACCAGCATGTTGTTATACCTCATCCTTTTACAATATTCATATTAAAGTTATCAGCAGCTAGTGTAGTGGCTTAGTTATATATACACCAGCATGCTGTTATACCTCATCCATTTACAATATTCATATTCCAGTTATCAGCAGCTAGTGTAGTGGCTTAGTTATATATACACCAGCATGCTGTTATACCTCATCCATTTACAATATTCATATTCCAGTTATCAGTAGCTAGTGTAGTGGCTTAGTTATATATACACCAGCATGCTGTTATACCTCATCCATTTACAACATACATATTCCAGTTTTCAGTAGCTAGTGTAGTGGCTTAGTCAGATATACACCAGCACGTTGTTATACCTCATCCTTTTACAATATTCATATTAAAGTTATCAGCAGCTAGTGTAGTGGCTTAGTTATATATACACCAGCATGCTGTTATACCTCATCCATTTACAATATTCATATTCCAGTTATCAGCAGCTAGTGTAGTGGCTTAGTTATATATACACCAGCATGCTGTTATACCTCAACCATTTACAATATTCATATTCCAGTTATCAGCAGCTAGAATAGTGGCTTAGTTATATATACACCAGCATGCTGTTATACCTCAACCATTTACAATATTCATATTCCAGTTATCAGCAGCTAGTGTAGTGGCTTAGTTAGATATACACCAGCATGCTGTTATACCTCATCCATTTACAATATTATTATTCAAATTATCAGCAGCTAGTATAGTGGCTTAGGTAGATATACACCAGCATGCTGTTATACCTCATCCATTTACAATATTCATATTCCAGTTACCAGTAGCTAGTGTAGTGGCTTAGATAGATATACACCAGCATGCTATTATACCTCATCCATTTACAACATACATATTCCAGTTATCAGTAGCTAGTGTAGTGGCTTAGTCAGATATACACCAGCATGCTGTTATACCTCATCCATTTACAATATTCATATTCCAGTTACCAGTAGCTAGTGTAGTGGCTTAGTTAGATATACACCAGCATGCTGTTATACCTCATCCATTTACAACATACACATTCCAGTTATCAGTAGCTAGTGTAGTGGCTTAGTTAGATATACACCAGCATGCTGTTATACCTCATCCATTTACAATATTCATAATCCAGTTATCAGCAGCTAGTGTAGTGGCTTAGTTAGATATACACCAGCATGCTGTTATACCTCATCCATTTACAATATTCATATTCCAGTTATCAGTAGCTAGTGTGGTGGCTTAGTTATATATACACCAGCATGCTGTTATACCTCATTCATTTACAATATTCATATTCCAGTTATCAGCAGCTAGTGTAGTGGCTTAGGTAGATATACACCAGCATGCTGTTATACCTCATCCATTTACAGTATTCATATTCCAGTTATCAGCAGCTACTGTAGTGGCTTAGTTAGATATACACCAGCATGCTGTTATACCTCATCCATTTACAATATTCATATTCCAGTTATCAGCCGCTAGTGTAGTGGCTTAGTTAGATATACACCAGCATGCTGTTATACCTCATCCATTTACAATATTCATATTCCAGTTATCAGCAGCTAGTGTGGTGGCTTAGATAGATATACACCAGCATGCTGTTATACCTCATCCATTTGCAATATTCATATTCCAGTTATCAGCAGCTAGTGTAGTGGCTTAGTTAGATATACACCAGCATGCTGTTATACCTCATCCATTTACAATATTCATAATCCAGTTATCAGCAGCTAGTGTAGTGGCTTAGTTAGATATACACCAGCATGCTGTTATACCTCATCCATTTACAATATTCATATTCCAGTTATCAGTAGCTAGTGTGGTGGCTTAGTTATATATACACCAGCATGCTGTTATACCTCATCCATTTACAATATTCATATTCCAGTTATCAGTAGCTAGTGTAGTGGCTTAGTCAGATATACACCAGCATGCTGTTATACCTCATCCTTTTACAATATTCTTATTAAAGTTATCAGCAGCTAGTGTAGTGGCTTAGTTATATATACACCAGCATGCTGTTATACCTCATCCATTTACAACATACATATTCCAGTTATCAGTAGCTAGTGTAGTGGCTTAGTTATATATACACCAGCATGCTGTTATACCTCATCCTTTTACAATATTCTTATTAAAGTTATCAGCAGTTAGTGTAGTGGCTTAGTCAGATATACACCAGCATGCTGTTATACCTCATCCATTTACAATATTCATATTCCAGTTATCAGCAGCTAGTGTAGTGGCTTAGTTATATATACACCAGCATGCTGTTATACCTCATCCATTTACAACATACATATTCCAGTTATCAGTAGCTAGTGTAGTGGCTTAGTCAGATATACACCAGCATGTTGTTATACCTCATCCTTTTACAATATTCATATTAAAGTTATCAGCAGCTAGTGTAGTGGCTTAGTTATATATACACCAGCATGCTGTTATACCTCATCCATTTACAATATTCATATTCCAGTTATCAGCAGCAAGTGTAGTGGCTTAGTTATATATACACCAGCATGCTGTTATACCTCATCCATTTACAATATTCATATTCCAGTTATCAGCAGCTAGTGTAGTGGCTTAATTATATATACACCAGCATGCTGTTATACCTCAACCATTTACAATATTCATATTCCAGTTATCAGCAGCTAGAATAGTGGCTTAGTTAGATATACACCAGCATGCTGTTATACCTCATCCATTTACAATATTCATATTCAAATTATCAGCAGCTAGTATAGTGGCTTAGTTATATATACACCAGCATGCTGTTATACCTCATCCATTTACAATATTCATATTCCAGTTACCAGTAGCTAGTGTAGTGGCTTAGTTAGATATACACCAGCATGCTGTTATACCTCATCCATTTACAATATTCATATTCCAGTTATCAGTAGCTAGAGTGGTGGCTTAGTTATATATACACCAGCATGCTGTTATACCTCATCCATTTACAATATTCATATTCCAGTTATCAGTAGCTAGTGTAGTGGCTTAGTCAGATATACACCAGCATGCTGTTATACCTCATCCTTTTACAATATTCTTATTAAAGTTATCAGCAGCTAGTGTAGTGGCTTAGTTATATATACACCAGCATGCTGTTATACCTCATCCATTTACAACATACATATTCCAGTTATCAGTAGCTAGTGTAGTGGCTTAGTCAGATATACACCAGCATGCTGTTATACCTCATCCATTTACAATATTCATATTCCAGTTATCAGCAGCTAGTGTAGTGGCTTAGTTATATATACACCAGCATGCTGTTATATCTCATCCATTTACAACATACATATTCCAGTTATCAGTAGCTAGTGTAGTGGCTTAGTCAGATATACACCAGCATGTTGTTATACCTCATCCTTTTACAATATTCATATTAAAGTTATCAGCAGATAGTGTAGTGGCTTAGTTATATATACACCAGCATGCTGTTATACCTCATCCATTTACAATATTCATATTCCAGTTATCAGCAGCTAGTGTAGTGGCTTAGTTATATATACACCAGCATGCTGTTATACCTCATCCATTTACAATATTCATATTCCAGTTATCAGCAGCTAGTGTAGTGGCTTAATTATATATACACCAGCATGCTGTTATACCTCAACCATTTACAATATTCATATTCCAGTTATCAGCAGCAAGAATAGTGTCTTAGTTAGATATACACCAGCATGCTGTTATATCTCATCCATTTACAACATACATATTCCAGTTATCAGTAGCTAGTGTAGTGGCTTAGTCAGATATACACCAGCATGTTGTTATACCTCATCCTTTTACAATATTCATATTAAAGTTATCAGCAGATAGTGTAGTGGCTTAGTTATATATACACCAGCATGCTGTTATACCTCATCCATTTACAATATTCATATTCCAGTTATCAGCAGCTAGTGTAGTGGCTTAGTTATATATACACCAGCATGCTGTTATACCTCATCCATTTACAATATTCATATTCCAGTTATCAGCAGCTAGTGTAGTGGCTTAATTATATATACACCAGCATGCTGTTATACCTCAACCATTTACAATATTCATATTCCAGTTATCAGCAGCAAGAATAGTGTCTTAGTTAGATATACACCAGCATGCTGTTATACCTCATCCATTTACAATATTCATATTCAAATTATCAGCAGCTAGTATAGTGGCTTAGTTATATATACACCAGCATGCTGTTATACCTCATCCATTTACAATATTCATATTCCAGTTACCAGTAGCTAGTGTAGTGGCTTAGTTAGATATACACCAGCATGCTGTTATACCTCATCCATTTACAACATACATATTCCAGTTATCAGTAGCAAGTGTAGTGGCTTAGTCAGATATACACCAGCATGCTGTTATACCTCATCCATTTACAATATTCATATTCCAGTTACCAGTAGCTAGTGTAGTGGCTTAGTTAGATATACACCAGCATGCTGTTATACCTCATCCATTTACAATATTCATATTCCAGTTACCAGTAGCTAGTGTAGTGGCTTAGTTAGATATACACCAGCATGCTGTTATACCTCATCCATTTACAACATACACATTCCAGTTATCAGTAGCTAGTGTAGTGGCTTAGTTAGATATACACCAGCATGCTGTTATACCTCATCCATTTACAATATTCATAATCCAGTTATCAGCAGCTAGTGTAGTGGCTTAGTTAGATATACACCAGCATGCTGTTATACCTCATCCATTTACAATATTCATATTCCAGTTATCAGTAGCTAGTGTGGTGGCTTAGTTATATATACACCAGCATGCTGTTATACCTCATCCATTTACAATATTCATATTCCAGTTATCAGTAGCTAGTGTAGTGGCTTAGTCAGATATACACCAGCATGCTGTTATACCTCATCCTTTTACAATATTCTTATTAAAGTTATCAGCAGCTAGTGTAGTGGCTTAGTTATATATACACCAGCATGCTGTTATACCTCATCCATTTACAACATACATATTCCAGATATCAGTAGCTAGTGTAGTGGCTTAGTCAGATATACACCAGCATGCTGTTATACCTCATCCATTTACAATATTCATATTCCAGTTATCAGCAGCTAGTGTAGTGGCTTAGTTATATATACACCAGCATGCTGTTATACCTCATCCATTTACAACATACATATTCCAGTTTTCAGTAGCTAGTGTAGTGGCTTAGTCAGATATACACCAGCATGTTGTTATACCTCATCCTTTTACAATATTCATATTAAAGTTATCAGCAGCTAGTGTAGTGGCTTAGTTATATATACACCAGCATGCTGTTATACCTCATCCATTTACAATATTCATATTCCAGTTATCAGCAGCTAGTGTAGTGGCTTAGTTATATATACACCAGCATGCTGTTATACCTCATCCATTTACAATATTCATATTCCAGTTATCAGTAGCTAGTGTAGTGGCTTAGTTATATATACACCAGCATGCTGTTATACCTCATCCATTTACAACATACATATTCCAGTTTTCAGTAGCTAGTGTAGTGGCTTAGTCAGATATACACCAGCACGTTGTTATACCTCATCCTTTTACAATATTCATATTAAAGTTATCAGCAGCTAGTGTAGTGGCTTAGTTATATATACACCAGCATGCTGTTATACCTCATCCATTTACAATATTCATATTCCAGTTATCAGCAGCTAGTGTAGTGGCTTAGTTATATATACACCAGCATGCTGTTATACCTCAACCATTTACAATATTCATATTCCAGTTATCAGCAGCTAGAATAGTGGCTTAGTTATATATACACCAGCATGCTGTTATACCTCAACCATTTACAATATTCATATTCCAGTTATCAGCAGCTAGTGTAGTGGCTTAGTTAGATATACACCAGCATGCTGTTATACCTCATCCATTTACAATATTATTATTCAAATTATCAGCAGCTAGTATAGTGGCTTAGGTAGATATACACCAGCATGCTGTTATACCTCATCCATTTACAATATTCATATTCCAGTTACCAGTAGCTAGTGTAGTGGCTTAGATAGATATACACCAGCATGCTATTATACCTCATCCATTTACAACATACATATTCCAGTTATCAGTAGCTAGTGTAGTGGCTTAGTCAGATATACACCAGCATGCTGTTATACCTCATCCATTTACAATATTCATATTCCAGTTACCAGTAGCTAGTGTAGTGGCTTAGTTAGATATACACCAGCATGCTGTTATACCTCATCCATTTACAATATTCATATTCCAGTTACCAGTAGCTAGTGTAGTGGCTTAGTTAGATATACACCAGCATGCTGTTATACCTCATCCATTTACAACATACACATTCCAGTTATCAGTAGCTAGTGTAGTGGCTTAGTTAGATATACACCAGCATGCTGTTATACCTCATCCATTTACAATATTCATAATCCAGTTATCAGCAGCTAGTGTAGTGGCTTAGTTAGATATACACCAGCATGCTGTTATACCTCATCCATTTACAATATTCATATTCCAGTTATCAGTAGCTAGTGTGGTGGCTTAGTTATATATACACCAGCATGCTGTTATACCTCATTCATTTACAATATTCATATTCCAGTTATCAGCAGCTAGTGTAGTGGCTTAGGTAGATATACACCAGCATGCTGTTATACCTCATCCATTTACAGTATTCATATTCCAGTTATCAGCAGCTACTGTAGTGGCTTAGTTAGATATACACCAGCATGCTGTTATACCTCATCCATTTACAATATTCATATTCCAGTTATCAGCCGCTAGTGTAGTGGCTTAGTTAGATATACACCAGCATGCTGTTATACCTCATCCATTTACAATATTCATATTCCAGTTATCAGCAGCTAGTGTGGTGGCTTAGATAGATATACACCAGCATGCTGTTATACCTCATCCATTTGCAATATTCATATTCCAGTTATCAGCAGCTAGTGTAGTGGCTTAGTTAGATATACACCAGCATGCTGTTATACCTCATCCATTTACAATATTCATAATCCAGTTATCAGCAGCTAGTGTAGTGGCTTAGTTAGATATACACCAGCATGCTGTTATACCTCATCCATTTACAATATTCATATTCCAGTTATCAGTAGCTAGTGTGGTGGCTTAGTTATATATACACCAGCATGCTGTTATACCTCATCCATTTACAATATTCATATTCCAGTTATCAGTAGCTAGTGTAGTGGCTTAGTCAGATATACACCAGCATGCTGTTATACCTCATCCTTTTACAATATTCTTATTAAAGTTATCAGCAGCTAGTGTAGTGGCTTAGTTATATATACACCAGCATGCTGTTATACCTCATCCATTTACAACATACATATTCCAGTTATCAGTAGCTAGTGTAGTGGCTTAGTTATATATACACCAGCATGCTGTTATACCTCATCCTTTTACAATATTCTTATTAAAGTTATCAGCAGTTAGTGTAGTGGCTTAGTCAGATATACACCAGCATGCTGTTATACCTCATCCATTTACAATATTCATATTCCAGTTATCAGCAGCTAGTGTAGTGGCTTAGTTATATATACACCAGCATGCTGTTATACCTCATCCATTTACAACATACATATTCCAGTTATCAGTAGCTAGTGTAGTGGCTTAGTCAGATATACACCAGCATGTTGTTATACCTCATCCTTTTACAATATTCATATTAAAGTTATCAGCAGCTAGTGTAGTGGCTTAGTTATATATACACCAGCATGCTGTTATACCTCATCCATTTACAATATTCATATTCCAGTTATCAGCAGCAAGTGTAGTGGCTTAGTTATATATACACCAGCATGCTGTTATACCTCATCCATTTACAATATTCATATTCCAGTTATCAGCAGCTAGTGTAGTGGCTTAATTATATATACACCAGCATGCTGTTATACCTCAACCATTTACAATATTCATATTCCAGTTATCAGCAGCTAGAATAGTGGCTTAGTTAGATATACACCAGCATGCTGTTATACCTCATCCATTTACAATATTCATATTCAAATTATCAGCAGCTAGTATAGTGGCTTAGTTATATATACACCAGCATGCTGTTATACCTCATCCATTTACAATATTCATATTCCAGTTACCAGTAGCTAGTGTAGTGGCTTAGTTAGATATACACCAGCATGCTGTTATACCTCATCCATTTACAACATACATATTCCAGTTATCAGTAGCTAGTGTAGTGGCTTAGTCAGATATACACCAGCATGCTGTTATACCTCATCCATTTACAATATTCATATTCCAGTTACCAGTAGCTAGTGTAGTGGCTTAGTTAGATATACACCAGCATGCTGTTATACCTCATCCATTTACAATATTCATATTCCAGTTATCAGCAGCTAGTGTAGTGGCTTAGGTAGATATACACCAGCATGCTGTTATACCTCATCCATTTACAGTATTCATATTCCAGTTATCAGCAGCTAGTGTAGTGGCTTAGTCAGATATACACCAGCATGCTGTTATACCTCATCCATTTACAGTATTCATATTCCAGTTATCAGCAGCTAGTGTAGTGGCTTAGGTAGATATACACCAGCATGCTGTTATACCTCATCCATTTACAGTATTCATATTCCAGTTATCAGCAGCTAGTGTAGTGGCTTAGTTAGATATACACCAGCATGCTGATATACCTCATCCATTTACAATATTCATATTCCAGTTATCAGCAGCTAGTGTGGTGGCTTAGATAGATATACACCAGCATGCTGTTCTACCTCATCCATTTGCAATATTCATATTCCATTTATCAGTAGCTAGTGTGGTGGCTTAGTTAGATATACACCAGCATGCTGTTATACCTCATCCATTTACAATATTCATATTCCAGTTATCAGCAGCTAGTGTATTGGCTTAGTTAGATATACACCAGCATGCTGTTATACCTCATCCATTTACAATATTCATATTCCAGTTATCAGCAGCTAGTGTATTGGCTTAGGTAGATATACACCAGCATGCTGTTATACCTCATCCATTTACAGTATTCATATTCCAGTTATCAGCAGCTAGTGTAGTGGCTTAGGTAGATATACACCAGCATGCTGTTATACCTCATCCATTTACAGTATTCATATTCCAGTTATCAGCAGCTAGTGTAGTGGCTTAGTTAGATATACACCAGCATGCTGATATACCTCATCCATTTACAATATTCATATTCCAGTTATCAGCAGCTAGTGTGGTGGCTTAGATAGATATACACCAGCATGCTGTTCTACCTCATCCATTTGCAATATTCATATTCCAGTTATCAGCAGCTAGTGTGGTGGCTTAGATAGATATACACCAGCATGCTGTTCTACCTCATCCATTTGCAATATTCATATTCCATTTATCAGTAGCTAGTGTGGTGGCTTAGTTAGATATACACCAGCATGCTGTTATACCTCATCCATTTACAATATTCATATTCCAGTTATCAGCAGCTAGTGTATTGGCTTAGTTAGATATACACCAGCATGCTGTTATACCTCATCCATTTACAATATTCATAACCCAGTTATCAGCAGCTAGTGTAGTGGCTTAGTTAGATATACACCAGCATGCTGTTATACCTCATCCATTTACAATATTCATATTCCAGTTATCAGTAGCTAGTGTGGTGGCTTAGTTATATATACACCAGCATGCTGTTATACCTCATCCATTTACAATATTCATATTCCAGTTATCAGTAGCTAGTGTAGTGGCTTAGTCAGATATACACCAGCATGCTGTTATACCTCATCCTTTTACAATATTCATATTCCAGTTATCAGCAGCTAGTGTAGTGGCTTAGTTATATATACACCAGCATGCTGTTATACCTCATCCATTTACAATATTCATATTCCAGTTATCAGCAGCTAGTGTAGTGGCTTAGTTATATATACACCAGCATGCTGTTATACCTCATCCTTTTACAACATACATATTCCAGTTATCAGTAGCTAGTGTAGTGGCTTAGTCAGATATACACCAGCATGTTGTTATACCTCATCCTTTTACAATATTCATATTAAAGTTATCAGCAGCTAGTGTAGTGGCTTAGTTATATATACACCAGCATGCTGTTATACCTCATCCATTTACAATATTCATATTCCAGTTATCAGCAGCTAGTGTAGTGGCTTAGTTATATATACACCAGCATGCTGTTATACCTCATCCATTTACAATATTCATATTTCAGTTATCAGCAGCTAGTGTAGTGGCTTAATTATATATACACCAGCATGCTGTTATACCTCAACCATTTACAATATTCATATTCCAGTTATCAGCAGCAAGAATAGTGTCTTAGTTAGATATACACCAGCATGCTGTTATACCTCATCCATTTACAATATTCATATTCAAATTATCAGCAGCTAGTATAGTGGCTTAGTTATATATACACCAGCATGCTGTTATACCTCATCCATTTACAATATTCATATTCCAGTTACCAGTAGCTAGTGTAGTGGCTTAGTTAGATATACACCAGCATGCTGTTATACCTCATCCATTTACAACATACATATTCCAGTTATCAGTAGCTAGTGTAGTGGCTTAGTCAGATATACACCAGCATGCTGTTATACCTCATCCATTTACAATATTCATATTTCAGTTACCAGTAGCTAGTGTAGTGGCTTAGTTAGATATAGACCAGCATGCTGTTATACCTCATCCATTTACAATATTCATATTCCAGTTACCAGTAGCTAGTGTAGTGGCTTAGTTATATATACACCAGCATGCTGTTCTACCTCATCCATTTGCAATATTCATATTCCAGTTATCAGTAGCTAGTGTGGTGGCTTAGTTAGATATACACCAGCATGCTGTTATACCTCATCCATTTACAATATTCATATTCCAGTTATCAGCAGCTAGTGTAGTGGCTTAGTTAGATATACACCAGCATGCTGTTATACCTCATCCATTTACAATATTCATAACCCAGTTATCAGCAGCTAGTGTAGTGGCTTAGTTAGATATACACCAGCATGCTGTTATACCTCATCCATTTACAAAATTCATATTCCAGTTATCAGTAGCTAGTGTGGTGGCTTAGTTATATATACACCAGCATGCTGTTATACCTCATCCATTTACAATATTCATATTCCAGTTATCAGTAGCAAGTGTAGTGGCTTAGTCAGATATACACCAGCATGCTGTTATACCTCATCCTTTTACAATATTCTTATTAAAGTTATCAGCAGCTAGTGTAGTGGCTTAGTTATATATACACCAGCATGCTGTTATACCTCATCCATTTACAACATACATATTCCAGTTATCAGTAGCTAGTGTAGTGGCTTAGTCAGATATACACCAGCATGCTGTTATACCTCATCCATTTACAATATTCATATTCCAGTTATCAGCAGCTAGTGTAGTGGCTTAGTTATATATACACCAGCATGCTGTTATACCTCATCCATTTACAACATACATATTCCAGTTATCAGTAGCTAGTGTAGTGGCTTAGTCAGATATACACCAGCATGTTGTTATACCTCATCCTTTTACAATATTCATATTAAAGTTATCAGCAGCTAGTGTAGTGGCTTAGTTATATATACACCAGCATGCTGTTATACCTCATCCATTTACAATATTCATATTCCAGTTATCAGCAGCTAGTGTAGTGGCTTAGTTATATATACACCAGCATGCTGTTATACCTCATCCATTTACAATATTCATATTCCAGTTATCAGCAGCTAGTGTAGTGGCTTAATTATATATACACCAGCATGCTGTTATACCTCAACCATTTACAATATTCATATTCCAGTTATCAGCAGCAAGAATAGTGTCTTAGTTAGATATACACCAGCATGCTGTTATACCTCATCCATTTACAATATTCATATTCAAATTATCAGCAGCTAGTATAGTGGCTTAGTTATATATACACCAGCATGCTGTTATACCTCATCCATTTACAACATACATATTCCAGTTATCAGTAGCAAGTGTAGTGGCTTAGTCAGATATACACCAGCATGCTGTTATACCTCATCCATTTACAATATTCATATTCCAGTTACCAGTAGCTAGTGTAGTGGCTTAGTTAGATATACACCAGCATGCTGTTATACCTCATCCATTTACAATATTCATATTCCAGTTACCAGTAGCTAGTGTAGTGGCTTAGTTAGATATACACCAGCATGCTGTTATACCTCATCCATTTACAACATACACATTCCAGTTATCAGTAGCTAGTGTAGTGGCTTAGTTAGATATACACCAGCATGCTGTTATACCTCATCCATTTACAATATTCATAATCCAGTTATCAGCAGCTAGTGTAGTGGCTTAGTTAGATATACACCAGCATGCTGTTATACCTCATCCATTTACAATATTCATATTCCAGTTATCAGTAGCTAGTGTGGTGGCTTAGTTATATATACACCAGCATGCTGTTATACCTCATCCATTTACAATATTCATATTCCAGTTATCAGTAGCTAGTGTAGTGGCTTAGTCAGATATACACCAGCATGCTGTTATACCTCATCCTTTTACAATATTCTTATTAAAGTTATCAGCAGCTAGTGTAGTGGCTTAGTTATATATACACCAGCATGCTGTTATACCTCATCCATTTACAACATACATATTCCAGATATCAGTAGCTAGTGTAGTGGCTTAGTCAGATATACAGCAGCATGCTGTTATACCTCATCCATTTACAATATTCATATTCCAGTTATCAGCAGCTAGTGTAGTGGCTTAGTTATATATACACCAGCATGCTGTTATACCTCATCCATTTACAACATACATATTCCAGTTTTCAGTAGCTAGTGTAGTGGCTTAGTCAGATATACACCAGCATGTTGTTATACCTCATCCTTTTACAATATTCATATTAAAGTTATCAGCAGCTAGTGTAGTGGCTTAGTTATATATACACCAGCATGCTGTTATACCTCATCCATTTACAATATTCATATTCCAGTTATCAGCAGCTAGTGTAGTGGCTTAGTTATATATACACCAGCATGCTGTTATACCTCATCCATTTACAATATTCATATTCCAGTTATCAGTAGCTAGTGTAGTGGCTTAGTTATATATACACCAGCATGCTGTTATACCTCATCCATTTACAACATACATATTCCAGTTTTCAGTAGCTAGTGTAGTGGCTTAGTCAGATATACACCAGCATGTTGTTATACCTCATCCTTTTACAATATTCATATTAAAGTTATCAGCAGCTAGTGTAGTGGCTTAGTTATATATACACCAGCATGCTGTTATACCTCATCCATTTACAATATTCATATTCCAGTTATCAGCAGCTAGTGTAGTGGCTTAGTTATATATACACCAGCATCCTGTTATACCTCAACCATTTACAATATTCATATTCCAGTTATCAGCAGCTAGAATAGTGGCTTAGTTATATATACACCAGCATGCTGTTATACCTCAACCATTTACAATATTCATATTCCAGTTATCAGCAGCTAGTGTAGTGGCTTAGTTAGATATACACCAGCATGCTGTTATACCTCATCCATTTACAATATTATTATTCAAATTATCAGCAGCTAGTATAGTGGCTTAGTTATATATACACCAGCATGCTGTTATACCTCATCCATTTACAATATTCATATTCCAGTTACCAGTAGCTAGTGTAGTGGCTTAGTTATATATACACCAGCATGCTGTTATACCTCAACCATTTACAATATTCATATTCCAGTTATCAGCAGCTAGTGTGGTGGCTTAGTTATATATACACCAGCATGCTGTTATACCTCATCCATTTACAATATTCATATTCCAGTTATCAGTAGCTAGTGTGGTGGCTTAGTTATATATACACCAGCATGCTGTTATACCTCATCCATTTACAATATTCATGTTCCAGTTATTAGCAGCTAGTGTAGTGGCTTAGTTATATATACACCAGCATGCTGTTATACCTCAACCATTTACAATATTCATATTCCAGTTATCATCAGCTAGTATAGTGGCTTAGTTATATATACACCAGCATGCTGTTATACCTCATCCATTTACAATATTCATATTCCAGTTACCAGTAGCTAGTGTGGTGGCTTAGTTAGATATACACCAGCATGCTGTTATACCTCATCCATTTACAATATTCATATTCCAGTTACCAGTAGCTAGTGTAGTGGCTTAGTTAGATATACACCAGCATGCTGTTATACCTCATCCATTTACAACATACACATTCCAGTTATCAGTAGCTAGTGTAGTGGCTTAGATAGATATACACTAGCATGCTGTTATACCTCATCCATTTACAATATTCATATTCCAGTTACCAGTAGCTAGTGTAGTGGCTTAGTTAGATATACACCAGCATGCTGTTCTACCTCATCCATTTGCAATATTCATATTCCAGTTATCAGTAGCTAGTGTGGTGGCTTAGTTAGATATACACCAGCATGCTGTTATACCTCATCCATTTACAATATTCATATTCCAGTTATCAGCAGCTAGTGTAGTGGCTTAGTTAGATATACACCAGCATGCTGTTATACCTCATCCATTTACAATATTCATAACCCAGTTATCAGCAGCTAGTGTAGTGGCTTAGTTAGATATACACCAGCATGCTGTTATACCTCATCCATTTACAATATTCATATTCCAGTTATCAGTAGCTAGTGTGGTGGCTTAGTTATATATACACCAGCATGCTGTTATACCTCTTCCATTTACATTATTCATATTCCAGTTATCAGTAGCTAGTGTAGTGGCTTAGTCAGATATACACCAGCATGCTGTTATACCTCATCCTTTTACAATATTCTTATTAAAGTTATCAGCAGCTAGTGTAGTGGCTTAGTTATATATACACCAGCATGCTGTTATACCTCATCCATTTACAACATACATATTCCAGTTATCAGTAGCTAGTGTAGTGGCTTAGTCAGATATACACCAGCATGCTGTTATACCTCATCCATTTACAATATTCATATTCCAGTTATCAGCAGCTAGTGTAGTGGCTTAGTTATATATACACCAGCATGCTGTTATACCTCATCCATTTACAACATACATATTCCAGTTATCAGTAGCTAGTGTAGTGGCTTAGTCAGATATACACCAGCATGTTGTTATACCTCATCCTTTTACAATATTCATATTAAAGTTATCAGCAGCTAGTGTAGTGGCTTAGTTATATATACACCAGCATGCTGTTATACCTCATCCATTTACAATATTCATATTCCAGTTATCAGCAGCTAGTGTAGTGGCTTAGTTATATATACACCAGCATGCTGTTATACCTCATCCATTTACAATATTCATATTCCAGTTATCAGCAGCTAGTGTAGTGGCTTAATTATATATACACCAGCATGCTGTTATACCTCAACCATTTACAATATTCATATTCCAGTTATCAGCAGCAAGAATAGTGTCTTAGTTAGATATACACCAGCATGCTGTTATACCTCATCCATTTACAATATTCATATTCAAATTATCAGCAGCTAGTATAGTGGCTTAGTTATATATACACCAGCATGCTGTTATACCTCATCCATTTACAATATTCATATTCCAGTTACCAGTAGCTAGTGTAGTGGCTTAGTTAGATATACACCAGCATGCTGTTATACCTCATCCATTTACAACATACATATTCCAGTTATCAGTAGCAAGTGTAGTGGCTTAGTCAGATATACACCAGCATGCTGTTATACCTCATCCATTTACAATATTCATATTCCAGTTACCAGTAGCTAGTGTAGTGGCTTAGTTAGATATACACCAGCATGCTGTTATACCTCATCCATTTACAATATTCATATTCCAGTTACCAGTAGCTAGTGTAGTGGCTTAGTTAGATATACACCAGCATGCTGTTATACCTCATCCATTTACAACATACACATTCCAGTTATCAGTAGCTAGTGTAGTGGCTTAGTTAGATATACACCAGCATGCTGTTATACCTCATCCATTTACAATATTCATAATCCAGTTATCAGCAGCTAGTGTAGTGGCTTAGTTAGATATACACCAGCATGCTGTTATACCTCATCCATTTACAATATTCATATTCCAGTTATCAGTAGCTAGTGTGGTGGCTTAGTTATATATACACCAGCATGCTGTTATACCTCATCCATTTACAATATTCATATTCCAGTTATCAGTAGCTAGTGTAGTGGCTTAATCAGATATACACCAGCATGCTGTTATACCTCATCCTTTTACAATATTCTTATTAAAGTTATCAGCAGCTAGTGTAGTGGCTTAGTTATATATACACCAGCATGCTGTTATACCTCATCCATTTACAACATACATATTCCAGATATCAGTAGCTAGTGTAGTGGCTTAGTCAGATATACAGCAGCATGCTGTTATACCTCATCCATTTACAATATTCATATTCCAGTTATCAGCAGCTAGTGTAGTGGCTTAGTTATATATACACCAGCATGCTGTTATACCTCATCCATTTACAACATACATATTCCAGTTTTCAGTAGCTAGTGTAGTGGCTTAGTCAGATATACACCAGCATGTTGTTATACCTCATCCTTTTACAATATTCATATTAAAGTTATCAGCAGCTAGTGTAGTGGCTTAGTTATATATACACCAGCATGCTGTTATACCTCATCCATTTACAATATTCATATTCCAGTTATCAGCAGCTAGTGTAGTGGCTTAGTTATATATACACCAGCATGCTGTTATACCTCATCCATTTACAATATTCATATTCCAGTTATCAGTAGCTAGTGTAGTGGCTTAGTTATATATACACCAGCATGCTGTTATACCTCATCCATTTACAACATACATATTCCAGTTTTCAGTAGCTAGTGTAGTGGCTTAGTCAGATATACACCAGCATGTTGTTATACCTCATCCTTTTACAATATTCATATTAAAGTTATCAGCAGCTAGTGTAGTGGCTTAGTTATATATACACCAGCATGCTGTTATACCTCATCCATTTACAATATTCATATTCCAGTTATCAGCAGCTAGTGTAGTGGCTTAGTTATATATACACCAGCATGCTGTTATACCTCAACCATTTACAATATTCATATTCCAGTTATCAGCAGCTAGAATAGTGGCTTAGTTATATATACACCAGCATGCTGTTATACCTCAACCATTTACAATATTCATATTCCAGTTATCAGCAGCTAGTGTAGTGGCTTAGTTAGATATACACCAGCATGCTGTTATACCTCATCCATTTACAATATTATTATTCAAATTATCAGCAGCTAGTATAGTGGCTTAGTTATATATACACCAGCATGCTGTTATACCTCATCCATTTACAATATTCATATTCCAGTTACCAGTAGCTAGTGTAGTGGCTTAGTTATATATACACCAGCATGCTGTTATACCTCAACCATTTACAATATTCATATTCCAGTTATCAGCAGCTAGTGTGGTGGCTTAGTTATATATACACCAGCATGCTGTTATACCTCATCCATTTACAATATTCATATTCCAGTTATCAGCAGCTAGTGTAGTGGCTTAGTTAGATATACACCAGCATGCTGTTATACCTCATCCATTTACAATATTCATAACCCAGTTATCAGCAGCTAGTGTAGTGGCTTAGTTAGATATACACCAGCATGCTGTTATACCTCATCCATTTACAATATTCATATTCCAGTTATCAGTAGCTAGTGTGGTGGCTTAGTTATATATACACCAGCATGCTGTTATACCTCATCCATTTACAATATTCATATTCCAGTTATCAGTAGCTAGTGTAGTGGCTTAGTCAGATATACACCAGCATGCTGTTATACCTCATCCTTTTACAATATTCTTATTAAAGTTATCAGCAGCTAGTGTAGTGGCTTAGTTATATATACACCAGCATGCTGTTATACCTCATCCATTTACAACATACATATTCCAGTTATCAGTAGCTAGTGTAGTGGCTTAGTCAGATATACACCAGCATTTTGTTATACCTCATCCATTTACAATATTCATATTCCAGTTATCAGCAGCTAGTGTAGTGGCTTAGTTATATATACACCAGCATGCTGTTATACCTCATCCATTTACAATATTCATATTCCAGTTATCAGTAGCTAGTGTAGTGGCTTAGTCAGATATACACCAGCATGTTGTTATACCTCATCCTTTTACAATATTCATATTAAAGTTATCAGCAGCTAGTGTAGTGGCTTAGTTATATATACACCAGCATGCTGTTATACCTCATCCATTTACAATATTCATATTCCAGT
The DNA here is from genome assembly GCA_031769625.1 of Taudactylus pleione. NCBI lineage: Eukaryota > Metazoa > Chordata > Amphibia > Anura > Myobatrachidae > Taudactylus > Taudactylus pleione. Next base: position 1,843,528 of record JAUIMM010000317.1, on the reverse strand, counting down.
TATCAGCAGCTAGTGTAGTGGCTTAGTTATATATACACCAGCATGCTGTTATACCTCATCCATTTACAATATTCATATTCCAGTTATCAGCAGCTAGTGTAGTGGCTTAATTATATATACACCAGCATGCTGTTATACCTCAACCATTTACAATATTCATATTCCAGTTATCAGCAGCAAGAATAGTGTCTTAGTTAGATATACACCAGCATGCTGTTATACCTCATCCATTTACAATATTCATATTCAAATTATCAGCAGCTAGTATAGTGGCTTAGTTATATATACACCAGCATGCTGTTATACCTCATCCATTTACAATATTCATATTCCAGTTACCAGTAGCTAGTGTAGTGGCTTAGTTAGATATACACCAGCATGCTGTTATACCTCATCCATTTACAACATACATATTCCAGTTATCAGTAGCAAGTGTAGTGGCTTAGTCAGATATACACCAGCATGCTGTTATACCTCATCCATTTACAATATTCATATTCCAGTTACCAGTAGCTAGTGTAGTGGCTTAGTTAGATATACACCAGCATGCTGTTATACCTCATCCATTTACAATATTCATATTCCAGTTACCAGTAGCTAGTGTAGTGGCTTAGTTAGATATACACCAGCATGCTGTTATACCTCATCCATTTACAACATACACATTCCAGTTATCAGTAGCTAGTGTAGTGGCTTAGTTAGATATACACCAGCATGCTGTTATACCTCATCCATTTACAATATTCATAATCCAGTTATCAGCAGCTAGTGTAGTGGCTTAGTTAGATATACACCAGCATGCTGTTATACCTCATCCATTTACAATATTCATATTCCAGTTATCAGTAGCTAGTGTGGTGGCTTAGTTATATATACACCAGCATGCTGTTATACCTCATCCATTTACAATATTCATATTCCAGTTATCAGTAGCTAGTGTAGTGGCTTAATCAGATATACACCAGCATGCTGTTATACCTCATCCTTTTACAATATTCTTATTAAAGTTATCAGCAGCTAGTGTAGTGGCTTAGTTATATATACACCAGCATGCTGTTATACCTCATCCATTTACAACATACATATTCCAGATATCAGTAGCTAGTGTAGTGGCTTAGTCAGATATACAGCAGCATGCTGTTATACCTCATCCATTTACAATATTCATATTCCAGTTATCAGCAGCTAGTGTAGTGGCTTAGTTATATATACACCAGCATGCTGTTATACCTCATCCATTTACAACATACATATTCCAGTTTTCAGTAGCTAGTGTAGTGGCTTAGTCAGATATACACCAGCATGTTGTTATACCTCATCCTTTTACAATATTCATATTAAAGTTTTCAGCAGCTAGTGTAGTGGCTTAGTTATATATACACCAGCATGCTGTTATACCTAATCCATTTACAATATTCATATTCCAGTTATCAGCAGCTAGTGTATTGGCTTAGTTATATATACACCAGCATGCTGTTATACCTCATCCATTTACAATATTCATATTCCAGTTATCAGTAGCTAGTGTAGTGGCTTAGTTATATATACACCAGCATGCTGTTATACCTCATCCATTTACAACATACATATTCCAGTTTTCAGTAGCTAGTGTAGTGGCTTAGTCAGATATACACCAGCATGTTGTTATACCTCATCCTTTTACAATATTCATATTAAAGTTATCAGCAGCTAGTGTAGTGGCTTAGTTATATATACACCAGCATGCTGTTATACCTCATCCATTTACAATATTCATATTCCAGTTATCAGCAGCTAGTGTAGTGGCTTAGTTATATATACACCAGCATGCTGTTATACCTCAACCATTTACAATATTCATATTCCAGTTATCAGCAGCTAGAATAGTGGCTTAGTTATATATACACCAGCATGCTGTTATACCTCAACCATTTACAATATTCATATTCCAGTTATCAGCAGCTAGTGTAGTGGCTTAGTTAGATATACACCAGCATGCTGTTATACCTCATCCATTTACAATATTATTATTCAAATTATCAGCAGCTAGTATAGTGGCTTAGTTATATATACACCAGCATGCTGTTATACCTCATCCATTTACAATATTCATATTCCAGTTACCAGTAGCTAGTGTAGTGGCTTAGTTATATATACACCAGCATGCTGTTATACCTCAACCATTTACAATATTCATATTCCAGTTATCAGCAGCTAGTGTGGTGGCTTAGTTATATATACACCAGCATGCTGTTATACCTCATCCATTTACAATATTCATATTCCAGTTATCAGTAGCTAGTGTGGTGGCTTAGTTATATATACACCAGCATGCTGTTATACCTCATCCATTTACAATATTCATGTTCCAGTTATTAGCAGCTAGTGTAGTGGCTTAGTTATATATACACCAGCATGCTGTTATACCTCAACCATTTACAATATTCATATTCCAGTTATCATCAGCTAGTATAGTGGCTTAGTTATATATACACCAGCATGCTGTTATACCTCATCCATTTACAATATTCATATTCCAGTTACCAGTAGCTAGTGTGGTGGCTTAGTTAGATATACACCAGCATGCTGTTATACCTCATCCTTTTACAATATTCATATTCCAGTTATCAGCAGCTAGTGTAGTGGCTTAGTTAGATATACACCAGCATGCTGTTATACCTCATCCATTTACAATATTCTTATTAAAGTTATCAGCAGCTAGTGTAGTGGCTTAGTTATATATACACCAGCATGCTGTTATACCTCATCCATTTACAACATACATATTCCAGTTATCAGTAGCTAGTGTAGTGGCTTAGTCAGATATACACCAGCATGCTGTTATACCTCATCCATTTACAATATTCATATTCCAGTTATCAGCAGCTAGTGTAGTGGCTTAGTTATATATACACCAGCATGCTGTTATACCTCATCCATTTACAATATTCATATTCCAGTTATCAGCAGCTAGTGTAGTGGCTTAATTATATATACACCAGCATGCTGTTATACCTCAACCATTTACAATATTCATATTCCAGTTATCAGCAGCAAGAATAGTGTCTTAGTTATATATACACCAGCATGCTGTTATACCTCATCCATTTACAATATTCATATTCCAGTTACCAGTAGCTAGTGTAGTGGCTTAGTTAGATATACACCAGCATGCTGTTATACCTCATCCATTTACAACATACATATTCCAGTTATCAGTAGCTAGTGTAGTGGCTTAGTCAGATATACACCAGCATGCTGTTATACCTCATCCATTTACAATATTCATATTCCAGTTACCAGTAGCTAGTGTGGTGGCTTAGTTAGATATACACCAGCATGCTGTTATACCTCATCCATTTACAACATACACATTCCAGTTATCAGTAGCTAGTGTAGTGGCTTAGTTAGATATACACCAGCATGCTGTTATACCTCATCCATTTACAATATTCATAATCCAGTTATCAGCAGCTAGTGTAGTGGCTTAGTTAGATATACACCAGCATGCTGTTATACCTCATCCATTTACAATATTCATATTCCAGTTATCAGTAGCTAGTGTGGTGGCTTAGTTATATATACACCAGCATGCTGTTATACCTCATCCATTTACAATATTCATATTCCAGTTATCAGTAGCTAGTGTAGTGGCTTAGTCAGATATACACCAGCATGCTGTTATACCTCATCCTTTTACAATATTCTTATTAAAGTTATCAGCAGCTAGTGTAGTGGCTTAGTTATATATACACCAGCATGCTGTTATACCTCATCCATTTACAACATACATATTCCAGATATCAGTAGCTAGTGTAGTGGCTTAGTCAGATATACAGCAGCATGCTGTTATACCTCATCCATTTACAATATTCATATTCCAGTTATCAGCAGCTAGTGTAGTGGCTTAGTTATATATACACCAGCATGCTGTTATACCTCATCCATTTACAACATACATATTCCAGTTTTCAGTAGCTAGTGTAGTGGCTTAGTCAGATATACACCAGCATGTTGTTATACCTCATCCTTTTACAATATTCATATTAAAGTTTTCAGCAGCTAGTGTAGTGGCTTAGTTATATATACACCAGCATGCTGTTATACCTAATCCATTTACAATATTCATATTCCAGTTATCAGCAGCTAGTGTATTGGCTTAGTTATATATACACCAGCATGCTGTTATACCTCATCCATTTACAATATTCATATTCCAGTTATCAGTAGCTAGTGTAGTGGCTTAGTTATATATACACCAGCATGCTGTTATACCTCATCCATTTACAACATACATATTCCAGTTTTCAGTAGCTAGTGTAGTGGCTTAGTCAGATATACACCAGCATGTTGTTATACCTCATCCTTTTACAATATTCATATTAAAGTTATCAGCAGCTAGTGTAGTGGCTTAGTTATATATACACCAGCATGCTGTTATACCTCATCCATTTACAATATTCATATTCCAGTTATCAGCAGCTAGTGTAGTGGCTTAGTTATATATACACCAGCATGCTGTTATACCTCAACCATTTACAATATTCATATTCCAGTTATCAGCAGCTAGAATAGTGGCTTAGTTATATATACACCAGCATGCTGTTATACCTCAACCATTTACAATATTCATATTCCAGTTATCAGCAGCTAGTGTAGTGGCTTAGTTAGATATACACCAGCATGCTGTTATACCTCATCCATTTACAATATTATTATTCAAATTATCAGCAGCTAGTATAGTGGCTTAGTTATATATACACCAGCATGCTGTTATACCTCATCCATTTACAATATTCATATTCCAGTTACCAGTAGCTAGTGTAGTGGCTTAGTTATATATACACCAGCATGCTGTTATACCTCAACCATTTACAATATTCATATTCCAGTTATCAGCAGCTAGTGTGGTGGCTTAGTTATATATACACCAGCATGCTGTTATACCTCATCCATTTACAATATTCATATTCCAGTTATCAGTAGCTAGTGTGGTGGCTTAGTTATATATACACCAGCATGCTGTTATACCTCATCCATTTACAATATTCATGTTCCAGTTATTAGCAGCTAGTGTAGTGGCTTAGTTATATATACACCAGCATGCTGTTATACCTCAACCATTTACAATATTCATATTCCAGTTATCATCAGCTAGTATAGTGGCTTAGTTATATATACACCAGCATGCTGTTATACCTCATCCATTTACAATATTCATATTCCAGTTACCAGTAGCTAGTGTGGTGGCTTAGTTAGATATACACCAGCATGCTGTTATACCTCATCCTTTTACAATATTCATATTCCAGTTATCAGCAGCTAGTGTAGTGGCTTAGTTAGATATACACCAGCATGCTGTTATACCTCATCCATTTACAATATTCTTATTAAAGTTATCAGCAGCTAGTGTAGTGGCTTAGTTATATATACACCAGCATGCTGTTATACCTCATCCATTTACAACATACATATTCCAGTTATCAGTAGCTAGTGTAGTGGCTTAGTCAGATATACACCAGCATGCTGTTATACCTCATCCATTTACAATATTCATATTCCAGTTATCAGCAGCTAGTGTAGTGGCTTAGTTATATATACACCAGCATGCTGTTATACCTCATCCATTTACAATATTCATATTCCAGTTATCAGCAGCTAGTGTAGTGGCTTAATTATATATACACCAGCATGCTGTTATACCTCAACCATTTACAATATTCATATTCCAGTTATCAGCAGCAAGAATAGTGTCTTAGTTAGATATACACCAGCATGCTGTTATACCTCATCCATTTACAATATTCATATTCCAGTTACCAGTAGCTAGTGTAGTGGCTTAGTTAGATATACACCAGCATGCTGTTATACCTCATCCATTTACAACATACATATTCCAGTTATCAGTAGCTAGTGTAGTGGCTTAGTCAGATATACACCAGCATGCTGTTATACCTCATCCATTTACAATATTCATATTCCAGTTACCAGTAGCTAGTGTGGTGGCTTAGTTAGATATACACCAGCATGCTGTTATACCTCATCCATTTACAACATACACATTCCAGTTATCAGTAGCTAGTGTAGTGGCTTAGTTAGATATACACCAGCATGCTGTTATACCTCATCCATTTACAATATTCATAATCCAGTTATCAGCAGCTAGTGTAGTGGCTTAGTTAGATATACACCAGCATGCTGTTATACCTCATCCATTTACAATATTCATATTCCAGTTATCAGTAGCTAGTGTGGTGGCTTAGTTATATATACACCAGCATGCTGTTATACCTCATCCATTTACAATATTCATATTCCAGTTATCAGTAGCTAGTGTAGTGGCTTAGTCAGATATACACCAGCATGCTGTTATACCTCATCCTTTTACAATATTCTTATTAAAGTTATCAGCAGCTAGTGTAGTGGCTTAGTTATATATACACCAGCATGCTGTTATACCTCATCCATTTACAACATACATATTCCAGTTATCAGTAGCTAGTGTAGTGGCTTAGTCAGATATACACCAGCATGCTGTTATACCTCATCCATTTACAATATTCATATTCCAGTTATCAGCAGCTAGTGTAGTGGCTTAGTTATATATACACCAGCATGCTGTTATACCTCATCCATTTACAACATACATATTCCAGTTTTCAGTAGCTAGTGTAGTGGCTTAGTCAGATATACACCAGCATGTTGTTATACCTCATCCTTTTACAATATTCATATTAAAGTTATCAGCAGCTAGTGTAGTGGCTTAGTTATATATACACCAGCATGCTGTTATACCTCATCCATTTACAATATTCATATTCCAGTTATCAGCAGCTAGTGTAGTGGCTTAGTTATATATACACCAGCATGCTGTTATACCTCAACCATTTACAATATTCATATTCCAGTTATCAGCAGCTAGAATAGTGGCTTAGTTATATATACACCAGCATGCTGTTATACCTCAACCATTTACAATATTCATATTCCAGTTATCAGCAGCTAGTGTAGTGGCTTAGTTAGATATACACCAGCATGCTGTTATACCTCATCCATTTACAATATTATTATTCAAATTATCAGCAGCTAGTATAGTGGCTTAGTTATATATACACCAGCATGCTGTTATACCTCATCCATTTACAATATTCATATTCCAGTTACCAGTAGCTAGTGTAGTGGCTTAGTTAGATATACACCAGCATGCTGTTATACCTCATCCATTTACAATATTCATATTAAAGTTATCAGCATCTAGTGTAGTGGCTTAGTTATATATACACCAGCATGCTGTTATACCTCAACCATTTACAATATTCATATTCCAGTTATCAGCAGCTAGTGTGGTGGCTTAGTTATATATACACCAGCATGCTGTTATACCTCATCCATTTACAATATTCATATTCCAGTTATCAGTAGCTAGTGTGGTGGCTTAGTTATATATACACCAGCATGCTGTTATACCTCATCCATTTACAATATTCATGTTCCAGTTATTAGCAGCTAGTGTAGTGGCTTAGTTATATATACACCAGCATGCTGTTATACCTCAACCATTTACAATATTCATATTCCAGTTATCATCAGCTAGTATAGTGGCTTAGTTATATATACACCAGCATGCTGTTATACCTCATCCATTTACAATATTCATATTCCAGTTACCAGTAGCTAGTGTGGTGGCTTAGTTAGATATACACCAGGATGCTGTTATACCTCATCCATTTACAATATTCATATTCCAGTTATCAGCAGCTAGTGTAGTGGCTTAGTTAGATATACACCAGCATGCTGTTATACCTCATCCATTTACAATATTCATATTCCAGTTATCAGCAGCTAGTGTAGTGGCTTAGTTAGATATACACCAGCATGCTGTTATACCTCATCAATTTACAATATTCATATTAAAGTTATCAGCAGCTAGTGTAGTGGCTTAGTTAGATAAACACCAGCATGCTGTTATACCTCATCCATTTACAATATTCATATTCCAGTTATCAGCAGCTAGTGTAGTGGCTTAGTCAGATATACACCAGCATGCTGTTATACCTCATCCATTTATAGTATTCATATTCCAGTTATCAGCAGCTAGTGTAGTGGCTTAGTTATATATACACCAGCATGCTGTTATACCTCATCCATTTACAATATTCATATTCCAGTTATCAGCAGCTAGTGTAGTGGCTTAGTCAGATATACACCAGCATGCTGTTATACCTCATCCATTTACAATATTCATATTCCTGTTATCAGCAGCTAGTGTAGTGGCTTAGTTAGATATACACCAGCATGCTGTTATACCTCATCCATTTACAATATTCATATTCCAGTTATCAGCAGCTAGTGTGGTGGCTTAGTTAGATATACACCAGCATGCTGTTATACCTCATCCATTTGCAATATTCATATTCCAGTTATCAGTAGCTAGTTTGGTGGCTTAGTTATATATACACCAGCATGCTGTTATACCTCATCCATTTACAATATTCATATTCCAGTTATCAGTAGCTAGTGTAGTGGCTTAGTCAGATATACACCAGCATGCTGTTATACCTCATCGTTTTACAATATTCATATTAAAGTTATCAGCAGCTAGTGTAGTGGCTTAGTTATATATACACCAGCATGCTGTTATACCTCATCAATTTACAATATTCATATTCCAGTTATCAGCAGCTAGTGTAGTGGCTTAGTTATATATACACCAGCATGCTGTTATACCTCATCCATTTACAATATTCATATTCCAGTTATCAGCAGCTAGTGTAGTGGCTTAGTTAGATATACACCAGCATGCTGTTATACCTCATCCATTTACAATATTCTTATTCCAGTTATCAGCAGCTAGTGTAGTGGCTTAGTTAGATATACACCAGCATGCTGTTATACCTCATCAATTTACAATATTCATATTAAAGTTATCAGCAGCTAGTGTAGTGGCTTAGTTAGATATACACCAGCATGCTGTTATACCTCATCCATTTACAATATTCATATTCCAGTTATCAGCAGCTAGTGTAGTGGCTTAGTCAGATATACACCAGCATGCTGTTATACCTCATCCATTTACTATATTCATATTCCAGTTATCAGCAGCTAGTGTAATGGCTTAGTTAGATATACACCAGCATGCTGTTATACCTCATCCATTTACAATATTCATATTCCAGTTATCAGCAGCTAGTGTAGTGTCTTAGTTAGATATACACCAGCATGCTGATACAGCTCATCCATTTACAATATTCATATTCCAGTTATCAGCAGCTAGTGTAGTGGCTTAGTCAGATATACACCAGCATGCTGTTATACCTCATCCATTTACAGTATTCATATTCCAGTTATCAGCAGCTAGTGTAGTGGCTTAGTTAGATATACACCAGCATGCTGTTATACCTCATCCATTTACAATATTCATATTCCAGTTATCAGTAGCTAGTGTGGTGGCTTAGTTATATATACACCAGCATGCTGTTATACCTCATCCATTTACAATATTCATATTCCAGTTATCAGTAGCTAGTGTAGTGGCTTAGTTAGATATACACCAGCATGCTGTTATACCTCTTCCTTTTACAATATTCATATTAAAGTTATCAGCAGCTAGTGTAGTGGCTTAGTTATATAAACACCAGCATGCTGTTATACCTCATCCATTTACAATATTCATATTCCAGTTATCAGCAGCTAGTGTAGTGGCTTAGTTATATATACACCAGCATGCTGTTATACCTCATCCATTTACAATATTCATATTCCAGTTATCAGTAGCTAGTGTGGTGGCTTAGTTATATATACACCAGCATGCTGTTATACCTCATCCATTTACAATATTCATGTTCCAGTTATTAGCAGCTAGTGTAGTGGCTTAGTTATATATACACCAGCATGCTGTTATACCTCAACCATTTACAATATTCATATTCCAGTTATCATCAGCTAGTATAGTGGCTTAGTTATATATACACCAGCATGCTGTTATACCTCATCCATTTACAATATTCATATTCCAGTTACCAGTAGCTAGTGTGGTGGCTTAGTTAGATATACACCAGGATGCTGTTATACCTCATCCATTTACAATATTCATATTCCAGTTATCAGCAGCTAGTGTAGTGGCTTAGTTAGATATACACCAGCATGCTGTTATACCTCATCCATTTACAATATTCATATTCCAGTTATCAGCAGCTAGTGTAGTGGCTTAGTTAGATATACACCAGCATGCTGTTATACCTCATCAATTTACAATATTCATATTAAAGTTATCAGCAGCTAGTGTAGTGGCTTAGTTAGATAAACACCAGCATGCTGTTATACCTCATCCATTTACAATATTCATATTCCAGTTATCAGCAGCTAGTGTAGTGGCTTAGTCAGATATACACCAGCATGCTGTTATACCTCATCCATTTATAGTATTCATATTCCAGTTATCAACAGCTAGTGTAGTGGCTTAGTTATATATACACCAGCATGCTGTTATACCTCATCCATTTACAATATTCATATTCCAGTTATCAGCAGCTAGTGTAGTGGCTTAGTCAGATATACACCAGCATGCTGTTATACCTCATCCATTTACAATATTCATATTCCTGTTATCAGCAGCTAGTGTAGTGGCTTAGTTAGATATACACCAGCATGCTGTTATACCTCATCCATTTACAATATTCATATTCCAGTTATCAGCAGCTAGTGTGGTGGCTTAGTTAGATATACACCAGCATGCTGTTATACCTCATCCATTTGCAATATTCATATTCCAGTTATCAGTAGCTAGTTTGGTGGCTTAGTTATATATACACCAGCATGCTGTTATACCTCATCCATTTACAATATTCATATTCCAGTTATCAGTAGCTAGTGTAGTGGCTTAGTCAGATATACACCAGCATGCTGTTATACCTCATCATTTTACAATATTCATATTAAAGTTATCAGCAGCTAGTGTAGTGGCTTAGTTATATATACACCAGCATGCTGTTATACCTCATCAATTTACAATATTCATATTCCAGTTATCAGCAGCTAGTGTAGTGGCTTAGTTATATATACACCAGCATGCTGTTATACCTCATCCATTTACAATATTCATATTCCAGTTATCAGCAGCTAGTGTAGTGGCTTAGTTAGATATACACCAGCATGCTGTTATACCTCATCCATTTACAATATTCTTATTCCAGTTATCAGCAGCTAGTGTAGTGGCTTAGTTAGATATACACCAGCATGCTGTTATACCTCATCAATTTACAATATTCATATTAAAGTTATCAGCAGCTAGTGTAGTGGCTTAGTTAGATATACACCAGCATGCTGTTATACCTCATCCATTTACAATATTCATATTCCAGTTATCAGCAGCTAGTGTAGTGGCTTAGTCAGATATACACCAGCATGCTGTTATACCTCATCCATTTACTATATTCATATTCCAGTTATCAGCAGCTAGTGTAGTGGCTTAGTTAGATATACACCAGCATGCTGTTATACCTCATCCATTTACAATATTCATATTCCAGTTATCAGCAGCTAGTGTAGTGTCTTAGTTAGATATACACCAGCATGCTGATACAGCTCATCCATTTACAATATTCATATTCCAGTTATCAGCAGCTAGTGTAGTGGCTTAGTCAGATATACACCAGCATGCTGTTATACCTCATCCATTTACAATATTCATATTCAAGTTATCAGCAGCTAGTGTAGTGGCTTAGGTAGATATACACCAGCATGCTGTTATACCTCATCCATTTACAGTATTCATATTCCAGTTATCAGCAGCTAGTGTAGTGGCTTAGTTAGATATACACCAGCATGCTGTTATACCTCATCCATTTACAATATTCATATTCCAGTTATCAGTAGCTAGTGTGGTGGCTTAGTTATATATACACCAGCATGCTGTTATACCTCATCCATTTACAATATTCATATTCCAGTTATCAGTAGCTAGTGTAGTGGCTTAGTTAGATATACACCAGCATGCTGTTATACCTCTTCCTTTTACAATATTCATATTAAAGTTATCAGCAGCTAGTGTAGTGGCTTAGTTATATATACACCAGCATGCTGTTATACCTCATCCATTTACAATATTCATATTCCAGTTATCAGCAGCTAGTGTAGTGGCTTAGTTATATATACACCAGCATGCTGTTATACCTCATCCATTTACAACATACATATTAAAGTTATCAGCAGCTAGTGTAGTGGCTTAGTTAGATATACACCAGCATGCTGTTATACCTCATCCTTTTACAATATTCATATTAAAGTTATCAGCAGCTAGTGTAGTGACTTAGTTATATATACACCAGCATGCTGTTATCCTCATCCATTTACAATATTCATATTCCAGTTACCAGTAGCTAGTGTAGTGGCTTAGTTATATATACACCAGCATGCTGTTATACCTCAACCATTTACAATATTCATATTCCAGTTATCAGCAGCTGGTGTGGTGGCTTAGTTATATATACACCAGCATGCTGTTATACCTCATCCATTTACAATATTCATATTCCAGTTATCAGTAGCTAGTGTGGTGGCTTAGTTATATATACACCAGCATGCTGTTATACCTCATCCATTTACAATATTCATGTTCCAGTTATTAGCAGCTAGTGTAGTGGCTTAGTTATATATACACCAGCATGCTGTTATACCTCAACCATTTACAATATTCATATTCCAGTTATCATCAGCTAGTATAGTGGCTTAGTTATATATACACCAGCATGCTGTTATACCTCATCCATTTACAATATTCATATTCCAGTTACCAGTAGCTAGTGTGGTGGCTTAGTTAGATATATACCAGCATGCTGTTATACCTCATCCTTTTACAATATTCATATTCCAGTTATCAGCAGCTAGTGTAGTGGCTTAGTTAGATATACACCAGCATGCTGTTATACCTCATCCATTTACAATATTCTTATTAAAGTTATCAGCAGCTAGTGTAGTGGCTTAGTTATATATACACCAGCATGCTGTTATACCTCATCCATTTACAACATACATATTCCAGTTATCAGTAGCTAGTGTAGTGGCTTAGTCAGATATACACCAGCATGCTGTTATACCTCATCCATTTACAATATTCATATTCCAGTTATCAGCAGCTAGTGTAGTGGCTTAGTTATATATACACCAGCATGCTGTTATACCTCATCCATTTACAATATTCATATTCCAGTTATCAGCAGCTAGTGTAGTGGCTTAATTATATATACACCAGCATGCTGTTATACCTCAACCATTTACAATATTCATATTCCAGTTATCAGCAGCAAGAATAGTGTCTTAGTTAGATATACACCAGCATGCTGTTATACCTCATCCATTTACAATATTCATATTCCAGTTACCAGTAGCTAGTGTAGTGGCTTAGTTAGATATACACCAGCATGCTGTTATACCTCATCCATTTACAACATACATATTCCAGTTATCAGTAGCTAGTGTAGTGGCTTAGTCAGATATACACCAGCATGCTGTTATACCTCATCCATTTACAATATTCATATTCCAGTTACCAGTAGCTAGTGTAGTGGCTTAGTTAGATATACACCAGCATGCTGTTATACCTCATCCATTTACAACATACACATTCCAGTTATCAGTAGCTAGTGTAGTGGCTTAGTTAGATATACACCAGCATGCTGTTATACCTCATCCATTTACAATATTCATATTCCAGTTATCAGTAGCTAGTGTGGTGGCTTAGTTATATATACACCAGCATACTGTTATACCTCATCCATTTACAATATTCATATTCCAGTTATCAGTAGCTAGTGTAGTGGCTTAGTCAGATATACACCAGCATGCTGTTATACCTCATCCTTTTACAATATTCTTATTAAAGTTATCAGCAGCTAGTGTAGTGGCTTAGTTATATATACACCAGCATGCTGTTATACCTCATCCATTTACAACATACATATTCCAGTTATCAGTAGCTAGTGTAGTGGCTTAGTCAGATATACACCAGCATGCTGTTATACCTCATCCATTTACAATATTCATATTCCAGTTATCAGCAGCTAGTGTAGTGGCTTAGTTATATATACACCAGCATGCTGTTATACCTCATCCATTTACAACATACATATTCCAGTTTTCAGTAGCTAGTGTAGTGGCTTAGTCAGATATACACCAGCATGTTGTTATACCTCATCCTTTTACAATATTCATATTAAAGTTATCAGCAGCTAGTGTAGTGGCTTAGTTATATATACACCAGCATGCTGTTATACCTCATCCATTTACAATATTCATATTCCAGTTATCAGCAGCTAGTGTAGTGGCTTAGTTATATATACACCAGCATGCTGTTATACCTCAACGATTTACAATATTCATATTCCAGTTATCAGCAGCTAGAATAGTGGCTTAGTTATATATACACCAGCATGCTGTTATACCTCAACCATTTACAATATTCATATTCCAGTTATCAGCAGCTAGTGTAGTGGCTTAGTTAGATATACACCAGCATGCTGTTATACCTCATCCATTTACAATATTATTATTCAAATTATCAGCAGCTAGTATAGTGGCTTAGTTATATATACACCAGCATGCTGTTATACCTCATCCATTTACAATATTCATATTCCAGTTACCAGTAGCTAGTGTAGTGGCTTAGTTAGATATACACCAGCATGCTGTTATACCTCATCCATTTATAGTATTCATATTCCAGTTATCAGCAGCTAGTGTAGTGGCTTAGTTATATATACACCAGCATGCTGTTATACCTCATCCATTTACAATATTCATATTCCAGTTATCAGCAGCTAGTGTAGTGGCTTAGTCAGATATACACCAGCATGCTGTTATACCTCATCCATTTACAATATTCATATTCCTGTTATCAGCAGCTAGTGTAGTGGCTTAGTTAGATATACACCAGCATGCTGTTATACCTCATCCATTTACAATATTCATATTCCAGTTATCAGCAGCTAGTGTGGTGGCTTAGTTAAATATACACCAGCATGCTGTTATACCTCATCCATTTACAATATTCATGTTCCAGTTATTAGCAGCTAGTGTAGTGGCTTAGTTATATATACACCAGCATGCTGTTATACCTCAACCAATTACAATATTCATATTCCAGTTATCATCAGCTAGTATAGTGGCTTAGTTATATATACACCAGCATGCTGTTATACCTCATCCATTTACAATATTCATATTCCAGTTACCAGTAGCTAGTGTGGTGGATTAGTTAGATATACACCAGGATGCTGTTATACCTCATCCATTTACAATATTCATATTCCAGTTATCAGCAGCTAGTGTAGTGGCTTAGTTAGATATACACCAGCATGCTGTTATACCTCATCCATTTACAATATTCATATTCCAGTTATCAGCAGCTAGTGTAGTGGCTTAGTTAGATATACACCAGCATGCTGTTATACCTCATCAATTTACAATATTCATATTAAAGTTATCAGCAGCTAGTGTAGTGGCTTAGTTAGATAAACACCAGCATGCTGTTATACCTCATCCATTTACAATATTCATATTCCAGTTATCAGCAGCTAGTGTAGTGGCTTAGTCAGATATACACCAGCATGCTGTTATACCTCATCCATTTATAGTATTCATATTCCAGTTATCAGCAGCTAGTGTAGTGGCTTAGTTATATATACACCAGCATGCTGTTATACCTCATCCATTTACAATATTCATATTCCAGTTATCAGCAGCTAGTGTAGTGGCTTAGTCAGATATACACCAGCATGCTGTTATACCTCATCCATTTACAATATTCATATTCCTGTTATCAGCAGCTAGTGTAGTGGCTTAGTTAGATATACACCAGCATGCTGTTATACCTCATCCATTTACAATATTCATATTCCAGTTATCAGCAGCTAGTGTGGTGGCTTAGTTAGATATACACCAGCATGCTGTTATACCTCATCCATTTGCAATATTCATATTCCAGTTATCAGTAGCTAGTTTGGTGGCTTAGTTATATATACACCAGCATGCTGTTATACCTCATCCATTTACAATATTCATATTCCAGTTATCAGTAGCTAGTGTAGTGGCTTAGTCAGATATACACCAGCATGCTGTTATACCTCATCGTTTTACAATATTCATATTAAAGTTATCAGCAGCTAGTGTAGTGGCTTAGTTATATATACACCAGCATGCTGTTATACCTCATCAATTTACAATATTCATATTCCAGTTATCAGCAGCTAGTGTAGTGGCTTAGTTATATATACACCAGCATGCTGTTATACCTCATCCATTTACAATATTCATATTCCAGTTATCAGCAGCTAGTGTAGTGGCTTAGTTAGATATACACCAGCATGCTGTTATACCTCATCCATTTACAATATTCTTATTCCAGTTATCAGCAGCTAGTGTAGTGGCTTAGTTAGATATACACCAGCATGCTGTTATACCTCATCAATTTACAATATTCATATTAAAGTTATCAGCAGCTAGTGTAGTGGCTTAGTTAGATATACACCAGCATGCTGTTATACCTCATCCATTTACAATATTCATATTCCAGTTATCAGCAGCTAGTGTAGTGGCTTAGTCAGATATACACCAGCATGCTGTTATACCTCATCCATTTACTATATTCATATTCCAGTTATCAGCAGCTAGTGTAGTGGCTTAGTTAGATATACACCAGCATGCTGTTATACCTCATCCATTTACAATATTCATATTCCAGTTATCAGCAGCTAGTGTAGTGTCTTAGTTAGATATACACCAGCATGCTGATACAGCTCATCCATTTACAATATTCATATTCCAGTTATCAGCAGCTAGTGTAGTGGCTTAGTCAGATATACACCAGCATGCTGTTATACCTCATCCATTTACAATATTCATATTCAAGTTATCAGCAGCTAGTGTAGTGGCTTAGGTAGATATACACCAGCATGCTGTTATACCTCATCCATTTACAGTATTCATATTCCAGTTATCAGCAGCTAGTGTAGTGGCTTAGTTAGATATACACCAGCATGCTGTTATACCTCATCCATTTACAATATTCATATTCCAGTTATCAGTAGCTAGTGTGGTGGCTTAGTTATATATACACCAGCATGCTGTTATACCTCATCCATTTACAATATTCATATTCCAGTTATCAGTAGCTAGTGTAGTGGCTTAGTTAGATATACACCAGCATGCTGTTATACCTCTTCCTTTTACAATATTCATATTAAAGTTATCAGCAGCTAGTGTAGTGGCTTAGTTATATATACACCAGCATGCTGTTATACCTCATCCATTTACAATATTCATATTCCAGTTATCAGCAGCTAGTGTAGTGGCTTAGTTATATATACACCAGCATGCTGTTATACCTCATCCATTTACAACATACATATTAAAGTTATCAGCAGCTAGTGTAGTGGCTTAGTTAGATATACACCAGCATGCTGTTATACCTCATCCTTTTACAATATTCATATTAAAGTTATCAGCAGCTAGTGTAGTGACTTAGTTATATATACACCAGCATGCTGTTATCCTCATCCATTTACAATATTCATATTCCAGTTACCAGTAGCTAGTGTAGTGGCTTAGTTATATATACACCAGCATGCTGTTATACCTCAACCATTTACAATATTCATATTCCAGTTATCAGCAGCTGGTGTGGTGGCTTAGTTATATATACACCAGCATGCTGTTATACCTCATCCATTTACAATATTCATATTCCAGTTATCAGTAGCTAGTGTGGTGGCTTAGTTATATATACACCAGCATGCTGTTATACCTCATCCATTTACAATATTCATGTTCCAGTTATTAGCAGCTAGTGTAGTGGCTTAGTTATATATACACCAGCATGCTGTTATACCTCAACCATTTACAATATTCATATTCCAGTTATCATCAGCTAGTATAGTGGCTTAGTTATATATACACCAGCATGCTGTTATACCTCATCCATTTACAATATTCATATTCCAGTTACCAGTAGCTAGTGTGGTGGCTTAGTTAGATATACACCAGCATGCTGTTATACCTCATCCTTTTACAATATTCATATTCCAGTTATCAGCAGCTAGTGTAGTGGCTTAGTTAGATATACACCAGCATGCTGTTATACCTCATCCATTTACAATATTCTTATTAAAGTTATCAGCAGCTAGTGTAGTGGCTTAGTTATATATACACCAGCATGCTGTTATACCTCATCCATTTACAACATACATATTCCAGTTATCAGTAGCTAGTGTAGTGGCTTAGTCAGATATACACCAGCATGCTGTTATACCTCATCCATTTACAATATTCATATTCCAGTTATCAGCAGCTAGTGTAGTGGCTTAGTTATATATACACCAGCATGCTGTTATACCTCATCCATTTACAATATTCATATTCCAGTTATCAGCAGCTAGTGTAGTGGCTTAATTATATATACACCAGCATGCTGTTATACCTCAACCATTTACAATATTCATATTCCAGTTATCAGCAGCAAGAATAGTGTCTTAGTTAGATATACACCAGCATGCTGTTATACCTCATCCATTTACAATATTCATATTCCAGTTACCAGTAGCTAGTGTAGTGGCTTAGTTAGATATACACCAGCATGCTGTTATACCTCATCCATTTACAACATACATATTCCAGTTATCAGTAGCTAGTGTAGTGGCTTAGTCAGATATACACCAGCATGCTGTTATACCTCATCCATTTACAATATTCATAATCCAGTTATCAGCAGCTAGTGTAGTGGCTTAGTTAGATATACACCAGCATGCTGTTATACCTCATCCATTTACAATATTCATATTCCAGTTATCAGTAGCTAGTGTGGTGGCTTAGTTATATATACACCAGCATGCTGTTATACCTCATCCATTTACAATATTCATATTCCAGTTATCAGTAGCTAGTGTAGTGGCTTAGTCAGATATACACCAGCATGCTGTTATACCTCATCCTTTTACAATATTCTTATTAAAGTTATCAGCAGCTAGTGTAGTGGCTTAGTTATATATACACCAGCATGCTGTTATACCTCATCCATTTATAACATACATATTCCAGTTATCAGTAGCTAGTGTAGTGGCTTAGTCAGATATACACCAGCATGCTGTTATACCTCATCCATTTACAATATTCATATTCCAGTTATCAGCAGCTAGTGTAGTGGCTTAGTTATATATACACCAGCATGCTGTTATACCTCATCCATTTACAACATACATATTCCAGTTTTCAGTAGCTAGTGTAGTGGCTTAGTCAGATATACACCAGCATGTTGTTATACCTCATCCTTTTACAATATTCATATTAAAGTTATCAGCAGCTAGTGTAGTGGCTTAGTTATATATACACCAGCATGCTGTTATACCTCATCCATTTACAATATTCATATTCCAGTTATCAGCAGCTAGTGTAGTGGCTTAGTTATATATACACCAGCATGCTGTTATACCTCAACCATTTACAATATTCATATTCCAGTTATCAGCAGCTAGAATAGTGGCTTAGTTATATATACACCAGCATGCTGTTATACCTCAACCATTTACAATATTCATATTCCAGTTATCAGCAGCTAGTGTAGTGGCTTAGTTAGATATACACCAGCATGCTGTTATACCTCATCCATTTACAATATTATTATTCAAATTATCAGCAGCTAGTATAGTGGCTTAGTTATATATACACCAGCATGCTGTTATACCTCATCCATTTACAATATTCATATTCCAGTTACCAGTAGCTAGTGTAGTGGCTTAGTTAGATATACACCAGCATGCTGTTATACCTCATCCATTTACAATATTCATATTAAAGTTATCAGCATCTAGTGTAGTGGCTTAGTTATATATACACCAGCATGCTGTTATACCTCAACCATTTACAATATTCATGTTCCAGTTATCAGCAGCTAGTGTAGTGGCTTAGTCAGATATACACCAGCATGCTGTTATACCTCATCCATTTATAGTATTCATATTCCAGTTATCAGCAGCTAGTGTAGTGGCTTAGTTATATATACACCAGCATGCTGTTATACCTCATCCATTTACAATATTCATATTCCAGTTATCAGCAGCTAGTGTAGTGGCTTAGTCAGATATACACCAGCATGCTGTTATACCTCATCCATTTACAATATTCATATTCCTGTTATCAGCAGCTAGTGTAGTGGCTTAGTTAGATATACACCAGCATGCTGTTATACCTCATCCATTTACAATATTCATATTCCAGTTATCAGCAGCTAGTGTGGTGGCTTAGTTAGATATACACCAGCATGCTGTTATACCTCATCCATTTGCAATATTCATATTCCAGTTATCAGTAGCTAGTTTGGTGGCTTAGTTATATATACACCAGCATGCTGTTATACCTCATCCATTTACAATATTCATATTCCAGTTATCAGTAGCTAGTGTAGTGGCTTAGTCAGATATACACCAGCATGCTGTTATACCTCATCGTTTTACAATATTCATATTAAAGTTATCAGCAGCTAGTGTAGTGGCTTAGTTATATATACACCAGCATGCTGTTATACCTCATCAATTTACAATATTCATATTCCAGTTATCAGCAGCTAGTGTAGTGGCTTAGTTATATATACACCAGCATGCTGTTATACCTCATCCATTTACAATATTCATATTCCAGTTATCAGCAGCTAGTGTAGTGGCTTAGTTAGATATACACCAGCATGCTGTTATACCTCATCCATTTACAATATTCTTATTCCAGTTATCAGCAGCTAGTGTAGTGGCTTAGTTAGATATACACCAGCATGCTGTTATACCTCATCAATTTACAATATTCATATTAAAGTTATCAGCAGCTAGTGTAGTGGCTTAGTTAGATATACACCAGCATGCTGTTATACCTCATCCATTTACAATATTCATATTCCAGTTATCAGCAGCTAGTGTAGTGGCTTAGTCAGATATACACCAGCATGCTGTTATACCTCATCCATTTACTATATTCATATTCCAGTTATCAGCAGCTAGTGTAGTGGCTTAGTTAGATATACACCAGCATGCTGTTATACCTCATCCATTTACAATATTCATATTCCAGTTATCAGCAGCTAGTGTAGTGTCTTAGTTAGATATACACCAGCATGCTGATACAGCTCATCCATTTACAATATTCATATTCCAGTTATCAGCAGCTAGTGTAGTGGCTTAGTCAGATATACACCAGCATGCTGTTATACCTCATCCATTTACAATATTCATATTCAAGTTATCAGCAGCTAGTGTAGTGGCTTAGGTAGATATACACCAGCATGCTGTTATACCTCTTCCTTTTACAATATTCATATTAAAGTTATCAGCAGCTAGTGTAGTGGCTTAGTTATATATACACCAGCATGCTGTTATACCTCATCCATTTACAATATTTATTTTCCAGTTATCAGCAGCTAGTGTAGTGGCTTAGTTATATATACACCAGCATGCTGTTATACCTCATCCATTTACAACATACATATTAAAGTTATCAGCAGCTAGTGTAGTGGCTTAGTTAGATATACACCAGCATGCTGTTATACCTCATCCTTTTACAATATTCATATTAAAGTTATCAGCAGCTAGTGTAGTGACTTAGTTATATATACACCAGCATGCTGTTATCCTCATCCATTTACAATATTCATATTCCAGTTATCAGCAGCTAGTGTAGTGGCTTAGTTATATATACACCAGCATGCTGTTATACCTCAACCATTTACAATATTCATATTCCAGTTATCAGCTGCTAGTATAGTGGCTTAGTTATATATACACCAGCATGCTGTTATACCTCATCCATTTACAATATTCATATTCAAATTATCAGCAGCTAGTATAGTGGCTTAGTTATATATACACCAGCATGCTGTTATACCTCATCCATTTACAATATTCATATTCAAATTATCAGCAGCTAGTGTAGTGGCTTAGATAGATATACACCAGCATTCTGTTATACCTCATCCATTTACAATATTCATATTCCAGTTACCAGTAGCTAGTGTAGTGGCTTAGTTAGATATACACCAGCATGCTGTTATACCTCATCCATTTACAATATTCATATTAAAGTTATCAGCACCTAGTGTAGTGGCTTAGATTGATATACACCAGCATGCTGTTATACCTCATCCATTTACAATATTCATATTCCACTTATCAGCAGCTAGTGTAGTGGCTTAGTTAGATATGCACCAGCATGCTGTTATACCTCATCCATTTACAATATTCATATTCCAGTTATCAGCAGCTAGTGTAGTGGCTTAGTCAGATATACACCAGCATGCTGTTATACCTCATCCATTTACAATATTCATATTCCAGTTATCAGCAGCTAGTGTAGTGGCTTAGGTAGATATACACCAGCATGCTGTTATACCTCATCCATTTACAGTATTCATATTCCAGTTATCAGCAGCTAGTGTAGTGGCTTAGTCAGATATACACCAGCATGCTGTTATACCTCATCCATTTACAATATTCATATTCCAGTTATCAGCAGCTAGTGTAGTGGCTTAGGTAGATATACACCAGCATGCTGTTATACCTCATCCATTTACAGTATTCATATTCCAGTTATCAGCAGCTAGTGTAGTGGCTTAGTTAGATATACACCAGCATGCTGTTATACCTCATCCATTTACAATATTCATATTCCAGTTATCAGCAGCTAGTGTAGTGGCTTAGTTAGATATACACCAGCATGCTGTTATACCTCATCCATTTACAATATTCATATTCCAGTTATCAGCAGCTAGTGTGGTGGCTTAGATAGATATACACCAGCATGCTGTTATACCTCATCCATTTGCAATATTCATATTCCAGTTATCAGTAGCTAGTGTGGTGGCTTAGTTAGATATACACCAGCATGCTGTTATACCTCATCCATTTACAATATTCATATTCCAGTTATCAGCAGCTAGTGTAGTGGCTTAGTTAGATATACACCAGCATGCTGTTATACCTCATCCATTTACAATATTCATAATCCAGTTATCAGCAGCTAGTGTAGTGGCTTAGTTAGATATACACCAGCATGCTGTTATACCTCATCCATTTATAATATTCATATTCCAGTTATCAGTAGCTAGTGTGGTGGCTTAGTTATATATACACCAGCATGCTGTTATACCTCATCCATTTACAATATTCATATTCCAGTTATCAGTAGCTAGTGTAGTGGCTTAGTTAGATATACACCAGCATGCTGTTATACCTCATCCTTTTACAATATTCTTATTAAAGTTATCAGCAGCTATTGTAGTGGCTTAGTTATATATACACCAGCATGCTGTTATACCTCATCCATTTACAACATACATATTCCAGTTATCAGTAGCTAGTGTAGTGGCTTAGTCAGATATACACCAGCATGCTGTTATACCTCATCCATTTACAATATTCATATTCCAGTTATCAGCAGCTAGTGTAGTGGCTTAGTTAGATATACACCAGCATGCTGTTATACCTCATCCATTTACAACATACATATTCCAGTTATCAGTAGCTAGTGTAGTGGCTTAGTCAGATATACACCAGCATGTTGTTATACCTCATCCTTTTACAATATTCATATTAAAGTTATCAGCAGCTAGTGTAGTGGCTTAGTTATATATACACCAGCATGCTGTTATACCTCATCCATTTACAATATTCATATTCCAGTTATCAGCAGCTAGTGTAGTGGCTTAGTTATATATACACCAGCATGCTGTTATACCTCATCCATTTACAATATTCATATTCCAGTTTTCAGCAGCTAGTGTAGTGGATTAATTATATATACACCAGCATGCTGTTATACCTCAACCATTTACAATATTCATATTCCAGTTATCAGCAGCTAGAATAGTGGCTTAGTTAGATATACACCAGCATGCTGTTATACCTCATCCATTTACAATATTCATATTCAAATTATCAGCAGCTAGTATAGTGGCTTAGTTATATATACACCAGCATGCTGTTATACCTCATCCATTTACAATATTCATATTCCAGTTACCAGTAGCTAGTGTAGTGGCTTAGTTAGATATACACCAGCATGCTGTTATACCTCATCCATTTACAACATACATATTCCAGTTATCAGTAGCTAGTGTAGTGGCTTAGTCAGATATACACCAGCATGCTGTTATACCTCATCCATTTACAATATTCATATTCCAGTTACCAGTAGCTAGTGTAGTGGCTTAGTTAAATATACACCAGCATGCTGTTATACCTCATCCATTTACAATATTCATATTCCAGTTACCAGTAGCTAGTGTAGTGGCTTAGTTAGATATACACCAGCATGCTGTTATACCTCATCCATTTACAACATACACATTCCAGTTATCAGTAGCTAGTGTAGTGGCTTAGTTAGATATACACCAGCATGCTGTTATACCTCATCCATTTACAATATTCATAATCCAGTTATCAGCAGCTAGTGTAGTGGCTTAGTTAGATATACACCAGCATGCTGTTATACCTCATCCATTTACAATATTCATATTCCAGTTATCAGTAGCTAGTGTGGTGGCTTAGTTATATATACACCAGCATGCTGTTATACCTCATCCAATTACAATATTCATATTCCAGTTATCAGTAGCTAGTGTAGTGGCTTAGTCATATATACACCAGCATGCTGTTATACCTCATCCTTTTACAATATTCTTATTAAAGTTATCAGCAGCTAGAGTAGTGGCTTAGTTATATATACACCAGCATGCTGTTATACCTCATCCATTTACAACATACATATTCCAGTTATCAGTAGCTAGTGTAGTGGCTTAGTCAGATATACACCAGCATGCTGTTATACCTCATCCATTTACAATATTCATATTCCAGTTATCAGCAGCTAGTGTAGTGGCTTAGTTATATATACACCAGCATGCTGTTATACCTCATCCATTTACAACATACATATTCCAGTTTTCAGTAGCTAGTGTAGTGGCTTAGTCAGATATACACCAGCATGTTGATATACCTCATCCTTTTACAATATTCATATTAAAGTTATCAGCAGCTAGTGTAGTGGCTTAGTTATATATACACCAGCATGCTGTTATACCTCATCCATTTACAATATTCATATTCCAGTTATCAGCAGCTAGTGTAATGGCTTAGTTATATATACACCAGCATGCTATTATACCTCAACCATTTACAATATTCATATTCCAGTTATCAGCAGCTAGTGTAGTGGCTTAGTTATATATACACCAGCATGCTGTTATACCTCAACCATTTACAATATTCATATTCCAGTTATCAGCAGCTAGAATAGTGGCTTAGTTATATATACACCAGCATGCTGTTATACCTCAACCATTTACAATATTCATATTCCAGTTATCAGCAGCTAGTGTAGTGGCTTAGTCAGATATACACCAGCATGCTGTTATACCTCATCCATTTACAATATTCATATTCCAGTTACCAGTAGCTAGTGTAGTGGCTTAGTTAAATATACACCAGCATGCTGTTATACCTCATCCATTTACAATATTCATATTCCAGTTACCAGTAGCTAGTGTAGTGGCTTAGTTAGATATACACCAGCATGCTGTTATACCTCATCCATTTACAACATACACATTCCAGTTATCAGTAGCTAGTGTAGTGGCTTAGTTAGATATACACCAGCATGCTGTTATACCTCATCCATTTACAATATTCATAATCCAGTTATCAGCAGCTAGTGTAGTGGCTTAGTTAGATATACACCAGCATGCTGTTATACCTCATCCATTTACAATATTCATATTCCAGTTATCAGTAGCTAGTGTGGTGGCTTAGTTATATATACACCAGCATGCTGTTATACCTCATCCAATTACAATATTCATATTCCAGTTATCAGTAGCTAGTGTAGTGGCTTAGTCATATATACACCAGCATGCTGTTATACCTCATCCTTTTACAATATTCTTATTAAAGTTATCAGCAGCTAGAGTAGTGGCTTAGTTATATATACACCAGCATGCTGTTATACCTCATCCATTTACAACATACATATTCCAGTTATCAGTAGCTAGTGTAGTGGCTTAGTCAGATATACACCAGCATGCTGTTATACCTCATCCATTTACAATATTCATATTCCAGTTATCAGCAGCTAGTGTAGTGGCTTAGTTATATATACACCAGCATGCTGTTATACCTCATCCATTTACAACATACATATTCCAGTTTTCAGTAGCTAGTGTAGTGGCTTAGTCAGATATACACCAGCATGTTGATATACCTCATCCTTTTACAATATTCATATTAAAGTTATCAGCAGCTAGTGTAGTGGCTTAGTTATATATACACCAGCATGCTGTTATACCTCATCCATTTACAATATTCATATTCCAGTTATCAGCAGCTAGTGTAATGGCTTAGTTATATATACCCCAGCATGCTATTATACCTCAACCATTTACAATATTCATATTCCAGTTATCAGCAGCTAGTGTAGTGGCTTAGTTATATATACACCAGCATGCTGTTATACCTCAACCATTTACAATATTCATATTCCAGTTATCAGCAGCTAGAATAGTGGCTTAGTTATATATACACCAGCATGCTGTTATACCTCAACCATTTACAATATTCATATTCCAGTTATCAGCAGCTAGTGTAGTGGCTTAGTTAGATATACACCAGCATGCTGTTATACCTCATCCATTTACAATATTCATATTCAAATTATCAGCAGCTAGTATAGTGGCTTAGTTATATATACACCAGCATGCTGTTATACCTCATCCATTTACAATATTCATATTCCAGTTACCAGTAGCTAGTGTAGTGGCTTAGTTAGTTATACTCCAGCATGCTGTTATACCTCATCCATTTACAATATTCATATTAAAGTTATCAACAGCTAGTGTAGTGGCTTAATTAGATATACACCAGCATGCTGTTATACCTCATCCATTTACAATATTCATATTCCAGTTATCAGCAGCTAGTGTAGTGGCTTAGTCAGATATACACCAGCATGCTGTTATACCTCATCCATTTACAATATTCATATTCCAGTTATCAGCAGCTAGTGTAGTGGCTTAGTTATATATACACCAGCATGCTGTTATACCTCATCCATTTACAATATTCATATTCCAGTTATCAGCAGCTAGTGTAGTGGCTTAGGTAGATATACACCAGCATGCTGTTATACCTCATCCATTTACAGTATTCATATTCCAGTTATCAGCAGCTAGTGTAGTGGCTTAGTTATATATACAGCAGCATGCTGTTATACCTCATCCATTTACAATATTCATATTCCAGTTATCAGCAGCTAGTGTAGTGGCTTAGGTAGATATACACCAGCATGCTGTTATACCTCATCCATTTACAGTATTCATATTCCAGTTATCAGCAGCTAGTGTAGTGGCTTAGTTAGATATACACCAGCATGCTGTTATACCTCATCCATTTACAATATTCATATTCCAGTTATCAGCAGCTAGTGTAGAGGCTTAGTTAGAAATACACCAGCATGCTGTTATACCTCATCCATTTACAATATTCATATTCCAGTTATCAGCAGCTAGTGTAGTGGCTTAGTTAGATATACACCAGCATGCTGTTATACCTCATCCATTTACAATATTCATATTCCAGTTATCAGTAGCTAGTGTGGTGGCTTAGTTATATATACACCAGCATGCTGTTATACCTCATCCATTTACAATATTCATATTCCAGTTATCAGTAGCTAGTGTAGTGGCTTAGTCAGATATACACCAGCATGCTGTTATACCTCATCCATTTACAATATTCATATTAAAGTTATCAGCAGCTAGTGTAGTGGCTTAGTTATATATACACCAGCATGCTGTTATACCTCATCCATTTACAATATTCATATTCCAGTTATCAGTAGCTAGTGTAGTGGCTTAGTCAGATATACACTAGCATGCTGTTATACCTCATCCTTTTACAATATTCATATTAAAGTTATCAGCAGCTAGTGTAGTGGCTTAGTTATATATACACCAGCATGCTGTTATACCTCATCCATTTACAATATTCATATTCCAGTTATCAGCAGCTAGTGTAGTGGCATAGTTAGATATACACCAGCATGCTGTTATACCTCATCAATTTACAATATTCATATTAAAGTTATCAGCAGCTAGTGTAGTGGCTTAGTTATATATACACCAGCATGCTGTTATACCTCATCCATTTACAATATTCATATTCCAGTTATCATCAGCTAGTGTAGTGGCTTAGTTAGATATACACCAGCATGCTGTTATACCTCATCCATTTACAATATTCATATTCCAGTTATCAGCAGCTAGTGTAGTGGCTTAGTTAGATATACACCAGCATGTTATTATACCTCATCCATTTACAATATTCATATTCCAGTTATCAGCAGCTAGTGTAGTGGCTTAGTCAGATATACACCAGCATGCTGTTATACCTCATCCATTTACAATATTCATATTCCAGTTATCAGCAGCTAGTGTAGTGGCTTAGGTAGATATACACCAGCATGCTGTTATACCTCATCCATTTACAGTATTCATATTCCAGTTATCAGCAGCTAGTGTAGTGGCTTAGGTAGATATACACCAGCATGCTGTTATACCTCATCCATTTACAATATTCATATTCCAGTTATCAGCAGCTAGTGTAGTGGCTTAGGTAGATATACACCAGCATGCTGTTATACCTCATCCATTTACAGTATTCATATTCCAGATATCAGCAGCTAGTGTAGTGGCTTAGTTAGATATACACCAGCATGCTGTTATACCTCATCCATTTACAATATTCATATTCCAGTTATCAGCAGCTAGTGTAGTTGCTTAGTTAGATATACACCAGCATGCTGTTATACCTCATCCATTTACAATATTCATATTCCAGTTATCAGTAGCTAGTGTGGTGGCTTAGTTATATATACACCAGCATGCTGTTATACCTCATCCATTTACAATATTCATATTCCAGTTATCAGTAGCTAGTGTAGTGGCTTAGTCAGATATACACCAGCATGCTGTTATACCTCATCCTTTTACAATATTCATATTAAAGTTATCAGCAGCTAGTATAGTGGCTTAGTTATATATACACCATCATGCTGTTATACCTCATCCATTTACAATATTCATATTCCAGTTATCAGCAGCTAGTATAGTGGCTTAGTTATATATACACCAGCATGCTGTTATACCTCATCCATTTACAGTATTCATATTCCAGTTATCAGCAGCTAGTGTAGTGGCTTAGTTATATATACACCAGCATGCTGTTATACCTCATCCATTTACAATATTCATATTCCAGTTATCAGCAGCTAGTGTAGTGGCTTAGTTAGATATACACCAGCATGCTGTTATACCTCATCCATTTACAATATTCATATCCCAGTTATCAGCAGCTAGTGTAGTGGCTTAGTTAGATATACACCAGCATGCTGTTATACCTCATCCATTTACAATATTCATATTCCAGTTATCAGCAGCTAGTATAGTGGCTTAGTTATATATACACCATCATGCTGTTATACCTCATCCATTTACAGTATTCATATTCCAGTTATCAGTAGCTAGTGTGGTGGCTTAGTTATATATACACCAGCATGCTGTTATACCTCATCCATTTACAATATTCATATTCCAGTTATCAGTAGCTAGTGTGGTGGCTTAGTTATATATACACCAGCATGCTGTTATACCTCATCCATTTACAATATTCATATTCCAGTTATCAGTAGCTAGTGTGGTGGCTTAGTTATATATACACCAGCATGCTGTTATACCTCATCCATTTACAATATTCATATTCCAGTTATCAGCAGCTAGTGTAGTGGCTTAGTTAGATATACACCAGCATGCTGTTATACCTCATCCATTTACAATATTCATATTCCAGTTATCAGCAGCTAGTGTAGTGGCTTAGGTAGATATACACCAGCATGCTGTTATACCTCATCCATTTACAATATTCATATTCCAGTTATCAGCAGCTAGTATAGTGGCTTATTTATATATACACCAGCATGCTGTTATACCTCATCCATTTACAGTATTCATATTCCAGTTATCAGCAGCTAGTGTAGTGGCTTAGTCAGATATACACCAGCATGCTGTTATACCTCATCCATTTACAATATTCATATTCCAGTTATCAGCAGCTAGTGTAGTGGCTTAGTTAGATATACACCAGCATCCTGTTATACCTCATCCATTTACAATATTCATATTCCAGTTATCAGCAGCTAGTGTAGTGGCTTAGTTAGATATACACCAGCATGCTGTTATACCTCATCCATTTACAATATTCATATCCCAGTTATCAGCAGCTAGTGAAGTGGCTTAGTTAGATATACACCAGCATGCTGTTATACCTCATCCATTTACAATATTCATATTCCAGTTATCAGCAGCTAGTATAGTGGCTTAGTTATATATACACCATCATGCTGTTATACCTCATCCATTTACAATATTCATATTCCAGTTATCAGTAGCTAGTGTGGTGGCTTAGTTAGATAAACACCAGCATGCTGTTATACCTCATCCATTTACAATATTCATATTCCAGTTATCAGTAGCTAGTGTGGTGGCTTAGTTATATATACACCAGCATGCTGTTATACCTCATCCATTTACAATATTCATATTCCAGTTATCAGTAGCTAGTGTAGTGGCTTAGTTATATACACCAGCATGCTGTTATACCTCATCCATTTACAATATTCATATTCCAGTTATCAGTAGCTAGTGTAGTGGCTTAGTCAGATATACACCAGCATGCTGTTATACCTCATCCTTTTACAATATTCATATTAAAGTTATCAGCAGCTAGTGTAGTGGTTTAGTTATATATACACCAGCATGCTGTTAACCTCATCCATTTACAATATTCATATTCCAGTTATCAGCAGCTAGTGTAGTGGCATAGTTAGATATACACCAGCATGCTGTTATACCTCATCAATTTACAATATTCATATTAAAGTTATCAGCAGCTAGTGTAGTGGCTTAGTTATATATACACCAGCATGCTGTTATACCTCATCCATTTACAATATTCATATTCCAGTTATCAGCAGCTAGTGTAGTGGCTTAGTTAGATATACACCAGCATGCTATTATACCTCATCCATTTACAATATTCATATTCCAGTTATCAGCAGCTAGTGTAGTGGCTTAGTCAGATATACACCAGCATGCTGTTATACCTCATCCATTTACAATAATCATATTCCAGTTATCAGCAGCTAGTGTTGTGGCTTAGGTAGATATACACCAGCATGCTGTTATACCTCATCCATTTACAGTATTCATATTCCAGTTATCAGCAGCTAGTGTAGTGGTTTAGGTAGATATACACCAGCATGCTGTTATACCTCATCCATTTACAATATTCATATTCCAGTTATCAGCAGCTAGTGTAGTGGCTTAGGTAGATATACACCAGCATGTTGTTATACCTCATCCATTTACAGTATTCATATTCCAGATATCAGCAGCTAGTGTAGTGGCTTAGTTAGATATACACCAGCATGCTGTTATACCTCATCCATTTACAATATTCATATTCCAGTTATCAGTAGCTAGTGTGGTGGCTTAGTTATATATACACCAGCATGCTGTTATACCTCATCCATTTACAATATTCATATTCCAGTTATCAGTAGCTAGTGTAGTGGCTTAGTCAGATATACACCAGCATGCTGTTATACCTCATCCTTTTACAATATTCATATTAAAGTTATCAGCAGCTAGTATAGTGGCTTAGTTATATATACACCATCATGCTGTTATACCTCATCCATTTACAATATTCATATTCCAGTTATCAGCAGCTAGTATAGTGGCTTAGTTATATATACACCAGCATGCTGTTATACCTCATCCATTTACAGTATTCATATTCCAGTTATCAGCAGCTAGTGTAGTGGCTTAGTCAGATATACACCAGCATGCTGTTATACCTCATCCATTTACAATATTCATATTCCAGTTATCAGCAGCTAGTGTAGTGGCTTAGGTAGATATACACCAGCATGCTGTTATACCTCATCCATTTACAGTATTCATATTCCAGTTATCAGCAGCTAGTGTAGTGGCTTAGTTAGATATACACCAGCATGCTGTTATACCTCATCCATTTACAATATTCATATTCCAGTTATCAGCAGCTAGTGTAGTGGCTTAGTTAGATATACACCAGCATGCTGTTATACCTCATCCATTTACAATATTCATATTCCAGTTATCAGCAGCTAGTGTGGTGGCTTAGATAGATATACACCAGCATGCTGTTATACCTCATCCATTTGCAATATTCATATTCCAGTTATCAGTAGCTAGTGTGGTGGCTTAGTTAGATATACACCAGCATGCTGTTATACCTCATCCATTTACAATATTCATATTCCAGTTATCAGCAGCTAGTGTAGTGGCTTAGTTAGATATACACCAGCATGCTGTTATACCTCATCCATTTACAATATTCATAATCCAGTTATCAGCAGCTAGTGTAGTGGCTTAGTTAGATATACACCAGCATGCTGTTATACCTCATCCATTTATAATATTCATATTCCAGTTATCAGTAGCTAGTGTGGTGGCTTAGTTATATATACACCAGCATGCTGTTATACCTCATCCATTTACAATATTCATATTCCAGTTATCAGTAGCTAGTGTAGTGGCTTAGTTAGATATACACCAGCATGCTGTTATACCTCATCCTTTTACAATATTCTTATTAAAGTTATCAGCAGCTATTGTAGTGGCTTAGTTATATATACACCAGCATGCTGTTATACCTCATCCATTTACAACATACATATTCCAGTTATCAGTAGCTAGTGTAGTGGCTTAGTCAGATATACACCAGCATGCTGTTATACCTCATCCATTTACAATATTCATATTCCAGTTATCAGCAGCTAGTGTAGTGGCTTAGTTAGATATACACCAGCATGCTGTTATACCTCATCCATTTACAACATACATATTCCAGTTATCAGTAGCTAGTGTAGTGGCTTAGTCAGATATACACCAGCATGTTGTTATACCTCATCCTTTTACAATATTCATATTAAAGTTATCAGCAGCTAGTGTAGTGGCTTAGTTATATATACACCAGCATGCTGTTATACCTCATCCATTTACAATATTCATATTCCAGTTATCAGCAGCTAGTGTAGTGGCTTAGTTATATATACACCAGCATGCTGTTATACCTCATCCATTTACAATATTCATATTCCAGTTTTCAGCAGCTAGTGTAGTGGATTAATTATATATACACCAGCATGCTGTTATACCTCAACCATTTACAATATTCATATTCCAGTTATCAGCAGCTAGAATAGTGGCTTAGTTAGATATACACCAGCATGCTGTTATACCTCATCCATTTACAATATTCATATTCAAATTATCAGCAGCTAGTATAGTGGCTTAGTTATATATACACCAGCATGCTGTTATACCTCATCCATTTACAATATTCATATTCCAGTTACCAGTAGCTAGTGTAGTGGCTTAGTTAGATATACACCAGCATGCTGTTATACCTCATCCATTTACAACATACATATTCCAGTTATCAGTAGCTAGTGTAGTGGCTTAGTCAGATATACACCAGCATGCTGTTATACCTCATCCATTTACAATATTCATATTCCAGTTACCAGTAGCTAGTGTAGTGGCTTAGTTAAATATACACCAGCATGCTGTTATACCTCATCCATTTACAATATTCATATTCCAGTTACCAGTAGCTAGTGTAGTGGCTTAGTTAGATATACACCAGCATGCTGTTATACCTCATCCATTTACAACATACACATTCCAGTTATCAGTAGCTAGTGTAGTGGCTTAGTTAGATATACACCAGCATGCTGTTATACCTCATCCATTTACAATATTCATAATCCAGTTATCAGCAGCTAGTGTAGTGGCTTAGTTAGATATACACCAGCATGCTGTTATACCTCATCCATTTACAATATTCATATTCCAGTTATCAGTAGCTAGTGTGGTGGCTTAGTTATATATACACCAGCATGCTGTTATACCTCATCCAATTACAATATTCATATTCCAGTTATCAGTAGCTAGTGTAGTGGCTTAGTCATATATACACCAGCATGCTGTTATACCTCATCCTTTTACAATATTCTTATTAAAGTTATCAGCAGCTAGAGTAGTGGCTTAGTTATATATACACCAGCATGCTGTTATACCTCATCCATTTACAACATACATATTCCAGTTATCAGTAGCTAGTGTAGTGGCTTAGTCAGATATACACCAGCATGCTGTTATACCTCATCCATTTACAATATTCATATTCCAGTTATCAGCAGCTAGTGTAGTGGCTTAGTTATATATACACCAGCATGCTGTTATACCTCATCCATTTACAACATACATATTCCAGTTTTCAGTAGCTAGTGTAGTGGCTTAGTCAGATATACACCAGCATGTTGATATACCTCATCCTTTTACAATATTCATATTAAAGTTATCAGCAGCTAGTGTAGTGGCTTAGTTATATATACACCAGCATGCTGTTATACCTCATCCATTTACAATATTCATATTCCAGTTATCAGCAGCTAGTGTAATGGCTTAGTTATATATACACCAGCATGCTATTATACCTCAACCATTTACAATATTCATATTCCAGTTATCAGCAGCTAGTGTAGTGGCTTAGTTATATATACACCAGCATGCTGTTATACCTCAACCATTTACAATATTCATATTCCAGTTATCAGCAGCTAGAATAGTGGCTTAGTTATATATACACCAGCATGCTGTTATACCTCAACCATTTACAATATTCATATTCCAGTTATCAGCAGCTAGTGTAGTGGCTTAGTTAGATATACACCAGCATGCTGTTATACCTCATCCATTTACAATATTCATATTCAAATTAT
The DNA here is from genome assembly GCA_031769625.1 of Taudactylus pleione. NCBI lineage: Eukaryota > Metazoa > Chordata > Amphibia > Anura > Myobatrachidae > Taudactylus > Taudactylus pleione. The sequence goes on along the minus strand of JAUIMM010000317.1, from coordinate 1,808,587 downwards.
CAGCAGCTAGTATAGTGGCTTAGTTATATATACACCAGCATGCTGTTATACCTCATCCATTTACAATATTCATATTCCAGTTACCAGTAGCTAGTGTAGTGGCTTAGTTAGTTATACTCCAGCATGCTGTTATACCTCATCCATTTACAATATTCATATTAAAGTTATCAACAGCTAGTGTAGTGGCTTAATTAGATATACACCAGCATGCTGTTATACCTCATCCATTTACAATATTCATATTCCAGTTATCAGCAGCTAGTGTAGTGGCTTAGTCAGATATACACCAGCATGCTGTTATACCTCATCCATTTACAATATTCATATTCCAGTTATCAGCAGCTAGTGTAGTGGCTTAGTTATATATACACCAGCATGCTGTTATACCTCATCCATTTACAATATTCATATTCCAGTTATCAGCAGCTAGTGTAGTGGCTTAGGTAGATATACACCAGCATGCTGTTATACCTCATCCATTTACAGTATTCATATTCCAGTTATCAGCAGCTAGTGTAGTGGCTTAGTTATATATACAGCAGCATGCTGTTATACCTCATCCATTTACAATATTCATATTCCAGTTATCAGCAGCTAGTGTAGTGGCTTAGGTAGATATACACCAGCATGCTGTTATACCTCATCCATTTACAGTATTCATATTCCAGTTATCAGCAGCTAGTGTAGTGGCTTAGTTAGATATACACCAGCATGCTGTTATACCTCATCCATTTACAATATTCATATTCCAGTTATCAGCAGCTAGTGTAGAGGCTTAGTTAGAAATACACCAGCATGCTGTTATACCTCATCCATTTACAATATTCATATTCCAGTTATCAGCAGCTAGTGTAGTGGCTTAGTTAGATATACACCAGCATGCTGTTATACCTCATCCATTTACAATATTCATATTCCAGTTATCAGTAGCTAGTGTGGTGGCTTAGTTATATATACACCAGCATGCTGTTATACCTCATCCATTTACAATATTCATATTCCAGTTATCAGTAGCTAGTGTAGTGGCTTAGTCAGATATACACCAGCATGCTGTTATACCTCATCCATTTACAATATTCATATTAAAGTTATCAGCAGCTAGTGTAGTGGCTTAGTTATATATACACCAGCATGCTGTTATACCTCATCCATTTACAATATTCATATTCCAGTTATCAGTAGCTAGTGTAGTGGCTTAGTCAGATATACACTAGCATGCTGTTATACCTCATCCTTTTACAATATTCATATTAAAGTTATCAGCAGCTAGTGTAGTGGCTTAGTTATATATACACCAGCATGCTGTTATACCTCATCCATTTACAATATTCATATTCCAGTTATCAGCAGCTAGTGTAGTGGCATAGTTAGATATACACCAGCATGCTGTTATACCTCATCAATTTACAATATTCATATTAAAGTTATCAGCAGCTAGTGTAGTGGCTTAGTTATATATACACCAGCATGCTGTTATACCTCATCCATTTACAATATTCATATTCCAGTTATCATCAGCTAGTGTAGTGGCTTAGTTAGATATACACCAGCATGCTGTTATACCTCATCCATTTACAATATTCATATTCCAGTTATCAGCAGCTAGTGTAGTGGCTTAGTTAGATATACACCAGCATGTTATTATACCTCATCCATTTACAATATTCATATTCCAGTTATCAGCAGCTAGTGTAGTGGCTTAGTCAGATATACACCAGCATGCTGTTATACCTCATCCATTTACAATATTCATATTCCAGTTATCAGCAGCTAGTGTAGTGGCTTAGGTAGATATACACCAGCATGCTGTTATACCTCATCCATTTACAGTATTCATATTCCAGTTATCAGCAGCTAGTGTAGTGGCTTAGGTAGATATACACCAGCATGCTGTTATACCTCATCCATTTACAATATTCATATTCCAGTTATCAGCAGCTAGTGTAGTGGCTTAGGTAGATATACACCAGCATGCTGTTATACCTCATCCATTTACAGTATTCATATTCCAGATATCAGCAGCTAGTGTAGTGGCTTAGTTAGATATACACCAGCATGCTGTTATACCTCATCCATTTACAATATTCATATTCCAGTTATCAGCAGCTAGTGTAGTTGCTTAGTTAGATATACACCAGCATGCTGTTATACCTCATCCATTTACAATATTCATATTCCAGTTATCAGTAGCTAGTGTGGTGGCTTAGTTATATATACACCAGCATGCTGTTATACCTCATCCATTTACAATATTCATATTCCAGTTATCAGTAGCTAGTGTAGTGGCTTAGTCAGATATACACCAGCATGCTGTTATACCTCATCCTTTTACAATATTCATATTAAAGTTATCAGCAGCTAGTATAGTGGCTTAGTTATATATACACCATCATGCTGTTATACCTCATCCATTTACAATATTCATATTCCAGTTATCAGCAGCTAGTATAGTGGCTTAGTTATATATACACCAGCATGCTGTTATACCTCATCCATTTACAGTATTCATATTCCAGTTATCAGCAGCTAGTGTAGTGGCTTAGTTATATATACACCAGCATGCTGTTATACCTCATCCATTTACAATATTCATATTCCAGTTATCAGCAGCTAGTGTAGTGGCTTAGTTAGATATACACCAGCATGCTGTTATACCTCATCCATTTACAATATTCATATCCCAGTTATCAGCAGCTAGTGTAGTGGCTTAGTTAGATATACACCAGCATGCTGTTATACCTCATCCATTTACAATATTCATATTCCAGTTATCAGCAGCTAGTATAGTGGCTTAGTTATATATACACCATCATGCTGTTATACCTCATCCATTTACAGTATTCATATTCCAGTTATCAGTAGCTAGTGTGGTGGCTTAGTTATATATACACCAGCATGCTGTTATACCTCATCCATTTACAATATTCATATTCCAGTTATCAGTAGCTAGTGTGGTGGCTTAGTTATATATACACCAGCATGCTGTTATACCTCATCCATTTACAATATTCATATTCCAGTTATCAGTAGCTAGTGTGGTGGCTTAGTTATATATACACCAGCATGCTGTTATACCTCATCCATTTACAATATTCATATTCCAGTTATCAGCAGCTAGTGTAGTGGCTTAGTTAGATATACACCAGCATGCTGTTATACCTCATCCATTTACAATATTCATATTCCAGTTATCAGCAGCTAGTGTAGTGGCTTAGGTAGATATACACCAGCATGCTGTTATACCTCATCCATTTACAATATTCATATTCCAGTTATCAGCAGCTAGTATAGTGGCTTATTTATATATACACCAGCATGCTGTTATACCTCATCCATTTACAGTATTCATATTCCAGTTATCAGCAGCTAGTGTAGTGGCTTAGTCAGATATACACCAGCATGCTGTTATACCTCATCCATTTACAATATTCATATTCCAGTTATCAGCAGCTAGTGTAGTGGCTTAGTTAGATATACACCAGCATCCTGTTATACCTCATCCATTTACAATATTCATATTCCAGTTATCAGCAGCTAGTGTAGTGGCTTAGTTAGATATACACCAGCATGCTGTTATACCTCATCCATTTACAATATTCATATCCCAGTTATCAGCAGCTAGTGAAGTGGCTTAGTTAGATATACACCAGCATGCTGTTATACCTCATCCATTTACAATATTCATATTCCAGTTATCAGCAGCTAGTATAGTGGCTTAGTTATATATACACCATCATGCTGTTATACCTCATCCATTTACAATATTCATATTCCAGTTATCAGTAGCTAGTGTGGTGGCTTAGTTAGATAAACACCAGCATGCTGTTATACCTCATCCATTTACAATATTCATATTCCAGTTATCAGTAGCTAGTGTGGTGGCTTAGTTATATATACACCAGCATGCTGTTATACCTCATCCATTTACAATATTCATATTCCAGTTATCAGTAGCTAGTGTAGTGGCTTAGTTATATACACCAGCATGCTGTTATACCTCATCCATTTACAATATTCATATTCCAGTTATCAGTAGCTAGTGTAGTGGCTTAGTCAGATATACACCAGCATGCTGTTATACCTCATCCTTTTACAATATTCATATTAAAGTTATCAGCAGCTAGTGTAGTGGTTTAGTTATATATACACCAGCATGCTGTTAACCTCATCCATTTACAATATTCATATTCCAGTTATCAGCAGCTAGTGTAGTGGCATAGTTAGATATACACCAGCATGCTGTTATACCTCATCAATTTACAATATTCATATTAAAGTTATCAGCAGCTAGTGTAGTGGCTTAGTTATATATACACCAGCATGCTGTTATACCTCATCCATTTACAATATTCATATTCCAGTTATCAGCAGCTAGTGTAGTGGCTTAGTTAGATATACACCAGCATGCTATTATACCTCATCCATTTACAATATTCATATTCCAGTTATCAGCAGCTAGTGTAGTGGCTTAGTCAGATATACACCAGCATGCTGTTATACCTCATCCATTTACAATAATCATATTCCAGTTATCAGCAGCTAGTGTTGTGGCTTAGGTAGATATACACCAGCATGCTGTTATACCTCATCCATTTACAGTATTCATATTCCAGTTATCAGCAGCTAGTGTAGTGGTTTAGGTAGATATACACCGGCATGCTGTTATACCTCATCCATTTACAATATTCATATTCCAGTTATCAGCAGCTAGTGTAGTGGCTTAGGTAGATATACACCAGCATGTTGTTATACCTCATCCATTTACAGTATTCATATTCCAGATATCAGCAGCTAGTGTAGTGGCTTAGTTAGATATACACCAGCATGCTGTTATACCTCATCCATTTACAATATTCATATTCCAGTTATCAGTAGCTAGTGTGGTGGCTTAGTTATATATACACCAGCATGCTGTTATACCTCATCCATTTACAATATTCATATTCCAGTTATCAGTAGCTAGTGTAGTGGCTTAGTCAGATATACACCAGCATGCTGTTATACCTCATCCTTTTACAATATTCATATTAAAGTTATCAGCAGCTAGTATAGTGGCTTAGTTATATATACACCATCATGCTGTTATACCTCATCCATTTACAATATTCATATTCCAGTTATCAGCAGCTAGTATAGTGGCTTAGTTATATATACACCAGCATGCTGTTATACCTCATCCATTTACAGTATTCATATTCCAGTTATCAGCAGCTAGTGTAGTGGCTTAGTCAGATATACACCAGCATGCTGTTATACCTCATCCATTTACAATATTCATATTCCAGTTATCAGCAGCTAGTGTAGTGGCTTAGTTAGATATACACCAGCATGCTGTTATACCTCATCCATTTACAATATTCATATTCCAGTTATCAGCAGCTAGTGTAGTGGCTTAGTTAGATATACACCAGCATGCTGTTATACCTCATCCATTTACAATATTCATATCCCAGTTATCAGCAGCTAGTGTAGTGGCTTAGTTAGATATACACCAGCATGCTGTTATACCTCATCCATTTACAATATTCATATTCCAGTTATCAGCAGCTAGTATAGTGGCTTAGTTATATATACACCATCATGCTGTTATACCTCATCCATTTACATTATTCATATTCCAGTTATCAGTAGCTAGTGTGGTGGCTTAGTTATATATACACCAGCATGCTGTAATACCTCATCCATTTATAATATTCATATTCCAGTTATCAGTAGCTAGTGTGGTGGCTTAGTTATATATACACCAGCATGCTGTTATACCTCATCCATTTACAATATTCATATTCCAGTTATCAGCAGCTAGTGTAGTGGCTTAGTCAGATATACACCAGCATGCTGTTATACCTCATCCTTTTACAATATTCATATTAAAGTTATCAGCAGCTAGTGTAGTGGCTTAGTTATATATACACCAGCATGCTGTTATACCTCATCCATTTACAATATTCATATTCCAGTTATCAGCAGCTAGTGTAGTGGCATAGTTAGATATACACCAGCATGCTGTTATACCTCATCAATTTACAATATTCATATTAAAGTTATCAGCAGCTAGTGTAGTGGCTTAGTTATATATACACCAGCATGCTGTTATACCTCATCCATTTACAATATTCATATTCCAGTTATCATCAGCTAGTGTAGTGGCTTAGTTAGATATACACCAGCATGCTGTTATACCTCATCCATTTACAATATTCATATTCCAGTTATCAGCAGCTAGTGTAGTGGCTTAGTTAGATATACACCAGCATGCTATTATACCTCATCCATTTACAATATTCATATTCCAGTTATCAGCAGCTAGTGTAGTGGCTTAGTCAGATATACACCAGCATGCTGTTATACCTCATCCATTTACAATATTCATATTCCAGTTATCAGCAGCTAGTGTATTGGCTTAGGTAGATATACACCAGCATGCTGTTATACCTCATCCATTTACAATATTCATATTCCAGTTATCAGCAGCTAGTGTAGTGGCTTAGGTAGATATACACCAGCATGCTGTTATACCTCATCCATTTACAGTATTCATATTCCAGATATCAGCAGCTAGTGTAGTGGCTTAGTTAGATATACACCAGCATGCTGTTATACCTCATCCATTTACAATATTCATATTCCAGTTATCAGCAGCTAGTGTAGTTGCTTAGTTAGATATACACCAGCATGCTGTTATACCTCATCCATTTACAATATTCATATTCCAGTTATCAGTAGCTAGTGTGGTGGCTTAGTTATATATACACCAGCATGCTGTTATACCTCATCCATTTACAATATTCATATTCCAGTTATCAGTAGCTAGTGTAGTGGCTTAGTCAGATATACACCAGCATGCTGTTATACCTCATCCTTTTACAATATTCATATTAAAGTTATCAGCAGCTAGTATAGTGGCTTAGTTATATATACACCATCATGCTGTTATACCTCATCCATTTACAATATTCATATTCCAGTTATCAGCAGCTAGTATAGTGGCTTAGTTATATATACACCAGCATGCTGTTATACCTCATCCATTTACAGTATTCATATTCCAGTTATCAGCAGCTAGTGTAGTGGCTTAGTCAGATATACACCAGCATGCTGTTATACCTCATCCATTTACAATATTCATATTCCAGTTATCAGCAGCTAGTGTAGTGGCTTAGTTAGATATACACCAGCATGCTGTTATACCTCATCCATTTACAATATTCATATTCCAGTTATCAGCAGCTAGTGTAGTGGCATAGTTAGATATACACCAGCATGCTGTTATACCTCATCAATTTACAATATTCATATTAAAGTTATCAGCAGCTAGTGTAGTGGCTTAGATATATATACACCAGCATGCTGTTATACCTCATCCATTTACAATATTCATATTCCAGTTATCATCAGCTAGTGTAGTGGCTTAGTTAGATATACACCAGCATGCTGTTATACCTCATCCATTTACAATATTCATATTCCAGTTATCAGCAGCTAGTGTAGTGGCTTAGTTAGATATACACCAGCATGCTGTTATACCTCATCCATTTACAATATTCTTATTCCAGTTATCAGCAGCTAGTGTAGTGGCTTAGGTAGATATACACCAGCATGCTGTTATACCTCATCCATTTACAATATTCATATTCCAGTTATCAGCAGCTAGCGTAGTGGCTTAGGTAGATATACACCAGCATGCTGTTATACCTCATCCATTTACAGTATTCATATTCCAGATATCAGCAGCTAGTGTAGTGGCTTAGTTAGATATACACCAGCATGCTGTTATACCTCATCCATTTACAATATTCATATTCCAGTTATCAGCAGCTAGTGTAGTTGCTTAGTTAGATATACACCAGCATGCTGTTATACCTCATCCATTTACAATATTCATATTCCAGTTATCAGTAGCTAGTGTGGTGGCTTAGTTATATATACACCAGCATGCTGTTATACCTCATCCATTTACAATATTCATATTCCAGTTATCAGTAGCTAGTGTAGTGGCTTAGTCAGATATACACCAGCATGCTGTTATACCTCATCCATTTACAATATTCATATTCCAGTTATCAGCAGCTAGTGTAGTGGCTTAGTTAGATATACACCATCATGCTGTTATACCTCATCCATTTACAATATTCATATTCCAGTTATCAGCAGCTAGTATAGTGGCTTAGTTATATATACACCAGCATGCTGTTATACCTCATCCATTTACAATATTCATATTCCAGTTATCAGCAGCTAGTATAGTGGCTTAGTTATATATACACCATCATGCTGTTATACCTCATCCATTTACAATATTCATATTCCAGTTATCAGCAGCTAGTGTGGTGGCTTAGTTAGATATACACCAGCATGCTGTTATACCTCATCCATTTACAATATTCATATTCCAGTTATCAGTAGCTAGTGTGGTGGCTTAGTTATATATACACCAGCATGCTGTTATACCTCATCCATTTACAATATTCATATTCCAGTTATCAGCAGCTAGTGTAGTGGCTTAGTTAGATATACACCAGCATGCTGTTATACCTCATCCATTTACAATATTCATATTCCAGTTATCAGCAGCTAGTGTAGTGGCTTAGTTAGATATACACCAGCATGCTGTTATACCTCATCCATTTACAATATTCATTTTCCAGTTATCAGCAGCTAGTATAGTGGCTTAGTTATATATACACCATCATGCTGTTATACCTCATCCATTTACAATATTCATATTCCAGTTATCAGCAGCTAGTGTGGTGGCTTAGTTAGATATACACCAGCATGCTGTTATACCTCATCCATTTACAATATTCATATTCCAGTTATCAGTAGCTAGTGTGGTGGCTTAGTTAGATATACACCAGCATGCTGTTATACCTCATCCATTTACAATATTCATATTCCAGTTATCAGCAGCTAGTGTAGTGGCTTAGTTAGATATACACCAGCATGCTGTTATACCTCATCCATTTACAATATTCATATTCCAGTTATCAGCAGCTAGTGTAGTGGCTTAGTTATATATACACCAGCATGCTGTTATACCTCATCCATGTACAATATTCATATTCCAGTTATCAGCAGCTAGTGTAGTGGCTTAGTTAGATATACACCAGCATGCTGTTATATCTCATCCTTTTACAATATTCATATTAAAGTTATCAGTAGCTAGTGTAGTGGCATAGTTAGATATACACCAGCATGCTGTTATACCTCATCAATTTACAATATTCATATTAAAGTTATCAGCAGCTAGTGTAGTGGCTTAGTTATATATACACCAGCATGCTGTTATACCTCATCCATTTACAATATTCATATTCCAATTATCATCAGCTAGTGTAGTGGCTTAGTTAGATATACACCAGCATGCTGTTATACCTCATCCATTTACAATATTCATATTCCAGTTATCAGCAGCTAGTGTAGTGGCTTAGTTAGATATACACCAGCATGCTATTATACCTCATCCATTTACAATATTCATATTCCAGTTATCAGCAGCTAGTGTAGTGGCTTAGTCAGATATACACCAGCATGCTGTTATACCTCATCCATTTACAATATTCATATTCCAGTTATCAGCAGCTAGTGTAGTGGCTTAGGTAGATATACACCAGCATGCTGTTATACCTCATCCATTTACAGTATTCATATTCCAGTTATCAGCAGCTAGTGTATTGGCTTAGGTAGATATACACCAGCATGCTGTTATACCTCATCCATTTACAATATTCATATTCCAGTTATCAGCAGCTAGTGTAGTGGCTTAGGTAGATATACACCAGCATGCTGTTATACCTCATCCATTTACAGTATTCATATTCCAGATATCAGCAGCTAGTGTAGTGGCTTAGTTAGATATACACCAGCATGCTGTTATACCTCATCCATTTACAATATTCATATCCCAGTTATCAGCAGCTAGTGTAGTTGCTTAGTTAGATATACACCAGCATGCTGTTATACCTCATCCATTTACAATATTCATATTCCAGTTATCAGTAGCTAGTGTGGTGGCTTAGTTATATATACACCAGCATGCTGTTATACCTCATCCATTTACAATATTCATTTTCCAGTTATCAGTAGCTAGTGTAGTGGCTTAGTCAGATATACACCAGCATGCTGTTATACCTCATCCTTTTACAATATTCATATTAAAGTTATCAGCAGCTAGTATAGTGGCTTAGTTATATATACACCATCATGCTGTTATACCTCATCCATTTACAATATTCATATTCCAGTTATCAGCAGCTAGTATAGTGGCTTAGTTATATATACACCAGCATGCTGTTATACCTCATCCATTTACAGTATTCATATTCCAGTTATCAGCAGCTAGTGTAGTGGCTTAGTCAGATATACACCAGCATGCTGTTATACCTCATCCATTTACAATATTCATATTCCAGTTATCAGCAGCTAGTGTAGTGGCTTAGTTAGATATACACCAGCATGCTGTTATACCTCATCCATTTACAATATTCATATTCCAGTTATCAGCAGCTAGTGTAGTGGCATAGTTAGATATACACCAGCATGCTGTTATACCTCATCAATTTACAATATTCATATTAAAGTTATCAGCAGCTAGTGTAGTGGCTTAGATATATATACACCAGCATGCTGTTATACCTCATCCATTTACAATATTCATATTCCAGTTATCATCAGCTAGTGTAGTGGCTTAGTTAGATATACACCAGCATGCTGTTATACCTCATCCATTTACAATATTCATATTCCAGTTATCAGCAGCTAGTGTAGTGGCTTAGTTAGATATACACCAGCATGCTGTTATACCTCATCCATTTACAATATTCTTATTCCAGTTATCAGCAGCTAGTGTAGTTGCTTAGTTAGATATACACCAGCATGCTGTTATACCTCATCCATTTACAATATTCATATTCCAGTTATCAGTAGCTAGTGTGGTGGCTTAGTTATATATACACCAGCATGCTGTTATACCTCATCCATTTACAATATTCATATTCCAGTTATCAGTAGCTAGTGTAGTGGCTTAGTCAGATATACACCAGCATGCTGTTATACCTCATCCTTTTACAATATTCATATTAAAGTTATCAGCAGCTAGTATAGTGGCTTAGTTATATATACACCATCATGCTGTTATACCTCATCCATTTACAATATTCATATTCCAGTTATCAGCAGCTAGTATAGTGGCTTAGTTATATATACACCAGCATGCTGTTATACCTCATCCATTTACAGTATTCATATTCCAGTTATCAGCAGCTAGTGTAGAGGCTTAGTCAGATATACACCAGCATGCTGTTATACCTCATCCATTTACAATATTCATATTCCAGTTATCAGCAGCTAGTGTAGTGGCTTAGTTAGATATACACCAGCATGCTGTTATACCTCATCCATTTACAATATTCATATTCCAGTTATCAGCAGCTAGTGTAGTGGCTTAGTTAGATATACACCAGCATGCTGTTATACCTCATCCATTTACAATATTCATATTCCAGTTATCAGCAGCTAGTGTAGTGGCTTAGTTAGATATACACCAGCATGCTGTTATACCTCATCCATTTACAATATTCATATTCCAGTTATCAGCAGCTAGTATAGTGGCTTAGTTATATATACACCATCATGCTGTTATACCTCATCCATTTTACATTATTCATATTCCAGTTATCAGTAGCTAGTGTAGTGGCATAGGTAGATATACACCAGCATGCTGTTATACCTCATCCATTTACAATATTCATATTCCAGTTATCAGCAGCTAGTATAGTGGCTTATTTATATATACACCAGCATGCTGTTATACCTCATCCATTTACAGTATTCATATTCCAGTTATCAGCAGCTAGTGTAGTTGCTTAGTTAGATATACACCAGCATGCTGTTATACCTCATCCATTTACAATATTCATATTCCAGTTATCAGTAGCTAGTGTGGTGGCTTAGTTATATATACACCAGCATGCTGTTATACCTCATCCATTTACAATATTCATATTCCAGTTATCAGTAGCTAGTGTAGTGGCTTAGTCAGATATACACCAGCATGCTGTTATACCTCATCCTTTTACAATATTCATATTAAAGTTATCAGCAGCTAGTATAGTGGCTTAGTTATATATACACCATCATGCTGTTGTACCTCATCCATTTACAATATTCATATTCCAGTTATCAGCAGCTAGTATAGTGGCTTAGTTATATATACACCAGCATGCTGTTATACCTCATCCATTTACAGTATTCATATTCCAGTTATCAGCAGCTAGTGTAGTGGCTTAGTCAGATATACACCAGCATGCTGTTATACCTCATCCATTTACAATATTCATATTCCAGTTATCAGCAGCTAGTGTAGTGGCTTAGTTAGATATACACCAGCATGCTGTTATACCTCATCCATTTACAATATTCATATTCCAGTTATCAGCAGCTAGTGTAGTGGCTTAGTTAGATATACACCAGCATGCTGTTATACCTCATCCATTTACAATATTCATATCCCAGTTATCAGCAGCTAGTGTAGTGGCTTAGTTAGATATACACCAGCATGCTGTTATACCTCATCCATTTACAATATTCATATTCCAGTTATCAGCAGCTAGTATAGTGGCTTAGTTATATATACACCATCAAGCTGTTATACCTCATCCATTTACATTATTCATATTCCAGTTATCAGTAGCTAGTGTGGTGGCTTAGTTATATATACACCAGCATGCTGTTATACCTCATCCATTTACAATATTCATATTCCAGTTATCAGCAGCTAGTGTAGTGGCTTAGTTAGATATACACCAGCATGCTGTTATACCTCATCCATTTACAATATTCATATTCCAGTTATCAGCAGCTAGTGTAGTGGCTTAGTTAGATATACACCAGCATGCTGTTATACCTCATCCATTTACAATATTCATATTCCAGTTATCAGCAGCTAGTATAGTGGCTTAGTTATATATACACCATCATGCTGTTATACCTCATCCATTTTACATTATTCATATTCCAGTTATCAGTAGCTAGTGTAGTGGCATAGGTAGATATACACCAGCATGCTGTTATACCTCATCCATTTACAATATTCATATTCCAGTTATCAGCAGCTAGTATAGTGGCTTATTTATATATACACCAGCATGCTGTTATACCTCATCCATTTACAGTATTCATATTCCAGTTATCAGCAGCTAGTGTAGTTGCTTAGTTAGATATACACCAGCATGCTGTTATACCTCATCCATTTACAATATTCATATTCCAGTTATCAGTAGCTAGTGTGGTGGCTTAGTTATATATACACCAGCATGCTGTTATACCTCATCCATTTACAATATTCATATTCCAGTTATCAGTAGCTAGTGTAGTGGCTTAGTCAGATATACACCAGCATGCTGTTATACCTCATCCTTTTACAATATTCATATTAAAGTTATCAGCAGCTAGTATAGTGGCTTAGTTATATATACACCATCATGCTGTTGTACCTCATCCATTTACAATATTCATATTCCAGTTATCAGCAGCTAGTATAGTGGCTTAGTTATATATACACCAGCATGCTGTTATACCTCATCCATTTACAGTATTCATATTCCAGTTATCAGCAGCTAGTGTAGTGGCTTAGTCAGATATACACCAGCATGCTGTTATACCTCATCCATTTACAATATTCATATTCCAGTTATCAGCAGCTAGTGTAGTGGCTTAGTTAGATATACACCAGCATGCTGTTATACCTCATCCATTTACAATATTCATATTCCAGTTATCAGCAGCTAGTGTAGTGGCTTAGTTAGATATACACCAGCATGCTGTTATACCTCATCCATTTACAATATTCATATCCCAGTTATCAGCAGCTAGTGTAGTGGCTTAGTTAGATATACACCAGCATGCTGTTATACCTCATCCATTTACAATATTCATATTCCAGTTATCAGCAGCTAGTATAGTGGCTTAGTTATATATACACCATCATGCTGTTATACCTCATCCATTTACATTATTCATATTCCAGTTATCAGTAGCTAGTGTGGTGGCTTAGTTATATATACACCAGCATGCTGTTATACCTCATCCATTTACAATATTCATATTCCAGTTATCAGCAGCTAGTGTAGTGGCTTAGTTAGATATACACCAGCATGCTGTTATACCTCATCCATTTACAATATTCATATTCCAGTTATCAGCAGCTAGTGTAGTGGCTTAGTTAGATATACACCAGCATGCTGTTATACCTCATCCATTTACAATATTCATATCCCAGTTATCAGCAGCTAGTGTAGTGGCTTAGTTAGATATACACCAGCATGCTGTTATACCTCATCCATTTACAATATTCATATTCCAGTTATCAGCAGCTAGTATAGTGGCTTAGTTATATATACACCATCATGCTGTTATACCTCATCCATTTACATTATTCATATTCCAGTTATCAGTAGCTAGTGTAGTGGCATAGGTAGATATACACCAGCATGCTGTTATACCTCATCCATTTACAATATTCATATTCCAGTTATCAGCAGCTAGTATAGTGGCTTATTTATATATACACCAGCATGCTGTTATACCTCATACATTTACAGTATTCATATTCCAGTTATCAGCAGCTAGTGTAGTGGCTTAGTCAGATATACACCAGCATGCTGTTATACCTCATCCATTTACAATATTCATATTCCAGTTATCAGCAGCTAGTGTAGTGGCTTAGTTAGATGTACACCAGCATGCTGTTATACCTCATCCATTTACAATATTCATATTCCAGTTATCAGCAGCTAGTATAGTGGCTTAGTTATATATACACCATCATGCTGTTATACCTCATCCATTTACAATATTCATATTCCAGTTATCAGTAGCTAGTGTGGTGGCTTAGTTAGATATACACCAGCATGCTGTTATACCTCATCCATTTACAATATTCATATTCCAGTTATCAGTAGCTAGTGTGGTGGCTTAGTTATATATACACCAGCATGCTGTTATACCTCATCCATTTACAATATTCATATTCCAGTTATCAGTAGCTAGTGTAGTGGCTTAGTTATATACACCAGCATGCTGTTATACCTCATCCATTTACAATATTCATATTCCAGTTATCAGTAGCTAGTGTAGTGGCTTAGTCAGATATACACCAGCATGCTGTTATACCTCATCCTTTTACAATATTCAAATTAAAGTTATCAGCAGCTAGTGTAGTGGCTTAGTTATATATACACCAGCATGCTGTTATACCTCATCCATTTACAATATTCATATTCCAGTTATCAGCAGCTAGTGTAGTGGCATAGTTAGATATACACCAGGATGCTGTTATACCTCATCAATTTACAATATTCATATTAAAGTTATCAGCAGCTAGTGTAGTGGCTTAGTTATATATACACCAGCATGCTGTTATACCTCATCCATTTACAATATTCATATTCCAGTTATCATCAGCTAGTGTAGTGGCTTAGTTAGATATACACCAGCATGCTGTTATACCTCATCCATTTACAATATTCATATTCCAGTTATCAGCAGCTAGTGTAGTGGCTTAGTTAGATATACACCAGCATGCTATTATACCTCATCCATTTACAATATTCATATTCCAGTTATCAGCAGCTAGTGTAGTGGCTTAGTCAGATATACACCAGCATGCTGTTATACCTCATCCATTTACAATATTCATATTCCAGTTATCAGCAGCTAGTGTAGTGGCTTAGGTAGATATACACCAGCATGCTGTTATACCTCATCCATTTACAGTATTCATATTCCAGTTATCAGCAGCTAGTGTAGTGGTTTAGGTAGATATACACCAGCATGCTGTTATACCTCATCCATTTACAATATTCATATTCCAGTTATCAACAGCTAGTGTAGTGGCTTAGGTAGATATACACCAGCATGTTGTTATACCTCATCCATTTACAGTATTCATATTCCAGATATCAGCAGCTAGTGTAGTGGCTTAGTTAGATATACACCAGCATGCTGTTATACCTCATCCATTTACAATATTCATATTCCAGTTATCAGCAGCTAGTGGAGTGGCTTAGTTAGATATACACCAGCATGCTGTTATACCTCATCCATTTACAATATTCATATTCCAGTTATCAGTAGCTAGTGTGGTGGCTTAGTTATATATACACCAGCATGCTGTTATACCTCATCCATTTACAATATTCATATTCCAGTTATCAGTAGCTAGTGTAGTGGCTTAGTCAGATATACACCAGCATGCTGTTATACCTCATCCTTTTACAATATTCATATTAAAGTTATCAGCAGCTAGTATAGTGGCTTAGTTATATATACACCAGCATGCTGTTATACCTCATCCATTTACAATATTCATATTCCAGTTATCAGTAGCTAGTGTAGTGGCTTTGTCAGATATACACCAGCATGCTGTTATACCTCATCCATTTACAATATTCATATTCCAGTTATCAGTAGCTAGTGTAGTGGCTTAGTCAGATATACACCAGCATGCTGTTATACCTCATCCTTTTACAATATTCATATTCCAGTTATCAGCAGCTAGTATAGTGGCTTATTTATATATACACCAGCATGCTGTTATACCTCATACATTTACAGTATTCATATTCCAGTTATCAGCAGCTAGTGTAGTGGCTTAGTCAGATATACACCAGCATGCTGTTATACCTCATCCATTTACAATATTCATATTCCAGTTATCAGCAGCTAGTGTAGTGGCTTAGTTAGATGTACACCAGCATGCTGTTATACCTCATCCATTTACAATATTCATATTCCAGTTATCAGCAGCTAGTGTAGTGGCTTAGTTAGATATACACCAGCATGCTGTTATACCTCATCCATTTACAATATTCATATCCCAGTTATCAGCAGCTAGTGTAGTGGCTTAGTTAGATATACACCAGCATGCTGTTATACCTCATCCATTTACAATATTCATATTCCAGTTATCAGCAGCTAGTATAGTGGCTTAGTTATATATACACCATCATGCTGTTATACCTCATCCATTTACAATATTCATATTCCAGTTATCAGTAGCTAGTGTGGTGGCTTAGTTAGATATACACCAGCATGCTGTTATACCTCATCCATTTACAATATTCATATTCCAGTTATCAGTAGCTAGTGTGGTGGCTTAGTTATATATACACCAGCATGCTGTTATACCTCATCCATTTACAATATTCATATTCCAGTTATCAGTAGCTAGTGTAGTGGCTTAGTTATATACACCAGCATGCTGTTATACCTCATCCATTTACAATATTCATATTCCAGTTATCAGTAGCTAGTGTAGTGGCTTAGTCAGATATACACCAGCATGCTGTTATACCTCATCCTTTTACAATATTCATATTAAAGTTATCAGCAGCTAGTGTAGTGGCTTAGTTATATATACACCAGCATGCTGTTATACCTCATCCATTTACAATATTCATATTCCAGTTATCAGCAGCTAGTGTAGTGGCATAGTTAGATATACACCAGGATGCTGTTATACCTCATCAATTTACAATATTCATATTAAAGTTATCAGCAACTAGTGTAGTGGCTTAGTTATATATACACCAGCATGCTGTTATACCTCATCCATTTACAATATTCATATTCCAGTTATCATCAGCTAGTGTAGTGGCTTAGTTAGATATACACCAGCATGCTGTTATACCTCATCCATTTACAATATTCATATTCCAGTTATCAGCAGCTAGTGTAGTGGCTTAGTTAGATATACACCAGCATGCTATTATACCTCATCCATTTACAATATTCATATTCCAGTTATCAGCAGCTAGTGTAGTGGCTTAGTCAGATATACACCAGCATGCTGTTATACCTCATCCATTTACAATATTCATATTCCAGTTATCAGCAGCTAGTGTAGTGGCTTAGGTAGATATACACCAGCATGCTGTTATACCTCATCCATTTACAGTATTCATATTCCAGTTATCAGCAGCTAGTGTAGTGGTTTAGGTAGATATACACCAGCATGCTGTTATACCTCATCCATTTACAATATTCATATTCCAGTTATCAACAGCTAGTGTAGTGGCTTAGGTAGATATACACCAGCATGTTGTTATACCTCATCCATTTACAGTATTCATATTCCAGATATCAGCAGCTAGTGTAGTGGCTTAGTTAGATATACACCAGCATGCTGTTATACCTCATCCATTTACAATATTCATATTCCAGTTATCAGCAGCTAGTGTAGTGGCTTAGTTAGATATACACCAGCATGCTGTTATACCTCATCCATTTACAATATTCATATTCCAGTTATCAGTAGCTAGTGTGGTGGCTTAGTTATATATACACCAGCATGCTGTTATACCTCATCCATTTACAATATTCATATTCCAGTTATCAGTAGCTAGTGTAGTGGCTTAGTCAGATATACACCAGCATGCTGTTATACCTCATCCTTTTACAATATTCATATTAAAGTTATCAGCAGCTAGTATAGTGGCTTAGTTATATATACACCATCATGCTGTTATACCTCATCCATTTACAGTTTTCATATTCCAGTTATCAGCAGCTAGTGTAGTGGCTTAGTCAGATATACACCAGCATGCTGTTATACCTCATCCATTTACAATATTCATATTCCAGTTATCAGCAGCTAGTGTAGTGGCTTAGTTAGATATACACCAGCATGCTGTTATACCTCATCCATTTACAATATTCATATTCCAGTTATCAGCAGCTAGTGTAGTGGCTTAGTTAGATATACACCAGCATGCTGTTATACCTCATCCATTTACAATATTCACATCCCAGTTATCAGCAGCTAGTGTAGTGGCTTAGTTAGATATACACCAGCATGCTGTTATACCTCATCCATTTACAATATTCATATTCCAGTTATCAGCAGCTAGTATAGTGGCTTAGTTATATATACACCATCATGCTGTTATACCTCATCCATTTATATTATTCATATTCCAGTTATCAGTAGCTAGTGTGGTGGCTTAGTTATATATACACCAGCATGCTGTAATACCTCATCCATTTATAATATTCATATTCCAGTTATCAGTAGCTAGTGTGGTGGCTTAGTTATATATACACCAGCATGCTGTTATACCTCATCCATTTACAATATTCATATTCCAGTTATCAGTAGCTAGTGTGGTGGCTTAGTTATATATACACCAGCATGCTGTTATACCTCATCCATTTACAATATTCATATTCCAGTTATCAGCAGCTAGTGTAGTGGCTTAGTTAGATATACACCAGCATGCTGTTATACCTCATCCATTTACAATATTCATATTCCAGTTATCAGCAGCTAGTGTAGTGGCTTAGTTAGATATACACCAGCATGCTGTTATACCTCATCCATTTACAATATTCATATTCCAGTTAACAGCAGCTAGTGTAGTGGCTTAGTTAGATATACACCAGCATGCTGTTATACCTCATCCATTTACAATATTCATATTCCAGTTATCAGTAGCTAGTGTGGTGGCTTAGTTATATATACACCAGCATGCTGTTATACCTCATCCATTTACAATATTCATATTCCAGTTATCAGTAGCTAGTGTAGTGGCTTAGTCAGATATACACCAGCATGCTGTTATACCTCATCCTTTTACAATATTCATATTAAAGTTATCAGCAGCTAGTATAGTGGCTTAGTTATATATACACCAGCATGCTGTTATACCTCATCCATTTACAATATTCATATTCCAGTTATCAGTAGCTAGTGTAGTGGCTTTGTCAGATATACACCAGCATGCTGTTATACCTCATACATTTACAATATTCATATTCCAGTTATCAGCAGCTAGTATAGTGGCTTAGTTAGATATACACCAGCATGCTGTTATACCTCATCCATTTACAATATTCATATTCCAGTTATCAGTAGCTAGTGTGGTGGCTTAGTTATATATACACCAGCATGCTGTTATACATCATCCATTTACAATATTCATATTCCAGTTATCAGTAGCTAGTGTAGTGGCTTAGTCAGATATACACCAGCATGCTGTTATACCTCATCCTTTTACAATATTCATATTAAAGTTATCAGCAGCTAGTGTAGTGGCTTAGTTAGATATACACCAGCATGCTGTTATACCTCATCCATTTACAATATTCATATTCCAGTTATCAGCAGCTAGTGTAGTGGCTTAGTTAGATATACACCAGCATGCTGTTATACCTCATCCATTTACAATATTCATATCCCAGTTATCAGCAGCTAGTGTAGTGGCTTAGTTAGATATACACCAGCATGCTGTTATACCTCATCCATTTACAATATTCATATTCCAGTTATCAGCAGCTAGTATAGTGGCTTAGTTAGATATACACCAGCATGCTGTTATACCTCATCCATTTACAATATTCATATTCCAGTTATCAGCAGCTAGTATAGTGGCTTAGTTATATATACACCATCATGCTGTTATACCTCATCCATTTACATTATTCATATTCCAGTTATCAGTAGCTAGTGTGGTGGCTTAGTTATATATACACCAGCATGCTGTAATACCTCATCCATTTATAATATTCATATTCCAGTTATCAGTAGCTAGTGTGGTGGCTTAGTTATATATACACCAGCATGCTGTTATACCTCATCCATTTACAATATTCATATTCCAGTTATCAGTAGCTAGTGTGGTGGCTTAGTTATATATACACCAGCATGCTGTTATACCTCATCCATTTACAATATTCATATTCCAGTTATCAGCAGCTAGTGTAGTGGCTTAGTTAGATATACACCAGCATGCTGTTATACCTCATCCATTTACAATATTCATATTCCAGTTATCAGCAGCTAGTGTAGTGGCTTAGTTAGATATACACCAGCATGCTGTTATACCTCATCCATTTACAATATTCATATTCCAGTTAACAGCAGCTAGTGTAGTGGCTTAGTTAGATATACACCAGCATGCTGTTATACCTCATCCATTTACAATATTCATATTCCAGTTATCAGTAGCTAGTGTGGTGGCTTAGTTATATATACACCAGCATGCTGTTATACCTCATCCATTTACAATATTCATATTCCAGTTATCAGTAGCTAGTGTAGTGGCTTAGTCAGATATACACCAGCATGCTGTTATACCTCATCCTTTTACAATATTCATATTAAAGTTATCAGCAGCTAGTATAGTGGCTTAGTTATATATACACCAGCATGCTGTTATACCTCATCCATTTACAATATTCATATTCCAGTTATCAGTAGCTAGTGTAGTGGCTTTGTCAGATATACACCAGCATGCTGTTATACCTCATCCATTTACAATATTCATATTCCAGTTATCAGTAGCTAGTGTAGTGGCTTAGTCAGATATACACCAGCATGCTGTTATACCTCATCCTTTTACAATATTCATATTAAAGTTATCAGCAGCTAGTGTAGTGGCTTAGTTAGATATACACCAGCATGCTGTTATACCTCATCCATTTACAATATTCATATTCCAGTTATCAGCAGCTAGTGTAGTGGCTTAGTTAGATATACACCAGCATGCTGTTATACCTCATCCATTTACAATATTCATATCCCAGTTATCAGCAGCTAGTGTAGTGGCTTAGTTAGATATACACCAGCATGCTGTTATACCTCATCCATTTACAATATTCATATTCCAGTTATCAGCAGCTAGTATAGTGGCTTAGTTAGATATACACCAGCATGCTGTTATACCTCATCCATTTACAATATTCATATTCCAGTTATCAGCAGCTAGTATAGTGGCTTAGTTATATATACACCATCATGCTGTTATACCTCATCCATTTACATTATTCATATTCCAGTTATCAGTAGCTAGTGTGGTGGCTTAGTTATATATACACCAGCATGCTGTAATACCTCATCCATTTATAATATTCATATTCCAGTTATCAGTAGCTAGTGTGGTGGCTTAGTTATATATACACCAGCATGCTGTTATACCTCATCCATTTACAATATTCATATTCCAGTTATCAGTAGCTAGTGTGGTGGCTTAGTTATATATACACCAGCATGCTGTTATACCTCATCCATTTACAATATTCATATTCCAGTTATCAGTAGCTAGTGTAGTGGCTTAGTTAGATATACACCAGCATGCTGTTATACCTCATCCATTTACAATATTCATATTCCAGTTATCAGCAGCTAGTGTAGTGGCTTAGTTAGATATACACCAGCATGCTGTTATACCTCATCCATTTACAATATTCATATTCCAGTTAACAGCAGCTAGTGTAGTGGCTTAGTTAGATATACACCAGCATGCTGTTATACCTCATCCATTTACAATATTCATATTCCAGTTATCAGTAGCTAGTGTGGTGGCTTAGTTATATATACACCAGCATGCTGTTATACCTCATCCATTTACAATATTCATATTCCAGTTATCAGTAGCTAGTGTAGTGGCTTAGTCAGATATACACCAGCATGCTGTTATACCTCATCCTTTTACAATATTCATATTAAAGTTATCAGCAGCTAGTATAGTGGCTTAGTTATATATACACCAGCATGCTGTTATACCTCATCCATTTACAATATTCATATTCCAGTTATCAGTAGCTAGTGTAGTGGCTTTGTCAGATATACACCAGCATGCTGTTATACCTCATCCATTTACAATATTCATATTCCAGTTATCAGCAGCTAGTATAGTGGCTTAGTTAGATATACACCAGCATGCTGTTATACCTCATCCATTTACAATATTCATATTCCAGTTATCAGCAGCTAGTATAGTGGCTTAGTTAGATATACACCAGCATGCTGTTATACCTCATCCATTTACAATATTCATATTCCAGTTATCAGTAGCTAGTGTGGTGGCTTAGTTATATATACACCAGCATGCTGTTATACATCATCCATTTACAATATTCATATTCCAGTTATCAGTAGCTAGTGTAGTGGCTTAGTCAGATATACACCAGCATGCTGTTATACCTCATCCTTTTACAATATTCATATTAAAGTTATCAGCAGCTAGTGTAGTGGCTTAGTTAGATATACACCAGCATGCTGTTATACCTCATCCATTTACAATATTCATATTCCAGTTATCAGCAGCTAGTGTAGTGGCTTAGTTAGATATACACCAGCATGCTGTTATACCTCATCCATTTACAATATTCATATCCCAGTTATCAGCAGCTAGTGTAGTGGCTTAGTTAGATATACACCAGCATGCTGTTATACCTCATCCATTTACAATATTCATATTCCAGTTATCAGCAGCTAGTATAGTGGCTTAGTTATATATACACCATCATGCTGTTATACCTCATCCATTTACATTATTCATATTCCAGTTATCAGTAGCTAGTTTGGTGGCTTAGTTATATATACACCAGCATGCTGTAATACCTCATCCATTTATAATATTCATATTCCAGTTATCAGTAGCTAGTGTGGTGGCTTAGTTATATATACACCAGCATGCTGTTATACCTCATCCATTTACAATATTCATATTCCAGTTATCAGTAGCTAGTGTGGTGGCTTAGTTATATATACACCAGCATGCTGTTATACCTCATCCATTTACAATATTCATATTCCAGTTATCAGCAGCTAGTGTAGTGGCTTAGTTAGATATACACCAGCATGCTGTTATACCTCATCCATTTACAATATTCATATTCCAGTTATCAGCAGCTAGTGTAGTGGCTTAGTTAGATATACACCAGCATGCTGTTATACCTCATCCATTTACAATATTCATATTCCAGTTAACAGCAGCTAGTGTAGTGGCTTAGTTAGATATACACCAGCATGCTGTTATACCTCATCCATTTACAATATTCATATTCCAGTTATCAGTAGCTAGTGTGGTGGCTTAGTTATATATACACCAGCATGCTGTTATACCTCATCCATTTAAAATATTCATATTCCAGTTATCAGTAGCTAGTGTAGTGGCTTAGTCAGATATACACCAGCATGCTGTTATACCTCATCCTTTTACAATATTCATATTAAAGTTATCAGCAGCTAGTATAGTGGCTTAGTTATATATACACCAGCATGCTGTTATACCTCATCCATTTACAATATTCATATTCCAGTTATCAGTAGCTAGTGTAGTGGCTTTGTCAGATATACACCAGCATGCTGTTATACCTCATCCATTTACAATATTCATATTCCAGTTATCAGCAGCTAGTATAGTGGCTTAGTTAGATATACACCAGCATGCTGTTATACCTCATCCATTTACAATATTCATATTCCAGTTATCAGCAGCTAGTATAGTGGCTTAGTTAGATATACACCAGCATGCTGTTATACCTCATCCATTTACAATATTCATATTCCAGTTATCAGTAGCTAGTGTGGTGGCTTAGTTATATATACACCAGCATGCTGTTATACATCATCCATTTACAATATTCATATTCCAGTTATCAGTAGCTAGTGTAGTGGCTTAGTCAGATATACACCAGCATGCTGTTATACCTCATCCTTTTACAAAATTCATATTAAAGTTATCAGCAGCTAGTGTAGTGGCTTAGTTAGATATACACCAGCATGCTGTTATACCTCATCCATTTACAATATTCATATTCCAGTTATCAGCAGCTAGTGTAGTGGCTTAGTAAGATATACACCAGCATGCTGTTATACCTCATCCATTTACAATATTCATATCCCAGTTAATCAGCAGCTAGTGTAGTGGCTTAGTTAGATATACACCAGCATGCTGTTATACCTCATCCATTTACAATATTCATATTCCAGTTATCAGCAGCTAGTATAGTGGCTTAGTTATATATACACCATCATGCTGTTATACCTCATCCATTTACATTATTCATATTCCAGTTATCAGTAGCTAGTGTGGTGGCTTAGTTATATATACACCAGCATGCTGTTATACCTCATCCATTTACAATATTCATATTCCAGTTATCAGCAGCTAGTGTAGTGGCTTAGTTAGATATACACCAGCAAGCTGTTATACCTCATCCATTTACAATATTCATATTCCAGTTATCAGCAGCTAGTGTAGTGGCTTAGTTAGATATACACCAGCATGCTGTTATACCTCATCCATTTACAATATTCATATTCCAGTTATCAGCAGCTAGTATAGTGGCTTAGTTATATATACACCATCATGCTGTTATACCTCATCCATTTTACATTATTCATATTCCAGTTATCAGTAGCTAGTGTAGTGGCATAGGTAGATATACACCAGCATGCTGTTATACCTCATCCATTTACAATATTCATATTCCAGTTATCAGCAGCTAGTATAGTGGCTTATTTATATATACACCAGCATGCTGTTATACCTCATCCATTTACAGTATTCATATTCCAGTTATCAGCAGCTAGTGTAGTTGCTTAGTTAGATATACACCAGCATGCTGTTATACCTCATCCATTTACAATATTCATATTCCAGTTATCAGTAGCTAGTGTGGTGGCTTAGTTATATATACACCAGCATGCTGTTATACCTCATCCATTTACAATATTCATATTCCAGTTATCAGTAGCTAGTGTAGTGGCTTAGTCAGATATACACCAGCATGCTGTTATACCTCATCCTTTTACAATATTCATATTAAAGTTATCAGCAGCTAGTATAGTGGCTTAGTTATATATACACCATCATGCTGTTGTACCTCATCCATTTACAATATTCATATTCCAGTTATCAGCACCTAGTATAGTGGCTTAGTTATATATACACCAGCATGCTGTTATACCTCATCCATTTACAGTATTCCTATTCCAGTTATCAGCAGCTAGTGTAGTGGCTTAGTCAGATATACACCAGCATGCTGTTATACCTCATCCATTTACAATATTTATATTCCAGTTATCAGCAGCTAGTGTAGTGGCTTAGTTAGATATACACCAGCATGCTGTTATACCTCATCCATTTACAATATTCATATCCCAGTTATCAGCAGCTAGTGTAGTGGCTTAGTTAGATATACACCAGCATGCTGTTATACCTCATCCATTTACAATATTCATATTCCAGTTATCAGCAGCTAGTATAGTGGCTTAGTTATATATACACCATCATGCTGTTATACCTCATCCATTTACATTATTCATATTCCAGTTATCAGTAGCTAGTGTGGTGGCTTAGTTATATATACACCAGCATGCTGTTATACCTCATCCATTTACAATATTCATATTCCAGTTATCAGCAGCTAGTGTAGTGGCTTAGTTAGATATACACCAGCATGCTGTTATACCTCATCCATTTACAATATTCATATTCCAGTTATCAGCAGCTAGTGTAGTGGCTTAGTTAGATATACACCAGCATGCTGTTATACCTCATCCATTTACAATATTCATATCCCAGTTATCAGCAGCTAGTGTAGTGGCTTAGTTAGATATACACCAGCATGCTGTTATACCTCATCCATTTACAATATTCATATTCCAGTTATCAGCAGCTAGTATAGTGGCTTAGTTATATATACACCATCATGCTGTTATACCTCATCCATTTACATTATTCATATTCCAGTTATCAGTAGCTAGTGTAGTGGCATAGGTAGATATACACCAGCATGCTGTTATACCTCATCCATTTACAATATTCATATTCCAGTTATCAGCAGCTAGTATAGTGGCTTATTTATATATACACCAGCATGCTGTTATACCTCATACATTTACAGTATTCATATTCCAGTTATCAGCAGCTAGTGTAGTGGCTTAGTCAGATATACACCAGCATGCTGTTATACCTCATCCATTTACAATATTCATATTCCAGTTATCAGCAGCTAGTGTAGTGGCTTAGTTAGATGTACACCAGCATGCTGTTATACCTCATCCATTTACAATATTCATATTCCAGTTATCAGCAGCTAGTGTAGTGGCTTAGTTAGATATACACCAGCATGCTGTTATACCTCATCCATTTACAATATTCATATCCCAGTTATCAGCAGCTAGTGTAGTGGCTTAGTTAGATATACACCAGCATGCTGTTATACCTCATCCATTTACAATATTCATATTCCAGTTATCAGCAGCTAGTATAGTGGCTTAGTTATATATACACCATCATGCTGTTATACCTCATCCATTTACAATATTCATATTCCAGTTATCAGTAGCTAGTGTGGTGGCTTAGTTAGATATACACCAGCATGCTGTTATACCTCATCCATTTACAATATTCATATTCCAGTTATCAGTAGCTAGTGTGGTGGCTTAGTTATATATACACCAGCATGCTGTTATACCTCATCCATTTACAATATTCATATTCCAGTTATCAGTAGCTAGTGTAGTGGCTTAGTTATATACACCAGCATGCTGTTATACCTCATCCATTTACAATATTCATATTCCAGTTATCAGTAGCTAGTGTAGTGGCTTAGTCAGATATACACCAGCATGCTGTTATACCTCATCCTTTTACAATATTCATATTAAAGTTATCAGCAGCTAGTGTAGTGGCTTAGTTATATATACACCAGCATGCTGTTATACCTCATCCATTTACAATATTCATATTCCAGTTATCAGCAGCTAGTGTAGTGGCATAGTTAGATATACACCAGCATGCTGTTATACCTCATCAATTTACAATATTCATATTAAAGTTATCAGCAGCTAGTGTAGTGGCTTAGTTATATATACACCAGCATGCTGTTATACCTCATCCATTTACAATATTCATATTCCAGTTATCATCAGCTAGTGTAGTGGCTTAGTTAGATATACACCAGCATGCTGTTATACCTCATCCATTTACAATATTCATATTCCAGTTATCAGCAGCTAGTGTAGTGGCTTAGTTAGATATACACCAGCATGCTATTATACCTCATCCATTTACAATATTCATATTCCAGTTATCAGCAGCTAGTGTAGTGGCTTAGTCAGATATACACCAGCATGCTGTTATACCTCATCCATTTACAATATTCATATTCCAGTTATCAGCAGCTAGTGTAGTGGCTTAGGTAGATATACACCAGCATGTTGTTATACCTCATCCATTTACAGTATTCATATTCCAGATATCAGCAGCTAGTGTAGTGGCTTAGTTAGATATACACCAGCATGCTGTTATACCTCATCCATTTACAATATTCATATTCCAGTTATCAGCAGCTAGTGTAGTTGCTTAGTTAGATATACACCAGCATGCTGTTATACCTCATCCATTTACAATATTCATATTCCAGTTATCAGTAGCTAGTGTGGTGGCTTAGTTATATATACACCAGCATGCTGTTATACCTCATCCATTTACAATATTCATATTCCAGTTATCAGTAGCTAGTGTAGTGGCTTAGTCAGATATACACCAGCATGCTGTTATACCTCATCCTTTTACAATATTCATATTAAAGTTATCAGTAGCTAGTATAGTGGCTTAGTTATATATACACCATCATGCTATTATACCTCATCCATTTACAGTATTCATATTCCAGTTATCAGCAGCTAGTGTGGTGGCTTAGTTAGATATACACCAGCATGCTGTTATACCTCATCCATTTACAATATTCATATTCCAGTTATCAGCAGCTAGTGTAGTGGCTTAGTTAGATATACACCAGCATGCTGTTATACCTCATCCATTTACAATATTCATATCCCAGTTATCAGCAGCTAGTGTAGTGGCTTAGTTAGATATACACCAGCATCCTGTTATACCTCATCCATTTACAATATTCATATTCCAGTTATCAGCAGCTAGTATAGTGGCTTAGTTATATATACACCATCATGCTGTTATACCTCATCCATTTATATTATTCATATTCCAGTTATCAGTAGCTAGTGTGGTGGCTTAGTTATATATACACCAGCATGCTGTAATACCTCATCCATTTATAATATTCATATTCCAGTTATCAGTAGCTAGTGTGGTGGCTTAGTTATATATACACCAGCATGCTGTTATACCTCATCCATTTACAATATTCATATTCCAGTTATCAGCAGCTAGTGTAGTGGCTTAGTTAGATATACACCAGCATGCTGTTATACCTCATCCATTTACAATATTCATATTCCAGTTATCAGCAGCTAGTGTAGTGGCTTAGTTAGATATACACCAGCATGCTGTTATACCTCATCCATTTACAATATTCATATTCCAGTTAACAGCAGCTAGTGTAGTGGCTTAGTTAGATATACACCAGCATGCTGTTATACCTCATCCATTTACAATATTCATATTCCAGTTATCAGTAGCTAGTGTGGTGGCTTAGTTATATATACACCAGCATGCTGTTATACCTCATCCATTTACAATATTCATATTCCAGTTATCAGTAGCTAGTGTAGTGGCTTAGTCAGATATACACCAGCATGCTGTTATACCTCATCCTTTTACAATATTCATATTAAAGTTATCAGCAGCTAGTATAGTGGCTTAGTTATATATACACCAGCATGCTGTTATACCTCATCCATTTACAATATTCATATTCCAGTTATCAGTAGCTAGTGTAGTGGCTTTGTCAGATATACACCAGCATGCTGTTATACCTCATCCATTTACAATATTCATATTCCAGTTATCAGCAGCTAGTATAGTGGCTTAGTTAGATATACACCAGCATGCTGTTATACCTCATCCATTTACAATATTCATATTCCAGTTATCAGTAGCTAGTGTGGTGGCTTAGTTATATATACACCAGCATGCTGTTATACATCATCCATTTACAATATTCATATTCCAGTTATCAGTAGCTAGTGTAGTGGCTTAGTCAGATATACACCAGCATGCTGTTATACCTCATCCTTTTACAATATTCATATTAAAGTTATCAGCAGCTAGTATAGTGGCTTAGTTATATATACACCATCATGCTGTTATACCTCATCCATTTACAATATTCATATTCCAGTTATCAGCAGCTAGTATAGTGGCTTAGTTATATATACACCAGCATGCTGTTATACCTCATCCATTTACAGTATTCATATTCCAGTTATCAGCAGCTAGTGTAGTGGCTTAGTCAGATATACACCAGCATGCTGTTATACCTCATCCATTTACAATATTCATATTCCAGTTATCAGCAGCTAGTGTAGTGGCTTAGTTAGATATACACCAGCATGCTGTTATACCTCATCCATTTACAATATTCATATTCCAGTTATCAGCAGCTAGTGTAGTGGCTTAGTTAGATATACACCAGCATGCTGTTATACCTCATCCATTTACAATATTCATATCCCAGTTATCAGCAGCTAGTGTAGTGGCTTAGTTAGATATACACCAGTATACTGTTATACCTCATCCATTTACAATATTCATATTCCAGTTATCAGCAGCTAGTATAGTGGCTTAGTTATATATACACCATCATGCTGTTATACCTCATCCATTTACATTATTCATATTCCAGTTATCAGTAGCTAGTGTGGTGGCTTAATTTATATATACACCAGCATGCTGTTATACCTCATCCATTTACAATATTCATATTCCAGTTATCAGTAGCTAGTGTGGTGGCTTAGTTATATATACACCAGCATGCTGTTATACCTCATCCATTTACAATATTCATATTCCAGTTATCAGTAGCTAGTGTGGTGGCTTAGTTATATATACACCAGCATGCTGTTATACCTCATCCATTTACAATATTCATATTCCAGTTATCAGCAGCTAGTGTAGTGGCTTAGTTAGATATACACCAGCATGCTGTTATACCTCATCCATTTACAATATTCATATTCCAGTTATCAGCAGCTAGTGTAGTGGCTTAGGTAGATATACACCAGCATGCTGTTATACCTCATCCATTTACAATATTCATATTCCAGTTATCAGCAGCTAGTATAGTGGCTTATTTATATATACACCAGCATGCTGTTATACCTCATCCATTTACAGTATTCATATTCCAGTTATCAGCAGCTAGTGTAGTGGCTTAGTCAGATATACACCAGCATGCTGTTATACCTCATCCATTTACAATATTCATATTCCAGTTATCAGCAGCTAGTGTAGTGGCTTAGTTAGATATACACCAGCATGCTTTTATACCTCATCCATTTACAATATTCATATTCCAGTTATCAGCAGCTAGTGTAGTGGCTTAGTTAGATATACACCAGCATGCTGTTATACCTCATCCATTTACAATATTCATATCCCAGTTATCAGCAGCTAGTGTAGTGGCTTAGGTTAGATATACACCAGCATGCTGTTATACCTCACCAATTAACAATATTCATATTCCAGTTATCAGCAGCTAGTATAGTGGCTTAGTTATATATACACCATCATGCTGTTATACCTCATCCATTTACAATATTCATATTCCAGTTATCAGTAGCTAGTGTGGTGGCTTAGTTAGATATACACCAGCATGCTGTTATACCTCATCCATTTACAATATTCATATTCCAGTTATCAGTAGCTAGTGTGGTGGCTTAGTTATATATACACCAGCATGCTGTTATACCTCATCCATTTACAATATTCATATTCCAGTTATCAGTAGCTAGTGTAGTGGCTTAGTTATATACACCAGCATGCTGTTATACCTCATCCATTTACAATATTCATATTCCAGTTATCAGTAGCTAGTGTAGTGGCTTAGTCAGATATACACCAGCATGCTGTTATACCTCATCCTTTTACATTATTCATATTAAAGTTATCAGCAGCTAGTGTAGTGGCTTAGTTATATATACACCAGCATGCTGTTATACCTCATCCATTTACAATATTCATATTCCAGTTATCAGCAGCTAGTGTAGTGGCATAGTTAGATATACACCAGCTTGCTGTTATACCTCATCAATTTACAATATTCATATTAAAGTTATCAGCAGCTAGTGTAGTGGCTTAGTTATATATACACCAGCATGCTGTTATACCTCATCCATTTACAATATTCATATTCCAGTTATCATCAGCTAGTGTAGTGGCTTAGTTAGATATACACAAGCATGCTGTTATACCTCATCCATTTACAATATTCATATTCCAGTTATCAGCAGCTAGTGTAGTGGCTTAGTTAGATATACACCAGCATGCAATTATACCTCATCCATTTACAATATTCATATTCCAGTTATCAGCAGCTAGTGTAGTGGCTTAGTCAGATATACACCAGCATGCTGTTATACCTCATCCATTTACAATATTCATATTCCAGTTATCAGCAGCTAGTGTAGTGGCTTAGGTAGATATACACCAGCATGCTGTTATACCTCATCCATTTACAGTATTCATATTCCAGTTATCAGCAGCTAGTGTAGTGGTTTAGGTAGATATACACCAGCATGCTGTTATACCTCATCCATTTACAATATTCATATTCCAGTTATCAGCAGCTAGTGTAGTGGCTTAGGTAGATATACACCAGCATGTTGTTATACCTCATCCATTTACAGTATTCATATTCCAGATATCAGCAGCTAGTGTAGTGGCTTAGTTAGATATACACCAGCATGCTGTTATACCTCATCCATTTACAATATTCATATTCCAGTTATCAGCAGCTAGTATAGTGGCTTAGTTATATATACACCATCATGCTGTTATACCTCATCCATTTACAATATTCATATTCCAGTTATCAGTAGCTAGTGTAGTGGCTTAGTTATATACACCAGCATGCTGTTATACCTCATCCATTTACAATATTCATATTCCAGTTATCAGTAGCTAGTGTAGTGGCTTAGTCAGATATACACCAGCATGCTGTTATACCTCATCCTTTTACAATATTCATATTAAAGTTATCAGCAGCTAGTGTAGTGGCTTAGTTATATATACACCAGCATGCTGTTATACCTCATCCATTTACAATATTCATATTCCAGTTATCAGCAGCTAGTGTAGTGGCATAGTTAGATATACACCAGCATGCTGTTATACCTCATCAATTTACAATATTCATATTCCAGTTATCAGCAGCTAGTGTAGTGGCTTAGTTATATATACACCAGCATGCTGTTATACCTCATCCATTTACAATATTTATATTCCAGTTATCAGCAGCTAGTGTAGTGGCTTAGTTAGATATACACCAGCATGCTGTTATACCTCATCCATTTACAATATTCATATCCCAGTTATCAGCAGCTAGTGTAGTGGCTTAGTTAGATATACACCAGCATGCTGTTATACCTCATCCATTTACAATATTCATATTCCAGTTATCAGCAGCTAGTATAGTGGCTTAGTTATATATACACCATCATGCTGTTATACCTCATCCATTTACATTATTCATATTCCAGTTATCAGTAGCTAGTGTGGTGGCTTAGTTATATATACACCAGCATGCTGTTATACCTCATCCATTTACAATATTCATATTCCAGTTATCAGCAGCTAGTGTAGTGGCTTAGTTAGATATACACCAGCATGCTGTTATACCTCATCCATTTACAATATTCATATTCCAGTTATCAGCAGCTAGTGTAGTGGCTTAGTTAGATATACACCAGCATGCTGTTATACCTCATCCATTTACAATATTCATATCCCAGTTATCAGCAGCTAGTGTAGTGGCTTAGTTAGATATACACCAGCATGCTGTTATACCTCATCCATTTACAATATTCATATTCCAGTTATCAGCAGCTAGTATAGTGGCTTAGTTATATATACACCATCATGCTGTTATACCTCATCCATTTACATTATTCATATTCCAGTTATCAGTAGCTAGTGTAGTGGCATAGGTAGATATACACCAGCATGCTGTTATACCTCATCCATTTACAATATTCATATTCCAGTTATCAGCAGCTAGTATAGTGGCTTATTTATATATACACCAGCATGCTGTTATACCTCATACATTTACAGTATTCATATTCCAGTTATCAGCAGCTAGTGTAGTGGCTTAGTCAGATATACACCAGCATGCTGTTATACCTCATCCATTTACAATATTCATATTCCAGTTATCAGCAGCTAGTGTAGTGGCTTAGTTAGATGTACACCAGCATGCTGTTATACCTCATCCATTTACAATATTCATATTCCAGTTATCAGCAGCTAGTGTAGTGGCTTAGTTAGATATACACCAGCATGCTGTTATACCTCATCCATTTACAATATTCATATCCCAGTTATCAGCAGCTAGTGTAGTGGCTTAGTTAGATATACACCAGCATGCTGTTATACCTCATCCATTTACAATATTCATATTCCAGTTATCAGCAGCTAGTATAGTGGCTTAGTTATATATACACCATCATGCTGTTATACCTCATCCATTTACAATATTCATATTCCAGTTATCAGTAGCTAGTGTGGTGGCTTAGTTAGATATACACCAGCATGCTGTTATACCTCATCCATTTACAATATTCATATTCCAGTTATCAGTAGCTAGTGTGGTGGCTTAGTTATATATACACCAGCATGCTGTTATACCTCATCCATTTACAATATTCATATTCCAGTTATCAGTAGCTAGTGTAGTGGCTTAGTTATATACACCAGCATGCTGTTATACCTCATCCATTTACAATATTCATATTCCAGTTATCAGTAGCTAGTGTAGTGGCTTAGTCAGATATACACCAGCATGCTGTTATACCTCATCCTTTTACAATATTCATATTAAAGTTATCAGCAGCTAGTGTAGTGGCTTAGTTATATATACACCAGCATGCTGTTATACCTCATCCATTTACAATATTCATATTCCAGTTATCAGCAGCTAGTGTAGTGGCATAGGTAGATATACACCAGCATGCTGTTATACCTCATCAATTTACAATATTCATATTAAAGTTATCAGCAGCTAGTGTAGTGGCTTAGTTATATATACACCAGCATGCTGTTATACCTCATCCATTTACAATATTCATATTCCAGTTATCATCAGCTAGTGTAGTGGCTTAGTTAGATATACACCAGCATGCTGTTATACCTCATCCATTTACAATATTCATATTCCAGTTATCAGCAGCTAGTGTAGTGGCTTAGTTAGATATACACCAGCATGCTATTATACCTCATCCATTTACAATATTCATATTCCAGTTATCAGCAGCTAGTGTAGTGGCTTAGTCAGATATACACCAGCATGCTGTTATACCTCATCCATTTACAATATTCATATTCCAGTTATCAGCAGCTAGTGTAGTGGCTTAGTTAGATATACACCAGCATGCTGTTATACCTCATCCATTTACAATATTCATATTCCAGTTATCAGCAGCTAGTGTAGTGGCTTAGTTAGATATACACCAGCATGCTGTTATACCTCATCCATTTACAATATTCATATCCCAGTTATCAGCAGCTAGTGTAGTGGCTTAGTTAGATATACACCAGTATACTGTTATACCTCATCCATTTACAATATTCATATTCCAGTTATCAGCAGCTAGTATAGTGGCTTAGTTATATATACACCATCATGCTGTTATACCTCATCCATTTACATTATTCATATTCCAGTTATCAGTAGCTAGTGTGGTGGCTTAATTTATATATACACCAGCATGCTGTTATACCTCATCCATTTACAATATTCATATTCCAGTTATCAGTAGCTAGTGTGGTGGCTTAGTTATATATACACCAGCATGCTGTTATACCTCATCCATTTACAATATTCATATTCCAGTTATCAGTAGCTAGTGTGGTGGCTTAGTTATATATACACCAGCATGCTGTTATACCTCATCCATTTACAATATTCATATTCCAGTTATCAGCAGCTAGTGTAGTGGCTTAGTTAGATATACACCAGCATGCTGTTATACCTCATCCATTTACAATATTCATATTCCAGTTATCAGCAGCTAGTGTAGTGGCTTAGGTAGATATACACCAGCATGCTGTTATACCTCATCCATTTACAATATTCATATTCCAGTTATCAGCAGCTAGTATAGTGGCTTATTTATATATACACCAGCATGCTGTTATACCTCATCCATTTACAGTATTCATATTCCAGTTATCAGCAGCTAGTGTAGTGGCTTAGTCAGATATACACCAGCATGCTGTTATACCTCATCCATTTACAATATTCATATTCCAGTTATCAGCAGCTAGTGTAGTGGCTTAGTTAGATATACACCAGCATGCTTTTATACCTCATCCATTTACAATATTCATATTCCAGTTATCAGCAGCTAGTGTAGTGGCTTAGTTAGATATACACCAGCATGCTGTTATACCTCATCCATTTACAATATTCATATCCCAGTTATCAGCAGCTAGTGTAGTGGCTTAGGTTAGATATACACCAGCATGCTGTTATACCTCACCAATTAACAATATTCATATTCCAGTTATCAGCAGCTAGTATAGTGGCTTAGTTATATATACACCATCATGCTGTTATACCTCATCCATTTACAATATTCATATTCCAGTTATCAGTAGCTAGTGTGGTGGCTTAGTTAGATATACACCAGCATGCTGTTATA
The DNA here is from genome assembly GCA_031769625.1 of Taudactylus pleione. Classification (NCBI taxonomy): domain Eukaryota; kingdom Metazoa; phylum Chordata; class Amphibia; order Anura; family Myobatrachidae; genus Taudactylus; species Taudactylus pleione. The sequence continues at coordinate 1,772,172 of JAUIMM010000317.1, read as the reverse complement.
CCTCATCCATTTACAATATTCATATTCCAGTTATCAGTAGCTAGTGTGGTGGCTTAGTTATATATACACCAGCATGCTGTTATACCTCATCCATTTACAATATTCATATTCCAGTTATCAGTAGCTAGTGTAGTGGCTTAGTTATATACACCAGCATGCTGTTATACCTCATCCATTTACAATATTCATATTCCAGTTATCAGTAGCTAGTGTAGTGGCTTAGTCAGATATACACCAGCATGCTGTTATACCTCATCCTTTTACATTATTCATATTAAAGTTATCAGCAGCTAGTGTAGTGGCTTAGTTATATATACACCAGCATGCTGTTATACCTCATCCATTTACAATATTCATATTCCAGTTATCAGCAGCTAGTGTAGTGGCATAGTTAGATATACACCAGCTTGCTGTTATACCTCATCAATTTACAATATTCATATTAAAGTTATCAGCAGCTAGTGTAGTGGCTTAGTTATATATACACCAGCATGCTGTTATACCTCATCCATTTACAATATTCATATTCCAGTTATCATCAGCTAGTGTAGTGGCTTAGTTAGATATACACAAGCATGCTGTTATACCTCATCCATTTACAATATTCATATTCCAGTTATCAGCAGCTAGTGTAGTGGCTTAGTTAGATATACACCAGCATGCAATTATACCTCATCCATTTACAATATTCATATTCCAGTTATCAGCAGCTAGTGTAGTGGCTTAGTCAGATATACACCAGCATGCTGTTATACCTCATCCATTTACAATATTCATATTCCAGTTATCAGCAGCTAGTGTAGTGGCTTAGGTAGATATACACCAGCATGCTGTTATACCTCATCCATTTACAGTATTCATATTCCAGTTATCAGCAGCTAGTGTAGTGGTTTAGGTAGATATACACCAGCATGCTGTTATACCTCATCCATTTACAATATTCATATTCCAGTTATCAGCAGCTAGTGTAGTGGCTTAGGTAGATATACACCAGCATGTTGTTATACCTCATCCATTTACAGTATTCATATTCCAGATATCAGCAGCTAGTGTAGTGGCTTAGTTAGATATACACCAGCATGCTGTTATACCTCATCCATTTACAATATTCATATTCCAGTTATCAGCAGCTAGTATAGTGGCTTAGTTATATATACACCATCATGCTGTTATACCTCATCCATTTACAATATTCATATTCCAGTTATCAGTAGCTAGTGTAGTGGCTTAGTTATATACACCAGCATGCTGTTATACCTCATCCATTTACAATATTCATATTCCAGTTATCAGTAGCTAGTGTAGTGGCTTAGTCAGATATACACCAGCATGCTGTTATACCTCATCCTTTTACAATATTCATATTAAAGTTATCAGCAGCTAGTGTAGTGGCTTAGTTATATATACACCAGCATGCTGTTATACCTCATCCATTTACAATATTCATATTCCAGTTATCAGCAGCTAGTGTAGTGGCATAGTTAGATATACACCAGCATGCTGTTATACCTCATCAATTTACAATATTCATATTCCAGTTATCAGCAGCTAGTGTAGTGGCTTAGTTATATATACACCAGCATGCTGTTATACCTCATCCATTTACAATATTTATATTCCAGTTATCAGCAGCTAGTGTAGTGGCTTAGTTAGATATACACCAGCATGCTGTTATACCTCATCCATTTACAATATTCATATCCCAGTTATCAGCAGCTAGTGTAGTGGCTTAGTTAGATATACACCAGCATGCTGTTATACCTCATCCATTTACAATATTCATATTCCAGTTATCAGCAGCTAGTATAGTGGCTTAGTTATATATACACCATCATGCTGTTATACCTCATCCATTTACATTATTCATATTCCAGTTATCAGTAGCTAGTGTGGTGGCTTAGTTATATATACACCAGCATGCTGTTATACCTCATCCATTTACAATATTCATATTCCAGTTATCAGCAGCTAGTGTAGTGGCTTAGTTAGATATACACCAGCATGCTGTTATACCTCATCCATTTACAATATTCATATTCCAGTTATCAGCAGCTAGTGTAGTGGCTTAGTTAGATATACACCAGCATGCTGTTATACCTCATCCATTTACAATATTCATATCCCAGTTATCAGCAGCTAGTGTAGTGGCTTAGTTAGATATACACCAGCATGCTGTTATACCTCATCCATTTACAATATTCATATTCCAGTTATCAGCAGCTAGTATAGTGGCTTAGTTATATATACACCATCATGCTGTTATACCTCATCCATTTACATTATTCATATTCCAGTTATCAGTAGCTAGTGTAGTGGCATAGGTAGATATACACCAGCATGCTGTTATACCTCATCCATTTACAATATTCATATTCCAGTTATCAGCAGCTAGTATAGTGGCTTATTTATATATACACCAGCATGCTGTTATACCTCATACATTTACAGTATTCATATTCCAGTTATCAGCAGCTAGTGTAGTGGCTTAGTCAGATATACACCAGCATGCTGTTATACCTCATCCATTTACAATATTCATATTCCAGTTATCAGCAGCTAGTGTAGTGGCTTAGTTAGATGTACACCAGCATGCTGTTATACCTCATCCATTTACAATATTCATATTCCAGTTATCAGCAGCTAGTGTAGTGGCTTAGTTAGATATACACCAGCATGCTGTTATACCTCATCCATTTACAATATTCATATCCCAGTTATCAGCAGCTAGTGTAGTGGCTTAGTTAGATATACACCAGCATGCTGTTATACCTCATCCATTTACAATATTCATATTCCAGTTATCAGCAGCTAGTATAGTGGCTTAGTTATATATACACCATCATGCTGTTATACCTCATCCATTTACAATATTCATATTCCAGTTATCAGTAGCTAGTGTGGTGGCTTAGTTAGATATACACCAGCATGCTGTTATACCTCATCCATTTACAATATTCATATTCCAGTTATCAGTAGCTAGTGTGGTGGCTTAGTTATATATACACCAGCATGCTGTTATACCTCATCCATTTACAATATTCATATTCCAGTTATCAGTAGCTAGTGTAGTGGCTTAGTTATATACACCAGCATGCTGTTATACCTCATCCATTTACAATATTCATATTCCAGTTATCAGTAGCTAGTGTAGTGGCTTAGTCAGATATACACCAGCATGCTGTTATACCTCATCCTTTTACAATATTCATATTAAAGTTATCAGCAGCTAGTGTAGTGGCTTAGTTATATATACACCAGCATGCTGTTATACCTCATCCATTTACAATATTCATATTCCAGTTATCAGCAGCTAGTGTAGTGGCATAGTTAGATATACACCAGCATGCTGTTATACCTCATCAATTTACAATATTCATATTAAAGTTATCAGCAGCTAGTGTAGTGGCTTAGTTATATATACACCAGCATGCTGTTATACCTCATCCATTTACAATATTCATATTCCAGTTATCATCAGCTAGTGTAGTGGCTTAGTTAGATATACACCAGCATGCTGTTATACCTCATCCATTTACAATATTCATATTCCAGTTATCAGCAGCTAGTGTAGTGGCTTAGTTAGATATACACCAGCATGCTATTATACCTCATCCATTTACAATATTCATATTCCAGTTATCAGCAGCTAGTGTAGTGGCTTAGTCAGATATACACCAGCATGCTGTTATACCTCATCCATTTACAATATTCATATTCCAGTTATCAGCAGCTAGTGTAGTGGCTTAGGTAGATATACACCAGCATGTTGTTATACCTCATCCATTTACAGTATTCATATTCCAGATATCAGCAGCTAGTGTAGTGGCTTAGTTAGATATACACCAGCATGCTGTTATACCTCATCCATTTACAATATTCATATTCCAGTAATCAGCAGCTAGTGTAGTTGCTTAGTTAGATATACACCAGCATGCTGTTATACCTCATCCATTTACAATATTCATATTCCAGTTATCAGTAGCTAGTGTGGTGGCTTAGTTATATATACACCAGCATGCTGTTATACCTCATCCATTTACAATATTCATATTCCAGTTATCAGTAGCTAGTGTAGTGGCTTAGTCAGATATACACCAGCATGCTGTTATACCTCATCCTTTTACAATATTCATATTAAAGTTATCAGTAGCTAGTATAGTGGCTTAGTTATATATACACCATCATGCTATTATACCTCATCCATTTACAGTATTCATATTCCAGTTATCAGCAGCTAGTGTGGTGGCTTAGTTAGATATACACCAGCATGCTGTTATACCTCATCCATTTACAATATTCATATTCCAGTTATCAGCAGCTAGTGTAGTGGCTTAGTTAGATATACACCAGCATGCTGTTATACCTCATCCATTTACAATATTCATATCCCAGTTATCAGCAGCTAGTGTAGTGGCTTAGTTAGATATACACCAGCATCCTGTTATACCTCATCCATTTACAATATTCATATTCCAGTTATCAGCAGCTAGTATAGTGGCTTAGTTATATATACACCATCATGCTGTTATACCTCATCCATTTATATTATTCATATTCCAGTTATCAGTAGCTAGTGTGGTGGCTTAGTTATATATACACCAGCATGCTGTAATACCTCATCCATTTATAATATTCATATTCCAGTTATCAGTAGCTAGTGTGGTGGCTTAGTTATATATACACCAGCATGCTGTTATACCTCATCCATTTACAATATTCATATTCCAGTTATCAGTAGCTAGTGTGGTGGCTTAGTTATATATACACCAGCATGCTGTTATACCTCATCCATTTACAATATTCATATTCCAGTTATCAGCAGCTAGTGTAGTGGCTTAGTTAGATATACACCAGCATGCTGTTATACCTCATCCATTTACAATATTCATATTCCAGTTATCAGCAGCTAGTGTAGTGGCTTAGTTAGATATACACCAGCATGCTGTTATACCTCATCCATTTACAATATTCATATTCCAGTTAACAGCAGCTAGTGTAGTGGCTTAGTTAGATATACACCAGCATGCTGTTATACCTCATCCATTTACAATATTCATATTCCAGTTATCAGTAGCTAGTGTGGTGGCTTAGTTATATATACACCAGCATGCTGTTATACCTCATCCATTTACAATATTCATATTCCAGTTATCAGTAGCTAGTGTAGTGGCTTAGTCAGATATACACCAGCATGCTGTTATACCTCATCCTTTTACAATATTCATATTAAAGTTATCAGCAGCTAGTATAGTGGCTTAGTTATATATACACCAGCATGCTGTTATACCTCATCCATTTACAATATTCATATTCCAGTTATCAGTAGCTAGTGTAGTGGCTTTGTCAGATATACACCAGCATGCTGTTATACCTCATCCATTTACAATATTCATATTCCAGTTATCAGCAGCTAGTATAGTGGCTTAGTTAGATATACACCAGCATGCTGTTATACCTCATCCATTTACAATATTCATATTCCAGTTATCAGTAGCTAGTGTGGTGGCTTAGTTATATATACACCAGCATGCTGTTATACATCATCCATTTACAATATTCATATTCCAGTTATCAGTAGCTAGTGTAGTGGCTTAGTCAGATATACACCAGCATGCTGTTATACCTCATCCTTTTACAATATTCATATTAAAGTTATCAGCAGCTAGTATAGTGGCTTAGTTATATATACACCATCATGCTGTTATACCTCATCCATTTACAATATTCATATTCCAGTTATCAGCAGCTAGTATAGTGGCTTAGTTATATATACACCAGCATGCTGTTATACCTCATCCATTTACAGTATTCATATTCCAGTTATCAGCAGCTAGTGTAGTGGCTTAGTCAGATATACACCAGCATGCTGTTATACCTCATCCATTTACAATATTCATATTCCAGTTATCAGCAGCTAGTGTAGTGGCTTAGTTAGATATACACCAGCATGCTGTTATACCTCATCCATTTACAATATTCATATTCCAGTTATCAGCAGCTAGTGTAGTGGCTTAGTTAGATATACACCAGCATGCTGTTATACCTCATCCATTTACAATATTCATATCCCAGTTATCAGCAGCTAGTGTAGTGGCTTAGTTAGATATACACCAGTATACTGTTATACCTCATCCATTTACAATATTCATATTCCAGTTATCAGCAGCTAGTATAGTGGCTTAGTTATATATACACCATCATGCTGTTATACCTCATCCATTTACATTATTCATATTCCAGTTATCAGTAGCTAGTGTGGTGGCTTAATTTATATATACACCAGCATGCTGTTATACCTCATCCATTTACAATATTCATATTCCAGTTATCAGTAGCTAGTGTGGTGGCTTAGTTATATATACACCAGCATGCTGTTATACCTCATCCATTTACAATATTCATATTCCAGTTATCAGTAGCTAGTGTGGTGGCTTAGTTATATATACACCAGCATGCTGTTATACCTCATCCATTTACAATATTCATATTCCAGTTATCAGCAGCTAGTGTAGTGGCTTAGTTAGATATACACCAGCATGCTGTTATACCTCATCCATTTACAATATTCATATTCCAGTTATCAGCAGCTAGTGTAGTGGCTTAGGTAGATATACACCAGCATGCTGTTATACCTCATCCATTTACAATATTCATATTCCAGTTATCAGCAGCTAGTATAGTGGCTTATTTATATATACACCAGCATGCTGTTATACCTCATCCATTTACAGTATTCATATTCCAGTTATCAGCAGCTAGTGTAGTGGCTTAGTCAGATATACACCAGCATGCTGTTATACCTCATCCATTTACAATATTCATATTCCAGTTATCAGCAGCTAGTGTAGTGGCTTAGTTAGATATACACCAGCATGCTTTTATACCTCATCCATTTACAATATTCATATTCCAGTTATCAGCAGCTAGTGTAGTGGCTTAGTTAGATATACACCAGCATGCTGTTATACCTCATCCATTTACAATATTCATATCCCAGTTATCAGCAGCTAGTGTAGTGGCTTAGGTTAGATATACACCAGCATGCTGTTATACCTCACCAATTAACAATATTCATATTCCAGTTATCAGCAGCTAGTATAGTGGCTTAGTTATATATACACCATCATGCTGTTATACCTCATCCATTTACAATATTCATATTCCAGTTATCAGTAGCTAGTGTGGTGGCTTAGTTAGATATACACCAGCATGCTGTTATACCTCATCCATTTACAATATTCATATTCCAGTTATCAGTAGCTAGTGTGGTGGCTTAGTTATATATACACCAGCATGCTGTTATACCTCATCCATTTACAATATTCATATTCCAGTTATCAGTAGCTAGTGTAGTGGCTTAGTTATATACACCAGCATGCTGTTATACCTCATCCATTTACAATATTCATATTCCAGTTATCAGTAGCTAGTGTAGTGGCTTAGTCAGATATACACCAGCATGCTGTTATACCTCATCCTTTTACAATATTCATATTAAAGTTATCAGCAGCTAGTGTAGTGGCTTAGTTATATATACACCAGCATGCTGTTATACCTCATCCATTTACAATATTCATATTCCAGTTATCAGCAGCTAGTGTAGTGGCATAGTTAGATATACACCAGCTTGCTGTTATACCTCATCAATTTACAATATTCATATTAAAGTTATCAGCAGCTAGTGTAGTGGCTTAGTTATATATACACCAGCATGCTGTTATACCTCATCCATTTACAATATTCATATTCCAGTTATCATCAGCTAGTGTAGTGGCTTAGTTAGATATACACAAGCATGCTGTTATACCTCATCCATTTACAATATTCATATTCCAGTTATCAGCAGCTAGTGTAGTGGCTTAGTTAGATATACACCAGCATGCAATTATACCTCATCCATTTACAATATTCATATTCCAGTTATCAGCAGCTAGTGTAGTGGCTTAGTCAGATATACACCAGCATGCTGTTATACCTCATCCATTTACAATATTCATATTCCAGTTATCAGCAGCTAGTGTAGTGGCTTAGGTAGATATACACCAGCATGCTGTTATACCTCATCCATTTACAGTATTCATATTCCAGTTATCAGCAGCTAGTGTAGTGGTTTAGGTAGATATACACCAGCATGCTGTTATACCTCATCCATTTACAATATTCATATTCCAGTTATCAGCAGCTAGTGTAGTGGCTTAGGTAGATATACACCAGCATGTTGTTATACCTCATCCATTTACAGTATTCATATTCCAGATATCAGCAGCTAGTGTAGTGGCTTAGTTAGATATACACCAGCATGCTGTTATACCTCATCCATTTACAATATTCATATTCCAGTTATCAGCAGCTAGTGTAGTGGCTTAGTTAGATATACAACAGCATGCTGTTATACCTCATCCATTTACAATATTCATATCCCAGTTATCAGCAGCTAGTGTAGTGGCTTAGTTAGATATACACCAGCATGCTGTTATACCTCATCCATTTACAATATTCATATTCCAGTTATCAGCAGCTAGTATAGTGGCTTAGTTATATATACACCATCATGCTGTTATACCTCATCCATTTACAATATTCATATTCCAGTTATCAGTAGCTAGTGTAGTGGCTTAGTTATATACACCAGCATGCTGTTATACCTCATCCATTTACAATATTCATATTCCAGTTATCAGTAGCTAGTGTAGTGGCTTAGTCAGATATACACCAGCATGCTGTTATACCTCATCCTTTTACAATATTCATATTAAAGTTATCAGCAGCTAGTGTAGTGGCTTAGTTATATATACACCAGCATGCTGTTATACCTCATCCATTTACAATATTCATATTCCAGTTATCAGCAGCTAGTGTAGTGGCATAGTTAGATATACACCAGCATGCTGTTATACCTCATCAATTTACAATATTCATATTCCAGTTATCAGCAGCTAGTGTAGTGGCTTAGTTATATATACACCAGCATGCTGTTATACCTCATCCATTTACAATATTCATATTCCAGTTATCATCAGCTAGTGTAGTGGCTTAGTTAGATATACACCAGCATGCTGTTATACCTCATCCATTTACAATATTCATATTCCAGTTATCAGCAGCTAGTGTAGTGGCTTAGTTAGATATACACCAGCATGCAATTATACCTCATCCATTTACAATATTCATATTCCAGTTATCAGCAGCTAGTGTAGTGGCTTAGTCAGATATACACCAGCATGCTGTTATACCTCATCCATTTACAATATTCATATTCCAGTTATCAGCAGCTAGTGTAGTGGCTTAGGTAGATATACACCAGCATGCTGTTATACCTCATCCATTTACAGTATTCATATTCCAGTTATCAGCAGCTAGTGTAGTGGTTTAGGTAGATATACACCAGCATGCTGTTATACCTCATCCATTTACAATATTCATATTCCAGTTATCAGCAGCTAGTGTAGTGGCTTAGGTAGATATACACCAGCATGTTGTTATACCTCATCCATTTACAGTATTCATATTCCAGATATCAGCAGCTAGTGTAGTGGCTTAGTTAGATATACACCAGCATGCTGTTATACCTCATCCATTTACAATATTCATATTCCAGTTATCAGCAGCTAGTGTAGTGGCTTAGTTAGATATACACCAGCATGCTGTTATACCTCATCCATTTACAATATTCATATTCCAGTTATCAGTAGCTAGTGTGGTGGCTTAGTTATATATACACCAGCATGCTGTTATACCTCATCCATTTACAATATTCATATTCCAGTTATCAGTAGCTAGTGTAGTGGCTTAGTCAGATATACACCAGCATGCTGTTATACCTCATCCTTTTACAATATTCATATTAAAGTTATCAGCAGCTAGTATAGTGGCTTAGTTATATATACACCATCATGCTGTTATACCTCATCCATTTACAATATTCATATTCCAGTTATCAGCAGCTAGTATAGTGGCTTAGTTATATATACACCAGCATGCTGTTATACCTCATCCATTTACAGTATTCATATTCCAGTTGTCAGCAGCTAGTGTAGTGGCTTAGTCAGATATACACCAGCATGCTGTTATACCTCATCCATTTACAATATTCATATTCCAGTTATCAGCAGCTAGTGTAGTGGCTTAGTTAGATATACACCAGCATGCTGTTATACCTCATCCATTTACAATATTCATATCCCAGTTATCAGCAGCTAGTGTAGTGGCTTAGTTAGATATACACCAGCATGCTGTTATACCTCATCCATTTACAATATTCATATTCCAGTTATCAGCAGCTAGTATAGTGGCTTAGTTATATATACACCATCATGCTGTTATACCTCATCCATTTACAATATTCATATTCCAGTTATCAGTAGCTAGTGTGGTGGCTTAGTTAGATATACACCAGCATGCTGTTATACCTCATCCATTTACAATATTCATATTCCAGTTATCAGTAGCTAGTGTGGTGGCTTAGTTATATATACACCAGCATGCTGTTATACCTCATCCATTTACAATATTCATATTCCAGTTATCAGTAGCTAGTGTAGTGGCTTAGTTATATACACCAGCATGCTGTTATACCTCATCCATTTACAATATTCATATTCCAGTTATCAGTAGCTAGTGTAGTGGCTTAGTCAGATATACACCAGCATGCTGTTATACCTCATCCTTTTACAATATTCATATTAAAGTTATCAGCAGCTAGTGTAGTGGCTTAGTTATATATACACCAGCATGCTGTTATACCTCATCCATTTACAATATTCATATTCCAGTTATCAGCAGCTAGTGTAGTGGCATAGTTAGATATACACCAGCATGCTGTTATACCTCATCAATTTACAATATTCATATTCCAGTTATCAGCAGCTAGTGTAGTGGCTTAGTTATATATACACCAGCATGCTGTTATACCTCATCCATTTACAATATTCATATTCCAGTTATCATCAGCTAGTGTAGTGGCTTAGTTAGATATACACCAGCATGCTGTTATACCTCATCCATTTACAATATTCATATTCCAGTTATCAGCAGCTAGTGTAGTGGCTTAGTTAGATATACACCAGCATGCAATTATACCTCATCCATTTACAATATTCATATTCCAGTTATCAGCAGCTAGTGTAGTGGCTTAGTCAGATATACACCAGCATGCTGTTATACCTCATCCATTTACAATATTCATATTCCAGTTATCAGCAGCTAGTGTAGTGGCTTAGGTAGATATACACCAGCATGCTGTTATACCTCATCCATTTACAGTATTCATATTCCAGTTATCAGCAGCTAGTGTAGTGGTTTAGGTAGATATACACCAGCATGCTGTTATACCTCATCCATTTACAATATTCATATTCCAGTTATCAGCAGCTAGTGTAGTGGCTTAGGTAGATATACACCAGCATGTTGTTATACCTCATCCATTTACAGTATTCATATTCCAGATATCAGCAGCTAGTGTAGTGGCTTAGTTAGATATACACCAGCATGCTGTTATACCTCATCCATTTACAATATTCATATTCCAGTTATCAGCAGCTAGTGTAGTGGCTTAGTTAGATATACACCAGCATGCTGTTATACCTCATCCATTTACAATATTCATATTCCAGTTATCAGTAGCTAGTGTGGTGGCTTAGTTATATATACACCAGCATGCTGTTATACCTCATCCATTTACAATATTCATATTCCAGTTATCAGTAGCTAGTGTAGTGGCTTAGTCAGATATACACCAGCATGCTGTTATACCTCATCCTTTTACAATATTCATATTAAAGTTATCAGCAGCTAGTATAGTGGCTTAGTTATATATACACCATCATGCTGTTATACCTCATCCATTTACAATATTCATATTCCAGTTATCAGCAGCTAGTATAGTGGCTTAGTTATATATACACCAGCATGCTGTTATACCTCATCCATTTACAGTATTCATATTCCAGTTATCAGCAGCTAGTGTAGTGGCTTAGTCAGATATACACCAGCATGCTGTTATACCTCATCCATTTACAATATTCATATTCCAGTTATCAGCAGCTAGTGTAGTGGCTTAGTTAGATATACACCAGCATGCTGTTATACCTCATCCATTTACAATATTCATATTCCAGTTATCAGCAGCTAGTGTAGTGGCTTAGTTAGATATACACCAGCATGCTGTTATACCTCATCCATTTACAATATTCATATCCCAGTTATCAGCAGCTAGTGTAGTGGCTTAGTTAGATATACACCAGCATGCTGTTATACCTCATCCATATACAATATTCATATTCCAGTTATCAGCAGCTAGTGTGGTGGCTTAGTTATATATACACCAGCATGCTGTAATACCTCATCCATTTATAATATTCATATTCCAGTTATCAGTAGCTAGTGTGGTGGCTTAGTTAGATATACACCAGCATGCTGTTATACCTCATCCATTTACAATATTCATATTCCAGTTATCAGTAGCTAGTGTGGTGGCTTAGTTAGATATACACCAGCATGCTGTTATACCTCATCCATTTACAATATTCATATTCCAGTTATCAGCAGCTAGTGTAGTGGCTTAGTTAGATATACACCAGCATGCTGTTATACCTCATCCATTTACAATATTCATATTCCAGTTATCAGCAGCTAGTGTAGTGGCTTAGTTAGATATACACCATCATGCTGTTATACCTCATCCTTTTACAATATTCATATTAAAGTTATCAGCAGCTAGTATAGTGGCTTAGTTATATATACACCATCATGCTGTTATACCTCATCCATTTACAATATTCATATTCCAGTTATCAGCAGCTAGTATAGTGGCTTAGTTATATATACACCAGCATGCTGTTATACCTCATCCATTTACAGTATTCATATTCCAGTTATCAGCAGCTAGTGTAGTGGCTTAGTCAGATATACACCAGCATGCTGTTATACCTCATCCATTTACAATATTCATATTCCAGTTATCAGCAGCTAGTGTAGTGGCTTAGTTAGATATACACCAGCATGCTGTTATACCTCATCCATTTACAATATTCATATTCCAGTTATCAGCAGCTAGTGTAGTGGCTTAGTTAGATATACACCAGCATGCTGTTATACCTCATCCATTTACAATATTCATATCCCAGTTATCAGCAGCTAGTGTAGTGGCTTAGTTAGATATACACCAGCATGCTGTTATACCTCATCCATATACAATATTCATATTCCAGTTATCAGCAGCTAGTGTGGTGGCTTAGTTATATATACACCAGCATGCTGTAATACCTCATCCATTTATAATATTCATATTCCAGTTATCAGTAGCTAGTGTGGTGGCTTAGTTATATATACACCAGCATGCTGTTATACCTCATCCATTTACAATATTCATATTCCAGTTATCAGTAGCTAGTGTGGTGGCTTAGTTAGATATACACCAGCATGCTGTTATACCTCATCCATTTACAATATTCATATTCCAGTTATCAGCAGCTAGTGTAGTGGCTTAGTTAGATATACACCAGCATGCTGTTATACCTCATCCATTTACAATATTCATATTCCAGTTATCAGCAGCTAGTGTAGTGGCTTAGTTAGATATACACCAGCATGCTGTTATACCTCATCCATTTACAATATTCATATTCCAGTTATCAGCAGCTAGTGTAGTGGCTTAGTTAGATATACACCAGCATGCTGTTATACCTCATCCATTTACAATATTCATATTCCAGTTATCAGCAGCTAGTGTAGTGGCTTAGGTAGATATACACCAGCATGCTGTTATACCTCATCCATTTACACTATTCATATTCCAGTTATCAGCAGCTAGTATAGTGGCTTATTTATATATACACCAGCATGCTGTTATACCTCATCCATTTACAGTATTCATATTCCAGTTATCAGCAGCTAGTGTAGTGGCTTAGTCAGATATACACCAGCATGCTGTTATACCTCATCCATTTACAATATTCATATTCCAGTTATCAGCAGCTAGTGTAGTGGCTTAGTTAGATATACACCAGCATGCTGTTATACCTCATCCATTTACAATATTCATATTCCAGTTATCAGCAGCTAGTGTAGTGGCTTAGTTAGATATACACCAGCATGCTGTTATACCTCATCCATTTACAATATTCATATCCCAGTTATCAGCAGCTAGTGTAGTGGCTTAGTTAGATATACACCAGCATGCTGTTATACCTCATCCATTTACAATATTCATATTCCAGTTATCAGCAGCTAGTATAGTGGCTTAGTTATATATACACCATCATGCTGTTATACCTCATCCATTTACAATATTCATATTCCAGTTATCAGTAGCTAGTGTGGTGGCTTAGTTAGATATACACCAGCATGCTGTTATACCTCATCCATTTACAATATTCATATTCCAGTTATCAGTAGCTAGTGTGGTGGCTTAGTTATATATACACCAGCATGCTGTTATACCTCATCCATTTACAATATTCATATTCCAGTTATCAGTAGCTAGTGTAGTGGCTTAGTTATATACACCAGCATGCTGTTATACCTCATCCATTTACAATATTCATATTCCAGTTATCAGTAGCTAGTGTAGTGGCTTAGTCAGATATACACCAGCATGCTGTTATACCTCATCCTTTTACAATATTCATATTAAAGTTATCAGCAGCTAGTGTAGTGGCTTAGTTATATATACACCAGCATGCTGTTATACCTCATCCATTTACAATATTCATATTCCAGTTATCAGCAGCTAGTGTAGTGGCTTAGTTAGATATACACCAGCATGCAATTATACCTCATCCATTTACAATATTCATATTCCAGTTATCAGCAGCTAGTGTAGTGGCTTAGTCAGATATACACCAGCATGCTGTTATACCTCATCCATTTACAATATTCATATTCCAGTTATCAGCAGCTAGTGTAGTGGCTTAGGTAGATATACACCAGCATGCTGTTATACCTCATCCATTTACAGTATTCATATTCCAGTTATCAGCAGCTAGTGTAGTAGTTTAGGTAGATATACACCAGCATGCTGTTATACCTCATCCATTTACAATATTCATATTCCAGTTATCAGCAGCTAGTGTAGTGGCTTAGGTAGATATACACCAGCATGTTGTTATACCTCATCCATTTACAGTATTCATATTCCAGATATCAGCAGCTAGTGTAGTGGCTTAGTTAGATATACACCAGCATGCTGTTATACCTCATCCATTTACAATATTCATATTCCAGTTATCAGCAGCTAGTGTAGTGGCTTAGTTAGATATACACCAGCATGCTGTTATACCTCATCCATTTACAATATTCATATTCCAGTTATCAGTAGCTAGTGTGGTGGCTTAGTTATATATACACCAGCATGCTGTTATACCTCATCCATTTACAATATTCATATTCCAGTTATCAGTAGCTAGTGTAGTGGCTTAGTCAGATATACACCAGCATGCTGTTATACCTCATCCTTTTACAATATTCATATTAAAGTTATCAGCAGCTAGTATAGTGGCTTAGTTATATATACACCATCATGCTGTTATACCTCATCCATTTACAATATTCATATTCCAGTTATCAGCAGCTAGTATAGTGGCTTAGTTATATATACACCAGCATGCTGTTATACCTCATCCATTTACAGTATTCATATTCCAGTTATCAGCAGCTAGTGTAGTGGCTTAGTCAGATATACACCAGCATGCTGTTATACCTCATCCATTTACAATATTCATATTCCAGTTATCAGCAGCTAGTGTAGTGGCTTAGTTAGATATACACCAGCATGCTGTTATACCTCATCCATTTACAATATTCATATTCCAGTTATCAGCAGCTAGTGTAGTGGCTTAGTTAGATATACACAGCATGCTGTTATACCTCATCCATTTACAATATTCATATCCCAGTTATCAGCAGCTAGTGTAGTGGCTTAGTTAGATATACACCAGCATGCTGTTATACCTCATCCTTTTACATTATTCATATTCCAGTTATCAGTAGCTAGTGTGGTGGCTTAGTTATATATACACTAGCATGCTGTAATACCTCATCCATTTATAATATTCATATTCCAGTTATCAGTAGCTAGTGTGGTGGCTTAGTTATATATACACCAGCATGCTGTTATACCTCATCCATTTACAATATTCATATTCCAGTTATCAGTAGCTAGTGTGGTGGCTTAGTTATATATACACCAGCATGCTGTTATACCTCATCCATTTACAATATTCATATTCCAGTTATCAGCAGCTAGTGTAGTGGCTTAGTTAGATATACACCAGCATGCTGTTATACCTCATCCATTTACAATATTCATATTCCAGTTATCAGCAGCTAGTGTAGTGGCTTAGTTAGATATACACCAGCATGCTGTTATACCTCATCCATTTACAATATTCATATTCCAGTTATCAGCAGCTAGTGTAGTGGCTTAGTTAGATATACACCAGCATGCTGTTATACCTCATCCATTTACAATATTCATATTCCAGTTATCAGCAGCTAGTATAGTGGCTTAGTTATATATACACCATCATGCTGTTATACCTCATCCATTTACAATATTCATATTCCAGTTATCAGCAGCTAGTGTGGTGGCTTAGTTAGATATACACCAGCATGCTGTTATACCTCATCCATTTACAATATTCATATTCCAGTTATCAGTAGCTAGTGTGGTGGCTTAGTTAGATATACACCAGCATGCTGTTATACCTCATCCATTTACAATATTCATATTCCAGTTATCAGCAGCTAGTGTAGTGGCTTAGTTAGATATACACCAGCATGCTGTTATACCTCATCCATTTACAATATTCATATTCCAGTTATCAGCAGCTAGTGTAGTGGCTTAGTTATATATACACCAGCATGCTGTTATACCTCATCCATGTACAATATTCATATTCCAGTTATCAGCAGCTAGTGTAGTGGCTTAGTTAGATATACACCAGCATGCTGTTATACCTCATCCATTTACAATATTCATATTCCAGTTATCAGCAGCTAGTGTAGTGGCTTAGTTAGATATACACCAGCATGCTGTTATACCTCAACCATTTACAATATTCATATTCCAGTTATCAGCAGCTAGTATAGTGGCTTAGTTATATATACACCATCATGCTGTTATACCTCATCCATTTACAATATTCATATTCCAGTTATCAGCAGCTAGTGTGGTGGCTTAGGTAGATATACACCAGCATGCTGTTATACCTCATCCATTTACAATATTCATATTCCAGTTATCAGCAGCTAGTATAGTGGCTTAGTTATATATACACCAGCATGCTGTTATACCTCATCCATTTACAATATTCATATTCCAGTTATCAGTAGCTAGTGTGGTGGCTTAGTTAGATATACACCAGCATGCTGTTATACCTCATCCATTTATAATATTCATATTCCTGTTATCAGCAGCTAGTGTAGTGGCTTAGTTATATATACACCACCATGCTGTTATACCTCATCCATTTACAATATTCATATTCCAGTTATCAGCAGCTAGTGTAGTGGCTTAGTTATATATACACCAGCATGCTGTTATACCTCATCCATGTACAATATTCATATTCCAGTTATCAGCAGCTAGTGTAGTGGCTTAGTTATATATACACCACCATGCTGTTATACCTCATCCATTTACAATATTCATATTCCAGTTATCAGTAGCTAGTGTAGTGGCTTAGTCAGATATACACCAGCATGCTGTTATACCTCATCCTTTTACAATATTCATATTAAAGTTATCAGCAGCTAGTATAGTGGCTTAGTTATATATACACCAGCATGCTGTTATACCTCATCCATTTACAATATTCATATTCCAGTTATCAGTAGCTAGTGTAGTGGCTTAGTCAGATATACACCAGCATGCTGTTATACCTCATCCATTTACAATATTCATATTCCAGTTATCAGCAGCTAGTGTAGTGGCTTAGTTAGATATACACCAGCATGCTGTTATACCTCATCCTTTTACAATATTCATATTAAAGTTATCAGCAGCTAGTATAGTGGCTTAGTTATATATACACCAGCATGCTGTTATACCTCATCCATTTACAGTATTCATATTCCAGTTATCAGCAGCTAGTGTAGTGGCTTAGTTAGATATACACCAGCATGCTGTTATACCTCATCCATTTACAATATTCATATTCCAGTTATCAGCAGCTAGTGTAGTGGCTTAGTTAGATATACACCAGCATGCTGTTATACCTCATCCATTTACAATATTCATATTCCAGTTATCAGCAGCTAGTGTAGTGGCTTAGTTAGATATACACCAGCATGCTGTTATACCTCATCCATTTACAATATTCATATTCCAGTTATCAGCAGCTAGTGTAGTGGCTTAGTTAGATATACACCAGCATGCTGTTATACCTCATCCATTTACAATATTCATATTCCAGTTATCAGCAGCTAGTGTAGTGGCTTAGGTAGATATACACCAGCATGCTGTTATACCTCATCCATTTACACTATTCATATTCCAGTTATCAGCAGCTAGTATAGTGGCTTATTTATATATACACCAGCATGCTGTTATACCTCATCCATTTACAGTATTCATATTCCAGTTATCAGCAGCTAGTGTAGTGGCTTAGTCAGATATACACCAGCATGCTGTTATACCTCATCCATTTACAATATTCATATTCCAGTTATCAGCAGCTAGTGTAGTGGCTTAGTTAGATATACACCAGCATGCTGTTATACCTCATCCATTTACAATATTCATATTCCAGTTATCAGCAGCTAGTGTAGTGGCTTAGTTAGATATACACCAGCATGCTGTTATACCTCATCCATTTACAATATTCATATCCCAGTTATCAGCAGCTAGTGTAGTGGCTTAGTTAGATATACACCAGCATGCTGTTATACCTCATCCATTTACAATATTCATATTCCAGTTATCAGCAGCTAGTATAGTGGCTTAGTTATATATACACCATCATGCTGTTATACCTCATCCATTTACAATATTCATATTCCAGTTATCAGTAGCTAGTGTGGTGGCTTAGTTAGATATACACCAGCATGCTGTTATACCTCATCCATTTACAATATTCATATTCCAGTTATCAGTAGCTAGTGTGGTGGCTTAGTTATATATACACCAGCATGCTGTTATACCTCATCCATTTACAATATTCATATTCCAGTTATCAGTAGCTAGTGTAGTGGCTTAGTTATATACACCAGCATGCTGTTATACCTCATCCATTTACAATATTCATATTCCAGTTATCAGTAGCTAGTGTAGTGGCTTAGTCAGATATACACCAGCATGCTGTTATACCTCATCCTTTTACAATATTCATATTAAAGTTATCAGCAGCTAGTGTAGTGGCTTAGTTATATATACACCAGCATGCTGTTATACCTCATCCATTTACAATATTCATATTCCAGTTATCAGCAGCTAGTGTAGTGGCTTAGTTAGATATACACCAGCATGCAATTATACCTCATCCATTTACAATATTCATATTCCAGTTATCAGCAGCTAGTGTAGTGGCTTAGTCAGATATACACCAGCATGCTGTTATACCTCATCCATTTACAATATTCATATTCCAGTTATCAGCAGCTAGTGTAGTGGCTTAGGTAGATATACACCAGCATGCTGTTATACCTCATCCATTTACAGTATTCATATTCCAGTTATCAGCAGCTAGTGTAGTAGTTTAGGTAGATATACACCAGCATGCTGTTATACCTCATCCATTTACAATATTCATATTCCAGTTATCAGCAGCTAGTGTAGTGGCTTAGGTAGATATACACCAGCATGTTGTTATACCTCATCCATTTACAGTATTCATATTCCAGATATCAGCAGCTAGTGTAGTGGCTTAGTTAGATATACACCAGCATGCTGTTATACCTCATCCATTTACAATATTCATATTCCAGTTATCAGCAGCTAGTGTAGTGGCTTAGTTAGATATACACCAGCATGCTGTTATACCTCATCCATTTACAATATTCATATTCCAGTTATCAGTAGCTAGTGTGGTGGCTTAGTTATATATACACCAGCATGCTGTTATACCTCATCCATTTACAATATTCATATTCCAGTTATCAGTAGCTAGTGTAGTGGCTTAGTCAGATATACACCAGCATGCTGTTATACCTCATCCTTTTACAATATTCATATTAAAGTTATCAGCAGCTAGTATAGTGGCTTAGTTATATATACACCATCATGCTGTTATACCTCATCCATTTACAATATTCATATTCCAGTTATCAGCAGCTAGTATAGTGGCTTAGTTATATATACACCAGCATGCTGTTATACCTCATCCATTTACAGTATTCATATTCCAGTTATCAGCAGCTAGTGTAGTGGCTTAGTCAGATATACACCAGCATGCTGTTATACCTCATCCATTTACAATATTCATATTCCAGTTATCAGCAGCTAGTGTAGTGGCTTAGTTAGATATACACCAGCATGCTGTTATACCTCATCCATTTACAATATTCATATCCCAGTTATCAGCAGCTAGTGTAGTGGCTTAGTTAGATATACACCAGCATGCTGTTATACCTCATCCTTTTACATTATTCATATTCCAGTTATCAGTAGCTAGTGTGGTGGCTTAGTTATATATAC
This sequence comes from Taudactylus pleione, assembly GCA_031769625.1. Taxonomy (NCBI): domain Eukaryota; kingdom Metazoa; phylum Chordata; class Amphibia; order Anura; family Myobatrachidae; genus Taudactylus; species Taudactylus pleione. The sequence goes on along the minus strand of JAUIMM010000317.1, from coordinate 1,751,540 downwards.
ACTAGCATGCTGTATTACCTCATCCATTTATAATATTCATATTCCAGTTATCAGTAGCTAGTGTGGTGGCTTAGTTATATATACACCAGCATGCTGTTATACCTCATCCATTTACAATATTCATATTCCAGTTATCAGTAGCTAGTGTGGTGGCTTAGTTATATATACACCAGCATGCTGTTATACCTCATCCATTTACAATATTCATATTCCAGTTATCAGCAGCTAGTGTAGTGGCTTAGTTAGATATACACCAGCATGCTGTTATACCTCATCCATTTACAATATTCATATTCCAGTTATCAGCAGCTAGTGTAGTGGCTTAGTTAGATATACACCAGCATGCTGTTATACCTCATCCATTTACAATATTCATATTCCAGTTATCAGTAGCTAGTGTAGTGGCTTAGTCAGATATACACCAGCATGCTGTTATACCTCATCCATTTACAATATTCATATTCCAGTTATCAGCAGCTAGTATAGTGGCTTAGTTAGATATACACCAGCATGCTGTTATACCTCATCCATTTACAGTATTCATATTCCAGTTATCAGCAGCTAGTGTAGTGGCTTAGTCAGATATACACCAGCATGCTGTTATACCTCATCCATTTACAATATTCATATTCCAGTTATCAGCAGCTAGTGTAGTGGCTTAGTTAGATATACACCAGCATGCTGTTATACCTCATCCATTTACAATATTCATATTCCAGTTATCAGCAGCTAGTGTAGTGGCTTAGTTAGATATACACCAGCATGCTGTTATACCTCATCCATTTACAATATTCATATTCCAGTTATCAGCAGCTAGTGTAGTGGCTTAGTTAGATATACACCAGCATGCTGTTATACCTCATCCATTTACAATATTCATATTCCAGTTATCAGCAGCTAGTATAGTGGCTTAGTTATATATACACCATCATGCTGTTATACCTCATCCATTTACAATATTCATATTCCAGTTATCAGCAGCTAGTGTGGTGGCTTAGTTAGATATACACCAGCATGCTGTTATACCTCATCCATTTACAATATTCATATTCCAGTTATCAGTAGCTAGTGTGGTGGCTTAGTTAGATATACACCAGCATGCTGTTATACCTCATCCATTTACAATATTCATATTCCAGTTATCAGCAGCTAGTGTAGTGGCTTAGTTAGATATACACCAGCATGCTGTTATACCTCATCCATTTACAATATTCATATTCCAGTTATCAGCAGCTAGTGTAGTGGCTTAGTTATATATACACCAGCATGCTGTTATACCTCATCCATGTACAATATTCATATTCCAGTTATCAGCAGCTAGTGTAGTGGCTTAGTTAGATATACACCAGCATGCTGTTATACCTCATCCATTTACAATATTCATATTCCAGTTATCAGCAGCTAGTGTAGTGGCTTAGTTAGATATACACCAGCATGCTGTTATACCTCAACCATTTACAATATTCATATTCCAGTTATCAGCAGCTAGTATAGTGGCTTAGTTATATATACACAATCATGCTGTTATACCTCATCCATTTACAATATTCATATTCCAGTTATCAGCAGCTAGTGTGGTGGCTTAGGTAGATATACACCAGCATGCTGTTATACCTCATCCATTTACAATATTCATATTCCAGTTATCAGCAGCTAGTATAGTGGCTTAGTTATATATACACCAGCATGCTGTTATACCTCATCCATTTACAATATTCATATTCCAGTTATCAGTAGCTAGTGTGGTGGCTTAGTTAGATATACACCAGCATGCTGTTATACCTCATCCATTTACAATATTCATATTCCTGTTATCAGCAGCTAGTGTAGTGGCTTAGTTATATATACACCACCATGCTGTTATACCTCATCCATTTACAATATTCATATTCCAGTTATCAGCAGCTAGTGTAGTGGCTTAGTTATATATACACCAGCATGCTGTTATACCTCATCCATGTACAATATTCATATTCCAGTTATCAGCAGCTAGTGTAGTGGCTTAGTTATATATACACCACCATGCTGTTATACCTCATCCATTTACAATATTCATATTCCAGTTATCAGTAGCTAGTGTAGTGGCTTAGTCAGATATACACCAGCATGCTGTTATACCTCATCCTTTTACAATATTCATATTAAAGTTATCAGCAGCTAGTATAGTGGCTTAGTTATATATACACCAGCATGCTGTTATACCTCATCCATTTACAATATTCATATTCCAGTTATCAGTAGCTAGTGTAGTGGCTTAGTCAGATATACACCAGCATGCTGTTATACCTCATCCATTTACAATATTCATATTCCAGTTATCAGCAGCTAGTGTAGTGGCTTAGTTAGATATACACCAGCATGCTGTTATACCTCATCCTTTTACAATATTCATATTAAAGTTATCAGCAGCTAGTATAGTGGCTTAGTTATATATACACCAGCATGCTGTTATACCTCATCCATTTACAGTATTCATATTCCAGTTATCAGCAGCTAGTGTAGTGGCTTAGTTAGATATACACCAGCATGCTGTTATACCTCATCCATTTACAATATTCATATTCCAGTTATCAGCAGCTAGTGTAGTGGCTTAGTTAGATATACACCAGCATGCTGTTATACCTCATCCATTTACAATATTCATATTCCAGTTATCAGCAGCTAGTGTAGTGGCTTAGTTAGATATACACCAGCATGCTGTTATACCTCATCCATTTACAATATTCATATTCCAGTTATCAGCAGCTAGTATAGTGGCTTAGTTATATATACACCATCATGCTGTTATACCTCATCCATTTACAATATTCATATTCCAGTTATCAGCAGCTAGTGTAGTGGCTTAGTTATATATACACCAGCATGCTGTTATACCTCATCCATTTACAATATTCATATTCCAGTTATCAGTAGCTAGTGTGGTGGCTTAGTTAGATATACACCAGCATGCTGTTATACCTCATCCATTTACAATATTCATATTCCAGTTATCAGCAGCTAGTGTAGTGACTTAGTTATATATACACCAGCATGCTGTTATACCTCATCCATGTACAATATTCATATTCCAGTTATCAGCAGCTAGTGTAGTGGCTTAGTTAGATATACACCAGCATGCTGTTATACCTCATCCATTTACTATATTCATATTCCAGTTATCAGCAGCTAGTGTAGTGGCTTAGTTAGATATACACCAGCATGCTGTTATACCTCATCCATTTACAATATTCATATTCCAGTTATCAGCAGCTAGTGTAGTGGCTTAGTTAGATATACACCAGCATGCTGTTATACCTCATCCATTTACAATATTCATATTCCAGTTATCAGCAGCTAGTGTAGTGGCTTAGTTATATATACACCATCATGCTGTTATACCTCATCCATTTACAATATTCATATTCCAGTTATCAGCAGCTAGTGTGGTGGCTTAGTTAGATATACACCAGCATGCTGTTATACCTCATCCATTTACAGTATTCATATTCCAGTTATCAGCAGCTAGTGTAGTGGCTTAGTTAGATATACACCAGCATGCTGTTATACCTCATCCATTTACAATATTCATATTCCAGTTATCAGCAGCTAGTGTAGTGGCTTAGTTATATATACACCAGCATGCTGTTATACCTCATCCATGTACAATATTCATATTCCAGTTATCAGCAGCTAGTGTAGTGGCTTAGTTAGATATACACCAGCATGCTGTTATACCTCATCCATTTACTATATTCATATTCCAGTTATCAGCAGCTAGTGTAGTGGCTTAGTTAGATATACACCAGCATGCTGTTATACCTCATCCATTTACAATATTCATATTCCAGTTATCAGCAGCTAGTGTAGTGGCTTAGTTAGATATACACCAGCATGCTGTTATACCTCATCCATTTACAATATTCATATTCCAGTTATCAGCAGCTAGTGTAGTGGCTTAGTTATATATACACCATCATGCTGTTATACCTCATCCATTTACAATATTCATATTCCAGTTATCAGCAGCTAGTGTGGTGGCTTAGTTAGATATACACCAGCATGCTGTTATACCTCATCCATTTACAATATTCATATTCCTGTTATCAGCAGCTAGTGTAGTGGCTTAGTTATATATACACCAGCATGCTGTTATACCTCATCCATTTACAATATTCATATTCCAGTTATCAGCAGCTAGTGTAGTGGCTTAGTTATATATACACCAGCATGCTGTTATACCTCATCCATTTACAATATTCATATTCCAGTTATCAGCAGCTAGTATAGTGGCTTAGTTATATATACACCATCATGCTGTTATACCTCATCCATTTACAATATTCATATTCCAGTTATCAGTAGCTAGTGTGGTGGCTTAGTTAGATATACACCAGCATGCTGTTATACCTCATCCATTTACAATATTCATATTCCTGTTATCAGCAGCTAGTGTAGTGGCTTAGTTATATATACACCACCATGCTGTTATACCTCATCCATTTACAATATTCATATTCCAGTTATCAGCAGCTAGTGTAGTGGCTTAGTTATATATACACAGGCATGCTGTTATACCTCATCCATGTACAATATTCATATTCCAGTTATCAGCAGCTAGTGTAGTGGCTTAGTTATATATACACCACCATGCTGTTATACCTCATCCATTTACAATATTCATATTCCAGTTATCAGCAGCTAGTGTAGTGGCTTAGTTATATATACACCACCATGCTGTTATACCTCATCCATTTACAATATTCATATTCCAGTTATCAGTAGCTAGTGTAGTGGCTTAAAAAGCCAGAAACTGCATGCTATTTTATTCAAAAGCTATAATTAACACGCGTGCAGTGAGTATTTCTCGGCTTGGTCATATACAACCTAACACACTGCTGTATTACATCAGTAAATATATATATATATATATATATATATAAAGTGTCAAACAGCTCCATTACATGCACAGTGACATGCTGCTACAAAGTCATCTATTTATAGTGTTAGTATTACTGGGCATTGGCAGTTGATATAGCAGCTAAGAATACAGAAAGAGGCACATTCTATCCATGTACATGACTATAGTCAGCAGGCATGCGGTGAGTACTAGTCCGAATAATCACATATACGCTGACACGCTGACACGCTGCTATATAGTATTTGTAGTTAATTTACATGTTACTGAATACCAGCATCATATTTGATAACACATATTTTACATATATCAAAAAGACATTATTTTTTATATTGACCATAGGCACACAGCGTAACACCACCGCGAGGTTCGCTACTGCTTTAACAAGGCTAACCAGAACCAGAAAGCCGTACATCCTTTTAAAGGAAAATATACCAATTGTTTGTTAATACATCATCCGGAAATGTGTTAGTATCTTTGAGTACCGCATTATACTCATTAAATCTGCTCCTATTAACACCGTCCCACATTCTTTTATCTACAAATCCATGTCTCTATTTGCCAGAAATATAAATATATAAGGATATTACACAATTCATTTGGCAATATATAGAAACATATATATCGAAAAGAAAAAGGAAAGAAGAAAAAAAGAAAGAAGAAAGAGAGAGGATAATTATTGGACATATAGGCGGCATTAAACATCATTCATCCAGACCTCACAGCATAAGTATAAACTTAGTATATAAATAGGATTAGGGTAAATCCTATTTGTTCATATTCCTTATCAAGAATAAATATAATCTATAGTAAATATTCCATTCCATATAGGTATCAAAACCACTCATCTAGGTATATAATCTCCCTAAAATAAATCAACTCCAAATTGATGAAAAAATAGTTAAGTTAACATTAATCATGTCTATAATGGATATAAAATGTGAATATACAGCGTGATATTATTCATCAAATCCATCATATTTTTTTATATATACATTTATTTAAAGATACATATGTCCAATACACAAATACAGATATCAAAACATTATTAGTAAACTCATTACACCAAGAACATATAAACCCACACATTTTCAACAATAAAACAAAAGAAGTTAAACATAACACAAAAAGAAGGGGGGGAGGGACATAGGATGATAGACAGAGGAAAGGGAAAAGTCTCCAACCAAAGAATCATGGGTCAAACAAAAAAGGAACCCTGAGGCTTCGAGTGGCCTTGTGCCATTAGATTTTTAAATTGAGAGGACTCCTTAAATTCTAACAAATAAAACCAAGTGACCATAAATGTGGCAAGGCGGTTAGATACTGCAAATGAGATCTCTTTCATGGACATGTACATGTCTAATCTGAGGAACCAGTCCTTAATAGATGGAGGGAGTGGTGACCTCCATCTGACTGGAATAACCAGCTTAGCCGCATTATTCATATGTCTCAAAAGAGATTGTTTATAATTGGATATTGGCCAATTGGTTAGATTGACAATCCAGAACTCCGGACCCTCAGGCACCCCATCACCCACAATTTCTTTAGCCAGCTGGATAACTGTCTAGAAGGAATTGAGTGATGGACAGGACCACCAGATGTGTAGAGGGGAGCCCACACTTCCATCACATCTCCAGCAGTATTAGGAACCCCTGGAATCATTCTACCTAAGATACTGGGACACCTGTACCACCTTGTAATAACTTTATGTTGAGTCTCAAGGACAGACACGCTGAGAGATGATACATATAGATAGCGGAACACCATGGACCATTGTTTATCAGTGATCTGAATGTTCAATTCTGTATTCCATGCATCAGATAGTAAATACCCAAAACTTTGTAGAGACTAAATATGGAATGGTGTAAATGTGCTGTCTGTATACATAGTTCCTCAAAATAAATTAGATTAGTTTTTGTAACATAGGAGCCAAGTTGGAGGTAGGACCAATACTCTGAATGAGGAAGCCCCAGCTCATCTTGTAAAACAATACCAAACAAAATCCTGAATTACCTTCTGGTGATTACGAAAAAAGAATGTTGGATTGGATACAGGGATTGTCTGTAAGCAATTTGAAATCCTCTGTAGAACATTAATCTTTATAATGTTTACCCTCCCTAACCAGGAAAAATTTTTGGGTTGCCAAGTCCGAAGGTCCTTCTCAATATTACAAAGAATGGGGGGGAAATTAGACTGAAATAGATCTTTCACATCTCTTGTCAACTGTATTCCTAAATACTGGAAATGTGTTGTATGCCAGGTAAATGGGAAGGCCGACTGCAACCCTCGCACCATCGAGTCTGGGGAATTCAACTTGAGCACCACAGACTTAGAATAATTAATTTTAAAGTTCGATAAAGAACCAAACTTTTGAAACTCCAAATACAAATTGGGTAAGGACATCACTGGAATGGAATTGATTGCTAGTAAATCATCCACAAAAAGCATCAATTTGTGTTCTGTGGGCACAATGAAACCCCCAAATATCAGGATTGCATCATATAGCTCTCGCCAAGGCCTCAATACATAAAACAAAAATAATAGGGACAGTGGACAACACTGCCGAGTACCATTTAAAATCTGAATTGGTGAAGAGAATGTCCCAATAACTTTGACTCTAGCATAAGGGGTTTTGTACAATGCCAATATTCTCACCAGGCAAACCGGACCCTAACCCAAATGTCGAATCACACCAGCCATAAACTTCCAATCCACTCTATCAAAGGAATTTTTCAGCATCTGTCAATAGCAGATTTGTGGGTGTTCAAGAAATCATGGAACTATGAATGAAATCAATAATTTTTGTTGTGTTATCTAGCGCTTCCCATCCAGGAACAAACCCCACTTGGTCACCATGAATTAAAGTAGACAACCAGGGCTTGATGCGGTTAGTTTACACCTTAGCATACAATTTGAGATCTACATTAAGTTAAGAGATTGGCCAGTAGCTTGAGCACAGAGTTGGATCTTTGCTCACCTTGGGGAGTAGAGTGACATGAGCTTCTAACATTTGGGCTGAGACATTTTTCAAGTCATTAACTTCATTGAAAACCTGTAGCAAAAGAGGGGAAAGTTGGTTTTGGAATAATTTATAATAAGATATGGTGAACCTGTCAGGGCCTGACCTCTTTCCTATGGGGGTAGATTTAATTGCATTCTCCAATTCCAACAGTGAAATAGCTGTTCCAAAAGCTGTTGTGCCTCATCTGAGATGTGTGGATAGTTACCAAAAGAGAAATAATCTTCAATCTCTTTAAGGCGGGATTCTAGGTGTTCTGGTGACATGGAGGCAGAAAGGGTTTAAAGTTCAGAGTATGGGTGTGCACCGGCCACTTTTCGTGTTTTGTGTTTTTTGGTTTTGGATCTGAATCTTTCTTTGTGTTTTGAATCTGGATTGGTTTTGTCAAAACCACGCTTCCGTGTTTTGTGTTTTGTGTTTTGGATCTGTATTTTTTGGAAAAAAGCATTAAAACCACTAAAATCACACCATTTGTTTTTTTTTTGTATCTACACTATTAGTAACCTCAATAAAATTAATTTCCACTCATTTTCAGTCTATTCTGAACACCTCAAAACTCACAATAATGTTTTTAGGCCAAAAGGTTGCACAGTAGCTGGATGACTATTCTAAGCGACACAAGTGGGCAGTACAAACACATGGCACATCTAGGAGTGGCACTGCAGTGCAGACAGGATGGCAGTTTGTAAAACTAGGCCCCAAAGAGTACATACTTCAAAGAAAAAAAGAGGTGCAAAATGGAACTGTCCTTGGGCCCTCTTACCCACCCTTATGTTGTATAAACAGGACATGCACACTTTAACAAACCAATCATTTCAGCCCCAGGGACTGCCACATGACTGTGGCTGAAGTGATTGGTTTGTTTGGTCCCCCACAAAACAAGCTGGCAATTAATCTGTCCCTGCACAAACTGGCTCTACAGAGGCAAGATGTCATCCTCATCCTCCTCATCCACCGATTCTTCACCATCTTCAGTGTTGTGTACATCCTCATCCTCACAGAGTATTAATTTGTCCACGATGGAATCATCCAACACAGGTTCCTCTATACTTTCTGGAGGCTGGTCTTCCTGGATGAATTGATAATTCATTTTGCTGAACATTGGGCCTGATTCAGAGTTGGGAATAGAGAGAGATATTTCTCTCAACTGATCATCTTGGTGAAACCATGCTGCACTGCAGGTGGGGCAGATCTAAAATGTGCAGAGAGATTAAGATTTGGGAGGGACATCCCAATGTTAAACTGACATCTAAATTGTAGAGTAATAATAAAACTGTGCAACATGGTTTGTCCAGGTACACAGTTAAGTGCTATCTCTCTCTATTTCCAACTCTGAATCATTATCTTCTCCACTTTTGCTGACAAGGTTCCCAGCTGCACTAAAACTCTTTCGGAGTACACACTAGAGGGGGGAGGGAACTTAGGTAAAATAGAGCCAGTTTGTAAAGGGGCTTCCAAATTGCCTCTTTTTCCTGCCAGTACTGGTATGGACTGTCTGACATGCCTACTTGGATGCTGTCACCGATGTAATCCTCCACCATTCTTTCAATGGTGACAGTATCATATGCAGTGACAGTAGACATGACAGAAATTGTTGGCAGGTCCTTCAGTCTGGACAAGATGTTCAAACTTGGTCCTGCCTGCCCTGCATCACTGCCAGCAGGTTGATTACTATATCTAAGTTGTTTCCTGCCAGCCCCTGTTGTGGGAGAAAATGAAGAAGGAGCTGTTGGTGTGTCACATTCTGCTTCATCTGACAGTGTTTTCACCAGCATGTATTTGCAACTCTGCAGGCTTGTGTCCACCAGATAGAAAGTCACCATGTAGGCTTTAAACATAGGATCGAGCATGGTGGCCAAAATGTAGTGGGCTGATTTCAACAGATTGAGCAAAATTGAATCCTGGCAAAGCGAATGAAGGGCTTCATCCACAAATCCCATATACCAAGCGGAATTGCTCTGTCTTTGTTCCTCCTTCACTTTCTCCAGCTGCTTCTGCAAAAGCCTGATGAGGGGAATGACTTGACTCAAGCTGGCAGTGTCTGAACTGACTTCACATGTGGCAAGTTTGAAGGTCTGTAGAACCTTGCACAACATGAAAATCCATCTCCACTGCAATTGAATTAGGTGCATACCCCCACTTTTGCCTATGTCTCAGGTGGATCTATAGGCTCAAATGGCATTTTGCTGCTCCTCCACCCTCTGAAGCATATAGAAGGTTGAGTTCCACCTCATCACAACCTCTTGCTTCAGGTGATGGCAGGGCAGGTTCAAGAGTGTTTGCTGGTGCTCCAGTCTTTGGCACACAGTCACTGAATGGCAAAAGTGGCCAGAAATTTTTCAGGCCACCCTAAGCATCTCCTGCACGCCCCTGTCATTTTTAAAAAAATTCTGCACCACCAAATTTATTGTTTGAGCAAAACATGGGACGTACTGGAATTTTCCCAGATGTTATACCCACACAATATTGGTGGCATTGTCAGATATCACAAATCCCCAGGAGAGTCTATGTGGGGTAAGCTAAAGGGTGATGATTTCCCTCAGTTTCTCTCTCAGTTGTCGGTGATGTGCCTCATACTGAACCTGGTGATACACAGAGTAGCCTGTCTTGGAACGAGCTGGTGTTTCTGAAATGCTGCTTCTAGTGATGCTGCTGTTGTTGCTGCATAATGTAATATATCTACCCATTGGGCTGTTTCTGTCACTTAGTCCTTAGTCAGCCCTGTTCCACTTGTCTACATGTCCATGGTTAAGTGGACATTGGGTGCAGCCGCATTTTTTAGGACACCGAGAACATTTTTTCTGAAATCTCTGTACATTCTCCGTATTGCCTGCCTAGTGAAGAGGAATCTAGATGGGATTTGGTACCGGGGACACACTACCTTCATCAATTGTCTAAATCCCAATGCACTAATAGTGGATACTGGAAGCACATCTAACACCAACATAGCTGTCAAGGTCTCAGTTAACCACTTTGCAACAGGATGACTGCTGTCGTACTTCATCCTCCTTGCAAAGGACTATTGGAGGGTCATTTGCTTAGTAAAAGAAGTAGTGGTGTTCCAAATTCCTCTCTGGAATGAGAAATGACTCCCAGCAGCAACAGCAGCAGCAGCAGTAGGCATAGCAATGCAGGATACTCCAGAGAAATCATGGATAGGAGAGGAGTCAGTCATGCCAGTGACATGGCCTGCTGGACTACTTACGATCCTGACTAAGGAGGAAATTGATGGGGAGGGAGTTGATGGTGAGGTCTGCAGGCGCTTGGATGCAATAGTGCAAAGGGATTTAGGTGTCCCTGGACTGCTTATGGTCTTAGCCATAGTTTATTAACTTGACAGTAACTTTTTATGAACGTGCTGCAGGTGACATATAAGGGAGGATGTTCCTAGGAGGTTAACATCCCTACCCCTACTTATTCCACCTTTAGATAAGCTACATATGGCAAGAAAGTAGTTGCCCAAATTTGGACTGAAATATTTCCAGACCAAAGAGGTGGAATTATTGGTCTTCTGCCCAGGTATGACAATGATGGGCTTTTTCATCCCACAGACAACAACTGTCTCCCCTGGTGTCTGATTTAAACAAACCACATCACCATCAGAATCCTCCTTGTCAACTTCCTCCTTAGTGCCAGATAAACCAATATCATCATTCCGTTGTACTTCAAGAGTGACATAATCAAATTGAATATTAGAATGACAGTGACAGCAACAGCTACACCGATGACAGTGACAGGTGATTTTTTTCTGTGCAGCTATGCCAATGACATTGACAGAGACAGCTATGCCAATTGACAGAGACAGCTATGCCAGTGATTTTTTTCTGTGCAGCTATGCCAATGACATTGACAGAGACAGCTATGCCAGTGACAGCTACGCCGATGACAGTGACATGTATTTTTTTCTGTGCAGCTATGCCGATGACAGTGACAGCTATACCAATGACAGTGACAGCGAGAGGTACACTGATTACAAGGACAGTAACAGCTATGCTGATGACAGTAACAGTACCAGCTATGCCGATGACAGTGACAGCTACACTGATGACAGTGACAGCTATGCCGATGACAGTGACAGCTATGCAGATGACAATGACAGTGACAGCTACACTGATGACAGTGACAGCAACAGCTACACTGATGACAGTGACAGCTACACCAGTGACAGCTACACCGATGATAGTGAAAGGTGTGTTTTTTTTTCAATTTCAGGGCAGCAGCCCTTGACAGACAGCAGTACAGCACTGGACAATAGTAGCCAGCCAGCCCCTATGGTCAGCATCAGCAGCAACCAACACACAAATACAGCTCCCTCCCTGTGCACACTCCACAGCCAGAATGAAAAATGGCGTTAATCGCAAGACCTTTTATAGAATCCAAAACCCACGAGAATCCAACAGTGGGATGATGATGTTTTGCCTCGATTTCAGATCCGATTCAGGCAGCAAAACCCGAGCCTGACTTGGAACCAAGCTCAGAACATGTGGGGCTCGGGGGGGTTCAGATTTTGGAAATCCGAATCCACTCATCCCTAGTTCAGAGTAGTATTTCTGGAAGACTATGCAATCCACTCCATCAGAAAACTAAGAGCACCCTGGAATCTTTAATTTTAGAAATAAAGGTAAGAGCTCTCTGTTCCCATAAAGAATGAGTGAGAAGCAAGCTTGGTTTATTACCCCATTGAAAAAATTTATGGCGGCACTTCCTAAAAGCCAGCTTGGGTTTATTAGACAGCAGTTTGTTGAGAGCCACCTTGGCCTCAGCCAATGCGGGGCCCACTGTGGGATCCTGAGAATATTTATGGGATGTTTCTAAGTGGATTTTGAGCAAAAGAGTCCTCTCTTTGAGCCTCCTGTTTTTTTTTCTTTGCCAAAGAACCCAGCTGTATAAGCTTTCCCCGCACTACACACTTATGAACCTCCCATAGAGGACATTTATTAATATCTGGAGTGTTAATAAGGGTTATCTAGTCCTCAATTGTATTAGAGATGATAGTTTTATATTCTGGCATCTGGATTAAGTGCTCATTTAATTTCCAAGACCAGCACTGAGGCTGAGTCTCCGGAATTAAAATTTGAAGATACTTAGGAGCACGGTCCGACCAAGTAATTGAACCAATGGCCATTTTCTTAAGCAAATGAAGATGACTGTGGGACACAAAGAGATAATCCAACCGAGAATAAGTATTATGGGGGGTTAGAGAAAATGGTGTAATCTCTATCTTTAAGGTGTTGTAACCTCCAGAAATCTATCAGTTGATGATCATGGAATAGTCTCTGTACTCTCTGCAAGAGCTGGTGTGGGACAGACAAAACAGATTTAGAGGCATCTAATGTGGGATCAAATGTCCAGTTAAAATCTCCTCCCATAATAACAATGCTTTTTTGGATAGACTCAACCTGACATAAGACCTTGGCAAAAAAGGTGGGTTAGCTAGTATTAGGATCATATATATTAACAAAAGTGTATTGCTGGTGAAAGATTTTGCATACAACCACTAAAGACCCTCAAGAACAGAATGGGTAGCAACATCTGTAAGGGGAAGGCATTTTGACAACAGAATGGCAACCCCCTTAAATTTCCCTTCTGGATTGTCACTAGTAAAAACCCATGAATAGAAGTGATTTTTAAATAAAGGAGCATGGCCTTGGTTAAGGTGAGTCTCCTGTATAAACACTACATCAAGTTTTTCACTGCTAAACTCACAGAATTTAAAGGACTACTTCTCAGGGAGATTGAGCCTCTTGGCATTAATAGAGGAAATCTTTAGGTTACCCAAACTAGACATGTGAACAACTCAGAAGGAAAAGCTATAGCCCAAATTGCTAAACAAAAAACGTAAAAGAGAGACTTCATATACAGCTGGATGAAAAACAGTTATACAGATTCCATGGAAACCTATGATAAGGATGTAGCTGGGGAGGTAGGAAGACACATGAGGGGAGGAAACAATGGAACAACAAAAAAGAAAAACCACATGACAATTTAAAAAAACAAGAATAAATGTAAACATAAAAAACAATAACACTGGTACCCATGAGGAGACCAAGATGCCCATGCTCAGATTAGAGAGTGGTGAAAAAAGTGCACCAATAGGAGAAAAAGAGGAGGGAGGGGGACAGGTAGAACAAAGATCATTATAATTGGTATCATGTGAATTACAAAACAAAGTACAACACTGCACCCACAATGGAACTCATAACAGACTGCAAAAATACATTTAAGGACAGAAACATTAACACGAACAGCACGTATTGCTTACAGTAAACATAAACATTTCTAGAGCAGAAAGCTCCCAAACATATATAGAAAGAACAGCAGCAAACATAGAAAGCAGTTAAATGTCAGATGAGGTCAAGTAACTCAGTCAACATCACCACAGGATTTAGGCGGAGAACTTCTGTTCTTCCCACGGATTGTATGCCACTGGTCTTCCCTGAAGACACTCGGCAGCAGCGGTGGATCAAGGTGAGAAGACAAAGCACAGCAATCTGGGAGGTCCACACAAGGGATCTGAAGCCCATCATAGAAGGAGTGTAAGTCCTCATGGTCTTTAAGTGAGTGTGGAGCTCCATTGTGATGGACCAGGAGCCTCAATGGGAACCCCCAGCAGTATTTCAATTGGCGTTTTTTCAGATCCTCAATCAACGGGCTCAGTAATCTTTGCTGCTGCAGCATACTCCAAGAAAGATCTTGAAAAAATTGTATGGTGGTGTCATTAAAGTCAATGCCCTGTAAGAATCTAGATTTCTGGAAAATAAGACCTTTATCTGTATAAGAATGAAGCTGACAGATAATGTCCCGAGGCTTATCACATTGAATGTGTCTGTGCCTCAGAGCTCTATGAGCCCTGTAAAAATTATAGGGGTGTCAGGAGCCCACTCAAGGACTTAATTAAAAAGCTTGGTAAGTATTCCAAAAATGTCCTGGGTCTGCACATCCTCTTGTATCCCCCAGGACCTTAAATTATTGTGCCTGCCACGGTTGTCCAAACTGTCTAGCCTACTAAGCATCTGTCTTATCTCTAAGGCTTGTTGGGCTGTTATAGAGTGAAGGGAGTGATGATATTCCACCATCTTCTCCTCCCGTCCATCAATTTCCAAGAGGCAGTCTGCAATTTGAGCAAGGTCCGCCTGCAGGGCAGAAGCATCTTTTTTAAAGGCTTCATGGAGGTGTTGTTCAGAGGCTAAGAGACCTTGTTTAGTTGAGAGTCTACGCGTTGATGAATAGTAGCCAAATCACTTTTAGAGGCAGATGACATGGACTGTGGTGAGGACGCCATGGAGTACTCAGTGTTAGAAAGAAGCAAAGGATCCTGTTCAGGAGAAAGAAGGGCAGTTGAGCCTGAAGAAGAGAGGAAATGATCCAACCGGGGAATGAGCAACGGGCAAATCTTGGTGGAACCATAGGTTTTATGCCAAGTTGACATCTGGCCCTTCAACATTTGAATCAGACCAGCGCGGGATCAAAATAGTGGCTACAAAATATTGACAAGGTTCCCGGCTGCACAATGGAGGGGGGGCAACTTAGGTAAAACAGAGCCACTTTGTACAGGGGCCTCCAAATTGCCTCTTTTTCCTGCTAGTACAGGTACGGACTATCTGACATGCCGACATGGGTGCTGTCACTGATGTAGTCCTCCACCATTTTTTCAATGATGACAGTATCATATGCAGTGATAGTAGACAAGTCAGAAATTGTTGACATGTCTTTCAGTCCGGACCAGATGTCCAAACTTGGTCCTGCCTGAACTGAATCACCACCAGCAGGTTAGTTAGGATATCTAAGTTGTTTCCTGGCAGCCCCAGTTGCACGAGAAAATGAAGGAGGAGCTGTTGACGTGTCACATTCCGCTCCAGCTGACAGTGTTTTCACCAGCAGGTCTTTGCACTTCTGCAGGCTTGTGTCCGCCAGAAAGAGAGACACCACATAGGCTTTAAACGTAGGATCGAGCATGGTGGCCAAAATGTAGTGGTCTAATTTCAACAGATTGACCACTGTTGAATCCTGGCAAAGCAAATGAAGGGCTTCATCCACAAGTCCCACACACCAAACAGAATCGCTCAGTCTTAGCTCCTCCTCCTTCTCTTTCTCCAGCTGCTTCTGCAAAAGCCTGATGAGGGGAATGACCTGACTCAAGCTGGCAGTGTCTGAACTGACTTCACTTTTGGCAAGTTCGAAGGCCTGGAGAACCTTGCACAACATGGAAATCATTCTCCACTGTGCTTGAGTCAGGTCATTACTATGCCTTTGTCATAGGTTGAGGTATAGGCTTGAATGGCCTTTTGCTGCTCATCCATCCTCTGAAGCATATAGAGGGTTGATTTCCACCGCATTACAACCTCTTGCTTCAGGTGATGGAAGGGCAGGTTCAAGAGTGTTTGCTGGTGCTCCAGTCTTCGGTACAAGGCGAAACTAGGCAGAAATTTTATGGGGCACCCAAAGCATCTCCTGCAGGGACCTGTCATTTTTAAAAAAAATTCTGTACCACCAAATTTATTGTGTGAGCAAAACATGGGACATGCTGGAATTTTCCAAGATCTAATGCCCGCACAATATTGGTGCCATTGTCAGATATCACAAATTCCCAGGAGAGTCTAAGTGGGGTAAGCCATTGAGCAATGATTACCCTCAGTTTCTAAAAGAGGTTGTTTGTGGTGTGCCTCTTACTGAAGCCGGTGATACACTGCATAGCCTGCCTTAGATTGAGCTGCCATTTCTGAGATGCTGGTACAGGTGACACTGCTGTTGTTGCTGCATAAGGTGATACATCTACCCAGTGGGCTGTCACAGTTATATAGTCCTTATTCTGCCCTGTTCCTTTTGTCCACATGTCCATGGCTAAGTGGACATTGGGTACAACCACATTTTTTTCGACACTGAGGACACTTTTTCTGATGTATCTGTACATTCTCGGTATTGTCTGCCTAGTGAAGAGGAATCTAGACAGGATTTGGTACCAGGGACTCATTACCTCCATCAATTGTCTTAATCCCACTGCACAAATGGCGGTTACCGGATGCAGATCTATCACAAACATAGCTGTCAAGGCCTCAGTTATCCGCTTACAACAGGATGACTGCTGTCATACTTCATCCTCCTCACTAAGGACTGTTGGAGGGTCAGTTGCATAGTAAAATAAGTAGTGGTGTTTCAATTCCTCTGTGGTATGATGAATGACTCCCAGCAGCAACAGCAGAAGTGGCAGCAGTAGGTGAAGCAATGCAGGATCCTCCGGAGGAATCCCGGATAGGAGAGGAGTCAGTCATGCCAGTGACATGGCCTGCAGGACTACTTACAATCCTGACTGAGGAGGAAATTTTCAAGGAGGGAGTTGATGGTGTGGTTTGCAGGTGCTTGGATACAACAGAACAAAGGGATTTAGGTGGCTTATTGTCTTATCCACAGTTCTAAACTTGGCAGTTACTTTTTTTGAACGAGCTGCACTTGACGTATAAGGGAGGATGTCCCTAGGTGGTTAACGTCCTTACCCCTACTTATTACACCTTTAGATACGCAACATATGGCAAGACAGTTGTTGTCCGGATTTGGACAGAAATATATCCAGACCAAAGAGGTGAAATGTTTGATCCTCTGCCCTGGTATGACCGTGATGGGCTTTTTCATCCCACGGACAACAAATTTCACCCCTGGTGCATGATTTAAACAAACCACCTCACCATCAGAATTCTCTTTGTCAACTTCCTCCTAAGCGCCAGCTACACCAATATCCTCATCCTGTTGTACTTCAACAGTGACATCTTCAATTTGACAGCACCTGGACTGTGGGTGCTCCTTCCAGCACCTGCAGAGGGCATGCAAATGGTGGATTGAGCCATCTCTTCCCAGCTAAGTGTTATGAAGGTCAGGCATCGCAACTGCCGCCACACTTGGACTCTCCTTGGGTATTTGTGATATCTTATTAGAATTAGAACACACAGTTCTTTGCTATGCTTTTGCCAGATTAACTCATTTCATTTTCCTATCGGAAGGAGGAGGGCTTGCATTGTTATGTGAAGCTGAACCACTAGTCATGTACATAGGGAAGGACCTTAGCCGTTCCTTGCCACTCCGTGTCGTAAATGGCATATTGGCAAGTTTACGTTTCTCTTCAGCTGATTTAAATGTCTTTTTCAAGGTCATTTTCCTGAACTTTGCCATTTGGGATTGTATGTGCCCTCTACTATGACATTGGGCATCGGCCTTGACAGACAACGTTGATGGCATTTCATCGTCTATGTCATGACTAGTGGCAGCAGCTTCAGCACTAAGAGGAAGTGGTTCTTAATTTTTCCCTATTTTATCCTCTATTATTTTTATGGAGTGAATAACCCCTGTAAAAGTTATTTTTTTTCTGAAGGGCAGCATACCCCTGCACCACACAGGACAGCACCAGTACAAAATTTAAGAATGGCAGCAGCCTACACCACAACACACAGAACAGAACCTGTAAAAATATTTGTATTTTTGGGCAGCAGTCCCTTGATAGGAGAACAGCACCCTTGTGCACCAACCTTTACTGCCGATAACAGGTGTGGCTGGCTAATATGGCACACACACATAAAGTATATATATATATATATATATATAATTTTTTTTTTTTTCTTAACACTGGTGGTGGTAGGTGAAGAGAGCATCCCTGAAGGACGAGCACCCCCTGAACACAGCACTACAGCCAGCAAGCCAGCCCCTATGGACAGGACAACAGCCAGCCCCTATGGACAACAGTAGCCAGCCAGCCCCTATATGGACAACAGTAGCCAGCCAGCATCAGAAACAGCTCCCAGCTCCCTCCCTCTTCACAGTAGCCAGCCAGCAAGCCCAGTATTGTTATGTATATAACTATATAGGTAGCAGTGTACTACTAAGTTTATTATTTTTATTTATTATCAGAACAGTACAGTAGCCAACAGCTCCCAGCTCCCTTCCACTGCCAGCCCCTATGGACAGGATAACAGCCAGCCCCTATATGGACAACAGTAGCCAGCCAGCCCCTATGTATGGACAACAGTAGCCAACCAACCTCTTCACAGTATCCAGCCAGCCCTGTATGTAATGTATCACACTAGCCAACAGCTCAGAGCTCCCTCCCTCTGCATGCATGCTCCAAAGCCAGAATGAAAAATGGCGGCAATCGCGGAACCTTTTATTGAATCCAAAACCCGTGAGAGATGACGTTTTGCCTCGATTTCAGTTCTTAGCCAGGTGGGAAAACCCGAGCCTGACTCGGTTCCCAGTTCATATTGGGGAGACTCAGGGGGGGTTTGGATTTCAGAAATCCAAACTCGCTCATCACTAATAGAAACTCACTGGTTCTGTACAGGTGATAGAACATAGATCATATTGTTGGCTACTTTCACATCTTTTTAGGGAGCGCTCCATTTAGGTGCAAATTTTCTCTGTTCTTTATGGTAAAGCCATCATCGCATCAGCAGTTATAGTTGCCAAATACCCAGCAGGGTGGCAGAAAGTAAAGGCTGGGTGCGGGCAGTGAGTTGGAGACGGTGGTACTGTATCTGCTTTCTCTGGAGCATTCTGTAGCAGTCATACAAGACCTTTACCTTTCCATGTTTCCATGCGATTCTCCATGGTAAAATAAGCAGCTGTTGATCTTCTGGAACGTATGGATCAAACTTACCAACAGCCGTCCGATACATTGTATTTACGTCGCCTGTTTGTTTACTTTTCCAATTCTCAATGTACAGAAATTCCGGATATTCTCCTGTTTCATCATAAAATAATGTTTCATCATATGGACCCTTGTAGTTCATTTTACCTACAAAGTGTCTCAGCTTTTTTTTTTAAAACAACAGAAAATACAATTAGTAAATATATTTATAGATATGATCTAAATGTCAAAACCTTTATCTACATGCTCTAATCTGCAATACAGCGTAAATTGTTATATTATGTTTAAAACACATCTGGAATTATAATACTACAGCACTAATACCACCACAGTCATATTTATATGCTGGTCTTTCATAGGTCATTATAATATATATGTATTCTGCACAGCGATGGCCAGGAGACACCAACATCTTATCATACTATATTAAATTATTGAAGTGTTTGGTCACAATGAGAGTCACAGTTAGAGATAAAAGCTGATGTTGTAGAGAGTAAAATATACACTGAGTACAGATATTTTATATGAATTGATCCATACGTTTGGTGATTAAGTTTGTAGAATGTAAATGAGATTACTACAGGTGCAGTAGCTGTAGGGAGTGATAACCCTGGTGACCGGCCATTAATGACTCCAAATATATATCTCTATTTTTTATATTGGAGTATGACATAGACGTTTTAAATCTCACTTTAGTGTGTTAAACATTGTCCTGAATTCTGATTCACATATTTTGCTTGTCAGATATAGGGGCCACATTAAGAACATCACAACTGTCACTGACATGCTCAAGACACTCCCATAACATGCTATAACACGCCTATAACATGTCAATGAGACTTTTATTTGCTTTAAATTCAGGTCACCTCCCAGTCACCACCAGGAACATCTGTCACTTTTCTGTCCCATTTCTGGTAATGTTTGCCCCAATCACAACAGATTCTTTGTGCATACAATCTGTAACACAGGCCGTGTTGGAGTTTACCAGATTATTTGCGCAGTGGCAAATGACCTCTCAACTATGTGAAATTTAGCATTGTGTTCTAATTGCATGTAACTCTGACTCAGGTCCAGTCACACAAAGATCTGAATGAAGCTATATTGTGACTGTACACACATCCCGATGCCAGCACATCAAACCATTTCTTCTATATGTGACATTATCATTAGCACTTATACCTTCCCCATTTTAGGTACAAGCAATACAACTGAAATAGGCATCCCATTGGCATACAAACTACACAGAAAGTGGTGTACCTCTAAATACATGCCCACAGCAGACTCACAACACTTCCCCAATATAATTCTCCTATATGTGTACATCCAGTTATTGCCAAGTAGTCAACTAAAAATGAAACTCTATGTGTATACCCAGTTCATGACTAGTAATTACCAAGAAATTCTACTCTGTGTGTACACCCAGTTCCTGCCTAGTACCCACTGAAATGCTCCTCTATGTGTACACCACGTTCCTTCCTAGTAACTACCCAGCAATTCTCTTCTAGTAGCCACCCATAAATTCTTCTCTATGTGCACAACCAAATTCTGCCTAGTAGCCACTGATAAATTATCCTCTTTGTGTACACACAGTTCCTGCCTAGTAGCCATCCAGAAATTCTCCTCTATGTGTACACCCAGTTCCTGCCTAGTAACCACCCAGAAATTATTCTCTATGTGTATATCAAGTTCCTGCCTAGTAACCATCCAAAAATTATCTTCTATGTATACACCTATTTCCTGCCTAGTAGCCATCCAGATATTCTCCTCTATGTGTACACCCTGTTTATGCCTAACAGCCACCCAAAAATTATTCTCTATGTGTAAACCCAGTTCCTGCCTAGTAGCCATCCAGATATTCTCCTCTATGTGTACACCCTGTTTCTAACTAACAGCCACCAAGAAATTCTCCTCTATGTGCACACCCAGTTCCTGCCAAGTAGCCACCCAGAAATTATCCTCTATGTGTACACCCAGTTCTTGCCTAGAAGTCACCCAGATATTATTCCCTATGTGTACATCCAGTTCCTGCCTAGTAGCCACCCAGGAATCCTTCTCTATGTGTACACCCAATTTCTGTCTAGTAGACACTGAGAAATTATCCTCTATGTGTAGACCCAGTTCCTGCCTTGTAGCCATCCATAAGTTCTCCTCTATGTGTATACTCATTGGCCCCAGTCAGTTATCTTGCCCAATAATCATCCCAGGTTCTTGGTAACATTTTTAAAGACAAAATTCCCAGTCTATGTAGGAGTCACCCTTTAATTAAGGGGTTAATTTCCCAGCTTTAATACCCAGCTATCTCCTTTTAGTCACTACCCTTCCCTCTCTTAGACCCCATGAAATTGCTTGGGAACAAGAACTTGGACCTCCTCCACATGATAAGGCCTGAAATGACATGAGACTGGGCATAGCCTAAAGCACTATGTCCACTAAATTAAAAGACACTGCATACAAAATGTTTTATCATTGGTATTATACCCCTGAGAGACTACATAAAATGTTCCCATCTTCTTCACCTGATTTTTGGTGAGGTTGTGGCTGCATGAGTGCTGTTATCCATATTTGGTGGACCTGCACTATTATTGTTCCCTACTGGGATTTGGTTCATGGCCTCCTGAATTCCCTCCTGAAGGTTTAGATTTCAAAATATCCCTGGACATTTTTATTGTGCTACCCACCACCGGAGTTTGGAAAACTTTCTAAAAAATGGCTGCATACATCCTGGCAGTAACAAAATCCCTTATTGCTCTAAACTGGAAAAGGACTTAAATCACCACTTCTCTCTGTACTTAATAGTCAGATCTGGCATATTGTTGCCATTGAGGGAATAACTTTTAACCTCCATGACTAAGGGAATGATTGCACCCATGTTTGGGCTCCCTTGTTGATTGCAGAGCACCGTCCCGCTCACCTTTCCACTAATTTAATGCATGTACCCATGGGTGGCAACTGATGTCTTCCCCCCAACTCTTTTGTTTTACCTCCTTGGTTGCTATAATTTCTTATTTTTAGATGCTTATTGTGTATCAAACCTTATGATGATGTGCCATGTTCTCCCCCCTCCTTCCCCTCACTATACACCCTGTTTACCCATTTCCCTCTTATCAAGCACTTGATATTTTTTCTCTCTGTTTATTATGTTCTTAAAATTTGGTCTGTATTGGGATCTTGTTGCCCACTTTTTTTCTGTAATACTTTGTATTTTGGCTGACCATTTAAAATAAAGAATTATAGAAATGACATTTCTGAGCCAACATACATAGTACTGTTCACTAGGTACAGTACAGTACTTCACTAATGAAAGCAGAGTTGCAGTAAATTCCATTGAAATCTATGGGTGGAGCAATGTTTCGCCCTTCTACTTCAATGGTGCGGGTTACTCCCGGTCATTCCCATTGAAGTTTTTATATTATTAATTGTTTAGATGACTTTAACTCTTAAAAGAATGCACAGATTAAAATCGAATGTAAATCATCTTCAAATACACCCAAAACATCAAAAATCAACCAAAGTCAACCTTTTGTAAAATTACACCTAAAATTATATGGCCCATTGTAAACTCCATATTCAATTCCAAATACTTTTTGCGTACGTGGAAAGACAATGCAATGTAATAGGCAAAAAAGATTTGCCTCTGAACAGTAGGAGAAAAGCAGTGCTTTTTTATTTTGGGGTGCAAAGTTGGGAAATCCACTCAGAACCCTTGGGACAGTCCCCCAAAGGATAATTTCATAAAAAAATCCCTAAAAAAAGAGAAATCTGGTGGCAAAAAGTACAAAGTGGGGGTACAAACATAAAAACTAGCGAAATAGACTTTTTGGGGGTCTGCAAGTATGGGTGAGGTGTTCTTTTGATTGCAAACATTTACGGCCTATTGTCAACACAGACAACACCATCAAACTGTTAATTAATTCAAGGATCATGATTGGCTATAAACGTGGAAGAAATTTAAAGGACTAGCTTATCCACAATGACGTTAGTTGTGGGCCTTCAAACACTGATCATTTCTTGACCAAAGAACCTGGGTGCTACCGCTGTACGGGTTGTACCACCTGTGGATATTTGGAAATGGGTCCTGATGTTGTACATCCACACTCGGGAAAACGTATACCAATCAAACATGTCCTGTCTGGTACCACAAAATACATTATTTATATGATTCGGTGCCCCTGTGTTCTTGTCTACATAGGCAAAACCACCTGCACAGCCCGTATTCGGATGACCCAACACAGTACTGCAATAAGACAAGCATTGGAAGGAAAAGAGGTAGACCAACCTGTAGCACGCCACTTCAAGAACTTATGACCTTATTTATCCACCTTGGTCTATAAAGTCATTGACCACATCCCTCCCAACAAGAGAGGTGGGGATAGAGAGAAAAAACTTCTCCAACTGGAGACCTTTTGGATCCACAAAATGAACACTGTTTCCCCATTTGGACTCAATGAGCAATTATCTCTCTTGCTTTTACTAAAGTACGGGTTGTCTCTGGCTGGAGCAACAGCACCTTAATACCACTAACTGGGTATATTTTACCCCTCTCTTGTTCCATTGGACATTATCACCTTATGCCATGCATTGTGTTCTTGCCTTTGTTGTTTTTTTCTCTCTTGACATTGTTCCCTGATTATCCCTTTGTTATTCCATCCTTCTTTTCCCGTTCCTTGTGGATGTTTTTTGTCTCAATCAAGCCCAAGGGGCACTACCTATATTCTGGATTACATATGCCTAGATTACAGTCATTCTACACTGAATACACCTTATACTGTCCGATCTTTGAAGCTAAGCAGTATAGGCCAGGTTAGTACTTGGATGGGAGACCTCCTCTGAATACCTGGTACTGTAATATGGCAGCATCCATGGTTACTCGTTGAGCCAATACATTCACTTTCCCATTCCCATCTTTTCCCCCTTTTTTTCCTATGTCTGTCATTCTATCCATCTATGCATTGTTTGCTTGCCTATATATCCATTGATTTTGAGTCTTACTGATGACAGTTCCCAAGAGTTGTTACATTGTACATCTTGGCTGTTTTACAGAGATTCCTGACATCTCTCTTGCTGTTTGTTGTTTTCAGCATTTATATGCATATTTAATATTGACGTTTGTTTAAATATGAGTCAGTCAGCACACATATGTATGGCTGATAGCAT
Source organism: Taudactylus pleione (assembly GCA_031769625.1). NCBI lineage: Eukaryota > Metazoa > Chordata > Amphibia > Anura > Myobatrachidae > Taudactylus > Taudactylus pleione. The sequence goes on along the minus strand of JAUIMM010000317.1, from coordinate 1,726,844 downwards.
GATTCTCTGTGCATTATTTACTATTTATCTGCCCATGGGTGCATCACATCCATGGGGCTACTTGCTTCCTATCCTGCTCTTTCACAGCAAATGTCTTATCATTTGGGCTCTTTTTTATTTTATTTCTGTATGCAGCACCTGCTGCATATTTGGGTTTGGTTCATGCACTTTTTTTGTTTATATATTCATCTTCCATTATTCACTGCTTGTTTTCATTATGTCCTGCCCATATGTATTGCCCATACCTCCGTGAATTTCATGGACTTACCTGCACTGTATTTTTAACTATGAGATCTTGTGTCCATTGTCTACACATTTTTACAGTATGTCATGTATTTCATTGAACATTGTTTCACATGTGTCACTCAAATTGCCGGTTTTCTCTGCCACACGCAACGGTCACACAGAGCCGGGTTGCCATGGTGATCCACAGTGGCACCCGAAGCTCGTGCGAGCCCCGTCATGACACGTGGTCTCAATTCGGAGCCAGGTTGCCTTGGCAACCAACATGCGGCACCTGGAGCTCTCAGTGGCCGCATCATCACAGATGCGCCATTCCTGCCTCTGTGATGTATGGACATTATGGGATGTCACTGGGTATTTAGGTATGTTGTGTATCTCCTCACTATTGTTCTTGATAAAAGTCACACCGACTGAACCGTTGAACGCTGATCCTTTGGAGTCGTGAGTCTCATTTATTTCAAGTCCTGTGAGTGCCTCTGTTTTTCTCTGTATATATATATATATATATATATATATATATAAGATATATATATATATATTTATATATATGTGTAATATATATATATATTAGGGATGTGCAGGCTCGGTTCTACTCGGTTCCGTTCGGTTCTTTTTACCGGATCTTATTGGGTTTCAGCTGTCACGAGTTTTGGATAGCCAATAAGATTCGGTAAAAAGAACCGAACGGAACCGAGTAGAACCGAGCCTGCACATCCCTAATATATATATATATATATATATATATATATATATATATATATATATCTATATATATATGTTATATATATATATATATATATATATATATACAGCAAATCCTGCACACTCAAACTTATTGAATGATTACGGGTGCTTAGTTATAAAAATTAATAGCATTACTATTGGGTCCCCACATGTTTAGGGCCTCCACACCCATCAGGGTTAAACTGGACCAGAGGAGACAGAACCAGTTCTGCCTCCTCCAGACACATAACCCCGGTGCTGCAGGGAGGCTCCATTTGCCAGGTGCCGGTGGGCGCCTGGCTTACTCCACGCACATGAGCTCCAGCTTCCAGCTCACAGTGCACCATGGGATAGATGTCATGACGTCTCTCCGATAGTGCAGGGGAGCAGCTGAGTGGATTGCAGCGGACTTGGGGCTTAGTTTAAGGTAAGTTTGAGCTTTATATATTTTTTTTAGTGCAAGCAGCTTACTGGGTGCATTACTCGGGGGAAGGGGTGCATTACTACTGGGACATTACTCATGGGGGAGGCATTACTACTGGGGGCATTACTGGGGGGGCATTATTACAGGGGGCATTACTAAGGGGAGCATACTACTGGGCATTAATCAGGGGGCATTACTATTGGGGGCTCTACTACAGAGGGTTCATTAGTATTGGGGCACTAATAGAGCGGAATTTCTACAGAGGGCTCTACTACAGGGGTCATGACTACTGGGGACATTATTATTGGGGGCACAACTACAGGGGTATTACTACTGGGGGAATGATACAGGGGGCATTACTACTAGGGCATTACTAATGGGCACACGCATGGGGCATTACTACTGGGGGGCATTACTATTTGGGGCACAACTACAGGAGTATTACTACTGGGGGCATTGATACAGAGGGCATTACTACAGGGGGCACTACTAATGGGAGTATTGCATAGGGGGTACTACTACTGGGTGCACTGCATATGGGGCACTACGACTGTGGGCACGGACACTACTGGGGGCTCTGCATAAGGTCCCCATTGCGCATTGTCACATTTAATAGGGGCCCCCACATTTTTGTTTCCCAGGGGCCCCCACAGACCTTAATCCGGCCCTGGTTATCATAAATCTGCAATTAATGCATCCAGAACAATGGAAAACACCATTCTTCAGTGTAAGCAACGAGTTTTGTTTTTTGATACCCACATCTGATCTTATCACTATATAATTAATGTTATTGCTACGTCTGAAACTAATTAGTGGTGGATCTTGACAGCTGATTCATAGGGCCGGGTCCATTTGCGCAATATGCCAGTGACGTAGAATTGCCTTTTTAACAATTTGTGAACAGAGTAAGTTGTATTAAAAAACAACCTCTCCAGTTTTGTATCTTTTGTTTAATTTTTGTTCAACAAAGTAAGTCTGTCTGTTTGTAAGCATTTTCTGTTACTCTTTTGATTTCACTGTGGTCATAGCCTCTCTCTATAATTTTTTTTCCCATTTGTTGTAGAGCATTAGGTAACTTGTTACTGTTAGAAGTTAAATGAGTTACGCACAGTAGTTGCGAATAGGGTAAACCCCTTTTTAGGGGCCAAGGGTGAAAACTTTCTGCCGCCAAGCAGTCTCACCCTGTGGACTGAATAAAGAACTTAATTTGAATTGTTTCTTATAAGTATATTTAACACATTATTGCAATGTTATTTTTTCCTTTTCTCTTTGTTTTAAATTTTTTTATATTTTTATGTGTTTTTGATCTTGTCTAATTTGCTGATATATATATATATATATATATGTGATATATAATATATTTATTTAATATATACACACAAATATACACATCTCTATGATACTATATATAAATATATATGGTATACAATCGGGAAGCCGGCTGCCTTAATGCCGGCAGCCGGCTTCCCTACTGTCATATCCCGGCGAGGGTGAAATTCCAGGCATCTAGATGTAGACACCTGACATTTCTTCAACACCGGGAGACCGGCGCCCGGCATCCCGATTGCAGAGATGCCAGGCGCCGCGACTGGACAGCTGCGGGGGGAGGATTAGGCATCCCCCCGGGAGGGTTAGGTTTAGGCTAGGGGGAGGAAGGGTTAGGCACCCCCAGGGGGGACTTAGGGTTAGGCACCCCCTGGGGGACTTAGGTTTAGGCTGCAGGGAAGGGGGGGTTAGGGTTAGGCACTTAGAGGGGGGATTAGGGTTAGGCACTTGGGGGGGAGGCTAGGGTTAGGCACCCCTAAGAAGGGTTAGGGGGTTAGGTTATGTTAGTCAGTACTTACCTATCAATGATCGGGATTTTCAGCGCTGTCAGGCTTCCACTGCCGGGAACTCTGCTTTGGTCAGCCAGGCGCATGCTGTATATGTATATATACAGTATATATATATATATATATATATATATATATATATTTGTGTGTGTGTATACATATATATATTTGTGTGTGTGTGTATATATCTTACATACCGTAGCTCACCATTATAAAATAAACTCCATTCTTCTATAGGACAGGTATGTGATGTACTCTTTAGATAGTTTGACCATAATTTGTGAACCCATTTATCTGACAATAATACTAAATTGTAATTTTACTGCTAAAAAAGAGAGTTATAATTATTTTTTTTTGTTATTGATTTATATATATATATATATATATATATAAATAGATTACACATAAAACTGATTATTAAACTGAATTAGTTTCTTCTAAATAGCTATAATTAACATAGCTTATTTCAACATCAGTGGTGGTGGAATACAATTAATGCCAGCAAAAGTGTCGAAAGAAACCACAATCATTTCTGTTTAAAAAAAACTATAAAATGATGAAACATAATGCTCTCATTGATTTCAATTACAACAAAATTAACGCTATAATAAAAAAACAAAAACTATCCTTTGAAGAACAAAAATAAAAAAAACATGCAAAAAATATTGAAACATTTCCTCAAATCTTATCTCTAGTGATAAATACTCGAAAACCATTTTCATCACTTTTGTTAACGTAAAAAACTGTTGATAAATATCCCCCATAGACACAACTTAAGTACCCCAAATAGCTTTTTTAGGGCTATGCAGGCATAACTAGATTGATCCCCAATGTTTGTGCATCTTTTTGGGGGTGTCAGGCTGATTTCCCCAATTCTGACAGCATTTTTCACCTATTTCACATTCGATGAGTCGGGTTTTCGCATCTTTTGGAAATTATTACAGTGAATAGCGGGGGCACATACAAAAAGTTTTTGTGCCCAAAACACCTGATGTCGGCGAAAAATAGGGCATGCAATACTATTCCGTGGGTGCGAAACTAATTGAATACCATCCTATATAGGAAATAAATCAACTTTTTCTGATTGGTTTCCATATCCTTGGGGTACAGTAAATTAATTCCATGAGAACTGCAATAATATAACATTTGTTCCACATAACTTGAATTCACTCACCTTGTGCTTATTTACAAATGTTTTATTATCATGGTTTCCTAAATACATATTTAAGTCTACATTCACATCATGTAAAGCTTGCGCCATGCTGAGGACAGCGATATACACTTTGTAGGTGGCCGGATCTCCTGTAAAATTATAAAGGTATCTAAACCTCTCCGTCCCAGTGCAGTTATCAAATATTGTGTTAGCAAAGTCTGAAAACAAGCATTCTTATAAGTATTTACTGAGTAGCACTCAAAGTACTGGATCCAGATATCTTCCAGTATTGGGTCATTTGGATGACTGGATGGATGTAAAGTGTATAAACGTTCCTGTAATGCAGGGATATAACATGATGGAGGGGAAAACACCAAACTGTTCACAAATGCTTCTTGTGTTTCCATAACCATAAGTTCTATTGCAGATGACCACAATGCTGGAAGGATAAGTGTCTTGTTAATGAGCATATATGTTACACTTTGCAAAAACACAACAAACATTACATTACTTGTTCCACAAATAACAATAATTTCAGTAGATGAGGTTTTTAACTCCAGAAGAATGTCAGGCATATATTTAGCTTGAGAAACTTTAATTTTGAATTCAATACAAATTCCGTAATTGCTTAATTGCTCACTCAGATATTGTAGCTCCCGTTCTCCAGTATCATCATCTGATGTGATGATTCCAACCCAGTTCCACCCAAAGCTTCTCAATAACTTTGCAATGGCCACATGCTGTGTCTGGTAGTTTTGTACTGTGCGGAAGAAGTTTGGATACAGAATCCGGTCACTGAGCAGCGGCTCCCTCGCTCCATAGCTGATCTGGAAATGTTAATAGTGTAAGTTTCCAACAGTAACAGCTACTAAAGTCTATTCAAGGATTAGAAGGCAACAGAATTATTTGTATTCTAATCCTGTGTTACACTGATGTTTTTTTAACGTAAAGAAAGTAGCAATAATAATAATAAAGACTCAGGACTTCCGAGGTGGACATCATCGGTTGTGTCATCGGATGCAAATGACCAATGTGTTTGGTCTGCTCATGAGTCTGAGCCTTCCTGTGCATGTGTCCTGGGAGTCACGGAATAAATTTGGATTCAAAGAAAAGCAATTTCAGTGGGCATTCCTGGAAGGTAATGGGGGTGGCTATGTGGATGTGGGCATGTTACAGGTGTGTTGCAGTATAGAAATGTGGCTGTTACTCTAGATGTACTGGCACTGGTTACCATGTTCAGATGGACATTCTGCACCTCCATAAGGTTAGTTGCAATGTCCGATGGAGTAACCAATATGTAACTAATGGGGCATCTTTGTACACACAGTGGCAGATTGCTGCCACATTCAGTGGGGGTCTCCGTAGGATGCCCATTGGCTGTGGGATTAGCGTTATGCAGTCATGCTGTGTAAAAAGATCCAGTGTTGGCTGCAATAGAGCCCACCTCTATATCAGGCCCTCTACTGGCTCATTACCCCATTATACTTAGACTGGGTATAACTTTAGTTTTTAAGCTTCCACCTGGTGAGCCGATTGCTGGTTCCCCTTATTACAATTATAAGTCTATTTTCTTGCCAAACTTTTATTTCAAATAAAGTGCAAAACTCACAGCAATGACTAAACATGATGATACACCTGAAATTTCACAGTATAAAATAATAAGGAACAGAGGCATATGTATAAATGGGTGCAGGGCGTGGGGTGCACATGGGCACCAGGTCCAGGGGGGTCCCACACTGCACACCCTGCACCCATATTATCTAATTCTTACCTCTCCAAGGCCCCACATCAAGTGTCTCAGCACTGCACAAAACACCAAATAAAGGCCACGTGGCCATTTTTCCAATGTTTAGCACATGCACAGGGAGAAAATCACCAGGAAAATGGCGGCTGCATCTTTTCCCTGGTGATCTGCACATGATCAGTAGACTCTGGGAACACTCTAGTACCCAGAGTCTGCTGATGCTGCAGTGGCCGAACAGCCACATAGTCAGATGCTGGCAGCCGGGGAGAGAGGAGGGGGCCCTGGATGTGGAATGCACATGGGTCCCCTCCTCTCATAACATGCCCCTGATAAGGGACATACTATAATGCTGGTTTCCTTGCTCAAACCTTGCTCAGTTATTTGGTAGTTTTGTTTCTTTCTCTAGTGCACAATGTACTGGCTGTGCAGTGATCAAACTTGAATGCTGCCCTTATTTTCAGCATCCTTACATAAGGTTAGAGGCTATTGAGCCAAATTCTTCCTCATATTGTTGAAACACTAGGATCCACTGGAGCAATTATCCCCTGCCAATCTTTGTAACTACAGTAGGTAAAGGTATTGTGATCTGTCACCATTGTAAACTGACATCCATAGATTTAGGCATGTACAGTACAGTAGCTTTTGTAGGGACTACTGTATTTAATGTCTAAACTTTCTTTTTTCATAGTGGCATAGGCTTATTCCCTAAACAAAAGCTTTCTGCTCAATTATTGACCTACAGTAAGAGTTATTTCTCTTTTTTTATTTTCCTGGCTGGGGAAGGAACCCAGGCTATATGCACTGGCATCCATCTGCACCACAAAGTGATGATTAAAATCTGGTTCCTGCAGCATGGGAAATGTAGTCTGATCAGCTTTAAGACCTGTCAGATGTTATTAGAACTCTATATTTTGCATTGACTCCCAGAAGTATGGTTCCGAGCCACTAAGGGTAACTAGGCCTCCTAATTTGTGAGCTGCAGTCCTGGATCCTGCCAGAAGGGCTGCTCTTCTGACTTTGTTCTACATTCTACATACAGTAGAGATAATCTAGGAAAAAATAGGTAGGAACCTGCGCTTCAATATTACGGATGCTGCACTTCAGTCCACTAAGGTGGTCACACGACACCTCACAACACAGCGTAAACAATAAAAAAATGGAAAAAGGCACAACCTTCCAGAATATAATAAACAATTAATATAAATATGAAATAGTCCCAATTAAAGTCCACAAATTCACAAGGGAAGTAGAAGAAAATGTCCTCCTTCAATTTTCAGAGTTGAATAATTCCAACAAATGAAATCCTCGTGATTGACATGCAAAAAAATGAAAAATCGCAATATAGCGTAATACGTTGATTTTAATCACATGACATAAATATTAACACAAGACGTATATCCAACATTTAAAATCCTCCACCAATATCAAAGCAGTGTACCAGAGATGGTGGTGTATAATGCACACCCATTCACGTATAAGCCAAACAATCCAAAGTCTCCTGGGTTCAACCTGGAATGGCAGCTCCCGGATGTGCACTCTTCGCTTAGATGTTAAAAATCCACTGGTACCGCTAATTTCCCCGACTTGAACCAACCATATGGCCTCGACAAGGACCGTGTCAGCCCAGAAGTCCTTCTGGCGAACCAGTCCCCTCCGCAGCATCAAGACCAGACACTTCACCAGCGCATCCCCGCCGGTGCACATATGGTTGGTTCAAGTCGGGGAATTAGCGGTACACTTCCGGGTATTGTGTAAACAGGAAGTGTTGCGTCCCCACTGAACGGTGTATTCTTGGAATAAAAGTGCTATTTATATTATTTATTCTAATTGTAGATCTATAGAATTGCTTTTAGATATGCCCATATTTATAAAGGTAATATAATTGTTTTATTTTTACATTGAAGAAATGGATTTTATTACTGGACTCCTTCTACCCAGATTGACCTATCAGAGGGCAGCAAGGGATATTTAAGGTACTGACTAAACCACCAACCACATACACCTTGAAAAAGACTCCAAATAGGAGTTGAAACGCATTGGTGAAAGGAACACAGCACCAGTGGATTTTTAACATCTAAGCGAAGAGTGCACATCCAGGAGCTGCCATTCCAGGTTGAACCCAGGAGACTTTGGATTGTTTGGCTTATACGTGAATGGGTGTGCATCATACACCGCCATCTCTGATACACTGCTTTGATATTGGTGAAGGATTTTAAATGTTGGATATAAGTCTTGTGTTAATATTTATGTCATGTGATGAAAATCAACGTATTACGCTATATTGTTATTTTTCCTTTTTTTGCATGTCAATCACGAGGATTTCATTTGTTGGAATTATTCAACTCTGAAAATAGAAGCAGAACATTTTCTTCTACTTCCCTAGTGAATTTGTAGACTTTAATTGGGACTATTTCATATTTATATTAATTGTTTATTATATTCTAGAAGGTTGCGCCTTTTTCCATTTTTTTATTGTTTACGGTGTTGTGTGACCACCTCAGTGGACTGAAGTGCAGCATCCATAATATTGAAGCACAGTTTCCTACCTATTTTTTCCTAGATTGTTACCGTGTCATTCTTGTGAACCTTGCAGCATCATGCTAGGATATAGGAATCAGAGAAAATTATTGATTAACTCTCTATTTAATAGTAAAGAAGATATCACCATAGATACTTATCATGCAAATTTGACAGAGGAAGATTTATTACAAACATTGAAAAAATTAGAGAATATTTTATCTAAGGAGAGTTGTGTATAGTGGGAAATTGTTACTATGGAAAAATACATAGCTGAACAACTAGTTACAAAATGATTAAAAATGAATAAACCACCCTCTGTTAGGTTAGAGAAAGGCGAGTTTGTAAATAGATGGAAATTTTTTTTAAATGATTGTTCCTTCTCTCTTATGGACTTAGTTGTCCATGAAAGAAGAAAGGAGTTAGCTGATTTAGAAGAACAAATTGTGAATTTAACTGCCCTAATTGAACCTTTAAGGGGATCAGAAAATTGTGAGACCATGGAAAGAAATATGGAATTTAGAATTGTTAAAGAAGAGAAAGAAATTATTTTGAGAAAAAAAATGTAAATTCCTAAGGGATAAGGTGGAAAGGGAGGAAGGAATAAAGAAAATAGAGAGAATGTACCCCATGATAACAAAAGAGGGTCCAATATATTCAGAACCCCTATTGTCAAATATGACACAGATAATGAAGCTGATTCCATATGTAGTTGTGATGAAATGGAAAATGATGGATACGAAAGTTCAAAGAAACACTCCAAATATGATAGAGACCGGAGAGGGGATAAAGTAAGGGTGAGGAGAAATTCCAATCTCGGTAAAAGTTGGATAAGACCTAGAACTGGATGGAGGGATGATAGGTATAATACTCCTGTTAGAAAATGGAACCATCATTATGACACCATACAAAGAAGAGGGACAAATTACCGTAACAGATACCACTTTAACCAGTGCAAATAAAAATTTTATGTCAAGGATGAGAGGCATGCTAGAGACCCTTCAAGAATGAATTATTCCATACCCACACAAAATAAATTTGATATTTTGAACAAGGAAGATTTTTTAGGAAAGAGTCAGAGAGGGAAGACAACAAATTTCTGAATATGAAAAAGAAGAGAAACAAAAGCGGATGTAGAGGGAAAGGTAGAAGTAAAAAAGTTAAAGTCAATGAGAACATTCCGAAAGGTAATATCCCTACATCTACATTCAATGATCTGAGAGAAACCAAAGTTTTCAATTTAAGCAATCATACTCTGACTAATGAAGAGAATATAGTCCTGAAACAGGGACTTACATTTGCACCTAACAATAGACTTAATAAATTGAAACCTTTGTGGATTTGCAGAAATTTATTAGAAAAATTTACTTGAAGAAATATTTTTGGAGCCAAAAGTGGGAGAGGTCGGAAGAAATTGAGATCTTTAAACCCAAATCCACTTTTAATCCTATTTTTCAAAGAGGTTGTTTAGTAGAGAGTTTTAATAAACTTGTATCGGCAGAATTAAATAGGATCCAACCTAAATGGGACAAATTTGGAAATATGAGCCCTAAGGAAAGACAGGCTGTACAAAATCGGAGTGAAAATTGAGATATTACAATAAAACCCGCCGATAAGGGGGGTGGAGTTGTAGTTATGGACTCTATTACATATGACAAAGAAGTTATGAGGCAGCTCAATGACAGAGAGACATATGGGCCTCTGAAAACAAATCCTAGTGATAAAATAAATAAAAATCTCAAAAGTATGTTACAAAAATATAGAATAGAAGGTGCTATAACAGAAAATGAGGAAAAATACATGTATATTGAAAAAACAACTATTCCAATATTTTATATTCTCCCTAAAGTTTAAATGACTGTACTAATCCCCCAGGACGTCCAATTGTGGCAGGTACAGACTCTGCCACCTCAAACCTGTCCCATTTTATTGATTACTGTTTACAGCCAGAGGTTTTAAAGATTCCATAATATTTAAAAGATACCACTGAAGTTTTAAAAAAATTAAAAGAAGTAAAATGGAAGGATAATTATATATTGGTCACAGCTGACGTTAGTTCACTCTATACCATTATTGACCATTCCCATGGAATAGAGGCTGTTAAATACTTTCTCACCAAGAGTGACACTTCATCATGTAAAATCAACTTTGTTTGTGAGGGTATGAAGTTTATTTTGGAAAATAAGTTATTTTGGTATAATGACAAATTTTACCAACAGTGGAAGGGAACAGCCATGGGGACACGTTTTGCACCTGCATATGCAAAACTTTTTATGGGATGGTGGGAGGAGCATTTTATATGGACCAATAACAATTTTATTCATAATATTTTTTAAATGGTATCGTTTTATTGATGATATTTTATTTATATGGAAGGGGGATTTAGACAGTCTTAATATGTTTTGTTCTGAACTTAATTGTAATTCTTTTAATATTGATTTATCTTTTAAATCTAGTATTGAGGAAATTTTTTTTTTGGATTTAGTCCTGTATATACAAGATAATACTTTGCATACTAGGAATTATTGCAAGCCTACTGACAGTAACTCCTATATAAGTACTGAGAGCAACCACCACCCTCTATGGTTGAACAATATTCCTAAGGGACAAATTAGACAGATAAGGCGGAATTGCACAGATGGCCAAGTTTTTAAAGAACAAGCAGAAGATTTTGAATCAAAATTTTTATCCAAAGGATACAACACTACTGATATTGATCCCATAATAGAACAAATGACAAATATTGATAGGGAAGAGTTGTTAACTACTAAGGGAAAAGTTAAAAGAGAGATTTCTCTACCTTTTATAACTACTTTTAAAGGGCAACATAAGGAGGTTTAAAAATTATAAGGAAACACTCGCATCTTTTAGAAGAAGATCACATACTTAAACCCATTGTCCCAAAGTATCCAAAATTTATCTATAGGAGAGCTCCTAACTTGAAGAATAGATTAGTGAAAGGAGCAATTCCTAAGAAAAGAGAAGGGAGAGTTAAAAGTAAAGGATTCTATACATGCGATGTGTGTATTATGTGCAAAAATCATCAGAACCAATCAAATATAATAGAAAAATATTGTGCCAATTTTAAAAAATTACAATATGAGATTCATGATTTCATCACTTGTAATAACAAGAATTGCGTATATTTAATTGAGTGCAGTTGCGGCCTCCAATATGTTGGCCGAACATCTAGGCCCTTAAGAGTAAGATGCGCCGAGCATATTAGAAACATTAAAAAGGGATATAAAAATCATTCCCTTTCTAAACAATTTAAAGAAGTCCACCAATGTTCCGTTAAATATTTGAAATTGGTGATAGGGATCCAACAAGTAGAAGGGCATTGGAGAAAAAGAGATGTGGAAGCTTCTTTAGCTAAAACAGAGATGAAATCTATTTATGAAATTGGCACTTTAGCACCTAATGGTTTAAACGTCGATTTTGAACTTAAATGGTTCCTTTAGCACCATTATTACTTTTTATTAGATGCAATGTTTCCCTTTTTATGTATTTTTTTATGTATTTGTATTATATATAAGAGTGGGTTTGTTTACACTGCAAGTGATGTATTGTTTACATACAGCACGCTACAGTGCTCTTTCCAGATGTGACGCAGGGACCATCCACCAACCGGATGCCTTGCGGCTCATTGACTTCCGGCACGTGGGACAGGTTTGTTCCTGTGCACTGGCGGGGATGCACTGGTGAAGCGTCCGGTCGTGATGCTGCTGAGGGGACTGGTTTGCCAGAAGGACTTCTGGGCTGACGCGGTCCTTGTCAAGGTCATATGTTTGGTTCAAGTCGTGGAAATTAGCCGTACACTTCCGGGTATTGTGTAAACAGGAAGTGACGCATCCCCACAGAACTGTGTATTCTTGGAATAAAAGCGCTATTTATATTATTTATTCTTATTGTAGATCTATAGAGTTGCTTTTAGATATGCCCATATTTATAATGGTTATATAATTGTTTTATTTTTACATTGAAGAAATGGATTTTATTACTGGACTCCTCCTACCCGGATTGACATATCAGTCAAGGGATATTTAAGGTACTGACTAAACCACCAACCACATACACCTTGAAAAAGACTCCAAATAGGAGTTGAAACGCGTTGGTGAAAGGAACACAGCACCAGTGGATTTTTAACATCTATGCGAAGAGTGAACATCCACGAGCTGCCATTCCAAGTTGAACCGAGGAGACTTTGGATTGTTTGGCTTATACGTGAATGGGTGTGCATTATACACCACCATCTCTGGTACGCTGCTTTGATATTGGTGGAGGATTTTAAATGTTGCATATACGTCTTGTGTTAATATTTATGTCATGTGATTAAAATCAACGTATTACGCTATATTGCGATTTTTCCTTTTTTTGCATGTCAATCACGATGGTTTTCATTTGTTGGAATTATTCTACTCTGAAAATTGAAGGAGGACATTTTCTTCCACTTCCCTAGTGAATTTGTGGACTTTAATTGGGACTATTTCATATTTATATTAATTGTTTATTATATTCTAGAAGGTTGCGCCTTTTTCCATTTTTTTATTGTTTAGTAGAGATAATCGGATTTATTTTCCTGAAAACCAAACAAACACAAACTTAGGCATTCTGTAATTTTGAGACTGTGGGCTGCAGCACCCAGAGAAACTAAGGCCCTAATTCAGAGCCGCTCGCTATTTGCGGTCGTTCATTCTAAAACAAGGGGTGGCTATTCAAATGAACCGTTCGCTCATTGCGGTCTGTTCACGCCTCTACGTCTGAACGAGTGAGCAAAACTTGCGGTTGTAATTTAGAAAAATACGCCCCCTTTCCGCTCGCACCATACGTCATGTCCGCTATTTATTTGATTAATCGAATACATCGAACAGCATATGAACTGCTCGCTATTCTTGTGGCTGGTTTTTTCAACCGCTATTTTGCGAGCAGTTCTGAGTAAAAAAAAAACCAAGTGACGTGGTCAATGACACTGCTGTATTAATTATGCACTCCCTTAAAACGCCCATTTTGACCTTTAAGCACGCCTGCGTTCTAATTCCACTCCCCGTTTTCAAGCACCTTCACCTGTTACCACCCACATACGCCTCCTCCTGTCACTCAAAATAGCAGGCATTCGCAACATAGCGAACAAACGATTTTCGGCCGCAATGACTGGTTCGCGCATGCGTATTACAATCCGTACGCATGCGCAGATGAGCAAACATCGGTCAGAATGAACGAGCGGCCGCTTACGAGCGGCTCTGAATGAGGGCCTTATTTCGCAATATTATTATGTTTTCATTGCTTGTTTTTTATTAAATTTTCTACAGTAATTGAACATTTAATTTAAATCAACTAAACTAATCATTCATTTTTACCTGTCTGACACTACATACATACTCCCACCACATTTCTCTATACTGCACTCTGGCCTCTGATTTAGTTGTTGATTAATTAAAATATTAATTCATTTTTATGAGGTTGTATAATTTATTAAACTGCAATCCTGTCTGCCACTGCTGTGTGGCAATGTTTCATACAGTAGATGTGTTATAGTCTTTTAAACTGCTGTGCATTTGTGCTCCTGCTCTTTCACTTAAATTAGTCAGCCTTTATACAATATTGGTGAACAATATTACAAATTTTGGGTTGGTCAAAATTGACTAGAAAGTACTGAAAAATAATGTTAGTGAGGTTAGTCATGCTGTAGGAACAAAAAAAGGCCCAATTTATATGATTTTAGCTGTTTTTATATATAAAAAAACAGACCCAAATCCACAACACGACAATAAGTTAGAACTAGAGATGTGGGGGTGCTGATTTTCAAAAACCAAGCCTGCATGAAATACAGGGATCAGTCGGGATCTGAATCCCATTCTCTGGTTTTCCCGCCAGACTTCAATTCCAAATCGAGGGAAAACATTATCATCCTTGTGTAGGATCTTGCTGGTTTTGGATTGGTTATAATTTCCTCCTGCAGTGATACAGCACCATTTCACAGAGGACCGCTGTAAGGAAAGCACTGCCAGGGCAGACAGAATTTAATTAATAATAATCAGTAATTAAACAGCTATAAAAATGTGCCCAAAGGGTAGGTGTATCGCTTTTAGCAGCAGTGTCGGTAACACAAAACACCAGTTCATTCCCAGGCAGGCTACTCTCTATATCAACTGCTTCACTAAGAGGCATACTGGTGTCAACCTGTTGGAAAACTTAAGTTACAGTATGTCATAGCAAAATGGCTCCCCCCACTTGGATTCTCCTCAGGATTTGTCATTTTTGATAATTGCCACAAATATTGAGAGAGCATTACAGCAGGGTGAATTCGAATATGTCCCATGTTTTGATCATGCTCAATCATCTTGGTGGTGCAGATTTTTTTTAAATGACAGGGGCGTGCAGGAGATGCTGTCTTTGGCCTGAATAATTTCTGGATATTTTTGCCATGCCACCAACTGAAGCAAGAGGCAGTAACAAGGTGGAATTCCACCCTTTATATATTTCAGCAAATGGAATAGTAGCAACAAGCAATCCAAACCTAAACAACAAGTAAAGATATAGGGAGAGGAAGGGGAACATACTTTAGTCCAGCCCAGTGGAGAATACTTTCCATGTTGTGCAAGGTGCAAAATCATTTAAAGTAGTCACCTGTGAAGTGAGCTCAGACTCTGCTAGCTTGACTTAGGTGATTCCCCTTATTAGACTACTGTAAAAGCAACATGAGAAACTGAAGGAGGAGATGTCATGAAGAGATTTTGCTAAGTATATTGGACTTGTAGATGAAGACCTTTATTCTCTTTTCCAATATCTAATGGTTGTTAACATCTTGAAATTGAATCACTACATTTTGTCTACTGTGCTAGATTCTAAGTTTAAGTCATATGTCATGTCTTTCTAACTAACATAGATCTTAGGAGATGCAAAGAGCTCATGGTGAGCAAGTTGTCATCTCTAGCGACATATGACACGACAATGTCTTCTCCTTCCATTTCTGCCACAACTGCAGCTGCCATGAAAAAATTTATTTTTTCCCCAAGAGTGATGCAGATGAGTCAACACAACAAGTACATCATAGTACATAGAATTCTGTAATGTTGAATTCCAGCGGGAATGACTTAATATTGTGTGAAGATGATGTTAACACTGATTAGAGTGAGGATCATGATGACAACATCTTACTACTGTAAAGAACAGACCAGTGGTAACTTGTTTTGTGGGGGGCCAAACAAATCAACCACTTAAGCCTCAACCGTGGCAGTCCCTGTCAAGTTAGTGATTGGTTTGTTAAAGTTTGTATGTCCTTTTTAATATTGCTTCTCGTTATGGCCTTTGCCAATATTGTGTGTGTTTGACATGCAGTGTACTGCATAATTTTAATGTACTTTACTTGTGTGTTCATGTTCTTTTGTATCTTCCAACTTCTCATTCAGGCACAGGGGTGAATTGGGCCACCGGGACTGCGGGAATGTACCCGGTGGGCCAGTCCCATCCTCCCTTCCCCTGGGCCGACTACCACTGCCTGCAAGTCCGAGCAGATGGCGATGGTCCGGAATCTGTGGTGTCGGGATCTAGGGCCACCTGCAGCACATGCTGCGGGAGGCAGACAGGAGGAGTCAGGCAGTGGATGATGTTCGCTGGCTGCTCTGTGTGCTCAATCAGAGCAGCCGACAGCTCCGCCTCCCTGTTTATCTCTCAGTCCTGGTATGTGTGCATGCACTGACAACCACAGCAGGAGCCAGCTCATAGATTGAAAGAATGAATGCACCAGAGTCAGACCAAAGAGAAAGTTATGTTTGCTGACAGTGCCACTGGAAGGGGTGGGGGGAGAGTGTGTATTGAAGGGGTGGGAGTGCTAAGCATTGAAGAGGGAGGGCTGGGTAGGAGTGTTGTGTGAGGTGAACAATAAAGTGGCCAAAGGGGGTAGGATTGTCAGTGCTGCGAGAGGTGCTGTGGACATTGAAGTGGGAGGGGGGTAGGAGTGCTGCGAGAGGTGCTGTGGACATTGAAATGGGAGGGGGTAGGAGTGCTGGGACAGGTGTACATTGAAGTGGGAGGGGAGACAGGAGTGCTGTGACAGGTGGTCATGAAGTTGGAGGGTAGGAAGGAGTGCTGTGACAGGTGGACATGAAATGGGAAAGGGGCAGGAGTGCTGTGACAGGAGGACATGAAGTGGGAGGAGGGGGTAGGAGTGCTGTGACAGGTGGACATGAAGTGTGAGGAGGGGGTAGGAGTGCTGTGACAGGAGGGCATTGAAATGGGTGGGGGTCGGGAGTGCTGTGACAGGAGGACATTGAAGTGGGAGGGGGTCAGGAGTGCTGTGACAGGTGGACATTGAAGTGGGTGGGGGGAAGGAGTGCTGTGACAGGTGGATATTGAAGTTGGAGGGGGGCAGGAGTGCTGTAACAGGTGGACATGAAGTGGGAGGAGGAGGTAGGAGTGCTGTGACAGGAGGGCATTGAAGTGGGAGGGGGTCGGGAGTGCTGTGACAGGTGGACATTGAAGTTTGAGGGGGACAGGAGTGCTGTACCAGGTGGACATTGAAGTGGGAGGGGGGCAGGAGTGCTGTGACAGGTGGACATTGAAGTGGGAGGGTGGACAATACAGTTGCTGTAGGCAGGTTAGGAGTGCTGAGAGCGGTGGACATTAAAGTGGCCGAGTGGTGATAGGTGTGCTGTTAGAGGTAATGATTGTAGTAGGGGGATTCTGTGTCCAGATCTGTCACCACAGACTCCCTTAAGGTGCCTACACACTAGACAGTGAGTGTACGCAGTGATGTGACCGCCAACATCCCCCCCACCAAAGGGATGGGCCCGTACACACTAGATGATCCGGTGCCCAACAGCCCAATATGTCGGCCCCTGGTGCATCCTGCTGCATGGGCTCTTCAGTAGCATAGTCATAATGGCCTGTATCTAGGGCCAACCTGACAATGCGGCTGAAGACCCAATGGGAGCACATTGCAAGACATAGTGGGTACACACTGTGCAATTTTAACAATTTGTTGCTCCGATCCATCGGAATTGGGCAAATCACTAACAAAAAATGTCTAGTCTGTATGCACCTTTACCCTGTCACCCACCACACCTGTCCCTGCAGACTCTCTCAGCCTGTCACCCACCACACCTGTCCCTGCAGACTCTCTCACCCAGTCACCCACCACACCTGTCCCTGCAGACTCTCTCAGCCTGTCACCCACCACACCTGTCCCTGCAGACACTGAGGCTGCTGGTAGCAGTGCCACCTGTGGCTGAGGAAGGGACTGGGAGCTCTTCTCTTCAGCTACCAACAGGTCAGGTTGTTCTTCTGTGGGGGGGCTGGGGCAATTATTTATAAATATTTAAATTTATGGGTATACAAGTAGGATTCTTATATGCTGATTGCAATAGACACGCTAATGAGATAGCACATGGTGAACACACCTGCTTCCACTAACGTTTGAAGTGATCTACAAAGCTCCCTTTATAAGGGAAGGATTTTCTGATATGGGCATTGAGCTTGAAAAAGTCCCGAGTTGGGATGAAATGCGTTGCTGCCCATATGCATTGAATGCATCTTGCCCTGTAATGAGCTCCTGCAAAGTGTGTCAGCGCACGCAGCCCTGATTTCGGTGTGGGGAGATCCGACAAGTGTTTGTTGCAGAGAAATTTGATAAGCCGCGGCCACGCCTATTCACCCACCTTCACCTTCCTGCTTATCTCAGGCCTTGATCACCGGCAGGCTATCATCATTGTGTAGCCGGACAGAGAGCCATACCACCTGATACTTACCACTGCGAGACATGGAGGCTGTTTCATTCTCCGGCTATCATTTTCATCATACAGCTGGATAGAGAATTATGCTGTATACATCAGCAGCCGTCTGAGACTTTGAGGCTAGTCAGTATTATTATTCTTTTTTTTCCATTACTGTGCACCCGACAGGGCGAAACTCTGAACTTTTCAATTTATGAACTATCTCTTCAAATACAAACCCCAGACAGCATACCACTGCGGACACCTAAAAGGATACTTAAATTGCAGGCATGCAGTTACAATGTTGCAATATAATGCTACTAGCTAACTAGTGTGATAAACACTGTTATTTGATGCAATTGAACCTACTTCACACAATGACTGTTATTTAATAATTTCATATACTACATTATTTGTGCCAGTTTTTGCATCAACGAATCAATTTAGCCACATTTATTTTACTGTGGATTATGTTTTTATTTTCATATGTATGTTATTAATTATGTATGTATTTATTTTTCATTATTAATTTATATATGTTTGATATTACGTATAGTACTTTAGATATTTGTGGTCATTCCAACATTTATTAACCTATCCATCATTTATTATCTATATATAATTCTAATATATTTTTATTGCTTTTTGGTTCTAATAAATTAACCTATATTTTATACCTGTCTGTATATTAGCGCAGTTTTTGCCCATATATGTTCTTGTGTGGGGTTGCAATCTCCCCTTATTCTTAACTGCTGCAGCTGCAGATATTACCAGTGGTATTAAACGCTTTGGTTTATTTTCATTTTTCGTATGTTAACTTGTGCTGCTCAAACCCACATTTGCAGAGGGTGCACAATCAGTAAAAGGAGGCTCCTCCTTGAGTATTACACTGCAGTACCACTTACAGTGTCACAATGTTTGTGTAATATTTATATGTAATATTCATCCAAGTAAAGTGGGGTAGAGCACACAAATTAATTTGTACCAATTTTAAATATTACACTGCAGTATCAATGACCTACAGTGTCACAATATTTTTAAGAATATAAAACTATTACTGACCAACAGTGTCACAATACTTGTATGAATAATTTTACACTGCAGTATTACTGGCTGACAATATATTTTTTCACTGCAGTATGATGAAACTACGGCATCACTCACAAAACTTTATGAATTTTATTTTACACTGCAGTGTCAATGACCTACAGCATCCTAATATTTTTATGAATATTACACAGCAGTATTACTGACCAACAGTGTCATAATACTTGTTTGCATAATATTACACTGTGGTAACACATACAGTGTCACAATATGTGTATAAATAGTACACTACAATACCATTTACAGTGTTGCAATACTTAGATGAATTTGGGGTACCACCTACAGTGTCACAATACATGCATGCAAATTACACTGCAGTATCACTTACAGTGTCACAATGATTGAAAGCAATTATGGTAAAATTTATAGTATCACAATACATGTGTGAATATTACACTGTGGTACCACTTACAGTGTCACAATACTTGGATGAATATTACATATGAACATTACACTGTGGTCTGACCAGCAGCGTCACAGGGAAACAATAATAATATAGTAAACTGAAGTTCAGCACCAAAAAAAAATAAAAAATAAAAGCTAATAATATATATATATATATATATATATATATATATTTATTTTACACTGGTTACACTTGGATGGATAGAGCACCCTTAGAGCATGAGTGGAGGACACAGCAGCCACTTGATAGATGGAGAGGGCACCCCTAAATGGACTGGGCACCCCTGAATGGACACATCATGTCTGTTCACTACACTCTCCATAGCAGAGTAAGATGGCGCCGATTACCAGAGACCTTTATAGATTCCAAAAACCACAACAATCTGACAGTGGGAAGATGATGTTTTGCCTTGTTTCAGGATTTGAGTTAGGCAGGGGAACCAGAGCCAGACTTGGATCCCTGCTCAGATTGGGAAGTTTGGGCATGTCCAGTTCTCTAAGAACCGAACCTGCTCATTTCTTATTTTAACTAAAGATATGCACCAATCCTTGTGTTTTGGTTTTGGATCCGGATTCACCTTCATATTTTGATTTTGGATCTGTATTTTTTCTTTACTTTTTCAAAAACAGAACCACAGGAAGATCCAAGACGGGATTCTGTTTGACTCAGTACCGCAAATTGATTGTGAACACAGACTCGGTTCAACTCAGAACCCCTGCATTTAGTTGTCATTGGTTCTCTGGAAACCATACCCTCACATCTCTACTTATAACCAGGTTAGAATTTGTATAAGAATCAGTAAATCCATCCTATAATTAGAGATGTGCCCCGACCCCGTGTTTTGGTTTTGGTTTTAGATCTGTACATCCCCTGGTTTTGGATCTGGATGGGTTTTGCCAAAACCGCACTCCTGTGTCATGTTTTGGGGTTTTAGTTTTGGATCTGGATTTTTTTTTAAATCCTAAAAACTAAAAACAGCTAAAATCACATAATTTGGGCCTGTTTTTGTTCCTACAGTATGACTAACTTCAGTAACATTTATTTCCACTTGTTTCCATCAATTTTGACCACCTCACAGCTCACTAGATTGTTTTCATCCAGTTTAGGCCCAAAATTGGCACTAGTTGGCAGTCTTAGCTAAGCAGCAGTGTGCAGAACAAACACATGGCAGTTCAACTTCTAACATGGCACATCAGGAAGGGAGGGAGTTTGAGTATGTACAGTATGTAGTTGAAGGCAGGGACAGGAAAGGTTGTTTGGTAGTGATTTCATTTCATTTTTTGATTCTGAAGTAAATGTATGAGGGAGAGAGAGATGGGAGGAGGGGAGGCATTTACAAAAAAATATTTTACTCATTCACATCAGTCCTTGCTCCAGAAGAATCCTAAAAAGTGCCATAACTGCTGCTTCTGCTGGGAGTTGATTTTTTCATCCCAGAAGGAGACCAAGAAGACTTATAGAAGTGCTTTCCAAAACAATTGACTGTTAAATAATCCTTTGCAAAGCTTCCACATGAAAAGCATTTCCCAACCTGTACAGGGATATTAAAACATAGTTATTTAGTTAGTTAGTGGCCTTCAAACTATATTGTACCCACTGTCCACTTAACCAGAGCAGATATGTGTACAAGCGGAAAAGATCAGCAAATGCAAACATTTCAGATTTACGGTTTAAGTCTTACGTTGTGTCTTTCTTGAGATTTCTAGAGCACCATGCCTGCTGCTGGGAGTGAATTTTCATCCCAGAAGGGATGAAGACAAGGTTTTGTCTTCCCAAAGGACACAGATCTGAAGCGATGTAAAGAACTGTTGATAAACAAATTGTCAGCTCAAGTGGCACGTGATGCTGCAATGGCTTCTTCTTCAGTTTCTCTAGCAATTGCATCTGGTGAGAAAAAACAAAACTTTAAAAACACCCACTGGTGATGTATTTGAGTGAACATCTGGTTGGTTCAGACTCAGAATTGCTGACAATTAATAACACCTCTGAGGACTATTTAAAAAAATGTAATGATAGCATCCAAATAGGCATGTAAGACAGTCCGTTTGACTACTGGCAGGAAAAAAGGAAATTTGGAGGAGCTCCCTGAAATTCAGGCAGTGGGGCCATGGGTAAGGAGTAGGGACACTATAATCAGAGAATGCAGTTTTAGCTGCATTATTAAATTTTTTAAACCATTTGCTCTATTTTCACTTTTTGAAAATGTTTATACGAATCTTAGCTGAGGGATTGCTGATGTCATTATGTTTAATATATAATGCACATTATTTCTATTTGGCACTTTGTTGTGGTCTTGTAGTTGGTGTAAAAACTAAAAATGTATTAATGATTAAAGAAAAAAGTGAAAAGTTGCATTTTTTATTGCTAACTTTGTGTTGTTAAATTATAAAATTGTGAACTTTCCACTTACAGGGTCACAAGATTTTTTTATGCCACTGCCAATGGATGGACACAGCAACCCCTAGATGGACACAGCAGCACCTTGATAAACAACACAGGCAGTATACTTGGTGCAGCTTCATTGCTGATAAGTGTGGCTAATGCACACACACCCACAGAAAAATAACAATTTTATTAATTTTTGTTTTTTCTTTACACTGGTGGGAGAGCACCCCTGAATGAGGCAGCAGCCCCTTGATAAACAACATAGGCAGCACTCCTGCATAGCTACATTGCTGATAAGTGTGGCTAATGCACACACACAGACATTTTTTTTACTCATTTATTAATTTTGTTTTTACACTGGGGGGAAGAGCAACCCTGAATGAGACAGCAGCCACTTGATAAACAACACAGGTAGCACCCCTGCACAGGAACATTGCTGATAAGTGTGGCTAATGTGTGCACACACCGAAAAAAAAGACTTAATATACTGTATATTTTTTTGCACTTGGATTGGAGATCACCCCCTGAACAAGGCAGAAGCCCCTTGTAGTTAATGACACAGGCAGCATGCAGAGTGCAGCTATGTTGTTGATCTAATCTTTTTTTTTTTTTTTTGCACTGGGTGAAGAGCAGACCTGATGGACAGAGCACCCACTGAACAACACAGCAGCACCCCTTTATGGACTGCAGTGAGACAGGAGCCTCTTCTGTCTGCAGCACAGCTCCTAGTATAGAGACAACACAGCCCTTATGGACAACAGGCACAGCACAGCCCAGCACAGCAGCCAGCCCCTATGGACATGGACAACAGCCAGCCAGCCTTTATGACAACAGCAGCCAGCCCCTATGCACAGCAGCCAGCCCCTATGCACAGCAGCCAGCCCCTATGGACATGGACAACAGCCAGCCAGCCTTTATGACAACAGCAGCCAGCCCCTATGCACAGCAACAGCACAGCCCCTCTCTTGCATCTTCTTGAATGAGTCTCCACAGCCGGATTGAAAATGATGGCAAACGTGAGGAACCTTTATACAATCCAAAACCCGTGAGAATCTGACAGCAGGATGATGACGTTTTGCATCGCTTTGAGATCAGAATCAGGCTGGAAATCCCGAGCCAACTCAATCTCAGCTTGGATCACTAAGTTCAGGTGGGTTGGTTGCTATGGGCAACATCTGCTCTTCTAAAAAAACTCTCACTTTAGTAAATATACCACGTGAGACTCCAAGCCCAACTGAGCTGCTCCAAGAGGTGTAGCATATAATACTTTTTTTTTACATTTTACATCTTATTCTTATTGCAGTCACAGCAAAACACCCATCACAGTGTACTATAGGTTGGGCTGCAACTTTAACTGCACAGGAATTAGTGTTACACATGTACAAATTCACAGATGAAACACAATAGAAGCCACAGATGCTGTATCGTAGCAATTTGTGTAACGATTCAAATTAATTCTCACACAGATGTACAAATGTCATACTTCACATTGATCAGTGTAATCTAGCAAAGAATTTTTGTCACTTCCAGATGTGTCAGTTATGTGGGTAAGATGCTCATTGTAAGCCACAGTGTATGGGGACACATCTGAACTCTCTGGTTTAAATGACTAAAAGTACTTAATTTTTCATGGCAATAATTACATGAATGCCCCAAACAGTATTATTTTAGGGAAATATTAAGTAAATAAATAATAAAAAAAAACAATTTGGTTTTCTCTTATAGATCTTCATTTCTTATCCTGTTGTCTGTGTAAATAAAAAGTTAAAATTTGTTAATTTGTTAAAGATGATAAATCATAACAAAACATCACCCTGTAACTTAACATGTGACAGTTCTGCTATAATAGGGGAAGGTAAATCAATATACTGTATGTAATATGCTGCACTTTCTAAATTTTTTAATAAGTATGACAAGTAAAGAATTAGAGGAGAAATAGAATATTACTATTATATACTGTTCCCTGCTTACACAGAATATAACAGGAGATCACCCATAATAAGTGTGTGAGGTTACATGATTCCATTCCCTGCACTTATACTGCTCTGTAATAATAACACTGAACAATACTCATTTCCTGGGTTTGGTACATGAGGGTGACACTTGCTATGTCCTCAGTGAGTATGTAGACATGACAATGATTTTCCAGGATCCTGACATGGGTATAATGCTACTTGTCAAATATTACCGTGCAGGTGTTATAACTTATAAGATGCCGGATAGCCACATGTTCAAAGCTATAATATCTACATGGCTAAAATGCTGTAAGTAGCATTACACCCAGCTTGTGATCCTGGCACTGGCAGTGTCATATATACATACTATTTGTGGGCATAGTGAGGGTAAGATCTACAGCTTCCTAATAGAGATGTGCACCGACCCTGGTGTTTTGAGTTTGGTTTTGGACTCTTATAAAAATCAATGAAATCGATTAAACATTGATAAAAATCTATAAAAACAGCTACTTGGTTTGAACCGGGTCATAAAAGTGAATCTGAACCTTTACCCGGTTCTAGTCTGAACCCCTAAATTTGGGTGTATTCGGATTTTAGAAATCCATAACCACACATCTCTAAGTTTTTTAAAAGTAAAAGCTGAAGCACAAACATCTCTTACACTGCACACATCTGATCAGGGAAATGATCTTTAGAGGGTGATGATATTATCCGTGAATGTATGGTGAATATTCCTCCTATAATTATATCTCCCTCCTTGGAATATTTATATTCAAACACATAATCCTTCATAGTAAGATGACAGCCAGGTGCTGAGGCCGGTGCTGCAGATTTACAGGTGGGAACACACAGGACCAACAACCAGAATAGTCTGAGTAATGAAATAGATAGAAAGTAGCTGAGTGTCTGACACATTGCAGAGATTGTGTCCTCTCCCTGCAGACTCTGCACTGACAGCGGCATGGAAAGTACAGTCATGATGTAATCAGCGTTCTAGTAAGAGATGAGAGAGGTTTTTATATGTTATGTAGTGTATTAATGGACTTAGTAAGAGTTATATTTGAATATAAAACAAGAAAAGATACAAATAACACCCAGCGTCGTGTCGCAATTAAATCTGGTACAGTATATTATTATCCACATTACATATATAAATATAATTGTGCCATTAGCATTCTGTATTTGATATCTTAGTCATTTGAATAGTTTTAAATCTATTATAGCAAACAAACTTTTAAGTGATATTGGGCTTGGATCAGAGCCATAGGTAATGCCAATGCACCTGTGGATGCCCACTGCAAATGGGAAGTGAATCAATTGCCCAATCTAATTTGTGGGCATTTGACTATACCCCCACAACACATCTCAACACACCCATGAGATACTTCTCTTGCATATGTATCATCATTAGAATCGCCCATTTACCAGCCGCAGAGAAATGACCATACTGTGTGTGTCAAGCTCTGAATCATGCATAATGTTCAAAAAATGTGTTTATAGTATGCAAAATAGCCATTAGGGGGAGCTCCTGTGTGCCAGTCTTACCACTAGTGTGGACTTACTGACCATCTGAAATTTTCCCAGAATTGTAGTGTAAATGGGAATTGATGATGGATCATGAATACCACTCTACACTGTATAGACCTGTGGCTAGCATATTAGACAGTGTGGAACCTCGAAGGATGGCCTCCCCTTTGAAAAGGAATCTCCAACAGGAAATAAATACCAGAGTGTTTAAAAATATATGTGTATAGTAAGGATTGCTTTTGTGGGGTATTTAGGCCTCTAACATTAAGTGAGAGTATTATAAGTGGCATATTGCAGTTTTAACCTTTTGTCAACTGTCAACCAATGGGCAACGCTGGGAGAGGTGAGAGGCCCACACAGCAGAGCACTTCTAGGGCTCCCCCCCATAATCACTCCAGGCAGAGGTCATGTCTCTGTTTGGTCTGCCAGGGGTGTGGAGACACTCAGCATCCTTCTCTTAGGTGCCGCTGGACATCACCTGCGTAGTAGTAGCTGGTGAGACTTCCGGTAACATGCTGCCATTCCCTATTAAGAGAGACTTGTCTAACTCAGCTCTACCCCCTCCTTTGCGCTCTGATTGAACTGTCTAGGTAATAGGGCATTCATGAGAGGAATCTCATGCTGTTTCACAGTTGCACAAGACAAAAGCTGGGACACTCATTTTGCATCACCTTGCTAGTCCTGGCTTCAGTATAAGGTCTTTAAAAATAATACGCTCTCCTCCCATTTTATTATTCATTATTCACCATACATGTCTGTGCATACTGCGTGAATTGCAGTCTAATTTCAGTATCTATTTTGCATTAATCAAATCGTGCTTTAATGAAGAAATATTTACAGGCCCCGGCCTCATCTATCCCCAAACCTCTGCGCCAAGAAAAACGCTGTGTGAATAATAACATGGCACCTGATGAGGAGACAGAGGTCACCACTTCGGCTCACAAATAGTCCATGGCACAGGTAGGAGAACAGGCTTGTTGCCTTACAGACTGAATTACTTATGGAGATATAATGGAGGCAATCAAAAGCACAGTGACCCCTCTTTTACCTCAGGCAGTAACTAACATTTATGAACAGCTCCAGCAATTGTCTGTAAGTCTCTGGAACAGATGATGCAGCAGGATACTTAAATGAAGAAAACCAAGCTTCAGCCGAAGATATTTTGAACTCTAGCCCACGCTGATATCAAATTCTTTCCTTTGGAAGGTTGTCGTTCTACAGGATACACAATGTTCATCGTCACTTTCCAAGTTTACGTTCATACACATCTCCACATTATAATAAGCTTATCTTTCTTATATCTCTTTAATTACTATTCTTAAGCTCACTAATGCATTGGTAATATGATTATATACATGTTTTTGTTCATCATATACTGTAGGTATTATTCAAATATCTTTATAATATTTATCTTTTCACAATTAATCACTAGGTGATAGTTATTGTTCATTTTTCTGCATGATGCTCAGGATGCGAGGGAGTTCTCCATTCTGGACATTTACTGTTTAATAATGTTGCTTTAATTAGCAATGGATATTGTTTCTAACATGATTCCACTCATATCATTTGGAAGATCTAGGGACAGGAGAGATATCCTGATCTCCTCTAGGGGATTAGTGTCGGGACTGTCTTATGTCTCATTGTTACTTGATTGCTTGCTATTTACAGATGTGTATTTTTGTGCTTGTTTTGTCTCCCCCAACTCCTTGTGTTTTTATCCTGCCGCTCTGTAATTCCTTCATGCCATTTATTTGGTTTCCACCTGAAAAGGACTGGGACAGAGATTTCAATCATTATATTAGAAATAATGACAGATCTTTGAATTGGGTCCTGGAAAATTGGAGGTATCAAATCTCCCGTGCAAAATGTAATAAGATACTTTTATGTCATTCTGTAATGCACATTGACATCACCTTTTTGCAGGAAACCCATCTTACATCACAAGAAATGGCCAAGTTACAAATGTTGGGTTGGCAAATTCTTGTGGCTTCTCCTTTCAATTCAATGGCTAGAGTAATATTATACAAAAAAACTTTGAAGATAGCTGTTTCCTCCGCTTTCTCAAGCCCAGAGGGTCATTTTGTAATTTCCACTATTTCCTTCTCCAATAATGATTTTACATTATGTAATGTTTATGCTCCAATTCAATATTCCAATTCTTTCCTCCAAAAACTACTAGCTGACCTAACTCCATATTCCCATTCATCCTTAATTCTCTGTGGTGATTTTAGTTTGATTTCTTCCACATTTCTAGATAGATCTGCCACAGCCGCTCGGTCTCCTTTTCTTCTTAAATTAAGTATACCTTTCCACTCTAAAAGGCTTCTGTTAGTGGATGCATGGAGGGCTCTCCACCCTACAGAAAGAGAGTTCTCCTGCCTATCAGCAGCCCATCACACTCTCTTGAGTACTGATTACATATTATTATCCAATTCTTTACTTCCTAAGGTTAGTATAGCTGATATGGAGCCTATAGCCCTTTGAGATCATGCTCTGATCTGGATCGCTCTGCATGTATCTACTGAGAGAGGCCCTACCCGCCAATGGAGGTTCCCCAAACATCTAGCTAACTTGCTCACCTTCTGCAATAAACTAGAAGCAGCATGGTAGGAAATTTAAATTAACAATGCCCCACACGCTTTGTCTGACCTGTCCCTCTTTTGACAAGTGGGAAAATCTGTCTTGAGAGGATTTATAATCTTATATGTCTCCTCCCATCGTAAACAACGATCAGATAACTATATTAAATTACAATCAGAACTTACTTATTATTTTCAAAATTATAAACAATCTCCTTCTCTAATTAATAGACAGAAGTACAGCACTGCTAGAATTCATTTTGAAGAATACTTGCATGCTATGGGTGATAGGCTACTATTTTTAGTGAATTATCGCTTCCATAAATTGGGCAACCAAACTGGTCATCTCTTGACCAATATTTTAAATGGACATAGACCCCATATGGTAGTTCATCCCCGTAGAACATCAAGTGGTCAATTTAGGTTGTCTAATTCTCAGATTGAGGACATAATGCACTCCTTTTATGAATTATTATATTCCCCCATGCCTAAAGCTGAGCCTTTAGGTTCTTAGTCACCTTCAGAAATTATTGATCGGGGTTCGCTCCCATGTCCCAAAATTCCACCTAACCTAATATATCTACTAACAAACCCTATTTCTATAGCAGAAGTAAACACACTGATTAAACATCTTCAGTCAACCAAAGCTCCTGGCCCAGATGGCATTAGTAGGGAGTTTTATAAAATCCTAGGCCCCAGAATATATGGCACCTTGACTTCCTTTTTCAATCACATTCTGTCATAAGACTCTATACCCATGCATTTTAATTTGGCCACAATTAAGGTCTTACCAACACCAGGGAGGGATTTGGCGCTACCAGGTTCTTATAGACCAATATCTTTACTGAATCAAGACTATAAAATTTTAGTGAAAATTTTAGCTCAGCCTGTCAAATCCATTTTTCCCCACATGATTCATCTGGACCAAACTGGATTCATCCAGGGTCATCACTCGGTTGTTAATATTAGAAGGGTGATCTCAGCCCTCCAAATATTATCTGACTCTGAACTGTGAACTTGGTTTTCCTGAATGTTTTATTCGCTGTCTTAGTCTTCTCTATACAAATCCCAAATCTCAAATCTTGTGTAATTGGTTCTTGTCCCCCCATTCAATATTCATAGAGGAACAAGACAGGGTTGCCCACTATCACCCTTATTATTCGCTATTGCTATTGAACCCCTAGCAATTACTCTCCAATTATATCCAGTATTTCACAGTGTCGAGGTTGGCTCTGTGGCCCTGATTCAGAGCCGGACGCTATTTGCGGTCGTTCATTCGCAAAAAAGGGGTGGCTATTCAAATGAACCATTCGCTCTTTGCGGTCTGTTCACACCTTTATGTCTGAATGAGCGAACAAAACTTGCAGTCGTAATTTTGAAAAAAACTCCCCCTGGCCGCTCGCATCATACGTCATGTCCGCTATTTATTAAATTAATCGGGTACATCGAACAGCGTATGAACTGCTCGCTATTCTTGTGGTTGGTTTTTCCTACCGCTATCTTTCGAGCAGTTCTGACTATAAAACAACCAAGTGACATGGTTGATGACGCTGCTGTATTAATTATGCACACCCTTAAAACGCCCATTTTGACCTTTGATAATATAAAATCTTCTTCAAGACAGCTTGTAGTGAAACAAAGGTAGATTTATTCAGCTGGACCAGTCACAAAATTGTGCGCACGGACGTGGACCATGCACATTGAGTTATCAGCAAGATATCCTATATGTCATTAGGTTACAATACATTTTATGCACTCCAATAACAATGATTAATGAAAAAGGTGTACATAATTACATTGCAATACATCATATTATAGAAACATGATTTGTTAATCCGTTATCAAAAGGTGTGACAGGGAGGTGACAAGGAGGTGAGGGGATAGCAAGGAGTGTTCATGGGAGTGGGCAAATAAAGCAAGTCCAGGGGAAATTACTGGCCTACGTGACGAGAAATGCAGAGTCTTCACTTTAAGGGGTATAAAGTAGTTCATTATAGTTCATAAGAGTCTCTAGTCAACAGGTCCATTGTCCATCTTGATTTCCAGGTGGCATGATCATTTTAATCCTTTTAATCAATACGGTATCGGGATAAGTTTCTATTACCATCTCCATATCTCATACTTCCAACGTGTCCTTATAACTCATAGTCCAGAATAGAAATGAAATCACTTCTTATTATGTGGTTAACCCATTCCAAACCATTGTGGTCACTGCAATAGTTAGCTCAAGACAGTTTAATGCATTCACATAAAATCACTTTGTAAAAAGAATATTTTGCAAGCAATACAGAGGTATTTCATTCCAGCCTTAACAGTCCTCCCTGTTGTTAATTTACTTAACACCATAATCATCAAAATTTAGATACTTCTTTCTTTGTGAGATAGAAAAAGGAAATTAGAGTATTATAGGAGATAGTACTATACCTGAGGGCCTACACCTGATTCACTCCCGAGTCATTGAGATGGTGAGGGGCCTACCATCTTCCTCAGGATATAGTAAAAGAATAGGAGCGACAGTGGACGTGAAAGCTTTTAATCATCCTCATGAGTCTCAGAGGAGGTAATGCCTTTAGACTTTGTTCCGGGTACATGTGCGTGCAAGAAATAAGCAGAAAAGGGAAAAGCATAATGTGCCTAAATACTAACACCTGTTCTTTCAAGCATCTACAGGAGAATAAGTGGTTACAGGTTTCATTGCCATCACCTGGACTACTTTCTTTCTATTGGCCTTACCTATTTTGGAACAGTGGCGTAGATTCACTGGTACACATCTAACTCCTAGATAGATGATAAATGCGAAGGCAAAGAAATAAGCCATATAAAAAAGGATACGAGTGAGCCACCTTGACATACCTTGTCCTAACCATCCAAAAGGGTCCCACTCATTTCCTTGATTTAAATGTTTTTGTATACTCTGTAGATCCTGAATTTTCCTTTCTATTGGGTTGTAGTTATCAGAGATATTAAAACAACACAATCCCTTGAATTGTTCATAACCACTCCCAGCCTTTAATAATAAGTAATCAATAGCCACTCTATTTTGTAGCATTCCTTCTCTAACTTCCCTTAGTTCTTCATTTATGTATGCGATTGCAGTACTAGTGGCATTTATTGTTTTTGCTAACCCACAGGCAATACTGTTGATTACTCGGGTATTGTACAGGCTAAGACCTGGAACTCCTACCAGAGAAGCGGCTAGAGCTATGTATTGAGATGGTGATAACAAGGCCAGATCTGATCTACAATTTGGGGAAATAGATCTCTTATCCCTAATAAAATCTTCATTCATGGTAATATTTGAGTGAGCTGCAACATAGGTCAATCTACCTAGATAACATACACCAGTAGAATTTGCAGGCAAATAAGAGTACGCTATATTACCACATACAAAGAATATGCCATTTGGCATATACAGGTCTGAAGATATATAGCTGGCTTCAACAGTCAGTGTGCAATTTTCAGTATTACCTAGAACTAGTGATAGTCTAATTTTACTGGTAATATTCCAACAGTGTTTTCCAAATATACTGGGCTGTAACTCTATTTTGTATTTAGTGAGATGAAACCTTCGTGCGTTCTCTTGGGGACGAGTAGTTCCTATCAAATCAAAAGTTATAGCTTCAAATTTAAGACTTTTATCATCCAGTATGCTAATGTCATTTAGCTCCTTTACTGATATAGGGATACATATGAAACAAGTTTTATAGGCTGCTCCAACATGCATGGGCGGAGCTACACAAAAGGAATCACTGTCAGCAGCTGTACTGGCTAATTTGACAAATGTATTTCTCCCATATGCGCTGGCCCTAGCAATTTGGTTATAACTCTTATAATTCCAAGTCTGCATCATTATGGGTAGCTACCCATTTTACCCGGCTTTCAGTGCTTGTGTGATACAGTCCTTCTCCATCCATTTCATAACACCATATGATACATTCATGTGCAGGAATTCTACCACAATTTCTACATATATACCTGAATACATTTGCCATTTTATAACACTCTTTACTATCCATGGGGGAGGCTTCTCGGGTCATCCTTCCCCATACAGGAGTCTCATCTGTACACCACCTTATACACCGTAATTCAGGATTTGGACCACAATATTTACATATACAGTGAGGAATTTTAGGCAACTCTTGGCATTTTTCCCAAAGGCTCTGTTCCCTTGCCTCTCTCTTTTATCTTATCCCACCGGATATCTTGGTGGGTAAATAAGGGCCAAATGTCACAAGAGATTCGGGAGCGTTCTTGGGATGCTGCACCACCCTGATTACCACCTCACCAGGGGTCTCTTGCCCTCCTCCAATTCCCATCATCCTAATAAGGATGTAGTATGTGACAATCCCTGCCATCCACATGGCTAAGACTAAACAGGCTGCAAGTACCACTACTTCTGTAAAACGCCAATCACATTTCCCTTCCTTATTCTTGGGGCAGAGGAAACCTGTGTGCCAGGCCCTCTCATCCTCCATCCTGTTTATCCTAGTCATGACCAAGCTTACTTTCCTTGGAACAGTCCTTCCAGAGCTGGGGTCAGGTCAGCCTCCTCGTTAGCTTCGTCTGTCTCAGAGCTGATGGGTACAGATCCGGTTACCCTCTTGATGTGTTAAGCATGAATCCAGGTAGGCTTTTCTGCGACCTTGACAGCAGTTGAGGTAGTCAGCAATACCTGGTAGGGTCCTTCCCAACGGTCTACAAGAGAACCTGAACGTAAAAAATTTCGCACCATTACAAATTCTCCTGTCTTAACTGTATGACAATTCTGTTCCTCATCATTAGATGGCTGGCTATCTATTACACCCTTGTGGATTTTCCTGAACTGTCTCTGCATATCAAGAACATATTTGGTAGTCAAGTCATGTAGAGTGGCATGACCGTCTTCTGGGCATAGCATTAGGTTTGGGCAATGGCCAAACAAGATCTCATAAGGAGAGAGATTTAGAGGAGGCTTAGGAGTTACCCTCATGCTGTGCAAGACTATGGGTAGCGCATCCACCCACACCATTCCCGTTTCTGCAGTGACCTTTGACAATTTACTCTTTATTGTAAAATTAGTGTGTTCCACCTTACCAGCCGCTTGGGGGCGATAGACACAATGCAACTTAGACTCTATTCCCATAAGTCGGCACATCTCCTGAAATACCTGACCTGTGAAATGTGTGCCCTGATCTGTTTCGATAATATTTGGTATACCATATCTGGATATGCATTCTTGTACAATTTTCTTAGCTGTAAAACTAGCTGTACATGCTACTGCTGGAAAAGCTTCAACCCATCCTGAGAAAATGTCACTAGTTACTAAAGCATACTTAAAGTTCCTGCAAGGCGGAAGTTGAATGAAATCAATCTGTATTGCTTGGAAAGGTCCTCGTGTAGGCGGAATGTGCTTCACTGGGGTTGGGACCGTCTTTCCAGGGTTTTTTCGCAAACAGGTAAGGCAGGATTGCACTCTCTTACCTGCATATGAGGAGAACCCTGGAGCACACCAGTTCAATTTGACTGTCCTCACCATGCCTTCCTTTCCGACATGTGTAAGGCCATGGGCTGCCTCAACCAAGCTAGGCAACAGTGATTTTGGTGCAATTGGTCTTCCCAATTTGTCTCTCCAAACTCCCAGGTCATCAATCTTACATCCCTTGGCCTTCCACGAGGAGATTTCCTTCTGTGAACAAGACTCATATAGACATGTTAATTTCTGATATGTAACAGGTTGAAACATATGCAATGACACAATTGGTTCTAACTGTGGGACCACATGTATTTGATCAATGTGAGTCATAGCTGCTTTCTTAGCAGCGTCATCTGCCCTAGCATTCCCCAAGGAAACTGGATCTTGTTGACTGGGGTGTGCTTGACATTTTATTACAGCTACCTCCTTTGGGAGCAATACTGCCTCCATCAAATATTTAACAATGTTCGCAGAAGATATGGGGGTTCCACTAGAAGTCAAAAAGTTCCTTAATTTCCAAATGGCCCCATAATCTTGTACCACACCATAAGCATATTGTGAATCTGTGTAGATATTTACAGTTTTATCCCTTGCCAATTCACATGCTCTTCCTAGTGCAATAAGTTCTGCCCTTTGCTCTGAATGTGGGGGAGGAAGAGGTTGGGCCTCAATTGTATCAGTATCACTCATGATGGCATATCCTGAAGTTAGTATTCCTTTTTCATTCTGCCTGTGGCAACTACCATCAACATAAAAGGTAAGTTCAGCATTTTCTATGGCTGTGTCTCTAATGTCAGGCCTTGGGGTACAAAGACGTTGTGTTAGTGTTTCACAGTCATGATCATCAATCTTTACAACATTTTCTTTATCCTCCACCCCTTGTGACTGTCCAGTCACACCTGGGAGAAATGTAGCAGGGTTAAGTGTGGTACATCACTGTAATATCAGGTTGGGAGGCATGAGTAGAGCCAGTTCCCATTTGGTCAACCTGGATGCAGTGATGTGTTTGGTTGCAGAACCATTCAACAACGCTGCTACTGCGTGTGGGACATTTAAATACAATCGATGTCCTAAAACTATATCAGCTGTTTTCTCCACCAGTAGTGCTGCTGCAGCTACTGCACGCAAACATTGAGGTAGGCCTCTGGCGACGGTATCAAGCTGTGCGCTGTAATACCCTAAAGGTCGATGCCAATCGCCATGTTTTTGTGTTAAAACTCCCGCAGCGCATCCTGAAAGTTCTGTACAAAATAAAAAGAATGGTTTAGTATAACAAGGTAGTCCTAAAGCTGGAGCAGTAATAAGGGCTGCTTTGAGTAAATCAAAAGCTTGTTCCGTTTGCTGATTATGTATGACTGGGTCTGGTTTTGTGATGGAGATTAGTTCCTGTAGTGGCAGAGATATGGCAGCATATCCAGGAATGAATTGACGGCAAAAGGTAGTCATCCCTAAAAATGTACGGACTTGTTTTTGTGTTCTTGGAATAGTCATTGCTGTGATAGCAGCCGTGCATGTTGGTAAGAGATGTCTAAATCCTTGTGATAGACAGTGACCTAGGTATTGCATCCGGTCTTGTGAAAGTTGTAATTTGGTTTTGCTGGCTTTTAAACCTATGGTGGCAAGGAAAGTTAGAAGAGACAGTGAAACTTGTAGTGAGGCGTACAGAGATGGTGAACAAAGCAGCAAATCATCAACATACTGAATAAGCACTGAGTCATGTGCTGACATCCAATGTTGCAACTTGTCATGTAGTGCCTGACTGAAATGACTGGGGGAATCAACATATCCTTGACTAAGCATAGTCCAGGTATATTGTAACCCTCGGTAAGTAAAAGCAAAAAGGTACTGGCAATCTGGATGAAGGGGCACGGAGAAAAAAGCTGAGCATAAATCTATGACTGTGAAATATGCAGCAGTACTGGGTATTTGGCTCAGTATTGTAGCAGGATTGGGTACAACAGGGTGGCAGGTTTGTACTACTGAATTTAGGGTGCGGAGGTCCTGTACAATACGGTAAGAGTTAGAGGGTCCTGGCTTTCTTATAGGAAAAATTGGGGTATTGGCTGGGCTTGAACAGCGAACCAGGACCCCCTGCTGAAGAAGAGAGGAGATGGTGGGAAACACTCCCTCTTCAACCTCAGGTTTTAATGGGTATTGGACAATGTGTGGTGCTTTCGTTCCTGGAAGTAACATCACTACTACAGGTGTAATATCCTGTAATGGTCCTACTTCATCTTTATGGGTTGCCCATAAGACAGGGGGTACATCTTGTAATACAGCCTCATGTTGAGGAGACAGATCTCGCTGATCTTTTGATATTGACTGGAATGTAAGTAGAGGGACAGGTATGTCTAAAGATGCCTGAACCATCGTAGCATGTGAGCCAGGCACATCCAGAAACACCCCTTCAGGTGTACAGTATATTTTCCCATTCATTTTACATAGTAGATCCCTACCTAGTAAATTTTGGGGTGCATTGGATGCTAGTAAGAAAGCATGGGTATCTTGCAGGGGTCCTATTTGAACCCTGCTTTGTGATAGCACTGGGAATTTCTGGACTTTGCCAGACACTCCCATTGCTGCAACACTGTGTCCGGTTAGTGCCTGGGTAGGTAGTGCAGTTCGCATGACTGACTGAGAGGCTCCAGAGTCCACCAAGAATTGCACAGGGACATCATTTACTTTTAGGGTCACTGTAGGCTCATTCATGTTCACAGGCACTACACTGCAAACAGCGGACACAGGATTGCCGGACCATCAGTATTGTTGGTCCCACCGCCCTCTTCCCTCATGGGTCCAAGGGCGGCTATTTGCATTTAAAGGGGAGCTTTGGTTAGGACCGGATGGGGTTTGGCTACTCACTTGGGGCCTATTTTGAGCACGGGACTGGAAAGTGTGAGGAGTGGTATCCCTGCTATTTTGATAGGATTGTGAACAATTTCGGGAGATATGTCCAGCTATGCTGCAGGTAAAGCAGACTAGTTGTTGAGGCTGGGAACGGTCTCCCAATCGGGATGGTCTTGCCCATCTTCCAGCAGTCCTCTGTTGGGCTGGATACTTGGGTTCACTTAGTGGTCTATTTTGACAATTACGTGAAGCCTTAAACTGAGCTGGTCTGAATTGGGTTTGGGATACTGGCTCAACTATGAGTGCACTAGCTGGCTTTACTAGATTGCATTCGTGACCCTGGGCTTCACCCACAACATCAGACAGAGCAGCATCTCTCCATCCTAATTTAGTACTAGAAACTAGCTGCTTAAGCTTGGGGTTGAGACCCATCATGAAACAGGAAACCAGCAATGCTCGATTTTCTACTCCATCATTGGCTTTTATACCACCTCCGGTGCATCGTGGAACTTCTATTTTGAAACGGTCAAAATATTCTGAGACAGTTTCATTGGCCTTTTGAGAAATAGAGAAAAGTTTGTCCCCATTGTGAAACAGGGGGGAATTTGACTCTAAGATGTTGCTTAAATTTGGCTACGGCCAGATCAACTTGGGCCTTTTCTGCCGAGTCATCAGAGATTGCTATAACAGTTAATATTTCTTTTGCGTCATCCTCTGTGAAGCAAACATTTATGACTTGGATTAAATCCTTAGCCGTAAATTGATGTATTCTATGTTCTCAAGAGATAAAATCACAAGTTGCAGTGACATCTTTTCTAAGATCTGGAAAAGCAGAAGCAATTTCCTTTAAATCTGTTTTAGTGAAGGGGTGATAAACCTCAAACTGTGCCGGGGGAATTGCAGGGGATGTTTCCTGCCCACCGGCAGTTGTAATTGCGGGTCTGCCAGGGATAATCATGGTACGCATAGGATAAAGGGAGCCTGATTCTTTATTCTTACTGAGATCTCCCATTACCACGGTGTATTCTCCAGTTTTGCTGTTATTTGCTTCGGCAGAGTATATTTTAGATCCTCCCTCACGTGTTTGTTTATATATGACCTGTCCTGTGTTGTTTAAAACCTTATAGTCTATGCTGGGTGTAGTTCTCATGGATAATCTTATGCGCAATGGGGAAAGTTCTGTATAAGTGTGTTTTTTCAGGTTGGGCTTCTTCTGTGCCTCAGGGGGAGGTGTGTATGACGGGGCGGCATATTGATTTAGAGTGGGGATGGAAACTGTGGAACGTCGTCGCTGCTGCAACACTGGGGTATACATAGTGCTTGTGTTAGGAACTTGAGTTGTTTGAAAGTGACCATCTTCAGGTGGGATTGGATTTGTTTGCAATTTGGAGGGCGTATGGGCGGGAACAGTTTTATATGGTATTTCTATGTTTCTGTCTAATTCTGGGGCAGTGGCACCACTTATATTTGTTGCCAGCTGTCGCTGCATGTCAGCGGCGAGCTGATGCAACAAAGCTTCTTCCTGTATGCAGTCAAAATCATCCTCTTGTATTTGACTATTTTCCAACCCACTGTCATGTAGTATGGGATATAGAGACTTACTGGGTTTCAGTATAAAATTGCTTAGGGGAGGGTCATTATAGGGAGGTGGATGGTCAGTTCCTTGTTCATCATTTACTTTCCATCTCCCTACCTCTTGTTTCCACATTTGTAACAATTGCATATGCTTTATTTGCGCTTTAGGTTTAAACAGTGTCACTATTTGACTCTCTAAGCACTTCAGAACACGTGGATCAAAACTGCCCGTCTCAGGGAAAGGGTGTTCACAGCTCCTGGTGATGTCACTCCATTCATGCACCTTTTTCACACAATCATCACCATATTTAAAATGCATACAGCTAACAGCCGTCCCTTCTGGACACTTTGAACCTGCAGTTCCCATTTCACACTTAACACAAACAATGATATCTCTGATTACCTCAACCGTTCACGATCAGATTCTGATATCTATACTTTTTAACCCTTCCCCTGCTTGCCACATTCGGCGTATCTAGCAGTTTATCGGGGTTCTTATCTGCGCGTCCGCAGATCTTATAATCTACAAGTCTTTAAGTGAAACACACGTATATGTAGTACAATATTAGCTGGAATAACAACACAAATCCAACCTTTTGTCA
This sequence comes from Taudactylus pleione, assembly GCA_031769625.1. Taxonomy (NCBI): domain Eukaryota; kingdom Metazoa; phylum Chordata; class Amphibia; order Anura; family Myobatrachidae; genus Taudactylus; species Taudactylus pleione. The sequence goes on along the minus strand of JAUIMM010000317.1, from coordinate 1,688,063 downwards.
CCTTATACCATAAAACACAAAATCCTAAATGTACTACTACCTTCAGGCACATATCATCACACTTAGAGCAGCGAAAGCTCCCCCTTCCCTAGTTTGATGTTATCAGAGAGCAAACAAACAAAGACACTGTCCTGACCTTTGGTACCAAGCAGCAGATTTTATAACAGTAAAATTGTAGTGAAAAAAATGTGTCTAAGGGAGAGGTTTAGCATTTATGTATGACAGACGTTTGTTGCAGTACAAGCACTCTCCCAAAACGGGTTCATTATTAATTGCCAGGAATGATACACATATCAAGAGTCTCCCAGTCGACAGAAACAGCAGATCCAACATTTTTTTAGAGAAAAATATATGAAAATATATTACCTTAGTGATGCCCGGGCAGGGTCCACCCCTTCTGTCGACAGGGAGAGTCAGAACCGATATGTAGAGTGATCCTGGAGAAGATAAGGACGAAGCCCCCACTTGATAATATAAAATCTTCTTCAAGACAGCTTGTAGTGAAACAAAGGTAGATTTATTCAGCTGGACCAGTCACAAAATTGTGCGCACGGACGTGGACCATGCACATTGAGTTATCAGCAAGATATCCTATATGTCATTAGGTTACAATACATTTTATGCACTCCAATAACAATGATTAATGAAAAAGGTGTACATAATTACATTGCAATACATCATATTATAGAAACATGATTTGTTAATCCGTTATCAAAAGGTGTGACAGGGAGGTGACAAGGAGGTGAGGGGATAGAAAGGGGCGTTCATGGGAGTGGGCAAATAAAGCAAGTCCAGGGGAAATTACTGGCCTACGTGACGAAAAATGCAGAGTCTTCACTTTAAGGGGTATAAAGTAGTTCATTATAGTTCATAAGAGTCTCTAGTCAACAGGTCCATTGTCCATCTTGATTTCCAGGTGGCATGATCATTTTAATCCTTTTAATCAATACGGTATCGGGATAAGTTTCTATTACCATCTCCATATCTCATACTTCCAACGTGTCCTTATAACTCATAGTCCAGAATAGAAATGAAATCACTTCTTACTATGTGGTTAACCCATTCCAAACCATTGTGGTCACTGCAATAGTTAGCTCAAGACAGTTTAATGCATTCACATAAAATCACTTTGTAAAAAGAATATTTTGCAAGCAATACAGAGGTATTTCATTCCAGCCTTAACACCTTTAAGCACGCCTGCGTTCTGAATTCCACTCCCCGTTTTCAAGCACCTTCCCCTGTTACCACCCACAAACGCCTCCTCCTTTCACTCAAAATAGTAGGCATTCGCTATTTAGCGAACCAACGATTTTTGGCCGCACTGACTGGTTCGCGCATGCGTATTACAATCCATATGCATGCGCAGATGAGCAAACATCGCTCAAAATGAACGAGCAGCCGCTTACGAGCTGCTCTGAATGAGGGCCAGTGTCCCTTAAGGTTTCCCTTTTTGCGGACAACATGATCCTTTTTATATCAAAACCAGATATATCAATTCCGGTTGTTTTATGTATCATGACATCTTTTGGTTCCTTTTCAGGATACAGAATTAATTTAGATAAATTGGAAGTAATTTATTTACCCAACTCTACTTATTCTAATTTTAGTGAGTCTGTCTTATCTTCATTTAAACCTCCCACTAAAAAACTAAAATATTTGGGAAATCTTACCCCTTCCGATATTACACAACTTTACAAAGTTAATTTTAAGCCACTGATTAATAAGATAACTACCTTATTAGACTCTTGGAGTCTCCTGCCTCTGTCTTTACTGGGTCGTGTAGCAGGTCTAAAGAGTGTGGTGTTTCCTAAAATATTTTATATTATGCAAATGGTGCTTGGTTGCACTCTCCTTAGCAGATATAAAATACTGTCATTCTCTTATGTCTCATTTTTTATGGCAAAATAAATGGCCTAGAGTAGCTGCAAAAAATGAATGACACAGCGCGATAGCGGAGGCATGGGTATACCAGATCTTGCTTCATACTCCTTATCAATTTTCTTTTGCTACATTCTAGATTGGCTAAAGGATTCCTCCCTTTTTACTGAATCTCAATTAGATACTGCTTTGTTCGCCCCTTATTCCCCAGGAGCTCTTTTGCATATGAAATTCTCCAATATCCCACCCCAACTTTATTCAAATATTTGTTTCAGAGATACATATTTTTCCTGGATTGAGAAAAACAAAAGAATGGGAAGAAACCATCTGGTATTAACCTTTATTCCTATGTAGGGAAACCCGGCATTCCCTCCATCTCTATCTAAAACACAATTTTCAACATGGAGAGAAAAAGGATTAAGGATTACAGCAAAGGTATTTGACCCTGGGTGCTCCATTGTGCAATTTTCAGCCTTACAACATATCTACCAATTACCTAAACATCAGTTTTATATGTTTCTACAATTACGCCACTACATTACTTTTATAACGCCGGCTATGCCCTTGTTATCCCAATCTGACCCATTGGTGCCTCTTTTTAATTTCCTTACACATGATCCATTCCAAATACAAACGTATTTACTCTGATTTGGTGATTAGCCCTTCTGAATTATATAAACAACAGTTATTCCAATCTTGGAAAAGAGATTTACCTACCCTTGATTCAACTGAATTGCCTTTTGTTCGATATAGTTCTACTCTTAAAATTTTGCAATCTTCCTATTTACAGGTAGTACATATCTGCACTATTTACAGAATGTATATTTCTCTGGCACAACGTAAGCATATGACTACTTCAGTGTCTGGTTCTTGTCCAAAATGCCCTGTGTCAACAGCTAAATTTTTACACTGTTTCTGGGACTGTGGCAAAATAACAAAATTCTTGTGTAAGTTGATATCATACTTAAACAGAACATTCTCTCTTTACCTTTATCCAGACGGGTTGGCATGTATTTTGGCCAACTTCTCCAGATGGGATCTGGGTGGGTGGTGGAAGCAGTTAATACCTTTGCTTACACTTTTTGTGACTGCAGCCAAAAAGATAATTTTAATTCATTGGGTATCATGCTCATCACCCTCTCTGGCTGAAGTTCATCAGAAAATGCTCCAGCTGCTGTATTTTGATAGAAGGTCTACTATCCCTGACATTCATTCTGGAGTAGAATGATTCCACTGGAAATGGGGTCCTTATATTGAAAATTTAGTTGAATCATCTCAAACCAAAATATACAAACTTTATGAATCAACTAACTGGTACTTAATGTGAAATTTGCAATAAGATGGATAATTGTATGTCCTATAATTTACGTAAGGATATTTATCTTTTTTTATTGTTTTCACATTTCATCATGACAGTTGCAATGCTAATTTGGTTTACAACTTACAAAGATCATTATAATACTCTAATGTTCTGGGCTTTTTATTAATTTCCTTTTTATTTTCCTTTCAATATTTACATATTAACCAACCTAGTCCTTTCATTCCGATACCTTTTTAATTAGAGCTGTGCGCCAACCCCCATGTTTTGGTTTTGGATCTCGATCTCCCCTGGTTTTGCCAAAACCTTACCTCCGTGTTTTGTTTTCGTGTTTTGGTTTTGGGTCTGGATTTTTTCTTAAAAAATAAACAAACAGCTAAAATCATATAATATGGGCCTTTTTTTGTTCCTACAGTCTTAGTAACCTCAATAAAATTTATTTCCACTTGTTTCCAGTCAATTTTGACCACCTCACAGCTCACAATATTGATTTTTTCATCTAGTTATAGGGCCAAAAGGTAGCATCCAGCTTGCTGGCTCAAAACTGAATGGTATAATTCTTAATAGAGTTCAGGACTATGCAATGATGATGGTTGGCATACCATTGAGGATTGAAGAAGTGATAGTTGACAGTTGGTGCAGTACCTGGCTGTAAATTTTGATAATAAATTAATTAAAAAACAATTCATTGGGTGCAGCCCCTGGCTGAATAATGAATCAAAACAAATTCATTTGTGCAGCCTCTGGTTGTAAAATTGCTAATAAATTAATTAAAAAACAATTTATTGGGTGCAGCCCCTGGCTGAATAATTAACAAAAAGAAATTCATTGGTGCAGCCACTGGCTGATAAATTGATAATTAATTAAAAATAATTTATTGGGTGCAGCCCCTGGCTGTAAAATTGATGATAAATTAATTAAAACACAATTCATTGGGGGCAGCCCCTGGCAGAATAATTAATAAAAAGCAATTAATTGGTACAGCCCCTGGCTGTAAAATTGATAATAAATTAATTAAAAACAATTCATTGGGTGCATCCCCTGGCTGAATAATTAATAAAAAGCAATTAATTGGTACAGCCCCTGGCTGTAAAATTGATAATAAATTAATTTAAAAATAAATCATTGGTTCCTAAATCAACCATAACATTAATTTAAAATGTCAGGCAGCATTGCCCCAATTAGCACATAATGGAATGGAAAGAGTTGCAAGATGGAATAGTCCTTGGGCCCTCCCACCCACCCTTATGTTGTATACGCAACAGGACAGTTTAAGAAACCAATCATTTCAGCGACAAGGACTGCCAAATTTGGCTGAAATTATTGGTTTGTTTGGACCCCCATAAAACAAGTTGCCAATGTGCATTGGACATGGAAATGAAAATGATCCCATACACAAAATGGCATTACATTACAAGTTGTCGTCATTCTTATCAGTGTGTACATCCTCTTATTCATACAATATTAATTTGTCCCTGCTGGATTCCACCAAAGGTGTCTCTGTCATTTTTTTATGTAAATGTTGGTTGAGGTCTTCCTCATGGAATTTGTAATTCATTTTAATGAACATCATCTTTTCCACATTTTGAGGAAGTAACCTCCTTCGCTGATCACTGACAAGTTTGCTAGCTGCACTTAAAACTCTTTTGGAGTACACACTTGAGGGTGGGCAACTTAAGTAATGCAAAGCCAGTTAGTGTATGGGACTCCAAATTGCTTCTTTTTCCTGACATTACTGAAAGGGACTGTATGACATGACTATTAAGATGTTACCTCTGAAATAGACCTCCACCATTCTGTGAATGGAGACCGTATCACACATAGGCACGGTAGAAGACATGTCACTAGTAGGCAGTTCTCTCAGGCCTGACCAGATGTCACTTTGCATTCTGTAAGGAAACATTTAGTTTTTTCCTGGCAGCTGCATAAACTGAAGGAGAAGAAGATGGCATTTCACGTGCGGATGCAGCTGACAATTTTTTTGCCAACATCTCTTTGCACAGTTTTACATTTTTGTCTGTTGGAAAAAAACTCACAAGGTAGGACTTAAACCTAGGATCCAGAATGGTCGCCAAAATATATTTTTCAGATTTCAATAGATTGACGACTCTTGGATCCTGGTGAAGTGAATCAAGGGCTTGATCCACCATTCCGACATACTTTGCATAATCACTCCATTTCATCTCCTCCTTCAGTTTATCCAGCTGGATTTGCAAAAGTCTGATGAGGGGAATGACCTGACTCATGCTGGCAGTGTCTGAACTCACTTCATGTGTGGCAAGTTCAAATGGTTTGAGAAACTTGCACAACATGGAAATTATTCTCCACTGTGCATTCCCCCTTCACGGCCTATGTCATAGTCCATTGTATAGGCCTGGATGGCCTTTTGCTGTTCCCCCTTCTGCTGAAGCATTTAGAGGGTAGAATTCCACCAAGTTACTACCTCCTACTTCAGCTGATGGAAGGGCAAATTTAACAGTACCTGCTGGTCATGCAATCTTTGACAAGAAGTCACCGAATGTCTAAAATGTCCGGATATTTTGCGGGCCACTGAGAGCTTATCCTGCACGACCGTGTCAGTTTTTAAAAAATGTTGCTCCACCAAATTAATTGTGTGAGCAAAACATGGGGCATGTTTGAATTTGCCCAGATGTAATGATCTCTCAATATTGCTGGCATTGTCCAAAATCACAAATCCCGAGGAGAGTCCAAGTGGGGTAAGCCATTTAGCAATGATTTCCCTGAATTTTTCTAAGAGGTTTTCAGCGGTATGCCTCTTAGTGAAACCAGTTATACAAATAGTAGCCTGCCTCTGTATCAGCTGTCTTTTGGTAGATGTTGCTGCTGCTGTTGCTGTTGTAGGCAATACACCTACCCAGTGGGCTGTCACAGTCATGTAATCCTTAGTTTGCCCTGTCCCAATTGTTCACATATCAGTGGTCAAGTGGACAGTTGGTATAACAGCATTTCTGAGGACATTAATAAGGCTTTTAATGTCCTTGTACAGACTTGGAATTGCTGTTCTAGCAAAGTGGAATTTAGAAGGGATCTGGTAGTGAGGACACAGGACCTGAATTAACTGTTGAAAACTCACTGCAGTAATGGCAGATACTGGACACACATCTAATACCAGCATAGCTTTTATGGCATCAGTAATCTGCTGTGCAACTGTGTGATTGCTGTCATACTTGTTTGACCTTGCAAATGATATTTTGAAAGTTAATTGTTTTTTGGAGTATACACTGCAAGTAGTCTTCCTCCTGGTCCCCCTCTGATATAAAGATCCACTGACAGCAACAGCAACAGTCATAGTCATCAAGGATCCTTCTTAGGAATCACAGATAGTAGAGGAGTCAATCATGCTTCGAATACCAACATTGGATGCAGCAGGACTACTCCCGATGACGAATGAGGATGTTGATGATGCAGGTATTGGAGATCGTAGGCACTTGGATCTCACAGAGAGGGAGCAGGTAGGTGACACTGGACATGTTATGTTTTGAGTTTTGGAACTTGGCGACGTACACTTTGATATTTGATGAATGCGCTCCAAGTGACGTAACAAGGAGGAGGTTCCTAGGTGGTTTATGTCCCTCCTTCTACTCACTCTTGCATGGCAATGGGCACATATGGCTTGTCCAGATTGGGGTGGAAATAATTCCACATGTGAGAAGTGGATTTTTTTATCTTTTGTCCCGGCATGACAACAATGGGCTTTGGCTTTTTCAATCCATGGGCAACAACTGTTGCCTTACTTACACAAAGGACATCCTTGGCATCAACATCCTCATCACCAACATCTTCATCATCAACATACTAATCATCCTTTGCGCCTTCTACCACCAAAATATCCTCCTCTTCCATGTGCAATTCCATAGAAGCATCCTCAAGACTATGTCTGCAAGATGTTGACTGCCCTTCCCCACATTTACAGAGGGCACACAAATGTTGGATCTTGGAGGATCCTCCAGTACAGTAGTATTTAGGTCTGGCTCACACATGGCAACCACGGACACACTTGCACTCTCCTCAGGGATTTGTGATTTCGATTTCTCTTGGCATATAGTTGTTTTTTTTGAAGGGCTATCAGAATCAGCAGTCTTCCTAAAGAAAGTCCAAGGCCTTAACCTTTCCTTGCCACTTCGTGTAGTGAAGGGCATATTGGCAAAGTTTTGATTTTCTAAAGGCAACTTGTTTTTTGATTTTGATTTTTTACTTCTGTAAAAGTAGCATTGCATTGCTGACTTGATAGATTTTGTGAAGCTAAGCCTAACACGCATAGACAATTATTTATTATTACAAAAAAAATATAAGTTTTTTTCTTTTTTCTGCTCCAGAACTTTGGGCTGAAGTTGGGCAGCACTAGCTTGCATTGCCAACTTGCTGAATTTTGTGCAGTTAAGCCTAACATGCACACAGACAAATATATATTACACAAAACAAAAACTTTATTTGGGTCCAGAACTCGGGCACAGATGGGCGCAGCAGACAGCACCAGCCCAGATGAATTAGCAACAGCCCAGATGGACACAGCAGACAACACAGCACAGCACCAGCCCTGATGGATCAGCAGCAGCAACTGAGAAGGACACAGCAGACAGCACAACACAAGTTACACAACAGCAGCCCAGAATGGAGCAGCAGCACCAGCACCTCTTCCCAGCCCTACACTACCCACCCTCCCTGTTCAGTCTCCATAGCCGGAATGAAATGGCAGCCGCCACGTCATTTATATATAGAAAAGACGAAAGCTCGCGACCTGCAAGATTTCGTCTCTGTAGTTTTGCTTCGATTTGGAGATCCGAGTCGGCAGGAACAATCCGAGCCCTCTTGGATCCGACTCAGATGTCCTTAGTTCAGCTGAGTTCAAATCTCTTAGATTCAAACGCGCTCATCTCTACTTTTAATTACCTCTTTTTCTCTTTCCCATCTAGTTTATTTACTTGCCCTTCACTCCCCTGTGGCTTTCCTCTTGTGTCTTCTCACAGCTTCTTGTCTTTTCTTGCCTTGTTTATATGCTTTGTGTAGTATTTCCCCTTTCTTTCACAATTTTTTATTTTTACTCTCTATTAGTCTTTTTACTATTCTTGGTTAGAAAATACCACAATGAATGAGAAATTCATATTGACATCTGTATTACTATGTTTGTTTTCATATATTGAGATAGAGGTTTTTACCTTCTTATGTGTTTTGCCGGTTGTCATTAGACTTTTTCATTTATCCTGGATATTTATATTATTAACATCAGGATTTTGTCTCATGCCTAATACATGATTTATATGTATTATTTTTGCTCACCTCTTTCAATATTATTATATCAATGTCTGGTTTATTAACCAAGTTTTTTTTGTTTTTGTCTACTGTATAATTGAAATACTAATAAAATGTATTATAAAAGAGTGAGACCGGCTACATTATTGAAGCCCACATAAGTCAATAGAAATAGACACTTCTGAATCACCAGAAAATGTGGGTATGGGAAGATCTTTTAGCCTTCAGTAAGAAGATATTTTCCATATATAAGAGGGTAAAAGGATGCACCCATATTTTTCATTTAACTGGTAGATACATCACTTAGTCTAGAAATGGAGCACCATGTTGGGCCTGGAGGTTAGGCTTGAAGAGATGACCTCTGATCTCTTCCAGGGAACTATTCAAATTTTATCATCCACCTACATCCATCACAAGATGAATATAAACACCCAATGGTATATATAACTCTGTGAAGAGTAAGGGTAACCTCTCTTAGGTATCTGTGTTTAGCAGTAGTACTGATAGTAAGGTCCTGGAAGACTTGTAGTTTAGATTTTTCATACAGCATCTGAGAGAAACTATCTGTTCTATGGTCTTGAATTAAGCAAATGTAAAAATGACATCCTGAGGCGATTCAGGATCTCTGGGATGGAGTGGCCTGTGTAGCCCATTCTATAGCTTTTGACAAATGAAGAAACAGTTGAATATGTCTCCTTTGTAAGTTTTATCTCATTTTATGTTTTTTGATGCTTTTATTAAAATAAAGTTTACATTTCCTTCACATTGTGCGCACTTTTTTTCTCCTTTAAAAATAAAATATTTATATTATATCAAATACAAATAGTGCAGCACCCAGCAGGATATATACTCCAATGTTCAAACTGTATTTATATTTTCATCAGGGATACAAAAGTACAGTAAAAACATCTTACCTTATATCCCCTAATGGCTTGCAGTGACTGCACATGTATAGTCCAGTGACCCTGTCAGTGTGCAGGTGCATGGGAGTGACATCACCTAACACCACGGGACCAGATCACCATTAATGTCAATGACTGAAATTTACTAATAAATATACACAGTTTCAATATATCTAAAACACAAAGTACTTTCAATGAGAAACACTGATACTCAAACATTTAACCCAATCTGAGGAAATATACAAACATCTAATTAAAGATGTGCGTCAACTCCTGTGACTTGGTTGTGGTTCTAATTCATCATCATGTTTTGGTTTTTAGTTTTTGGATCTGTATTTTTTTCTAAAAATTATAAAAACTGCTAAAATCACAAAGTTGGTGCCTGTTTTTGTTCCTACCGTATTATTTTCCTCAATAACATTAATTTCCATTCAGTTTTGACCACCTCACAGCTCACAATATTGTTTTCATTTTTCACCAATATTAGCCAAAGGCTGCAGCAAGCTGGCTAAACTATGGAACAGAGCAGCAGCACAAATGTACATCAGTTTAAAAGAATATAGGACATCTATGAAACATTGTCACACAGCAGTGGCAGACAGGATGATAGTTTAATAAAATATATAAAAAAAACCTGTTTGTTGTCTATGCAAAAATACAGTAAAAAAATCCCCAAACAACACATAATGCAAAGACAACAGGTGCAAGATGGAATTGTCCTTGGGCCCCCATGATAAAAACTAACAATGGGCTTAAGGCCTTATTCTGGTTGGTTTGGTCAATGTTTGAATTCTGTGCATCCGTATTCACCACTTTGCACGTGTGGGAACCGGATGCTGTGATCAAGAAGCAGCTGCAGAGAGCACTTATACCCAGCAGACATTGATTGACATGGATTGACCATTTGTGGGTGGTGACGGGGTGGTGGTCATAGAAATGCAGGCTTGCCTGTGCATGTGACTGCCAAGACAGGGGCATGCATAATTAAGCCCATGCAATTGCATACGTATCTAGAGGTCTAGATAGCAACAGGAAGTTTAACAGTGTATGCGGCAGGTCATTGTCAATCACAACTGTGCACATGGGTCCGATGTTACTTGGTGTTACTGATGTTTTTGATGCATGTCATGGGAAGTGGGCATCTTTGTACAGTGGTGGGAGTCTTTGTTTAGCGCTGCGGCTGCTGTGCAATTGCATTCATTAGCATATTCTTCAATGCAATGCAGCCTTGCAAACCAACATGAATGAGGCCCTAAAGCAGTTAACAATGTTTTTGTTAATGATTAACTTATGGCAGCTAAATGTGCTGTCAATAATTTATTTTCTATAGAGGCAAGATATCATCATTGTCATCTTCACCCTCATCAGTGTTAACTTCATCTTCACACAATACTAACTCATCCCTGCAGGAATCCTCCATTACAGAACGTTCTGTACTTTGATGTAATTAGGTGTAAAGGTCTTCCTCATGGAATTTATAGTTCATTTTGATGTACTTAATATTTTCCACATTTTGAGGAAGTAGCCTCCTACACCAATCGCTGACAAGGTTCCCAGTTGTGCTGAAAACTCTTAGTACTCACTGGAGGGTGTTAAGTAAAGCAAAGCCAGTTTGTACAAGGGTCTCCAATTGTTTTTTTTTCCTCCCAGTAGTCAAAGGAATGTCTTTTTGTGTACTGACTTTATTATAATTGTCCACCATTCTATGATGATGAACAATTCATATTGCACTACGGTAGAGGTGTCATAAATTTTGGCCAATTCCTTAACACCTGGCGATATGTCAAACTGTTGTGTTGACGCTGCAGTTGACAGAGAAACTAAAGGAAGAGATGTCATTGTGTCATGTGCTACTTGAGCTACCTACTTGCACACCAGGAGCTCTTTGCATCTCTTAACATCTGTGTCAGTTGGAAAGAAATACATGACATATGACTTAAACCTAGGATGAAACACGGTTGACAAAATGTAGTGATCTGGAACCTGGCAAAGCAAATGAAGGACTTGATGTACAAGTTCAGCTTACTGTACTTAGTGTAATTGCTTCATTTAATCTCCTTCAATTTCTTGAGCTAATTAGGGGAAACACCTGTCTCAAGCTGGCAGAGTCTGAACTCACTTCACATTGGTGACTACTTTGAATGGTTTCAGTTCTTTGGACAATACAGAAAGTATCCTCCACTGTGCTGGAATAAGGAATATTGCCCCTCCTCTCCTTATGTCATGGCTTGTTCTGCAGGTTTGGATAAATTGCTGATGTTCCTCCATTCACTAAAGCAAAAAAGGGTGAAATTCCACCTTTTTACTATCTGTTGCTTTGGTTGAGTGCATGGCAAATGTAACTTTCTTACAGCTGCTGCAATCCTCTACATGCAGTTGATTAATGGCAAAAATGTTCTGTAATTTTTGGGCCACAGACAGCATCTCCTGCATGCACCTTTAATTTTTTTTAAATCTGCACTACCAAGTAGATTGTGTGAGCAAAAAATGGGATGTGTTCAAATTCACCCAGATGTAATGGGATACGTTTAGGAAGTCGACGGCTGCAATCCCGACCGCCGGCTACCCGAATCCTCTATCCCGCATAGGGTTAAATGACAGGTGTCTAAAATCTAGATGCCTGTCATTTTCCCGATGCTGGGAGACAGGCACCTGGCATCCCGATTGAAAGGATGCTGGGCGCTGCGAGTGGACAGCCGCATGGGGGGGAGGGTTAGGTTAAGGGCACCCAGGGGGGAATTAGGGTTAGGCACCTCCCCGGGAGGGTTAGGGTTAGGCTAGGGGAGGGAGGGTTAGGACTAGGCACCCCCCTGGGGGAATTAGATTTAGGCAGCGGGAAAGGGGGGGATTAGGGTTAGGCACTTAGAGGGGGGAGGTTAGGGTTAGGCAGCCCTAAGGAGGGTTAGGGTTAGGGAGGTTAGTTAGGTTAGTTTATACTTACCTTAGAGATGATTGGGATTTCCAGCGCTGTTGGGCTTCCGCTGCCGGGCTCTGCTGTTTTGTCGGGCTGCCGCAGCCGGGTATCAACTTGCTGGTCATGTGGCAGCCGTCTTTTCATACCGAATGCGATGTAATACTCAAAATGTGTGGCATTATCAGAAATTACAAATTCGGAAAAGATTTCAAGTGGTAAGGGGAAGGGGGCTTGGACTGCACACAATAAATTTAAACATACTAAGTGGTGCTGCCATGCTGAGACTTGTAGTACATGCAAGGAACATACAATTCAAGCACACATTCTGGGTGCTAAGAACAATGATAGTCAAAATAATTATGATAAATTCTACAATTAACATGGAGTATAAGTGAGGTTGTTAGTACTGCACATGATTGGCCAAAAATGTTTGCCCATCCACCACATCAAGTTGAACCCCATAAGATGGGTACCTAACATCCCTAATATTACACATTGAGTCAAATTGGTTTTTTTTGCAGCCTCTTGGCCACTCGCATAGATGTGGGCGGCCATGATGATGGTCGCGATGGTCAAGCCCATCGTGACCATCGGGCATGCAACGAGACCCTTGCAGTAGGGTCTCATTGCCGCAAGCCCCAGAGTCCTTTTGGCTTTAACAGAGCCGAAAGCACTCCCACTGACATGCCCCCTTTGTTACGAGACCCAGAGCAACGGCTTGCCCGTCACTATCCGGGTCTCGTGCATGCGGACGATGGAGCCGGCTCCGTTGTGCACATGCGCACTGTGCCACCATTGACCCGCTGTACCTTGTCAGATATATTGAATAACAATGATAATGACATGGTCAATAAAATTTAATTACTTTATTAAAATATACAGTGGGCCCATATTCATTTAGAAGCAAAAAGTCAGAAATGTTTCACCTGTCTGACTTTCCACCTCCTTCGCCTGTTTTAGAGGTGAAAACTTTTCGTGCATGTCCCTGCTTTTCGCCCTATTCAATTCCAAACCATGGGAAAACGGAAAGCGGTGAATGCGAAACAGGTGGAAAGTTCTGTCAGAAGTGGAGAAGTTGGTCTGTACCCCAAAAAAAGATACATTAACATAGGTAATCAATGTATATGTGTACTAATACTCCTAATACAAGTGTTTGTGTACTTAAGTAGTTTAAATAGCTTCTTATTTGCGTCTATACAAAAGTGGTGAAGAATGGCATAAAGCAGTATTTGTTGGTAAAAATAAGTAGTCCTGTCAAATTTGGGGTACTTGAAAATGGGTGCTAGCATATTTAAATGTTTCTAAATTTAACTTTTAAAAAATGTCAAAAACGCACATGCTACATGCACCTGCAATCCCAAAAAACACCTGACCCATCCTTGCAGACCCCCCAGAAGTCTATTTCACTAGTTTTTATGCTTGTCCCACTACTTTTTACTTTTTTGCCCCAAAAATGAAAGTAATTTTTTGGGGTGTTCTAAGTTTTTTTTTAGGATTTGTCCTTTTTGGGACTGTGCCAAGGGTTCCGGTTTGTGTCCCCATGTTTGCATCCCAAAATAAAGATTTTGCACTTCTTTTCACCTGCTATTCATAGGTATATCTTTTTCGCCTCTTACATTGTATTGAGTGTCCGCATAGGTGATTTTTGTCTGGAATTGAATTTGGAAATAAGTTCAGACCGGGCAAAAAGCGGCAATACGCAAAACTTTTTCCACAGGAATCCTAAATAGTTTCTATTGTCTTCTTTGACAATGAAGCAGTAAAACATATGTTGGATATCTGCAGTTATAGCGACACATTCTTTTCTGAAGCAAATTAACACCCCAAGAAGTTGTTTGTAAGATCTGGTCCAATGAGGAGGACGTTGTTCAATGAAGGACCTTGAAATGTAACACTTGAGTCAAATACCACCCTAATATGGCCTGGCTTTCAAGGATGGTACACTCCGAAGATTGGGAGATACCAATATTCTTCGTTCTTTTCAAGTGGAGGAGCTTGCTCTGCATGGCCATTGTCAAAAATGGTTTTCATAAAGGCTAAAAAATGCTTTTTCATTTCTGAATTATTTTCCAAGTTATGCCACAGCGAGTTGAATCTTGCATGAACTTGTTCCTTATTGTTGGGAAGATGACATCTAGTTGAACGAAAAGGGAGTGGAGCAACCCAACTATTTGATTTATCTTTGAATAATTCCTTATTCATAATTTTTAGAAATCCCTTGTCTTCACAGCATCACCAAGACATTCACCACCTTTCTCCCATGTAGTAAGCTCTCTGTCTGTATGAGTCACTTGACCTTGTTGAGCTGTTTTGGTGAGACTTTATTTTATAAAGAAGTGATTAGGACATGGTTCAAATAGGGATACATGACCATTTTCCAGCACGCTTGTTTTGAAGGCATTGATGTTGTCTGGTATGCACATCTTGGAAATGCAAAAATCACCCACTATTACACATCCTAAGTCGAGTCTTTGGGCATAGTGTGCATTGTGAGGTCCATTGCATTGTTGACGAACTTTGTGTACCCTCAGTATGTCTCTGCCAAGCAGAAGAAGAATTTTTGCCGTATTATCCAATTGTGGTATGTGATCAGCAATAGCTCTTAAGTGGGGGTGATGATGTGCAATGTTAGACAAAGCGATATCACTCCTGTTGTTTGACAATTGATCACACTCTATAAGTATAGGCAGAGAAAGTTTTAGACTTCCATCTACAGTCTTCATTATGTATCCACTTGCTCTTCTGCCTAATGTATATTTTGTGCCGGCACATGTGTTTAGTGTGTATGGAGTGAGGTTTTCTCCTATGTTGAATAGTTCAAAGAACTCTGACTCAGCTAAAGATCTATTACTTTGATCATCAAAAATGGCATACATTCTGCTGGAAGTTTCTGAATGCTCTTTGAGATACACCTTGACCAAGCATATTTTTGAACAGGATCGATTGCTATCGTCTTCCTTGCACACCTTAGTACATGTAGATGTGACTAAAGTTTCCATCTTTTCACTCTCCTTCTCTCCACTGTCCTTTGACACAGGGCCGAGGGTGTTGGTAGAATTTGGGTTACAGGTGTCTGGGTGTAAAGCAGTTACATGCTTCTCACTGTCACACTCCAAACATTTAATTGTAGATTTACAGTCTCTAGAGAGGTGATTTGTAGAAGAACATCATTGGAAACAGATTCCAAAGTTTTTAAGTAAATTATTTCACTCTTCTAATTGTTTCTCTCTGAAAGTACAACATTTTGTAAGAGGATGTGATTTCTTGTGCTGAGGGCACTGTCTATCTGGATCCTCTACTTGTTTACTCATTTAGAAAGGAGAAGTCGCAAGTGTTTTCACCTCTGTCTTGTGTACTGAAATAGGTATTTTGGAGTTATTGTACCTTTTTGCTGTTCTTTCACCCCGTGGATAACCTGGACTGGCTGTAGTTTGGGAGTTAAGGGCAAAACTTGGATCATTTCTTGTTTTTGCTATGTTCCGAATGAATTTAGAAAAGAAAAAGAATGAAGGAAATGCCACTTGATTTTCTTCCTTGTAGCCTGAGCCTTGGAAAGTATATTTTTCTTGTATGTTATATGGAAGTTTCTCAACAATGGGTTTCATCCCTTGAGCAGAATCTAAATAGCTTAGTCCTGGCAAAAATGGATCAGTTTTAGCTGACTCTAATTCTAGCAACAGATCTCCAAGTTCTCGTAATTTCTGATTTACTGTGTTAGAAATTTTTGGAAAGTATTTAGCTTTGTTGAGAAGGGCCTCTACAATAAATGCTGGGTTACCATAACACTTTTCAAGTTGTTGCCAAACTAGCTTGAGTCCTATTGAGGTATTATTCACCTTGACTGACCTGAGTGTCTTCACGTATCCTGAAGACTTGCTCCCCAACCATTTTGCTAATAGATCAAGTTCTTCACTTGCAGTGATGTTCAGGTCATTGATTGAGTTCATAAAGCGGGATCTCCACGATCTGTATTTCTCTGGACGGTCATCAAACTTTGTAAGTCCTGAGTTAACTAGCTCACGGCGAACCATGAATTTAACCAAGTCTGTCACCTCTGATATAACAGTCTGCATATGATGAGGTGTATTTAGGAAGTTGTGATTCAAAATATCACTCTGCTTATTTTGTCTGATGAGAGTGGCAGGTTTCTGCTGATCAGGCATTTTGTAGTCTGTAAGAATGTTTTTGTTCTTGAAAGCAAAATAGTGAATCCTTTGGCTTATATACACTTTGTATGTGACCTTGGTGAAGTAAGTTTGTATGTGAGAAGGTTTGAAGGAATGGCGCTAATGCCTCAGGTGGATGAAGAATATATACAGTATGTATCCCAATCAAGGATAAAGCAGAGAACAAAATTTATTTAAAACATGTATAAATATATTCCATAAAATCAAGAAGACATAAATAATGGGGTAAAAGGAAAACAGCTTTTTACCATTAGACAAGGCTGCGGTGGGCTTGATGCAAACAAAGCAAAATCCAAGAGGTCCTGGGCAATGAAGCTCGGCACCACCGCAGAGAATGTAAATTGTCCTGGCTTGCTGGTAGTCAGAGGTTCCCTTGTAGCATGTACTCCATAATGCATTTCGAATTGTGATGAATTCTTCTTCAGAAGTGGATAACATGCTGTTCAGATTGTGGTGATATTTATACCCCCAGAAGTGATCTAATTGGGTACTCACAATTAATATTCAAATATATTCAAAATGATTCAAAATCAATATTCACAGTCACCTAAACTGGAAGTGACACTTGTGGCCCATGTTTATAATTCTGGCCACCTGAAGTGACACAGGCGCTATGCCCAAATGTCACCTCCAATTACAAAGAAAACCAGGAGCAGTGTAGAAAGCACCAAATCTCCCTAAGATCATCAGCGGAAGTGACATAGGCACTACGCAGTATATTTTGGAAGTGGCGTCAAACATGTTAAATATGCTCACTTCCTTTTACCGCAGTATTATTACTGGAAGTGATACATGAGTGTCACCGAATGTCCACTTCTGGAAATTATGTCTGTGGTTCACATTTAGTCACTACCAGTCTAAATATAGAAATTGTGCACAATAAAATACAGGTACATCATATTATATGTTCAATCTTTCATATAATATACAATAAAAATACATCATTTAAAATTCATAAAATACATAATTTAAAATTATATAAAGAGATATAAAATACATATAAATACATGAAATAAAATGGTTCCCATGTATGTTTCAGGAGCATAATTATACTGAATCCAGTGGGTTCTTCCTATCAACAAAGCTATACCGTACTTTGTATTCCGGTAAAGTCCATCCCTCAAATTTGATTGGAGTACTCCCCAACCGGTAAGTTCCATTCCTCATTGTTGAAATGTGATCCTTAAAGTGCAAAAAGAGAAAAAGAAAAAGTTATATATTCATCCAAAGTTAATATATAATATGTATTACATACACAATACACTGATATTTATAGACTAATCTAAGAACCATTTCAGGTCAAAGTCTAAGGTTAGACCAGTTGGTGCTAATGTATCAAGTGTGTATATCCACTTCATCTCGCACTGCGTCAACTTTTTTTCTAAGTCTCTCGTTCTCCAATTATCTTTAACACATTGGATACCAAGAAATCGTTTAATCTTTTTTCACACTTATAATGCTGTTTAGCAAAATGGTCTGATACAGAATGTGTTAAAAGGCCTTTTCTTATATTATATATGTGTTCAGACATTCTTGTCTTTAGATTTCTAGAGGTCTTTCCTACATAGACCAAGCCACACATGCATTCTAATAGGTAAACAACATTTCTAGAGTTGCAAGTAATGAAATCATTAAATTTATATTCTATTCCATTAATATTAAATGCAGTGGCTTTTCTCATATTGTCTTTTGAAGTGGTGGTTCTGCACATAAGGCAGTCCCCGCATCTATGAAAGCCTCGCGTTCTGTTACTTGTAATAGTTTTCTCAATTAATGCACTTTTGACCAACTTATTTTTCAAAGAAGGTGCTTTCTTATAAATAAAAGTGGGCTTCATGGGTATTACTCTACTCAGAATGTGGTCATCCTTTAATAATTTCCAATTATCCTTAATAACTTTTTCTAATTTTTTATGATGGGCTCCATAATTGGGTTATGTATGCCCATTCAAATTTATTCTCATTTTAATTAATTCAGATTTTTCTCTTTCTTTCAAAAGGTCTTCTCTCTTTATCTCTTTGACTTTAGAACTCGCTTTATCTAAAAGGTCGGTTGGATAACCTTTGCATTGGAATCTACTACACATTTCTTTTATCTGTTCATCCAAAATTAATTCCTCAGTACAATTCCTCTTTAACCTTTTTAATTGACCTAATGGTATATTTTGGAGCCACATCTCATGATGTTCACTCTTAACTTTTATATACGATTTCGAGTCGGTGGATTTTCTGTGTGTCTTACTGTAAATGTTGCCTTCTTTAATATAAATACCGTATATACTCGAGTTTAAGCCGAGTTTTTCAGCACATTTTTTGTGCTGAAAAAGCACCCCCTCGGCTTATACTTGAGTGATGCCCGCATGGTATGCAGCAGAGTAGCATACCATGCGGGCCATGGTGCAGACTGTGTGTCTGTGACACAACTGCACCACATGTGTAGCGCTGACCGGATGGAGGAGCTGATAGCAGCGGTGGGACCAGGAGCGGGGTTTGTCACTGGCATGACTGACTCTCCTATCCGGGATTCCTCGAGAGGGTCATGCATTGCTACGCCTACTGCTGCCGCTGCTGCTGTTGCTGCTGGGAGTCGTTCATCATCCCAGAGAGGAAGTAGGAACACCACTACTTTATCTAAAAAATTGACCCTCCAACAGTCCTTAGTGAGGAGGATTAAGTATGACAGCAGTCATCCTGAAGCAAAACGGATAACTGAGGCCTTTACTGCTATGTTGGTGTTAGACGTGCATCCGGTATCCACCATTGGTGCAGTGGGATTTAGACAATTGATGGAGGTAGTGTGTCCCCGGTACCAAATCCCGTCTAGATTCCATTTCACTAGGCAGGTGATACCGAGACTGTACAGAGGCATCAGAAAAAGTGTCCTCAGTGTCCTGAAAAATGTGGTTGTACCCAATGTCCACGTAACCACGGACATGTGGACAAGTGGAACAGGGCAGACTAAGGATTATATGACTGTGACAGCCCACTGGGTAGATGTATCACCTTACGCAGCAACAACAGCAGCATCACCAGTAGCTGCAGCTCAGAAACCCCAGTTCGTTCCAAGACAGGCTACGCTGTGTATCACCGGTTTCAGTAAGAGGCACACTGCCGACAACCTCTTAGAGAAACAGAGGGAAATCATCGCCCAGTGGCTTACCCCACTTAGACTCTCCTGGGGATTTGTGATATCTGACAACACCACCAATATTGTGCGGGCATTACATCTGGGCAAATTCCAGCACATCCCATGTTTTGCTCACACAATAAATTTGGTGGTGCAGAATTTTCTGAAAAACAACAGGGGCATGCAGGAGACGCTTTGGGTAGCCTGAAAAATTTATGGCCACTTTCGCCATTCAGTGATTGTGTGCTGAAGACTGGAGTGCCAGCAAATACTCTTGAACCTGCCCTGCCATCACCTAAAATAAGAGGTTGTGACATGGTGCAACTCAACCCTCTATATGCTTAAGAGGATGGAGGAGCAGCAAAAGTCCATTCAAGCCTATACATCCACCTATGACATAGGCAAAGGAGGGGGTATTCACCTGACTCAAGTGCTGTGGAGAATGATTTCTGTGTTGTGCAAGGTTCTCCAGCCCTTCGAACTTGCCACATGTGAAGTCAGTTCCGACACTGCCAGCATGAGTCAGGTCATTCCCCTCATCAGGCTTTTGAAGAAGCAGCTGGAGAAAGTGAAGGAGGAGCTAAGACGGGCCGATTCCGCTTGGCATGTGGGACTTGTGGATGAAGCCCTGTGCCAGGATTCCAGGGTGGTCAATCTGTTGCAATCAGACCACTACATTTTGGCCACCGTGCTCGATCCTAGGTTTAAAGCCTATGTGATGTCTCTCTTTCCGGCTGAAACAAGCCAGCAGAGGTGAAAAGACCTGCTGGTGAAAACACTGTCAGCTGAAGCGGAACGTGACACGTCAACATTTTCTGACATGTCTACTGTCACTGCATATGATACTGTCACCATTGACAGAATGGTGGAGGATTACATCAGTGACAGCATCCAAGTAGGCATGTCAGACAGTCCGTACCTGTACAGGCAGGAAAAGAGGCAATTTGGAGGCCCCTGTACAAATTGGCTCTATTTTACCTGAGTTACCCCCCTCCAGGTGTACTCCAAAAGAGTGTTTAGTGCATCCGGGAACCTTGTCAGCGAAAGGCAAAGGAGGTTGCTTCCACAAAATGTGGAGAAGATGATGTTCATAAAAATGAATTATCAACTCTTCCAGGGAGACCAGCCTCCAGAACGTACAGAGGGACCTGTGGTGGTGGATTCCAGCGGGGACAAATTAATACTCTGTGAGGATGAGGATGTACACAACATTGAAGAGGGTGAGGAATCGGTGGATGAGGAGGATGAGGATGGCATCTTGCCTCCGTAGAGCCAGTTTGTGCAGGGACAGATTCATTGCCAGCTTCTTTTGTGGGGGCCCAAACGAACCAATCATTTCAGCCACAGTCATGTGGCAGACCCTGGCGCTGAAATGACTGGTTTGTTAAAGTGTGCATGTCCTGTTTATACAACATAAGGGTGGGTGGGAGGGCCCAAGGACAATTCCATTTTGCACCTCTTTTTTTTTATTTGCATTATGTACTGTTTGGGGCCTGCTTTATGTATTGCAGTGTCACTCCTAGATGGGCCACGTGTTTGTGCCGCCCACTCGTGTTGCTTAGCATAGTCATCCAGCTACGTCGGTGCAACCTTTTGAACTAAAAACAATATTGTGAGGTGTTCAGAATAGACTGGAAATTAGTGGAAATTAATTTTATTGAGCTTAATAATAGTATAGGAGCAGAAAAACCCACAAATTCTGTGATTTTAGCTGTTTTTAAGCTTTTTTAAAAAAAAGTACAGATCCAAAACACAAAACCCAGAACCCAAAACATGGAAGGGTGGTTTTGGCAAAACCAATCCAGATCCAAAACACGAAGAAAGATCCAGATCCAAAACCAAAACATGAAAAGTGTCCGGTGCACACCCCTAGTTAGAATTATGACATACTGTACACTACACTTTGTATGAGGCATATTGAGGCTGGTTAAGTGAAACCCCCTCTACAAATCCTGTGTTTGCCCCTGGAATGCTACAAGTCCAGTTGCATTTTCTTGTTTGCTTTACTTTAATTGTACCCTTGAATTAACAGAAGTAGAGGAGAATGGAATACCAAGGAGGGAAGTATGGATTAAAATATTTTTGTTTACCAGGTGCATAGGGCTGTTTCTATTCATTAGTATTTTAATAAATTAAATGGGTGGATGTGCTTTTATTTCAATTTGTCTTTGATACACTACAGATGCCAGAGAGTATTGGTGCCAGGGCATGCTGAAATTTTGGTCCTGGCATGTTCTGGCAGATATTTTGGACAATCAGCCCTGCTTATACCTGTAGTGTAGAGGTGCAGGATGAGCTCTAGCCCATTGGTATGGGGTTAACACTTGGGCTCAGAATATCTATGAAGGGGCCCTCACATTTTTGTGGGCCTGAACCCACTAGGAACCAAGCACTGCTTTTCCTTAGTTAAATTTCATTCAGCCCCACATTGTTATAGTGATTAGTTTTTATTTATAACTAAAAAATTTACTTTTACTTATAGTATAATGTAAATTTCGCTATTATGGACCATATTCAATTGCTGGCGAAAAGCCGAGATCGGCGAAAAGTTCATACCAATGACATAATTTCGCCAGTCGAGAACTTTTCCCCATATTCAATTGCAAAGAGTTGCCTCCAGTGTGAAAAGTCTGCGCCTTGTACCCACTTTCGCCTCTGAAAGGAGGCAGAAAAAAGTGCAGTTTTGGGGGTTTGGGGTGCAAAGTTGTGGGAACCCTGCAGCTTTGGGACAGCCCCCCAAAGGTAAACTGCTTCAAAAAATATTTAAAAAATACTTTAGATCACCCCAAAAAGTACTTTAGTTTTGGGAGGCAAAAAAAAAATAAAGTTGGGGAAAAACTTAAAAATTAGCTAAAGAGACTCCAGGGTGTCCCCCAAGTATGCCCGAGCTGTTTTTTTGTTTGCAGGTGCATGCTGAAGGTGTGTTTTTTAAAAACACACTTTGCAATTTTTAACCATGCTTGCACCCATTTTCATGTACCCAAAATTTGCTGGGACTACTTATTATAGCCCCCCAAAAAAGTTAAATGCTATTCTTCACCACTTGTGCAAAGACGCTAAATAGCACCTATTGAGACCATTCAAGTACCCCAAATACCTTCAGCAGAACTATTCGTGGGTAGCCATAGTGATCCCCCATGTCAGTCCATCTTTTGGGGGTGTCAGGCTGATTTCCCCAAATCCGACAGCACTTTCCGCCTGTTTCAGTTTTGCTGAGATGCGTTTTTGTGACCTATGAAATTGAATAGGGCGAATAGCGGGGACAAGCGTGATACTTTTCCAGAGCACAAACCAGCAATGACGACAGGAAGGGTAGCATGCAAAAGTACAGGACTTTTAGCTGGCAATTGAATACGGGCCTATGAGTTTATATAAAAAAATATATATGTAATAGAAACATACTGTATATAATTGTTGGTTCATCTTCACAGAGTTTATTATTTTTGATTGTACACAGCCCAGGGTAAGGACACTATAAGGCTTTACATTGCATTGTGATCAATATATTAACATTTACATGATCCCTACAAAAATACTTCATATCTTAGTTGGCCATACACAATAGTACAGCCAATCAACCTACAGGGAAGAATTCAGGAGCAACTTCCCAATAATCTGAGATCCTACATAAACTACACATCTATGGAGGTTGTCTCCATAGCCGAACGTTTGCTGAACAATGCTCAAGTGGACTGTACAGGGTTGAAAGTCAAACAAAATGATTCAACTTGAGGTTGTGAATGATCATCGTTCAGGTCCTTTCACTGATAGTTGTTCAAACTATATATTTGGACAGTTGGTTTCCATGATAATTGTGCAAGGTGTGTCCAGCTTTAGAGTAATAGGTGCAGGTACACTTATACTTGTTTACATAAACAGTCTTACAATACAAACTGACATACACTGGAACAAACCATTAATAAAGAAGATATTGTAATGTGAAATGGTCCAGTATATCATGTTTTATATACTGTTCTTCTCCAGTATGATTTTCTTAGTATTCCATTCTGGTTTTAAAAGCAGAATGTACAGCTTTGGGAAAAATATACAGCCCAGAACTCCAGCACTTGAGGTCAATATGGCAAATATCTCCACAGCCACTGTGTCTTTCCCTTTTGTGCTGACATAGGCCGGGATCATTGCAATCCAGACACTGCAGAACACCAGCATGCTGAAGGTGATGTACTTGGCCTCATTAAACCTATCCGGTAATGTCCTCACCAAAGAAGCCATAACAAAGGTCACAGCCACCAGGATTGCCATGTAACCCATCACAGAGTAAAACCCAACTACCGACCCTTCATTGCATTGAATGATGCTCATTCCCTTATAGGAGTGATGGTCATACTCCTGATAGGGAGGAGATACAGACAGCCAGATACCACAGATCAGAGCTTGGACAGAGGAGGACATAATCACCACATAATTAGACACTTTGGGTGTGACCCACTTCCTCCAGGGACTGCCAGGTTTGGTGGCTTTGAAAGCAATGCAGACAGTGACCGTCTTGGCCAGTATAGAAGAGACAGCTGTGGAGAAGAAGATCCCAAATGACGTCTGTCTCAGCCTGCAGGTTATATCCACTGGCCGACCGAGGAACAAGAACACACTGAGGAAGCTCAGCAAGATGGAGACCAGGAGAATGAAGCTTGCAGCCCGATTATTGGCTTTCACAATGGGAGTGTCCCAGTAATAAATAAAGTTTCCCAATGTAAATAACGTTATTGTTGAAAAAGATAAAGATGTTACTGCAGAAATTAGCACCACAATGTCCTTCTCATATGACAGAAAGTCGTACGATTTGGGAATACAGCTCACTTTTCTCTCATCCGGCCACTCTTCATCTGGACATTTGTAACACATGTTACTGTCTAAATAAATATAGAAAATACAGATATTGTTTATATGGTCAGTATTGTGTAGAACATGAAGCAATTAACAATAATAAATAGTTATAAAATATAATATTTGTAGCTATTTTATAAAACAATTTAAAACAACAACCTATGATTGATGTGTTTATTAAAGGGTCTTTAGTATCACTTCCAATAAAGTCACTTGATTGCATCCCTAATATAACCTACTTCTGTAACAGTTAAACAGCATGAATATGGGTTGGGTACGGGATCCAGGTGGTCAGGATGGTGACAGTCAGAATCATGATAGAATTTTGTAAGTGTCCTAACCCTTACCCTAATCTTCCCACCCACAGCCTAAGCCTAACCCTCCCCCCCACACAACCTATCCCTACCTCTCCCACCAGCAACCTATCCCTAACTCTCCACCCAGAAACCTAGCACTAACCCTCCCCACCTGAAGCCTCATCATAACCATCCACCTAGTGCCTAACTGTAAACCTAACCCTAACTCTAATATTCACCGTCAGGATGTCAGCGGTCAGTTTCCGGTCCCAGGATTCTGACCACTGACATCCTACCCGACAGGATGCTGACTACATTCCATGTATATGTATACATTTCTGACTGCATGTTTGTGTATTCAGATATACTATTTACTGTACATTATGTATATTTTAAAATATTACAGATATATAAAATGCTATTTTTAATTTTAAATAATACAGTTCAGTGCCTTGATCTGTACTTTTTGTTTCATTGTGCATCTTTCCCCATCTTTATTACCCTCTTTTCTTAAAATCATTATCTCCTCCCCATCTTAAAATATTTATTATTTACCCTTATTTTCATCATTATCACCCCCTTCAAGCTCTTCTCCCCCCTATATTACTTAAGGAACTTTCTTCATCACTAAATAAATCTTTGTTTTAATACTTTTATCACCCCTACCATCTTTTAAGCTTATTATCACCATCTGTTTCATTTTCATGCCTCCCTTTTTATTATCAACCCCTTCTTTCTAAAATACAAGTGTTACTTACATATTAGATAGGGATGTTACGTATCACAGTATATTTCCATTCATCATAGTTACTTAATATTTTGTAATGATTCTATCTTAACAAATGTTGGGGCATTTATGGGATTCACTTCTTACTAGTATCATGGACCTGTCATTTTGTGGGTCATGTGCTGTTGTGCCTGTGTTATTTGTCTTTCCTACCCCACATTCCCATCTCTCTGACCTCGTTCTTCATCCCACCACTTTTCCCTGTTTCTGTCCCTCATTCTCTGCCTTCCTCTTTTTTATCTCACATCTCACTGTCTCTCTCTGTCCTCACCTCTTTCCCCATACCTCTTAACTTATCTAACATTTCTCTCAGTGTTTTCCCCCAGTGCTTTAGTTTCTGCTGTGTGGGGAGAAGGGATCAATCATTGAAGGTTTGCTGTGTGGGGAGGAAGTATTGGGCATTGAGGATATTCTGTACATTCAGGAGGGATTGGGCATCAGTGGCCTGCTGTATGGGAATAAGGGTTTTGGTGTAAAGGGTCTGCTGTGTGGGAAGGTTGGATAAGGCTTTGGGTATTTTCTGTGTGGGGCAGAGAGATTGGGCATTGGGGTTGGCTGTGCAGGGAAGAGGAAATGGTCATCAGGCATCAACTGTGTGGGGTGGAGGATTTGTGTATTGGGCATCTAGTGTAGGGAAATAGGATAAGGTTTGCTGTGATCAGGCAACAGGAACCAACTGTGTTGGGAAGTTAGAGAAGGCATTGAGGGTCTGCTGTGTGGGAAGGAATATTGGGCATCAGGGTCTGCTGTGTAGGGAGGAGGGATTGGGACTTGGGATCTGCTATTTAGGGAGGAGGGATAAGGCTTTTGGAGTACACTGTGAGGAGAAGTGCTATCATGTATTGGGAGTCTGCTGTGTGGTTAGGAGGAATCAGGTATCATGGGCCAACTGGGTGGGGAGGTGGGAGAAGACACCGGGGGTCTGCTGTGAAGGAAACATGGATTCTGCATTGGGGGTCATGTGCAGGGATGAAGTATTGGTCATTATTTGATTGTTGAGCAAGTAGGATGAATTGAACATCAGGTTTCTACTATGTGGGGAAGAGGAACATGCTTTGGGGATCTGCTGTGTGGAGAGGAGGGATCATACATTTGAGTCTGCTGTGTGGGGAAGAGGGTTCAGCCATCAATAGTCTGTTATGTAACAAAATAGGAAAAGACATGTGGGGTCTGCTGTGTGGGGAGGAGGGATCATTCATTGTAGATCTGGCTGTGCAAGAAGCAGGGATCGGGCATCAGTGGTGTCTGCTGTGTGGGGGAAATGATCAGGCATCAGGGGATGTGCGGTAGAGGAACTGGCCATCAATGGTCTACTGTGTGGGGAGGAGGTAATAGGCAACTGGACCAGCTGTGCTGGGAGAAAGGACCAGACATTGCGGTCATTGGTTACCATGTAAGCCTCCAGCAGGGGGCACGCAAACTGTAGATTCATGCTCAGATTCCCACTGTGTGTGACACAGATAGGACAGTTTAGGGAATGATATAATAAATATTATCTTCATTATATTCATTATATAATTTTCCTTCAGTCCTAGATACAGTTACCATCAAATTGTAGCCTCAGTTTATTTGATATTTTATTCTGAGTAAGACACATTCCTACCTGTTACATTGGACATTTGTCCCTCAGGACAAAGAACGCAGGAATAGCAGCAGACTTGGAATCCTTTATTAGAAGCTATTCTGTATCCAGGAGAACATCTGTCGTTGCACCGAGATTTGGGGACCTTGTATATAGAGTAAAATGTAAAATACTTTATTTTTATATATATATAATTGTTATTTGTTACCATTTTTTTTGCTTTCCATTTTTTTATGTAACGTCGCAACTCCAGATACATGAAATGGCAACTTGTGCACAATATTTATTAATAAAGTTATAGGAGTTTAAATCTTGCTGGGGTATGTCACACCTCACGTAAAACTGTGAACCTGCTGACACTGTACTTTTTTGGGTATCATTAATCTAAATCTCTTTATAGGATTTTACTTCTATAGCATTCTGCAGTTATATCCTCAGTAATAATGTTATAATCTATTTATAGCAGAGTTGGAGGTAATTTCTAAACTGCATTTTTACTATTAACTGTAAGCACTGGTTCCATTGGGGATGTAGTCGGGATCCTGGCATGCAGGATGCCGACGGTCTAGATACCGGTGCCTAAATAGTGACAAGTTCGGATCCCAGCACCAGTATCCTGACCACCAGCATCCAGAAGGTAAGTATCAGGGTGTTGGGGGGAGGTTAGGGTTAGGGTGCACGGATAGGGTTATGCATTATTGGGATGGTTAGGGTTAGGCACTGGGGCTGAAGTGTTAGGATTAGGGTGTGGGGAGGGGAAGGTTAGGTTTAGGCACTAAAAGGAGATTAGGCATGAGGGAGGGGGTGACAGATTTAGGGTGTGGGGAGGGGGAGGTTAGGATTAGGAACTTTGGTTGGGGAGGTTAGGGTTAGTCATCAGGGAGGGAGGGTTTGAGTTAGGGTAGGGGTTAGGAAGAAATTTACCTGCCTTCCCTAGGGGCATGGCCTAATGGGGTAGGGCTAAGGATAATATAGGGGTGTCAGGAGGTGCTGGGGATAAAAGAAGAGGAAGCTACAAGGAAGAATGATAATATACAGGAAAATTGACAGGCCCAAAAAGCTCCCCCTGCCCTGTGGTGCCCTGTGCCATTGCACTGGTCGCACCACCCTAGTTACGGTCCTGGGCTATATATCACCTTCTATACATTGGCTTCTTTGAATTTGTACTTCATTTTGAAGAAATCAGTTTTTCCAAATTTTTCGGAAGTAGCATCCTATGCCGATTGCTCACAAGGTTCCTGACTGTGATAAACCAACATTATGAGTACACACTGGAGGGTGTGCAGCTTAAGTAAACTAAAGCTAGTTTCTAAATAGGCCACCAAATTGTCTTTTTTTCTCTGAATATTCAAAGGGACTGTGGGCCCTGATTCATCAATGAATGCAAGTGCGAGAACGCACACATGCCGCCGATGTTTTCATCTTGCACGTGCATATAAGACACAGTGCACAAGCGCAAACAAGTTATTGCATCCAGGTTTGGGTACGGATGGCATACGCAGTGTGCACAGTGCACTTTGATGTTGATTGACAGGAAGTGCCGTTTGTGGGTGGTGACCGGGCAAACGCAGGTGTTCCAGTGTATTCGGGCGCCGTTACATGGGTGAGCATCATTAAGTCTGTTCGTCAGCATATGCAGCCACATGTCTCGATGCAGGCAGGAAGTGGCCAAAATCCTGTATGACATAAGTTCAACCTCTATTGTGCGTCTGGGACCGATGGTTCTTGATGTTACCAATGTTTGCACTATCCTGTGTACCGATTTAGCATTGAGTAAAGGGAGATGGGTGTCACTATGTATTGCTGGGTGTCTGCATCCTTGTGCTAATGATGCTGTGCATATGCATTGATTAGCATAGTCTTGCAGCAGCAGGGTGTGTGTGTACACACATTAGCAATCCTTGATGCATCAGGCCTTGTGTGAGATGCTAATTTGTATATAGTTATTAAATTATTCCTCCACTATTCTATTTATGCTGAATCAGATTCAGTCATGGTAGAGGTGTAAATATATGTAGTCTTTTAAGTCTGACCAGATTTTATCTTTTTTTTTACTCTGTTGCATTGAGTTTACTCATCATTATCACCCGTGAGTCCCTTGGAATAGTTTAGTTTTCTATTAGAGCATTGTTTGCAGTTGAAATTGAAGCAATATACCTTTATACCTTGTTTAGTTGACAACTTGCTCGCAAGGAGCTCTTTGCATTTCATATCCTAAGGAGAGTCTTATCGGGTGTTATGAAACATGCTACTTATCATTCATGCTACATAGGTCTTCTGCCTATAACAGTCACCCATTGTCACCTTAGAGCACAGGTTCTCAAACTCGGTCCTCAGGACCCCAAACAGTGCATGTTTTCCAGGTCTCCTAACAGACTCACAAGTGAAATAACTAGCTCCACCTGTGGATCTATTAAAATGTGTCAGTGAGTAATGAATACACCTGTGCAGCTGCTGGGTGACCTGGAAAATGTGACCTGTGTGGGGTCCTGAGGACCAAGTTTGAAAACCACTGCCTTAGAGTGAAGGATGCCGCCAGGTCTTAAAACTAAGCACACTAGGAACTTACACAATACTATTGTGAATGCAGAATAATTGGCTGTAGTAGAAGAAACAAGGTAATATACAGACAAAATAAGACATACTGTAAATGCAGAAAGCCCCTACACGGTAACAACAGAGCAGTGCTGGTTATATATATATTCCATAGACAAAAAAATCTTATGGTTTCATATGTCCCATTAAGCTGCTTAGACATGATCTGAAAATTCACAAAACCTATTGATTTTCTGCCACTCAAACTTCAAAAAGCAATGAAATTACGATCATGAAGGCTGACGCCTTAATGGACGTATTCCTTGTGCAAAACAGATATGCTATGCCATCACACCCTGTGGTTAGTGGCAGATTCAGCACTCTCACAGAATGAGATTGCTGTCACTCACAAAATGGTGGAGCTGCTAATTCACAGAATTGTGTGCTCATTGGAATACACACATGCAGTCTATGCAACTGAGGTCTGAGCAGTTATGTGGCTCTCACATCCCAATCAGTGCCCACAATCCTCCCATTTGATCACCAAAACAATCTTACTGGCTTACTGTTAATTAGCAGCTCCACTATTTTGTGAGTGACAGCAATCTCATTCTGTGAGAGTGCTGAATCTGCCATTAACCATAGGGTGTGATGGCATACCATATATTATATATTATATATATATATTGCGCAAGGAACATGTCCATTAAGGCATCAGCCTTAATGATTGTAATTTCATTGCTTTTTGAAGCTTGAGCGGCAGAAAATCAATAGGTTTTGTGAATTTTCAGATCATGTCTAAGCAGCATTAATAGGACATATGAAACAGTAAGGTTTTTTGTCTATGGAATGTCATAGCTTTTTTAAAATTTATTAACTATCAGGGTTTGGATGAGGAAACCAGGCCACCTGCAGGGGAAAGGGCAACAAAATGGTACTCTAATGCAGGTAGAAGAGGGGACAGCACACAGGAGGTTGGTTTGGGAGGTGCAGAGTGCGAGACGGATGTAGGCATGTGGGGTAATGGCAGCAGCAGTGGTGCAGAGCAGTGACAGCGGTGTAGTGCAAAGGGAGCATCAGTGGGAGACAGAGGGCTCACTGGTAGTGTGTATACACCTGAGAAAATCAAATCAATAAGTCACAGATGGACGAATGCAGCAGTGAGATCTACGCATCTATGTTAAAAATGAATGTGTAAAAATAAAGCATAGCCCCTCCCCCAGAAAACAACCAGCCCAGGGCTTTGGAGCCCCAGTACTGGTTGTGCTTAATACAGGGGACAAATGATGTAGGGGTCCCCTGTATTGAGCACAACCAGCACCAGGCTTTTGAGAACCTGTCCTGGTTGCCAAAATATGGGGTACAAATGACGTATGGGGTCCCCCGTATTTAGTACAACCAGCACAGGGCTCTGAGCCAGTCCTGGTTCTGGAAATACAGGGGGAGAAAATGCTTAGGGCCCCACTGTATTTCCCAAAACCAGCACCAGACTCCGTCTAGCGGGGTAGTGATTCCACAGCCAGGGCAGCCCTTTCACCGGGGACCCCCAGCCACAGCATCACCCCTGACCACAAGTCAGCCCTGGCCAGAGATCCCTGGGGAGTTGAGGACCCCCCCAATAAATGGGTCCCCCTCCTCATGGCACCCTAGGCACAGGCTGATAGCCCTTGGCTATCCCCAGCACCCCTGGGCAGTGGGTGCTGGGTTGATAATGTATAGTGTGGTGCATAAGAAATATAAATATTGTCTTTTGCAATAGTACTATAGGTCCCAGGAGGCCTCCCCCACATTCTGGTACTTGGAGAACCACAAGTACCAGCAGGCGGGGTATTAAGGGTCTGCTGGCACCTATTTTACCCCTGCAAAATAAATATTCAAATAAAACACACAGACACAGTCTTCTAAATCTTTTATTTACTTAGACCTTCACCTGGAGTGTGGTGGCCAGTAAGCTCTTTTGTGTGGTCGCCACACATCCAGGGCTTCTGCAACCAGCACTGGGCTCTGATCCAGGTCTGGTTATGGAAATACAGAGGGAAAAACATGAGTAGTGTCCCCCTGTATTCTCCAGGACCAGCACCAGACTATTTCTAATGGGGGGCTGATGCCATAGCCAGGGGAGCCCTTTGACTGGGCTCCCCAGACGCAGCAACAACATTGACCACTATTCAGTCCAGGCCATGGATCCCTGAGGAGCTGGGGACCCCCTCAATAAAGGGGTCCCCCTCCTCAGGGCACCACAGACCCAGGCTGATAGCCCGGGCTATCCCCAGCAACCCTGGGTGGTGGGTGCTGGGTTGAATGTGTTGTGTGGTGCATTGTTGTGTGGTTCCAGCACATCTCCATGCATGCTGGTACTTGGAAAACCACAAGTACCAGCATGCTGGGCATTAGGGCCCACTGCCACCTGTAGTCCACCTGTAAAAAAAGATTAAAATAACACAACACACTTTAATATTGTAATATTTATTTTTACAGGTCTTCACCTGGGGAGGGCGGCCTTTAAGCTCATTTGCATGGCCGCCGCCATCCCAGCACCAGCCCACCATGACTTTGGTGTATTCACCTGGTGGGCGCCAACCTGCCAGGGCTTCGGCATCTTCACCTGGTGGATGCCAACCCACCAAAGGCTTCGGCGTATTCGCCTGGCAGGCAGCAACCCACCAGGGCTTCCACATCTTTACCTAGTGGGCGACAGCCTGTGTCAGCTCTTTGGCATGGCTGCCACCCACTAGGACTTCCTGTGCCTTTGACAGGTGGGCACCAACCCACCAGGGTTTTGGGCTCTTCATCTTGTGGGCAGCAGCCTGTGTCAGCTTTTTTGCATGGCCAAAGCCCACTAAGACTTATGGTGTCTTCACCCAGTGGGCGCCAACCCGCCAGGGCTTCGGCCTCTTTACCTAGTAGGCAATAGCCTATGTCAGCTCTTTTGCATATTCGATGCCCAATAGGACTTCCAGTGTCTTTGCCTGGCTGGCGCCAACCCACGAGGGCTTCGGCATCTTCACCTGGTGGGTGCTCGCCAGGGCTTCGGCATCTGTGCCTGGCAGGTGCCCACCCGCCAGGGCTTCTGGAATCTTCACTTAGTAGGTGGCAGCCTGTGTCAGCAATTTTGCATGGCCGTCACCAACTAGGACTTCCAGTGTCTTTGCCCGGCGGGCGCCAACCCACCAGGGCTTCGGCGTCTCCGCCTGGTGGGCGCTAACCCACCAGGGCTTCGGCGTCTTTGCTTGGCGGGTGCCCACCCACCAGTGCTTCTGGTGTCACCACCTGGGGGGTGGTTGCCACCTCCCCAGGGCTTCTATGGTCCTCTGCAGGTGCTGCTGCCTCCAATGACGTCACAAGTCATAATTGCTTGTGGCGGCCATCTTTGAAAATCAAAGATTGCCATAGCGAGCCAATCACGGCTCGCGGCGTCATCATCGGTGGCGGCTGCGGGACCGGCGCCTGTTCGGGTGTCGGTGGTGGGCCTGGATCTGAAAGGATCTAGTCCCCACCAGTCATTCTGCCGAGTATGGCAGCGGCACCCATTTTAAAATTCAAAGATGGATGCCGCGAGCCGTGATTGGCTAATGGCGGCCATCTTTGAAATTCAAAAATAGCACTGAGGCGACATTTTTTAAGTTGGTGCCGCTGCTGTATTCGGCAAAATGGCTGCCGGTGTCTGAATCCTCTCCGGTCCAGGCCCGCCCCCAATGCCCTCACCACCGCTGGACCCTCCACTGCCACCCGACCCACTGCCGCCACCACCGCAGGACCTTCCGCCGTCAACACCCGCACCGCCGCCAGCACCCGCGTCCCCCGCCAACAACCGCGACCCGCCGCTGCAGAGGTACCCGCCACCGCATCCATGTCCCCGATGCTGCTTTGCCCACTACCGCCTCCAAATGACAGCCTCTTGCTGCATTCAAGTGAAGCCACTATGACTACACCTGCTGGAAGCTCCTACTGTGGCTGCGCAACAAGTTGAAATGTCCTTTCTTTATAATGGCGCATTCTTGAGATAATTGTTTAAGAACTGTCACTTTATAATTAACCTGAACCCCTAAAGCACGTACCCTGGCACAATAGCTACCTAATAAAACAATCCCCAAGTCTAAATTCCACACTTACCCTGAGTTTTGCCTTCCCAAATAACCCCCATAGAATATAGCAGGAAAGTTGTTCTAATTGAGAATGTCAGAAAAAAGTCACAGTTGGAGCATTTAGATTACTCCCATGTCATAATTTTTTATGTTTATTCCCTGAAATTTGGAATGCAGCACCCAGTGACAGTTCTACCTGGCCATACCGAATTTCTGATCCCCATACCCCCTATAGCTTTTGAGGAGTAGCCCCTTGAACACCCTGCCCCACCTTCAGAATTCTCTATGGAGAAATCCATTATTTTATATGCAGCCTTAATATAAGGTCACGACTGTGCCCTTATAATATATATACATATATAGTTAGGTGCATAAATATTGGGACATTGACAGAATTTTCATATTTTGGCCTCTATTCACCACCACAATGACTTTGAAATGAAACTAACAAGATGTGCTTTAACTGCAGACTTTCAGATATAATTTGAGGGTAATTACATCCAAATCAGGAGAACGGTGTATGAATTACAATGGTTTCTATATGTGCCTCCCACTTTTTAAGGGGCCAAAAGTAATGGGACAAACTAAACAATCCTAAATCTAACTTTCACTTTTTAATACTTTGTTGCAAATCCTTTGCAGGCAATTACAGCCTGAAGTCTGGAACGCATAGACATCGCCAGATGCTGGGTTTCATCCCTGGTGATGTTCTGCCAGGCCCCTACTGCAAATGTCTTCAGTTCCTGCTTGTTCTTGGGGCATTTTCCCTTCAGTTTTGTCTTCATCAAGTGAAATGCATGCTCAATCAGATTCAGGTCGTGGGATTGACTTGGCCAGTGCATAACATTCTACTTTTTAGCCTTAAAAACTCTTTGGTTGCTTTTGCAGTATGCTTCGGGTCATTGTCCATCTGCACTGTGAAGCGCCGTCCAATGAGTTCTGAAGCATTTGACTGAATATGAACATATAATATTGCCCGAAACACTTCAGAATTAATTCTGCTGCTTTTGTCAGCTGTCACATTATCAATAAATACAAGGGAACCAGTTCCATTGGCAGCCATACATGCCCATGCCATGACACTACCACCACCATGCTTCACTGATGAGGTGGTATGTTTTGGATCATGAGCAGTTCCTTTCCTTCTCCATACTCTTCTCTACCCATCACTCTGGTACAAGTTGATCTTTGTCTCATCTGTCCATAGGATGTTGTTCCAGAACTGTAATGGCTTATTTAGATGTTGTTTGGCAAACTCTAATCTGGTCTTACTGTTTTTGTGGCTCACCAATGGTTTGCATCTTGTGGTGAACCCTCTATATTCACTCTTGTAAAGTCTTCTCTTGATTGTTGACTTTGACACATATACACCTACCTCCTGGAGAGTGTTCTTGATTTAGCCAACTGTTGTGAAGGGGTTTTTCTTCACCAGGGAAATAATTCTTCTGTCATCCACCACAGTTGTTTTCCGTGGTCTTCCGGGTCTTTTGGTGTTGCCGAGCTCTCCGGTGCATTCTTTCATTTTAAGAATCTTCCAAACAGTTGATTTGGCCACACCTAATGTTTTTGCTATCTCTCTGATGGGTTTGTTTTGATTTTTCAGCCTATTGATGGCTTGCTTCATTGATAGCAACTGATTCCAAATGTAAATGTCACACCTAGAATCAACTCCAGACCTTTTACCTGCTTAATTGATAATGAAATAATGAGGGAATAGCCCACACCTGTCAATGAAATAGCTTTTGAGTTGATAGTCCCATTACTTTTGGTCCCTTAAAAAGTGGGAGGCACATATAGAAACCGTTGTAATTCCTACACATCACCTGATTTGGATGTAATTACCCTTAAATTAAATCTGAAAGTCTGCAGTTAAAGCACATCTTGTTTGTTTCACTTCAAAGCCATTGTGGTGGTGAATAGAGGCCAAAATATGAAAACTCTGTCAATGTCCCAATATTTATGCACCTGACTGTATATATGGTATAGATAGATAAATAGATAGATAGATAGATAGATAGATAGATAGATAGATAGATAGATAGATAGATAGATAGATAGATATGTAGATGCTGGCAGCACTCCACTCCATATACATATATATATATATAAATATATATATATATATATATATATATATATATATATATATTATATATATATATATATATAAATATATATATATATATATATTTATATATATATATATATATATATATATATATATTATGCCCACACTCCAAGCTTTAATTGTAAAATTATATTGCGGCGGTGCTCCTCAGGAATCCAAAAAAGGTATCCACATACAAAAATAAATGGAAATCACCAGGTAGTTGTAAAGAGAAAGATCACATCTTTATTACAAACTCCATAAAATATCACCATAATGATAGTTAACATTACAGTCTTAACAGGGACCATCATCAGGACAGCTGCACCAACTGCACATAAAACATCACCACATAGCACAATGCACACCAAAGGTAAACCCCTTAACCCCACAAACCAATTAAGTAAGTTTGGAGCTGGAAATAACCACTCCCAATGCTCATTATTACTACAAAGCACAAACAATGGTAACTAAAACAGTGACTAAACATACACTGAAGTCTTACCCCTATATTTATTGTAAAGGATAGCAGATATAAACCGGCTAATGTGAATAGGTATAGAATAAATCCAAGAAGGTGCCCACAATCCTGCGTGTCATAGAGGCAGCCTATACGTGTCAATAGCCAGGAATTTCTATCCGCCACCGGAAGTGATGTCAATCCACCTCACATGTAAACAAACGTTCCCATTTGGCTGTCAGATGGCACTAGGTGTTCTACAGCAAAGACAACCTGCGCTCATCTCTATGATATGTTGTTCCATTGTATCAGAGGAACTGTTAATACGCAAAACACACATAAATTGGGATACATGCAAGCTTTCTTTCAGACTTGCGAGATGATGGCTTATTGCATGAGGCAGAGTATTGTGGTGAAGCACATTGGGCTGTCCAAGGTATTCAGGTCACTAACCATATCATCAAACCCTAGTGCCACACCAAAAGATGATGAGGTCATCAATGTAATCTCAATAATGATCTTGTCACCATATCTATGAAAAATATGTGTGTTCTCATAGCAACACATGTATAGATTTGCATAAGAGGGGGCCAGGATTAATCCCATAGTGGTGACCATGCATTGTATATATAATTCACCTCTAATGGTCACTCTTGCTTCCTCTGCGACCCACGATGCATGCCTGTTTTCAGCGCACACTGGCACCCACCCCTTGTCAGCCGTAGCAGTGCTGCAGAGAGTCATATACAACCCCAGCCATCCCCTTCTACTTTCTGCCTGCAAGCCTGGCTGGCAAGGGGATCGGCAGATGGTTTATGCAACCCCCCTGCTCGCAACCATTGCCGGGCACCGCTGAAGGTGTCAACCAGCCAAACTCGGCAGCAAGTCTCACCCACCAAGTCGCAGGTGCCATTTTAGGCAAGAGGAGGTTCTAACTTCATCAGATTCACCCCTGATGGTTCCAGGAGCCAGGGGGTTAAATTAATCTCCCAAAAGCAGTGTACAGTCCTTTCCCACAGGCCATTTGGTTAGGCAGATATACAGCTGCCATTCTTCACCTGGCAGGGGCTTTTTTAACAAATTAATTTTGCTCCACTCAGTGGGAGCTCTTTCCCAGTTTTGTCCCTCCCATGATTCCCCCTCCATCAGTTGCAGCAGGTACTCAGGGTGGGATGCAGGTGTTAAATGTTCTACCAGGCAGTATGCCCATGCCAGCCTTCTATTGGTCCCCTCATTTTAGCCAAGGGTTGGGCCATCAGCGATTGCAACTATAATTTGTGGGAGTTATTCAGCAGTTTTGCATTTCCCCTTTGTGCATGGAGCGGGACAATTCTTGCAGCATTATATAACTGCACATGCACTGCTTAACCCTTATTCACAGCACGTGCAATATGTGCCTGGTCGACATGCAAGCACACAGCAAATGGCACCCCCCCTTCCACAGGCTCCTCCACAAATATTGCCCCCTGTTCCAAGGCAGGCATTAACACCACTGCCCTCTGCCACCCCATTGCCACAGATTGTGCCAGCACCACCAGTTTCTGCTAGTGTGCTTGATGTTGCTGTCTCTAATGCAGATGTTTCAAGTTTGCAGGTTCCTTTGGTTCATACGGTAGTGGGTATTTCAACATCCACATCCATAGTCGTGGAGGATCAGTGGTCGAGGTGTCAAAGTCCGGTGGGTGCACCGTGCCATGAGGGACAGGCTTCTCCATCTGCCATCAGGTTGATGGTCCCTTTGACATCAGGATCAGTTGATTAGAACACTTTGGCTAATGTTAGCACTCCATTATTGCATTAAAAATAATTTTTTGATTCTTCCAGCTCCGCGGAAAAGCCACTTAAACTAATGAAATACTTTATGCAGCAACTAAAGGGTATGGGCTAGAAACCTAAAAGAGTGGATAGTGTAGCAGCCAGTTCAGCTCCAGATGTGTCAAGGGATGCAGTTCACTGTTCCCACACTGCAAATTTGAGGGGGGTTAGGTCCAAGGTTAGAGAGCACATAACAAAAGGTTGATACTTCAACATGTTCACAATCACTCATGATCCTAACAAAGCATTTGATTTTGGTGAAATCTGAGGAACCCGGCAGCGGAAGAGACTAGGAGGAGTTACCAGAATTAGCTATCTGGGATTTACATGTTTGCAGCTTGTTACATCGAAACACGACCAGATGAGTGTTTGAATACATTAAAATATTTGCATTTGGTGCAAGGCTTTAATGTTTCTGGCAGGTTTTTTAATGTCTGGAAGCAAAATGATGACGGTCAAAAAGTTTTTAATTTTGTGTTCAAAGATGTGGAGGTGTGGTTGGAGGTCACGCAGCATGCTTGGCCCACTGCTGAAGCGGCTGGGGAGCATAAGCAGCCCTTTTGGCCCAAACCGGGATTTAACAAACCAGGAAGAGGAATGTGTTATGCATTTAACAACACAGTGCACTAGAGATGCAAGCTGCCACTATATACATGTCTGGATGCTTTGCTGGGAAGTCAACCGGGGGTCATGCAGCAGGAAAGGGAGACCAGCGCCCTACTAAGAAGTAAAGCTATCTCTCCAATTAATGTTAATGTCTTAGAACATTAGTTGAGCTGTTATCCTCTTAAGGAGGAGGCAGGATTTTTTTTTCAAGGTTTTCTAAGAGGGTTTTAGACAGCCGTTAGTTTGGATCTTTGCATTTCACCCCTTGGTGTGGTGCCAAAGAAGGAGCCGGGGAAATTTAGGTTAATACAGCACCTGTCTTACCCGGAGGGTGGTTCGATGAATGATGCTTTAGATCTTGAGGAATGCAAAGTCACTTACCAATCATTTGAGCATGCCTTTAGTATCGTACAGGGTTTCGGGAAAGGGGCTTTGTTAGCAAAGATAGATATTGAGTCTGCTTTCCGGTTGCTTCCCCTACATCAGTGATTTTCAACCTTTTTGAACTCGCGGCACACCGAACAAGATTTTAAAATTGCCAAGGCACACCATCTGTCCCCCATGGAGAAAAACACTCAAATTGGCCCCCACGGGTGGAAAAACACATTCAGTGGCCTCCCCAATAAACAAAATTAAGCACATTGGCCTCCACATAAAACAAAAATAAAACACATTGGCAGCCATTGAAAAAAAAACAATCACACTGGCCTCAACAGAATACAAAATAATACACTGGTCTCCCAGACAGCAAAATAAAACACACTGGCCCACAAATGATAAAAAAAAAATCACACTATCCCCCTCAGAACTCAAAATAATATACATTGGCCCCACATAAAAAAACACAATTACACTGGCCAACACAGACAGCAAAATAATATACATTGCCCCCACATAAAAAACACATTTACATTGGCCAACACAGACAGCAAAATGATATACATTGCCCCCACATAAAAACACAATTACATTGGCCCCCACAGACAGCAACATTTTATACATTGCCCCCACATAAAAACACAATTACATTGGCGCCCACAGACAGCAAAATAATATACATTGCCCCCACATAAAAAACACAATTACATTGGCCCCCACAGACAGCAAAATGATATACATTGCCCCCACATAAAAAATACAATTACATTGGCCCCCACAGACAGCAAAATGATATACATTGCCCCCACATAAAAACACAATTACATTGGCCCCCACAGACAGCAAAATGATATGCATTGCCCCCTACCTGGAGCTCCCTGTCCTCCGATAGCATCTAGATGCCCTTTTACTGTGCAGATCCTGACACCTTCGGTTCATCAGCCATGGTTGGTGCAGGCGGGACAGCAACGCGGCAGCATGACATATGATGTCTCCATCGGTAAGACCCAGGCGGCTGCTGAGCCACCCAGAAGAGCTCAGTGCTGCCTGGGCACAAGGTTAAATGTTAAGCTGTGGGGGGCATCTCTGGGCAGTGATTCTCTCGCGGCACACTTAGGAACCGCTTGTGGCACACCGGTTGAAAATCACTGCCCTAAATCTTTGTTTGTTTCGATATATGTGTTTTAAAGTAGGCAGTTCATACTATGTAGACAAGTGTCTACCAAAGGGCTGTTCTATTTTCAGAAGCAGCAGCGCTCCCTGCGAGGTTGTTTTTTGGTAAACCCAGGGCCTTATGCTACCTGCCACTAGGGGGATTGAGCTCTTTTCACTTTTGCCCTCAAAAAGAAAGAGAGGTTTTGTGTCGTTCACCTCCATCTGGGTCACCCAAAGAACTCAGATTTCCCATTCCTTGGTTAAAAATATAATTAGACGTTATAAATCTTTTGCATTTCAGATTTTTTGGGAAAGCATGGGAAGGAGGCTGATACCTTCTGAGGAAGCAGCTGACATGATAGTAGGCGGGGAAACGCGTAAAGGATTTCAGCTCCAAACCACAAGTGCTGTGAGCCGGGACACTGTCCTATATCATGGGAGTCTGTTTGCACCTGTCAGGAGATGATCTGGATATAGCTGCACACTGGGGACGCTGCCAGCAGCTGGGAGGATAAGGACCTGTGATTACTTACAGACACACAGAGGACTGGATCATTGGATACTAAAGCACTTATTTATGATCCACATGCAGAGGACGGATTACTAATGGGCAGTAAGTTGCTGAGATACTAAGTAATGGCAATTGAATATAATAGAGAGGAACTTTATCATTGTCTTTTTCTATTTACATTCAAATTAAAAGACTGAATTACTGGGAGATAAATGCTGATAGATAAATGTGGAAATCACCTTATATTTGGATGCATATAAACATCTAAATATAAGACTGTAGCTGCATACACACACAACGATTCAGTTAATGAACGATTTTAGTAAACGATTTTCTACCTTGCAAAAATGATCTAAAATCGTTTACTAAAGTTGTTAATTTACTATGTTCATTTAAATGTAATGAACGATTTTTATGAACTACAAACGAATTTTGCATATTAACTTAATGAAAATCGTTCAGTTGACAAGTCTGACTGAACTACAAACTACAAACGTGAACGCGCATGAACAATAATCGTTTATCGTTTGACTCAGAAAGTGAACGATTTTTTCAAACGATTATCGTTAAATGATATCGTTTAACGATAATCACTCAAAAAATCGTTGTCTGTGTATGCACCATTAGGATTCTTTTTCTGCTACTGCTTGCTTCAACCT
Source organism: Taudactylus pleione (assembly GCA_031769625.1). Taxonomy (NCBI): domain Eukaryota; kingdom Metazoa; phylum Chordata; class Amphibia; order Anura; family Myobatrachidae; genus Taudactylus; species Taudactylus pleione. The sequence continues at coordinate 1,646,646 of JAUIMM010000317.1, read as the reverse complement.
AATTAAGAACTGACCAGCTGGAGCAATACTGTTTGTGGCATATGAGAAAAGTCATTTATTCAAAGGGATACATAATTGAATTGTTCTACTATTAAGGGCCGTATTCAATTTGGCTGCAAAAAGTCAGAATCAGCGATAAATTATCGCAGATTACATAATTTTTGCATGTTTCAATTATCCATGTATTAAATTACAAAGACTTTTCGCCGGTGAGAAAAGTCTTTGTAAAAACAGCGAAAGGTTTTCACCATGTTTTACATGGTGAAAAAAAGTGCAGAATTGGGGTTTAAGGGAATGGCCCCTAAATATGTCAAAAAAAGTTTTAAAAAAATAAGTACACTCAAAAAAAAAAAATAATAATTTTGGGGTTAAAAAAAATAGGGGGAACAAGTTTTTAAATAACAAAATTAATTCAGGGGAGGGGTTCCAAGTATGCGGCAGGTGTTTAAAAGAATGCGGGTAGTAGCGGCAGTTGCATCTTTGAAGAATTTTCAAACTGCACTTTAGGAACTTAAAAATATGTTTGCACCCATTTTGATGTACCCTGAAATTGATGGGAATAGTTATTTTTGCCCCCCAAAAAAACAAAGTGCTATTCTTCACCACTTCTTCATAGCCACTATTATGCACCTGAAGCAGCTATTTAAAAATCCCAACAATATGCAGAAGGCCAAATCGGGGGTACCTATAGTGATTCCCCATGTCAGGACATATTTTGCGGTGTGCCAGGATCGATTCCCTGAAAATTCAGTGGACTTTTTGCCAGTCAGTTTTTTGCCAGGTCCCATTTCCGCACCTTTTAAATTGAGTGAGGGAATAACCGGGCCCGTGCCCGATACTTTATCCCCACTCAAACCTCCGATGTGGAGCGAAAAGTCCAGCATGGACTTTTCGCTCCCAAATTGAATATGCCTCTTAATGTGTTACTGTTAGTATTACAACTTGATGAAAAAGTATACTAAGTAGAGATTAAACTGTCTATTTTCTAAGTGATAGTCAATAATAAAGTTCTAAAAAACACCAGTGCCATATATAGGGCTGAACCTGTTTGATAAGTGATATCAGGTTTTCAATAGTGTTGTTAAACTGTTTTATTAACAGAGATTAATTAAATTGCATATTAAGGCTTAATGTTATACTCAAATATAAAATGTGCATTAATTATGTGCATTATATGATCTAATTTGGAATTGGTATGAAATACCACCGGCTGCATCAATTCCCAGCAGCAGCAGCCCAACAGCGCTGGAAATCCCGATCGTCGTAAGGTAAGTAATGACTAACCTAACCCCCCTAACCCTAACCCTCCTTAGGGGTGCCTAAACCTAACCTCCTCCCAAGTGTCTGACCCTAATCCCCCCTGTAAGTGCCTAACCCTAACCCCCCCTTCCCTGCTGCCTAAACCTAAGGCCCCCGGGAGGGCGCCTAACCCTAACCCCCCTCCCCCTAGTCTAACTCTTACCCTCCCGAGGGGGGTGCCTAACCATAAGTACTCCCCAGGTGCACTAAACCTAACCCTTCCCCCCTGCGGCTGTGTGCTCGTGGCGCCCGGCATCCCTTCAATCGGGATGCCGGGCGCTGGTCTCCCAGCATCGGTGAAATGAGCGGGGTCTACATCTAGATGCCCGGCATTTCACCCTCACCGGGATATGACAGTCGGGAAGCCGGCTGTCGGTATAATGTCAGCAGGCTTCCCGATTGCAGTCCTCTAATTTGTGCCATCTGGTAATGATATTGTAATAGCTGCAATCTAAAAATTGTGTTTTATATAAATTTTTTTGGACAATCAGCGCCTCTATTTTCTATATTTATTTGGTTCCTTTCTGGGGATTGGTAATTACCCCATTATAGAGGCTGCAGATTACCAAGGTAGATAATTAGTCTGGCACCAGCTGTTTACCTATTCTCGTTATGTTATGTAAATCATTTTAACCTTGTTAGCATTACAACTTTAAAAATTATTGTAAAACATCATGTTTAAAGTTATAATGCAGAGAAAATGCTTTAAATAACAAAACAACTGGATCGGCATTCTCCTGTTGACATATTCTGTCTACATTCAAAATGTTGACAGCATTACTGCCGTTTTAATGACTAATTCCCATTAACCAAGATAAAATGGGACTGACAAACGCTTAGCTAGTGACACACGCATGCATAACTGGGTATAGAGAAAAGGGTAAACCACTTACATATAGATTAGAAAGAACACAGAGGTGCATGGCATATGACTGGAGTATCGTAAACCTCCAGGCTGGAACACTCTGCATTGACATGGCACACACAGGGTTATTCGCATCTTAGTTTGCTAGTTAGGGCAACAGGATTGGTTGCCAGTAGTTTGGGGGGAGGGCTCTAGTTGATGTGCTGGAGGTGGTGGAAGAAAGGGTCTCTTTCTTCGTTTGAACTTGCCCAGCCCACCCCACCCTGTGTTGGCTTGCTGGTTGTTATGGATGGTTATGGTTGTTTGGCAGCTTGGGTTTTCTGAGTTGTGGTTGGGTTCAAAACGGCTGGTGTTAGGTTGGGGTTTTTTGTGTGTCATCCCTGAAGTGTGACGCCTACCCTGGCAGAGGATAGGTGTGGACATCAGAGGGTACGGGACCACCAAGCCAGGTGGGTCCTTAGCCATTGCCTGGGTTTTAGGGTCACCTCTCAAGTTTGAGCGGATGATGACTCTGAGTCTCATTGTCTGGATGTCTTTCCCCACAAGGGAAATGTATGTTATATTTGTTTCAAGTATTTAGCTTATTATGCTAGGCCGTTATTTACCTGCCACCATACATTAGATTTAACATTAGTTTTAAATAGGAATAGAGTAATAAGAATTTGCCAATCTATTATTAAAAATCTCTCCCAGTTGTCACCTGCATTTCCTGTTGTCAGTGGGGTTATTTTATTTAGAAGTTTAGTTTGTGTGTGTGAGTGTGTGACTGTGTGTGTGCTTGTGTGTGTGAGTGTGTGACTGTGTGTGTCACTGTGTGTGTGTGTGATTGTGTGTGTGACTGTGTGTGAGTGTGTGATTGTGTGTGTGACTGTGTGTGTGAGTGTGTGACTGTGTGTGTGCTTGTGTGTGTGAGTGTGTGACTGTGTGTGTCACTGTGTGTGTGAGTGTGTGACTGTGTGTGTGACTGTGTGTGTGAGTGTGGATGCAGAGTGTTCTCGGCCATTAGAGAGTTAATGCCTCGCTCAGTGTTGTGTGTGCTTGTGTGTGTGAGTGTGTGACTGTGCGTGTGTGTGTGTGAGTGTGTGACTGTGTGTGTGTGTGAGTGTGTGACTGTGCATGTGTGTGTGAGTGTGTGACTGTGTGTGTGACTGTGTGTGTGAGTGTGGATGCAGAGTGTTCTCGGCCATTAGAGAGTTTATGCCTCGCTCAGTGTTGTGTGTGCTTGTGTGTGTGAGTGTGTGACTGTGCGTGTGTGTGAGTGTGTGACTGTGTGTGTGAGTGTGTGACTGTGCATGTGTGTGTGAGTGTGGAGGTAGAGTGTTCTCGGCCATTAGAGAGTTTATGCCTCGCTCGGTGCTGTGTGCTGCTACATACACCTAATTGCTCAGTCATCTGATTAGAGGAGCTTTAGTGTTGTTAGTTGTGTCAGTCATGCAGCAAATATTGATGAGAACAGCCAGGATAGCACTCGCCAGTGAGTAGAATCACATAGAGGTATGAAGTAATACGGGGGGCAAGGGTCATGACATGAGGCCATGCCTCCAAAAGGGCATCATCAAAAGAGCGTGGCATTGTGGAGAAGAGGTCACGCCCCCATTTGGGTGCATGTGCCTCCTGAAAAGCCCCTGAGCCAGAGGAAGGTGGACAAGACCATCTGACAGCAATTATCTGTCACCCCAACCTCCACTTCCCAGTCACAACCCCTTATACAGTATATTCCTCTTTACTCCTTATTTGCCATATACATCTCCAGTTGTCTTGCTGTGGAGCATTACTGCAGTCCCAGGTTGGATATACATGATCCAGCAGCACGACATAGGTGTCTTTGTGTACAGACATGACAGCATTTATTGGAGTCCCTGTGTCATTGTGCACAAGGTAGTGAAGGCTCCCAGTGTATTTGTGCATGTGTGCATGTCTGTGTGGTATATGGAGGGTGAATTGTAACAAGGATATCCCAGATTCACAGTGGAAGCAGTAGTAAAGTCTGCACTGAAGGAGCACAAGAACAGAAACTGGATTGGGGGGGCAGTTATTACCCCCACTAACACAACTCCCATCTTCTCCAAATCACTGGCTCTCCCCCCTCCTTTTCCCATTCAGTCATAATTATACACACCCCTCACACTTCCTAGCCAATCAGAGAGCACAAGTGAAAGGAGGAAATATGGGGGGAGGGGCACCAGGTATGCAGCCAGAGTGTTACATTCACTTTTTTGTATATTTATGGTGATGACACCAGACTGTTGAATGTTATTATGTTGATATGGTTAAAATGTTGACATCTAACATGACAACAGCTGCAATATGTCAACATATGATGTTTATAGAGTGAAAATGTAGGTGGTAGGGATAGCATTACCATGTGGGTTAAGATTAACAATATGATTAGGGTTAGCATTACCATTTGGATTAGGATTAACATTAGTTTTAGGGTTAGCATTACCATTTGGGTTAGGATTAACATTAGGATTAGGGTTAGCATTACCATTTGGGTTAGGATTAAAAATAGGATTAGGGTTATCATTACCATTTGGATTAGGATTAACATTAGGGGTAGGGTTAGCATTACCATTTGGGTTAGGATTAACATTAGGATTAGGATTAACCATTTGGGTTAGGATTAGGATTAACATTAGGATTAGGGTTAGCATTACTATTTGGGTCAGGATTAACATTAGGATTAGGGTTAGCATTACCATTTTGGTTAGGATTAACATTAGGGGTAGGGTTAGCATTACCATTTGGGTTAGGATTAACATTATGATTAGGGTTAGCATTACCATTTGGGTTAGGATTAACATTATGATTAGGGTTAGCATTACCATTTGGGATAGGATTAATATTTAGGATTAGGGTTAGCATTACCATTTGGGTTAGGATTAACATCATGGGTAGGGTTAGCATTAGGGTTAGCAAGATTAAGGATATGGATTTGTTTAGGCTAAAAACTTCATATTAACATTATCACCATGTTGACATTTTGTCGACATGTTGCAAATGTGTCCTGCTGCATATTCACTAATTCTGCGATTTTCCGTGGCACGCATGACATGAGTCGCACATCAGTGAATCCCCGTGTGCAGCTTGTATGCTCCCACGATAGAATTGCATGGTGTGATCGCTGCCAAAGCCTGGCGTACTGTATTGTACACAAAGTTGCATGCCATGTTGTCAACAATACACATTTGCCGTATTGTCACCAAAGATTTAGCATTATCTGTTGACATGTTGACCATTCTCATTCTCAAATATACTGAACCTGTACCATAGTTAGCGCATTTGCAGTTATCTCCCCCAGAACTCAGATAGGAAGCTGTTCTATTGCTGATAAAACAAATTTAGCAGAAGGAAGTTGCTGACTATGGCCCTCATTCAGAGCCACTCGCTAGCGGCAGTACGCTTGTTCCGAGCGATGTTCGCACATCTGCGCATGCGTACGGTTTTTAGTACGCATGCGCGAACCAGTCAGTGCGGCCGAAAATCATTTGTACGCAATATAGCGAGTGCCTGCTATTTTGAGTGACAGAATGAGGCGTATGTGGGTGTTAACAGGGGAAGGTGCTTGAAAACGGGGAGTGGAGATCAGTTCGCAGGCGTGCTTAAAGGTCAAAACGGGCATTTTAAGGGAGTGCATAATTAATACAGCAGCGTCATTGACCACGTCACTTGGTTTTTTTTAACTCAGAACTGCTCGCAAAATAGCGGTTGAAAACACCAACCACAAGAATTGCGAGCAGTTCATACGCTGTACGATGTACTCGATTAATCTAATAAATAGCGGACATGACGTATGGTGCATGCGGCCAGGGGGCGTTTTTATCAAATAAACGAGCGTATATGTTTTGCTCGCTCGTTCAGACTTAGAGGTGTGAACAGACTGCAATTTGCGAACGGATCATTTGAATAGCCACCCCTTGTTTTTGAACGAACGACCGCAAATAGCGAACGGCTCTGAATCAGGCCCTATATTTCTTTATCTCATTTACACTTTTATCTAACATCACACACCTGCTGATCTCCAATACGATACAAGATATTTAACTATATCTTACTTTTCCCTGTTTCCATGTGATTTCTCCTGGTACAATAGAGAGCATCCGATTGTCTTCTAGTGTTTTTTCAAAGGCAGCCAAGACCTTTACATGAGACTTATATTCAGTCTTGAGTTTGTAAATGACCAAGTTTGCTAGAGACCACTTAATGGGAAACTCTCCTCTCTCATTAAAGATAATCTCTTCTCCTGCGGGATCTGTGAACTGAAGATTCTTCATATAGTGCCCCTATCAGAGGAAAATAAAAAAGTGTGTAAAACTAATAACACATATAATGGAATTAATGGTCGGCTTGAGAAATTGTGACATTTCCATGAGAGGCTTTGCTACAGTATACATGTAACTTATTATCTGCTGAATGTTCTGTCCAAAGGCACGGCTTACTACATACATAGGGGCAAAATGACTTAGCAGGGAATTATAATATGTTATTCAGTTTATTGGGTGATGTTGAATTTAAATCAATATGGTGTCTGTATTGCTTCATTAATTAATAAGTTCTGTTAAAAATAATTGTCTTTAGTTAAACTCTTGCAGTGATAAAAGGGATGATGATTTGTTAAGCACTAAAGAATTTCCTGAACTAGGGGCTCGATTCAGCGCAGATTGCTATTGTGATCGCAGCTCAGTAATCACACACAATGACGCTCAGCCAGCATAGAGACGCCTACTACCGCTTACCCACATCCGTAATACCTCGCAGTCCTGCGTACACATCGGTAACATTGAGTCATATCATCCCCTCATGCACAATTACAGCAGGTCTGAGCTGTCTCAGAGATTACAAGTCTCATCGCACACAGTGAGTACACAGGCTGCATATGCCGTCACAGTGGCTAATTTATGCATGCTAATGGAATGGCATTCACACAGACTGGCACGCCTGCATTATCAGACAAATCCCCCGTCACCACCCCCAAATGCTGATGTCCTGTCACTCACTCTGTGATGGCTTTCTATGTACTTACATGATCACAATACAATCACAATGCTATCCTGCTATATGCACCATTGGCCGTTCTGTGCACTCAGTTGCAATTGCATGCTGAATCAGGCCCTACTGTACGTCTTTATGGGGTCTCTCAGTCTGGGACAAGACAAATACCAAGCCCAATTCTTAGTTGTTTTAGTGAAGAACTAACATGATGTTATCTGCTGGATGTCACTCTGATTTTACTTATATGTCCCATTAACCACCCTTTTGGCTATACAGTACATTGGGGCAGATGTATGAAGCTCTGGAAAGTGATAAAGTGCAGAGTGATAAATGACCAACCAATCCGCTCCCACCTGTCATTTTTCAAACAGCCTGTAACATGACAGTTGTGAGCTGATTGGTTGGTCGTTTATCACTCTGCACTTTATCACTTTCCAGAGCTTCATACATCTGCCCCATTGTTACTCCCATAACTATACATCAATCAATAATATATCTGTATTGTAATGTACTGTAGATGTGAACACCCCTCTTTATGGGTATAAGATGTCTTGTAATTCTGCTCTGTACGCAGGAATCTCATTGATGTCTCATTGTACTGCACAGAGAGGTGGAGATGTCTCATTGTACTGCACAGAGAGGTGGAGATGTCTCTTTTAATAAATCAATATATGCTTAAGCAGCAAGGGCTGGCTGGCAACGTTCTACCTGGGGGCAACACAAGCAAGCGGCCCAGGCTTTTAAAAAAAAAAAAACAACAACAATAACTAGTGAATATATATATATATATATACATATATATATATATATATATATATATGCACACACATAATATATATTTCATATATAATCATGCATACATACATTCATGTATGTATGAACACCAGTGGCACTCTATATTAAACATCCCCCCCCAAAAAAAATGTGCAATTATACCAAAAGGAAAGAGATAGGATTGATGGGAATGGAGTAGGTAAAAAGGGGATAATAGAGGAGCCAGGTAAAGGGGGAGAGGGAGAGGGAGAGAGAGAGATGGTTTTACTCTCACCTCCTCCTGTTTCTCCTAGGTGACCGTGGTGGCAGTGTGGTGACTAGTGTGGCTTCTAATAGTTGCGTGGTTACACAGGGGCATCCGCACCGGACAATTTCAGCTGGGATCCTGAAATTTTTATTGCCCCTCTGAACCTCTTCGCGCTGGGGCCGGTCACTAGATTGTGACGTCGGAGCCCCGTCAATTAGCAGCATCAGAGAGGAGGAGCTTAAGCGGAGGACAGTAAACAGGAGGGGTCATCTTCCTCTGCTACAGCCGGACAACCTTCTCCTGCTCCTTAGATACAGTCCATGGCCGGTTGCAGCGTATGAGTCAGCCCGACTCAATATTAGTAACGCCGTCAATACCGCTGCGGCCCACTTCAGTGCCAAGCTGACTCTGTTCTCCGTTTAGGTTTAAAAAAATAAAAAGTGTCAGAAATGACATTGCACCGCCTGGATCCGACACTGATCCGGGGTGCCTAACACAACTGGTGGCCCCAAAACAGTAAATTCGTACTGGCCCGGTGGGCAGATGGCACCCTGCCCCCCAGCCCAGTCCGCCACTGTTAAGCACAAACAGATGGAGCACATCATTTTACCTTATCGGTGACTATAGATAAAAACTGTTCATGGCTCATAGTTCTATCATCTACTATCAATATATACACACAAATGGTGATGAACTAATATTTCACAATTATCCTATAAAAACTTGACATGACAAAAATGAATATCAAGATGCCAATAATAAAATATAATATGTAAATAACCTTTATATAACATATATCAGAACATTCATGCACTTTGAGTATTATCTCAATAAAATAGATAGCAATCATTAATTAGAGATGAGAATCTGACCCACCCAAACTTCACCATCCGGGCTAGTATCCGAGTTCTTCTTGGGTTTTCCCACAAGACTCAGATCCTAAAACAAGGGAAAATATTGTCATCTCCATGTTGGATTCTCGTGGGTTTTGGATACTATAAGAAGTTCCCGGTCATCGGTACCATTTTCCTCTGGCCGTGGAGAGTGAATTGAGCAGACGTGCTTTGTCTGTCTAGTGGTTCTGTGTCTGCCAGTGGTTCTGTTTCTATCCAGGGGTGCTGTGTCTATGTACGGGTGCTGTGTCTGTCCAGGAGTGCTGTGTCTGTCCCATTGTACTGTGTCTATTATGAATGTTGTGTCTGTCCAGGGGCAGTGCTGCTGTGTCCTTCCAGGGACAGAGTCTGCTATGTCCATCCAGGGGCAGCTGTGTCCATCCATGGGAAGTGGCTTCTATGTCTATCCAGGGGCTGCTGTGTCCATACAGGGCAGGGGCTTCTGTGTCCATCCAGGGGTTGCTGTGTACATCCAGGTGTGCTATCTCCTTGCAAGGGTGCCAAGTGTAAAACAAAGTATAAGCTAATAAAAGCTAAATAATATATGTTTGTCTGCTGTACCCCAGTGTACTATATTGGTGCTGTGTCTGTACAGGGGTGATGTCTGTCCAAGGGTGCTGTGTCTATCCAGGACAGGGGCTGCTGTATCCATCCGGGGACAGAGGCTGCTGTGTCCATCCAGGGGTTGCTGTGTCCATCTAGGGGCTGCTGTGTCCATCCAGTCACAGTGGCTGCTGTGTCCATCCAGGGGTTGCTGTTTCCACCTGGGGCAGGGCTGCTGTGTCCATCCAAGTGCTGCTGTGTCCATCCAGGGCAGGTGCTGCTGTTTCCACTGAGTTATGCTCTGTTTGTCCAAGGGTGTCCACTGTAAAATAAATTAAAAGCTAATATAAACTAAATAATAGGGATGTGCTGGCTCGGATAGGTTCGAGTTTGCACGTTGAGTTCGGATTTTTCCCTAAAAAAAAAACGGAACTCAGAAAAAGGCAAAACGTCATCTTACATGGACGAACATCATCATTCCTGGACAAAAGTCAAGGAATGATGATGTTCGTCCATGTAAGATGACGTATTGAAAAATCCGAACTCAACGTGCAAAATTGAACCTATCCGAGCCTGCACATCCCTACTAAATAATATATTTTTTTGTGCTGTACCCCAGTGTACTACTGTATATTACTTTTTTTTTTTACTGTGTCGCTGCCGGTCTGACCGCAGTGTAATATTCATCTATTGTGACACTAAGTGGCCCTTAGAATGTAAGCTCTCATGAGCAGGGACCTCTTCCCTCATGTGATTCTCTTTACACTTTCTTCTACTCTCTACTCCACATTAGGGCACCTAACACGGGACTGCAAATTCCTGGCAGCTTATTGTGAGTGCTTTAATCACTATTTCAGCAATGTATATAAGTCGTGTCCTTGTCCTCCACTGTAATGTACTGCAAGTTACTTGTTTCTTGTTCACTTATTAGTTCTATGTACTATGTAAGGCGTTGCGGAACACTTGTGGCGCCATATAAATAAAGGATAATAATAATAATAATAATAAATGCGGAAATGCAGTGTAATATTCAACACATATTGTGTGACACTGTAAGGGATAGCGCAGTGTATTCATAAAAATTATTGAGACACTGTAAGTGGAAACGCAGTGTAATATTCAACACATATTTTGACAGTATAAGTGATAGCACAATGTATTTATAAAAATAATTTTATACTGTAAGTGGAAACGCAGTATAATAGTCAAAACGTATTGTGAGTCAATGTAAGTGGTATTGCAGTGTATTCATAAAAATATTGTAACACTGTAAATGGTAGCACAGTGTTTTACTCTTAAAAAATCTATTGACTATGTAAGTGCTAGCAAGTGCGTTATTATTTTATTATTAATAAAAAATATTGTGACACTATAAGTGGTAGCACAGTGTGTTATTATTTTTTTATTCATAAAAAATATCCTGACACTAAGTGGTAGTACAGTGTTTTACTCATATAAAATCTTGTGACACTGTAAGTGGTAGTGTAGTGTGTTATACTTTTTTTATTCATAAAAAATATTGTGACACTGTAAGTGGTAGCACAGTGTATTATTATTTTTTTATTCATAAAAAATCTTGTGACACTGTGAGTGGTAGCACAGTTTTTTTTATCATAAACTATCTTGTGACACTGAAAGTGGTAGCACAATGTGTTATTATTTTCTTATTCATATAAAATATTGTGACACTGTAAGTGATAGCGCAGTGTCTTATTCTTTTCTTATTCATAAATGTATTGTGACACTGAGTTGTAGCACATTGTTTTACTATTAAACAATCTTGTGACACTGTAAGTGGTTAGTGCATTGGTTTTATGCTTTACTTATTCATAAAAAAATCTTGTAACACTGTAGGTCATTGATACCACAGTGTAATATTTAAAATTGGTACAAATTGACATGTGTTCTGTAACCCACTTCATTCATGTTTGTTGATATGGAGTAGAATCAGTTGAGAACAGAGCAGGAGCCACATACTAGGGCTGAAGGTGCTGCCAGTGCTACCAGTCATAATGATAATAGTCTATCTATTATCTTCACCACCAACACCTTCATCAACAATATCCTCAATCATGATCGGAAGTAGTCCTGCATCCAATTTGATTAGGCTAACTCAGTCATCCCCTATATTGGGTTCCTCAGAAGAATCCTTGAGCGCTGCACTTGCTGTTGCTGGGAGTGGAACTTCATCCCAGAAGGGGACCAGGCAGACTACTAGAAATAGTTCTAAAAAACAATTGACTGTGAAACAATCCTTTGCAAAGGGGAGCAAGTATGAAAGTGACAGCTATCACACAGTTGTACAGTGGATAACTGATGTCATAACATCTAAGCTGGTATTAGATGTGCGTTCAATATCTGCCATTAGTGCAGTGGGTTTTAGACAATTAATTGATGTGCTTTGGCACACTACCAAAACCCATTTAGGTTCTACTTCACTAGAAAAGCAATCCCCAACCTGTACAGGGATGTTTAAAAGAACTTAATTATTGTCTTCCAAAGTGCCACTTAACCAAAGATATGTGGAAAGGACAAACATAAGATGACATGACTGGAACAGCAACCGGGTGGGTGTATTGGCTTCAGTGCCACCAACAGCAGCAGTAGCATACCACTGACAACTTCTTAGAAAAACTAATTATTGCAAAATGGCTTACCCCGCTTGTATTCTTCTTGGGATTTGTGATTTCTTACAATGCCACCAATATTGCAAGAGCATTACAGAAGGGTGAAATCCAACACATACCATGTTTTTATCACACAATCAACTTGCTGGTGCAATTTTTTTTTTAAATGACAGAGCCATTCAGGAAATGCACTCTGTGGCCCTCAACATTTCTGAAAATTCATCATTCAGCAGGTGCATGTAGAAGATTGCAGCAACTGCAAGAAATGTTGAATTTTTCCTGTCACCAGCTGAAGCAATAGGTAGTTACAAGGTGGAACTCCACCCTTTATATGCTTCAGCGGATGGAGGAACAGCAAAAAGCCAGCCAAAGCTAAACAACAAACTGATATAGGAAGAGGAGGGGGGATGTACCTTACACAAGCTCTGTGGAAAATACTTTCCATGTTGTGCAAAGTGCCGAAAGCCTTCAAAGTAGTCTCCTCTGAATTGAGTTCAGACACTGCCAGCTTGAGTCAGGTAATTCCCCTAATTAGACTGTTGGAAAAGCAGCTTGATCAACTAAAGGAGGAGCTGAAATGAAACGATTATGCTAAGTATGTCAGACTTGTAGATCAAGTCCGTTATTTGATTTACCAGGATCCAAGGGTTGTCAATTCCTTTGATCAATACATTTTGGGGACCATGCTGGATCCTAGGTTTAAGTAATACATTGTGTATTTCTTCCCAGTTGGTAAAGATCTGAAGAGATGCAAAGAGCTGTTGGTAAAGAAATTGCCAGCTCAAGCAGCACGTGATGCAGCAATGGCTCCTCCTTCAGTTTCAACCAGCAAGTGCGGCTGCAAGGAAAAACAAAACTTTCCCAAAAAATGACCCACTGGTGATGCAAATGAGTCAACACAACTAAGTTTTGACATCTGATCGGGCCTAAAAGAGTTGCCTACAATTAATGATACCTCTACCGAGACTCCATCTAGTTGAGGACTATTTTAATATTAGTGTCCAAATAGGCATGTTAGACGGTCCGTTTCACTACTGGAAGGAAAGAAAGGCAATTTGGAGGCCCTTGCACAAACTGGCTTTGCTTTACTTGAGCTGCCCACCCTCCAGTGTGTTTTCAGCACAGCCGGGCATAGGAGGCTACTTCCTCAAAATGTGGAAAAGATTATTTTCATCAAAATTAACTACAAATTTCACAAGGAAGACCTTTTACTGCCAATTACATCCAAAAATCACAGAGGCACCTAAGGCTGTAATGGTAAATTTGAGCGGAGACGAGTTAATATTGTGTGAAAATTATGTACACACTGGATGATGATGGCGACAACATCTTGCCTCTATAAAGCCAGTTTGTGCATGGAGAGCTTATTGCCAGCAATGTCTGCTGTCCATTGGTAGCTTGTTTTGTGGAAGCCCAAACAAACAAATCACTTAAGCCACATTTGGCAGTCCCTGTTGTTAAAGTGATTGTTTTGTTAAACTGTGCATATCCTGTTTACTATATACAACATAAGGGTGGGTGGAAGGGGTTAAGGACAATTCCATCTTGCACCTTTTTCTTTGCATTATGTGCTGTTTGTGGCATTGCTGCCCTGACATTTTTAATTTTATAGTTTATTAAACTGCCATCCTGTCTGCCACTGCTATGTGGCAAATATTTCATAGATGTCCTATATTTTAAACTGCCATGCTTTTGTGCCACTGCTCTAATGCTTCCTTATTTTGTTTCATATTGAATTTTTTTCAAATAAAATCACAAATAGGCATACTTGCAAAATACTCTTATGCTATTTTTCAACCTTGATTTTTTTAGATACCAACCTGGTGGGCTTGGATTTCTTTGATCATAACAGCCATGTTTGGTCAGATGCAACTCAAACACCAAATGGAGAGGCTATTTAGTGATGGTAACTGGAGATGTTCTCCCTCCTCCACTCCCAACCTTCCCATACATAATACCAGAAGCACAATTATAAGAGATGTTTAGTACCAGACTTTAAAATCCCTCTGCCCCCTTCCTGTTCAGAGCTTCCATTTTTTGTGCTAATATAGAAATCATCTCCTGGATACCACTTTGATTCTTTTAAAGAAAATTGGAACCACCGAGAAGCTCCACTGGCGCAAGGACTGAAGTGAATGAGTAAAATATTTTATGTAAATGGCTCACCTCCTCCCTCATAAATTTGCTTCAGAATCAAGAAATGAAATTAAATTTACTACTAATCAACCCTTCCTTCCCCTGCCATTAACTACATACATACTCCAACTCCCTCAGGCCTTTTGAATAATAAAAACATTTGTTTCTTGTTCTGCCATGTTGGAAGATGAACTTCCACAGCTGCTGCAATCTTTTATACGCAGTTTCTGCATGCTGAAAATGTCTAGAGATGTTTATTGGGCAGCATTTCCTGCATGCCCCTTTAAGTTTAAATAATATTGAGAACCACCAATTTGATTTTGTGGGCAAAACATGGGACATATTAGTCACCCATGCTCTCACCTACTCCCTCATAAATTTGCTTCGGAATAAAAAAAATTAATTAAATTTACTATGAATCAAACTTTCCTTTCCCTGCCTTTAACTACATACATACTCCATTTAACTCAGGCCTCTTGATTAATAAAAACATACAGTGCATCCGGAAAGTATTCACAACGCTTCACTTTTTTCACATTTTATTATGTTACAGCCTTATTCCAAAATGGAATAAATTCATGTTTGTCTTCAAAATTCAACACAGAATACCCCATAATGACAATGTGTAAAAAAGTTTTTGCCAATTTTTGCAAATTTAATAAACAAAAAAAATGAAGAAATCACATGTACATAAGTTTACACAGCCTTTGCTCAATACTTTGTTGATGCACTTTTGCCAGCAATTACAGCCTCAAGTCTTTTTGAATATGACTCCACAAGCTTGGCACAATTGTAGTTGGGCAGTTTTGCCCATTCCTCTTTACAGCACTTATCAAGCTCCATTAGGTTGGATGGGAAGCATCGGTGAACAGCCATTTTTAGATCTCTCCAATTGTTCAATTGGATTCAAGTCTGGGCTCTGGCTGGGCCACTCAAAGACATTCACAGAGTTGTCCTAAAGCCCCTCCTTTGATATTTTGGCTGTGTGCTTAGAGTCATTGTCCTGCTGAAAGATGAACCGTCACCTTAGTCTGAGGTCAAGAGCACTTTGGAGCAGGTTTTCATCCAGGATGTCTCTGTACATTGTTGCATTCATATTTCCCTCTATCCTGACTAGTCTCCCAGTTCCTGCTTCTGAAAAACATCCCCACAGCATGATGCTGTGGCCACCATGCTTCACTGTAGTGATGGTATTGGTATGCGGTATATGAGGTATATATCCTATTCAAATAAGCTGTGATACAGTTTTAAATCAAAGCCGGTATCCAAGCATACAGCTACAAGCTGCTGGTTTCAGTGACCACCACATACTTTATACAAGATGTACTCCACCCTCCAATTTGAATAAATAGCAGCGCTAGAGCAGAGCTGGGGCTCGGCCAGATGGGTAACTATTCCAAAACTGTATGTATTTTTATATGTTGTACCTATCCAGGGATGCCAAGTAGTAACTGGTCATAAAAGCACAAGTGACACACGAACGGACTATCCGTCTCTAGTCGCTGACTACACCATTTACTATACTCAGTATACACTCCACTCCAACAATAGGTTTGTAGTGAATGCACCAACAGACTGATTATTCTTAATAGCACATGACTGGAGTGAGTGGGGGGTGCTGTTTGTTGGTGTAACCAGCGAAATGTTTAAGTCAAAATACTTATCTTTTAGTATGTAAGATTATATTTTTCCTTATATTTTTTAGACTTTTACATGCTGTCTTTCTTAGAGGTCATCAATCCAGGATTGTTCATTTGCATATGTCAAGGTCAAATAATTGATTATGATTGGTGTACAATTAGTTGATGATATAGTCGTTTGTGGTTGGATGACTTGTTACGAGGATGCTACTTAGTGTTGCACAATCCGATGCGCTAAATTGCATATTCACAAACACACATACACTGATATACATAATGCACACACGTATAAATGTATATATATATATATATATATATATATATATATATACACAGACGCTCATATGCGTATGCCATTACTTACACAAGGACACTCATTTGTATACAATCACATACATACCAACACATATTTGCTATTTCAACACACAGACACACATATGCGGATGCATATGTGCAAGATGGTTCCCACACATTATAGCTAATAACCACTGTTATTAAAGGTATTACAGCTAATAATTATGATGTAATATGTACTTAAACAAGATCTTAGGTTTAGAATATAGTGGACATGTTATGTTTGGTATCATACCAAATCCCTGTTTAATTGCAGACATCCGTATCTATCGGCAAAGAAGTCGCATCATGCGTCCGATAGTTATGGGTGATAGGAAGTTATTGGATAGTAATGTTATAACATGCATGTAGTGTTGTAGCCAGTATTATCCAGTTGTATGGTGGGAAGCTACACAAAGAGACCGTTGGAGAACTAAGCCATACCCCTGATGTCACCGTATGAACTAACCAATGACCAGATTAACCAGAAGCAAGAACTAATTGAAACCTGTTACTTAGTCCCTTTGTTAACTCTGAACTCTGTAAGGTATATAAGCTGTGATCTGATCCCAGTGTAAAGGTATCTTCTTGCGACCACAGACGTCTGAATTGATGACTGTATACTGGGACCGGTGCACATGCATATGTATTGGCTTGTACTTTATTATTGCTTTATACTCTAATTGTTAAATCTTTCATCGTGTTACTTTTTCTTTACATAAATAACTTTTTGTGCTTTGGAACCACATTAATGGACTGGAAAGCAAATCTTTCTTAAGCGACTTGCAGCGCTAAATAGCTACATGCGACTATTAGGAATTAATAGATGGGGCTTCTGCTTGAGGTCACGCTACCGGAAAATACTCAAAGCAACCAGATTTCGATTCCACATCAAAGGGTGGATGTGTCACATACGTGTAAGAACGCAATGTGTTTAAAACCTGTGCTGTAGTCTGTGTTGTGAAACCGAATATCCATTTTTGGTTGATCTAAGGAACGCTGATTAGAATCCAGGTACAAGAGAGAAAAGACAGTTTCTTTTATTGTCACTGCACTGCAATAGGTGATTCGCAAATAGCGTATGTGTCTTCCCTGTATTTCTGCCACATGTTTGAACAATCGTTGTAATAGTCTTGTGTCACTTGTTAAAATCCTCTGAATAAGTATTGCCTCTGGGGAAAGCATTTTCCGCACAGAAAACAAAGGTATATGAATGTGGACATTTGCTTTTGATGTGAAAAAAAGGAAAAAGAAAAATGGAGAGGTTTTTGCTTTTTGAACTGTTGGTAATAGACAGGGCCAGCTAAGGTGTCCGAGAGGTGGATAGGGCAAGCTGAAGCAGTATACAAAGCAGGAATAACTGAGCGAGAAAACAAAGGCATTCTTCTCAGCCGAACCCCCAATATAATTGCAAAGTCCATTGATATGTTGTAGTTTCTCTGGGCAATGCGATTGACCACATGGTGGTCTAAACCGTGATTTTGACTTGGGTGCCATGGGAGGAAATCACTGGCAAGCCAAAGTGTTGAAATACTTAGATGCTACCAGTGGAGATTAACTCTAAGTAGGAAGCAGCAGGCGAAGCTTGGTATAATTCATCTGGAAAGCAGGAGTATAATATAGGCTAGATTCTGTTTCCTCATTTGTGCAAAACTGACAAAATACGCTTAGCAGTTGTTTGTGCACAGTGGGTAGTAGTGCGTGGACGCAGCTTGGTTAATTCATCCACCAGTCAAAATCTCTAGTGAAAGTAGCCAAAGTGTTGTCCCAGATGGGTGATAATCAGTCACTAGGGATGGTCTATGAGATGCTGCTTATGAATGGGCTGACCGGATTGGCAAGGTATATGATGAATGTGAAGTATGGTGTGTATGCTACTGCGTACTGTGACATATGGGTCAAGATGACGAAAGGATGTGTGAAACCCTTTCCCAAAGTTGGCAGTTTCGATTCGGAGGTACTGAATGCTGTTAGAGATAACATATGTTTAGTCAAATCTTTGAAGAAAAGAGTAAAGTATTATGATTATTTAAAGGTATAGCAGCACGAGGGGAACACATGGCATGGGGGTATATGTGCGTTGCAAAGCAGTGCACTCACACCGCTAGGCAGCGTGCACATGCTACAAAATAGCTTGTTCAAGTCGCAAGGTAGCGTTATCGCACATAAAGGAGATAGCGCATGCGCACCTCGGCTGCCATATGCGACCACAGGTGAAAGTACAGCTGATACTAAAAATAATTTAAAAAAAGTATTAAGTAACTTATATCCTGATTTAAATGCCCTCAAGGAAAATGTTTTGGTAGAAGATGATGAACCTACTGTAATTTCAGCCATTACACATGCTGTTAATATATTAGATGTTCCACATAGAGGAAAGGCAGCGATCCAACCAGCAGGGCAAGCAGATGAAATTGGTAAGACTAGTGGAGACCGTACTAGGAGAGGTAACACCCATAGTACAGAAACAAATGTTAATCCTGAACATAGTGATGTGGTAGGTGCACATCCTGTCCGTACAATTGTAGTTCCCAATGGGAAACTGGACAACGCGGTAAAGATGTTAAAGATGGTAAAGTTCCCATAAGGAATGTAGAAATGCATTGTCCATGGACGAGAGCAGAATTACATTCAATAATGTCAGATTTCCCAGACCCTAGGAAAGAGTTAGCCAAATGCCAGAAATTTGTTAAAGATTTAGGTAATGCTCATGAGCCAACTAATAAAGATTGGTGAGCGGTGTTAAGGGCCTATCTCCTCTCCAATAATGATGTGCAGAAGTTTATTAAGAATTGTATATTGGAGGAGGATGAATCCTTGATGGATGAGGATAACCAGGTAAACATAAAATGAATAATAACACAATTGGCTATATATTTCCCAGTGGTATTTAACTGGAGTAAAATCTTCACTATTAAACAAAAAGATAGAGAATATGCAGCAGATTATTTCACCAGAGCACTGCTAACAATAACCCAGTATACTGGGATAGCAGATATTAAATATGATGAACACAACAGGGAAGTATCTGTTATGGTACTTATGGATGGTCTCAAGTATAATCTAAAAACTAGAGTGCAAACCTCTCTACCTAGCTGGAGAGGAATTATGGTAGATGCACTTAGAGAGTCTGCCATGGAACATGACAAGAACATTTGCAGGAAGAAATAGGCACAGAGTGAGAAGATAACGGCTGTGAGCTTTCAGGCTTTAGAGGGATTCCCTACACAGTCACATAACTACAACACATACCAGCAACGAAATCATACAGTAAGGTGTTTTAATTGTAATAAAGAAGGACACCTACAGAGGTACTGTAAATTGAGAAATCAGGGGTCACCTAAGAAGGGAACACCTAGGTACACTCAAAGAGGGCAGTATCAAGATTCCGGAAATTTCAAACAGTTACCCATTCACATAGTGACATCAAATGCTCTGCTGGAGGATGATAGTCAGAGCTAGGGGTCAGTTCATACCTGTAGTCTACAGCCAGACAGGTTTACTGAGAATACTAGGGAAGAACCTACAATGACAGTTGATATATCTGGTACTAAACACACTTTTCTTGTAGATACAGGGGTGACCAGATCAGTGATAACTTCTCCATTTAATTTACTGGTTACCAACAAGACCATAGCAGCAGTGGGAGTAATGGGGAGGGTACAGCATTACCCTCTAACTAGATCTGCAGATGTTACTATCGGGCCACTGCAAACCAAGCATTACTTTCTCCTGGCAGTGGCGGCTCCTACTAACCTGCTGGGAAGGGACTTGCTGTGTAAAATGGGATGTGTCATATACTGTACCCCTGATGGTATATTCCTATATATACCAGACAAGGTTGCGCATGAGGTGCAGGACATATTGCATACACCACAAAGGTTAATGTTGCACTCTGCCATTTTATAACAAAGTCCAACTCAGGTAAAAGAAATGTTATTGCAAATACCGGGTTACCTCTGGACCAAAGATGGACAGGACACTGTATGGATGGCAAATGTAGCTCCTGTAATGGTTAACTTGAAGAGTGGTAGGCAAGCTCCAAAAATCCCTCAGTACCCATTAAAGCCTGAGGTGGAACTAGAGGTGTATCCCATAATTGAGAGGTTACTGAAACAAGGAATTTTAATTTGAACAGCTAGTACATCCAATATTTTCCAGTGAAGAAGGCTGGTGGGAGTTGCTATAGATTAGTACAGGATCTTAGGGCGGTTAACAAAGTTGTTGAAAGCCAATTCCCCATAGTGCCCAATCCTGCTGTCATCTTCATGCAAATTCCATGATTTCAATCCACTTCACTGTCATTGATATATGTTCTGCTTTATTCTCTGTTCCTCTTCACCCTGACTGTCATTATCTGTTTGCATTCTCCTACATAGGGGGACAATATACATGGACACGATTGCCATAGGGTTTCATAGATAGCCTCAGTATTTTCTCTCAGGCTTTACATGACTATTTGCAATCTTTTCAACCAAGCAATGGGTCTGTCTTCATTCAATATGTAGATGATTTGTTGTTGTGCTCTGATTTGTTTATGTCATGTTTAAATTATACTAAACTGTTGTTACTTCATCTCTCGCAAACAGGGCACAAGGTTGCAAAGGACAAATTACAGCCATGCCAGACTAAGGTCAAATACTTGGGACACTGTCTAACCCAGGGGCTGTGACACTTGACAGCTGACAGAATACAGGCCATACAGATCATGACACTGCCGCAATACCAGCAGCAAATCCGTACCTTCGTGGGCATGTGTGGATACTGTAGGACGTGGATCCCATTTTTTTATATTTTAGCATTAGGAATTTGTTTTATCCTCAAAAGGACACAGAGCAGGCTTTCCTTAACCTTTAGGATAGTCTGACAAGAGCACCAGCCCTGGGAATACCAGATTATGAAAAACCCTTTGAGATATTTTGAACGGAAGCTGATGGCTGCGCAGCAGGTGTCCTCACACAGAAACATGGTGATGCTAGCAGACCTATAACATATTACAGTGCACAATTGGACACTGTAGCAAGATCACTCCTAACGTGTTTAAAAAGTGTAGCTGCAACTGCTCTTTGGGTAAATAAGAGCAAGGATGTAGTATTACGGCATGATACAACTGTCTTTACACCGCATGCAGTACCTGTTTTATTAAATTCTGCCCAAACCAGAATGTCTTTTCAGCAAGGTTCACGAAATGGGAACTAGCTCTGATGGCATCTGCAAATATTACCATTAAAAGGTTCAATATGTTAATTCCAGCAACATACTTACCATATGTGCCTCAAGATGCACAAAGGGTGTAGGAGGTGAGTCTCTGGTTGAAGATGAGTTTTGCAGGTATTATGACACACATGATTGTATTGAGTATATGCATCAAAACTTTACTTCAAGTCCTGGCATACATACCACACCATTATAAAATTTAGATTTGACATTTTACACGGATGGGAGTTGTCACAGGCAGACAGACACAGGAGAATTATGCACAGGTTATGCTGTTGTAAATGATGAGGATGTTGTAGAAGCTGAAACACTTGGTCCACCTCACTCAGCCCAGGTGGCTGAACTGGTGCCATTAAGGAGAGCGTGTGAGCTGACAGAAGATAAATCAGCTAATATATACACTGACTTTAGGTGCACCTTCAGGGTAGTACATGATTTTGGGGCTCTTTGGCATCTTAGGAATTTTATGACAGCAGCAGGCACACCAGTTGCACACTCACTTCACATAAAAGGACTTCTGACAGCAATTCAGCTACCAAAGGCAGTAGCTGCCATCAAATGCAAAGCCCACACATGCAAAGAAGACCTGTTGTCAATGGGCAATAACAGAGCAGATGAAGCTGCCAAATGGGCAGCAGGGTTATGCATAAATATAACAACTAACAAAGTAATGGTCTTCCAGACAAAAGACACGCATAAATTAATTGAAATGCAAAATTTGTGTTCCCTACAGGAAAAGGCAGTCTGGAGATCGAATGGATGTGTTCAGGAGTCCTCTGGACTCTGGATAGATGGACAAGGTAGGCCTGTTGCTCCCAAGGCATAATACCCAAGCCTGGCTGAGCCAGCGCATGGTCTAACTCACCTAGGAAAAGAAGGTATGTGCAAGTTGGTCAGAGCATATTGGTGTGCACCCAGCTTTTCTTCTCAAGCTGGAAAGAGAGTGATGTCCTGTCTGACTTGTTTGAGGAAAAATGTCGGGATGACAATGCCTACCGAGCCATCCCATATCCCTCCGACAGACGATCCTTTTCAGATAATACAAATTGACTTAATTCAATTACACCTTGAAGGAATCTCAAGTAAGTATTAGTTTGTACTGATGTATTTTCTAATTGGGTAGAGGCATATCCAGCTGCCACTAATAGTGCTGTTTTTACTGCTAAAAAGATTGTTCAGGATTTTTTATGCAGATACGGTGTCTCTAGAATCATAGAAAGTGATAGGGGTACTCATTTCACTGGTGATGTTTTCCAGAACATGTGTAAGCTTATGGGTATTAATAGTAGACTTCACACCCCCTACTGACTGCAAGCCAGTGCCAAGGTGGAGAGGGTAAATGGTACCATTAAGAACAAACTGAGTAAGATCATGGCTGAAACTGGATTAGGATGGCCAGAAGCCTTACTGCTAGTGCTCCATAGCATTAGAGCCACTCCTAGATCTCATCTTAATCTGTCCCCATTTGAGATACTGTTTGTGAGACAACCTCATTTGATTATAAGGCCACAGGATGATTTTAAGAGTAATAATGAGGTTACTGTGAAATATCTTACAAAAATGAGTAGACAGTTGAAACAACAGCAAAAGAAATTGAAAATGTTGTCACCTCATATGCCAGAAACAAACTATCATGATGTTGAACCTGGAGAATATGTTATGATCTGAAAATTTCTTACGCTCAGGTTGTTTGACAGACCAGTGGGAAGGTCCGCATCAGGTGTTGATGACAAGTACCACATCATTGAATGTAGCAGAAAGGGATACCTGGGTCCATTCCACTCACTGCAGAAAGGTCAATTACCAGAAGGAGGTACATGGTGAAGTCGAGACAGACAATGTGGACCTGTCGATTGCGAGACTGTTCCAGGAGAACTAAAGACTGCAGTGAAAACACCTGAGCTTGAGACGTGTGCAAATTACTATTCCAGCAATGGAGTGGCGATCTGTTTTTGCATCTTTATTTTATTCCAGGGTTCTTCTCATCCTTATTTGTTTCAGGATTTTCTATTTCAGTGATGGAGGACAGATAATGGACAGGGAGGCCGATAGTTATGTCGATGGAGTGGAGTCAGAGGAGAGAGTGATAAAACAAACAGGGCAACCTACAGTTAAACTCAGTTTAGGAATTGTTAAGAGATCTGTTAGCTATGTAACTAGGAGACAGTGTGAGGGGTTATTGTCTGATGAATATTGTATTTGCGAGTAATGATGAGAAATGCATCCAACGATGCCAGTCCAAGAGTAATCTGTATTTGGGCGAGCATCCTGTAAAGGATTACCATTACTTGGAGGGTAAGATCTTAAACCAGACCGAATGTTGGGTGTGCTCACTAGTACCTCAAGGACAGAGTAAATTGGGATTAGTGCCATACCCATTAAAGTTAGCAGATGTACTTGAATTACATGGGGGAAGACCGGTGGACAAGAAATTTTATATATCTAGACCCCATACTCTTAAGCTCTTCCAGTACCAAGTAGATAGATCCCTGGTATGCTTCAATCTCACAAATTTCAGAAAACCAGAAAATTGGGAGGTGACCTGGAACAATCAGACAATGACTTTTTCACACAGAGCTGATAATGAGCCTATCAAATCTGAACTTGTATGCAGTATTATTGCAAATGGGAGATACTTCCAGTATAGGTACACACGTAGTTATGACAAAGCAATGGTTGGCAGAATATCATTAGGATACTGTGCAAATATTATACAAACAGAAACATGTACCACTCAAATGGGGAAATGGGAGCAGAATTCTTTGTAAGAATACTGTGTTCAATGATAATGATGCATTCTGTTCCTTACGGTTTCCCAGATGATGTGTATTTTATATGTGGAAGGAAAGCATACAAGTGTCTGTCTCCGAGTTCTAAAGGTGTATGTTATCTTGGGAGAGTATTACCAGAAATCATGACTCTTACACATGATGAAATGATTGGTATGCATAAAACTGCACCATCTCCGTACTTTACACACACAGTATGAACATCATGACAAAGGAAGTAAGATTCCTGGTGAAGAACATATAGCCACACAGTTGATTAGTGAAACAACTGGCTTCCAAATTTTGGTAGCATTAGATCCCACCAGGATCACAAAGGGAACTTTAAATTTTAGATACATCCAAGACCTGGCTAAATTAATAGACAACATCACCGAGATGTATAATGACACTTTCAAGAATACGGGTAGGGATCTTCAGGCTTATAAAAAGGAATTGGTACAATATAAGTTAGTGTTAAACTACCTGACAGCTGTTAATGGTGGATATTGTGTGAGTTTGGCCACCCAATTTGGTGTCAAGTGTTGCACGTACATCACCAATAATACTGATGACCGCAAAGAGATGATAGACCGGGAAATGGATGAAATCTTTAAATGAAGTGATAATTTTGGGAAAGGACCATAATACTACATTGTATGAGACTGAGGTAAAGGTAGAGAAATGGTTCTCATGGTTAAACCCTGTCAAATGGTTTGCTGGTCTGGGAGAGTGGTTAAAGGAGATGGTTCCTAGTGTAGGTAAGCTTCTTATACTTATACTTGTTGTCATCTTAGTAATTGGTTTATGTGCAAGATGTGTTCTTACTGTGGTAAAATGTGGAAAATGTAACACTGAGGTAAATCGTGAAAATGAGATCATGATGGTGGTGAGTGGTGGTGGTATAGATACTAAGGTTAATGAAGAATTGCATTACAATCATGAAATTGAATGTACCATCAGATAATAACATGTGAATAGGCTTGGTCATGTATGATAAAATATTGTAAAATGTTTTGTTAAACAGCCTAGATAATGTAGTCTCATTTCCCCCAAACTTCCTTTATAGGTTCAATGAGGCCCCACATCTTACCAATGGTCCCCTATAGATCTGCTGAGTGCATATAAGGAATGTTTTACCCTTTCTTGAAACACATTATTGAATGTTCAGTGACCAATTTGTGTCACACCATCTTGAACATTGAATAATAATTTATTATGCATGATTAAGTAGGTTAAGGATAGAATGTGATAGTTTATGTTTGCTATTAAAGGGTGGACTGTCAAAGTCAAATAATTGATTATGATCATTGTACAATTATCTGATGACGATATAGTTGTCTATGGTCAGATGACTTGTTACGAGGATGCTACTTTGCATCACGCAATCCGATGTGCTAAACTGTGTATTCACAAACACACATACACTGATGCACATAACGCACACACATATAAATGTATATATACATATATACATGGATGCTCATATGCATTTGTTCATACTTACATATGGACGCTCATTTGTATATAGTCACATACATACCGACACATATTTGCTATTTCAACACACAGATGCACATATGCGGAAGCATATGTGCAAGATGGTTCCCACACATTATAGTTAATAACCACTGTTATTAAAAGTATTTTTAGCTAATAATTATGATGTAATATGTACTTAAACAAGATCTAAGGTTTAGCATATAGTGGACATGTCATGTTTGGTATACTAATTCCCTGTTTAATTTCAGACGTCCGTATCTATCAGCAAAGAAGTCACATCATGCGTCCGCTAGTTATGGATGAAAGGGATTTATTGGATAGAAATGTTATAACATGCATGTAGTGTTGTAACCAGTATTAACCAGTTGTTCGGTGGGAAGCTACACAATGAGACCATTGGAGAACTAAGCCATACCCCTGATGACACCGTATGAACTAACCAATGACCAGATTATCCAGAAACAAGAAACAATGGAAACCTGTTACTTAGTCCCTTTGCTAAATCTGAACTCTGTAAGGTATATAAGCTATGTCCCGATCCCAGCGTAAAGGTATCTTCTCACAGACGTCTGGATTGATGACTGTATACTGGGACCAATGCACATGTGTATGTATCGGCTTGTACTTTATTTTTGCTTTTTACTCTAATTGTTAAATCTTTCATTGTGTTACTTTTTCTTTACATAAATAACTTTTTGTGCTTTGGAACCACATGATTGGACTGGAAAGCAATTCTTTCTTAAGCGACTTGCAGCGCTAAATAGCGACTAGCGACTATTAGGAATCAAAAATATGAAAGTAAATCTATTGGGTCTATTTATACTTTAGGAAATAAGTGCAATGGAAATATACACGTACATTTCCACTGGAAGGAAAATTGGTATCCAAGTGATTTCCACTTAAAAGGGGGGTTATGAGAAGCAGCTCACTTTTTGCGTGGGGTGCAAGTCAATGCTCATACCAGTATTACAAAGGGGGTAAGGTTACAATATTTGCACTAATGGAGGTATATTATGAACCTCACTTACACACGTGAGGTGCGGGTCAATGCTCATAATGGTATCTTTAGGGGAAGAGGCTCATGTGTAACCCAATATTTTTCTATTTGTGTCACAGATCACACACCTGGCTTACATATAAATGATGTGGTGGAAAACATAAAAAGGTTTCTTTCATCCAAGGGATTTCTAATATACATGGAGGGAGTCCACAATGGGATCCAGTAT
The DNA here is from genome assembly GCA_031769625.1 of Taudactylus pleione. Taxonomy (NCBI): domain Eukaryota; kingdom Metazoa; phylum Chordata; class Amphibia; order Anura; family Myobatrachidae; genus Taudactylus; species Taudactylus pleione. The sequence goes on along the minus strand of JAUIMM010000317.1, from coordinate 1,619,586 downwards.
CAGTATGTGCTTACCTGAACTCACACGGTGTGGTGCATGGTTAATCTTATCAAGGTATTTTTTAGGTCCCTTATGTAGCGGAAATAAATTTCTTGAATCTCAAATCAAAAAAATAAATTCATGTGTGTTTAGTAATACATATATCTTATCTATTAAAACATCATGTAAAACAGTATTAAAAAGTCTGTGGCACCAAGTAAAGGGATGAAGCAAATATGCATTGATAGTGCTGACTGCTACATACATTCACAAGCTGATGGATAGGTGTGGAGAGCCCACATAGATGCCACCCATTTCTGAGCATACATGGAGACCAGAATATATTTCCAAGGTCACAAGGCAGCTGCATATGTGAGGTTTGCATGCAACTTTGAATCAGGTCCTATATGTGTGAAGATTGTATCTTCTACCCTTGTTTACATGAGTTTCCTTAAAGTACCTCAGTTCCCCACAACATTCCAAAAAAGTACTGGTACTGTAGGTTGATTATCTTCTAACATCTTCTAACAAAAAGTAGCTTTGCATGCATGTTTATGTGATATTTAATGTAGACTTTTAAGCTCCAATGTGGAAGGAACTGAAAATTAATGAACTTTCTCTATAAAACATTGTGTAATATATAAGCACTACATAGATAAATTATAATTAATACAGTTGTCCTAAAGTTTAATTTGTCTTTGTGAAATATTTCCCTTCAAATACTGTGGAGGAGGAAATGGGACTAATGTAGGACTTGTGAGAGTGAGACGTTTCCATGACTGGTTTGGTATCTCCTATTAATACCAAAAAAATACATATTTCATATTTTATCTATACACATAACTTACTATTTGCCTTATTCCATATGTTTTATATGTACTCCCTCCGGGGCTCAGTTTTTGCAAAGCGTGAGCCATAGCATATACTGCCAAATAGGTATAGTGGGGCTTTGAGTCCTCCATGTCATGAAATGCAATAGGAAGCTGACTCTGGTCAGTACAGTTTTGTCCAGAAATGTAATATAACAATTGAAAAATTTTATTTTTCATTGTGTTTGAGGAAAGACAATGAAACATCTGGAGCCCAATATCTTCCAGCATTGGATCAGATTGGCAACTAGACATATTCATATTATTAATAAAAGTGCTCATGTTGTGGAACTTTTTTTTGGGTAAAATAAACATTAAACTACAATTTACTGTTGGGGAGATGAATTCTGCATAAAGTTTAATATTAGACCATGATTCATGGAGGATTAAGGTGATATTTTCATTAATGGCATCTGAGTTTGCAAAAATTGAAATATAATCTACGAAGAAACAACCACATATTACTATTACTCTAGCTGTGAACTTCTTAATCCCACTCATTATCCTTGCAAAAGGATTATTTTTGTTAGTGAAGTTAATGGTAAACTCAATGCAGATTCCATGCAGGATCATCATTTTACTCAGTTCTTTTACGTCATGGAATATCCCATTATCATCTATAAATGTCATAATTCCAACCCAGTTCCAACCAAAATATAGCAGACACTTAACAATAGCTGCATAACGGACCTGATCATCTGGGACAATCCGGTAAAATGTGGGATATAGTTCTTTGTCATTTAGAACAGGATCAGTGGCTCCATAATTAATCTGGGGAAACAGGATGCTGTATACATGAAGTGTCGTAAATATATTTAACAATTTATCAAACACAAAAAGAGTTTTAATGTGTGAGAAGGAGACAATGTATTAAATGTTAGTGTCCTTTTGAAACTGGTCACTTTTTTGTATGTTAATTCAACCACTGGGATAACACACTGTAGTAGCCAGACACATTACATCAAAATGACAGAAGAAAGTGATTATCAGGTCTGGATTAAATGCTCCATGGGCCTGGGGCTGAAAATCATCAATGGCCTAATGTGAGAAGTGAAAGAGCTGCAACTAGGGCAGTGTGGGTATGGCCAGTGCCATGTGTGTGTGAAAAAAGACCCTAGACTGCACACCCTGATTATATATAATGGGAGGTGCTACTTGTTGAGACTATAATTGCAAACACAAAAAGACAGATTACAAATGCACAACTCCACCTGCTAATTATATATAGTACATCAGGCAATAAAATGTTGTAATAAATAGAGATTTTTGGCATAATCATGACCAAGGTTATGGACCTACCTACCATATCCAGGTAACTTCTGTAGGGTAGGTCCCTAACATACTGGGGTTCAAATCCAGAACACAGGACACGCCCAAACCAGTTTAGCTGAGCCACCCCAGGGCATCACTCTAAAAAGAAAGATGAAGTGTAAGATTAAATAGATAAGAGCAGCTACTGCTGCAGCTACAGAAAGATGTGAAAATACATATATAATAATCAAACAATAGAAGTGTTAAAAAAGTGCAAAAAAGGAATAATGTGTTATAATGTGATGCCCTGAAGCAATCCAACCAAAGCAATCCATGGTACCCATGCCCCAAAAATCAACCCAAAGCTGCACAACATTTGTAGGGCTTACCTGAATTGTGCCATTTACTAATGTGCAGTCACCATGTGGGTGTGACCTGTGCTGTGTGGGTTTATCCTGTCTGGTGCAAGTGTGGCTAGTGCTGTGTGGGTGTGGCTAGTGCTGTGTGGGTGTGGCTAGTGCTGTGTGGGTGTGGCTAGTGCTGTGTGGGTGTGGCTAGTGCAGTGTGGGTGTGGCCAGTGCCATGTGGGTGTGACCCATGCTGTGTGACTATGTATAATACTGTTGGTCCCAATGTCTCCCTAATACCTAACAGTAGAAAAATAGAGAAATCTATTGATACAGATTTTAAAATTAAGTAGTTTTATTTATAGATTTATTTATTAAATTGAGATTTTCCAGATCACCCAAGAAATGGCATTACCAGACTATGGGCCTGATTCAGCAAGGAACGCAGTTGGTAATACGCATGCAATTAACTGATTGGTGCATTCTGCGCATGCGTATGCATCGCAGTGTGTGTGCGCAAACCAGCCACTGTGATTGCAGTGACTATGCAGACCCATCGCTGAGTGATTGACATGAAGTGCCATTTGAGGGTTGTCAGGGGGGTGGTCGGCAAAACGCAGGTGTGCCAGTGCATTTGGACGCCATTGCACGAGTGTGCATAAATTATCCACTGTGAGGGCATATGCAGCTTGAGCTCCCGTAGCATGCATTCATGTTAGCAATTTCTGATTAAGGTCTGACCTTGTGCAAGTGTGCGTGAGGGGTCGATGGTACTCGATGTGTCTGATTGTTTCACTATTCTGGTGAGTATTAGTGTTTTTAAGGTGTAAGGTTAGTGGAGCGTCCTTATGTTGTGCTGTGACGGCAGAGAGATCGCAATGGATTAGCATACTTTCACAGTAAGACTGCCTACGCAATTGCTATTGCAACTGACTACTATAAAGCTCCCTTCTGGGTCTATGCAGTACAAATACTTAAAAGTCATAAGGAGGGTTACAAACCAACTTTAGAATATTTTTGTGTATTTCCCATAGGGTTACACAGGAAGATCCTATGAATGATGGGAACTTCAAGGGATTTAAAAAAAATGTAGTTGGTGTCAAATTTAAGCAGAGACCCTGATGTTTATTCTCACCAAAGAGAACCCTATTTTGGCAAAACCACCCTCAAATGTTTTTGTTTGGATTTGGTTTTGGATTGCTTTAAAATGTATTAAAAAATGCTAAAATCATGTAATTTGGATCTGTGTACATGTAATCCAAAACCAAGATTATGTTTTTTAATCCAAGTTCCATGCTGAAAGTAGACCCGAGCTGGGACTGTTTTCTCCTGAGAACCCCAAAAGTGATCCAAGCTGGGACTCAATTAGACTTGGAACCCCTAAGGTAAAGTGGGTTAATTTTTTAGAAAATCCGAACCACACATCTCTATTCTGAAGTAGTTGTGGCTGTCAAAAATTTAGTTTTGTTCAAACCTGTAGGTTGACCGGCTAATCTCATTGGCCAATCTGAACACTGGTCAGGAAGTGATTGTGGCTAAGGACCTGATTCAGACCCGCTCACTAGCAAGTGTCCACTCATTGCAGATGATGTTCGCTAATCTGCACATGCGTGTAGTTCTCAGTGCACATGCACAAACTTGTACGAGCAATCAGAATGTGCTCGCTCGCCCTGCAAAGACAGCCCAGTGGAATGAGTGTCAGGAGAGGCCATTTGTGGGTGGTAACAGGGGCAGGCCAGTGGTAACGGGGGAGTGGAGTTGCGGACGCAGGCATGTCAGAGTATGTTCACGCTGTTTCAGGGGCGTGCATAATTAACAGGCAGTGTCAAAGTGCACGTCACCTGGTTGATTAATACACTGAAGTGCTCACAATGCATGCAGTAGGGTCCAGTCAACCACAAGAGCTGAAGTCAGATTCGATGGAACCCGATGTACCGATGGTTGTATATTCTTCATGGAGATGACGTATGCTAGAGGGCGGCTAAAGACAGGCTGGTGGGCATCTATAAAAACAAAGTGATTGCTCGCCAAGACATTGTGGGTGTGCTTATGCCTTGGCGTGTGAGCAGCTGCCTTGACGTCACTTAGCTAAATTTCCATACGCTTGGAGTGAGCGGCCGCATCTAGCAAGCAGGTCTGAATCATGCCCTAAGTACCTCTGATGTAATAAAGGTTATTCACATGGATTCCAAGGGAGCTAAGGACAGCACTGGTGAAATTTTGGTCCATGGCCCCCTCCAGTGGGGTGTGTTCAGCATTCTAAATACAGCCATTAGTGGTTTCCTATCTAGGTAATGGTGAGTGCTACTTACCCATGGTCTCGGTTGGTAAAGTGTCTGTTTGAAGTTTTGAAGTTGTAAATCTGACACTGTTAAATGCTTTAAATCAGATTATTAACATGTTGGCATGCCAGGTTCACCCTCTCAGAGCCCCTGTTCCGATTGTCAGCATTTTAATGGTCAAACTTGCTACTACATCCCATTTTATTACAGTGAATAAGGACAAAGATTGTGTCCTTTGGAACATAATTGATACACAAAAATAAAGGAAAGTATTCCAGCACCAGGTCACTCCAAGACAGCAATAGATATTTATGGTACCACACTATTCTGTAGGGTAGACTTAGGCTGCCCATACTATATAATAAGCATTAATTTATTGTACAAAAAGGGGTTGTTTGCATTTTATGTGAAATATTGGACTCTGCACTAATGCTAACTTTTTGGGGGTAATGGACAATGTATTGCCACCCCACTTCAGTGGCCAGCACCGAAAGACTCTTTATAGGATGTGGTTTGCAGTGCCAGATATTTCTGGATTCCTGGCATTCTGCAAATGGGTCAGGTGGGTAGGAGCCGGCATGTGCAGCAGAGAGGACAGTTATACTGCCACAGACTCCCTGACTATAGTGCTGACTGAGACATCAGGAAAGTGGGTAGATACAGCACACTTTTCTGAGACAGAGATGTTCCCGGTGACCAGAGATCATCAGAGCGGCTCTTGGACAGCAGAGGCGATTGGTAGCAGTGGGTCCTGGGTGATATGGAACAGAAGGGAGCGCTGATAAAGATCATAAACCATTTAATTGAAATGCATAGATAAGAAAAATAAAATACGATTCAATCCACATAGTAAAAAACATAAGATAATTGTACATTTGTCGAAATGAAGACTGATTCTCATGCAAATGAATAGTTGCACAGTGGCAATATTAATATATGAGTTATGTCCGTAGTTTAGAAAATAATGTTGCTGTTAGAAATAACTTAATTGGGTCATAAATGTCCAATCATGAATAAATGATTGCAATTCCAGACAGACAAGGAAACACTGTGACCCAGTGCTATCCTGAATAGTGTTCTTGTGCTGTGATAAAAAAGGAGGTATTCAAGTAGAAAAAATAAAAAAATAAACAAGGGTTAACCCAGATGATTGAGATGATTGTAGTGGGTGAAGATAATAAAACCAGTACTTAGCTGATGACTGAAATATACCAGACCGATCTCAATGACAATCAGTTGGTGATCCTCCTAGTCCCGTCTTCTCGTGGCAGGCAGTGTCCGGAATGCCGCTCTGAGGTGACCTGGGATCGGGAGACAGCGGTGAAGAGTAGTGCTCAGCCTGAAACTGGCCCCAGTGACCTCTTCCAGCCAAGTAAGCAGCTTCTTCCCTCCCAGTGGAGGCAGGCAGAGAGGCGCTCCCTTCCTCAGTACAGCTCCTGGAGAGCAATATACAGTAATGCAGGGGCACTTCTTCATACATAATCGGCTACCAGAGGGCGGAACATCAGATCATTGGGCAGGTCCTGCCAGCTCAGGGGGTAAAGCAAACACCTAGATGGAGGTTAGTAAGCCCAAGTTAACTGACTACAGCTTCCTGCATCACTAAACAGTGAGAGCCCCAGCAATTAGCAACAGACTGTGCTACATACATCTAATTGCATGATTTGAGGACTAGTATACCAGCATACAGGAGTGAACTCTTTAAAACGATATTATAAAGTAGCCAGCCATCTTACTAATAGCACAGACTGTGAAGTTAATACTTGCTAATGACAAGGAGTAGACATACCCCCAGTATAGGCTCAGTCAGCCTGCATAACATTAACAGCAGCTCTCCTCAGTCTCTGCCACTACGCTAAAGCACAATAAAGATCAGCATAGCCTCAGCATCTTATGGGATATAAATGACTTAGAGCCTGATTCAGACACGCTCATGAATGCATAGCGCTCACAAGCGGGCCGATGGCTGGGCAGTGAGCTTCATAGCAAGTGAATTTTCACTTGGTGTGGGACTTACTACAAGACAGGGTGGCTGTCGATTGTGATTGACAGTTTCCCCATTTTGTAGGCATGCCAGGAGGTGGCTGGACACATGGAGGTGTTCCTGAAGGAATGCCTGCCATTTGTGGGCAGCCCTACTGACATCACCAGTGATGTCAGTAGTAAACTTCCTGCATCTATTAGAGCAGGAAGTTCACTGGGGCTTGTGGTGGATGAGACCCTACCGCAAGGGTCCAGTCGCAAGCCCGATGGTCACGATAATCATGACCATTGCCAGGCCACCCGCTGAAGCTGTGGGTGGTCACCCACAGCTTAGTGAGTGGCCTGGAGGCAGGTGAAAAAAAAACGTCCCACCCTGATTCAGAGCGAGCGCTCGCAAATAGCAAGCACCTCTGAATCAGGGCCTTAGTTTTTCATGTGGCAGAGAGCTGCAACTCTTTCCTTTCAGGAGAACAAAACATTAACTACTGCAAAAGTGAAAGTTATCCAGTTCTTAAACTTTGATGACTCTGGATTGATAATTCAGATATTTAACTGTGAAAAGCTATCAGCTTTATAATGTGCATCACTGTGGCCAATATAGCTGAACTGAGTTATACAGTATGGGTCTCATTCAGACCCGGTCGCAAGCGTTGAGCGCTCACAACCAGGTCGATGTTATGGCCCTGCGCACGCGAAGCAGCCAAATTGCGAGTACGCAAGCTCCGGAGCGAGAGGGAAACTCTCTTGCTACGGAGCTCATTACAAAAGGACTGGCTGTCGATGATGATCGACAGCTCGGGCCGTTTTGTTGGCAGGGCGGGGGGTGGCTACACAAATGGAGGCGTTCCTGACGGAACACTTGCAATTTTGTGGGCGGCCGCACTGACATCAGCAGTGATGTCAGTGGGGAGTTTATTGCTTGATCAGAGCAGGAAGCTCCCAGGAGCTTGCTGTTGCCGAGACCCAACCTTAGGGACTCGTCGCAAGCCCAGATGGTCGCAATGGTCTTGACCATCACAACCATCACCTTGGTCGGTCGCTAAGCTGTGGGTGGTAACCTTCAGCTTAGCTAGTGACCAGGAAGCCGCACTAAAAAAAGAAGCGGCCGCCCTAATTCAGAGAGCGATCGCTTCTTGCGGCCGCCTCTGAATAAGGCCAATATCTTTCGGGGCTCCATGGTAGCCAATATATGTGATTTAATTTATATATGTATGAACCTGGTAATGAATAAACATTGTTAAAGTGTTAAATTTACAGTTTATTACCTAAGGTGATGTTCCTTGCAATTTTATGCTATTGTAATTGAAAGTGTTTTGTGAGACTTTCAAAACAACTTTAAATATCCTGAAAAATAGAAGTGTTGCGATAATAAAGTTGAGTTCTCAATGGTAAAATCCAATTGTGACTATTTCTGAGTTAAAGTAGAACTCTTTATAGTATTAGTGTTATAATTACTACGCTAGTGAGGTATATATGAAAGAAAAACAAAAGCTGCTTGTTCACAATTTTTTTAAAAACCATATAAAAGATAAATCAAGTGCTTGAAATTGTATAGTGTAACAAATGTGTAGCACAATACCTGTAAAAATGAAGGTAGTTAAATGATGTTTATAGCCACTTTTGTACATTTGTAGGACAGTCTATGGGGTTCTGATTTAAGCCAGTTCATTGTCCGTGCAGTGGAAGGTAGCATTCGTAACTAGCTTTCCCTATCTTTGCTTACCTTCCAATCTTCACGGCAGTGTTGCTGGCTGGTTCCCTTCACGTGTATGTTCACTCCATCTTCCGCTTACTGCAGTGCAGGGATAAATGATCCATCTGTTTGCTGTTGCAGTGCTGGAGCGTGTCCCTCACGTGTGCTGTGTCCAAAGCTTTCCAACGCGTTTCAGGCACATATGCCCTTTGTCAAGTAGACCTCTTACTATTCAACTGGAAAATAGAAGAATTTGTGTCGGAAGGAAAGGCCACCAAGTCCTGGGTATCACATTTTGATTAATTAAAATTAAACTTTTTATATGTGCATTACATTTTCAGACAAACTATCTCTCTTTAGACCTCTTTAGACTAATAAATTAAGTAAGTGAAATTTTATAAACATAAGGGTGGTGCCCAAATGTCCCAGGTAAGGGATAGTGATACAATAAAAATTAACATAAATAGGGGTTTAAAATATTCTTTGTCATCCAAACTAATTGTAGTTAATTAAAATAACTGGAATAATACTGTACCTCTATTGTGCAGTTTGCCTGCATGTGTATCTTGTATTTATAGTTTATATTGTGGCTCGGTGCCTGATTCTGAGTGCACACAATGCTGATGTGTACAGAGTTGAGAGATATCTTACTACTGTGAGTGGGCAAAAATACCTAAAAACTTGCATGACCAAGGCGTTACACAGTGTGTCACTGTACCAATTGAGACATAGTGTATGCAATTATTATTATTATCCTTTATTTTTATGGTTCCACAAGGGTTCCACAGCACCTCACATATGAGCAAAGCAAGAAAACGTTGACTTACAATATAAAACAATGCAGGTCAAGGACATGGTTTTTAAAACATTGCTGCATCCACAATTATACACTCAAATAAGCAGCAGTGTGACAGCAACCAAAGGTGCCATTGTAATTAGAGATGAGCGGGTTCGCTTCCCAAAGAAATGAACCCACCCGAATTTAGCATATCCGAGTCGGATCCAAGTAGTCTCGGAGGTTCCCGCCTTACTCGGTTCTCGAAACCGAGGCAAAATCATAGAGATGGAAATCTTGCGGTTCGCGAGCTTTCGTCTCTATGATCAATGAAGTATATAAGGGACCACATGACGGACGCCATATCCACTTCGGCTGTGGAGACTGAACAGGGAGGGTGGGTAGTGTAGGGCTGGGAGAGGTTCTGATGCTATCTGCTGTGTCCAGGGCTGGTGACTGCTGATCCATTCTGGTCTCTGGTTATGGTGCTGTCACTGTCACTGTGCTGTCTGTGCTGATCCATTCTGGTCTCTGGTCACGGTGCTGTCACTATCACTGTGCTTTCTGTGCTGATCCATTCTGCTCTCTGGTCACAGTGCTGTCACTGTGCTGTCTGGTGATCCATCTGGACTTCTGCTGTGTACTGGGCTTGTGCTGTGTCCATCTCTGGGCCCAAGTTCTGGACTCCCAAAAAAAAAAAGTAAAAAAAAAATAAATCAGTGTCTCTTTATATTTTACTGTGTGTGCATGCATGTTAGGTTTAACCACAGTAGTGCACAAGAGCCAGCCAGCAACGTTCCAGCCTTGTGCTGCCCGACTACAGTCGTTCTTTAAAAAAAAAACAATAAAAGTGTCTTATTTTTTTCTTGTTTGTGTGGGTGGGTTTTTGCCTTAACCACAGTAGTGCACAAGATCCAGCCAGTAACACAAGTTGCAACCTTGTGCTGCATGACTCCAGTCGTTCTAAAAAAAAAAACAATAAAAGTGTCATATTTTTTTCTTCTGTGTTCTCGTGGGTGTTAGGCTTAACCGCAGTAGCGTAGCAGAGCCAGCCAGCAACGCAAGTTGCAACCTTGTGCTGCCCGACTACAGTCGTTCTAAAAAAAAAACTATGGGGCCAAGCTCTTCTGGAGCTGACAAAGAATACAAATCATCATTTGTCTTTTTTTCTAATATTTTTGTGAGTGCGCACGACTGCACGTGTGTGAATTTTGTAACCGCACCTTGGCTACACTATTGGTGATTGTGACACTGCTTCTAGACTGCAGAAAAAATATGGAGGGCTGTAACATGACAGGAGAGCAAGGCCAAGAACCACATGTTGTAGCTGCCGCCAGCAGTGCAAGGCCATCAACTTCCTCTACCTCTAGGAAGGCCCATGCCCCAGGGCTTAAGTCACACCATCGATATGGTAAAGCAAGTTTTACTGAAATTAAGAAAGAAAAACTGAAAGGATATTTGTCTTTAGATACACAAAAAATTGGCAATATGCCATTCACTACACGAAGTGGTAAGGAAAGGATAAGGGCTTGGCCTTCTTTGTTTATGAAGACTGCTGATTCTGATAGCCCTTCTGCTTGTAGTAGTAGTGGTGGTGGTCCAATCAAAAATGAGAAAGTTGTTAAGACAGCTCCGGAAAAACCAACTGTGTGCCCTGAGAAATTGAAATCACAAATCCCTGAGGAGAGTGCAAGTGTGAGCCAGACCTAAATTCTAGTGTACTGGAGGATCCTCCAAGTTCCAACATTTGTGTGCCCTCTGTAAATGTGGGGAAGGGCAGTCAACATCTTGCACATGTAGTCATTGAGGATGCTTCTGTGGAATTGCACATGGAGGAGGAGGATATTTTGGTGGATGAAGGTGCTAAGGATGATGAGGATGTTGATGATGAAGATGTTGGTGATGAGGATGTTGATGCCAAGGATGTCCTTTGTGTAAGTAAGGCAACAGCTGTTGCCCATGGTTTGAAAAATCCAAAGCCCATTGTTGTCATGCCGGGACAAAAGACAAGAAAATCTACTTCTCATCTGTGGAATTATTTCCATCCCAATCCAGACAACAGTTGTCAAGCCATATGTGCCCATTGCCATGCAAGAGTGAGTAGAGGGTGGGACCTAAACCACCTAGGAACGTCCTCCTTGTTACATCACTTGTAGCGCATTCATCAAATATTAAAGTGTACAGTATGTTGCCAAGTTCCAAAACTCAAAACGTAACAAGTCCAGTGTCACCTATCTGCTCCCTCTCTGTGGGTTCCAAGCGCCTTCGATCTCCAACACCAACACCTGCATCATCACCTACATCCTCATTCGTGATCAGAAGTAATTTAAAAAAACATTTGACTATTAAACAGTCCTTTGATAGAGGAAGTAAGTATAATAGCTGTTGCCCAGTTTCACAGCGGATCACTGGCGCCATGACAGCTGTGCTAGTATTAGATGGTGAAATAATAAAAAATGAGGATGATAGTGTGGAGGAAGTGCAAAAGGTGGATGAGGGGGACACTTGTGTCCTATCTGACGCTATTGTGGATGTTGTTGATAAGGATGTGGTTTGCGTAAATCAGCCACCAATGGCAGCAGTTCTTGCTAATTATAAAAAGAAAGCCAGAAAAGCAACGTCTTGGGTGTGGAATTATTTTAATCTAAATTCTGACATCAGTTGTGAAGGTATCTCTTCCATTTGTAAAGCCAAAGTTAGCAGAGGAAGGGACGTTAACCATCTAGGCACCTCATCCCTGTTACATCATTTGCAACAAGTTCATATAATTTGTTTAACAAAATTATAATTTGTAAATTAATAACAAGCAGTCCAGTATCAGCTACCAGCAGTTTGGACCAAAACATGCAATCTTCATCACCAACACCCTCATCATCAACCTCCTTCTTAATAATTGAAGGTAGTCCTTCCAAAAAATGTTTTGTGGGGCCCAAACAAACCAAGGAGTTCAGCCACGAAAGTGTCAGTCCTAGTGGCTAAAGTGCTTGGTTTGTTAAACTGTGCATGTCCTTTTTAATATCCCACATAAGAGTGAGTGGGAGGGACAATTCCATCTTGTACCTCTTTCCTTTACATTTGGCACAATTTGACGCATTGCCGACTGACATTATTATAGTTTATTAAACTGCCATCCTGTCTGCCACTGCTGTGTGGCAATGTTTCATAGATGTCTGATATTTTTTTTTTAAACTGCCGTGCATTTGCGCCACTGCTCTGTTGCTTACTTTAGCCAGCCAACTCGTTGCAGCCTTTGGCCTATATTGGTGAAAAATAGTGAAATCAGTATTGTGAGCTGTGAGGTGGTTAAAAATGCCTAGAAATGCCTGAAAATCATTGTTATTAAGGTTAATACTACTGTAGGTATAACAACAGGCCCACATTATGTGGTTTTAGCTGTTTTTATGATTTTTTAAGAAAAAATCCAGATCCAAAATTAAAACCAAAACACGAAAACAAAACACGGAGGAAAAAAATCCAAAACCAGATTCAGATCCAAAACCAGGTGATATCCAGATCAAAAACTAAAACCAAAACCAAAACACGGGGGTCGGCGCACATCTCTAATTGTAATGAGTATACCATTGTGTAAGCAAGGGAAAGGAGAAGCATGTGAGGGAAAAGGGCCTGCTCTAAAGAGGATGGGCAGACAGATAAGAGTGACACAGATGGGGTATACAATGAGAAAGGAGCATGGGAAAGAGATTAGGATGAGAGCTTGATGGCTTTGATGAAGAAGTGAGTTTAGAGAGCTAGTTTGAAGTTTACTAGAGAGGTGGAAAGTCTGAAAAAGAGAGGGATAGAGTTCCAGAGGTAGGGAGAAGCATGGAGAAAATCTTGGAGGCAGGAGTGGGAGGAAGTAATCAGTTGGTAAGAGAGGTGGTGTGCATTTGTAGAGCAAAGTGGTCATGCAGTTATGTAAAGAGAGATAAGGACAGAGATGCAAATGGGAGAGGATTGGGTGAGGGCTTTGTAAGTGAGTTTGAGAAGGTTAAATTGGGTTCTAAAAGGGAAGGAGTGCCAAAGGAGGGCTTGAAAGAGAGGGGATGGATGTATTATGTTTGGAGAGGCTGATGAACTGGACAGCAGCATTGAGGACTGTTTGGAGTGGAGAGAGGTGGGAGTGATGGAGGCCATGCAAAGGAGGTTACAATAGTTCAATCTCAAGATGACTAGTGAATGGGTGAGCATCTTAGTTGCCTCCAGGGTTAGAGAGGGTCTTATGATAGAAATATTTCTGAGATGGAAATGGATGGACTGCAAAAGGTACTGAATTTTTGGTTTGAATGAGAGGGAGGAGTCAAGGAAAACTCCACGACAGCGCACTTGAGGGCTATATACACATGATAAATTTAAGAAAGTACCGGGACATCCATTAGGAAATCTGCAAATAGCCAATGCACTAATAATATAGGAGAAAGTGGGTATGGAAATAATCACATGCTAATTAAAAATATACCTATAAAACAGATTTATTATCTTGAACATTCGATTGACTGGTCAAACATGAATGAAAAAACTTTTTCACATAAATTCTCTATAAACAAGTAATACAAATAAAAATAGTTACTACATATTCTATAGTAAAAAAAATCTGAAAATCAGCTTATTCAGGTTGTAAAAGGAGGTGGATCTCAAATATCCTAAAAAATCTAATATGGATGGGATTTTTGCTGTGTCTACACCTATGCCAAAACAATAGTAAATAGTTTATTCCTGGTGCTTAAGTCACTCCATGTGCTCTATCTATTCCTTGGTATCTTTCCATTTACTTATGTCTTATAATTTTTATTGTTAAACCCATTTTTATTTATAGAGTCCTACCTATCCCTCCGTATACCTCCTGCATGTTTTGATCAGGACCCCACCGGTATTGAGGGCATATCTGCAGCTCATCCATCCATGGACACTCAGTCATCAGAGACTCTACTCACTGCGTTTCTGGATCACCCTCTTGGTGTTCCAGCCCAAGAGCACCCTCAGGTCTTTCGGCAATACATGTGGCATGAGATGCATGTCTTGGACCATGCAAAGGAGTCTTTCTGCTATGAACCCACTTTGGTTAGTGTGGCAGGGGGGTGACTGCTGTTAGGTGGTGGACTGTTTGTTAAATGTGTGTGCCACATGGTGCAAAACATGGGCCCTTGCACAGTGGAAATTTTGGGAGAGCAGGCATCATTTTGTGGCATGTTGGCTACCTCTGTGTTCAAAAGCGGAAGCAGGGGGACAATGCTGTTAGGAGCTGCAGATCCCCTGGGGGCATTTGGGCTCTTGGAGGTGCCAGCCAGTCTACTCAGGGTTTGATTCAGAGAAATATGCATACCCAATGGTTTGTATACATCTTTGGTAATGGAGCGACTGAGATACGCATGACATATTATGTGCATGTGCAGAAATGGTCCTGCAAGCTTGCACGCACTGCCCGCCGGCACAGCATGATTGACATACTGTGGAGCAGGGATGGAGTGGCAATGCCTGCATTTCAAGAAAACAGGGGTGTTTGCCCCAGTTATGGAGTGCCAAGGCCAGTGTCTGCATCTTGTGATAAAGATTTGCTGGCCTTGCAAGTGGGCAGAAGGTGGCCATTCTAGTAAGTTTACACTTACTCATATGTGAGATGTTTCTGAAACTTTGGATGCAGGCATGGGATCTGAGTTGGTAGCAGGATGTGTATTTTACCTTCAGATGCCTTCTGCAGGCATTAGCATATTTTTGTACAGCAGCTGGATCCATACCTGGTTATGTCTTTGGTGGGGTCTCTTGTTCCCCTTCTCACCACTGTTCCCAGGGTAGAGGTTGTAAGGATACTTCTAAATCTTATGACCCTTGGCTTGTGGGCATGTACATGTTCACTGCATGTATTTAGAAATGTATCCAGAAGTACATATGAATGTAATCAGGTTTCTTCATCTGATTCATGCTTTGCACAGCTTGGTGAAGGGTATGGTCTTGAAGAATTTTAACAAAACAGCATGGCCACGTCATTGTGGCTTTTGGTTGCAATTATGTCCAGCTTTGGATAGACATCACTCAACCTCAATGGGTTGCTGGGTAAGCTTTTTTGCAGAAGCATCCCTTTCCACCTGAGTGACTGCAACTGCCCATTCCTGTGAAATGCAAGTAGTCTGCTTTCAACAAAAGACAATTGTCCTGATTCAGCAAGGATTGTAACTGCAATTGCATCTCCGTAATCATGTGCAGATCCACTGCAAAAATAAACTAATCAATTGTGATCAAAATGCAATATCAGTACAATATTAGGGATGCCCAATTCCTTTTACTCACATCCATAAAGCAGAATAGGAAAACCAACGGAATCATCAAGTACCATAGGAACATCACATACACTTAAACAAGGTCAGAACTCAGAACTTATTAACCTCATCACACGCTATGGGAGCTGAAGCTGCGTATGTTGTCACAGTGGCTAATGTATGCAAGCCCCTGCAATGGCGCTCAAATGCACTGACACGCCTACATTTCATCACCACCCCCAAATGGCAATTCCTGTAGATCACTCTGCTGTGGGTCTGTGTAGACTCTATGACCACAGTCCCGATCACAGTGACTAGTTCTTGCACGTGCACTGTGGAATACGCAGTATGCAACAATCAGCTAATTGTGTGTATATAAGCAACTACGCTGCTTGCTGAATAAGGCTCTTTGTCATAAGTACCCCCTGTCATCTCCATGTGTAACACTGTGTTTGAGGTGGGGTAATAATGATACAATTTGCCATATCCCCCACAATGGCCACCAGCATCCCGCATGACAATAATAATGTTTTGTTGTTTATATAGCACTTTCCTTCCATTGTATTCAAAGTTCTTTATAGAAACCATGAAATTAATACAGAGGTTTAGATTTGCAGAAAATACAGGAACCATGAACATAATATAGAGGTGAGGCAGCCATTTTGGGGCATCAGTTCCAAAGAATACAACTAGTTAGGATGCAATTCAGCAGTATAATTATTAGGTTCAGCATAGTTAGAGTGTGCACTTGCATCTGTCTCTTTTTCTGCTAGCAGCACTACAAGTCTCTGCAAATAGCACATCACATTGTGCTTAGGGTGTGCAATCTAGGGCCCCTTCCTCTATGTATTCTGTACTGTGTGTATGTATGTACACTGGAAGGACGAGACTCCTCCCACCTTCATTAGCACCCCTCCCACCTGTCCCAGGGTGTTTTTAATTAGCAAGGAGTCCTTGCACTCCAAGACTGCACATCTAATAAGGCACAGAGAGGGTAAGACATATATATATACTGTGTGTCAGTTTTGGGACTGGTATTGGGGTGCGGGGCTCTCTGGGTTGGTGTGGCTGGACTGCTTCATGGCATCATAGTGTACACCTTTTCACTTCTTTAGTTTGTTTTTTGTATATGTAGCACTTTATACACTTTTTATTATAACCTCCTACTTATATAGGACTTAATACATAGGCTTTCTTCTTTATTATTCTTTAACCCTCACTTTAAATCTCACACTAGTGTGATGCTATGGGGCAGTTCTGCTGGGTTGGCCTAGGGGGTCCCGTGCCCTGTATTTGTTCCATAGGAGTGTTAGGGACCTGCCTGATAGAGGTCACCTGGTTGCCCAAAATTATGGCCATTATTATGCAAAGAACCATTTGGATGCAATTTAGCATTATAATTATTAGGTTCAGCATAGTTAAAGTGTGCATCTGTCTCTTTTTCTGCTAGCTGCACTACAAGTCTCAGCAAGTAGCACCTCACATTGTACTTAAGGTGTGCAATCTAGGGCCCCTCCCCCTATGTATACTACATAGGTTACACTGGGTGAAATATCATATACCTTGAAGAGATGGCGCATAATGGGGACTACACAATACTACAGCAATCCTTACACAATCATTAGTACCATGCATTGCCCATGCTATCCTAGAGAACACCAAGAGTATGATGTGTGAGCTGTCTCAGGCATTCATCAGTGCTCAGAATGTTACTGTTTCTTTACTCATTTCTACTGCTGATGTTTTTCATATCATCTTACTGCATACATGCCTACCCTCCCGGAATTTGCCAAAGGGTCACAATTTCTAAGGTAACCACCCCACACTCCCAGAATGGTATGCACTTCTCCCACATTCTGCCCACTTCCTAGTGCCTAGGCCCATGTGTCGGGGGTGGGGCCTAACGGTGCAATTCTATTTCAAACCTGTATTGTTGCAGCAAATTCCCATGAGGGGGCGGGGCTTATTGATGTGATCCATCCAGCCCCCCCAAATCCGCCCACCTGCTTCTCCTGGGGAGGAGAATTTATAATGATAATTGCAGGAATTATTTCCATTTACCAGACAATACCATCTTGCAGCCATTCCCTGTTACTGTGCTCATTTATGTGTGTCAGAAAGCCTCACTGTTCCAAAGCTGATGTATATTTTCTGAGCAGTGCTAGCACTTAATTTCATTGACTCATTCGTGCAACATGTATTTTTGTATATCTAGATTACTGAGAGATGTGCTGTAACATAGCGGCCACTTACCTGTGGGTACTTGTACACACTCAGTAACTGGGCCATCACTTTGCTTGTTGGAAAATCAGAATCACCAACAAAGCCAGCTACTTCCCCGTGTTCCATACAAGAATAATTAGGAGTGTCCATTTTTCCTCTAGACAATATCTGCAGGACATAGTTTAAGGTTCTCAATGGATCCCCACAAGTATTATATATGTGATAACCCAGAGTAACATTGGGCAGAAGGTCAAGGTTCTTGTTAATTTCATCGATAGCAAAGATAAATGCCAAGATGCTTCTGTACTCTTCAATGTCAATACTGCAATAGTGTCAGAATATGCTTTGTATATTAATCCATTAAGCAACATCAATTTTTCAATTTTGACACTTTACAACAGGAAGTTAATGCAGCACAAACAAACAGAAGAGAAGATGGAGAAAAAGGAGGGCAGTGTCCAGAGTATTCTCCAGCACATGCTCTCATACATCTGTCTGCTCTGGCTCTGCAAGGAAGTCTTTGTGGGCTGGTGGGAGTGCATGGCTCCCAATCATCCCTATTTTTGCAGAAGAGTCTCAATTTGAAGGGAATGTGCTGCTGTTTGGCAATCAGGATGTTCCTATTCTTTTGCAAATAACTTTTTTTGGTAAAACCACAGATCACTGGTGTTGTCCCCACACTTCATGTCTATACTCTGAACTCCTAGGTATGGGATTGGCATGTTGTGGTGGTCTGTTAGATATAAGGGCTTACACTATTGTTGTTTTTTGTGGCATGTGGGGATCTGAGGATATATGAGGAGCTCTAAGTTGCATTTGGGAAGGGCTGTTGGAGAAATGAGTGTCAGGAGGGTGGTTATTGGGATGAATGATATGGGGGTGTCAAAACTGTTATTATACTATATTGGGTTGTCCATCACTGACATTGACCATATTGTAGTCAGCATCTATCCGGGAAGTTAGTTTAGTCAGTTTCAGTGACAAAGGGATTTAAGAAGCTAGCACAAAAAACCTAAACACTCATACAGTGTACAGAGGAGCAGTTGTGATTTAGATGATGGCAGTGACTTGGAGGTGGATATTCCAATGCACAAATATTGTCTTATGGGCATGTTAAGGGAGGGTCAAGGGAGATTCGCTGGACTGGTTATGAGCTCAGATGAATAATTGCTCACATTGGAGGCCATAATGTGATGGATAAACTCCCCCAAGCATGGGGCAGATGTCTGATTCGATGGCACCACTGATGGTTGTTTCTAAAGACAACCAGACACACACTTGTACACCAGGGAAAGACTTATATAGACTAACATTAACATAACGTTGCAGCCATGATGATGGCAAAAGACAGTAAAGTGGTCTCAACAGCATGTACCTCAGAATCAGGCCCTTAAACTCTTTATAGACATGGCAATTACATCAATTTCCAGTGCTCTGCATTTCCCAGATGATTATCACATAGAAGTTATGAGTCACTTCTACCTTTATCAAAGAGCTTCACTGTTTCAGGTCCTTATTGTATAGAATAGGTTGGGTATGGGATCCCTGGGGTCAGGATCCCATCAGTCAAAATCCCGATGCCAGAATCTCGACAAGGTTACAATCCTGATTCCTGGAGGTAAGTAAACCTACCCCTAATCCTCTGTCCCTGCACCCTAAACCTAACCTCCCCCTGTGCTTAAAACTAACTCTGCCCCCTATTGGTTAACCCTAACCATCCCCCTAGTGCCTAACCTTCCCACTAACCCTAATACTTTGTATCGGTATGCAGGCGGTTGAGATGCTTGTGCCGGAAATCTGACAGGTGTGGGATTCCAGGGCTATGTGGAAGGCTAATTTACAAGAAACATATTTGCATAATTCCATATTTACATATGCTGTATGCTTTAAAATGAAACAGTTCATGAAATGCAATAAGCCTTTGCGCATCCATTTTAAACTCACATTTAAATGGAGAAATTAAGTAAGGTGTCTTTAAGGCCACTCCCAAGGGAAACTGTTTATCTGAAAGTGTGTACAAGAGCTTGTCCATTTATGTATAGTTGTGTCCGAGAGAAATTTAGTGAAAGAGTCGAACCAAATATAGAAATGCAGAACACCATGATCATCTTCTAAAGGAATCTTTTTCTCTTTAACTGCCAAGCACAGGAACAGACCATAAGAGCAATCTTTGTCTATCCGATAATGTCAGTGGGTGTACAGGGGGTGTATTACCTGAAGATTGTAATAATGTATAAGTACTCTGTAACAATGTCAATGGGGGTTGATTGCTACATTAACCCTGAGAGACATGTTCTCCCAGTTAAAAGGGTAAGATCTATTTATTTAATTAATTAATAAAATGACAAATTCTTAAGTATACTGGATTGGACTATATGCAACAATGGAGCACCTGATAAAAGGTAGACTTAAACAGCTAGTATTGTAAGCACTGGCATCCTGCTTGTCAGTATAATGACTACATCCCATATAGAACCAGATATATTCACTCCAATGATAAACATACAGTGTAAATATGTTCTATTATGCTGTATTGGGATGGCATATGGAGACAAGTTATATTGTATATACTTTACAGATCTGGCAATGTTCAGGGATGAAGATGATGTTGGGAACCTACTAAGGATACTTGAGTTTAAATCCAACTCATGTAGACATCTCACTAGGAACCTAGAGATCTGTGTAGAGTATCTGAGTGCTGGTAGGAATTATTGCTCCAACAGAAAACAACTGTTAAAAATTTTATGTATAAACTTCCAAGCACAAACTAAACAGGGAATAATATGCTAACAATACACTGAGTAACAGGCAAAGTAAGTACTGAAATTTGACCAGACAGCAGCCAGGGCGATATATACTAGAGATGAGCAGTTCAGTTTTTGAGAAAACCAAACCCACCTAAACTTGAGTTCCATGTGAGTCTGAGCCACAACTTAGGTCTTCCAACCAAGGTTTGATTTCACAACAAGGCAAAATGCCATTTTCCCGGAAATGACGGATCTTGTGTGTTATTGGGGAGCATTTAACAGAGGAGGGTGAAAGGAGAGAGATGCCATCACAGCACCATTAGGGCATAGAGAGTTTTAGTATGGAGGTGTAGTGGGTTGGAATGGTGGCTGCAGGCATTTTTGTCACTGTGAGTATATGTGTTTTTCAGACACAAATTGCAAACTGCAAACATATAGGCTACTCTGTGTTGTGCTGCAAAAATAAGCTATTGGTTGTTAAAAAGTGAGCTTGCACTTTTTTTCACAAGGAAATCTATTTGCACTCATATATATATATATATATATATATATATATATATACACAGTATATATACATATATATATATATATATATATATATATATATTTATATAGTCATTAACATCCTGCACTCACACCTTAGAAGGTTATTTTTTACTAGGGTGCTCCTCTTTGGACTTAGGGCCTGATTCAGAGTCGCTTGTAAGCGGCCGCCGTTCGTTCCGAGCGATGTTGGCACAACTGCGCATGCGTAAAGTTCGTAATACGCATGCGCGAACCAGTCAGTGCAGTCGAAATTCATGTGCTCGCAAAATAGCGAATGCCTGCTAATTTGAGTGACAGGATGAGGCGTTTGTGGGTGGTAACAGGGGAAGGTGCTTGAAAATGGGGGAGTGGAGATCCGAACGCAGGCATGCCAAACGGTCAAAACGGGCGTTTAATGGGAGTGCATAATTAACAAAGCAGCGTCATCGACTACATCACTTGGTTGTCTTTTAGCCAGAATGCTACCACAATAATAGCGAGCAGTTCATACGCCGTTCGATGTACTCGATTAATCTAATAAATACCGGAGATGACGAATGATGCGACCGGCCAGGAGGTGTTTTTCTCAAAATAGCGACAGCAGGTTTTGTTCGCTCGTTCAGACTTAGAGGCGTCAACAGACCGCAAAGAGTGAGCACTTCATTTAAATAGCCAACCCCTTTTTCAGAACGACCGTCCGTAAATAGCGTACGGCTCTGAATCAGGCCCTTAAGCCAAATATTCATACATTCAAATGTGCTACATACCAAAGTGCATAGACACAAGGGCACTCACCAGATTTCTTCAAAAACAGTGTTCATGAGTTTATTTCCCATCAGTGCAAACAAATCACAAACTGCATTAGGCCAGGTCCCACACATAAATACCCCAATTCAAATCACATGTATCAGTAAGGCAGAAAACGCTGACACTAATCCGCTCCATAATACCAACACATCCTGCACTTACTTCCAGCTAAGGTGCTACCTGCCACTCCGGCTTCCATCTGTGTCACCCTCATTCCTAAAAGAGCATCAGCTGTTTTAATCAACCCAGCGCGCACAGCATCAGAGCCCAGCTCCGCACTCCTGAACCACCGGGTCCCACTTGTCACTGTAGCAGCTGAGTCACACAATCCATGGCCGCCATGCATGCAAAATAGCCAGATGCACCATTCCTGGCACGCTGACCAATCGCCATGCCCGCTGTGGTCCTTGCTCCATCGCTGCTACTATATATATATAGTGTTCCAAGAGAGTCGGCACTCCCCAATCAAAGAGTCAATAGTCGCAGTGCTCCTCTCCAAAATAGTAGAAAAAGGCAGCGCAGTGATTGGCACTCATACAGACTTGGCAATAAATCAACACCACACAAGGGACCAACGGTCAATGTTTCGAATTTTACTCTGTCAACAGGACAATGTAAGAACATGTGATACACACAGTACATGTACAAATACATAAGTGTAAACTCACCATAGCAAATCCCACACGACCAGCGCCGTCACCAGGCCCAGGTCTCCAACACTTCCAGGTCTTCATCCGGAAGACATGATCGCAGTCCGCCAGCTGAAAACGCAAGTGGAGTCATGGTAACCCCACACTGCAGCACCACATATATATATATAGTTTTAACTTGTGTATGAGGGCATAGACAATGATGATTTCAAGAATATTTGTCCAAAAATACTGTGCTGTGTCTGAGCTGCAGCCCAAAGAAAGACAATCAATTTTTGTGTTATGAAATAAATTATGATAATTGCAAAAAAAATTCTGTCATCTTGAAAAAAGATTCTGCAGTCTATTCTAATTCAATTTAAATTGACTTTTTCAACAATTGTGTGTTGAGTTGCATCTTATATTACAGTTTTAATGTATGCTATGGAATAGCCATAATTTTCTCCCTCAAACAATTCTGGTAAAGGAGACATTTTCTACTTCTAGTGTATAAAAAAAATGCTAGTCTTTTGTAAATGAACGTTAAAATGTCCATAGTGTGTTTTTCAGACACAGCTTATATTACTGTATTAAGTGGGTGTTGTTCTGTCCCCATCAGCTGCACACCAAAAATCATAAGTGTAAAAAAACAATTTTTTTGCTGGTGTAAAAATAAAACCACTCCAGTTTTTAATAAAACTTCATGATAAAGGTAACAGTCCCGTTTTTCACTGTCTCATTATATGGTCACTTGGTGTGATGGTTGTTAAGTTCAACTACAGTAGCTTTATTCCTGTCCTGGTGTAAAAATAATATCAATCATAGATCAATCAATAGAAGAGCAGGAGATATCCAGTACTAGAGCTACCAGTCATAGTACTTCTTCAACATCTACAAAAGTAGTACATAGGGAAATAAGGTGTAAAGGGCACCTCAAATCTAAGCAGAATTCCAAAATCATAAAGAATACATTATCTTTAACTATGAAGGAGGAGGATGTTGTTTGTATCAAAGTACTATAAATCAGCCACCAGAGACAGCCATTCTTGCCAGTGACAAGAAGAATATTGTATAAAATATAAGGGAGCTGCGCTGATAATGTTGGTCACCTTGTCAAACCAGGAGTGTATGCTGCTATTGGGAAAAAAAATAGGGATACCTCTATTCCCTAGCTAGGTAGAGAAATAAAACAAATATCCCAGTGCTGATAAAGATACAATAGAAATAGTATGGTGTAAAATATAACTAATTTATTAAAGCAAAGATAAAATGGTATCATGTAAATCATATTGCACTTAAATGTTTCTTAATACTGGTATACACCACATACAAATACAACATAAAGCTAATAGGGATGGACCACCAGGCCTGCCATGTACCCATCTGATTTTCCAGGTAGATGTACCTTGCTTTACCAACTAATCCTCTCCAAGGGCACCCACAGTACCTTGCCTGGAGGACTTCTAATATGCAGAAGGGTGAGTGAAACCAGATTTATTTTACACACTCTGTGGAATAGAGTTATTTAAAGTGGAATTTCCGCATGTATACAACTGATATTGCTAACCCAGGATATCAACAAAGCACAATAATCAGAAAAACAGAAAGAAGATTATCCCCTAGATATCCTCCAGCACACTAAATTGTACCTGCAACAATACTTGAAAAGTATACAGTATATTATAATAGAAATTCAGAGATATTTGTTGCATGCATTTGTAAGTACAGTAAGAGCTGCCAGGCCAACTTCACGGCTTCTCTGATACTGGTGGTCCCTACTCTGCATAATAATATTACCCAATCTGGACTATGTAATTGTCTGTTGTAAAAGCACATACAGAAATTCATCCAAATTGAGCAGCACAATAATCATAACAATACAGTGCAGTTTTTATTCTGTTTAAGACTTTCTATTAATATCATTTTAATCATATTGAATGAAGGACTAAAGTATCTTTTTACAGATATACAGTACAGTTTTTTATTATCTGATAATGTAAATGCTTTATGTTGTATTTGTATGTGGTTTATACCCAGGGTTTGATTAAGGCTAGTGGAGGCTCCAGGGCAACTGATATTTGGGGGCCCCACCAATAAACTTGACAAACCACCCACCCCCTCTACTAGAATGCACCTTACATTAAAAAGCCAGGAGCTCTGTTCATCAGTTCCCACCACAAAGCTCACCACAGTGGTCCACAGCTGATGCTGTGGCTGATGTCCTGGGCCTGGACCACATGCTGACTGCTGGGTCCTTGCTCCATATCACTGCTCGCAGCTGTATGATGCTGTGCTCTGCTGGGCCCACAGAGATGACAGGAGGAATGGCCTTGATGGGAGGTATGGCCGGGTTGCTGGGCACCTGTGCATGGCCAATGCGACCATTCACTGCAGCCACCCGTGAGGGAGAGTGCTGCCCATGGGGCGTTCACTAGTGTTGCTCTTGCCCAGACTGGCCTCCCCTGGAGCTGACCTGGTTGAAGCAATATGTGCAGCAGTGTTGGGGGCCCCAAATGTGTGGGGGCCCCTGGGCTACTGTCCCATCCACCCCCTATAATCCAGCCCTTTGTATGCCGGTATTAGGAAACATAAAAGTGCAGTAGGATTTACGTGATACCATTTTATCTTAACTTTTTATATATTTTAAACATAAATTAGTTATTTTTTACACAGTAAGATGTAAATTGTATCTTTATTAGCAGTGAATTGCATTGGGATTTTATTGTAGTGAAGAAGTAGGTAATTTTTATGTCTGGACATGATACCAAAAAAAAGTCACCTTCCATGTGGAATAATTTTTTTCCCAAATCCTGATAGCATTTATCATGGCACCTGTACCATTTGTAAGATCAAAGGTAAATTATAGTGGTAGGGACATTAACTATCTAGGCATCTAATCCCTGTTACATCATCTACAGTAGGTTCATGCAAATTATTTATTAAAATCTTAATAATCATTTAATATAACAAGCAGTCCAGCATCAGCTACAAGCAGCACGGATAGAGCCCAGCACCCATACAGGGGCTCTTTGCTGGGCTGTGCTGGGAGAATGCTCACCTGGTAGAGAAGAGATCACACTGATTATGCCCCCACTGGCTATTCATCATGCCGAAGGGCTCACAGAACCCCACCCCTCCCCAGTGCACAGCACTGCTTAGCAGCACTGAAAAATGTTAATTTATTTTTCCCTAAAGGTCCATGGTCTTGCCTCCCGTGATTAGGTCACACCCGGAGCAGCTGTCAGCACACATGCACACATAATCGACACTGCCAACACCTTTATCATCAACCGCCTCACTCATTTTTTGGAGATGGTCCTCCTGCATTCAATTTGCAAAGGCAAACTGACTCCTCCCCTACCCAGGATTCCCAAGAAGAATCTTTGATGTTAGGGCTGCTGATGCTGTCTCTGGAGGTGAATGTTCTTCACAGAAGGGGACCAAGAAGACTAGTAATTTCAAACAACAATTGACTGTGAACCAATAATTTGCTAGTGAAATCACACAGCCATGCACAGCAGATCAATAAAACCATGATGGCTACAGTATGTAAGCATTAGATCTTGATTCCAATATCTACCAGGAAAGCATCTGGTTTTAGACAATTAGTTCAGATTAAAAGCAAAATGTAACAGGGTCTGAGTTTTGAAAAAGTGTGAGTATAGCGCTATATTTGCTCATTTTTAGAACTCACCCAGTGTAATATAGTGCACATTTTTAAATAGACCTGCTTTAGGCTAGCAAATATAGCCTGGGTAGGTGCAAGTTACACAGAGGCAATGAGATCCATGCATGGTTCTGTGTTAAAAAAACCCTCCAAAATTGGAAAAAATAAATACAAAAAATGACATGGGATCCCCCCCTAAAAGCACAACCAGCACCGGGCTTTTCTAAGCCAATCCTGGTTGTGAAAATACAAGGGAAAAAAGACAGTGGTCCCCTGTATTTTCATAAACCAGCACCAGGCTCAGTTAGCCAGTCCTTGCTGTGGAAATACAGGGAACAAAATTAGTAAGGGTCACCTGTATTTTCGACGAGCAACAGACTCTTTCTAGTGGGATTGAAATGCCCTAGCCATAATGCCACACCTTGTCCCTAGTACAGACTGTTTACCCTTGTACAGTATAAACCATATTGATACCTGTAAAAACAATGCCATACTCACCTACAATACCCGTTGGCTCCTGTCCTCTTTGTCTATGTAGGCATCTCATCCAATGCATTTCTATGTGAAATGCAATGGCTGTGTCATCATTCAGGAAGTATTGCCCATATAGGACTGAACTTATGTCCATTGCTATTGTTTTATCAGTTTTTTTTCTGAATATAGTGGATGTCTACATGGAGACAAAAGGACTGTATGCAAGGGGTAGGTGAGTATGGTATTATTTTTACAGGTAATATGGTTTCTACTGTACAAGGGGGCACAATCAAAGCTAGGGACAAGGTGAGTATGTGTGAGTGTAATAAAGTTGTACTTTTGTATGAGTGTCCTGTGTTTATTTTACTCTTTCTTTTGCAAGTGAACTAGAGGTACCAGTGGACCCTTAATGCTCCACATGCTGGGACTTGTGGTTATCCAAGTACCAGCATGCAAGTGAGGCTTGCTGAGACCTCTGTTTCTACTGTAAAATACAATAGTATTTAATCTATCTTTTACACAATCAACTCGGGGATAGCCCCGGGATATCTGCCCAGGCCTGCGGTGCTGTGGAGAGGTGGAAACCCTTAATTTTTGGAGTCCCCACCTCCCCAGGGTTTAGAGGCTCATGCTGAGTAGCATGGGTTGATAATGCTGTGGCCAGGTGACCACATGAATTGGGTCCCATGGCTGTGGCATTACACTCCTACTAGAAAGAGTCTGGTGCTAGTTGTGGAAAACACAGGGGACCCCTACTCATTTTGTCCTCTGTATATCCATAACCAGGACTGTCTCACTGAGCATGGTGCTATTTGATGAAGATACAGGGGACTTCTAAGTTTTTTCCCCTATATTTTTACAACCAGAACTGGCTCAGAATGGGATGTAGTTTGTAAGCCGACAGTCTAAATCCCGACCACCAGCTTCCAGATATTCTAATCCCAGCATGGTACTAATGACAGGCATCTAAATCTAGACGCCTGTCATTAACCAGATGCCAGATGACCAACGCCTGGTGTGAAGATCCCGGGTTTATTTGTGCATTATTTTTGCCCTCTCAACCATTCACCACCTTGAGATAGGCAGAGAGGTTATAGCTCTCTTGCACAGTACCCTGGGTCATTTATGAGTCCCTTTAGAACGCACAGGAAATTACACAATAGCAAAGGTATAACAATACCTTTATTTTACATATACACACTACTTCTACATGTAAAATCAGCAACTACAACTATATACAATATATACAGAAATGCCAGTGGTATTAGCCAAGCTTTGGGGAACCCAGACACATGTCCCTCTAGCAGAGGACCCTTTAGTGTTAGAAAGGTGGACTGTCTGGCTTACCGGCCCTGGCTGGGCGAAACTACGCTTGATCGTGGCTGCTGTGTGGCTCCACGGTTCTCTGGGAAATGGCTTCTCCATTCCTGACTTGCAGTTCCTTGCTGCTTGGCCTGATCGTGCTATGCTCACCAAGAGCAGGGTGTGCAGACCAGTCACCTAGCTACAACTAGCATACCTGTCCCACACCACAGGACTGCTCCGGTGGGAGCATATGCTTAATCCAGAATCTCCCGACTCCTGCCCAGCCTGGGTCCTGCCACTTAGGCTAGGACCTCCACTCCATTCAGGTCTCAAGTCAGAACTCTATCAAAATCCCTGCACTTGCCATTATGAAACCTCTGATGTTCCCACAGTTAGGTGCCACCCCTGGTTTGGTTTGAATGCAGGGGCTGGGTAGTGAGCAGTTAGAGATCATATCATTCCTGCTTCCCCCCTGTGGATTTCAGTGCCAGCCCATCTCGCAATGGCCACTTTGGTACAAAGGAAACTTAAGAGCATGTGCACTGGCCTGTATTAGATTTAAAGTGTTCACGCTTGCCAAATGTGATGTCTCGTTTGGCACAGGATTTTGGCCCTCATTCAGAGCCACTCGCTATTTGCGGTCGTTCGTTCTAAAACAAGGGGTGGCTATTCAAATGAACCGTTCGCTGTTTGCGGTCTGTTCACGCCTCTATGTCTGAACGAGCGAACAAAACTTGCGCTCGTTTTTTGGAAAAATACGCCCCCTGGCCGCTCGCATCCTACGTCATGTCCGCTATTTATTAGAATAATCGAGTACATCGACAAGGGTATGAACTGCTCGCTATTCTTGGGGTTGGTGTTTGCTACCACAATTTTGCGAGCAGTTCTGACTATAAAATAACCCAGTGACGTGGTCAATGACGCTGCTGTTTTAAATATGCACACCCATAAAATGCCCGTTTTGACCTTTAAGCACGCCTGCGTTCTGATTTCCACTCCCCATTTTCAAGCACCTTCCCCTGTTACCACCCACATACGCCTCTTTCTGTCACTCAAAATAGCAGGCATTCGGTATTTTGCGAGCACATGAATTTCGGCCGCACTGACTGGTTAGCGCATGCGTATAACGATCCATACGCATGCGCAGTTGGGCTAACATCACTCGGAACGAACGAGCAGCCGCTTACGAGCGGCTCTGAATCAGGCCCTTTATCCCTATAAGTGGGAGTCTCTGGAAGCACACAATTGCCAAAGTATAGGCGCTATTACCTTACTCCAGTGAACTTACTCACCAGACTTGACACAGAAGTGTTGCAAAAAAGTCTTTAATATCATTACTGTTTATTGTCAATTATGGTCGCATAGGCAGTATATCAACATTTCAGACCATCTGAGGTTCCTTTCTCAAGAATTTTGATCCAAGTCACTGTAAATCAATCTATTTATGTACTTTGTAAGGCACTGCGGAACACTTGTGGCGCCATATACATAAACAACAATAATAATAATAATAATAATAATAATAATAATAATAATAATAATAATAATTCCCAAGGATTTGCACAGCAACTATCAGAACTCAGTAATAAAGGAACAGCTATAGCAGGTTCTGATCCTCTGTGACCTGCATACATCTGCTCCCTGGTTCGGTTTTGCTCATTTGGTTATGACCTAGCCTGTCAACCATGCTTATATCCTCTCTGCTGCATCCAGAGTACATCAGCACCTGCATAGGGGAACCTATTTTGAGGGCTGCAATCTGTGTGCCAGATACAGCCAAGTCCATACCTTCATGCGAGGGTCCCAGGTGAATACCACCAGCACATTAAACTCTGCACCTCAGAAATAGGTAATGCCAATCCTTAAATACAGCTTCCATCCTCTATCCACCCAAGAGTTTATTTTTTGGAGAAACTCAGGGATGTGATAGCAAAATGGCTTACCCTGCTAAGACTCTCTAAATTATTTGTAATTTCCAATAATGCATGTAACATTGGGGCTGATTCTGATGTGCATGGTAATCTGCGATCTGAGGGCAGTGTTCATATACTGTATGATAACTGCCCTTGGTCAGTCTGCATAAGCAAAAGCTTACTCATCCTGGCTTTTGGAATACCACTGCCTGGTCCAAGAAGTCTGCATCTACTGATGCAGACCCTGAGCTCTATGCACCTATGAAAAAGGGGTGACACATATAATTTTGCAGAAAAGTCCTGGTCAACACCCCAGCTCTATCCCCCAAATGCTGCAGCATGTCATTCACTAGGAGCGCTCATGCACGACCCATTCTGCACATGCCCAGAACAGGTTCTGTGGTGTCCAGTGAGCTGTTCCAGTTAAAGGTCTTGTGTCAGAGCTGTACCATAGTTATAGCTTCCACAAGTTGTACTCTGACAACATAAGACTCAGATTCCTGGTTTGAGTTCCTTTCTACCACTACTTTACTGTTCTGAGTTCCTGGGTCCATCCTCTTACCTGGAGTATATTCCTGGTCTTACTGGTCTTCACAGGTCACTAAAATATTTACCCAGTGGTCCAGGTGTGTTCACTCTGGTTCCAGTTCACAAGTCTGTGGTTCCTACACTGTCACTAGTGTACCTAAGCTCTTCTTCATACACATGAGCCAAAGTATTATCTAGCCACCTCATTTCCTATGCACATTAGTCAGCCCTAAAGGTGAGTAGACATTAAATGTAATTTTACATGATTTGCCTAATCCTGATCATAATAACGATGACGAAGTGCATCTCCGTGGGTCATACATCACAACTTCAGGTCTTGCCTACAGCAGGCAAGATCTGCCAATCTCGTACACAATCCGGTGGCATATCATACAGTATTTACGCCTGATTGATATGTCATTCGGATCTGGATATGATGCTTGCAGGCATGGATCAGGGAGAACCATGCTGCAAGCATGAAGTTACAGTTGCATGGACAGATCTCCATCTGTGCATCTTTATTTAAAAAATTAATAACCTGTAAAAAACAAACAAATTGTGTGCCCTCACCCAAAAGAGCAACCAGCCCTGGGCTCAATGACCCAGTGCTGGTAGTGCAAAATACAGGGACAAATCACGTAGGGTTCCCCTGGATTTAAGCATAAACAGCACCAGGCTCTAATCTTGTCCTGTTTCTGGAAATACAGGGGAAAATATGTGTAGGTTTGGATGGCAGTTTAAAATCAGAAAAAATCAACCATTAGTAAATATACCCCCAAGTGTTCATACAGTGTTTTAGGGAAAGGAGAGACGTGTTTTATTATATGACAGAGATTTTTTTTTACACCAGCAAAATAATATATATTTTTTTCCACTTATGATTTTTGGTGTGCAGCTGATGGGGACACAACAACACCCACTAACTACAGTAATATATGCTGCATCTCAAAAACATACCATGCTAAATTTTTAGTAGACTGACAATTTTTAATTACACTCCAGAAACTGAAAAAGTCTACTTTGCAATATTTTTTTGGGGGGTGCAGATTATGGTGATACCACCGCACACAATAGCTGCCACTGAAAAATACACTATGCTAATTTTATAATTCCTTACAAAATTCTTGAGATGAGCGGGTTCAATTCTCAGAGAACTGACAACAACCACATTTAGGGATTCCAAGTTGAACAGAGTCCAAGTTCAGAATCACTTTGGGATATCAAGGCAAACTGAGCCCTGGTTCTGTTCTTAACATAATTCGGAACTCGGATTTAAAAACTGAACTTGGGTTTTGGATTGCATGCTAACAGGTCAAACTTACATTATTTGATTTTTTTTTTAGTTTTAAATACAGCAAAACCCAAACCAAAACACATGAGGGTGGTTTTGCAAAGCTATAACAAAAACACGAAGATGAATCCGTATTCAAAACCAAAACCAAAACACTCTAGGAACACAAAAGGTCTCCTCTGCAAATATTATTTTGGGGTGCAGATGATGGTGATACCAACACACACAGAGCCTGATTCAGAGATGTACGCTAATGTGATCGCAGCTGCAAAAAATATGCTAATGTTAGCAAAGATCACCAGGTCATATAGACACCCACTACTGTCTTCTTATATGCGTGCTATGACTTATACCTTCGTAAACATAGGTAACATCGGAGCACATTGGTGGCCTTCTTTTTTTTAGAAAAATAAAGTGAGACATGTGCAGAGGGGATTCGCCGGGACAGAGCTTTATCGCAAGCTCTGTCCAGGTGTATGGGTGATCACTATGAGATAATGATTGTTGTTTTCACTTGAAATCCACAATTAAATGGCTGATTTAAAAAAATATTGCCCTAATAGATCATCTATCAGTAGGACCATAGCCTACAACATCTCACTTGTCTACACCATCAAACTAAATGTACATTTCACTAATTGAAACCACATAAATAAGAGAAAATGCAGATTTAAGAACATTATCAATCAAATTCTGGTGAGTAAATTTCAGGAAAGGGTTTTGAATCTCTGATCTAATAAACTGTGCTACATTAATGACACAATTTTTGATTTAGTTTTTAATAGAGATGTGTGGTTCGGTTCTCCAGAAATCTGAATCCACCCAAATTTCATGGATCTGGGTAAATCTGGTTCGCATTTCTTATCTGTTTTTAGCTCGGAATTCTGCTTTTAAATCCAAATTTTGGGTTTTGGATTTCATAAACTACATAATTTTAGCTGTTTTTAAAACTTTTTATCTATTTTTTAATTAAATAATCCAGATCCAAAACCAAAGCACTGTGGTCAGCGCACATCTTTTGTTTTTAAGTATTAGTAATTGTGTGATTCAGCCCCAGAAACACAACATTGATGTTGATCAATTTTGAATAGATCAAAAATTATTAAAATCGACCTTTAGTAAATATACCTTTTAGTATTACTCTGCTGTAAAAAAAAATCATGCAGAATTGCACCTACAGTATATTACTAAAGATGAGCGGGTTCGGATCTAAGAGATCCGAACCCACCAGAATTTTGAGATCCGGGGCGAGAACCGAACGTGAGTTTGGTTCCTTCGCTGGCCCCAGATCTCAAGCCAAGGCAAAACCATAGAGTTGAAAATCTTGCTGCGGTTGAGCTTTTGTCTCTATGATCTGTGTTGTAAATAAGGGACCAAGTGGCGGACACCATTTCACTCCAGCTATGGAGACTGAACAGGGAGGGTGGGTAGCGTAGGGCTGGGAGAGCTGCTGGTGCTGTGCTGTCTGCTGTGTCCTGGGCTGGTGCACTGCTGATCCATATGGTGCTGTCACTGCTGTGCTGCCTGCTGCATCCATCTCGGCTGGTGATGATCCATCTGGGCTGGTGCTGTGTTGTTTGCTGTGTCCATCTGGGCCCAAGTTCTGGACCCCCCCCCCAAAAAAAAAATATATTGTCTTTTTTTTGTGTGTGTGTGCATGTTAGACTTAGTCGCACAAGATACAGCAATGCAACCTAGTGCTGCGCGACTCCAATCATCATCAATCTGTGCTCTGGGCCCAAGTTGTGGTATCGAAAAAAAATTAAACAAATAGTGTATTTTTTTGCCCTAATTTTTTTCTGTGTGTGCGTGTTAGGCTTAGCCACACAAGATACAGCCAGCAATGCAAGTTGCAACCTAGTGCTGCACGACTACGGTCATCATCAGTCTGATCTCTAGGCCCAAGTTTTGGACCCGAAAAAAAATAAAACTGCATGTGTGTGAATTTTGTAACCGCACCTTGGCTTCACTATTGGTGCTTGTGACACTGCTTCAAGACCACATAAAATATGGAGGGCTGTCACATGACAGGAGAGCAAGGCCAAGAACCACATGTTGTAGCTGCCAACAGCAGTCATCATGATAATGCAAGTCCATCAACTTCCATCTCCTCTATGAAGCCCATGTCCCAGGGCTTAGGTCACACCATGGATATGGTAAAGCTACTTTTACTTTAGTAAAGAAAAAAAAATCGAAAGGCAAGTTGCCTTAGCGAAAGCCCAATACATTCACTTGCTGCACATAGACAGCCCAGCAGAGTGAGTGACAGGAGAAGCCATCTGTTGGTGGTAACGGGCTGGCCATTAAAAATGGGGTAGTGTAGGTTTAAACGCAGGCGTGCCTGAGCATCTTAACAGCATTTTAGTGGTGTACATAATTATAAGGCAGCGTCATAGTACACATCACCTGGCTTGTTTTTACACTGAAGTGCTTGCAGTACTTGCGGCAGGATATGTTCAACCTCAAGCGTTGCGATAGCATCCAATGTTACCCGATGTACCGATGGTTGTATACACTTCCTGGACATGATGTGCACAAGTGGGAGTCTTAAGGCAGGCTGGTGGGTGTCTGCATACACTATGTGCTAATGCATTGCTGCGAGATTGCACTGCCTACACAATTTGCATACACATCGTATGAGCCATCGCATCTAGCAAGCGGCTCTGAATCAAGCCCAGAGACTGAAGTGAATGATTGTAATATTCTCTGCAAAGCAACACATAAGGAGGCTTCATACCAACAATAAATATAATTATTGGTCCCTGTAACCAAATGAAGTAGCTGAATACATTTTGGGTGTTTGTTTCTATATACTGCATGTGATTTGGTCCGGAAAATGATATTTTTTTTATTGCCCTATTTGAACTAAGGGCCTGATTCAGACCCGTTCGCTAGATGCAATTGCTCGCTCTGAGCATATGGAAATTTGGCTAAGTGACATCAAGGCAGCCGCTCGCATGGCAAGTCATAAGCACTCCCACTTTGTATTGGCGACTGATCACTTTTTGTTTGCAGATGCCCACCAGCCTGACTTAAGATGCCCACTTGCATATGTCATCTCCACCAAGTGCATTAAACCATTGGTACATCGAACACCATCACAAGCGATTACAGCACTTGAGGTTGACTATACCCTGCCGCAAGCACTGCGAGCACTTCAGTGTATATTTCTAGCAAGTGATGTGTCCTATGATGCTGGCTGTTAAGTATGCATGCCTCTGAAACGGCATTAAGATTCTCAGGCACGCCTGCATTCTCAACTCCACTCCCCCATTTCCAGTGTCCTGCATCTGTTACCACCCACAAATGGCTTGACCAGTCACTCATTCAGCTGGGCTGTCTGTGCTTGGCGAGTGAGAGTTTCCCCATCGCTCGTTCTGGTTCGCGCACGTGCGGAATACGAAGCGTATGCATGCGCACATTGAAAAACATTGCTCGCTCCGAGCGATCGCTTGCTAGGGTGTGGGTCTAAATTAGGCCCTAATTCCTCATAAGTAACAAAACCCTATATCATTCAATCACACGTAGTATAACAGTAAAAAATAAAGCAATCAGTCCCATGTATTATAGAAGTAAAATATATTTAATTCAATCACACAAAGTATAACAGTAAAATATATATAATTCATTCACACCAAGTATAAGAGTAAAACATATATCATTCAATCACACCTAGTATAACAGTAAAATATTGATCATTCATTCACACATAGTATAACAGAAAGATATATATAATTCAAACACGTGTAGTATAAAAGTAAAACATATATAATTTAATCACACATAGTATAACAGGAAAATATATATCATTCATTCACACGTAGTATAACAGTAAAATATTTATCATTCATTCACACTAGGGGTGTGCACCGCCCTCTTTTCGTGTTTTGTGTTTTGGTTTTGGATCTGGATCTTTCTTCGTGTTTTGGATCTGGATTGGTTTTGCCAAAACCACCCTTCCGTGTTTTGGGTTCTGGGTTTTGTGTTTTGGATCTGTATTTTTTTGAAAAAAAACATAAAAATAGCTAAAATCACAGAATTTGTGGGTTTTTCTGCTCCTATGCTATTATTAACCTTAATAACCTTAATTTCCACTCATTTACAGTCTATTCTAAACACCTCACACCTCACAATAGTGTTTTTATGTTCAAAAGGTTGCACCGAGGTAGCTGGAAGACTATGCTAAGCGACACGAGTGGGCGGCACAAACACGTGGTCCATCTAGGAGTGACACTGCAGTGGCAGACAGGATGGCAGTTTGAAAAACAAGGCCCCAAACAGTACATAATACAAAGAAAAAAAAGAAAAAAAAGAGGTGCAAGATGGAATTGTCCTTGGGCCCTCCCACCCACCCTTAGGTTGTATAAACAGGACAAGCACACTTTAGCAAACCAATCATTTCAGCGCCAGGGTCTGCCACATGACTGTGGCTGAAATGATTGGTTCATTTGGGCCCCCACAAAACAAGCTGGCAATTAATCTGTCCGTGCACAAACTGGCTCTACGGAGGCAAGATGTCGTCCTCATCCTCCTCATCCACCGATTCCTCACCCTCTTCAGTGTTGTGTACATCCTCATCCTCACAGAGTATTAATTCATCCCCGCTGGAATCCACCACCACAGGTCCCTCTGTACGTTCTGTAGGCTGGTCTCCCTGGAAGAGTTGATAATTCATTTTTATGAACATCATCTTCTCCACATTTTGTGGAAGCAACCTCCTACGCCTTTCACTGACAAGGTTCCCGGCTGCACTAAACACTCTTTCGGAGTACACACTGGAGGGGGGGCAACTCAGGTAAAATAGTGCCAGTTTGTACAGGGGCCTCCAAATTGCCTCTTTTTCCTACCAGTACAGGTACAGACTGTCTGACACGCCTACTTGGATGCTGTCACCGATGTAATCCTCCACCATTCTTTCAATGGTGACAGTATCATATGCAGTGACAGTAGACATGTCAGAAATTGTTACCAGGTCCTTCAGTCCGGACCAGATGTCCAAATTTGGTCCTACCTGCCCTGCATAACTGCCAGCAGGTTGCTTAGGATACCTAAGTTTTTTTCTGGCAGCCTCAGTTGCCGGAGAAAATGAAGAAGGAGCTGTTGACGTGTCACGTTCTGCTTCAGCTGACAGTGTTTTGACCAGCAGGTCTTTGCACCTCTGCAGGCCTGTTTCAGCTGGAAAGAGAGACACCACATAGGCTTTAAACCTAGAATCGAGCACGGTGGCCAAAATGTAGTGGTCTGATTCCAACGGATTGACCACCATGGATTCCTGGCAAAGTGAATGAAGGGCTTCATCCACAAGTCCCACAAGCCGAGTGGAATCGCTCCATCTTAGCTCCGCCTTCACTTTCTCTAGCTGCTTCTGCAAAAGCCTGATGAGGGGAATGACCTGACTCAAGCTGGCAGTGTCTGAACTGACTTCACGTGTGGCAAGTTGGAAGGGCTGGAGAACCTTGCACAAAACAGAAA
This sequence comes from Taudactylus pleione, assembly GCA_031769625.1. Lineage (NCBI taxonomy): Eukaryota > Metazoa > Chordata > Amphibia > Anura > Myobatrachidae > Taudactylus > Taudactylus pleione. Next base: position 1,582,575 of record JAUIMM010000317.1, on the reverse strand, counting down.
TCATTCTCCACTGTGCTTGAGTCTGGGGCATACCCCCTCTTTTGCCTATGTCATAGGTGGATGTATAGGCTTGAATGGCCTTTTGCTGCTCCTCCATCCATCAAGTATATAGAGGGTTGAGTTCCACCGCATCACAACCTCTTTCTTCAGGTGATGGTGGGGCAGGTTCAAGAGTGTTTGCTGGTGCTCCAGTCTTCAGCACACAGTCGCTGAATGGCGAAAGTGGCCAGAAATTTTTCAAGCCACCCAAAGTGTCTCCTGCACGCCCCTGTCGCTTTTCAGAAAATTCAGCACCGCCAAGTTTATTATGTGAGCAAAACATGGGACATGCTGGAATTTGCCCAGATGTAATGCCCACACAATATTGGTGGCATTGTCAGATATCACAAATCCTCAGGAGAGTCTAAGTGGGCTAAGCCATTGGGCGATGATTTCCCTCAGTTTCTCTTAGAGGTTGTTGGCAGTGTGCCTCTTAATGAAACCAGTGATACACAGCATAGCCTGCCTTGGAACGAGCTGGCATGTCTGAGATGCTGCTACTGTTGTTGCTGCGTAAGGTGATACATCTACCCAGTGGGCTGTCACAGTCATATAGTCCTTAGTTTGCTCTGTTCCACTTGTCCACATGTCCGTGGTTAAGTGGACATTGGGTACAAACACATTTTTCAGGACACTGAGTACACTTTTTCTGACATTTCTGTACAGTCTCGGTATCACCTGCCTAGTGAAATGGAATCTAGATGGGATTTGGAACCGGGGACACACTACCTCCATCAATTGTCTAAATCCCACTGCACTAATGGCGGATACTGTACACACGTCTAACACCAACATAGCAGTCAAGGCTTCAGTTATACGTTTTGCTTCAGGATGACTGCTATCGTACTTCATCCTCCTCGCTAAGGACTGTTGGAGGGTCAATTGTTTAGTAAAAGTAGTGGTGCTCCTACTTCCTCTCTGGGATGATGAACAACTCCCAGCATCAGCAACAGCAGCAGCGGCAGCAGTAGGCATAGCAATGCAGGATCCTCCGGAGGAATCCCGGATAGGAGAGTCAGTCATGCCAGTGACATGGCCTGCAGGACTACTTCAGATCCTGACTAAGGAGGAAATTGACGAGGAAGGAGTTGACGGTGTGGTTTGCAGGCGCTTGGATACAACAGGACAATGGGATTTAGGTGTCCCTGGACTGCTTACGGTCTTAGCCAAAGTTTCTGAACTTGACAGTAACTTTTTATGAACGCACTGCAGGTGCCATATAACATAATAAATAGGGGTAGGAATGTTAACCTCCTGTTCCAAGGTGGTTAACATTCCTACCCCTATTTATTTCACCTTTACATATGGTACATATGGCAAGACAGTTGCTGTCCGGATTTGGATAGAAATATTGCCAGACCAAAGAGATGGAATGTTTGGTCTTCTGCCCAGGTATGACCGTGATGGGCTTTTTCATCCCACGGACAACAACTGTCTCCCCCGGAGCCTGATTTAAACAAACCACATCACCATCAGTATCCTCCTCACCAACTTCCTCCTCAGCGCCAGCTACACCAGTATCCACATCCTGTTGACTTCAACAGTGATATCTTCAATTTACATATCAGCAAGTGGACTGTGGGTGCTCCTTTCTGCACTTGCAGGGGGCATGCAAATGGTGGAAAGAGCCACCTCTTCTTGTCCAGTGCTAGGAAGGTCAGGCATCACAACCGCCACCACACTTGGACTCTCCTTGGGGATTTGTGATATCTTCTTAGAATGCACAGTTCTTCGCTGTGCTTTTGCCAGCTTAAATCGTTTGATTTTTTTAGTGGGAGGAGGGCTCTTTACTTATGGGACACAGGCGCATGCTTGTTGCTGCTCCTTTGTTGAAGCACGTGCAGCTACAGTGCACACAATTCACAAAGACAGAGAAAAAAGAAGAATGTTTTATTTTTTGTGGAGCGCACTTTGAGGGTTACACCACCTTTTAGCAGACAGATGCACACTTAGCGCTGCTGCTTTGAGGATGCACGTACAGTGCACACAATTCACAAACACAGAAAAAAATATACAGTTTTTGAAGTGCACTTTGGGGGTTACACTACCCTTTAACAGACAGACGCATGCTTGGCGCTGCTGCTTTGAGGATGCAGGTGCGGCTACTGCGCATACATTTCACACACAAACACAGAAAAAAAGAAGATTATTTTATTTTGGTTGGAGCCCACTTTGGGGGTTACACCACCCTTTAACAGACAGACACACGCTTGTCGCTGCTGCATTGAGGATGCACGTGCAGCTACAGCCCACACAATTCACAATTGTGGAGCGCACTTTGGGGGTTACAGCACCCTTTAACGGACAAGCCAGCCAGCCCTTTACTTATGGGACACTGGCACAAGCTTGGCGCTGCTCCTTTGTTGATGCACGTGCAGCCACAGTGCACACAATTCAAAAACACAGAAAATATTTTTTTTATTTTGTTTGGAGTGTACTTTGGGGGTTACAGCACCCTTTAACGGTCAAGCCAGCCGGCCCATACTTATGACACAGGCGCACGCTTGGCACTACTTTGTTGATGCACGTGCGGCTACTGCGCACACAATTCACAAACACAGAAAAAATATTTTTTTTTTTGCACTTGGGGGAGCACCCCTGATGGACAGAGCACCACCTGGACAACACTACAGCACCCCTTTAGGACTGGGACACTGCACAGGACTTTGGAGTGGACACAGCCCCTATGGACACCTGACTGCACAACACAGTCCAGCCAGCCCCTATGGACTTTGGAGGAGTGGACACAGCCCCTATGGACAACAGCAGCACAGCACAACACAGCCAGCCCCTATGGACTTTGGAGGAGTGGACACAGCCCCTGTGGACAACAGCAGCACAGCGCAGCAAGCACAGCACAACACTACACTGCACTACACTACACTACACAGCCCAGCCATTCCTAACTCCCAACCTCCCTCTTCACTGTCCACAGCCGAGTGAGAAAATGGCGCCGACGCGGGTACCTTATATAGAATCCAAAACCAGCGAGACCCGGAAGGCGGGAAGATGACGTTTTGCCACGATTTCAGATCTGAGTCAGGCGGGAAAAGTCGAGCCTGACTCCGATCGGCCTCGGATCGGGGGGGCTCGGGGGGGTTCAGATTTCAGAAATCCGAACCTGCTCACCCCTAATTCACACATAGTGTAACAGTAAGATATATATCATTCAAACACGCGTAGAATAAAAGTAAAATATATAAAATTTAATCAAACGTAGTATAATAGTAAAACATATATCATTCAATCACACATAGTATAACTGTAAAAGATATATCATTCAATCACACATAGTATAACTGTAAAAGATATATAATTCAATCACACATAGTATAACTGTAAAAGATATATAATTCAATCACACATAGTATAACTGTAAAAGATATATAATTCAATCACACATAGTATAACTGTAAAAGATATATAATTCAATCACACATAGTATAACAGTAAAATATATATCATTCAATCACACATAGTATAACTGTAAAATATATATCATTCAATCACACATAGTATAACTGTAAAAGATATATAATTCAATCACACGTAGTATAACAGTAAAATATATATCATTCAATCACACATAGTATAACTGTAAAAGATATATCATTCAATCACACATAGTATAACAGTAAATATATATATATATATCATTCATTCACATGTAGTATAACAGTAAAATGTTTATCATTCATTCACACGTAGTATAATAGTAAGATATATATCATTCAATCACATGTACTATAAAAGTTAAATATATATAATTTAATCACACCTAGTATAACAGTAAAATATATATCATTCAATTACACATAGTATAACAGTAAAATATATATCATTCATTCACACCTAGTATAACAGTAAAATATATATCATTCAATAACACGTAGTATAACAGTAAAATATATATCATTCAATCACACATAGTATAACTGTAAAAGATATATAATTCAATCACACGTAGTATAACAGTAAAATATATATCATTCAATCACACATAGTATAACTGTAAAAGATATATCATTCAGTCACACATAGTATAACAGTAAATATATATATATATATCATTCATTCACATGTAGTATAACAGTAAAATGTTTATCATTCATTCACACGTAGTATAATAGTAAGATATATATCATTCAATCACATGTACTATAAAAGTTAAATATATATAATTTAATCACACCTAGTATAACAGTAAAATATATATCATTCAATTACACATTGTATAACAGTTAAACATATATCATTCATTCACACCTAGTATAACAGTAAAATATATATCATTCAATAACACGTAGTATAACAGTAAAATGTTTATCATTCATTCACACGTAGTATAATAGTAAGATATATATCATTCAATCACATGTACTATAAAAGTTAAATATATATAATTTAATCACACCTAGTATAACAGTAAAATATATATCATTCAATCACACTAAGTATAAAAGTAAAATATATATCATTCAATCACACATAGTATAACTGTAAAACATATATCATTCAATCACACGTAGTATAATAGTTAAATATATATCATTCAATCACACATAGTATAACAGTAAAATATATATCATTCAATCACACTAAGTATAACAGTAAAATATATATCATTCATTCACACACAGTATAACAGTGAGGAATCACATGAAAAAATACAAGGACATACTTACTATGCACATATGCCACGTAACTTTAAATTGCTAGTAATAGAGAAATAATGAGCAGATATTAGTCCTCCAATAATGAAATCTCCTCCTTGATAATATTTATACTCAAATAGGAACTTTTGTGCAGAGAGCTTACACTGAACGGCTGTATTCTGCATTATACTCCCAGAACATGTAACCGGCAGGAAAAGCAGTAACAAATAAGAGGCTGAGTGTACAGGAGTCCAGTCCATGGCACAGTACACACAGGTATTGTCACTGGCAGCTCTGCTGATCCTCAGTACAGGCACTAGCTACAGTCACCAGCACTTTATATACAATACCTGGGACTGATTTGGAGTCAGAGCTGTAGCTGTAAAGTAACAAACCATAGAAAAATATATATAAATATCATCCTCAAAAATAAAATCTATATTTGATATTGTTATTTATTATAGATGTGTGATCAGTGTATGTCGGGATTTAGATTGTTGATAACAAACAGGTTTTTCAAGGTTATTGGTTGATTGAGATAAATCTGGTCAAATCCACAGGTATAAAGTTATAATACAAAGCAGGGGTGGTAAAGTGGGGTAACTGCCTAATAAGTTACCCCAGAAAATAGAATAGGCCCACAACATGCATTATAAAGACCAATAACTGAAACACAATTGTCAGACCTGTATTTCTCTTCTAGATCTCCTCAACGAGATTCAGTTTCCTTGGCAGATTTAAATCATGCCATTCAGACATTGGCACCATACAGAGAATAAGAATATGTTGTGCCAACCGAAAGCACGTACTGCAACAGTGTCCCTTTAGACATTAGACAGAGAAGCCATCATGGATGGCTCTGACACAGATACTGTAGAGGACAGGGTATGCAGTCGGGATGCCGATGGTCTGAATGCTGACCATCGGCATCCTGAGTATCTAATACCAGCATAGGTCTAATGGCAGAAATTGAAACCACAACGCCTGTAATTTTACCTACACCGGAAACCCAGTGCCCAGCATCCTGATCGAAGGTAAGTTGGGTGCGGACAGCCACGTGGGGGGGGAGGGTTAGTTTAGGGGTAACTGGGGGGACTTAGGGTTAGGCACCCCCCCGGGAGGGTTAGGTTTAGGCAGCAGGGAAGGGGGTGTCAGGTTTAGGCACTTATAGGGGCGTTAGGGTTAGGCACCTTGGGGGGGGTTAAGGTTAGGCACCCCTAAGGGAGGGTTAGGGTTAGGGGGGGTTAGGTGAGTTTATACTTACGTTTAGCACAGGCAGGATCTTCACTTGTTCTGGTACACTGGCATCGGGATTTGAACCGCCGGACATGCGTTCAGTGGTAAATCATACCAATCCCGAGGGCAGTGTCTGGGCCTGTCCTGTTCTGCAGACTCTCCAATCCTATTGCTGCATACACACAGAACAACTTGAACAACCATATATATCATTGATAAATTGCCCTCCAACTTTCTGTTGTGCAAATCAAATGATTTTGGTTGTACACACTGATAGATATCTATGATAGACATTGGGTGTACACACTGAAGGATATCTATGATAGACATTGGGTGTACACACTGATAGATATCTATGATAGACATTGGGTGTACACACTGATAGATATCTATGACAGACATTGGGTGTACACACTGATAGATATATATGATAGACATTGGGTGTACACATTATATATGATAGATATATATGATAGACATTGGGTGTAAACACTGATAGATATCTATGATAGACATTTATGTGTACATACTGATATATATATATATATATATATATATATATATATATATATATATATATATATATATATGATAGACATTGGGTGTACACACTGATAGATATCTATGATAGACATTGGGTGTACACACTGATAGATATCTATGATAGACATTGGGTGTACACACTGATAGATATCTATGATAGACATTAGGTGTACACACTAATAGATATCTATGATATACATTAGGTGTACACACTGATAGATATCTATGATAGACATTGGGTGTACACACTGATAGATAGATATGATAGACATTGGGTGTACACACTGATAGATATATATGATAGACTATGGGTGTACACACTGATAGATATCTATGATAGACATTGGGTGTACACACTGATATATATATATATATATATATATGATAGACATTGGGTGTACACACTGATAGATATCTATGATAGACATTGGGTGTACACACTGATAGATATATATGATAGACATTGGGTGTACACACTGATAGATATCTATGATAGACATTGGGTATACACACTGATAGATATATATGATAGACATTGGGTGTGTAAACACTGATAGATATTTATGATAGACATTTATGTGTACATACTGATATATATATATATATATATATATATATATATATATATATCTATGATAGACATTGGGTGTACACACTGATAGATATCTGTGATAGACATTTGGTATACACACTGATAGATATCTATGATAGACATTAGGTGTACACACTAATAGTTATCTAAGATAGACATTTATGTGTACATACTGATATATATATATATATATATATCTATGATAGATATTGGGTGTACACACTGATAGATATCTATGATAGACATTGGGTGTACACACTGATAGATATCTGTGATAGACATTGGGTGTACACACTGATAGATATCTATGATAGACATTGGGTGTACATGCTGATAGATTTCTATGATAGACATTAGGTGTACACACTAATAGATATCTATGATAGACATTGGGTATACAGACTGATAGATATCTATGATAGACATTAGGTGTACACACTAATAGATATCTATGATAGACATTTATGTGTACATACTGATATATATATATATATATATATATATATATATATATATATATATATATATATCTATGATAGACATTGGGTGTACACACTGATAGATATCTATGATAGACATTGGGTGTACATGCTGATAGATTTCTATGATAGACATTAGGTGTACACACTAATAGATATCTATGATAGACATTGGGTGTACACACTCTAAAGGTGCATACACACGGGATGATATGTACCACCAATGACTTCAAAGATATCTTTCAAAATATATCTTTCAAATATATCTTTCATAAGGTGCGTACACAATGGGTAATTAAAGTGGACAACTGAACGATAACAATATCGTTATCGTTCAGTCATCCACTTTATCGTCCAATCTTAACACAAAAATGATGAACGATAACGACGACGCGCATTCCCATGGGTCGTTCATCATTATTGTTCATCGTGTTAACATGCAGGCCAACCTGACAATGTCGTCCGGTTGCTGCATGTTATGGAATGGGGGAAAGAGCCCGGAACTGAACAATATCATTAATTATATCATTCAGCGGGTGTGCTCAATGTCATGAATGACATTGAGCACACCCTGCCGGGGACACACTAGATGATATCGCTCAGGGAGCATATCGTCTAGTGTGTATGTTCCTATAGATATCATTCATAGATCAATCAAAGATCGTTCATAGATCTTGCAAAGATATCTTTCATTGAGTCATCCTGCCACATCTCTGAACAGGAAAAGTTGACAATATCGTCCAGATTGGCCTGCATGTATGGATGATCATAGATATCGTTATCGTTCATGTGGGAACGCGCATCGTTGGTCATTCATGGATCAAAAAATTACTGAGATGATCGATATATCGATGAATGATATTGATATTGTTCATATCATTATGATATATTGTCCCGTGTGTACCTATAGATATATATGATAGACAATGGGTGTGCACACTGATAGATATCTATGATAGATATTAGGTGTACACACTGATAGATATCTATGATAGACATTTATGTGTACACAGATAGATATATATGATAGACATTGGGTGTACACAGATAGATATATATGATAGACATTCAGTGTACACACTGATAGATATCTATGATAGACATTGGGTGTACACACTGATAGATATCTATGATATACAATGGGTGAACACACTGATAGAAATCTATGATACACATTGGGTGTACACAGATAGATATATATGATAGACATTGGGTGTACACAGATAGATATATATGATAGACATTCAGTGTACACACTGATAGATATCTATGATTGACATTGGGTGTACACACTGATAGATATCTATGATAGACATTGGGTGTACACAGATAGATATATATGATAGACATTCAGTGTACACACTGATATATATCTATGATAGACATTGGGTGTACACACTGATAGATATCTATGTTAGACATTGGGTGTACACAGATAGATATATATGATAGACATTCAGTGTACACACTGATAGATATCCATGATAGACATTGAGTGTACACACTGATATATATATATATATATATATATATATATATATATACATATATATATATATATATATATATATATATATATATTAGGGATGTGCAGGCTCGGTTCTACTCGGTTCCGTTTTGGTGTTTTTACCGAATCTTATTGGGTATTAGCTGTCACGAGTTTTGGATAGCCAATAAGATTCGGTAAAAACACCCGAACGGAACCGAGTAGAACCGAGCCTGCACATCCCTAATTATATATATATATATATATATTTAAAAGATAGACATTGAGTGTCCACACTGATAGATATCTATGATAGACATTGGGTGTACACACTGATAGATACAGATGTGTCCACATACACCTTTCCTTAAATCGAGCCATGTCACCAAATGCACCATGCCATTGAATCTGTGTATTATCCATGACTTGTCATTTTTCTTAAAATTTGCTACTTTCATCTGATACTTTACATCTTGTGCCAAATGAAGAAAAAAAGGAAAGGTGTATGAGGACACATCTGTATATGTGATAGATATCTATGATAGAGAATGGGTGTACACACTGATAAATATCTATGATAGACATTGGGTGTACACACTGATATATATATATATATAATATATATATATATATATATATATATATATATATATGATAGACATTGGGTGTACACACTGATAGATATATATGATAGACATTGGGTGTACACACTGATATATATCTATGATAGACATTGGATGTATACAATGATAGATATATATGATAGGTATTGGGTGTACACACTGATAGATATATATGATAGACATTGGATGTACACACTGATAGATATCTATGATAGACATTGGGTGTACACATTGATAGATATATATGATAGACATTGGGTGTACACACTTATAGATATATATGAGAGACATTGTGTGTACACACTCACTGATAGAGCTATGATATATATACAGTATATATATATATATATATATATATATATACACAGTATATATTAGAGATCTGCAGGTTCGGTTCTACTCGGTTCCGTTCGTTTTTTTTTACCAAATCTTATTGGGTATCAGCTGTCACGAGTTTTGGATAGCCATAAAGATTCGGTAAAAAAAAACGAATGGAACCGAGTAGAACCGAGCCTGCACATCCCTAGTATATATATATATATATATATATATATATAAAAGTGAACGTTATGAACGATAATGATATGAACGATATGAAAGATATGAACACTATCATTCAAATTGCTTATAAAAGTCATACAGTGTGTGTACACCATTAGATACTAGTTACTGTTGCACGTGATTTTTCCCATGATGGCCATTTTTAGGCAAAAGTTTCCTGGACCAAAGAGGGAATAGTGGGCCTGATTCAGAGCCGGACGCTCTGACCAGAGCGCTCGCTCTGAATCAGGGCCCTCCTTCCTAAAAATGGAGCGGCCTCTTGGATGCTCGTATAGCTGTGGGTTACCACCCATAGCTATGCGAGCGTCCATGATGATGGTCGCGATGATCAAGACTATCGCGACCATCGGGCTTGCGATGAGATCCTGCGGTAGGGTCTCGGTGCCCGCAAGCCCTGGAGTGATTTTGGCTCTATCAGAGCCAAAATCACTCCCATTGACATCACTAGTGATGTCAGTGGGGCCGGACTCAGACGGTAGGCGTTCCCATGGGAACGCCTCTGTCTGGCAGCCACGCCCCCGGCATGCCCACCAAAGGGGGCGTGCTGTCACTCACCATCGACAGCATGCCCCCTTTGGTGCGAGACCCCGTCGCTCGCCGGGTCTCGCGCATGCGCACGATGGAGCTCCCTCCGTCGTGCGCATGCACATTCGGCCACCATCGACCCGCTTGCAAGCGTCCTTCGCTCGCGAGCAGGTCTGCATCAGGCCCAGTGCCCATCCCTGCATTTTCCAGTTGTCCTCGGACTCTATTGTGGGCTCTATGTAGCCAAAACATAAAGTATATAGTTACTAAAGAGATATTCTCCTCCTCTCTGTAGTATTCCAAAAACTGTCTGTCAGCTCACGGTTCTGCAGTTACTCATTAGGTACACCTGTCTGGCACCTCCTATAGTAGCTTTCAGAAACTTACAAGGATTTAAAAGATATTTTTAACAAAGAATAAAAAACAAGCAAAACACATAGATTATAGGATTAATAAATTGTTAACAGATTCTCCAAAATGTTTTAGTTGTATCTAGTCCCTTTCAAAACCCTCAGAGAGTACTTGTCACAATATGAAAAGGAAAGATGTGTTATGAGTGGAATCTAATGGACATCCAGGTTTTCACAAGCAGTATGGGATTTGCTGGAGCAATAACATGGCAGTTTCCATGCTCTGGCCAATCAATTTAACTCTATTTTCTTCAATGGAGAATGTCAGCAAATTAATTCTTAGTAGAAATGGTATCTTAAAGGGACAACTAGCAATTTGTCATATGGATTTTTTATTGTCAAGTACTCTGGATGCCTTCATGGACATGAGAGGCCCAATCCCATTGGATTGAGTGACTAATACATGAGTATATTAGGGGTGTGAGGTGTTTTTTTAATGTATGTCAAAATGTGTTCAGAGTATTCAGCATGTGTGTTCCTGTGGGTGCCAGCGGGCCCTTGGTGCGTGGGCATACTGACACTTGTTCTCAAAGATCCTTTATGCCCTAGCAGCCTTGCTGGGACCTGTAGCCAACCTGTAATGAACAATATTATTTTTTCTATTACAGTATTTACACATGGTCTCTGTACCCAAAACCCAGTGGGTATGTAGAGCATACATGCTTACCCTCCCAGAATTTGTGGGAGACTCATGATTTTATGGGTAACCCCCACACCTCAGGAAGGGTAGGCATTTCTCCCACATTTCTGCCCACTTCCTAGTGAAATGGGCCTCCATGTAGGAGGCGGAGCTTAATGACGAGATTATTCATTAATTGCGTTATTTGACCCCACCCCCTATTTAAATTTGAGCCAATCATGGAAATTTACCATGAGGAGGTGGGGCTTAAAGACACAAACTTGTCAGTCCCTGCCCCCATAACCATCCTCCTGCTTCTCTTACCTGGGCTTCTCCTGGGAAGAGAAAAAAAAAGTAGGCAAGTATTATATAATTATATAGAGGAGTCCTGATGTTAATGACACTAAGACTAGATGTATCCAGAAGGGGGTGGGGGCACACTTTTTGTGTGCCCTACTCTCTTGGGGAAACCAGCCCTGGTGCCAACTGGCCTAGGGCTAGAGGAATCATAATTGGGGGACCACTTCACAGCAAGTATCTCCTTTATGGTTAACCAGGCCTGACTAGACAAGCCTAGCATTAGTAATAGAAACATTTGGTGTGGACTTCACTGTCTTTGTCCCTTTGTTTTCTTAAATACCAGCTTAGGCAGAAGCAGAAGTGCTGATTATGCTTATAGGCAGGGGTGTAATGAGGGCAGAGCCAGTAGAGCTCGTGCTCCAGGTGCCTGCTCAATCTGTGCAACATACTGGCGTCAGAGTATCAGGTCTCTTTTCTGTGCTTCAGCATTCCTTGCTATTAGCTGTCTGCCCAACAAATAGTTTACCAAACTCAGCCTGTCTACTGCACTTGTCCCTCCTGTCTATTGCACTTGTGCCTGTGATCCCAACTTTGTCCTGTTTCTCTATTATGTACCTGTGTCCTGAATTAGCCTTTGTGACCACAAGCCACTAGTCACTATAGGCTTTTGTTACCACTCCTGTGCCAGCATACACTTTGGATATTATTGACATTTTTTCCAATTGTTGCCCCATTGGTCAGTGATGGCATGGTAGCTCCAGCAGGTGCTGTAATTATACCACTGCCTACTCTATCTAGGCTCCACTGGCCACAAAGCTGGCTGCCTGATCTAAGCTCCATGGACCACACAGCCAACTGCCAAATCTGGACTCCACGAAACATGGTGATATGTATTCAGCATTACTACTTCTCAAATTCACATTAACTGGTTCTCTGCAATATGGGCAACAAATACATTTGTCTGTAAGCACTTTGATTGCTGCTATACCTGAAACCATCTGATTGTGTTGTAATGTAGCACATTCATGGGTAATCCCAGTGTAGCAATTATCATTATCCACATAAACCTTAAAAATGTATGTGTTATTGATTACCTTAAGGTATATTTGCTAGAGATGTGCAGGTACGGATTCCGGAAATCCAAACATGCACAAATTTAGGGTTTATGAGTCGAACTGAGGGCTCGATTCAGACCCGGTCGCTAGGATGCATTTGCTCATAGGTGCTGATGGTTCACATTGTGCATGCTCGATCTAGTGCATACAAACGCAAAGTGATTGCTCCAGAATGAGTGACAGTACATGCCATTTGTGTGTGGTGACAGGGGTTGGTTTAGGAAAATGGGGGAGTAGAGGTGCGAATGCAGGCATGTCTGAGCATCTCAATGCCAATTCAGGGGCCTGTATTATTAAGACACAGCATCATAGTAAACATCACCTGGCTGAATTTTACTATGAAGTGCTCGCAGTGCTTGCAGTAGGGTATGGTCAACTACAAGCGCTGTGAATTTTATTTATTTATTACAAGTTATTTAAATAGCGCACACATATTCTGCAGCGCTTTACAGAGCATATTTGGCCAGTCACATCAGTCCCTGCCCCAGTGGAGCTTACAATCTATATTCCCTATCACATGTATATTCACACACATACAAACTAGGGTTCATTTTTTGGTAGGAGCCAATTAACCTACCAGTATATTTTTGGAGTGTGTGAGGAAACCGGAGTACAATGTAAAAAAAATCACCTCTTATAATAAAGAGAATGCTTTTTCCCAAAAACATAAAATTGCCAACAGGCTAGTATCAGCTACCAGCAATTTGGACCAACACATGCAACTTCTACCACCACAACCCTCCTCATTGACCTACTGATTAATGATCGGAGGTAATTCTTCCAAAAAATTGTCTTGTGGGGGCCCAAACAAACCAAGCACTTCAGTCAAAGAAGTGACAATGCCGGTCACATGGTTTGTTAAACTGTGCATGTCCTTTTTAATATCCAACATAAGGGTGGGTGGGAGGTCCCAGGGGAAATTTCATCTTGCACCACTTGGGGCATTGGAGATGTCTATTTTGCATAGAGAGAAATAGACATAGGTATATCATTTATCCACATAGTAATTACACAATACAATAAATTGAGATCATTTCTACCATTTTATTAATGACTTGCGACACATTTGCAGTACCACAGTGATATTCTATAACTATTATTTCAGGGAATACATAACGATATTTAAAGAGACTAATCAATTAATTTACCAGACTTTAAGTCACTTTTACTCTTGTGTACCAGAGTTACAGTATATTTCCATAATTTCAATATAGATATACCATGGATTAGACATAGACTGAAGTTTGTACAAGAAACCAGTGGTTTGGTCCATTAGCATATAAAGAGACAGGGGTGACACGTGTATACAGGGCCTGATTCAGCATGCAATTGGCCGATTGCTGTATTGTGCACATGTGTATGCATCGAAGTGCATGTGCGCGAACTACCTGCTGCAATCAGGACTGCGATTGCTGAGGCTACGCAGACCCTTGGCAGAGTGATTGACAGGAAATGCCATTTGTGGGTGGTGATGGGTGGTGGTCAGATGAACGCAGGCATGCCAGTGCATTTCAACGTCATTGCATGGGTTTGGATAAATTAGCCAGATGCCAGTTGAGGCCTCATAGCATGTGCTGTAGTAAGCAATTCCTGACTGAGGTCTGACCTGCCTAAACTGTGCATGTGGATTCGATAATACCCGATGTTACCGATTGTTTAGCTGTGATGTCACAGTATATGGATGTGAATAAGGGGAAGTTGGTGTCCTTATGTCAGTCTGTGATCACAATGCGAATGCAAACATTTACATATCAGCGCTGATATTAGCAACTGCGTTGCATGCGTATTAGCAGAATATCGATCCTTGCTCCCACAATGCATTTCCTGGACATTAAACAATAGGTTTTGACGACTTCCTGTGCTGGTCACGCCGACAGAGGTGAGCACAGGAATATACCAATTCACACAAAAACACCCTCTCACAGACAAATGAGGTAAACACACCTGGATGGCTATATGCTGATTATTACAATTTCAGTTAGCTGTAATAACTGTTGATATTAAGGATGGTGATTTATGTATTGACATTAAGCTGTAGATATATTTGTTGTAATTTGAATAGTCATAGGTATAGAATAGCAGAATCAGCTTGAGTATTATACAGTGTCTTATACAGATGTCTCCTGCTACATCTGTGCTCAATACGCCATGTAGTGCACCCTGCTAGTCACGCTGTGCTGTGGTGTATTGAGTCGCATTGTAAAGTACTGAAGTGCTAGAGAGTGTAATACTACTTTGTGTCCACCAGATGTTGTTTTTCCTTAAACCACCCATCGTCTGATGATTGACCCGCATGTGAATCAGTGAAAATAAAACATACTCAATTGAAATAAAGACACAGAGATTTGTATTTGGCAGAATTTGTTAGCTATTTTGTTTAAATATCAGATTATGTAATTAGTTACTAAAATTTATTAAATTAATTTAAATATGGTGGCAAAGAAAGAATGGCTAACAATAGCCCAAGCCTAACACTATAAACACTCTAACCACAACACATACACTCAAGCCTTCTACCTTGACTACCCACCCTATCAGTTGATGATGCAGCCTCTGGCAGGGTGGTCCTGCAGACATAAACAATCAACGAAGGAGAGCGAAACAAAGAGTAAAGCAATATTCACAGCGCTAATAGGTAACCTGCCATTCTTTCCTGCCAAACCCAAGGTTCTGCTAAAAGAAACCTTGCCCCACCACCATATAACTAACACACAGAAACAGCAACCTCAAAGAGATCCTCAAGGAAAGAAACCAAACCTTCCTTATTTAAATGTACCCTGTCAGACCAAAAAAGTTCCGTATACCTGATCTTAATCCTGGGATGCCTGACCACTGCCCCGCCATTTTTCGAAACAAATTTGGAAACAGCCAAGTTCATCTTTTATCTGGCTTCATCAAAGGCTCCGTAATTCACCACACCTAGCCAAACCAATCTAGGGACCATGAAAGACCAGACTATTTTGCAAGATGTCCATGCCAACATAATCTGAACCAAATCATTCACCACCGCATGCCTTAACTCCAGAGATGTCCTCTTGCCCAGATCATTCCCACCTAGATGTATAACCAAGACTCCCAGTAAGCCATACTGACAAACCTGCTGCAAGAGTTTGGGCTTAAGGGTCTCCCACAACATACCTCTAACTCCTAACCATCTAACTCCACCAGATCCCGGAAAAAACTTTGCCTCCAGCACAGTCATGAACTTAGCCACCCAGAAAACAAATGAATGGTCAACTATCTAGACAGAACAGTCATCAATAGCCACTCCTATAAATGTTGGGAAAATAACAAAGAAAAGATTAAAGTTTATTGTAAAACCTTAGCATATTCGAGAATGTATATCTAACGGGGATCATATTATTGAAGATCTGACAAAAAGAAAAAAATTTATTTGAATCTTTAAAGATCAACAAGCTTCTGTGCCAATTTGAGGCGACGTAAAGACACAAGAGGATAAGTTAAAAACACTAAAAGGCAGAGGGGGGAGCAATTTAGGGTTAACACAGATGAACTCGACCTGAGAGAAAATGTAAAAACTTGCTGAGGGACATATAATTATATTTATTAACCAAATAAAGTCTGTCAGATCAGGCAAAAAAAAAATTGTAAAAACTCTCCAGACTACCACTGAAATCAATGGCGAGTAGCTAATCCCCGAGTAGGAAAAACAGGGGAAAAATAAACAAGACCAGCGGTGACACTTCATAAACAAACAAAACAACACAACAAAACCACATGTAGCATGCATGACCAACGTAAAATTTCAACAATTTGGCCGAATGAAAAACTTTTAACTGGCAGATATCCACCAGCCCAGAGTCTGAATCTCTGATTCGGGAATGCGGAAGTGGCAGCACCGATTCTAAATGAATGTGTACCGAACTGCCCTGGTGAGAGGCCTGCACTGCAAAGACATTGCCGCAGCATGCAGCTAAAATTAAATTTCGTCAGTGGAAGCCCATCGCAATGAATCAGCCATGAACCCTCCGATGAGGGTCTAACCAATACATAACAAATGGCCATGCCTACCTGATAAATTTGACAATCCACCAAGGGGGCCAATATTTTCCAGTGACCCCTGCCTAGCTGGTTAGTCTTAGAATGACGCAATCTGCACAGTAAAGACCTCTCACCACCTTCACATCTGAACGAAGCATAGTTGAATCCCTCCACTTGGAGGAAGCAACCAAGTCTGAAACCCAGAAAGCACTAAGAAAAGCCATTTAAAATGCTAACTCAAACAAAAGCATCTCGAAACCAGAAAAGGCCACGTCCGCAACCGCTCCCAGGATAAATGGTAACAAGGAAATGTCTATGGGGCGTCTTTTATCAGGGGCACGGCGCAGCCTGCGTCCAACCTTTCAAGGCTTTTGTGATGACAAAACTCCTTGTAAGGTCAGGAATTCCTTTCAATTTGAAGAAAAAAAAAAAACCTGCCAGGTACCGTGATACTACTGCTCTCGACCTGCTAGATACTTACAGCTGCCAAATAAAAGAAAGCATCAATTGATGCTGACTCTTACCTCAAAAACTGCCCTCTCTTCCCAAGACTGATAGTAAGCCTTGAGGGTGCCTGGGGCAATAGATAGTTCTGCTAACCCCTCCAAGCCAGCATGATAACCTGCCAAACATACGAGGGGCACAGTACACCATCATCATCTGCATCAGGAGCCAAAGTACGAAACCTACTCCACTGACATCTGGATAGTGCATCGGCAATACCGTTGTCAACACTGGGTAAATGTTGAGCCCAAAACAAGACATTGTAACTCAAGCAGGCAAGCACCAGCTGTGCCAGCACATGCAAAACCTGCAAAGACTTTGCTCTCTGAATGTTTATCACATGCACAACACCCAGATTGTCACATCTGAACAAAATGCTGTGATTGCAGATGCGCTCGCCCCAGACCATCAAGGCCACCATTATTGGAAACAACTCCAAGGGCAGCATATGTCTTGTCAAACCCATATGAACCTATCCTCTGGCCAAGTTGCGATGCACCAGGATTCCCTAAGGTAGCAACTGAACGCCGAAGATCCTGCTGCATCAGTAAAAAGCTGCAAATCTACATTGTCCACAAGAGGGGATAACCAGATCCTGACACCATTAAAATCCTCCAGAAAATAAACCCAAACCTCCATGTCTCTTTTTATTTCTGATAAAAAGCGGATCAAATGGTGAGGTTTGGATCCCCGTGGTGGCCCTCTCAAAATTTTGGGTATTATTCTTCATGCAAAGTTTATACAACCCAAAATTGATTGGGCCTGCCGAAGAGAAATTTTGCGTGCAACCAAACAGTCTGAAATGGACTTTCGCAGTTTGTCAACTTTATCGCATGGAAGATGACAGGAGCCAGCCAATTTATCAATCTTGATAAATAAAAATGACAAACAAGAAAGGGGTCCCTCTGTCTTTTCATCTGCCAATGGTACTCCAAAATGAAAAAATAGTACCCTCATGGAACCAAGTAACTCGCTGCAAGGCTCTAAACCAGTGGGCCCCCCGCAGAGAAAGTCTTCAAGATAGTGTGCTATCCCATGACCCCCACATGAAAACTCCACGCATCAATGAAGGGAGGTGCAAAATTTTTCACAAAATGCACTTTAAACTGAACACCCCATAGGCAAGCACTTGTCTATGAAGTATTCCCCCCAATGCGAAAATCCATGAACCTGAATGAGTCAGGATAAAGATGCGTGCCTTAGAAATTAACAGTTGGGTTTGAAGGACACTAAATAAAACCATCACAGAACTACAAGTCTTAGCCCAGAAAGAGTTGTCTTTATAATACAAACTGTCTATGCATTTTATGCAGCACACTTGCAGCAATGTCGGCACTGCTGTTAGTGGCATGGACAATATGTCTCTAATTGGTAGACATAAGTAAGTGCCTTCACTGCGGCACTGTAGAAAGTGCACTCACACAGTGATGGCATGCCTGGAAAATGACCAGTGGGATTTGAAGGGCATTCAATAAAATCATTAGATTCCTACAAGTACTGTATGAATGGTGGTGTGCTATACTCACACAATGATGGCATTTCTCAGAAATTAGTAGTGGGGTCGAGCAGTGGTGTATTAAACCATCACTGAACTACTCAGCCCAGAAGAGGTGTCTCTGGATTACAAACTGACTGTGCATTTTTTGCCGCATACTTGCGGCATTGTTGGCACTTCTGTGCCACTAGGAGCTTGTACAACATGGTATGTTCTAGGGGTGTGCACCGGCCACTTTTCGTGTTTTGTGTTTTGGTTTTGGATCTGGATCTTTCTTCATGTTTTGGATATGGATTGGTTTTGCCAAAACCACCCTTCCGTGTTTTCGGTTCTGGGTTTTGTGTTTTGGATCTGTATTTTTTTACAAAAAAGCATAAAAACAGATAAAATCACAGAATTTGTGGGTTTTCCTGCTCCTATGCTATTATTAACCTCAATAACCTTAATTTCCACTCATTTCCAGTCTATTCTGAACACCTCACACCTCACAATAGTTTTTTTATGTCCAAAAGGTTGCACCGAGGTAGCTGGATGACTATGCTAAGAGATACGATTGGGCGGCACAAACATGTGGCCCATCTAGGAGTGACACTGCAGTGGCAGACAGGATGGCAGTTTGAAAAACTAGGCCCCAAACAGTACATAAAGCAAAGAAAAAAAGAGGTGCAAGATGGAATTGTCCTTGGGCCCTCCCACCCACTCTTACGGTTGTATAAATAGGACATGCACACTTTAACAAACCAATCATTTCAGCGCCAGGGTCTGCCACATGACTGTGGCTGAAATGATTGGTTCGTTTGGGCCCCCACAAAACAAGCTGACAATTAATCTGGCCCTGCACAAACTGGCTCTACGGAGGCAAGATGTCATCCTCATCCTCCTCATCCACTGATTCCTCATCCTCTTCAGTGTTGTGTACATCCTCATCCTCACAGAGTATTAACTCGTACCCACTGGAATCCACCACCACAGGTCCCTCTGTACGTTCTGGAGGCTGGTCTCCCTGGAAGAGTTGATAATTCATTTTTATGAATATCATCTTCTCCACATTTTGTGGAAGCAACCTCCTACGCCTTTCGCTGACAAGGTTCCCAGCTGCTCTAAACACTCATTCGGAGTACACACTGGAGGGAGGACAACTCAGGTAAAATAGAGCCAGTTTGTACAAGGGCCTCCAAATTGCCTCTTTTTCCTGCCAGTACAGTTACAGACTGTCTGACGTGCCTACTTGGATGCTGTCACTGATGTAATCCTCCACCATTTTGTTAATGGTGACAGTATCATATGCAGTGACAGTAGACTTGTCAGAAATTGTTGCCAGGTCCTTCAGTCCGGACCAGAAGTCCAAGCTTGGTCCTGCCTGCCCTGCATCACTGAAAGTGGGTTGCTTAGGATACCTAAGTTTTTTCCTGGCAGCCCCAGTTGCGGGGAAAAATGAAGAAGGAGCTGTTGACGTGTCATGTTCCGCTTCAGCTGACAGTGTTTTCACCAGCAGGTCTTTGCACCTCTGCTTGTGTCCACCGGAAAGAGAGACACCACATAGGCTTTAAAGTGGTCTGATTTCAACAGATTGACCACCCTGGAATCCTGGCAAAGCGAATGAAGGGTTTCATCCACAAGTCCCACATGCCAAGCGGAATCGCTCCGTCTTAGCTCCTCCTTCACTTTTTCCAGCTGCTTCTGCAAAGCCTGATGAGGAGAATAACCTGACTCAAGCTGGCAGTGTCTGACACGTGTGGCAAGAACGAAGGGCTGGAGAACCTTGCACAACACGGAAATCATTCTCCACTGTGCTTGAGTCAGGTGCATACCCCCTCCTTTGACTATATCATAGGTGGATGTATAGGCTTGAATGGGCTTTTCCTGCTCCTCCATCCTCTGAAGAATATAGAGGGTTGAGTTCCACCGCGTCACAACCTCTTGCTTCAGGTGATGGTGGGGCAGGTTCAAGAGTGTCTGCTGGCTCTCCAGTCTTCGGCACGCAGTCGCTGAATGGCGAAAATGGCCAGAAATTGTTTGGGCCACCCAAAGTGTCTCCTGCATGCCCCTGTCGCTTTTCAGAAAATTCTGTACCACCAAGTTTTTATTATGTGAACAAAACATGGGACATGCGGGAATTTGCCCAGATGTAATGCCCGCACAATATTGGTGGCGTTGTCAGATATCACAAATCCCGAGGAGAGTCTAAATGGGGTAAGCCACTGGGCGATGATTTCCCTCAGTTTCTCGAAGAGATTGTTAGCGGTATGCCATTTACTGAAACCGGTGATACACAGCATAGCCTGCCTTGGAACGAGCTGGCATTTCTGAACTGCTGCTACTGGTGATGCTGCTGTTGTTGCTTTGTAAGGTGATACATCTACCCAGTGGGCTCTGACAGTCATATAGTCCTTAGTCTGCCCTTTTCCACTTGTCCTCATGTCCATGGTTAAGTGGACATTACGTACAACTGTATTTTTCAGGACACTGAGGACACTTTTTTCTGACGTTTCTTTACAGTCTCGGCATCGCCTGCCTAGTGAAGTGGAATCTAGATGGGATTTGGAACCGGGGACACACTACCTCCATCAATTCCCACTGCACTAATGGCGGATACCGGACGCACGTCTAACACCAACATAGCAGTCAAGCCTCAGTTATACGTTTTGCTTCAGGATCACTGCTGTCGTACTTCATCCTCCTCGCTAAGGACTGTTGGAGGGTCAATTGTTTAGTAAAAGTAGTGGTGTTCCTACTTCCTCTCTGGGATGATGAACGACTCCCAGCAGCAGAAATAGCAGCAGTGGCAGCAGTAGGCATAGCAATGCAGGATCCTCCGGAGGAATCTCAGATAGGAGAGACAGTCATGCCAGAGACATTGCCTGCAGGACTACTTCTGATCCTGACTAAGGAGGAAATTGACGAGGAGGGAGTTGATGGTGTGGTTTGCAGGCGGTTGGATAACACAGGACAACGGGATTTAGGTGTCCCTGGACTGCTTACGGTCTTAGCTAAAGTTTCTGAACTTGACAGTAACTTTTTATGAACACGCTGCAGGTGCCGTATAAGGGAGGATGTTCCTAGGTGGTTAACGTCTCTACCCCTACTTATTTCGCCTTTACATATGGTACATATGGCAAGACAGTTGTTGTCCGGATTTGGATAGAAATATTGCCAGACCAAAGAGGTGGAATGTTTGGTCTTCTGCCCAGGCATGACCATGATGGGCTTTTTCATCCCACGGACAACAACAGTCTCCCCCAGAGCCTGATTTAAACAAACCACGTCACCATCAGAATCCTCCTCGCCAACTTCCTCCTCAGCGCCAGCTACACCAGTATCCTCATCCAGTTGTACTTCAACAGTGATATCTTCAATTTGCATATCAGCAAGTGGAATGTGGGTGCTCCTTTCAGAACTTGCAGGGGGTGTGCAAATGGTGGAAAGAGCCACCTCTTCCCGTCCAGTGCTGGGAAGGTCAGACATGGCAACCGCCACCACACTTGGACTCTCCTTGGGGATTTGTGATATCTTCTTAGAACGCACAGTTCTTTGCGGTGCTTTTGCCAGCTTAAATCGTTTGATTTTTTTAGCGGGAGGAGGGCTTCCATCGTCATGTGAAGCTGAACCACTAGGCATGAACATAGTGAAAGACCTAAGCCGTTCCTTGCCACTCCGTGTCATAAATGGCAAATTGGCAAGTTTACTTTTCTCTTCAGATGATTTAAATGTTTTTTTAAGGTCATTTTCCTCAACTTTGTCATTTGGGATTGTATGTTCCCTCTACTATGAAAGTGGGCATCGGCCTTGGCAGACGACATTGATGGCATGTTATCGTCTATGTCATGACTAGTGGCTGCAGCTTCAGCACTAGGAGGAAGTGGTTCTTGATCTTTCCCTATTTTATGTTTATCGGAGAAAGTTTGGTATTCCATTTATGTTACATTGTTATATATGTGTACCTAAGGCGCACACAAACACAGAAAATATTTTTTTATTTTGTTTGGAGTGTACTTTGGGGGTTACAGCACCCTTTAATGGACAAGCCTGCCGGCCCTTTACTTATGGGACACAGGCACATGCTTGGTGCTGCTCCTTTGTGTGCAGCAACAGGGCACACAGGGTCTCATTCAGACCCGCTCGTGTGCGCAGGACACTCGCAAGTGGGTTGATGGTACCCAAAATGCTCATTCGCACAATGGAGGGAGCTCCATCGTGCGCATGCGCGAGACCCAGCGAGCGATGAGGAAGCCGTCCCTCAGGGTCTCGCACCAAAGGGGGCATGCTGTCGATGTTGAGTAACAGCATGCCCCCTTTGGTGGGTGTGCCGGGGGCGTGGCTGCCAGATGGAGGCGTTCCCATGGGTACACCTACCGTCTGGGGCCGGCCCCACTGACATCACTAGTGATGTCAGGGGAGTGATTTTGGCTCTGATAGAGCCAAAATCACTCCAGGGCTTGCGGCAACGAGACCCTACCGCAGGGTCTCGTCGCAAGCCCGATGGTCGCGATGGTCTTGACCATTGTGACCATCATCATGGATGCTCACATAAGCTGTGGGTGGTAACCCACAGCTATGCGAGCATCCAAGAGGCCGCTCCAAGAATAGGTAGTAGGGCCCTGATTCAGAGTGAGCGCTCTGGTTAGAGCGTCCGACTCTGAATCAGGCCCACAGTTCACAAACACAGAAAATAATTTTTATTTTGTTTGGAGTGCACTTTGGGGGTTACAGCACCCTTTAATGGTCAAGCCAGCTGGCCCTTTACCTATGACACAGGCGCACGTTTGGCGCTACTTTGTTGATGAACGTGCGGCTACTGCGCGCACAATTCACAAACACAAAAAAATATTATTTTTTATTTTTTTTGGAGTGCATTTTGGGGTTACAGCACCCTTTAGCGATCAAGCCAGCCGGCCCTTTACCTATGACACAGGCACACGCTTGGCGCTACTTTGTTGGTGCATGTGCGGCTACTGCGCACACAATTCACAAACACAAAAAAACATATTTTGTTATTTTTTTTGGAGTGCAATTTGCAGGTTACAGCACCCTTAAATGGTCAAGCCAGCTGGCCCTTTACATATGGGACACAGGCGCACGCTTGGCGCTGCTCCTTTATTGATGCACGTGCAGCCACAGTGCGCACAATTCACAAACACAGAAAATATTTTTTTATTTGGTTTGGAGTACACTTTAGAGGTTACAGCACCCTTTAATGGTCAAGCCAGCCGGCTCTTTACTGATGACACAGGCGCACGCTCAAGAGCTGGGCATCTGAATTGCCTGATGCAATATCCTATCCCAAATTGGCTAGGATAAATGAATTTGGTGACTTCAGCAATGCTGAAGCTGTGCTCCACGGCTGCAGAGGGTTAGGCAACACCTTGCACATAGTAAGTAGAGTATTACTGTACAGTTACAGTAGCTGCAGTAAAAATAGCAAAATAAAATCTTCCATAGCACTATTATTTTGTGACATGAATGTGAATGAGCTTTGTTTAACATAAACTGTAGAGTTACATACATAAGGGTCACTACTGTGTGACATAGGGCCATATTCAATTGCCTTGTCAAAGTTACATGTGATATAGACATTTTTCACCATTGGTTGATCCATTTAGGCCCTTATATATTCATTTGCTATGTTCAAATGCTTAGTTTCACCCCTGTTAGTGGCCCGTAAGGATGACCATTGGTAGATTACCCATGCTGTGTGCTGGGCTGCTGTGAGGGAGGGGGGCGGCATCGGACCCTGGCCCCCGCCAGGCCCCTCAGGAAGCCCAGGCCCAGGTAATCTGTACCCGATCCCCCCCCTCTTGGCGCCCCTGCCTCTATAACTCTTCCAGCTTCGCCTGTTTACTAAGACAAGGCAGGAAGCACTAGCAGTTTGATCCCTGCCTGAGTGCACAGCCTGGTGCTGATGCACTGTGGCTCACCTCACAGCAGGCTTAACTGGGCATACATGGGATTTTTCAAGCATGTAATCACTGTGTGAGTGCCAGACACCACTTTCTACAGAGCTACAGTGAAGGCACTTACTGCTGTGTACCGATTAGCGATATATTGTTCATGCTCCCAGTGCCACAGCATTGCTGATATTGCCGCAAATGTGCGGCATAAAATGCACAGTCAGTTTATAATTCAAAGACACCTCTTTCTGGGCTGAGACTTCTAGTTCAGTGTTGATTTCATTGTGCACCATTCAAAGCTCACTGTTTATTTCTCAGAGATGCCATCACTGTGTGAGCACCGCACACCACTTTCTACAGTGTAGCAGGAAAGGCACTTACTGCTGTGTACTGATTAGTGACATGTTGTACAAGCTCCTAGTGGCACAGCAGTGCCGACAAAGCCTGTTTCTGGGCTGAGACTTGTAGTTCAGTGATGGTTTTATACACCACTTCTAAGACCCCACTACTAGTTTGCATTAGTAATGTCACCAGCACTTACTGCTGTGTACTGATTAGCAAAATGTTGTACAAACTCCTAGTGGTATAGCAGTTCTCCTAGGGGCTTGGGCATGGTGTCCTACCAATGGTCACCATTCCTCTCCTTTTCATGGCAGAAGCACTGTAATTACAAAGTCAGACCTTGTAGTGACTGCTTAAATGGCTAACAAAGAGTCCTTTATTATGTTTATGAAAGCATCTGTCTTGCTTTTTGGAAAGGGACCTAGAGGGCACACTACATTTGTGATGTGATCACACCATCAGCTCCATAGATTTCAAACAGTACAGAAGCCTGCACACTCAACAACCACCACCATTTACTCTTAGAGAATATTATTAAATAGTTAAAAAGTGTATTTTTTTTACCTTGGTGTGTTTCCTGTCAGTATTTTCAACTAGCACTAAATGATAAATTAAATAAACACCCTCTAATTTTTAGTACTGTATGTGTCCCCTTTCAATCTTATTCACCATATAAAATACCATACAGCAAGCCGCGCACACACTGATAATTGATGCATACTGTAGTCTCACCCGCAAAGCAACTTTACTGAGACTTGTAGTTCTCTGATGATTTTATTGTATGCAGCATAAAACGCACATTCAATTTGTAATCCAGAGACCCCTCTTTCTGGTCTGAGATTTGTGATCCAGTGATGATTTCATATTGTGCTGCTAAAAACACACTACTAATTTCAAAGGCATGCCATGCGGTCTTCCCTCCATCTCCCACACTTGGGGGCATATTCAATTGGGTGTGAGAATAGCAAAAATCATACACCTGTGCAGGGTTTTTTTGCTATTCACTTAGGTGCATGGTCTTTTTTTTAACATGCCAGGAGGTTTTTATTCTCGCAACACCAGAGCAAGTGTGATTTTTCCTAAAATCGTTCATTTTAGGATGAATAAGTGGGACTTGCTCTGGAACCCCGGCGGCACTCCCCCTTAGGACTAATTAAGCAATTGGAAGTTTTCAATTAGCTTAGTTTGTCCTTAATTACTCCCCTTTCCGAAGTGCTATATTCTGCATCCAGCATCAGGAGCCGGCTCTTCTGCAGCAGCGTGAGTATGTTAGTGTGTGTGGTGTTTGTAATTGTGTATGAGTGACTGTGTGTGTGCATGAGTGTGTGTGTGTGGGACCCCTGGTGTATGTGTGGCCCCCCTGGAATGGGTGCTGGGATAACTACATCTCCCAGCAGCCCATGCCCCTTGCACCAGCGCCTATGGGCAAAGTGGAGACATTGCCCATAGCAACCAATTAAGATTCTTCTTAATACTTAACTAGCACCTTCTAGAAGATAATAGCTAGAATCTGATTTGTTGCTAAGGGCAACATTTCCACTTCTCAAAACTCTCAATTTAGTAATTATACCCTCAAATGTAGGTCTTCATGCTCAATATTAACCAGATTACTTGTGCAGATTTTTTTCCTTAGTACTTTAGAATTACTAATTAATTGAGGCAAACCAGGTGCCCATTGCAGAGCTTTCTCTGGTATGTTAAATATGTTATCAAACCAAACATAGTTATGGTGTAGAATTAGTTCTATTCCTGATATGTTAATGTCATTGGGTCAGATCTATGGTTGGGTCTTTGAAGGGTATTCAATTAGAGGCAAAAAGTCAGAACATTTTCGCCTGTCTGACTTTTCACCTCATTCGCATGTTTCAGAGGTGAAATCATTCCATGCGTGACCATGCTTTTTGCCTAATTCAATTGCAAAACATGCAAAAATGGAAATAGGCGAATGCGGAACAGGCAAAAAGTACCAAAAGGAAAGACTTGGGGAAATCAGCCTGTACCCCAGAAAAAGATGCACTATCATAGGAAATTTAATATAGATGTTTACTAATAGCCCTAATAAAACTATTTTGTGTACTTAAGTTATGTAAATTGCTTGCTATTAGTGTCTTTGTAAAAGTGGTGAGAAATAGCATTAAGCAGTATTTTTTGGTGAAAATAAGTAGTCCAGTCAACCCATCCTTGCAGCCTCCCAAGAAGCCTATTTCGCTAGTTTTTATGTTTGTCCCCCCACTTTTTAAGTTTTACCCAAAAAATGACATGTATATTTTGGGGTGCTCTTAGGTTTTGGGTTTTTTGCAGATTTGTCTTTTGGGGGGCTGTCCCAAGGGTTCTGAGTCGTTTACCCACATTTGCACCCCAATATAAAGATTTTGCACTTCTTTTCACCTGCTATTGATTGGAGAAACTTTTTTTGGCAAATGCAATGCATCGAGTTTCCGCTTAGGCAAAATTGTCTTGGAATTGAATTAGGCGAAAAGTTTTTTATGCTAAATTTTCACAAAAAAAAGCAAAAAAGGATTTTTGCCTCTAATTGAATATGGACCTAAGTGTAAGAAATGTTTAGTGCTGTTAATGCCTTGTTTATGGTCTATTACATTGTACAACAATGTAACATCATCTGTACAAAGTCATACATTTTCATCCCATTCATCCTGTATAAAATGTCTTCTGTGATTGCAAGAATGTGTCTATATTACAGTATGTGATTGGTAAGAGATTTATGTGTTCATGCCTAAAATGATGTGACAGTTTAGCATTGTTGTCTATATTTTTGTGGAGTTTTGGCAGATAGTAATAGACTGACCAGGTACAGTACTGTTAAAAACTTGTGCTCCTGTATGTTTAGTATTTCTGATCCTAAATGTTTATTTAAAAAAATAGTTATTTTTTGTATGTCTGAGTTAGATCTCCTTTAAATATATCATACGCTATGTCTGTTTGTTTCCCAATACTATGTGGGCATCCTGTCTAGCAAAACATACTATCCATTTTTTAGCTGGTTTAATGATAAGTTTGTGGTTTTGGAGACCTATAAGTCCATCCAGCATTAGCCCAATTTGTCAGGAACCATGGACATTAAAAGTTTATTTACTGTGCGGAACTAAGTACTTATGGAATGTCCCAATGCATCAGAGGTGATGGCTGTGGGACACCTGATAGATATTGTTGGGAATGGGGGAAATTATGGTTTTGAGGGAGGTTGAGATGATTTCATAGCCTCAACACCAACCAGAAGTTTACCAAAAAATCAGCCAAGAGGTACAGAGACTCTGCACAGCTTCTTCATGGTACCAAAGTGTGCCAGCCTGTGGAACACCATTGATTTCAGATGTGGGGGTGGGGAAGCTGATGTGTATTGAGAAACTATGCCATCCAATATTGTTGGACTGCTATGTATTTGGTGAGGTTATGGGACTTGTGGAAAGGCAGTTTGGTGGCTTTTCTATAAACATACAAGAAATTTCTTCCATCACTTGAGTGAGTTTGATAAGACAATACAGTAGGATACCATTGAACTGCTGCTAAAATCCCACTGGATCTCAGTGTATGGATTGTGTACTATAATACCCAGGTTTGTGTAAAAGTTTTCTAAGTGCCAGCGGAGCAAAAGCAAAAAAGTGTGTGGGAGTATTTAACTACATGAGGAATGGGTATAATTTATATATTCCATATCTCTCACACTGTAATGAAAGTAGATGATGCACTTTTAATGCGTTTTCCCTATAAACTAGATTGGTTATGATACAATTAAGAACTAAAATACTGATTGATAACCTATGTAAAAAAGCATGTTTAACTGTAGTGTTATTTGAGGTGTTAATTCAGTGTAAGACAACAAATAAAATACATGTGTAACCAAGTAGCCTCCTAGGGCAGTAAGGGTCACTATTACAGATTGTATGATTTGTAAATGTGTATTCAGTGTGAGGTCATCATGCCAGTTATATTATGGTTATATGATCTGTCTGCCACAGCCATTTACAACTAGTGCTGTACAGGCTACGATCCCAGAATAAGATTATAACCGTAGACCGCTACTGACATCACAAAAATGTATACAGCCATGGCTAATAGTTTTGATAATGGCACAAGTATTGGTTTTCACAAAGTTTGCTGCTTCAGTGTTTTTAGACCTTAGTAGAGTGTTCAAATAATGGGGCTGGTTAGAGTATGGTTACTTAGATGGTATCTTACCCTTTCATGTCTGCATATAGTTCTGCAAAGTCTAATAATGTACCCTTAGAGAACAATGGCCCTCATTCAGAGGCGGTCGCAAAATGTGAGCACTCGTTCTGAAGTGGGCGGCCATTTGAATTTTGAAGTTCGGCCTCCTGGTCGCTAGCTAAGCTGTGAGTTACCACCCACAGCTTCAGCGACCGACCAGGTTGATGGTCACGATGGTCAAGCCAATCGCGACCATCGGGGCTTGCGACGAGACCCTAAGGTTGGGTCTCAGC
This sequence comes from Taudactylus pleione, assembly GCA_031769625.1. Taxonomy (NCBI): domain Eukaryota; kingdom Metazoa; phylum Chordata; class Amphibia; order Anura; family Myobatrachidae; genus Taudactylus; species Taudactylus pleione. The sequence goes on along the minus strand of JAUIMM010000317.1, from coordinate 1,552,701 downwards.
AACCGCAAGCCCCAGGGAGCTTCCTGCACTGATCAAGCAGGAAGCTCCCTGCTGATGTCAGTGCGGCCGCCCACAAAATGGCACGCGTTCCTTAAGGAACGCCTCCATTTTTGAAACCACCCCACCACCACGCCTACAAAATGGGGCAAGCTGTCAATCAACATCGACAGCTGCCCCTTTTGTAGTGAGCTCCAGAGCGAGAGAATTTATCTCTCGCTCCGGGGCTTGCGCACGCGCAGTGCGGCCACTGCACGTGCGCAGGGCCTAAACATTGACCCGCTTGCGAGCACTCAGTGCTTGCGAGCGAGTCTGAATGAGGTCCAAAGTCCACTTCATCATGTAAACTAAAGGGATTTTTTCCAGCTGGACTGAACCTCTCATTGTTAACACTTTTCAGCCATGGCCAAAAGTTTTTAGAATGACTAAAGTACTGGTTTTCACTAGAGATGATCGGGTTTGGATCTCAGAGATCTGAACCAACCCAAATTTAGGGGATCCGAGGCAGATCTGAGTTGGCTCAGGTTTTGTCACCTGACTCGGATATGAAAACAGGGCAAAACATCATCATCCTGCTGTCAGAATCTCATGGGTTTTGGATTCTTTAAAGGTCCCGCGATCGCCGACATTTTTCATTCTGGCTGTGGAGAGTAAAGAGGGAGGGAGCAGGGAGCTGGGCTGTGCTGCTGTGCATGCTACAGTTGATGCTTTGCTTAATGTCCATAGGGGCTGGTTGTTGTCCATATAGCGGCTAGCTTTTGTCCATATAGGTGCTGGCTGACTTTTGTGAGTCATTGAGGCTGTCCTGTCCATCCATAGGGGCTGTCTGTTTTCCATTATATAGTGGCTGGCTATTGTCCATTATATAGGGGCTGGCTGGCTGTTGTCCATTATATAGGGGCTGGTTGTTCTCCATTATATAAGGGCTGGCTGGCTGTTTTCCATTATATAATGGCTGGCTGTTGTCCATTATATAGGGCTGGCTGGCTGTTGTCCATATATAGGGGCTGGCTGTTGTATTGTCCATATGAAGCTGGTTGGCTGTAGTCCAAAGGGGCTGGCTGGTTGTTGTCCATAGGGGTTGCCTGTTCTTCTGTGTTGTCCAGGGGGTGCTCTGTCCATAAGGGTTGCTCTTCATCCCCAGTGTGAAAAAAATGAACAATTTTTTTCTGTGCGCATGTTAGCCACACATCATCAGCATAGTTTTGCAGGGGTGCTGTGCTGCTGTCTGTCAAGGTGCTGCTGCCTCTTTCAGGGGTTCACCCTCAGTGTGAAAAAAAACAACAGTTTTTTTGGTGTGTGCGTGTTAACCTGCCACACAACCAGTGAAAAAATAAAAACAATTTTTTGTTTGTGTGCGCTAGCCACAACTGAGCTGCAGTATAATTACTTTGTGACACTGCTGTAAGATCGCAGTGAGTATGGAGGACAGTTACATAACAGGAGAGCAGGATCCACATACCAGTCTTGCAGCTGCCGGCAGCAGTCATGTTGACAATGCAAGGCCATCATCTATGAAGGCTGATGCACGAGGGCTAAAGTCAGGCCATGTAAAAAATCAACTTTTACCCTGATAAAGAAAAAAAAGCCAAAGCTAAGTTAGTTTTAGAGAAACAAAAAATTGGCAATAAGCCATTTACTACACGAAGTGGCAAGGAAAGGATAAGGCATTGGCCTGTATTTATGACTGATGGTTCTAATGATATTTCAGTCCCCCTGCTTGTAGGAGAGGTGCAAAAAAAATAAAACATTTTAAGACGAGTAAGACACCTGAACCAACTGTGTGCTCGGAAAAATCACAAATCCACGAGGAGAGCCCAAGTGTGTCTATGGTTATCATGTGTGAGCCTGACCTTTCTAATACTGTAATTGAAGAGGATCCACCTTCCACCATTTGTGTGCCTTCTGACATAGAGATTCTGGATGCTTCTGTGGAATTGCACGAGGAGGATGCGGAGGATATTTATCTAGTTGGCGATAACAACAAGGATGATGAGGATGTTGATGGTGAGGATGTTAGTGTAAAAACTGTAAATCAGGCAACAGTTGTTGCACATGGTGGGAAAAATCCCATTGTTGCCATGCCTGGACAAAGGACCAAAAAATCCACTTCTCATGTATGGAATAATTTCCACCCAAATCCGGAAAACTTTTGACATGCCATTTGTGACCATTGCCAAGTAACAGTGAGTAGAGGTATGGACCTTAACCATCTAGGAACCTCCTCCCTGTTACAACACCTGTAGCACATTCATCAAATCAGAAAGGGTATTGAAACTCTGTGAACAAAAAAACAAACAACAATTTGTCCAGTGTCACCAAGCTGCTCCCTTCTATCTGGATCTATGTGCCTGCAATATCCACCACCAACACCTTCACCATCATCAACATCCTGCATCCAATATCATAAGTACTGACTCCTCTCCTATCCATTGGTCCTCAGAAGGATCCTTGAGTGATATACCTGCTGCTGTTGCTATAAGTATATCTTCATCCCAGAAGGGGACCAGGAAGATGACTACTTTTAGTAGTTCAAGTTCAACCAAACAATTCACTGTCACACAGTCACAATATGTCAAAAAAATTCCCCTTTGCGCTGTAAGAAGCCGCTACTATTCCAAATAGGTGTTATCAATACCTAATAAAATCACAATATAATGCAAACAGAACAGTGCGCTTAAATATTGGGTTAATTTATATACTTAAAGTTGTTAGTATCCATATTCCTTCTTAATTTGGGTTTTCTTCTCAGACGTTTTCAAACAAATATATCCATATATAAAAGAGAAATGATAAGAAACAGAAAATGTCAGATAGTGTAGTATTTCTTTGATTATAATATTCTCTATATAAAAGTCACAAAAATGATACCTTCCACATCTAAAAAATGGGTTTTCGTGTTGATCTACTGCTAGCAGGTCACCCACAGGTGCATATTCAGCATCCAATGCTTACAATATGGCTTACATCCACTAGTGTATACCATACAAATCATGGTTTCTTTAAGTTTCTTTCCTTTGTGCATACGGTTACGATAAATGTTACCACACCACGTGTTAATCGAAACAACAAGACGTGCTTACACGTATGCTTACATGTAATTGTAGTGAATCCTCATATAGCGGTATCTTTGTACTGGAAATGTTTTTCAATCCAACAAAGATGAAAATTGCAAGTTCTTATAAAATAGATTTTATTAATATGTCCAAACAAAGTCTTCCTAATAAAATTAATCCATATGAATCGGCAACATGCACATTCCTGATTATAACATCACTGGGGAAGTAAACATATCACATAGAATGTACCTGGGTATTCTTTCCCCAATGATAAGGTAATGGCTGCTCCAACACTGGATAAGTAAAAACAAACACCACACCAACACATTTCGACTATCTAGTCTTTTTCAAGGCAGTGGTGTAAATTCCAAACAGACTGATATTTATTCTGTATAAGGTCCCGCCCTTCATTCATGGGTAAAAATCAAAAAGGTACCTTGATTTTAACATAAAACACTAACCGTTATGTACATACTCTATGTTGAGGTACAATCATAAAAATGTCCATAATCCGTAATCAAAATAAATATTCCAAAGTGTTAAAATACTATATAATCAACGTTGTATCCTTTACTTATCCCCGCTGGATCCCCATTTAGGTCATCACTGGGGCCCGACTTTAGAGTGTTAGTATGCATTCCAGTGCGATACTTTCACCTTAAATGTAACTTCTGGGGTTGTGTCCCCAAAATAAATTGGGCACAGAAAATATTAATCCCCGTATAATTACAGCCAGAGATTTTCTTTATATTCCTATATAAACATCATCTAAACAGACTTGGTTCATATTGTGAACTTCTGGTTGACATAAAAAAATAAATTAAATAAAATCACAGGTAATGCAGGGAGCATACTAATGAACAAATTCTTAATTCCCTTATTTGTTATATATGTATCTCAAAATAATGATTGATAAATATAGGGGCAAAAAATCCCCCAACTCACTTATACAATAGATAAACATTATATCAAATCCCATTATTTACAGAAACCATTTAATTTCAAATGCTGCGTTTAGTCCATATGGGACTAATGTCTTCACATTGTGTATATATTTCATTTCACATTGGGCTAAGGCGGTACTGGAATTTTTCTTATGCCAATTACCCACTACTTTTTTGCTACCAATCACTAATTTAATGGAATCCACAGAACATGCATGTTTTTCTTTAAAATGGTTCGACAGATGGTGTTTGTCGTATCCGTTTTTGATGTTCCTGGCATGTTCTGCCCATCTCTATCAGAGAGTCTTTGATGTTTTGACTATATACTGAAGGTTGCAACTGCACTCTATTAGATATATACAGTTTTTGCTGTTGCAGGTCATAAAATCTTTAACTTTGAATTTAGAGCCATTGGAATTTGAGGTAAATTCCTCCACTTTTCTAGGAGTATTTTTGTTTGCCTTACACATAGGGCAATCTCCACATCTCTGAAAACCTATCATTTTGATACGGTTTATTATTTTCTCAGGAATGGCACTCTTCACCAGACGGTTCCTTAATTCTCAGCACGCCTATAGACAAAGCTGGGTTTGTCCAGTATTATCGTCTTAAGGATAGGATCTTTTGTAAGAATATGCCAATATTTATTAAAAACTTTTTTGATTTCCCTAAATTGACCACTAAATTTAGTGATAAACGGAATTTTTTGTTTGGTATCCGCTTCTTTTTTCTCCTTGTATACCAGAAGTTCTTTCCTATTTACATTCTTCATTTCTTCAATTTTCTTGTTGATGACACAATTATCATATCTCTTTTCTACAAAATTATCTTTCATATCTTTTGCCTGCTGTTCAAAGACCACCAATTCAGAGCAAATACGTCCGGCTGGCACGGAATCCATAACCGCAAATTTATCAGAGTATGTAGATTTCCACCTTCAACCTGAAGTTATAAAAATTAAATCTTACTTGAAGAATACTATCAATGTAATCAAGAACCTTCAAGATATTAATTGGGAAGAGGGGGACTTCCTAGTAACTGCAGATGTTGGATCCCTATATTCCATAATAGAACATGAAATAGGTTTGGAAGCTGTCAAGTACTATTTAGAACAAGGAGGGATGGAAGAAACCAAAATAAAGTTTCTAGAGGAGGCTATTAATTTTATATTAAAAAACAACTTTTTTTGGTACAAAGACAGATTTTACCAACAAATAAAAGGAACGGCCATGGGCATGAGATTTGCTCCAGCATATCCCAACATGTTCATGGGTCTGTGGGAAGAAAGACACATTTGGAATAATAATATCTACCTGAAATGTATAAAAAAATGGATGCGGTATATAGACAATATACTATTTATTTGGCATGGAAATGAGTTGGAATTACACCAATTTTGCAACATTAGGAATATGAATACATATAATATTATTCTGACTTTTGAGAGTAGTCAGACGGAGGTCCACTTTTTAGATCTGAATATATATATCAGTAACAATCTTATAGAAACTAAAACATTTTTGTTTGGTATCCGCTTCTTTTTTCTACTTGTATACCAGAAGTTTTGCTCACAAAATTAAATTGGTGGTGTAACATTTTTAATAAAATGACAGGGGCCTGCAGGAGATGCTCTCAGTGGCCCGAAAAATTTCTAGATGTTTTTGACTTTCAGCAACTGCATGTTGGAGATTGCAGAACCAGCAAGAACTGTTGAATTTACCCTGCCATCAGCTGAAGCAAGAGATAGTAACTAGGTGGAATTCGACCCTCTATATACTTCAGCGGATGGAAAGCAGAATAACGCCAGAAAAGGCTATACTACGGCCTATGACATAGGGAAAGGAGTGGGAATGCACCTTAGTCAAGTGCAGTGGAGAATAATTTCTGTGTTGTACAAGGTTCTCAGACCCTTTGAACTTGCCACACTTAAAGTTAGTTAAGACAATGCCAGCTTGAGTCAGGTCATTACCCTAATCAGGCTTTTGCAAAAGCAGCTGGAGAAACTGAAGGAAGAGCTGAAAAGGAGTGATTCCGTTAAGTATGTGGGACTTGTAGATCAAGCCCTTCATTCGCTTCACCAAGATCCAAGGGTCATCAATCTCTTGAAATCAGATCATTATATTTTGGTGACCATACTTGATCCTAGGTTTAAGTCATACCGTGTGTCTTTTTTTCCGATGGACATAAATCTGAAAAGATGCAAAGAGCTGGTGGTGAAAAAATTGTCAGCTCAAGCAGAAAATGACACGGCTTCATATCCTCCTTCAGTTTTTACAGCTGCCAGGAAAAAAATAAATTTTCCTATTAGACCCACTACTGGTGTTGATGCAGATCAGTCAGAAAAGTCTAATGACATCTAGTTGGGTCTGAAAGAACTGTCTACAAAGAGTGACATATCTACCGTGACTTTATCTGATAAGGTCACCATTCAGAGAATGGTGGATGACTGTTTTAGGCATAGCAACCAAATAGGCATTTCAGACAGTCCATTTCACTACTGTCAGTAAAAAGAGGCAATTTGGAGTCCCTTACGCAAACTGGCTTTGCTGTACTTAAGTTGCCCACCCTCCAGTGTGTACTCTGAAAGAGTTATCAGCGCAGCCAGGAACCTTGTCAGTGATCGTCGTAGGAGGTTACTTCCCCAAAATGTGGAAAAGATGATGTTCATCAAAATGAATTACAAATTCCACAAGAAAGACTTTACCAGCACTTAAGTGCAAAAAATACAGAAGCATCTGACTAATGGAATCTAGCAGAGACAAATTCATAATTTGTGAAGAAAAGGAGGATGCACACACTGATGGGGATGACAATGATGACATCTAATCTAATGTATTGTAAACCCAGTTTGTGTATGGGATCATTGCCAGCAATGTCCACTGCACATTGGCAGCTTGTTTTGTGGGGGGTCCAAACAAACCAATCATTTCAGCCACAAATGGCAGTCCCTGTCACTGAAGTGATTGGCTTGTTCAACTGTGAATGTCCTGTTTCATATATTCAGCATAAGGGTGGGTTGGAGGACCAAAGGACAATTCCATCTTGCACCTTTTTCCTTTCCATTATGTGCTGGTTGGGGCATTGCGGTCTGTCATTTTTAATGTTATGGTTTATGAATGTCCAGAAATTGTATTGGCCACAAACAGCATCTCCTGCATGCCCCTTTTTTATAGAAATTCTGAACCAATTGCTGCATGTTGTTTCAACCTGACAGCACAATTCACATAGCATTGACATTCAGTCAAGGGTTCTCAGCCCTCAAGGCTGTAATGGCCGCAACTTGTCAAGAGTTCCAGGCCTCAAGGCTGTTGCAGGACTCATCATATCTCTGTATTCCACTACTGCTCAGCCCGGAGGCTGCATCAACAATTGACTATCAACTATCAATTCTTCAGCCAGGGGCTGCACCAATTATCAATTTTTCAGCCAGGGGCAGCACCAATTATCAATTCTTCAGCCAGGGGCTGCACCAGTTATCAATTCTTCAGCCAGGGGCTGCACCAATTATCAAGTATCAACTATTCTTACTTCAGCAAGTGGCTGCACCAACTATCAAGTATCAATTCTTACTTCAGCCAGTGATTGTGTCAATTTTTAACTATCAATTCTTCTGTTTAATGCTCAAGGGGTACCCCAACCATCATCTTTGCACAGTCCTCATCTCTATTTATCACTCAGTTTTGAGCCAGCTAGCTGGATGCAACCTTTTGGCCCTTAACTAGATGAAAATATAAATATTGTGAGCTTTGAGGTGGTCAAAATTTACTGGAAATTCATGTAAATAAATGTTATTGAGGTTAATAATAATGTAGGAACAAAAAAAGGCCCATTTTATGTGATTTTAGCTGTTTTTATGATTTTTTAAAGAAAAAATCCAGATCCAGAACCAAAACCGAAAAAAAACACAGAGGTGAGGTTTTAGCAAAACCAATACAGATCCAAAATTAGGGGAGATCCAGACCCAAAACCAAAAGCAAAACATGGTTGCCAGTGCACATTTTTAGTTTTCACAAAGTTTGCTGCTTCAGTTTTGTTAGACCTTTTGTCAGATGTTACTATGGTATACTGAAATAAAATTACAAGCATTTCATAAGTGTCAAAGGCATTTATTGACAATTACATTAAGTTTTTGCAAAGACTCAATATTTGCAGTGTTGACCCTTCTTTTTCAAGACCTCTGCAATTCACCCTGGCATGCTGTCACTCAACTTCTAAAATCCTAAAATGCTACTATGTATTACTGTTTAGTGCATTTTTAAGATAAATTATACTTGTGTATCATGTAACTTATTTTAATAATGCATATAATGATTACATAATGTACAGTATATGGGGGCTGTAAACTGATCAATTGATAAATAAAATCAATAACATGTATCTGTAATCCAGGATCATTGCATCAGTGACATTTGGCTTCCAGAAATGTTTTTCTTTACGTTTGGCCTCTGGTGTATTGAACTAGTAGGATTGTGTTTCCCACAACCTTGGATGTGATAATAATATAAGATAATGTTAGCTGCTGTATGTGGGGCGTTCCTGCATCCTCTGATCACCCTCCTGTGGTTACACCCCTGCACCTATCCATATCAAAGTCTCACCTGGCTCCCTCTGCCAGGTATATAATTATAGTGGGGAGACCATGATGTCATTGTAATAATAGCTGTGTGACAGTCAGATTTGTACAATAAGTCTTATAGCAGAAACGTTGCTGAAAGCTCCCTTGGGAAATAAGCACTGAGCATTCATGTTAGCCATCTGCTCCTCATGATACAGTCTGTGAAAAAATAATTATTTAAATTATATGGATCTGTTACATATGACTGAATACTGATCTCACACACCCTTTATGTGATCAGATACTGTATTGTGCAATCTAATATCATACAATCCCTATATATCACATTACATGAATTATAAAACACATCCATCTATTCTCCTTACTACTTACAGTAAGCGCTCTTTGTATACAGTATTCAGAACACCTCTCAGAGTGGCTGAAGACACTAAACACATAAAGTGTGCATGTACAGTAGCAGGAGGTAGAGTTCTGGCCTTATTCCTCATGTACAGAATACTACTATATGTGATACAGAGAGAGGTTATTTTGTTGCAGATTTTATTCCTGCAGACAGAGCCATGGGGGCCTAGGAAATATACTGATTTTGGGCCTGGTGCGTATCCAGGCCAGGTCACCTGCGCTTGTGCCCTGGGTGCCGTGGGACCAGCGGAGTGGGGGAGGGTACCGCCCGCCATGGTCCACGTCCAGTAAGGTCAGTCAGTGTAGTGCAGACCACAGTGAGTGCGGTCTACATAGTAACACACACATCACCAACAGCGCTGGGTAGTACACTTGTACAACTCAGCAGCAGTGTATGTGTTTCAGCAGCCAATGAGAGTCAGACAGACTCTCATTGGCTGCTGTGCCCACTGCCAGAGCCAGGCTGGAGCTCACTCATAAACACCACCTACCGGTTCATGCAGTGGGTGATTGGAGAGACAGTGGTTGGTATGGCAGGAGAAGTGATTCAGGTAAGTGTTTTGTGTGTGTATGTATGACTGTGTGTGTGTGTTTTATGTAAAGGGCACTACTGGCTGGGGGCACAGTATACGGGGGGCAGCATCACTTCTAGAGCCACTGAATAGGGTGGACCACTACTGGGGGCACTGCATACTGAGGGTACTGTATAAGGGGCACTACTGGGTGCATGCATAAGGGGGACCACTACTGGGGGCACTGTATACTTTGTACACTGTCTAAGGGGCACTACTGGGTGTCTGCATAAGGGGGACCACTACTGGGGGCACTCCATACTTTGTGCACTGTATAAGTGGCAAGACTGGGGGCTTGCATAAGAGGGACTACTACTGGAGGCACTGTGTATGCAGGGTAGATCGGCCAGCGCATGTGCCCTGGGTGCCGTGGGACCGGTGGAGTGGGGGAGGTCACCGCCAGCCACGGACCTGGTCCAGTAAGGTCAGTCAGTGTAGTGCAGACCACAGTGAGTGCAGTTTACAAAGTAACACACACATCGAAGCCAGCGCTGGGTTGTACATTTGTACTACCCGTGGGCAGTCTGTGTGTTTCAGCAGCCAATGAGAGTCAGACAGACTCTCATTGACTGCTGCGCCCACTGCCAGAGGCAGGCTGGAGTTCACTCATGAGCTCCGCCTTCTGGCTCGTGCAGTGTGTGATGGGAGAGAAAATAGTGGTGCGGAAGGAGCACAAATTCAGGTAAGTGTTTATGTGTGTATGTATGTCTGTGTGTGAGTGTGTTTTATGTAAAGGGCACTACTGGCTGGGGGCACAGTATATGGGGATGGCATCTCTTCTGGGGGCAATGAATAGCGGGGACCACTACTGGGGGCAATGCATTCTGGGGGTACTGTATTAGAGGCACAACTGGGGGCCTGCATAAAGGGGGACCACTACTGTTGGCACTGCATACTGGGGGAAATGTATAAGGGGAACTACTGGGGGCCTGCATAAGAGGGATCAATACTGGGGGCACTGCACACTGGGGGGACTGTGTATAAGGGGCACTGCATATGGGGGCACTTTATAAGGTTGCACTATAGGAGGCACTGTAAAAGGGGCACTACAGGGGCACTAATACATGGGGCACTGCTACTGGGTACATTGCATAAGGTGCACTACTGCTCTTGGAATTTCAAGAGGGGCACTACTAATGGGAGCATAAAGGTGCATATGGAATGGAAAGGAATGTTCCCAATGTGCCTATAAATGGAGGGGTGTCATGTTGACTATGGCCCATTTTTCATTGGTCATGCCCCTTGTGGTATGTGACCATGCCCACTTTTCAGCATGCGTGCCTTCAGTGCGTGCACATAGGGGGGCCTCCATTTTTATCTTGCCCTGTCCTCCATATACTCTAGTTAAGCCACTGCCCACCAGTCAGATCCATCTTTACCCCTCTTTATTTACGCTGTAAATATCCCCAGCATTTTCAGAACATGACCCAACACACTGCAAAGATTTCACTAAGTAAAAATAGTTATAATAATTATTAGCACTACATAAAAAAACACATTACAAACAATGTTATATTAAAATAGATTAAGTTATCTTATCTATGCATCATACATGCATTATATGAGTAAGTCTCATTCAAGGGACGAAACATGTAGGTTTAAATGTGTCGTACCCTTCTGTCCCACGTCAGGTTTCAACCTATGAGCTCACTCCCTTTGGGGTGATTGGTGGTGTACATCTACCTCACCAAGATGTTGGTTAACAGACAGCATGGTATTCTGATGGTATATTTCAGAACATTCCCTCCCATCATAACAGTTCCTCCACATCTTATGAAGAAAAGTCAAATAGCTAATTTTCCTGGACTGCTTTGATTTCCCCAAATTGGAACAAGCACAATTATTCCTTATAAAACTATGGATTGTTCTAAAATTTTATTTTAACCAATTGTTTTTCATTGTTGATTAGCGCCTTTGTGTTCTTAATTGTGTGGATATATATATATATATATATATATATTTATGTAGACCAAATAGCGCCACTCACAGGACTCTCAGTCGCTTTAAATCATGGAAAACATGGACCTTATTGCCAACATTTCTATCTCATTTATTCGAGATTTTCCTCAGGGAGGAAAATTTCGAATAAATGTGAATAAAATGTTGGCAATAAGGTCTATGTTTCCCATGATTTAAAGTGACTGAGAGTCCTGTGAGTGCTGCTATTTGGTCTACATCTATGCATGCGGAGGATACCATCCCCCGGGGAGGGCACCTAGGCAAGGTCTAGTTTCAATACATGGAGTGCCGGACAGTGAACATTGTATATGTGTGTATATATATATATATATATATATATATATATATATATTAGGGATGAGCAGTTTTGGATTTCTGAAATCCAACCCCCCCCGAGCCCCCCCATTCTGAGCCGGGAACCGAGTCAGGCTCAGGTTTTCTTGTCTGGCTCAGAACTGAAAATGAAGGCAAAACGTCATCATCCTGCTGTCAGATTCCTGCAGGCTTTGGATTCTATAAAAGGTCCCACAATTGCCACCATTTTTCATTCTGGCTGTGGAGCATGCGTGCAGAGGGAGGGAGCTGGGAGGTGTTGGCTAGTGTTGTGTGATACATTACAAACTGGGCTGGCTGGCTACTGTGAAGAGGCTGGTTGGCTACTGTTGTCCATACATAGGGGCTGGCTCGCTACTGTTGTCCATATAGGGGCTGGCTGTTGTCCTGTCTATAGGGGCTGGCAGAGGGAGGAAGCTGGGAGCTATTGGCTACTGTACTGTTGTGATAATAAATAAAAATAATAAACTTAGAAGTACACTAACACTACTTATATACATTACAATACTGGGCTGGCTGGCTACTGTGAAGAGGGAGGGAGCAGGAAACTGTTGCTGATGTTGGCTGGCTGGCTACTGTTGTCCATAAACAATAGGGGCTGGCTGACTACTATAAGGGACCTGCTGTTGTCCTGTCCATAGTGGCTGGCTGGCTGTAGTGCTGTGTTCAGGGGTGCTCATTCTTCATTGGTGCTCTCTTCAACTACCACCACCAGTGGTAATTTTTTTATTTTTTTATTTTCTGTGTGCATGCCGTGTTAGCCAGCCACACCTTTCATCTGCATAGGTAGGTGCGCAGGGGTGCTGTGCTCCTATCAAGGGGCTGCTGCCCAAACATACAAATTTTTACAGGGGCTGTCCTGTGTGGTGCAGGGGTCCGCTGCCCAAAACACAATTAAATTTTACAGGTGCTGTCATGTGTGGTGCAGAGCTACGCTGCCCAAAAACATAAAATACTGATAATTTTTACAGGGGCTGTCCTGTGTGTTGTGATGAAATGCCATCAACGTCATCTACCAAGGCCGATGCCCAATATCTTAGTAGAGGGCATGTAAAATCCAAAAGGCCAAAGTTCAGTAAAATGACCTTAAGAAATAAATGTTAATTGTCTGAGGAGAAACTTCAACTTACCAATATACCATTTATGACACGGAGTGGCAAGGAACGGCTAAGGTCCTTTCCTATGTGTTATGTTCTCCAGATATACTTTTTAAGGTAACTATCAAAAGTCAAGATTGACTGGGAATTTCAGAAGATCCGACATTGGAGCAGAAGTGTCAAGAGGGCTGCTAGTGCAACCTGCAGGCTGGTTTTATGGTTAATGAGCCGAAGGTGCGACTAATGAGCCGATGGTAATGGTTGATGAGATTGCCAACAGCCTGATGTGGTGGCAGGTGTGTCAATGAGATGGCCAGCAAGCCAATGTAGCAGCTAGAGAGCCGATGATAGTGGTCTAAAGACCAATGGTATGGCCAAGGGGCTGATGAAGCAGATCCTAAGCTGATGGTGATGGCTGATAAGCTGATGGAGTGGGCCAGAGGTTGATGATTTGGTCAAGGGATTGATGGTGTGGCAACTGAGCTGAGGGTGATGGCTAGTGAGCTGATGGCAGCACAGGGATATGGAGAAGCAGCACTGGAATGAGGAGGTGTCCAGCACCAGGAGTCAGCAGGAATTAGCTGGTGCTGTGGCTTAGGAGAGCAGATGGCAGCACAGAGGTCCAGATAAACTGTACCAGAACGAGGAGGCACCCAGCACCTGGAGTCAGCAGGATTCTGCCAGTCTGGAGTCAAAAGATACATGATGGTGGCAGGATGACAGCGTGTCCAGCAATAGGTAAGTAATGTGCTGACCATGCAGCAGCCTATGTAACAACAAATCCAGTATAGTTGGCAAGGCAGCATTGATCCAAATTAGTTTAAATATCCAGGAGCACAAATCAGCCAGCTGGTGCAATCATGACCTTGCTTCCTGGGGCGTGCCTGATTGTCTTGGCCTGGGAAAACACCATTAACTCCATCCTGTCTGGGCACTTTAGGAGGCCAAAACTCGGTTGGTAACAGTACCCCCTCCTTGACATGGGGTTGACATGGGGTTGAGGAATCCCCAGAACCTTGTTTGTCTGGAAAGTCATGGAAGAAACATCTCCTTAACCTGGGAGCATGTAGCGCTGTTTCCAGAACCCAAGAACATTCCTCTGTACCATAGCCTTTCCAGTGGACTAAAAACTGAAGATAACCCCTGGAGATCCTAGAGTCCAAGATCCTTTCCACAATGAACTCATGCTGACCGTGAACTACTACTGCAGGAGATTTGGAGGAGGCCTTCGGTAAAAAAAACTGGTTTGAACAGAGAGCAGTGGAATGTATTATTGTTACGGAGAGATTTACGTAACTGAAGTTTGAAGGCTACCAGATTCACCTGTGAAATAATATGGAATGAACCAATAAACCTGGGGCCCAACTTCTGAGTTGGTTGGCAGAGCCTGATATTTTTTGTGGAGAGCCACACCCAGTCATTTTTTTTAAATCCACATGGTCTTTGATGTTTGTCAGAAATCTTCTTGGAACAAAGAGATACTTTCCAAAGACTCAGATTAACTTTCTTCTAGATATAACGGAGTCTTGAGACAGAAGTTAAACACATTACACCTCGGATGTTGTCCTGTAACACAAAAAAGGAGATACCGAGGATGCAGAATAGTATGAGTTATTAAAGCAATTTCAGCAAGTGGTAAATGCAGTACCCAGTCATTGCGACATTTGGAAATATAACAGCATAGATATTGTTCAAGGCATAGATTAACGCGTTCAGTTTGGCCATTAGGATGCGGATGGTAACCATAGCAGATAATGAGATCAATGCCCAATGCAGCACAAAACGTCCTCCAGAACTGCAATAAATTGTGTTCCACGATCGGAGATGATATCTATTGGTAACACATGTACCCGAGAGATATGTTGAAGAAATAGGCTGGACAGTTCTTTTTCAGAGGGAAGCATTTGTAACAGAATAAAATGTGCCATCTTACTGAACTGCACTTAATCGATCAACCACTGTCCAGATCACAGATCATCAGGCAGACATAGGAAGGTCGACAATAAAATCCATGGCAATATGAGTCAACGGTCTCCAAGGTATAGAAAGTGGAAGTAACTAACCTAAAGGAGTCGTACGAGGTGTCTTATTCCGGGTGCAGCCCTCACAAGCCAGAACAAACTCCCATACATCTTGGGTCAAAGATGGCCATAAAATAGAATGAGAGAGCAATTCACATGGCTTATTGATGCCTGGGTGACCAGAAACTCTGCAAGCATGGAAACTCAGTAACACTGCTTTTCTGACTTTCCCAGAATAAACAACCGACCAGAAGCTTCTACGGAGGAGATTTGGATTGACAGGCTTGAATGAGCTCCGCCAAATTTTGATTAAGAGCACAATGGAAGGAAGAATCTGGAATGATAGCCTCATAAGTACCGAAAGTCTGTTGAATAGGTTCAAAACTTCTGGACAGAGCGTTGGCCTTGATGTTTTTTGAGCACGGTCGAAAGGAAATGAGGAAATTGAATCAGGTAAAAAATTATGCCCAATGTGCCTGTCGTGAGTTCAAACTCTTGGCAGACTGGAAATAGGACTGGTTTTTGTGGTCTGTCAAGACAGAAATTCGAAGCTTGGCTCCCTACAGCCAGTGTCTCCAGTCCTCGAAGGCCCATTTAATGGTTAACAATTCCTAATTACAAACATCATAGTTGTGTTTAACAGAAGAAAACTTATGGGAAAGCTAGCTGATCAGAAGGGTCCCTTTGTGACAATATTGCTCCAGCTCCCACTTCTGAAGAATTGACTACTACGACAAATGGAAGATCTGGATCAGTATGTCGAAGAACTTGGGCCAGAGTAAATATGATCTTGAGGGTTTCAAAAGATTGGATCGCCTTGATTGACCAATTTTGGATGTCAGCTCTTTTTTTGGTCAGATCTACAATGGGTGCCACAATGCTGGAGAAAGATATAATAAATTGGCGTTAATAGTTTGTAAAGCCAAGAAACCGCTGGATGGCTTCAAGCAAAGTTGGTTGAACCCACTTGAGTATAGCCTCGACTTTTTGAAGATCCATTGAGAATACTTGAGACAAGATGGTATATCCCAAAAACAAAACCTATGGTACGTCGAAGTCACTTTTTTCTAATTTGACGTACAGATGATTCTCTCGCAGCTTTTGAAGAACCTGATGTACATGCAGATGATGCTGATCTAATATTCGAGAAGAAAATCAGAATGTCGTCCAGGTATACGACAACATAAAACCCCAAAAACTCATGAATGATGTCGTTAATCAGGTCCTGAAAAACAGCTGGGGTGTTGGATAAGCCAAAGGGCATAAATAGATATTTGTAATGCCCTGAATGAGTAGGCTGTTTTCCATTCATCCCCTTTTCTGATGTGAATTAAGTTGTACACCCCACAGAGATTTATTTTGGAGAAGATACTAGCTTGATGTAGCTGACCAAATAGAATGGAATGAGGGGTAGAGGATAACAGTCATTTACTGTAATGTTACTCAGCCCTCGGTAATCAATGCAGGGATGAAGAGATCCATCTTTTTTCCCTACAAAGAAAAAAACAGTTTCCACTGGTGACCTGGAAGGCCATATAAATCCTTTAGCCAAGGTGTCCTCAATGTATTCCTTCATAGCTTACTCCTCTTGTACCGAAAGTAAATATAACCATTCTTTAGGTAGTTTTGCATCATTTATGAGGTTGATCGTGCAGTCATAGGACCTGTGTGGAGGAAGGACATCTGACGATCTCTTTGAGAAAACATCAGCATAATCTTGGTATTGCGAAGGAATTGGATGTTGAACTTCAACAGGTGAAGAGAGGATAGAATGTACAGGAATGGCCAAACAATGACCCTGACAGGTCTGACTCCATTTGACAATCTCCCTAGATTGCCAATCAATAGTAGGATTGTGATCCTTAACCATGGGAAGCCAAGTACGACCGGAACCAAGGGGCAATGGAGATGGTAGAACGACAAAGTCTCGGAGTACAAGATCCCAATGGAAACATGGAGAGGGGGTGTTTTAAACTTGACCTGACACAAATGAAAATTTTCTATTGCGGAGGAATAGCTGGAACACCTAGAGTGTGGAAAAAATGGATGTCCAATGAAATTTCCAGCTGCTCTATTATCTAAATAAGCCAAAGTGGTGAAAGCAGAATCGGCCAGTTGAATAGTTGCCGGAACTAGAATGGAATTTGGAAGCTAGGCCTAAGTGTTTCATATGAAGTGTTTCAGCCTATTTAAGTTTCATATGAGAGGCTCTAGGCCCCTGGGCTGTGTAGGGCATAATTAATAGAAGTGCATAATTTGTAAAAGTGCATTTCTTACCAAATTCAGAATTATACCGGCATTAAACCGAAGTTAAACTGAAGGAAACCACTCTGACCTTAAACCATTCTTCAACAAGATTATATGGACAAAGTATAATCAAGAAATGTAAGTTCACAATATCCACACTGCAAGCAACTGCTGTCTGCATCACCAGGACAATCTCCTCTGGCCTCTGTTTGCTCACTATGCGAACTCACACTATTATTTGTACTGACTCGCTCGCTTCACAAACAACCCATAGCCTACTGTATTCTGTGCCAATTTTAGCTTATTTCTTAGAAATAACGTCTTCCCACCTTTTCTCTTTCCCTAGCATTTCATCTGTCTTCTAATTCAGTTTACTTTAATAGTCCATTTCTCCTCTTTTCCTCTACTCAATAATAGTTTGGAAATTGGGCAGGCACATTTTCCTCCATTGTACCATTAGTTTCTTATCTGCAAATCTTTTATACTGTTTTTAACTCTCATACTTTTTCCTCCATCTAGTTTTTCTCCCCCTATTCAACTCATCCACACAATTATCATGTGTACTTCTCCCTCCACTCATTGTCTACCTAATCCTCTGCTCTACCACCTTTTTCCACCATTATAATTTCCCCCTTGTCTCCTCCACCTCCTCCTTCCTTTTTCTCCCATCCTCTGTCTGCCTTCCTCTCTCTCCTCTCCTATTGCTACACACTCATTCTCTTCTACCCCTCATATGACCTACTACACCACTGATAATCCCTCCTCCAAACCTCCTCTCCATGTCATCCCACCCCACCCCCATCATATTAAACTCCCTCCTTGCCAAACACCTACAGGTTCCCTTCCCAGCACTGGTCCCCGCTCAATCTCTCCACTACATTCATGTCGGCCACCCATATTAAACTCACCTTCTCACTATAGCAACCCAAACAATCTAATTCACATCTCTCCCACAATCACTGTCCCTCTATCTTGTGCCCTCTGGAATGCCAGATCAGTATGTAACAAACTCATACCCACCCACAACCTTTTCATCTCTAAAAACTTGCATCTCCTAGCCATTACTGAAACCTGGATTTCACCTCTGACACCACTTCCCCTGCTGCTCTCTCCTCTGGGGACCTCATCTTCCCTCATACCCCTCGGCCTGGGGGTCGCCATGGTGGTGGGGTAGAGGTCCTTTTATCCATAGGATACTCCTACCAACTCCAAGCCTCTGAACCATCTCTTACTTTCTCTACATTTGAGGTTCATGCTATACGCCTCTTTCAACCAGTTCATCTTAGAGTAGCTGTCATTTACTGTCCCCCTGGCCCTCCTTCAAAATTCATTGACAACTTTGCTTCCTGGCTCCCTCACTTTCTCTCCTCTGACCTTCCCTCTATTATCTTAGGTGACTTCAATATTCCTATTGATATCCCCATAGAAGCCTCTGCCTCCAAACTGCTTACCCTTATGTCTTCATTTGGTCTCTCCCAATGGACCTCCTCACCCTCACATGTGAGTGGGCATTCGCTTGACCTGGTTTTCATTCACTGTTGTGATATTTCTGATTACTCCAATTCCCCATTCCCCCTCTCTGACCATCACCTTCTCTCCATCCCTTCCTCTACCTCCTAAGGCCACCATCACTAAGCATAACATTGAGGCTATTGACACATTTCTTTTTCTTCCCAGCTCGAATCACTTCTCTCCCCTATCCTGTCTCTCTCCTGCCCTGAACAAGCCATTTCCCTATACAATACCTCCCTTACTTCTGCTCTGGACTCTGTTGCTCCGGCAATCACTATTCACCCTCGCAGAATTACACCTCAACCCTGTCATTACAAATGCACCAGATACCTGCAAAAGTGTTTGCGAACTGCCGAGTGACAGTGAAGATCACGCTCTAAGGCTGATTTCCTCCTTTTCAAATTTATGCTCTCCTCATACAGTGCTGCCCTTTCCCTCTCTAAACAGTCATATTTCAAGAACCTCATCTCCTCTCGGTCCTCAAATCACCAATGTCTCTTCACCACCTTCAACTCCCTCCTCCACCCACTCCCTACTTGCCCTCCCTCCTCGCTCTCTGCCCTTGACTTTGCTACCTACTTTACATCTAAAATTGACTCCATATGTCAGGACATCATATCCCACCAGTTCCTTTGCCATCCACCTCCTCTTTTCCCAGATCACCCCTCTCCTTCCATTTTACCAACTCTTACTTTCTTCTCCCCTGTATCTGGAGAGGAAGTAATGTCCCTCATCCAGTCCTCCCCCCCCTTCCACCTCCACCCTTGACCCTATTCCTTCACATCTCCTCTGCTACCTCTCTCCTTCTGCCTGCTCCCATCTTGCCCACCTAATCAATCTCTCCCTATCATCAGGCACTGTCCCATCTGCATTCAAACATGCCCTTGTCTCCCCATACTAAAAAAACCTACCCTTGATTCTAACACTCTCTCCAACTACCGTCCCATCTCTCTCCTCCCTTTTGCATCCAAACTCCTTGAGCATGTTGTTTACAACTGCCTTACCACCTTTCTTTCCTCCCACTCCCTCCTTGACCCTTTTCAGTCTGGCTTCCAATCTCTTCACTCCACTGAAACTGCCCTCACAAAAGTCAGCAATGATCTCCTTGCTGCTAAATCCAAGGGCCACCACTCTCTTCTCATTCTCCTTGACCTCTCTGCTGCTTTCGACACTGGGGACCACCCTCTCCTTCTGCAAATCCTTCACTCCCTTGGTCTACGTGACACTGCCCTCTCCTGGCTATCCTCCTACCTCTCTGACCGATCCTTCCCTGTCTCCTGTCATGACTCCTCTTCTCCCCCACAGCCTCTTGCAGTAGGTGTTCCCCAAGGTTCTGTTCTTGGACCTCTCCTTTTCTCACTCTATACATCCTCACTAGGGGAACTCATCAGCTCTTTTGACCTCCAATATCATCTCTATGTCAATGATACCCAGATCTACCTTTCTTCCCCTGACCTCTCTCCATCTCTCCTCACTTGTGTCTCCAACTGTCTCTCTGCCATCTCTTCCTGGATGTCCCAGTGATTTCTTAAACTTAATATGTATGAGACTGAGCTAATCATCTTCCCACCCCCCTACATAACCACACTTCCCACCATTTTTGTATCAATTGATGGCACAACTATCTCCTCTAGCCCCATAGTGTGCTGTCCTGGACTCCTCCCTCTCCTTCAAACCACATATCCAATATCTCTCACAGTCCTGTCATTTTCATTTGAAAAATATTTCCAAGATTAGACCCCTTTCTCACCCAGGATGCCACTAAAACCCTCATACACTCACTGGTCATCTCCAGACTGGACTACTGTAACCTCCTCCTATCTGGCCTCCCCAACTCCCTTCTCTCCCCTCTCCAGTCTGTCCTCAATGCTGCTGCTAGGCTCATTTTCCTCTCAAATTGCTCTGCATCTGCCTCCCCTCTACTACAAGCTCTCCACTGGCTCCCCTTCCATTTTAGACCCCAATTTAAGGTTCTAACACTCACTTACAAAGCCCCTCAGCCATTCCTCTCCCATTTACTTCTCTGATCTCCTCTCCCTTCACTCTCCTGTCCACCCTCTTTGTTCAACAAATGCACGCCGCCTCTCATGCCAATTGATTACTTCTTCCCACTCCCGCCTCCAAGATTTTGGATGCGCTGCACCCCACCTTTGTAACTCTCTCCCGCTTCCCATCAGACTCTCCACCTCTCTTCAATCCTTCAAATGGGCTCTCAAGACCCACTTTTTCATCAAAGCCTTCCAGCTCTCTTCTTAACTTGCTGCTACATTCTCCTTCCTCCCTGCCTACCCTATCTGTGTCAACCCTTGTTTGTCCCTCCCCTCTAGAATGTAAGCTCCTATGAGCAGGGCCTCTACCCTCTTGTGCTTCACCTACTCTACCCTCATCTACTTCTTACTCTCTACCAGGGCACATAACACTTGATTGCTTTGCATTGTTGCTTATCTGGGTGCTATGTTCGAGAATGTAGCAATGTACATTTTCCTTGTCCTGAATTGTATTGTATTGTTCTGTAAGTCACTGTAAATTAACCTATTTGTTTATGTACTTTGTAAGTCACTGCGGAACACTTGTGGTGCCATATAAATAAATTATAATAATAATAATAGTAATAAAGTGTAAATCCTCCCGAACACCTAGGTTCTGTTCTTTACTGGTTTAAGTGGGAAGGCATCAACTAAATTTCCCTTGTCACCGCAGTACTTGCACAGGTCTAAAGACCATCTTCTGCATCTTTCATCTGGTGATAGACGAGAAGCCTTGATATGCATGGGTTCATCTGTATCTGCAGGTGCAATCCATGAAAGGGAGCAAGGTAACTTGGTAGGAAGGTTCTGTTTCCCATAGTCATTGATCAGTTCTTATGGCCTGCTGCATTAAATCGTCCAGTGACTCTGAGGGTGAATGTTGGAGAAGGATGTCTTTGATGGCGTCTGACAGCCGAGTTGATACTGGCTGCGCAATGCTGGATCATTCCAGCCTGAGTCGGTGGCGCATCGGCAGAATTCTGAGGAATAATCCTTTGCCGCTTTCTGACCCTGTCTGAGGGCACGTAACTGTGACTCTGCCAGAGCAGGGTGATCTGGATCATCATATAATAGGCCTAAGGCCGTAAAGAAAGCCTCCACAGTCTGTAACAAAGCATGTGTTGAGGGTAATCCAAAGGCCAAAGTCTGTGCATCCCACTGAAGGAAAGAGATAACCAGTCCCACTCATTTGAGCTGAGTACCTGAAGAGACTGCATGAAGTCTAAAGTAGAGTTTGCAGCTTTCCCGAAAATTTCAAAACTGTCGACGATCTCTAGAAAATCGATCAGGTAAATTCATCTTGGGTTTGTGAAGAGGAACTGGATATACTGGTGCACGATTCTCCTCAACCAGTAATGAAAGTTCCTGAATCTTCTGAGTTAGGACTTGAATCTGTGCAGCTAGCATCTGGGCTGGATTCTGTCCTTGCTCCATAATGAGCGACAGGTATGGCCGAAGACACCCCAATGTTCTTTTACAATTTTCTTTTTTGGCAGACTATAATGTTATGGTCTCCAGATATACCTTTTAAGGTAACAGTCAAAAGTCCAGATTGACTGGGAATTTGAGAAGATCAGACATTGGAGAAGAAGTGTCAAGGAAGCTGCTAGTGCAACCTGCAGGCTGGTTTTGTGGCTAATGAGATGAAGGTGTGACTAATGAGCCAATGGTGATGGCTGGTGTGTCGATGAGAGGGCCAACAGGCCAATGTGGCGGCTGGTGTCTTGACGAGATGGCCAACAGGCCAATGTGGTGGCTAGGGAGACAATGATAGTGGCCTACAGACTGATGGTACGGCCAAGGGGCCGATGAAGTGGCTCCTGAGCCAATGGTGATGGCTGGTGAGCCGATGGAGTGGCCAAAAGTCTGATGGTTTGATCAATGGACCAATGGTGCAGCCTACTGAGCTGATGGTGATGGCTAGTGAGCCAATGGAGTGGGAAACAGGCCAATGATTTGGTCAAGGTACAGATGGTACTACCACTGGGCCAATGTTGATGGCTAGTGAGCTAAAAGAGTGGCCAGCAGGCTGATGATTCAGTCAAGGGACCAATGGTGCAGCCACTGAGCTGATGGTGATGGCTAGTGAGTCGATGGAGTGGCCAACAGGCCGATGATTTGGTCAAGGTACAGATGGTGCTACCACTGGGCCAATGTTGATGGCTAGTGAGCCAATGGAGTGGCCAGCAGGCTGATGATTCGGTCAAGGAACCGATGGTGCAGCCACTGAGCCAATGGTGATGGCTAGTGAGCTGATGCAGTGGCCAGCATGCTAATGATTTGGTCAAGAGACTGATGGTGTGGCCACTGAGCCAATGGTGATGGCTAGTGAACCAATGGAGTGGCCAACAGGCTGATGATTCGGTCAAGGGACTGATGGTGCGGCCACGGGGCCAATGTTGATGGCTAGTGAGCCAATGGAGTGGCCAACAGGCTGATGATTTGGTCAAGGGGCCGATGGTATGGCAACTGAGCTGATGGTGATGGCTAGTAAGCCAATGGCAGCACATGGATCCGGAGAAGCTGCACTGGAACAAGTAGATGCCCAGCACCAGGAGTTAGCAGGAATTAGCTGTTGCTGCAGCTTAGGAGAGCTGATGGCAGCACAGGGATCTGGAGAATCTATACCGGAATGAGGGGGCGCCCAGCGCCTGGAGTCAGCAGAATTCAGCTGGTCTGTAGACAAAAGATACACGTTGGTGGCAGGACAATTGTAATAGGTAAGTAACATGCTGAACAGGCAGCAGCCAATGGAACAACAAATCCAGTATAATCGGTAAGGCAGCATGTAACCAAATGAGTTTAAGTATCCAGAAGCACAAATCAGCCAGCTGGTGCAATCATGACCTTACTTTGTGGGGAATGCCTGATTGTCCTGGCCTGGGAAAGCACTGGATTAACCCTAGCCTGTCCGGGCACTATTTAAAAGGCCAAAACATGGTTGGTAACACTATGTTCATGACTAGTGGTTCAGTTCCACATGACGTTGGAAGCCCTCTTCCTCCCACCAGAAAAATTAAATGAGTTAAGCTGGCAAAAGCACAGCAAAGAACTGTGCTTTCTAATTCTAAGAAGATATCACAAATCCTCAAGGAGAGTCCAAGTGTGCCGATGGTTGTGATGCCTGACCTCCCAACACTGGACGGAAAGAGCTGGCTCCTTCCACCATTTGCATACCCTCAGCAAGTACTGGAAGGAGCACCCAAAGTCCATTTTCTGATATTCAAATTGAAGAAGTCACTGTTGAAGTACAACAGGATGAGGACATTGGTGTAACTGGTACTGAGGAGGAAGTTGACAATGAGGATTCTGATGGTGATGTGGTTTGTTTAAATCAGGCACTGGGGAAGGCAGTTGCTGTCCATGGGGTGAAAAGTCCATCACAGTCATGCCTGGCCAGAAGACCAAACATTCCACTTCTTTGGAAATGTTTCAGTCCAAATCCGGACTGTCTTGCCATATGCTGCATATGTAAAGGTGTAATAAGTAGTGGTAAGGACGTTTAACAACCTAGGAACATCTTCCTTTATATGTCACCTGCAGCGCGTTCATAAAAATTACTGCCAAGTTCAGAAAATGTGGCTAAGACCATAAGCAGTCCAGGGACACCTAAAATCCTTTGTCCTATTGTATCCAAGCACCTGCAAACCACACCATCAACTCCCTCCTCATCATTTTCCTCCTCAGTCAGGATCGGAAGTAGTCCTGCAGGCCATGTCACTGACATGACTGACTTCTCTCCTATCTGGGATTCCTCTGGAGGATCCTGCATTGCTATACCTACTGCTGCCGCTGTTGCTGTTGCTGCTGGGAGTCGTTCATCATCCCAGAGAGGAAGTTGGAACACCACTACTTCTTTTACTAAGCAATTGACCCTCCAACAGTCCTTTGCGAGGAGGATGAAGTACGACAGCATTCATCCTGTTGCAAAGCAGATAATTGAGACCTTGACAGCTATGTTGGTGTTAAATGTGCATCCGGTATCCGCCATTAGTGCAGTGTTATTTAGACAATTGATGGACATACTGTGTCCCAGGTACCAAATCCTGTCTAGATTCCACTTCACCAGGCAGGCGATACCGAGAATGTACAGAGACATTAGAAAAAGTGTCCTCAGTGTCCTAAAAACTGCGGTTGTACCCAATGTCCACTTAACCATGGACATGGGGACAGGGCAGACTAAGGACTATATGACTGTGACAACCCAATGGGTAGATGTATCACCTTATGCAGCAACAACAGCAGCATCACCAGTAGCAGCATCATTCAAAGGCAGGCTATTCTGTGTATCATCAGTTTCAGTAAGTGGCACACCTCCCATGTTTTGCTCACACAATAAATTTGGTGGAGCAGAATTTCTTTAAAAATGACAGAGGCATGCAGGAGATGCTTTGGGTTGCCCAAAATATTTCTGGCCAATTTTGCCATTCAGCGACTGCATGCTGAAGACTGGAGCACCAGCAAACACTCTTGAACCTGCCCTGCCTTCACCTGAAGCAAGAGGTTGTGGCACGGTGGAACTCAAACCTCTATGTGTTTCAGAGGATGGAGAGGAAGCAAAAGGCCATTTAAGCCTATACATCCACCTATGACATGGGCAAAGGAGGGGGTATGCATCTGACTCAAGCACAGTGGAGAAGGATTTCCGTGTTGTGCAAGGTTCTCCAGCCCTTCGAACTTGCCACACATGAAGATAGTTCAGACCCTGCCAGCTTGAGCCAAGTCATTCCCCTCATCAGGATTTTGCAGAAGCAGCTGGAGAGAGTGAAGGAGGAGCAAAGATGAAGCAATTGGGACTTGTGGATGAAGCACTTAATTCGCTTTGCCATGATTCGAGGGTGGTCAATATGTTGAAATCAGACGACTACATTTTGGCCACCATGCTTGATCATAGGTTTAAAGCCTATGTGGTGTCTCTATTTCCGGTGGAGATGTAATGACCTGCTGGTGAAAACACTGTCAGCTGAAGCAGAACATGACATGTCAACAGCTCTTTATTCATTTTCTCCTGCAACTGGGTCTGCCAGGAAACAACTTATATATTCTAAACAACCTACTGGTGGTGTTGCAGGGCAGGCAGGACCAAGTCTGGACTTCTTGTCCAGACTGAAAGACCTGTCAACAATTTCTGACATGTCTACTGTCACTGCATATGATACTGTCAACAATGAAAGAATGGTGGAGGATTACATCGGTGACAGCATCCAAGTAGGCATGTCAGACAGTCAGTACCTGTACTGGCAGGAAAAATAGGCAATTTGGAGGCCCCTGTACATACTGGCTCTGTTTTACCTAAGTTGCCCTCGCTCCAGTGTGTACTCCGAAAGAGTTTTTAGAGCAGCCAGGAACCTTGTCAGCAAAAGGCATAGGTGGTTCCTTCCACAAAGCGTGGAGAAGATGATGTTCATCAAAATGAATGATCAATTCAGGAAGACCAGACTGAAGAAAGTTAGGACCTGTGGTGGTGGATTCCAGCGGGGATAAATTAATACTCTGTGGGGATGAGGATGAACACAACACTGATGAAGGTGAGGAATTGGTGGATGAGGTTGAGGACAACATCTTGCTTCTGTAGAGCCAATTTGTGCAGGGATAGATTAATTGCCAGCTTGTTTTGTGGGGGCCCAAATTAACTAATCATTTCAGCCACAGTCATTTGGCAGACCCTGTCGCTGAAATGATTGGTTTGTTAAAGTGTGCATGTCCCGTTTATACAACATAAGGGTGTGTGGGAGGCCCAAGAACAATTCCATCTTGCACCTCTTTTTTTTCTTTGCATTATGTACTGTTTGGGACCTAGTTTTTCAAACTGCCATCCTGTCTGCCACTGCAGTGTTACTCCTAGTTGGGCCACGTGTTTGTGCCACCCACTTGTGTTGCTTAGCATAGTCATCCAGCTACCTCCGTGCAACCTTTTGGCCTAAAAACAATATTGTGAGGTGTGAGGTGTTCAGAATAGACTGGAAATGAGTGGAAATTAATGTAATTGAGGTTAATAATAGCGTAGGAACAAAAAAATAATTATGTGATTCTAGCTGTTTATATGCTTTTTAAAAAAAAATTGATCCAAAACACAAAACCCAAAGCACAGAAGAGTGGTTCTGGCAAAACCAATCCTGATCCACGAAGAAAGATCCAGAATCAAAACCAAAACACGAAAAGTGGCTTGTGCACACCTCATAATGCATGCCTAAGTAGACAACTGAGTGACTGACCGCTTGATGTGAGCTGTTTAGGACAGGAGGTCTATTAATATCCACTTTATCAGATTTGGATGCAATTTTACAGAGATCCCCAGATCCTGCCTGTTGATGGACATCTGTATATGAGGTCACAGGGACACAGACTCTAAAACCATGCAGTGAGTAGATTTGTGCTCTGTTTCTCTCTGCTCTGTCACCAGGTATATCTCAGGGTAGCTACAATTCTCAGTCATCAGTTTATCTCTTTTGCTTTATTTGTGCTTCTGTGTCTCCAAGGCGTATGATTGTGCAAATGAAATTGTGACTGAATAAGTAGAGTTTTTTTAAGTGTGTCAGTGAACCAATGGATGGTATAGGGACTAATCCACTGCTGCTGGGTGTCCCTAACCTTGTGTCCTTTGGTATTTACAGCTCTCATCCTAACTTGCTGCTACATGTTACTTCCTCCATGTTTACCCCATCTGTGTAATACCTGTTTGTCTGCCACTCCCCATTAGAATGTAAGCTCTTATGAGCAGGGTCCTCTATCCTCTTGTGCTCCATCCACTTCTTACTCTCCACTAGGGCACCTAATACTTGGTTGCTTATGCTCTTTTGCTTATCTGGGTGTTATGGTTGCTAATTCAGCAATGTATATTATCCTTGTCCTCATCCTGCATTGTATTGTACTGTAAGTCACTGGTCAAACTATTTGTTTATGTACATTGTAAATCACAGCAGAATACTTGTGGCACCATATAAATACATGATATTAATAATAATAATATTAATATTAATAATAATAATAATAATAATAATAATAATAATAATAATAATAATAATAATAATAATAACAATAATGTCAGTAATTATTCTGGTCAGGACAGGAGGTATTAGAGGATATTTCCTTAATGATAAAAGTGGTGCATTTTTAAGATGGTGATGACCTTTTTAATCCCAGTAGATTATCACAGAGCTGCAGTCAGGCACTAATATGAAGTATAACCCAAATATACTGTATGTATTGCAGGGGCAGAGTAGACTGCCAGGGCACTGGGCCTGGTCCCGCTTGGCTGGTCCCCAAACTTGCTGCTGCAATCAGATCTCAGCTCCAATCAGGCACCTCTACAGCTTCTGCACATGCACAAATGCTACTGGTTAAAAAACTGGGGAGCTGCTGTGCATGCCCAGCCACAGAAGCTCCTCCCACATGCCTTTGCAGAGCCAGTCACCACTGAGAGCTTCGCCTGCAGTCCCTCTGCGGTCTGACCCAACTCACCAGCTCCAGGACAGCATTCTGCACAGTGATGCCAATACAAGCAGCAGGCAACCATACAGAGGAGCTGCAAGAAAGTGGTGGCAGTGGTGGTGGCTGCATGGCAGGGATGGGGGGTGAGGTTGAGACACACACTGGGGCTATAAATAATGAGGCTGGCATACACTGGGGCTGAGACACACACTGGGGATTGGGGTTGAGGCACACACTGTGGCTGGGTGGAATTAGACTGACACACACTGGGGCTAGGGAATGGGGCTGAGAGACACTCACTGCATCTGTAAAAATGAGTCTGAGAGACACACTAGGTCTGGAGGAATGGGGTTGAGACACACTGGGTCTGAGGAATGAGTCTAAGACACACTTGGGCTTGGGGAATGAGGCTGAGAACTAAAGGATGGAGAGATGCAGTGAGGCCTGGAGAGATGCTGGAGGTCCTAGATATGGAGTACTACAGAGAGAAAAGGGGGCCTGAGATGGAAACACATGGTGGTCTGGAGATGAAGAGAGACAGGCAGTCCGTAGAACCACAAAGGGCCTGGAGAACCACAGGGGGGCCTGGTGATAGAGAGATGTAATGGGACCTGGAGTACCACGGGGGCCTGAAGAGACATAGGAAATTTTTGATCAAGGAAAATCACATTTTCCCCTGCACAAAAATTTCTGTTACTATACATTATCTCGTTGTGATGATGATAACATTGGTTATATTTCTACATAAACAGAATCTTCCAGACAGTGTGATCTACATGAATATTGAAAACCAGCTGAAGACGCTGGCCAGGGAGGCTCAAATTCTTCAGAGGTTCCCCATTGCAGAGAAACCACTCTAACTGCTCTAAGAAAAGACTTACAATATGACTGGTGTACCTAGTGCAGGGGGATGGAGTGCCCCAAAAAGACTGTATCATTCTCCAAGATTACTATTGCCGACCCTGCTCCTCTCAGTGGTTCACAAAAGCCCATCAAGGCCCTAAGAAGAGGGAGTATGATGCTCTCCTCCACAGAACCCACTCCATTAACAGACCCACTCACTTAACAGACCTTCCCTTATAATGGCTGCTTCCAGAAATTTCCCAGGCTGGTTTTCCATCCCAATCTGTCCCTGATATATTGTTATCAGCGTGTGTGTTCAGCTGCAGCAAGCAGTCAAGGAACTCCTTGTGTTGTCAAAGGTATATATTTCAGAGATGGAAAAGGTAGTATAATTCTCATTAGCCAAAGCAGTGTTACCAATCTTGTAGGTTGCCATTTTCCTCTCAGTAGACACCATTTAGGTAGACTCTGGTCAGTAGTAGTATTCTGATCAATCACATGGGGTTAGATTTATCCCTGATAAACATACTTACTTAAGTATGGGGAACACAGAAAGTCATCCCTCAGGTGTAGAGATTCCAAAGACAGCCATGGACATAATGAAGTGTGTACACGGTGAGGAATATCTGATGAGAATTCGGATATCATTTCATCGAGCGAGTATCTCTAATGCGATCAACCTTAACTCAGAAAAGCTAAAGGATATTATTTCAGCAAGAGGGTATCTCTAAGGAGGGCTTCCTTGACTCAGAAAATCTGAAAGATTTTAATTATTTTGGAGCACTAGTGCTTCTAATGAGGTCACCCTTGACTCAAGAAAGCTGAATGATTTAAAATGAAAAGTATCACGGGTATGTGATGCGTAAAGGCTGGCCCAGAGACTTGATTTGTAGATTGATACAGTGGAAATGCTAGAGTATGAGAAAGAGTTAGAGGAGATGGAAGAACAAATGTCAGGTATAGGTCTGAAGGATTTAATGTCGCTCACAAATACTAAGACTACCATAAAATGGAAAAGTAGGAACTCCAGTACACATACTGAACTTGCAGAAATTGCAGCCACTGTGATCTTTTACCTCCTTGAAGAAGGCAGAGCCCCTGCCAAAATGCGTCGGAGACCCCCTACATCCGGACACCACAGCCAGCTTACACCAGAGCTCTTCATTCCCGCGGAGAACTCGGTCGAGCCTTGCTGCTTCCAGAACCCTTTTTACCTGCCACCCGCAGGGCCGCGCTGGGTATCACACCTAGCAAGGCCCTGTGCACCCCTCCTGATCACCACTCCGCCTGCCCTACCCAGGCGACCACGCACCGCCCCCCGGGAGTAACCATCTCCAGCTCCACTCGCAGCTGTTCATCCAGCAGCAATCCCAAAGCGATCCACACAAACAGGCACCCACCAGGCAGCGGTAGCAGAACACCAGCAATGCGGTGCACGAAGCCCCACAGTGCACCAGCTAAGCTACCACCACACACAAAGCTTCCTCCAACCGTTGACATCGTAGCAGCCATCCAACACCGCATCTGCAAAAGGAAACTCCAACACCAGCTACCAGCAGCCCAAGCTATCTTCACCAACAAATCCTACCGGTAGGTAAGTGACTCCGAGACTTTTACCCCTGCGCGGGTTGTACATCCACAGCCGCCAGACCCTCTGCCAACCCACCACTCCCCTCCCCCCGAGACATCCTAAGACTGTTGACTAAAGGTCCAGCACGGGTAACGTGCCGGTCGATTGAACTGCACGGAAAGGAGCCCCTAAAAGGGTCCACTCACCTCCCCAGTCTCCACCCACACACACCCCCAAGTGGATCGCTCACCCCACCTGGGAGCCTGGGACCGAACAGTATTAGTACTGTGTTTTTTCCAATAAACCCTTTGGCCCCCATTTCTGCCTCTGTCTTCATTTCTCACCCACCACCTGCAGTCCATTCAACCCCCCTCCCTCCCTACACCCAATCACTCCACACACAACATCGAACACATAAGACCACGACACACCATTTACTCCAGCATTACACCCGTAGGGCGAGCACACCCTCCGCACCCTCTACCCCATTTGATCGCTGAACAGGACCCGGTTCTCCTGCTTTTAGGAAGATGCAGCACCCCGACAAAAACCATACATCCCACATTCCATCTGCCCATACAGCAGAGCGCAGTTCTAACCCATCATTTAAACTGAAAAGCATCACGGGTATGTGATGCGTAAAGGCTGGCCCAGAGACTTGATTGGTAGATTGAAACAGTGGAAATGCTAGAGTATGAGAAAGAGTTAGAGGAGATGGATGAACAAATGTCAGGTATAGGTCTGAAGGATTTAATGTCACTCACAAATACTAAGACTACCATAAAATTAAAAAGTAGGAACTCCAGTACACATACTGAACTTGCAGAAATTGCAGCCACTGTGATCCACCAGATGATACTCTCTGTAAAGTTTGTAAGGTCCTTTGGTCAGTAGAATCCCAGCCAAATGCTTGTAGATCACAGAGACTTAGAAAGACTATTAATGATTGGAGATGTCTAAATTTTGGATTTTGTAATGTGCCAAGAGATACCATATGTTAGAGTTGTGGTTTACCCTGATCTGAGATTTGAGCAAATTGTAAAAGCAGTAACCATTATAATAGAATTATAACAAAATATTTAGACAGACTTAGGTGTACCAAAGTAGTTAATATATACCTGGAGATGCAGGTATAACTACAAAATTGTGCACTGGCAAACGTGTGTTTTTATGAAAAGGTACAGCCATATTTTTTATAATAGGGTAATGTTGGGTTTAATATAACTTAGTGGGTTTTTGTATTTCAAAATGTATTTTCATAGCGTTGCCACTACTAAACCATTTGCACACATCTATTCACAAGTTTTTATGGTAGTATTGTATTCAGTTTGTTTTTGTGTTTGGAAGGCATCTTGTACTTTTTTTGTTTATTTTCTAGAGTGGACAAATGCATTACAGATGCATATAATAATCTATTTTATACAAGTAAAAATATAAAGAGAATTTTTGCTAATTTGTTCTCACTGATAAAAATGGAATGTTTGAAATGCAAGGTTTCACAGAGGCTAAGGTAAGAATAAAATATGCACTTATACTGAAGAGAAAAAAAATGTACTGTGTAATGAAATTGATGTACGTATATGAGAATGCTTATGAATATGCAGAGTGTGCTAAAAGATCTCAGTTGAAATTGATGGAGATGTGATTTCTAAAATGTTAAAAGAGGGTACTCTCAGTGCAGCAGATGGTTTTGCAATAGCACACTGTGAGACATGGTTGCATATGGCAGAGAATCAGGAAGCATTTGGGTGCCCATTAGAATGGGTGGAGCCAAGTGAAGTGGTGGAATTGATGCTTGTTACATTGAACAATGAGACATAAGAGTTACCAAAAGCCAGGGGTTGGGTGGTATGTAGGATTGCAGTTATAGCTGATGCCCCACAGACAGGAGAAGATCACTGTGTGGGACACAGGCTGTAATGTAGAATTAAATAAAACAGAAAGTGGGAGTAGTTATTTTCAGTTCCTTACAAGAGGGTTTAGTGAAAAACAGACTGACACTGATGAAGAACAATGAATGATCACATATAGTGATGCACAACAGTTTTGCAAGCTGACTAGTAAATAGTTAATGTAGGTTTTGTGATTGGTAATAAAATTCAGATTCCAATGTATTTCCTGACAAAACCTTATCAGTTAAAGTTTTTTTGAAAAAGCTGATTCATGTACACTTACAATCTGAGATGCAGAGAGATCAATAGAACATGTTCCTGCAAAAAAAAGAACATAGGCAGGAGAAGGGTTAATCGGTACAGGTCTACCTATGACTTATACCCTGCAGACATACAGATTAGGGGTTTGTAGAGCCCAAAGAGATAATAATTTTTTAAAGTAATGAATGGTTTAAATCTGCTCCTTAGTTTGTCTATGTTATAAATACAGACAATAGAGACAATAGAGACACCTCTTATGTTCAGTAAGCTCGGCCAATGTGCAGCAAGTGATTCCTTTAAAGACTGCCCCACAAAGTAATCACTTGCTGCTCATTGGCCGAGGCCAATGGAATGTTTTCTTTCTGAATAAGTGCATAGGTGGCTGGTTTATGGAAATACCACAGGTAATTGGGACATGACTGTTAGTGCTGCTAGCAATTCATGTGATAATACATTTATAATCTGACTGATTAAGAAAATAATTACACTGAATGTTGTTCTATTATAGTTAAAAAGAAGACTCATAAAGAACCTGCAACAACTGGATTGGTGAAAAAGCATTTTTTTAACTCCGCACCGAGTAATAAGTAAATTTCAGTATAGTTTAACCAAAATATGTGTAATTGTATGGGAGATAGTTTCTTCTCACATGATATTACGGTTGGTGGTGCACCCAGGAGCCGAATATAGTCTTTAAAAAATGAGAAGGAAAGAAGAAGGCTCTTTTTGTGGGGCACTCTTTTATCTTATAGTATGTATTAAAATATAAATTTTATTGTGTATTAAAATTAATGGTAATTTAGGGAAAATGAGAAAAATGTGCCCAATAAGTGGTACTTAATATATAAACATGTGACGCGAACATACATAGAACATATAAATGGTATTATCACCAAGGAGTGGCAAAAATACTTTTCAGTGTAATTAGAAAGTAGGTATTCTTGTACACTGTACTTACTGAGGATACCTTAATTCGCACTTCAATGAAACATACAAGTGGTATTATCACTACTGAATAGCAGAATACTTATCAATGTAATTAAAAAGTAGGTATTCTCATGCAGGATACTTTCTAAGGCTGCCTTAATTGGCACTTCAAAACAACAACAAAGATGTTGCATCCTCTGTACACAATTCCAAAAGAAGATACACAAACATATGACATAGACATACATAAAACATGTAAATGGTTTTATTCACTGAAAATTGACAAATTCTTTTATAATATAATTGGAAAATGAAAATTCTCATGCAGGATATATTCCTTCTCTGTGTTAATAAATTGTTTATCAATGATATGTTACAATAATATATTATCACATATCTAAGATTAATATGTGTAAATAGGAGTTCTCATACAGGGTACATGCTAAAGATGCCTTGACTGGCACATCTAAATTATATAGCAACACCACAGATGTTATGTCTTTTATACACAATCTCAAAATGATACACAGACATGTGACATAAACATACATAAAACATATAGATAGTTTTGGGTCATTTGAGAAGTGGCGAAATATTATTCAAAATAATTGGAGAATAATAATTCTCATGCAGGGTATATTCCTTCCCTATGTTGGTAAATTATGTATCAATGATATCACACATATCTAAGATTAATCCTGTGTATAACAATGGGAATATTATATAAACTATGTAGGACTCCCGTGATTTATATAGCAAAAAAGTTTTGAAGAAATTATAAAATATAATTTAGGTCATGCACAGTATTCTATGCCATCTATAATCTCAGGTTTATCACCCATATATATTTCTTCAATGCCTTTCTTGACACCTCAAGAATGTCTTCTCTTAGTATATAATAGAAACAGAGATGTTGTGTCCTCTGTACACAATTCCAAAATGGATAAGTAAATCAAATAAGAGCAGAACTCATACGACAAAGGTTAAACCTCATAGTCATAAACCCTTGTGTGTTCGTATAAGTAGACATGAAAAAGTAAAGCATCTTGTGTGCATAGATTGTACTAATCATCCACGCTCAGATATATGGCACAGAGAAAGACACATATGAGAACGGCACTCACATAGCAGAGGTTAATCCTTCAATCATAAGCCTCATGTGTGTGTGTGAGTGAGCATCGAAAAAATGTTATGTGTATAATATACAATTATACTCCATGCTCAAATAATACAACACAGAAAGAGACCCATACGAGTTAAGGGTGTGTAGGGAGTCCTACATGGGGAAGATACATATTATATTATTATCAATGAGAAGGGAAGTGGAGGTCAGCTTGTGCACCCGCCGAAGTAATCCATCCATCACCGCTGCATTGCTTGTGGAGATCGGGATGCACGTTTCGCCTGTTTAAGCTTGGTCACCCGCACATGGATCTGGTAAGAGTCGAGACACCATACCACATCACTTGCACAAACTTTTGGGGTGTCACACATGCTCTCATCATTCAGATCTGGTCCATTAGGTTTGTTATTAACCAGATGGACCAGTTAGGAGACATTTTTTTGTTTTAAATTTGTAGATTTATTGAGTTGACCTGTCTATCATACTGTAATGTTATCAGACTTCAACCTATTCAACACAGGGCAGGGTAATGGGAACATGCCTGGATCCTGTAGTGCTGTCAGTTGCCAAGTATTTGGAGACTTGGCTATCTAGGGGTAGCCAAGTACATTTTGGTGCAGGACTCACACAGGTAAGACAAATATGGAATGTACAATGATAATGTACCTTTATTATAAATTATAAAGAAACAATGCAATACATTACACTCCTATGCCACACAATATAGTAAATGATTGCTAATCAGATCACCAAGCCCTTAGTTTGTGCTCTGCCTCCTACCCCACAGTCTCGCTTAGTAGGAGCTGGACCTGTATTTTGAGAACTGGCATAATCACTCCTGGCCAATCCTTCTCTATTTAACCCTGGCCAAATTGCCATGTTGTGGGGTGCCTCCCCTGGTAAGAAGTCCTATTAAAATATCCCTGGGATTAAGTATACCTGTAATGAGAATATTTGTTTTATGTTTCAGTCCCCCCTGTTTACCTAAAACACCCTATGAAATAAGGATTGAGATATCTAAACTAATCTAACCCTAAATCCCCCCTCCGGGGGTAACTAAATCTAACCAAACCCTCCCGCAGCTAACTGCTAAAATGCCCTGGACTTAACTTGTTTAAGAATGGACTTCTTCTGCTATCCAGGGTTGGGATTAAAATATAGTAGGTGTGGGTATTTTGTCACCTATTTTAAGTCCCATGTTGGACTTTAGCCATCAGGATTTAGACTGGTGGCATCCTGGCCACAGATCTAATAACTACATCCCGTTATTTCCTGCTGCCATACTTGCAACAATAGACACAATTAATCTGTATCATGGAGTGACATGTCCATACTGCTGAGAATAAGGGAGGGCATAGAGCCCTTGTCCTACCCAGGAAAACATGAAGGGGCTTCACTTCATGCTAATGTAATAAAGGGACACCAATCTGCTCGGGTTGGATGAGTGTGCGCAAGAATCAATGAATACTCATCCAACTGTTATCATATGGATCATCCCAGCAATTTTATGACAGTATAATAAGAGGTTTTGTAGTGCCTACTGTAAAAAAATAAAGAATGAAGACAAAGATAATTAGAATAGGATGAAGGTAAATCTTGCCCCAGCTTATATACTAAGAGTAAATTTCTAAGTATACTACTTGATTTTGTTTCAGTAGAGTTTTGAGAGTAATTTAAATCTCTGAATTTATTAACCAATTAGCTGAACATTTTGTCTAAAACATGATGTTTTTTAAATTATGTACATAAATGTATTTAAAATTTATATTGAAGTGATTTACTGAATAAAGTCATCTAGGGGGGTACAGCACCCCCTACAGTGTCCATAGGGCCCCTTTAAAACATTAACCTTTATTCCCACAGTGGCAATAAATTCCCAAGTAACAATTGATCCCTCAGTGACTTTAACAACAATCCTCCATTAGTAACAGATCCATTAGTGGTTTTGCCCCAGCCACCTTAGTGTTTGTAGGTCCCTACTAAAGTACCAATGATGAATGATTAATTCTTAAACTGCCCCCCTAAAAGAAAAGTTTAGATCTGCCCCTGATCAATAAGCCGCCGCTAGTCTGCACATGCGTATGCAGCAATATGCACATGCACGAGCCACTCACTGCGATCGGGACTCCCTGGAGATGACGTGTGCTAAGTAAGAAAAGGTGCCGTCATTATAGCGGCATGCGATCACTCAGCTGTTGCTCTTTAAGACATAGAGGGTGTTCTTAAGCCATGCTGTGTGATCACAGCATTTGCTAATCAGCCCCCTGACAACTGCGAGAGAGCGCAGCTTAGCGTCAGGGTCATAATGAGCTCCTCAGTGTGCAGAGATAAGCTAATTTTGCATAGAGTGGAACTTCACTTTATATTTTATATTTAAATTTTTACTGTTGGTTGCATGTGCTCCTGGAATGCCCTTCACACAGAATTCTGGGGTGTAAAATCATCAGACTATTTATTACCTGACTGCCTGTGGGCTGGGCCAATAGAAGGAAAACAGTTCTGCACTTGTGGAGGGCAGGGATAGAGCAGGAGTACTTAGTGCCCAAAGCTGCACTGGATGACCACGAAGACTTCATCAAGTAACCACTGGACCTGCCAGATCTGCCGCACCAGCTAAGTCACCACTAGATCACCAGGGACATTATGATAAGATTCTAGTCATGTCAACATGATGTGTGTCAGCATAATCAATGTTGACATTTTTGGCAAAATTAATGTCGACCACACCACTGGCAGGTGACAAAGTTTAGATTGCTGAGCTATCTGGGCCTATGGAACCTAATAAATAGTCTCATTGAGCCATTTATACAGGGTTAGTTTTGGCATATTAATTATTAATATAATTTGGGAGGCATGGGTGGCACCAAAGGGTACCCTGTACCTGCAGCCTATAACCCCTTAGGGTTTCGTTTATGATACAAAAAGACTCTTTGGTGCTGGGAGGGTACAAACATAAAATGTGTCTACAAAGCTGCAACTTAATTAAAGTTGTATCATTCTACATAAACAAAGGAACTAAAAATGCCTCATTCTGCACATAGAAATGAAATTATACTGCGTTAATCACTTAAATTGTATCATTCTGCATAAAGAGCAAACTGAAATTGCATTATTCTGCATGTAAAAATGATCTTAAATTACATCATTCTGCCTAAAAAAAATAAATACATTTGCATTAATCTGCAAATAAAAATTAGCTTAAATTTAATAATTCTGCAATTAGAATTGATCTTAAATTGTTTAATATGTCTAAGGAAAATAAATTAAATTGGATCATTCTGCACCTAGACATGAATTGAAATTACATCATTTTACCTAAAGAAAATTACTTACATTTCATCATTCTGCATAAATACACTTAAGTTGAATCACTCTACACATAAAAATGAACTGAAATTGCACCATTCTGCTTAAAGATAACTGAAATTGCACCATTGTACATTATGAAATAAACTGACAATGCATCATTCTGCATATACAAATGAGTTTAAATTACATCATTCTGCTTATATAAAGGAATTTAAATTGTAACATTCTGCTTTAAAATGAGCTTAAAAAGAGACTGCCACTTTAGTGGCTGAATTGCCTCGTGTTTTGGAGCCCCATAAAACAAGCTACCAATGGGCTTCAGGCAGCTAACAGTGGGCCTGATTCAGCATGGATGGCTAATGCGATCGCGGAAGCAATCGCTCACGCAGTTCTGCTACAAAAATATGCTAAAGTATGCAATCGCAATGCCATCACAAGCTAATATAAAGACACCCACTTCCTCTTACATCCGTAATACTTTGCAAGTCTGCGAAAACATTGGTACCATCAAGTAACAACGGAGCATCATGCACAATTACACAATGTCAGACCTTGCTCGGAATTTGCTAACCTTCCTGTACGCAGTGAGAACTCAAGCTGCATATGACATTGCAGTGGATAATTTATGTAATGGAATTAAAATGGCCAGGCACACCTGCATTTCACTGACCACCCCTTCCGTCAACACCCCCAACACTCAATTCCTGTCAATCACTCTGCGATGGGTCTCCATTGTCTGCATGATCACAGTGTGATCACAACAATCGGCTGTCTACGTGCGCTATCACAATAACAGTCTGTGCTGAAACAGGCAAAGTGTTGTTATTCATCTCTAAAGTTTGAAAATGTCAATATCATCCTCATCCTCCCCCTCATTAGTGTTAATATCATTATCACATAATAATAGCTCATCCCCACTGGAATCCAGCATTACGGAATTGGTGACAAACGTCTTCCTCGTAGAATTTGTTATTCATTTTTATGAACATGAGTTTTTCCACATTTTGAGGCAGTAGTCTTCTACGTTGATCACTCACAAGGTTCCTGGCTGTGCTAAATGCTCTTTGCAAGTACATATTGGAGAGTGGGCAACTCATGTAAAGCAAAGCTAGTTTGTACAAAGGGCTCCAAATTGCTTTTTTTTCCTCCCCATCATTAAAGGACTGTGTGACATGCTAATTTGTACATTGTCATTAAAATAATTCTCCACTATACTATTGATGCTTAGTTTAGCACATTGAGACATGGTAGAAGTGTAATTTTTGGCAATTCTATTAAGCATGACCAGATTTCATAATGTTGTTTCACTCTGAAATGCTGAGTTGATTCATCCTCATCAACATTGGGTCTCTTGGAGAGGGTCAGATTTTTTCTGGTAACTGCATTTGTAGGAGAAATTGAAGCAGGAGATGTTGTGTCATGTGCCACTTGAGCTGACAATTTGCTGGCAAGGAGCTTTTTGCATCTCTTACAATCTGTCTCAGTTTGAAAGAAAGACATTATGGAGCATAATCAATTGGGGGTGAGAAAAGCAAAAATCCTGCACTTGCAAGGTTTTCCTGCAGTTGCAGGATTTCTGCTTTTCAACTAGATGTAGATTTTGTCTAATTTTACACATCAGGAGCTTTTTATTCTTGCACCACCAGAGCAACTATGATTTTTTTTCTAAATTCATTAATTTTAGGAAAAATAAGCAGAACTTGCACTGAGACCCCGCCAGCACCCCCGCCAGAGGACTAATTAAGCAATTGGAAGTTTCCAACTTGCTTAATTAGTCCATAATTACTTACCTTCTGCAGTGCTGTCTTCTGCATATTCTTCTGCATCCAGCATCGGAAGCCAGGTCTTCTGCAGCAGGGTGAGTATGTCAGTGTGTGTGTGTGTGTGTTTGTTAGTGTTTGTAAGTGTGTGTGTGTGTATGGGTGTTGTCTATGTGTGACCCGTGGTGTGTGTGGCCACCCAGTGTCTATGGGTGCATCTCCCTGCAGCCCTTGCCCCTCTCACCAGCCCCTGGAGCCTTCCAGCAGCCCCCAGGAATCCCAGCAGACCCCTCTCCAGTGAGAAGATAGAGGGGAGGCCATCAGGAGCCGTGGAGACCACTGGAGACCCCCGGGCAGGTAAGTGCAGAATATATTTTTTTTTTACCTGGTGCAGCATTTTCAGAGCTGAAAACACAGCAACCTCTTTTTTAAAATGATCTAAAATCAAATATGTGGCCAAGCACTCCAGAGTATTGGGGATCATGCTAATTATCAGAAATATATGTGTGCCCATACATTTAAATGTAAAATTGTTCCAATATTATCAATACCCAGTAATTATCTATTGGCCTAACTGAAAATGTGGTCCCAAAAGATTCTGTAGGAAGGGTTTTCTTAGATATATACATATATACTGGATGCAATAGCTGTAGGCTGGATATTCATCCTAACATGGATTGTCTCTATAGTATGTCCAATTAATGTCCAAATGTTGTATCCACTTATATGTACAAAGTTTCCTATTTCCAGCAGTTGGATGATGCTGTACACATCTGCTCTTCTTCTCCACCTCACAATTACAGATAGAACAGCATCAGGGAACTTAGGACACTATGATGCAATGTAAGTTCTATGTACTCACTGAATCTTGCTGCTGTATTGCAGGTCCACCAGTGTCCTGTGCTACTTTCAATCTGCTCTGTCTAATGCAGGCGTTCTCAACTCCAGTCCTCAAGTATCCCTAACAGGTCATGTTTTGTGGATGTCTTTACTCATGCACAGGCGAGTGGGTAATGGAAGCGTGCATACCCATGGTAAACCAAAATTGGGCGCAAGAGGGGAAAGGTTTTTTCCTCACTAAATCTTGTGCCCTTTTGAATATGCCCCTGTGTATAACTTAAACCTAGGATCTAGCAAGGTTGCCAAAACGTAGTTATTCAATTGCAAGAAGTTGCAAACCCTTTGGTCCTTGTGAAGGGAAGAAAGAACTTGATCTAGAGGTCCAACATACTTAGTGGAATTGCTTCATTTCATCTCCTCCTCCTTTATTATTATTATTATTATTATTATTATTATTATTATTATTCTTTATTTATATGGTGCCACAAGTGTTCTGCAGTGGCTTACATAGTACATAAAACTAATAAGTGATCAAAAAGTAACTTACAGTACATTACAGTGAAGGACATTATATACATTGCTGCACTAGTGATTAAACACTTACAATAAGCATCAGGGAGTTGGCAGAGATGTGTTAGGTGCTCTCATGAGGAGTAAGGAGTAGAAGAAAGTGTAAGTAGAAGCACATGAGGGAAGAGGTCCCTGCTCCTGAGAGCTTACATTCTAAAGGGGAGAGGCAGACAGACAGGCATGACACAGAAGGGGAAGATAGGGAGGAGAGAGTATTATTTGGGTTAGGATGAGAGCTTGAAGGCTTTGATGAAGTAGTGTGTCTTGAGAGCATGCTTGGAGATATGCAGTGAGGTGGAGAGTATGATAGGGATAGGGAGAGAGTTCCAAAGGTAGGGAGCAGTGTGGAAAAAATCTTGGAGGAAGGAGTGGGAGGAAGTAATCAGTTGGCAAGAGAGGTGACAAGCATTTGTTGAGCAAAGTGGACGGGTGGGAGTGTGAAGGGAGAGAAGGTCAGAATGTTTTTGGGGGAGGATTTAGTGAGGGCTTTGTATGCGAGTGTAAGAACCTTGAATTGGCATCTGAAGGGGAAGGGGATCCAGTATAGGGCTTGAAGTAGAGGGGAAACAGATGTAGAACATCTGGAGAGGAAGATAAGCCGATCAGCAGCATTGAGGACCAATTGTAGTGGAGAGAGGTGGAAGACTGCGAGGCCAGCTAGGAGAAGGTTATAGTAGTACAAACTGGAGATGACCATTGAGTGGATGAGGGTTTTAGTGGCATCCTGTTTGAGGAAAGGTCTAATCCTGATGTTACCAGTGTGTTAAATAGTTAATTTCTACATAGGCATATAAGATGTAAAACATATACCCTTGCTAGGTCTCATTGAGGGTTGAAAAGAGATTGTATTCATACAGTTGCAGTCTATGGACAGAATTGTTAGATATAACCTTTTGGGGTCAAATAATACATAATTTGAGGGGCCTAGCTTGTACCTGCCATTACTATTATAGATGTATAATGAGCCATTTATAGCTTACATGGTGTTATCAGCAGTTAGCCTCATTCCATTGTAAGATGTGTAGAGAAGCTATGCATTATGGATAATCTGAGGCTCTACACAAAGGAGTTTTGAAATAGAGTTCATCTCCAGACATTAGGACACGTCATTACTATATGTCTTTGTCTGGTAATATGTTAGTGCTTACGGAGCATGTGCAAGAGAGATAAGTTTTGTCAATGCTACTTTCTACCAATCAGTGGATACCTAGTTTGTAACTACTATGGGCTTAATATCTGGAACGTCAACACCTCATACTAGGGTATATAAATCAGAGGTAGACAAAGGGTCTTAGCTCGTGCATGTTTCTAAGACTGCAGTTAGGATGCCTGCAATGTAAATTGAACTACCTGGGCATTATTTGTAATGACGGATCCCCAGAGAAGATGAAGATAAGATGAAGTACATCTTATTCTGAAAATGATGAATTGCCGGTGTCATCTGAATACATAGACAAAAGTTGAGTATACTATATACCTACCATTATGCACTTGGTGTCGAGAAGTGGGATCGAAAGGGTTAAATAGTTTGTGCCCAATTGACTGATTCTGTAAAAAAAAAAGTGCAAAATTATGTTTTGCTATTTCTCTGCTGACCTGTATATTGTATTGTGTATGTTTTCTCTGTCTCATTCCTATGAGAAAGGATTGTGATTTAGTTTAAATAACACTGTATGTTTTGTCTTTTTCTTTAAAAAAAAAAAAGAAAATTGAGAAAAATTCTTTGCAAACTGATAAAACATGTGAAAATTGTAAAAATTTAATTACAGAATAAGTTCATGAAATTTCAGAAATTTGTTAAAAAATCTCAGTTTAATCCAACATGTTTGGGGACGCCTTCCCAATGTAGTGATATGAGGTTTTTGAAAGCAACTGATTTTGATTCAGATGATGAAGTTTTGCAATTACATGTTTCTGAGGATTCTGCCAGTCTGCCTTTAAGAAATTCCATAGGGAGGAGGAGGGAAATGTCTGTGCGCAGACATTTGATCTCCCATGCGCTATCCATATAGTGCAGGTTCACCAGTTCATAGTGAATACCAGGGACTAACGGTCATACCGTAACTTCAGGACTTGTCTACCTAACTGTGAGTGCATTTATACAAGTTGATGCCTATAATAGTAGGATTATCCAGTGTGCTAATTGAGGAGTGTGCCCTATATAGGGAATACATTTAAACCTCCAATAGACTTTGCCTGTTTGAACAGAACAACTGTTCATTTTTTTAGCTATCAGCTGATTTTTTTCAGAAGATGATACATTGTTATTTAACCATGGTTAAATTTTGAAACATTATATCTTTTTCTTTTTGTTATGTCAATTTGTTTCATATTTGTCTCTCAGTATTCAACACGTGTAGACTTCTATACTTCCATTATTATTTATTCATTTCATTGTTTTTATATGTGTTTTTTATTGGTATTATT
Organism: Taudactylus pleione; assembly: GCA_031769625.1. Classification (NCBI taxonomy): domain Eukaryota; kingdom Metazoa; phylum Chordata; class Amphibia; order Anura; family Myobatrachidae; genus Taudactylus; species Taudactylus pleione. Next base: position 1,509,002 of record JAUIMM010000317.1, on the reverse strand, counting down.
ATACCTTGATATTCCATGTGGAATCTATTATTAAGCAGTGATTAATTATACCCTAGCAGTGCAAGTCTTATATGTTTTTTTCTGGTTTATCTTTATCTGGAACCCTCACAGTGGGTTCTTTTTGGGCTTGCAGCACTGAGGTCATATATTTCACATGTGCATATTCATCATATGTTTGGACTTTTTTTGAAAGTGCCCTGTGTCCTATTTTTGTGTGTTTTTTCTCATATACTGTGAAATTAAGGTACAAGTCTGGCAATTTGAATACATTGTTTACCACCAAGAAGATGGAGGACAAGTGTTGTACTGAACAGCTACAAAACACTGTCATTCAGGAGTGAAGTTGTCTCAAGCAGAGTGATACAAGGTAAGAGACTTTCCTGAAGATGTGACACAGACTGACTTGTTTATATTAAGGGATGTCCAAGAAGATTCAAGCAGACAAAAACACCCATTTTACAGAAACATGGAGTATATTGGGTTTTCTATGCTTCATACCATTCACAAAACTGACATCAGTATGATTGAATGAGTGAATGTGTTGTTTAGGAAACAGGAAGGTTTATAAATATGCAATGTTGGTTTTTTTAGAGGAGGATGTATACAGTACATATATTTGGTTAACTGGAGGGTGGTAAAAGGTTGAACTTTTTAAGAAAGATATCTGGTGCACAGACACAAACACTTATGATAAGGTTGTTGGGAAGAAATGTTTAGTAGGAAGAGAATAGAGACAGGTGTAAGAGATAACTGCTGCAGGATAAGTAAATGCTTATTTTATTTTGCTGTTATGGTTTATCTCACACTGTTTATTTGTTTAAGCCAAAAGGTTGATGATTGGAGCAGGAGATGAGAGAATGTCGCTGGAGGTGTGCCTGAGATGACAATGGCCAGAGAGTGATTTCTTATACAGAGGAGAGAGTCCAGGAGGACAACAGAGTTATAAGATCTGACAGCACAACCATTACATACATCTATGTGTATTGTGAAAAACTGAACTTGTGCCTTATATTGGTTGGATCCACACTCACCAATATTCTCAAGACTTTTTCAAGATTTAATTGAACTGAACTAAACTTTGCTTAATTTTACTGATATTACTTTTCTTATAAGTAACTGATATATTTGATATAATCGTATGTATTATTCACTGTTTTATTAGAGTATTCACATGATATAAATGAATATAATGTAGAGAGTTAGAAATTAAACAAGAGGTCAGTGATACTTATTGATAGATTCTGCAATACAGCCAGAGTGGTCAAGTCCTGAATGGAAATGTTGCATTAATGTGATTTTATATTTTTTGTTATACGTAATCATGATATTAACCTTATTATATTATATGGTGTTATATTATATGTAAGGATAAGTAGTGAAGGTACAGTAGAGGTTTTGATTATGCAATGGGGATTATGTTCATTATATTTCTTATAGAAATCAGGGTGGAATGTAACCAGTGTGTTAAATAGCTAATTTCTACATAGACATATTAGATGTAAAACATATACCCTTGCTCGGTCTCCTTGAGGGTTGAAAAGAGATTGTATTCATACAGTTGCAGTCTATGGACAGAATTTTTAGATATAACCTTTTGGGGTCAAATGAGACATAGCTTGTACCTGCCATATCTATTAAAGATGTATAATGAGCCATTCATAGCTTACATGGTGTTATCAGCAGTTAGCCACATTCCATTGTAAGATGTGTAGAGAAGCTATGCATTATGGGTAATCTGAGACTCTACATAAAGGAGTTTTGAAATAGAGTTCATCTCCAGACATTAGGACACGTCATTACTGTATGTCTTTATCTGTTAATATGTTAGTGCTTACGGAGCATGTGCAAGAGAGATAAGTTTGGTCAATGCTACTTTCTACCAATAAGTGGATACCTAGTTTGTAACTAATAAGAGCTTAATATCCGGAACGCCAACACCACCTAATAGGATATATAAATCAGAGGTAGACAAAGGGTCTTAGCTCATGCATGATTCTAAGACCACAGTTAGGATGCCTCCAATGTAAATTGAACTACCTTGGCATTATTTGGAATGAGGGCTCCCCAGAAAAGATGAAGATAAGATGAAGAAATGATGAATTACCGGTGTCATCTGAATACATAGACAAAAGTTGAGTATACTATATACTCTATACTTTGTATGTTAATTGTTTGTTTCTTACTTGTAAATAAAGTGTGTTAATTTGTACATCACTCATTTTGGTCACATGTGTAACTATTTCATTTCGATCAGAACAAAACCCACCGTTATGCACCTGTAATTATTTTTTAGGTGGAAGTGGCAGGACTGCGAGAGTTGCTGAATGTGTGGTTTAAAGGAGTTGGAGGAGTCTAGGATAACTCCAAGAAAGTGCACTTTGGGGATAGAGGAGATAGTTGTGCCATAAATAGATAATGAAATTGTATGAAGTGAGGTGATGGAAGAGGGTGGGAAGATGATCAGCTCAGTCTTAGACATGTTAAATTTAAGAAAACGCTGGGACATCCATGAAGAGATAGCAGAGAGACAGTTGGATATACAGGTAAGGAGCGAGGTGGAGAGGTCAGGGGTGGAAAGGTACATTTGAATATCATCAGCATAGAGATGATATTGGAGGTCAAAAGAGGTAATGAGTTCACCTAGAGAGGATGTATATAGGGAGAACAGGAGAGGTCCAAGAACAGAACCTTGGGCAAACTCCTACTATTAGTGGAAGTGGGGGGAAGAGGAGTCATGAGAGGAGACAGAGAAGGAATGATCAGAGAGGTAGGAGGACAGCCAGGAGAGGGCAGTGCCATGTAAACCAAGAGAGTGAAGGATTTTCAGGAGGATAGGGTGGTCTACAGTGTCAAATGCAGCAGAGAGGTCAAGGAGAATGAGCAGAGAGTAGTGGCCCTTGGAGTTGGCAGCAAGGAGGTAATTGCTAACTTTTTTTTACAGTTTCTTAACTTACAGAGTCACCTGACTGAGGTTGGCAGTATCTGAACTCACTTCATTTGTTCAGTAGTCATGCATGTAGTGCACTGTAGGTGTTACACTTCTCTCTGTGATCTTCCTGTTTTATTGGGATTGTGTGTGCTAAGGTGACTAAATATGATAAAATTGGATCAACATAAAGCATAATCTTCCTAAGCTCTCTTATTTTCTTAAGAAATATACAAAAAAGAAAATAATAGTGTAATACTGACCAACATAGGCACCCTAAGTGCACAAAGAGGTGAAAAAAGGTGTACACTGCCCATTTCAAAAGACCAAATAGTGATGCCACCCAAATAGCCAGGAGAAGGCAAGCCTTATACAGTAAATTGAAATCATAAATTAAATGCACTTAATAAACAGCCAGTAGATGAATTTTTAAACAGCCTTTCTCAAATGTATATGGATCCCATTTCCAAGAATATGGGAAAAGAGTATTAAAGTCCTAAGGTAGTATGTTAAAATAATACCATACTTCTTAAAAAATATGCAAAAACACAATAGAAAGCATAAAATCACATTAGTGGGGTAATCTCCATACCACAGAACTTTAAGGTCCATGATAAAGACAAGCTAGTACATATAAATTAGAGATGTGTACCTGGCCATTTTTGCTGGTTTGAGTTTTGGTTCTAAATCATCATCCGGTTTTGGTTTTGCCAAAATGCAGTGACTGGTTTTGTTATTTTTCCAAAACAAAAACAAAAAAAGCAGTGCAGGGGTGGCGATGGTAGTGGCCATGTGGGAGTGGTGGTGGTATCCTCAGTGCAAAAGTTCTAGTGGTGTCAGCAATTCAGGGTTGTTGATGGTGTTGGCAGTTCAGGGGTGAGGCAATGTTCTCAGTGCAGGAGTGCTGGCAGTTTTCTCAGTGCAGGGGTGCCAGAAGTGTCGACAGTGCAAGAGTGCCAGTAGTGTTCTGAGTGCAGAAGTGTCAGCGGTGATGGCAGTCTGGGGTTGGTAGTTGTGTCCTCAGTATGGGGTTGCAGGTAGTGTCCGCAGGTCAGTGGTCCCTGCAGTGTAGGCAGTGCAGTGGTGGCGGTGGCGTCCTTAGTGTGGGAGTGCTGGTGGTGTCGGCAGTGCAGGACTGCCAGCAGTGTTGGCAGTGCAGAAGTGATGGCAGTGTTTTTAGTGAAGAAGTGCCGGTGGTGTCTTCAGTGCAGGGTTGCTTGCATGTTCAACAGTGCTGGGGTGTGTTGGTGTCAACACGGGCGGTATCCTCGGTGAAGTGTGGGCAGCACCTTGCATCCGTTTGCCTCATTGAAGTCTACATAGTTGCACTAATTGGCTGAAAACCATGACAGATGGCTCTCTCAGCCAATCAGTGGTCAGCCCATTGATTTCAATGGGACTTTTGAAATTGGTGCCCAAGCCAAAACCGCAAGATCTGACAGACAGGTAGATCCGAGCTGCAGCTCTGATCTCCTTGGATCCCTGAACTTTGGGAGTGCTTAGATTAGAAGGAAACCAAACTGCTCATCTCTAATCAAAATGCATTGGTCATGTCACTTGGTGGCATCAATTAATGTCTTGCAGGCCATTTTAGCCCAGTAAAATTGATTACACAGGTTCCATGTACTTCCTCCGGAATCTAATAATGTCATATACAGAATATATAGTACAACTATGTCTGGAGCAATTAAGAAAATTATGGTTTATGTTGGACAGTACTGTATGTTGGGTGCATTTTTTTACTGCATCATTTGTCATTCTACTATTTTCTTCCCAGCATAATAGTAATTACTGAAATGATCAACACTGGTAATTTATTGTTTTCTCATTCAATTATATGCAGCACTTTTGGTTAAATATGATCTTTAATTGTTCATTGGATTGGTCTTTTTTGGGGGTGTTGCATTTTATTATTATGTCAACTGCAATAGATAAAAAAAGACTAAAATAGTATGTGAAGATTTTATAAATATTACAGTAGTTACAGTGGGCAAAGAAAACATATTAAAATATAGATAAAAGTTTGCTGAGACATAAAACTAATTCTTGGAGATAATAGTAAATTACATAATAATACACAATCTCACACACACACTAACAAACACACATTATATATATTAGAGATATGCAATGACTCCCGTGTTTTGATTTGGGATCTGAATTCATGTTTGTGTTTCGGTTTTGGTCTTGCAAAACCACCCTCACATGCTTTAGTTTGGGATCTGTATTTAATAAATAAAAAACAGCTAAAATTATGTCATTTTGACCTATTAACATGCAATCCAAAACCCAAATTAAATTCTAAAATCCAAATTCCAAACCATGTGAAGATCCGAACTGGGACTCGGTTTGACTTGGTACCCAAAGTGATTCTGAGCTCATTTCAAGTCGTAACCCATAAATTCAGTTGTTGCCGGTTCTCTGTGAACTGGAGCCGCAAATCTCTAAACAAACACATGGGCGGCAGCGGTGTGTTTCTTTTAGCAGCCAATTAGAGTTAGACAGACTCTTATTAGCTGCTGCCACCCAGGGTCAGTGCTAGGCTGGAACTCACTCATGAGCTCTGGCTCCTGCAGTGGGTGAAGGGAGAAACATCATGATGTCTCTCCCTTAGTGCTGAGCAGGACAGGAGGAGCATACAGCGCCGGGCAAAGGAGCAGGGCTTTGGGTAAGTATAATTTTCTGTCTGTGTGTTTTATGTGTAAGGGCCACTACTACTAGGGGCACTGTATAAGGATCACAGAATAAGGGGCAATACTGGGGTGACTGCATAAGGGGCATTGCTGGGGGCACTGTATAAGGGGCACTGCATAAGGGGCACTACTGGGGATACTGTATAAGGGGCACTATTGGGGGCACTGCATAAGGGGCACTACTGGGGCCACTGCATAAATGGAAATACTGGGGGCACTGTATAATTGGCACTACAACAGGGGGCACAGCATAAGTGGCACTACTACAGGGGAAATTGCATAAGTGGCACATCTACTGTGGGCACTGTTTAAGGGGCACTACTCCAGCGGGCATTACATAAGGGCACTGCTACTCAGGACATTGCATAAAGGGCACAACCACAGTGGGCATTGCAGTGCTCAACCTCTTGGAAAAGATTTGTATGTTGGATCTAAATGTATAATTTATGACCAATAACAGAGGACAAATAAAAAGGTAAAATTAAAGATAATTTATTTGATATATTAAAATAGTAAACATCACTTTAAGTGCTATATCTATGGTTAATGAAATAACAACATATACTGTAAGCTCCAATGTATTGATTGGTGTTAAATCAGCCGGCTGGTTGTTGTAAATGATTACTCCCAACAGGTACAGACAAGCCACAATAATGGACAACAGATGGAAGGAGTGTGTGTATTTCCTCTTCAGTAGTTAATAACTCTAAAACCCTTCATTGTGAATATACCATCATGGCCAGTGCATAGTTGAGGGTACCAACCTCCCGCTTCCTGGAACATTCTATACAGGACTTAATTAAACATTGCAATTACTTTCTATTAGGAGAACAAGGCATTCATGATTTTCATTGCTCAGAATAAGTACATTTGTTTCTGACTATTCATGTTCTATCCTGATTTACCAGAGGAAGCTTAATGGACAGAAGTTGATGTGTTGACAATCTCCTTATCAGATTAGAAGACACACACCTACATATAGTTAGGTTCTGAAAACATGATGACATATAGTACAGTACTGGTGATACTAGTCAGAGTAGTGGTTTATATCCCCACAGTAAAATATACAGATCTATAACTTCCTCTCCTAGGGAAATTAAATATCTTGTACATGTTAATGTATAATCACTATAGCTTCCATGATTTTGGAAAGAACCTTTCATGATAGACAACAATGGTCCCATTTATGTACATATTACTCTACAAAAATGTTTTTGGTATTATTCACTAGTTGTTTATTATACCTCAGTATTATTATCAGCACATACAGTCTAACTGAACAAGTGATTTGACAAAATATGTAGGTTAGGAGTAAGCTGCTAACCTACATCTGTTTTTATGTTTGGTATTAAGACACTTTGTCATGAATATTAGATTATTTTTGAAAGGTAGTTTTTTTTGTGGGGCTAGTAAGGTGTCTGTCACTCTGTAAGAGTATTGTATCTAAACTTGGACTTGTTCCTAGAGTCACAGATAAACTTTAGACATTAATTTATGCATTTGTTAATGTAATATGCTACGTTTTATTGCTTCTTAATCTTAGGTTAATGTTTCTCATTATTTCTGAGTGAGGAATAAAATTATTTGGACATCAACAGAGTTAGCTGGTGATGCAATCTCTATCCATGCTCCAAGGAATAAATCAGAATATTTATATTTTCAGTGGTGTATCTATAATGGGTGCAGGGTGTGTGGTGCACATGGTTCACTAGGTCTAAGGGGCCCACACTGGTCAGCCTACACCCATGTTCTATAATTGGCATGAAACAGCAGAGTGATTGTAAAAGACCCCTAGAGCCATGCTACAGAGGTCTTGTGCCTATATTAGCCTCAGAGTAGAGTACACTATCCAGTAATTAGGATGCCATCAGTTAATAAAACTCAGGGCAATCTACAGGTAAAAAGATGATAGATGCCTATGCACCTACAGAATAATTAGAGAACATGGCTGGTAATATATATGTGAACAGATTGTTAAACAACAGAGGTAAGTAGTCACTGAAATAGTAGAGGAAGCTCGCAAGAATATTCAACAGCAGAACTGATAAACACTTTGGAGCAGGATGCACAATACTGTAGCTTGCAGTTGGTAATTTCACTAAAGAAATGCAGTGGCTAAAGTTTAGAAACAGAGCTCAGTTTCCAATCAGACTACAGAGACCAGGTCAGGCACAATCAAGAAAAATGCAGGATTCATGAAATAGACTATAGGGAGGATAAGCTATAACCTGCATGGTGTGCAGGGCTGGCTGCCTAATAAGAGATATCTGCACTAATCATAGAAGCCAGAGAGACCAGTTCCCACTTGATCTTTAATTCCTGGCAGCTGTGGAGTTGCTTGTAGAGCAGGCAACCAGTCCCAGCATTGCCTATGGCTACAAGGCGTCCTGGTTGCCAAGCAACCAAAGGCACCATCAAGCACAGCATTTGAGTGATGTGACATCCTGGTCACCTGACAATGACTGTGACGCATAATGGGGATGAGCAACTGTGCCTGCTCCAAACAAGAATACTAACCACTTTGGAGTTTACATTGGCAGCAGAAACAAGGCACAAATCACTAGGAAAATAGTATTGAAGCCATTTTCCTAGAGACCCACACATGCATAGTAGACACTTGCATAGATAGCACCATAGTCTAATCACTTGCATCATTGGCTTGAGAGGAGGGATCCTGGATGGAGACTGCACACAGACCCCATTCATGTGTAATACTCTCCTGGTATTACAAACTACACTACAGTACTGGTACATGGTTTGATACAATTTTGTCTTGCAATCACTGCAGGGCATCTTTTCTTTCTCTCTATTCAACACATGAAACTTTACCAGAATAGCATAAAAATTTTTTGGTAGCCACTAAAATTTTACTTTAACTTGCAATGAGAGCTATTGACTGCATATAAGTTTTTTTGTAATGCTGGTTGTTGTTGCATCTTCTATTTTTTATGTGTGCTTATTTATTTATTTATATATTGTTACAACTCTCATCACTAATGACAAAGGGCCTGATTCAGCAAGGAACACACGCTAGCAAACACAAACACCCAACTACTGCGAGAATATGCTAATCACTGCAGATTGCACGGCAACTGCAGCATAAGAAGCAGAAACCCAGCAAAACATAAAGTCACCCACACTTGCCATGATTGACAGCGTAAACATCAAGAACATCGAGTGCCATCGAAGCTGCATGTAAGCTAAGGGTAGACCTGACCCTGCCTCAGGACTGGAGAGATTCCTGCATGCAGAGAGACGACCGGCTGCATACAGCACCACTGAGAAAAATGTATGCACACCCCTGTAATGGTGTGTGATAGGCATGCCTGCATTTAGCTGACCACCCCCATCACTACCCACAAATGGCACGTCCTGTCAGACAACACTGGAGGTCAAGGAGGGCTCCCTACATACTCTGAGAGAACCATTACCATACTCAGCAACCTGGTGGCGCACGCGCAGTATGATGCATATGCATGTACAGATCACAAACATTGGCACGCACCATGCCTTCTCTCACTTGCAGTGCTTGCTGAGTCAGGCCTAAAGCACAGTAGTTGCAGACTATTATAGAATATATGAAGAAAGAGATTTATTATTTGATAAAGTATTTATATATTGTTGTTGGGTGATAAAAATAAAACACAAATAGATAGTTTCATTAAGTAAGATAGATACTGCATGGACTCCCATAATTCATACTGTTTTCTTTTATATTACATATTATATATGATGGCACACTTATTTTGTTTACATTTTTGTGTATGAGTAAAAATGTGCAATTTAATAAGTGTGTCACTCATGTCCATGTTTTATATTTTAATGGAATTATCCTAACTTTCTTATTGTGAATTTATTAATTTATAAATGTACTAGTTGCAGATATATTGTACTTTTTATAACATTTACATTCATCAGTCATTGGTGAGTGTGATACTAAGATGTTTAATTCCTTAATATTATCAATGTGTAAAACATTTGGAAATAGTAGATTTTATATATATATATATATATATATATATATATATATATATATATATATATATATATCATGATAGATAAGATAAAGATAAATAGTTTATTGTCATTGTACAAACCAACTTCATTTCAAACCAGGTCAATATACTGTACTATACTAGCATAAAACCTGCAAACAAGTAAATTAGTCAAACAGAATCCATTGGGAGAATTATGCAAAAATCAGTGACTTTTATGTGTTTTCTTCAGAAGTACATATTATTACATGATTTAATGTTAATTAATAATCTATTAAAGGATATCAGGCTGTATGATGAGATAATGTTTTTTTCTTCAAGCACAAGCGTTCTTTTCTGTCCTTTTCAGATCTCACGAGAATAATGTAGCATTTAGGGGAAAATATACAGCCTAGTAGCCCAATGCATGAGGATAATATAGCAAACACCTCTACAATGACCATATGTTTCCCATTACTGCTCAGATAGGCTGGGATGGCACAAACCCACACACTGCAGACCACCAGCATGCTGAATGTGATGTATTTGGCCTCATTATAGATGTCAGGTAATGTCCTCACCATGAAAGCCAGAACAAAGCTCACAGCTACCAGGAATCCCATGAAACCCAACATGAAATAAAAGGCCAACATAGAACCTTCATTACATTGGATGATGATAGTCCCAGGATATGTGTCCATGTTAAACTCCTGAAATGGAGGTGAAATGCACAACCAGATAACACCATTCAGGACCTGGACAGATGAGCAGATCAGCACTAAACTATTTGGCAGTTTTACTCCCATCCATTTTCTCCAGTAGCTTCCAGGTCTTGTAGCCTTAAAAGCGATGCAAACCATGATAGTCTTGGCCAGGACTGAGGACACAGCGATAGTAAATATGATTCCAAAGGAGATTAGGTGCAGCATGCAGGTTATATCCACTGGGCGACCAAGGAAAAGAAATACACAGAGTAAACTCATCATAAGAGAGATGAGGAGAATAAAGCTGAGGTTCCTATTATTAGCTCTGACAATTGGTTTATTCCGATTTGAATAAAATAGTCCAATTATGAAGACAATTATCAATGAAAATAATAGAGCAGTGACAGAAAACACTGAGGTTATAGGATCCACTTCATATGATAGAAACTCCTGAGCCTTGGCAATGCATTTGTTCTTTGCATCATTAGGCCATTCATTATCAGTGCATTTCACACAACTTTCATTATCTGTGGAAAAATGTGACATAAATTATATATTGTATAGTAATGATACTCTCATTGTCCCTCTATCTTACTTTATCTACATTGCTCCCTACCTTTTATAGTAAATATGGTAAATTAGGGGAAGTAGGTGGAATAATACCTTGGCAACAAACAATCTGTAAGAAAGAGGAATACATTTTTCACTTATGATGCCAAATGTAATAGGGTGAAAGTAAAAAATATGTGAGAGTTTAGCATTAAACTTTAACACTTTTTAAACTTGGCCAATGTAATAGAGTTTGAGAGCAGGCAACATGTTTTTAGACTCAAAAAACTCTCACAATTGAATCTATTATCAAGATGTTTTCCCATTTTGAAGATAAAACTCGACCAATGAGAGAGTTTACTGTTAAACTTTTAAGGGGCCTATCCATTAGGTGACCTGAAAGACTGAACATCTAGCATTCAGACCTTCAGGTTGCTGAGGTGTGGTGCCCACACTGTATGGCGTTCAGTGATTGTCATTCAGTACCGGAGCCCGACCTCATATCTCTGAACATGTTGAACATGAAGAGCGTCATCAGGTTGATGGGCATTTCCAGTAGATAGTTGGGGGTCGGGAAGAAAAAGAAAAGAAAAAAAAGAAGAAGTAGAAGAAAAAGAAAAAGAAAAAGAAAAAGAAGAAAAAAAAAAAAGAAGAAGAAGAAGAAGAAAAAGAAAAAGAAAAAGAAAAAGAAGAAGAAGAAGAAGAAGAAGAAGAAGAAGAAGAAGAAAAAGAAAAAGAAAAAGAAAAAGAAAAAGAAAAAGAAAAAGAAGAAGAAGAAGAAGAATTCACAGTGCTTTACAGTACATAATGGTGAACATTGTGGTTGTTTCACAGCCTGACTGAGGCATTTTGTACCAGCTGCAAGTGCTACAAGTCTTTTGCTGGGAGACCTGGGTAGAGGGCATTGCAGTTCTCTAAAGATGATAATAAAAAAATTATATATTTCTTCTGGGGGAATAAAAACTTGATTGGAGGAAGATTTGAATGTGGCAGATAGCTGATGTTTAAGTGTCAAGCCACAATCAAGGACAACACCCAGATTAGTCACTTGTTCAGAGTGTTGCAACTCTTAATCTCAAAGTGTTAGTCCGGTTGTATTATTGTCCTTGGATGTTGAGCTGCTTTCAAAATGAACTCTGTATTAACAAGATTTAAATACAGCCAACTGTCACTCCCCCACTCCTGGAGCTCAGATAGATACCATTTAGGAGTAGTATTAACTATTCAGCATCTGTGGCAAAAGACTGGGATAGTTGTGTATCATTTACATAGCAGTGGTAGACCAGGCCAAGACATGGAACTATTTCGCCCAGTGGTAGCATGTCTACTTGGAGATAGAATTGAACCTGGTGGAACACCAGATGGCAGTGTCATTTGGGAAAACGAGTATACTCCAGGAGAAACTCATATACTCTTATATATGCCTGCAATGTAATTGTTGATATAACTATGTTGGGATGACAACATGAGCCTTTAAAATTCAGTTTTTAGAGCACGTGAATAACATAAAAAATGGCAAAACTGATATGAGCAGGATGAATAAAATCACATCTGTAGAAAATAATTTTCTAATGAAACATGATAATGAACCTAAACATCTCGCTATGTATTGTCCCAGCAGAGCTACATGGACAGATTTAATCACAGATCCTTAGAAACACCTTTAACTAGATGGATGTCTCTAAAGGAGTGTCCAGTTTCTTGGTTGAGGACATAAATCTATGAAATAGACCTGTATTTTTATTATAATTACTCTTATAATTAACATTTGTGTGTTGTGTTTAGCACTATATCCCACTAAGTAAGGAGGATTTGTACTCTGTTTTTTATTATTAACTATATATTAGACAATTTTGATGAATTTATCAGAGCTAGTTATATCATTTACCTAGCAGACATATATAGGTAAGATCAGAATGACACAGATGAATTTAATTTTATATTTCTTCTCCTTTCACTTATGAGAGTAATATATTGGTTTTTGATTTTTATCTGTTATTACTAGCTATAACTAGTATGTATTGGGGCAAGGCACAGCATTTATACAAGAGACGTGGCAGATAACTGTGTAATGCTCGAGCATTGCTGTAGTGATGGTCTTGTATAACATGTGTTTACACTGTTTTCCTTGATTAAAATATGACGCAAAACAATTGAGGATGTTAGTTTACCAAACTAGCTGATGCGATAGACATTACTCTGTAATGAAAGCTTCCTTCTAAATATCAAATTTGAAACCATCACATAGATGGGGGTATTATATGTAGACCATATGCTAGATATGGTTGAACACTGCAGATCACTCTATTACTGTTACAGTGATGAGTTTGTACACTAACCATATGACACACCTCCTAATTAAAGGAAACCTATTATTGTTGTAATAATAGTGAAGATGGTACCTTACCTTATGTTTGTTATAAAAATTCATATTCTTTATGGAATATTTTGGTAATATCCATACTTGGATATTTTAATTAGTAATATCCTACATGAATTAGGATACTATAGCGTGACTACAGGAGATGTGATGTATCACTATGTAGTGCCCCAGCACAGCTACATGGACAGATTTAATCACAGATCCTTAGAAACACATAACTAGATGGATGTCTCTTAAGGAGTGTCCAGTTTCTTGGTTGAGGACATAAGTCTATGAAATAGACCAGTATGATTAACACACTTCTGAAGGTTTAGTCATCCTAATCTAATGAGTTATCTATTAATGCGGAAGAGGATATAACATGTTTTGTGTTGACGATATGTGTGAGACATATCAGAATACCCTTACAAGTATGCTGTACGGGGTTGTTTACAAATCCCAGGACACACCTTCTCTTTGAGAAAGGGCCTCTATTAGTTGAGGACATTACCTCACCTAATAGGCCAATGTGGCCATCAGTCTAATGGGATAGCATTACCATTGGATTAGCATCCTGACAGACCAGAAGATCCTCCATGACCATATGATCCTCCATGAACAAGCCACCTAGTGAAACGCACATAAGCAGCATGGGTGTCCAGTGACTGCACAGTACGGGAACCCCTACAGCTAGTTTGTATATGTTCATCCCATAACTTGTGTTTACTAAAAGTATATTTGGGCAGTGATCAGATTCATTTTCTGTTTTTTCACCGTGTTAGCTTTAGAACCTTATATAACATATCTCACAAGACATTGTCTGCTATCGACCATATAACAAAGAAGTTAGCAGAATATACATAGATGGCTGCACCTCAATCTACATGATCTTTATATGTTATTGCCATCAACTGTGAGAAATATGTCTGATGTTACTATAATATGATATAATCATCTGATAACCTGTGTAGTGTATATATAGGCAGCTACAGTAGGCTTCAAACTATATGATCTTTATTTGTCATTTGCAAGAAAAGATAAGAGAAGGTGAACTACTGTAGAGAGAGTTGCATTATCTGTATTTTCCGATACAGTCAGTGGGATCTATCCAGCACAAGCACTTTGTAAATTGGCTCCTTTCAAATGCTAAATTTGCACTGTGAAAAATAAGTCCACTCTTCTGATAATTGTTTTGAGCCCATATGCAAATAAAGATGATGTTTAACAATATGAATTACAGAATAATTATCAATTTTGAATGGGAATGAAATATGTATATTCATTATAATTTATTCTGCATAACAAACTGTTCTTTCTTATATTGGTCATCATTACTCTCTCATTGTGTGTCCAATACCTAGTATCAGAGCTGAAATATAGGGGGGGTTGATGGGTGGTTGTCCAGAGGCTCCAACAGCGAGGGGACCCACACACAGCAGCATCAGAGCAGGTACCATGTTATTAATGCCCAACTAGCTCATGGCAAAATCCAATTCCATTAAAATTGTTTCATTTGGCTCCACTCTTTCTCAATTGACCTGAAAATCACACCATTTTACCATGAGGGGGGGTTGAGCTTAATAAAATTGTGCCTTCCTGCAAGGTCCTGTCCCCATCCCTTCCACCAAATGCTGTGCAGATGTTGCAAGGTAAGCGTGTGTGACTTGTGTGTGTATATGTGTGTGTAATGTATGTTTCACACATGCATGTGTGGTGTATATATGTGTATTTCTGTGTGAATATATGTATGTATGTGTGTAAGTAAACAAATAAATGCATGTATACATATATATATATATATATATATATATATACACACATATTTATATATATTTACACAGAACCTGCACACCTGCCCAAGCACATCTACTCCCTGTCCTACCTGCCTGTTTGCCCATGCGGCTCTCCTGACCAAAAATATAGTGTGTGTATGTATATATATATATATATATATATATATATATATATATATATGCAATCACAGAGGGATTGTTCACATTGTTTATTTTTATACTGGGATGTCAGCTACTGAGGAAGCATCTGGCTTCGCTAATATTAGCCTACCCCTGGGTGAAGTGCTGTCACTCACAGATACTGGAGCGGAGACTATCCTATTTGAATCCAACCTACAAGACACCTCTGGAGAGGACACCATTGAACAACTGATAGTGCAATTGCCCCGTTTAAAGAAACAAGAGTTGGATTATTTGCTTCATGGCATCACTATCGGACTATAATAGGGATAAAAAAAATCCCATGAGGATTCTGTATCAGGAGCATCCCAACAATTGAATGTTACAACACTGATTATTGCCGCAGATGGGCTGCGATTCTTAATGAAAGTTCTTTCAATTTGATTATTTTGGTAATTTAGGAATCAGGCAAGGAGCTGACTCTCGTTAAAGATAAAATCTCTGCCTTCAAAAGTACACATCTTTCTAAAATCAAGTCCGACACGTCCCAAGACTGGCTCAATAAACTATCTTCACAGATTGAGAAATACCGTACAGATCTAATACAGTTTAAAAAAATCTAAACTGCAGACTGTTACACATGATTATGCCAAATTGAAATTGTACAGCTGGCACGTACAACAGGGGCCAAACCTGGGACAGACGACCTAAATTCAGAAAACAGAAGAGATTTCTGTTGTTAACCAATTATTCAAGTGAAGCCATCTCTTCCAGTGCTGAATGTGCAAGCACAGCTATTACTACCACAACTCAGCAGCCCCCTTTAGGATCTCACCAGAGAACCAGCACCAGGCGTGGGGGGGAATGGGCAAGGAAGGCAAAGAAGAATACACCCCAGGAAGATTTAGCCTTCAATCTGTCCACTCGGGTCTTAACCACAGATTAGACCAATACCTTGAACAAAGGTCTTTCCTTTGTTCCCACTTGTTTCCCAGATTCCTATTCGATTGGAGATTGAAGCTCTCACAGTTCCTTGCCATGCCCAACAAGTTTCATCAAGATTTCAAAACCCCTTGATGAATTCTCTTATGAAACTAGTTGGGAGTGGCCAGGAACTAACTTCAAAAAATAAGATCTGCACAGAATGGGTTATATATTGCCAATCCCTATTATTAATGAGTGTGTATTTCTCAAGTTATTCAATATAAACTATTTGTTCTATCTCTACATTAGGGATATGGTGCTACCAAACTCATAAACAATTTAAAGGAAAAGAAGAAAGAAAAATGGATGAGTTATACTGGTGCACTCTAGGAAATAATTTCACCGTAATGATGATATGGTAATTCCAAATTGTCCTATATAATAAAATATAACCTTTAATAATGATATTCTAAAATACGCTAGAAATAAATAAGTAGGCAAACTATTAAAAATTATTAAGAGTGAATAAAGTATAGAAGAGTGAATTAAAATAAATTGCTATAAGCAAGTGTGTGTGTGTGCATTAATTAATCAAAACCTGTTATTGGTCATTAGTACTGTCAATTTGAAAAAAGAAAGGAAAAGCCTGAGTCTAATATGATGTGTTAGTAACAATAGGGTTGGTGTCTGAGTTATTGCCAATATAATCCGATAGGCAACAGCTCAAGAACCAGAATAATTATCCTTAGTATATTGAATCCTAGATGTGGAATGCCTGAATAATATAATATAGATTCAATGGAATCAGCTGTTGGGGAGCTTGTTTATGAAAAAGCATTATCTGGTGTTATAACGTAAATATAAGTATCGTATAATATGAGAATCAGCAACAGTGTTAAATATGTTGCAACATCAATTGTTACTTAGATTGTCTCATTATCATGTAGTTAGTATTGAACAGGCAATCTCAGTATTGTAGCTTCTATATCCATCTGAGACGCTGGTGTATTATTGGATATAAGTTGAGCTGTTTCACATGAATCAATTATATATCATGTAAGAGTAACATATATTCAGTTAAGGTTATTAGGGCTAATTGCTGCC
Organism: Taudactylus pleione; assembly: GCA_031769625.1. NCBI lineage: Eukaryota > Metazoa > Chordata > Amphibia > Anura > Myobatrachidae > Taudactylus > Taudactylus pleione. The sequence continues at coordinate 1,491,853 of JAUIMM010000317.1, read as the reverse complement.
CGATATTAATATCAGCTTTACTCAGATAGAGATGTCTATGATCGCTTAGTCTCAAATGGTCTCATGTATATATGGGCCAAGAATGTATTGATATTTCGTTCTGTAATCAATGTATAGACACTGCAGTATGAATGGTATCGTAAATACACATTTTGTCCAGACTGAATAGTTAGTTCCACAGCTATATGGTAAAAGTTAGAGGTGGCGCTGTAAGCCTCACAAATTACGTAATAGATTGACTGTCTCTAAAGTCGTCGCTAGAATGTTGCGGCTTTATTAATTATTCAGTTACACAATGAAGCATGGGATAGGTTCAAACATACAATTAGACGAGGGGTAGATTCTAATGGATGTTATTGACAATATTAATAGTGTAAATTCCGAATGAACTTAGAAACCCTCTCTCATCCTCCGTATTGGTGTCATGTGATAATATATATGTATCGATCACCTAAATGGCTTGGTAAATAGTGTCTAGTGATCAGGAATCCTGTTAGGAGCTCCCTGCTAGATAAACTAAGTCATAATAAATAGCACAGTACTGGCATAATAGATAATCTCCTGAGAACACCACTAAGATATTGCGGCTCTGATAGGTATATCGATACTGTATTCTCTGTTCCCTATTTGAAAATATTATCTGATAATACAGCACTGTTAAGTGTTATGGTTGAGTTGACTGTTGAAATACTATGTTCTTTATTCCCTGTTCTGAAATGCTATCTGATTAAAGCAACACTGTTAAGCATTCGCTGTCCTTAGCAGACGCCACTGTATTATTGCTGTTCTATACTATATTCAAAAGTACTGCATAATAGGCTGTTCCAGTTTTGCATATACACGTGGCACGCTATGTCCCCTGCTCGGAGATGTTTTTACAATGTAGTTAGATCTCGCGGCTCTGATAACTGTTACAATATTCTATTCTTCATTTTTTATTCAGAGATGCTTACTGATAGTACAACACTGTTCAACATTGATTGTCCTTTGCAGACGCTACTGAGTTATTATTATTCTATTATATATTCGGCATTACTACACAAACAGGCTTTTCCAATTTTACACACACACACATGGCACGCTAAGTTCCAATGCGCATTTCGCCCTTTGGCTTTATCAAGGTAAGCCGATTGTTACATCAGATCCGGTTTAAATACCACTGTTCATATCCGTCATAGGGGTGTGTCTGGATTCTTAATTTTCATTGGTAGCTGTGATTATCACAGCAAAAGTGGGAATGTATCATGTATTTCGGATCTCACATACTGTATATCATTCATATATATCCACATAAGGCCCGATTCAGACCCACTCGCGAGCGGCTGTCCGCTCGCAAGTGGGTCGATGTTCTGGACTGAGCATGCGCACGATGGAGGGAGCTCCGTCGTGCGCATGCGCCAGACGCGACAAGCGAAGGAAAGTCCTTCGCTCGTTGTGTCCGATCAAAGGGGGCGTGCTGTCAATGTTGATTGACAGCACGCCCCCTTTGGTAGGCGTGCCGGGGGCGTGCCTCCCTGCCGGGGGCGTTCCCACGGGAACGCCTCCCGTCAGAAGCCGGCCCACTGACATCACTAGTGATGTCAGTGGGAGTGATTTTGGCTCTGATAGAGCCAAAATCACTCCGGAGCTTGCGGTTGAAAACCTCAACCACAGGCTCCGGCTCGCAAATTCGATGGTCGCGATGGTCTCGACCATCGCGGCCATCAAACTGCACGCTCGTATAGCCTGTGGGTGGTGTCCCACAGCTATACGAGCGTCCAGAAGGACGCTCCATTTTCATGGAGGCCGGCCCTCATTCAGAGCGTGCGCTCTGCTCAGAGCGTACGGCTCTGAATGAGGGCCATAATTTATAGAATCAATCAAAAAAGAATTGTCAGTTACATTTTAATAATTATTATGGTTAAGACCTAAAAGAATAAAAACGTTCTCCTAGATCCAATAATGGATTATAACATCCTACATAGGGGATGACAGTGTTAAAATGAAATAATAATCAAAAATACTGAAATCAGACAATATCTTGCCATTTTATTTTTAAATTCTTAAAATATTGTGATTGTCATCCTAATAACATCAATAAATTAAAATATAATAATATATCAAATATTTTAGTGCTTAAATAAGTGTGGCCCTGATTCAGAGCCGGACGCTCTGACCAGAGTGCTCGCTCTGAATCAGGGCCCACCTCCATACTTATGGAGCGTCCTCCTGGACGCTCGTATAGCTGTGGGTCACCAAGCACAGCCTATATGAGTGTGCAGGTTGATGGTCGCGATGGTCTTGACCATGGCGACCATCGCCACTGCGAGCCGGAGCCTGCGGTTGAGTCTATCAGAGCCAAAATCACTCCCACTGACATCACTAGTGATGTCAGTGGGCCGGCTTCTGATGGAAGGCGTTCCCATGGAAACGCCCCCATCTGGGAGGCACGCCCCTGGCACGCCCACCAAAGTTGGCGTGCTGTCAATCAACATCGACAGCACGCCCCCTTTGATCCATCAGACACAACGACCGAAGGAAAGTCCTTCGCTCGTCGCGTCTCGCGCATGCGCACGACGGAGCTCCCTCCGTCGTGTGCATGCGCAGTGCACACCATCGACCCACTTGCGAGTGGACAGCCGCACGTGAGTGGGTCTGAATCAGGCCCTGTATGTGATTGTATATAGTGATTAAATTATACGAAGTAAAAAGTGTATCTTAATACATTAATATATTAATGAATATATTGGTTTATCTATATATATCTTTTATTGGTTATATATATGTACATCAATCTCTTCTCCTCATTATATATATATATATATATATATATATATATATATATATATATGTTATTGTTTTTAATAATGTATGGGCAAATGACTTCAAGAGCACTAAAAACCATCCGATCTCACTCTCCTCCAAGTTTGGGGATTATGCTTTGAAATTATCACAAGCAAGCTAAGCCATCATGAGTATATAATATATATTGCCCGCTGATATATAAATAATATCTAGCTGGAACGCATGACGGCTATTACCTGTATCAATATGACATGCAAACAGAGACATTTAATTATCAAGTCGCGATCACGTGATTAATCCTGAAAACGAGGCTTGGTTTATGACGTAAGGCGCATGTGCCAACCTTCGGTTTCCGAGATAAAAACCGGAAGACCTAGAATAGACATCAGAACTTCTGAGGAAGCCGCCGAGCATAGACGGAGGCAGAGAAATGCGTTAAGGGTCTGCTTATCCAAACCAGCTGGCGCTCTAACACTCGTCACATCACCCGGGTGAACTGTGAGTACGGGAGCATCAAACTGTTTTAGTTACGCTCCTGAGTTCCCAAAAGGAGTTCACTTGTCTAAAACTCTGGCTTGTATGAATAAGGGATTTAAAAACTGTCTTCATTGCTTGCTCTGAATGTCCTCTTGCCTACTAACCCTCTTGGCACAAGTGCTTACTAACAACTGGGGCATAACAACTAACATTCATGGAGCTGAAAACTTGGATGCATGCATGTACTTCATTAAACAAGTCAGTGCACGGAATTATTTGCAATGAACATTGACTAATACCCTTATCTTTGGAACAAACCAATCTGTTTTTTCTAAACAGATAAAGTCTCATGCTATTGATTTTTTTTTCATGCTTGGAAAAAAATGGTCTCAATATGACACCAAATAAGGTGTATTCTTAATACCATATGACAAAAATTTCTTTTTTTATTGTCCTATTAGCTGATTGATGAGTGTACACACCGGCCGGTTTTGTGTAAAACACTACTTTTTGTCTATTGTATTGTAATGTCTTAATATTTGTATGTAAGGTCATTTTTATGTATTAAATCTTTTGTCAAAAAGCGCTGTCTCTATAAAATTACAATTTCCTTGGGATCATTTTTGTGCGTAGTGGCATCTACCCATTTTTTGACAGCAGGTGAACAAAGGTTAAATCAATTTTAATAATTGTGCTATAATTGGCTGGTAAGACAGTGCCTGGTCTTCTTTTTTTCTTTTATTGTATTTCTTAATATAGGAAGTTACCATATTTATCATCGATTAAAAAAGTGTAGAATTCAAGTGTGTCTCTTCCATGATAGAGTGTTATAGCCATATTGTCAATAATAAAAAATGAAAAAAAACATAAAGTGATGTAATGTGATGAAGAGGATCATCTAAGATCCATATTTGTAATGTGACTAATAGGTGAAAAGAAAATTAATAGTGTAATGAAGGAAAAGAGAAAGAAAACATCCTAGCATAAGAATAAGATAAATAAACAAGTGCTATCCTAAAATGTACATATATTGATAATAAAACAGTCTCTATGTGTAAATGTAATAATTTATCCTATTACCCCTAGATAGTCCATAAAACAATGTTTAATGGAGTCTATCTAGGATTCTACATCCCCTCTATATCCACAATAGAGTTGTGGATTGTACTAATAGTTAAATTAGATGTAATATATATATTCATTCTTTCCAATAATATTATCCACATCTCCAGTATCCCCAGTGGGTTCACTGGTGGATATTATGCAGATAAGTGATAGTAATTAATATAGTAATAATACACTAATTATTGGTTAATGCATCATCATATATATCGATCATATTATGATTCCATCATGGAATATTTTGTATTATGTGAGTCTGAATTAATTCCTCTTATATTTCTATTCTTAAACTAAAAATGGTAAACTACTCTAGAAATGCTGTGTAGTTATTATTATCATTCATGCCATTAAGAGTAACGGTATTCATAAGAAAAATCATTTTGGTTTATCTCCTCATGAGTTCTTGCATCAAGTCTCCCCCTCTTATTCCTTGTTTTATTCTTCAATTCCATAGGCTTTCAGGTCATTTAAATTACATCCGTTGTCTTTTGAAAAGTGTCTAGCTACACTAGTAAGTTGTTTGAATTTTGCTTGATCTTTTTTGATGTTTCTGATGTTTCCTATGTGTTCCAAAAGTCTTTGTTTCAGTTTCCTACTTGTCATGCCAATATATTTTTTCCCACAGCTACACTTTAGGCAATAAATCACCCTTGTGGTGTCGCAATTGATATAACTTTTGATGTTGTTTTTCCGCCCATACCTGTCCACAAATTCTTTTGTTTTTTTAATATAAGTGCATGCTTTGCAATGTCCACATGGATAACATCCATTAATTTTCTCTCTTAATTTGTTAGGTATTTCTGAATTGTGGCTATGTACTAATTTATCCTTAATGCTGGGTGATTTTCTCCAGCTAATGTGTGCCTGTTTGCCTATTTTCCTTGCTAGATCCTTGTCTGACAAGAGAACATGCCAGTGTTTTTGTAAGATATAGTCTATATCGCTCCACTGATTACAAAAAGTACCTATGAACCTAGTTTTATCTGGAATCTTTGGTTTAATTTTGGGGGTCAGGAGATCTCTTCTATCCCTATTTATGGTGGTCTTGTATGCCTTTATAATAATCTTTTTACTATATCCTCTATTTTGAAGGTGATTTCCTAATTCTTTTGCTCTTATGTTAAAAGTCTCTTCTGAGCAATTTCTTTTCATCCTGAGCATCTCACCCTTTGGGATTCCTTTTTTGGTGGCTGGATGATGAAAGCTATCAAAATCTAGTATGCTATTTGTAGCCATCTGCTTACGGAATAAATCTGTGGTTATCTGTTATACTTATCTGAAGATCTAAAAAAGTCACTAATTTTTGGCTTGTGTCCATCATTAATTTGAGATTAAGGGAATTGTTATTCAGTATCACTATGAATTCAAGGAGCTCATCATGTGGTCCTTCCCAAATTATCAGGACATCATCAATGTACCTATACCATGCATTTACATGTTTAGTGTATTTCTCCAGTTGGTCCTTGAAAATATATTCTCTCTCCTACCACCCGAGGTACAGGTTGACGTAAGTTGGTGCACACGTGGTTCCCATCACTGTACCTCGGGTCTGTAGGAAGAATCTCTCATTGAAAATGAAATAATTTTTAGTTAGAATAAATTCCAGAAGTTCACATAGGAATATATTATGATCATTTTCTCGTTCCATACTCAAAAAATATTTCACTGCTTCTATTCCAATATTGTGATGAATGCTGGTATAAAGCGATTCGATGTCACATGTACATAGCCAAGTTTCTTTAGATACAGTTAAATTTTGTATTTTGTTAAGAATATCAGTTGTGTCTCTGATATAGGAGGGTAATTGTAACACAAAATCTCGTAAATGGGCATCTACATAATGACTAGCATTCTCAGTCAAACTTCCTATCCCAGAGACTATGGGTCTTCCTGGTGGACAAGTTTTGTTCTTATGTATTTTTGGTAAGGCATATAGGGTAGGGACCTTAGGATTTTCAACCCATAGATAGTTATACTCGTCTTGATTGATGATTTCTTTATCTAATGCTTGTTTAATTATTTGATGGAATTCATTATTAAATTTAGCTGTTGGATTGAAGATCAGAGGCTGGTAACAATCTTTATCATTTATTTGTCTATGTATCTCTTCAAGATATAATTTCCGAGGCCATAGAACAATATTACCCCCCTTGTCAGATGGCTTAATGACAATTTCCTTCCAAGTTTCTATTTCCTTCAAAGCAAGTTGTTCTTCATATTTTAAATTGTTAGTTCTTTTAGATTTGTTGGTTGTTGTTTTCATAATATTGTCTAGATCTCTTGAGACTAAATTTTGAAAGACTTGTACTTGAGGACAAATATTTAGGGGTGGAGTAAATTTTGATTTTCTATTAATTTCCAGGCGAAAGTCCCTGGTTGTAGGACTATTGATAGATTCTTTCTCTAAATCTTCTAGATCTTTTAAAGCTTGTTTTTCTATGGTTTCCATATCGTCCATATAGTCTTGAATGGATTTTTGACTGAAGAACTTCTTTAAAAGGAGTTTTCTTGTGGCCAGGAACTGTGAGACCGTGGAACAGTCATCTGTCTACTTCCAGAGGCAGTGCAGTGTGTGGCTGGTCGCTGAGTACGGAAGATGTCCTGCTATGTTTCTAGACCTACCTGATCACACGTGAAACTTCTAACTTTGATGTACGTGAGCAGATTTTATTAAACATTGTGCTTTTTTACTATTCTCATGTTTGCACTTTCTCTCTTTGATTGCATTCTAGTCTGTGTATACCTTCCTCAAGCATAAGGAGGACTGGGATTAAGCGCAATACATCTTAACAGAAAAGGAAAAAGAGTCTGGATTTTACAGGACACCAAAGCGCTGAGTGTGGACATTTGTACTGAACTATCATATATATATATATATATATATATATATATATACAGTAAATATATATATATATATTAATATATATATATATATTATATATATATATATATATATATATATATATATATATATATACCAATAGATCTGTTGTTTTCAGGAGCAACCTGTTTTCTGGGAATCTCTCACTTCTCATTCAACGACTATATGATATAATGAGGTGCAGCAGAGTTTGAGTGGGACAGATCTGTTTGCCCTGACTGTTCCTAAACCCTTATTATTTCTGCATATTTGATGAACAAAGGACAATATGTCTAGATGATAAAACTTGGTGTATTCTAATGATGTATTTATTACAATTGTATGTCATATTGGCACTTACTTTTAGTATTTTGCCACCCTTCGTTATAAGGGTTTCTCTCCCATACATATTTTGAGCACTCTTTTGTACATGCACTTTATAGTTAATATTTTGTCTATCATATCAGTGGTATTTTACTTTGACTCCATTAAAAGTTATATTTTGAATAAGATGTACTAAGATGATGTCAAAGTCAAATAATTGGATATGATCGCTGTACAATTCTTATCTGACAATATAGTCATCTATGGTCTGATGATGTACTACCATGATGCTACTTTGCATTGGCACAATCCGATGCGCACAAATGCGATTCCGCAAAACACATATACTGATGCACATAACGCACACACATATACATATATGCATACACATAGATGCTCATATGCGTATTCACGTACATACATTCGAACATTTGCTACTTCAAAATACAAATGCACACATATGAATGCATACATATATAAATGGTTCCCACACATTATAGTTAATAACCAGAGTTATTAAAGGTATTTGTTAGCTAATGATTATAATGTAATATGTACTTAAAATAAATCTAAAGTTCAGAATATAGTGGGCATGTCATGTTTGGTATCATACTAAATCCCTGTTTATTTGCAGACATCCGTTTCTATCAGCAAAGCATTCGCATATTGCATTCGCTAGTTATGGATTATAGGGAGTTTATTGGTCAGAATGTAGCCAGTTTTAACTAGTTCTTTGGTGAGAAGCTACACAAAGAAGCTGTTGGAAAACTGAGCCATTCCTCTGATGACATCGTATGACCTGACCAATGACCAGATTGACCAGATGCAAGAACCAATGAAAAACTGCCAACTTGTCCCTTTGTTATCCTTGTAACCTTTACCGTATATATGCAGTGTGCTTGTCTGAGTATTCAGTCATTCTCCATTTTGGGTGAATGCAGGATTCAGGATTGAAGGACTGTATACTGGGACCAGTAGAACATGCGTATATATATTGGCTGCTGCTAATTTCATTTCTTTTTATTCTAATTGCTAAATCTTTCCCTGTTTACATAAATAACTGTTTGTGCTTTATAACCACACAATTGGACTGGAAAGCAATTCTTTATTAAGCGACTTGTAGCATTAAATAGCGACTGTTAGGAATCAATAGATAGGGGCTCGGCCTTGAGGTCACGCTACCGGAAATTTCTCAGAGCAACTGGATTTCGATTCCTCAACAAAGGGCGGATGTGTCACATACGGGTAAGAACTCAATGTGTTTTACGCCTGTTTTGTACTCAGTATTGTGAAACTGAAAATCCATTTTTGCTTGATCTAAGGAGTGCTGATTAGAATCCAGGGACAAGAGAGAAAAGTCAGTTTCTTTTATTGTCACTTTGTGCTCCAATAGGCGATTTGCATATAGTATATGCGTCTTCCCTGCCACATGTTTGAACAATCGTTGTAATAAATAGTCTTATATCACTTGTTAAAATCTTCTGAATAGGTATTGCCACTAGGGAAAGCATTTTTCTGGCCAAACAAAGGTATATGAATGTGAATGCATGATTGTGATGTTAAATGGAAAAAAGACAAATGGAGAGGTTTTTGCTTTTTGAACTGTTGGTAATAGAAAGGGCCGGCTAAGGTGTCCAAAAGGCGGATAGAGCAAGCTGGAGCATTATACATATCAGGTATAACTGAATGAGAACTGGAGGGTATTTCTTGGTCGACTTCCAATTGTAATCGCAAAGTCCATTTATAGATTAGCATCTCTGGGCAAAGTGACTGGACCACATGGTTGTTTGAACCATGATTGTGAATTGGTTGTGGTGGAGGAAATCACTGGCAAGGGTAAGTGTTATTGGAATACTTAGATGCTACCAGCGGAGAGTAATTCAAAGTAGGAAGCAGCAGGCAAAGCTTGTTATAATTCGTCTGGAAAGCAGAAGTATAGCATAGGCTAGATTTTGTTTCCTCATTGTGTAAAACTTGCAAAACACGCTTATCGGTCAGTTGTACACAGTGGGTTCAAGTGAGTGGACGCATCTTGTTGTAATTTGTCCACAAGTCAAAATCTCTAGCGAAAGAAGCCAAAGTGTTGTCCCAGATGGGTGCTAGGGATGGTTGATGAGATGCTGCTTATGAATGGGCCAACCCGGGTCAGCAAGGTAAATAATGAATGTGAAGTAAGGTGCGTATGCTACTCCATACTACAACATATGGGTCAACATGACCAAAGGATTATGAAACCCTTTCCCAAAGTTGGCAGGTTCAATTCGGAGGTACTAAGTAATGTTAGAGATAACATGTTTAGTCAAATCTTTGAAGAAAAGATTAAAGTATAATGATTGTTTAAAGTTATGGCAGCACGAGGGGAACATGTGGCATGGTGATATATGTGCATCGCAAAGCAGTGTACTCACACCGCTATGCAGCATGCACATGCCGCAAAGTAGCGTGTTCACACCACAAAGTAGCACACATACATGCTGAAAGGTAGCATTATCACGCATAAAGAAGATAGCGCATGTGCACCGCCGCCGCCTTATGAGGCCACAGGTGAAAGTACAGCCAATACCAAAAAATAAAAAATTGTAACAATTAACTTATATCCTGTTTTAAGGCATTTCTAAGGTAATGTTCCTGAAGAAGATAATGAATCCACTGTAAATTCAGCCATTGCCTGTGCTATTAACATCTAAGATGTACCACACAGGAAAGGAAGGAGAGTGGTCCCCCCAGCAGGGGCAGCAGTTGAAATTGGTGAGTTGAGTGTAAAAAGTAAGGGTTATGTTAGTTCAAATGTGTTGTTGATCAAAATAATTTGTCATGGCCATAAAGGGGCAATTGTTAACATTTTAGATATTTAAGTAATTTTAAGTGTGTGCAAACCTTAGTCATTGTGCATTGTAGAAAGATCAGGTGTTCTTGTTTACAGTAAATATTGAGATTGGGATAAATTAATAAGAATAGGCATTTCTTTGGTCTACCTGGAGGGTTACACAATAGATTAATTTGTTGTTGCAAGAGGTTCACTTTGATCAAGTCACACTTGTGAACATAGATCTCTTTATAATGTCATGGCTGCATTGCCATGAGGCCCCACCATCCCATTCAAAACAACACAAATCACCCAACACACACATGCACATACATGCACATACATTCACAAATAATTATTTTCTCTGATAGATTGTGTAGAGCAATCTATCTCTAGACCTGTAGTCAGGCCGGAAGTGCAAGTGAATAATTAATATTCCCTTAAAATATACATACAGTATTTCATATATCCCCCCATTCACACACACGTGTACACTTCACACACATACAACCACGGTATATCACTCCATCTCACCCTGCAGCATATCTGCAGGGAAACATGTGCATTAAGGTCACATAATACCCATTGGCACATGAGAGAATTCATAATTAATCACAACAAACCTAAAAATGAATAATACATTTTTCTTATAAATATTAATTCTTTATATATATTTGAAGCAAATGAATGTAAAATTAGGAATTCATTTAGTGATGGTAAAAGTATTTTTCCTATTGCAGGTGTTTTCCAATGTATTGTGTTCTGAGAATGTCACAAAAATTACAATTGGCAAATTTTATGATGTTTGTTATGAATAATCATGATTTATACAGGAGCTAAAATTCAGCACAAATAAGAATCATGATTTGCATTTATTACTCTCCGTTGTTCTCAAATGTCTGGTTGTGCACAAAGGGTGGGGTTTACACACAATCCCAGAAAACAGGGATCTGTGTACCGAACCCACAAATGGCTGCAATACAGAAGTTTTGAGGTATTTGTGCTGTAACATGATCTTGGTTTCCGGTGTAGAGTTTGTATGTACTTTCCTGTTTGCAGTTTGTATGTGCTGTGAATGAGAATTTTCTGTGTGGAGTTTGTATGTACATATGAAAAATCCTTGCAATACAGCAGTTTTTAGATGTACTTTGGGCTAACAAAATTCAATTCTTGTGATGGATATATCTATAATACTGGTGTGAAGCTTAGAATCAGGTGATGTATTGCTAAGCAGGGTGTGATTAAATTGGATCATATAGCAGGTTTGCAATGAGTCCTGTAATAATCATTATATATGTATTAGTAAGCATAATGGTTGGAAAAAACTGAATCATAAGTCCGCAAATTCTGTAATAAAGGTAAACTGGTCATGTGGTAAGTATATATGACTGCAGGAAATATGGTTTTCATAGACAGCGATATACGTTACATTATAGATATTAAGAACAATGTGATATGCGTAACACTCAGAATGTTGGACATGGGATATTCCTTAGAAGTAGGGATATCATATGAAAAACAGAAATAAGGAAATCTAGATTTGTCATAACTGTAGTGAATAAAGAGACGTCCGTATGGTATTGTATATAGGTAAAGTATAATAGTATAAATTTGTGTCCGGGGTAAAGGATTCACAATCTGTCTAGTGGTAGAAAGTAAGTATCGCAACCCCTGACCAAGTGTTCATAAGAAATATTTTTAGAGATCCCCAGTGATAGTTAGTAACAGGCACAAAAGTGATTTTATTTTTGTGTTTATAAATCCCTGTAAAATCTAGTTAAAAAGTGATGTAGGTATTATGGATAACCCAATGGTGGAGGTTTCATTCACCTGAACAGGGGGATATACATAGATCATAAAAATATGTATGATTATACTGTTTGAAATTGTTTCAGTGACAATAACTCAGCAGAATGTACATTTTTCCAAAAAACACCTGTTGTAAATTTTGCTGTTTTACCTCTTGTGGACAAAAAGAACACTCACAGGCCCTAGGAGGAGCATTTGGTAAGGGAAATACAGATCCAATTACAAAAGGTTTTCAATGAAAAATTACATTTAAGGTTGTTTTAAAATGGTCTTATATTTAAACAGGTTACACAGGATGATTTTCTGTTATTACTAAATGAATTGGGTATATCTATTAACAGTTTTATATGTTTAGAATAGATAACAATTAGTTACATATTGACATGCCTGTATTTTGTATACTAACATTTCTTTCTATTTTATCAGAACATCAGAATGCGGGTTAAAGTAGATCAAAGTGCCCAAGACTTCTCTGATTCTCCTCAACAATTAATACACAGATTATTGTCAGGAGAAAAGGGGGGGAGTTACAAGGGTATTTGAAGGTTGGAAATTTTAGAATTTCCCAGAATAGGGATATTTTCTTTCTTTGGAGATTCTCATCGAAAATGTTGTTTAACAGATTATTGGGACGGCCCTTGCAAGGGGTTGATGACCTTTGCCACATCTTTGAGGGTAGTGGAAAGAGACATCTGGGTCCATTCCACTCACTGCAGAGGGGTCAACCACCCAAAGGATGTACAGGGCGAAGTCGAGACATACAATGTGGACCTGTCAATTGCGAGCTTGTTCAGGGAGAACTAAAGACTGCAGGGAAATACCTGAGCAAGAGACGGGTGCAGATTACTATTACAGCAATAGTGGTGTTTTTGTGTCTTTATTTTATTCCAGGGTTCTTCTCATCCTTATTTGTTTCAGGATTTCCTATTTCTGTGACAGAGGACAGATGATGGAGAGGTAGGCCGATAGTGATGTCGACAGAGTGGAGTCAGAGGAGAGAGCGATAAAACAATCAGGGTAACCTATAGTCAAACTCAGTTAATGAATTGTTAAGAGATTTGTTAGCCATGGAACTCGGAGACAGTATGAGGGGTTATTGTCTGAGGAATATTGCATCTGTGAGTACTGTGGATCCCTATTTGATGAGAAATGCATTCAACAATGCCTGTCCAAGAGTAATCTGTATTATGGCAGGAATCCTTTAGAGGATTACCATTCCTTAGTGGGTAAGGTCTTAAACCAGACTAAATGTTGGGTGTGCACTCACGTGCCTCAGGGACAACATAATGTAGAATTAGTACCATTCCCATTGAATTTCTCTGAGGTCCTTGAATTACGGGGAGGGAGGTCCATATATGGTAAATATAACATTACCAGGTCCCCTAGTTTAAAGCTGTGCCAACACTCCATAGATCGTTCTTTGCTGTGTCTGAACATTTCATACATAGAGAGACTGGAGAATTGGGAAGCAGACTTATTGGATCAGACAATAGCTCCCCACACCAGTAGTGATGAATCCCAGAGTCGAGGATGTAGGAACAAACTGAACGTGGTATCTATTGGAAAAGTTCCTATGGGGTATTCTCAAAATGTTATTCAAGCTGAAATGTGTCTTGAACAAATGAGGACAATAGGCATAGGCAGTTTGGTTAAAACTTTGTGTGATATTGTGTAGGATCGTAATATACCTTACGTCCTCCCAGATAATGTATACTATGTGGAAGAAGGGCTTATTCCTGGTTATATCTGAGTTCCAAGGGTCTTTGTTTTATAGGTAAATTGGTCCCAGAGGTAATGACCCTTACACATGATGAAATTATTTTTATCCATAAAACCACACCACTTCCATACATACACACACACTATGAACATTGTAACAAAATAAATATGATCCCTGGTGAAAAACATATAGTCACGAAGATGATTAGTGAAATGACTGGCTTCCAAATTTTAGTAGCATTAGATCCTCCCAGGATCACTTGGGGAACTTTAAATTTTTGATACATCCAAGACCTGGCTATATTAATAGACAATATCACCGAGATGTATGGTGACACTTTCAGATACACGGTAAGGAGCTACAGGCTTATAAAAAGAAATTGGTACAACATAGGCTAGTGTTAAACTACCTGACATCTATTACTGGTGGATATTGTGTGACTTTGGCCACCCAATTTACATCACCAATAATACTAATGACCCCAAAGAGGTGATAGACAGGAAAATGGATGAAATCCTACAACTTAAATGGGAATTTTGGAAGGACCATAATACTTCCTTGTATGAGATTGAGGTAATGATAGAGAAATGGTTCTCATGGTTATACCATGTCAAATGGTCCACTGGTCTGTGAGAGTGGGTACAGGAAATGGTTGCTAGTATAGGTAAACTCCTTATTCTTATATTTGTTATCATTTTAGTCATTGGTTTATGTGTCAGATGTGTTCTTACAGTGTTGAAATGTGGAAAATGTACCACCAAGGTAAACAGTGAAAACAAAATCATGATGATGGTGAGATAGGTACTAAGGTTGATAAAAAACTGCATTACAATTTAGAAATTGAATGTACCATCAGATAATAACATAGGCTTGGTCATGTATAATAAAATGTATTGTAAATGTTCCGTTAAACATCATAGAAAATGTAGTCTCAATTTCCCCCCCAAAACTTCCTTTATAGGTTTGATGAGGTCCCGCATCCTACCAATGGTCCTGTATAGATCCACTGAGTGCATATAAGTGTTGTTTTACCCTTTCCTGAGGTGCACTATTGACTGTTCAATGACCAGGTTGTGTCATACCATTCAGAACATTGAATAATAATTTATTATGCATGACTAAAAAGGTTAAGAATACAATGTGATAGTTTTATGTTTGCTATCAAAGGGTGGACTGTCAAAGTCAAATAATTGGATATGATCGCTGTACAATTATTATCTGATGATATAGTTGTCTATGGTCTGATGACGTGTTACCACAATGCTAATTTGCGTTAGCTCAATCCAATGCACACAAATGCGATTCCACAACACACATATACTGATGCACATAATGCACATACATAAACATATATGCATACACATAGATGCTCGTATGTGTAGCCACATGCATACACATAGACTCTCATATGCGTATTCAAATACATACATACAAACATTTCCTACTTTGAAATACGGATGCACATATGCAAACGCATACATATATAAATGGTTCCCATACATTATAGTTAATAACCAGAGTTAATAAAGGTATTTGTTAGCTAATAATTATAATGTAATATGTACTTAAAAAAGATCTAAGGTTCAGAATACAGTGGACATTTCATGTTTGGTATCATACTAAATCCCTGTTTATTTGCAGACATCCATTTCTATCGGTGAAGGATTTGCATCTTGCGTTCGCTAGTTATGGATTATAGGGAGTTATTGGTCAGAATGCTATTACTTGTATGCAGTGTCTGTAGCCAGTTTTAACTAGTTCTTCGGAGGGAAGCACACAAAGAAGCTGTTGGAAAACTGAGCCATTACTCTGATGACACTGTATGACCTGATCAATGACCAGATTGACCAGATGCAAGAACCAAATTAAAACCTGCCAATTTGTCCCTTTGTTATCCTTGTATCCTGTACCATATATATGCTGTGTGCTGGTCTCAGTGTTCAGTCATTCTCCATTTTGGGTGAATGGAGGATTCAGGATTGAAGGACTGCATACTGGGACCAGTAGCACGTGCGTAGGTATCAGCTGTT
This sequence comes from Taudactylus pleione, assembly GCA_031769625.1. Classification (NCBI taxonomy): domain Eukaryota; kingdom Metazoa; phylum Chordata; class Amphibia; order Anura; family Myobatrachidae; genus Taudactylus; species Taudactylus pleione. The sequence continues at coordinate 1,475,921 of JAUIMM010000317.1, read as the reverse complement.
ACTATTTTCATTGCTTTTTATTCTAATTGTTAAATCTTTCCCTGTTTACATAAATACATTTTTGTGCTTTGGAACCACACAATTGGACTGGAAAGCAATTCTTTATTAAGCGACTTGCAGTGCTAAATAGCGACTGTTAGGAATCAATAATGAGTACCCTATACTAGAGTTGTGTCATAGTGCGCCTGACACTGGCATGCACTTACTGGGTCCGTCAGTGCTGGTCCATGGCTAGGCAGTGGACGTGGAGTCCCTGGCACCCACTGCCGTGTAGCTCCTCCTTCACATGATGGCTTTGTGCAGGCAGCTGTGGCTCCTTGCAGGAGAGTGTGCTGACCTGAAAATATTTAAAGCAACATACACACCTTTTTAGGTGATATCAGAAGGTGCCATATTCAAGCCCTGCCTATATAAAAAAGTCCTTGGGAACACTCCAGTGCCAGAGTATAGGCTTTATTATATTACTCCAGCATTCCAGTGCATATCCTGTTATCTATTCCTGAACTTTGGCTTGTTTGTGACTCCATCTTTGCCTCACACCTGGTACTGTGTTTGATATCTGGTTCTGACCTTAGCTATTCCCTGTGATCCACTTTTCATCTACTAACTGGTACTGTCTTGTCTGTTTAGTTCTGACCTGGCATGTCAACTATGCTGTAAATCTTCTACACTCCATCCAGAGTTCACCAGCACCTGTATAGAGGTACCTATCCTGAGGGCTGTGACCTGTGGGTTGGACACAGCCAAGTCCATACCCTTCTTGTGAGGGTCCCTGGTGGTTACTGCCAGCACATTAGACTCCACTCCTCAGGAATAGGTCATGCCAATTCCCTAAAATACAAGTTGCATCCACTATCTACCCGAGAGTTGCAACAGAATACTCTGGCCCAAAACATGGATGCTGCTGGAAATCTGTTACCATGAGACCTGCTTGAGAACCTTCTTGCTAGAGTCAAGAAACAAGAACAAGACCAGGCTGCAATTATGCAGTTTCTGCAGACCCTACTGTAGTGAGCCAGTGCTGCTCAGCCACCTCTGGTGCAATCAGTCTCATCTCCTACATTGACTGTGCAAGCTGCAGGTGCTACCACCCCACTACACATTCCAAACCCTATGAAGTATGATAGGGACCCCAAAGGCTGTTGATGTTTCCTGAACCAGTGATCCATTACATTTGAGGTCCAAGCAGCAAGTTTCCCATCAGAGAGGACAAAGGTAGCCTATGTGATCTTGATACTGTTTGGTCAGGTATTGGCTTGGACTTCACTGTAGTGGGAGAGGTATGATTCCCTGCTCAACAACAGTGCTGAGTTTCTGAAGGTTTTTTGGAGGGTCTTTGATGAGCCTGGATGAGTATCCTCTGTGGGATTGACCATCTTGCAGCTTAAACAAGGCAACCAATCAGCAGGACAGTATGCTGTGCAGTTTTGAACCCTTGCTTTGGAATTAGGGTGTTATAATGAAGCTCTGTTTGCCACATTTCTGCAGGGGCTGTCCAATTAGATTAAAGATGTAATTGCATCCAGGGAATTGCCAACCTCTTTGGATAACTTAATGTATTTTTGTGTCCAAAGAGATCTTCACCACAGGGAGAGAACAAGAGAGAAGGAACAGTCCCATTGCTTCACCTTCAAACTCACTCCACGTTTCATGGCACCAGTGGAATCTGCTGAAGAGCCCATGCAGGTTGGAAAGACTCAACTTCCAGCCAATGTAAACTTCATTTTGACTAAGAAGGTCCAAGAATTAGGAATCTCTAGTGTGCCACTACAAACACCCCACTCTCGGACAACAGAGAGTTCCATGCAAGTGGGAATGCTGCATTGGGAGCAGATAGCATGCTATATAATCCCATCATCAGAGAATCCAGTCATCTTGGGTTTACCTTGGCTCAGCAAGCATGCTCCTGTTTTAGACTAGAAAGAACCTCAAATACTGTCATGGGGGTCTCAATGTCACAGGTCCTGTCTGTCATCAGTCAGACCTCTACACCAGGTCATTTAGAGTTCAGTCATCTCTCAGCAAGATCAGCTTCCAGCTCCATACCAATCCTTCAGTGATGTGTTCAGTAAAAATGCCGCTGATACACTTCCTGCCCACAGGGAATAGGATTTTGCCATAGATTTGTTACTTGGGAAAGCACCTCCACATGGAAGAAATTTTGCTCTCTCACTTACCTAGTTCAGGCAGTGACAGAATACATTAAGGGGAATCTGGAATGCAGTTTTATCAGGGAATGCAAATCCTGTGCTGGAACTGGACTATTTTTCGTTAAAAAGAACGATGGAGGTTTGCGACCATGCATTGACTACCGGATTCTCAATGCAATTAACATCAAAGACTGGTTTCCTCTACCTCTGACAGCAGAGATTTTTGATGGGATAAAAGGAGCAAATATTTTCACCAAGCTGGACCTAAAGGACCAAAGTTGGCAGAGGTGTTTAATAGAGAAATTGTTAGGTTGCATGGATTACCTAAAGACATTGTTTTTGACTGATAAGTACTGTTTACTTCTATATTCTGGAGAGCATTATGCTGGTGTATTGGAATTAATTTGAGCTTCTATTCAGCCTACCATCCCCAGAGTAATGACCAGACAGAGTGAATAAACCAGGATTTGGAGAAGTTCATTTGGATGTCTATTTCAGTCAATCAGGATGACTGGATCTCTCTGTTACAATGGGCTATATTTGCCCACAATTATCTGTAACATGAGACATCGGGACACTCTCCATTTTTTACTATTTATGGTTTGCATCCTACTGTATGTTACCAGAGATACCAAGTCTTTAATCAGTGTTGCTTCCAGCTGTGCATGGTATAGTAAACCAGTTCTTTATAATCTGGAAGGAGGTAAAGAAGAATATGTGTAAAACCTCGTCGAGGTATAAAATGTTGGAAGATAGGAAGAGAAGGAAGGCTACGGTGTTGAGGCCTGGTGATAAAGTCTGGCTATCAACCACGCTCCTGATATTAAGAGCTCCCATGATGAAGTTCGCTCCCAAATACATTGTCCCCTTTCAAATTCTTAATGTGATTAATCCAGAGGCATTCCGTCTGAAACTTCCTGGTACTCTGAAGATATCCAATGTATTTCATGTGTTACTCCTAAAACCCCTGGTGCTTAGTCGATTCTCAGCACCCTGTAATCTCTCCTCTGCAATTTTTGTAGACCATCAGGAACAATATGAAGTGAAGCTGATCTTGGACTCCAGGATTTCTAGGGGATCTTTTCAGTTCTTGGTAAACTGGCAGGGGTATGGTCCTGAGGAATGTTGTTGGGTAAAGGCTTCAGATATTCACACACCCCAATTTCTTCAGAAATTTCATCAGGAGTTTCCTGGCAAGCCATTTGTGGGGTATTCGGTGCCCACCCCCTAGAGGAGGGGATAATGTCAGGTGGCACTGGTCCTTGGCTGGGCAGTGGACTGGGAGTCTCTGGCACCAGCTGCCATGTAGCTTATCCTTCCTCCAATGGCTTGGTACAGGTGGACACGGTGCCCTGCAGAGTTTGTGCTGACCTGAAAACATTTAATGCAACATACACACCTGTCTGGGTGACATCATAAGGTGCCCTATTCAAGCCCTGACTATATAAGGAAGTATCTGGGAGCACTCCAGTGCCAGAGTAACATTACCTTACTCCAGCATTCCAGTGCATATCCTGTTATCTGTTCCTGACCATTGGCTTCTTTGTGACTACGATTTTGCCTGACCCATGGTACTGCATTTGATATCTGGTTCCAACCTCAGCTTTCCTTGTGATCTGCTTTAAGTCTGCTCCCTGGAACCATCTTGTTTGTTTGGTTCTGACTTGGCCTGATGACTCTGCTGTAAATCTTCAAAGCTCCATCCCAAGTTCACCAGCACCTGTATAGGGGAACCTATCCTGAGGGCCATGACCTGTGTGTCGGACACAGCCAAGTCCATACTTTCTTGCGAGGATCCCTGGTGAATACTACTGGCACATTAGACTCTGCTCCTCAGGAATAGGTCAAGCCAATTCCCTAAAATAAGGGCCACATCCACTAGCCACCCGAAAGTTGAAGTAAGTTGCTTGTTTCCTTCTTCTGTCTAGATACTATTATACTCTAGGGAGCACAACCAAAATTGTTTGTAGGGCACACCTAGGCTCGTCATATGTAAAATTGTGGTTTTGTTACTTCAGTGATGTTTCTTCCTTCCCCTTTTCCTTAGTTTGAAGTTTTAAATTTCAAAGTAACCTACCCCTGGATGAACATGGAACATAAATGCATTTATCTAAATTACCATGAAGTGTTCTCCAAGATGCAGACAAAGAAAGCAAGAAAACAATATTGTGAGCTGTATGGTGGTGAATATTGACTGGAAATGACTAGAAATTAATGATTTTGAGGTCTATAATACCATAGGAACAAAATAGGCACAAATTACATTATTTTAGCTGTTTTTATAATTGTTTAAACAAACCCAAAAGCCCCCAAAAATGATAAAGATATAGAATCAAACCCAAATCATGTGGGAATGGGGGCTGTTGGCCTTGTACAGGGCTTTTGTGAAAGATCATTGTTCCTGATTGTGCTTGAAGGGCTGGGAGCTTTGCTTATAATTACATTGGTGTGACATCAGTTGTGCACTTTGTTGTCTGTGTTGCATTTTGGCTGTGTGATTAGACAGTTTTCTTGTTTTATTTATTTTTTGTTCTTTTCTTTCAAATGCCATGGCTGTTTTGTGCTTGGCTCAAATCAATCATCATCAGTAGATACAGTGTATTTGAAGCAGGTGGTGTGTGCAAATCAAATAATGGAGGTTTGCAATAAAGATATATAAGTCTTCCTCATTGACAGAATAAGCAACTCAGCAATATACAGTACTTGGGTGTTATCAGATAACAAGGACTGAGAGTAGGAGTTATGGTAGATACTGGATTGAAATCAAATAGGATCCTGACTTGAGGATACACTGATATTAGAGTGAGACCAGACTTGGAGAATGCATTTATATTGTAGTGAGACCTGACTTGAAGAATATACTGGAATTGGAGTGGAACCAGACTTGAAGACTATACTGGAGCTGGAGTCATCAGAAAGACCAGCACAACTAGCTTGGGAGCTAGAAAAAGAGCATGTGTCAGTGATTAAGTTCAGGTACTGAATGCTGTGAGTGAGGCTTTATACCCTGTGCATCACCAGGATTGGCAGTTGCCATCAAGTGGCTGCCAACATGGATAACTATTGGAGACTTACTGATCAGTTGAAAAGAATCAACATGGCAATGCTCAGTGTCAGGGGCTGGCAGGACCCATGCCAAGATAGTGTAGCACAACCCTAAAGGTTAGCATAGTTCTTTACAGAGATATTTCTTAGTCTGCTGCATGTGACTAGTGATCACTAGGTAGTACAGCAGCCAGGTGAATACTTTTGTTACCACATAATTGCCAATCTCAATTTATTTTGTCCTTTTCTAACCTCAGTTTGGTAATTCAGCCAACTTTCCTCTCGATGTGGAGGGTTTTGTGCTGTTTCAAACTGAACTTTATAGTTTCTTTTGTTTGGTGGGCATAGAAGGTATTAACTGGCTGGATATCATGCTATAGTGAAGAGACAGCATCATTAGTGGATATGTGTATCACAGGTGGTGGTTGCTTGATATCTCATGGAGGTGTCATCACAATGCTAGTGAGAAGATCTTTTGATTTGAGTGGGATATTTACTTGCACATCTCAGGCTACATATTGTGAACACTGGATAGTTCAGCTGATGGGTACATTTCCAATAAAAAAAAAAATGTGACAAATAAGTTCACCACAACTCTCTGTGTTTTTATTTCTTATTTTAGTATGGTGTTATTTAAGTATGACATTAAGAATTTAAGGTTGGGGTTGGTAGGGGGAGAATATTCAGCCAATAGTCGATGTAGGGGAAGATTTATTTATGTATTAGAATCCAAAATATTTAGGGCCAAATGTAATAGGGTGAGAGTTAGAACATGTTATAGTCTTTTCACACTTTGTAAATTCGGCCAATGCAATAGACTCCCAGTGGCAAATGCAGGATTTTGAAAGGGGGGTTTCCACATAAATATTATCCTCCCACCACTCACCCCCTGGAAAACATACAGCAGACACCTGGCATCACATCTAGTATATATTATCCTCCCACCACCCCCCAGGAAAAATATACAGCAGACACATGGCATAATTTCCCCTGCCATGCCACTCGCCCGCCCACACCCCCAGCATATACAAACAGCAGTCAAATGGCATCGTTTAATAAATATATTATCCCAGCACACTGCCACCTCCCAGCAAGATCCAGCGCCCCTCCCTCCCCCTGCATAGACACACAGAAGTCACCTTACACAGTTAATATCTGGCTACGTGCACCCCCACCTATGTCTTCCGGCTCCAGGACTCCACAGTGCTTGCAGTTATGGACACTGGACAGTGCCAAGGCGGTAGGTGCTCTCATCTGATCATGGTGCCCTGGCCTATCGGAACTTACTGGGAGGGGCTTGTGCACTGCAGCTCCCCCTGCAGCCAGCCAAGGCAGTGTCTCTTAAAAAAAAAATGTTCAGCTGCTTGCTGGCTATGGATCAACAGGCAGGGGGGGGTTCTAGGCACTCGGAAACCCCCCCTGCATGTAAGCGTGAGTCCAAGAACAAAGCAACAGAGAAAACTTGCATGTTTTTAATACTCAAAAAACTCTAACAATTTAAAATCTCATCCAGATATTTTCCTATTTTGAAGATAAAACTAGACCAATGTGAAAGGTTACTGCTAAACTCTCATTTTTTCTTAACTCTCACCCTATTACATTTGGCACATAGGGGGTCATTCAGACCCACTCGCGAGCGGCAGTACGCTCGCAAGTGGGTCGATGTTCCCCACTGCGCATGCGCACAACGGAGGGAGCTCCGTCGTGCGCATGCGCGAGACCCAACGAGCGTCGGATTTCCTTTGCTCGGGGTCTCGCAGCAAAGGGGGCGTGCTGTCGATGTTGATTGACAGCACGCCCCCTTTCCTGGGAGTGCCGGAGGCATGCCTGCCAGACGGAGGCGTTCCCAAGGGAACGCCTACCGTCTCAAGCCGGCCCCACTGACATCACTAGTGATGTCAGTGGGAGTGATTTTGGCTCTGATAGAGCCAAAATCACTCCTGGCCTTGCGGTTGAGAAACCCGACCACAGGGTTTCACTCGCAAGTCAGATGGTCGCGATGGTCAAGACCATCGCGACCATCTTGTTGCACGCTCGTATATGCTGTGGGTGGTGACCCACAGCTATACGAGCGTCCAGGAGGATGCTCCATTGTAATGGAGGAGGGCCCTGATTCAGAGCGAGCGCTCTGGTCAGAGCGTTCGGCTCTGAATCAGGCCCATAATCTTGTATGGACCAACCAAGCTTAGAACTAAATGAGGGATCTAAAAATTCACAAAAACAAAGAAACCTAGTATTTTCCAGTGTAAATTAAATTCTAAAGGTGCATACACACACAATAATTTTTTCAACAATTACTGATAACGATATAATTTATCGTTCAATCATTGAAAAAATCGTTTACTTTCTGAGACAAAACGATGAACGATTATCGTTCATGCGCGTTCACATTTGTAGTTTGTAGTTCAGTCAGACTGACCAACTCAACAATTTTCAGTAAGGGAATATGCAAAAATCATTTGCAGTTAAAAAAAATTGTTCATTACATTTAGTAAATGAATGATATTAGTAAAATATTTTCGTTCATATTGCCCTTGAAAAAATTAACTAAAATCGTTTACTAAAATTGTTCATTTACTAAATAGTTGTTTTATGTATGCAGCATTACACAATGTTTAGAATTTTCTTTGATGTACATTTAAAAAGTATTTATTGGATTGTTACAATTTTTTGGCAAATTCAATTTTTTTTCATTGATAAAACTAATCCATTGGGGCCATATTTAAAAGCACCTTCAAGTACTGATAATATTATTTTTTTATTGCTGCATTTTGAAGCAATAACAAATTATCAGGGCAATGTGTGAAGAAAGGGGCACAGGCTCAAATAAGATGTCTAACAAATAACCTCACTGCTTATCTAATGACTTTTCTTCCAGGTTCAGGTACAGCTTTGACAGGCAAACTTGATACACTTAGGCCCGTATTCAATTTGAGGTGAAAAGTCCAGACTTTTCACCTGCTGGACTTTTCGCCTCCTTCGCCTGTTTTCCAGGCGGAAAAGTATTACGCACGTGCCCGCTATTCTTCGTATTCAATTCTAAAGTAGGCAAAAAATGGGAACAGGTGAAACTTGGATCAGCAAAAAAATATGGGAGTTTTCGGGAAATAATTGTAGGACCCCCCTAAAGATGTCCAGAACTTGGGGATCACTAGGGGTGTCTGTAGAAGGAAGTCAGCGTTTTAAATAGATGCGGCAGGTGGTTATTTTTCCCGACATTGAAGAAGTGATGCAGAAGAGCACTTAGGTTTTTTTTTTTCGTTTTTACCCATCAAATTTGGGGTACATGAAAATGGGGGTAACCATGTTTTTAAGTCCCTAAAGGTAATTTTCAAAATTCTTCAAATATACAACTGCCGCTACTCTGCACAATTAAAAAAACACCTGCCACATACTTGGGTACCCAACCAGAATTAATTTTGTTAGTTTGGCATTTTGTTTCCCTGTTTGTTTTTTTTCACCCCAAAATTTTGAAAAATTATTTGGGGTGTCCCGATTTTTTGTTCACATTTTTTTTTGCACATTTCATTTTAAGGGGGCATTCCCAAGGGTGTAGGCTATTTTTTTAAGCCTGCACCCCTAAACCCCAAATCTGCACTTTTTTTCACCTGCTATAGGTAATTGAAAGAATATCCCTGTTTTTTTAAAATGACCCTTCACCCCATTTATGAAAAAATGGGAATTTTCGGGAAATATGCTTGGGACCCCCCTAAAGATGTTCAGACATGGGGAATCACTATGGGTACCCCCATTTTTGCCTGCTGAAGGAAGTTGGGGTTTGTAATAGGCGCACAAGGTGCAATTTTGCAGCTATTATTATTATTATTATTATTATTATTATTATTATCCTTTATTTATATGGCGCCACAAAGGTTTCGCAGCGCCTTACACAGTACATAAATGAGCACACAAGAAAAACAGTTAATAGTAATACAAAACAATATAGGACAAGGACATGGTTTATAAACATAGCTGCATAACACAAGCAGCAGGACATGAGCAACCAGGTGTTAGGTGCCGTTGTGGGGAGTTAGGAGTAAATTATACTATAATTAGGGGGAGAAGAAGCACGTGAGGGATGAGGGCCCTGCTCGTGAGAGCTTACATTCTAAAGGGGCAGGGCAGACAGACAGGGGCAACACAGATGGGGTAGATAGTGAGGAAGGAGCATGGAGCAGTGGCTTAGGATATGTGCTGCGGTATGTGTGTGTTTAAGATAAGCTATGAAGTGGTAAAGAATAGCACACAGATTTTTTTGGGGGGGAAAATAACTATTCCTATCAAATTTGGGGTACATGAAAAAGGGGGTAAGCATTTTTTTAAGTCCCTAAAGTTATTTTTAAAAATCTGCACAATTGCACCTGCTGCTTATCCCCGCAATGAAGAAAACACTTGCCGCATACATGGGGACCCGACCTGAATTAATTTAGATAGTTTGGCACTTTGTTCCCCTAATTTTTTTTTACCCCCAAAATTAAACATACATTTTTTGGGGTGTCCTGAAAATTTTTAAACTTTTTTTGATGCAGTTTACATTTAGGGGACTGTCTTCAGGCTGCCTGGGGGTTCCCGCAATGTTGTACCCCAAAACTGCAATTCTGTACTTTTTTCCACCTGCTATTCATAGGCAAAACTTTTCACCTATTACTGTGCATTGACTTTCCGCCTAGGCGAAAAGTCTTCCAAATTGAATACGGAAGAAACTCATAACAGGCAAAAATTACGTCATTGGCGAAAAAGTCTCGCCGAAAAGGACTTTCGCCTCAAATTGAATATGGCCCTTAGGTTGTTAGAGCTTAATACATTTACTATTCCCACAATCTAAATAAACTTCTATGAGAACTTCAATTCTATTCAAAATACAGAGGGACCACAGCATTTGCCTCCAATATCTTCTGTTTCACTCTAATAATACATAAGGTGAAGTTGAATTAATGCAATAAGATAGAGGATACCAGATGCGGTCATTAAGGCTCCCCAGCAGCTCAGGTTTGAGATAATCCATGGTTGAGCACAGGTGATTAATTCAAATTGACTGAGGTACTAATTAAGTTAACTGTGGTCAAGCATGGATATCCTTAAAACATGGACTGTTAGGGTGCCTTGAGTACTGAGTTTGGAAACCTCTGCAATAAGGGTTTAATAAATATGCCTATTGGTTAAACATGCAGGAGTTATAATAATCTCTGACCACCACAAGTTTCTGTGTTTCATGCTGTCTCTTTATGTGTTAAAACCCATCAATATTAGCAAGAATATACTATAATTCTTTAGAACAATAACTTGTTAAAAATCATACAGTTTTGCTGGATGCCTATGGGGGACTAAAGACTTATGTGCATATAATTATCTGCCAATCATTTGTACTTGCTAAGCAACATAATAACATTTATACAGATACCATTGGATATTTCTCCCACTGAGCACGGCACACAGTCATAGCAACAGGCATGAAGTTTTACATTTGGGGCTTTTCTGAATCCATTATGACATTTTTCAGAACATCGAGCTCGAGGCATCTATGAAAATAAAAAATTGAAAGTTAAGTTGGATTATTAGCCTTTGATTTTTACCCCTAATTAAATTGCTGACAACTTTGCAATAGTGTAACCAATCTTTTATGTAAAACTTTTGTTAAGGTGCGTATACACGGTACGATAACAATGCAAAATATGACCGATAATGATTTAGATCATATGGTTATTGTTCATATTGTGATTTTTTTGGTGCCTACCATCCCACCAATGACCTACGATGCACGGGCAGGTATGGACGATAACGATATTGTCCATCGACTATGCAAACAGGCCAACCTGGTCGATATCAACCAGGTTACTATAGGGACCCGCGATTGTTGATTTTGTGTCGCTGGCCCATCGTTGTTGGGTTGGTGGTGTGCTGGATGATCGATATAGATCATCCAGCACATAAGGAAGGTGCAGGGAGTTCATTCAGCCATATCTTAATCGCTGACGATCATCTCGTGTATATGCACCATAAGTCAATTTTGAAAAAAAAATAAAAAATCATAACTTTTTCCATTAAAATTTTTGGCAACTAAAATTAGAATGCTATACTGTGCTGTACAGTAAGTGTTTTCCATGAGACTTGGTATGTAGGAAAATGATAGGCTGGACTGTTTTGGTTTTAAGTTATCATCATGTTTTTAATTTTGCCTTGGCAAAACCACTCTCAAGTGTTTTGGTTTTGGATATGGATTTTTTTAAAGAATTAATCAAAACAGCTAAAATCATGTTTTTGGGCCTGTTTTTGTCCCTATGGTACTATTAACCTCAATAACATTAATCTTCATTTTGACCACTCCACTGATCACAATATTATTTTTACCACTAGTGGCCAAAGGCTTCTGCGAGCTAGCCAGCTGACTAAGGTAAGTGAATGCAGTGGCACAAACACGTGGCAGTACAATTTCAAAATGGGCACATCTTGCATTTGTGGATACTAAATTGGGCTTAATGTTAGCACTGTTCCATCTTAAATGGGTGAGCTAAAATTATAGCTAATTAATTTTCTATGAAGTAACCTGCAAATTGTGAACACTTTGATTATTTTTTAGTCCTTTTAATTCTTTAAACCAATTCCTACAAATGAGAGTCCTGTACAATTGGTCATTTTTAACCCATTGCATCTACCTTTTGGAAGAGTGTAGAAAGCTGTACATGGTTTTCTGTCATCAGTCTTAACATATAGCACAAATTGTCTTTGAATTGTCACAGTATTTATTAAAATGGATAGTGTATCAATGATAAACTATGTGGTTTTGTTTTTTCTATTTCTTTTTGATAAGGGGAGAAAAGCCTCAGTTGTATTGGAGTTTGTGTAGATTTTAAATGTCTACAATATTTCTATAATACTATAGTTATAGGTATAGGTGAAAATGATTAATCCTGCTGTCCTGCTCGGGTCTACTATATTCATGTACTGTTCAGGTCAATATGACCAATATCATAAAATTATGCTTTTCATTAATATTCAAACAAGGGATATTCTCCAAACTTTTATTAGAGTAAATAAACATTCAGATGAACAAACCAAAAAATACAAAAATTACGAATGAACTGATATCGAAATTAATTTTGTTTTGGGTCAAATAGCCCCGAACAGTACAGCAGGGTTATTGCACTTGATACAAAAAGGTGAAAATATGACACAATCCAAATGTAAATCAATGAACTGACACTGTATTCATAATTTTCATAATTTTTATTGTTGAAGTAGTGTGTTTCTAAACATTTATGGTGAATCACTAGTATAATGTTCACATCCGGTCATATTGACCCAAACAGTACAGTAGTACTAACTACTCATAACTTGAAAAAAATAAATAAAATACAATTTTTTTCATAATAACAACTATTTGCCAAAAAAATAAAAGTCGTCAAATATGGAAATCATAAGTACGGTACACAAATAATTAACTGACACCAAAACTAATTTCATTTCAGGTCAAATAGACCTAAACAGAACAGCAGGGTTAAATGATTTCATTGCTTGGGCTCCACCATCTTCCCATTTTTTGATCCAGTCCCTGGAAGTAACATGCAGTAGTGTTTGTTTCACCCCCTTTTGTTTTAATTTTCTGTCTGCTACTGTAAGTCACCTTTGATTTTGGTTCTTTCCCATTCCCTTTTAATCAACTTTATGCCCTGGTTTATAACATTATTTTTTGGGGTAGAGGGGAGACTCAGTAAAAATACAATGGATATCTATAAACATTTTCTGTTCTCAAGTCCATTGTTTTCCTAAATGTAAATGACAAACTTTACCATTGTATGACAGGGATGCAGTCATATTGCCGGTGGATGGGTTGCCAGGTGTCTATATACCGACACCCAAATCCCACCACCCGGCAATAAGCCAATGCCGATATTCTGAAGGTGAACAGTATACTGACATTGGCATCTCGAGGTGTCAATAATTGTGGGCAATTCTCTTAAGACTGACCAAATGTCAAAATGGTGATTCACTTTGGTGTGCTAAGTTGACTCATCATCCTCACCCCCATACTTTTGGGAAAGGTGAGGATTTTTTGCTGGCAGCAGCATTTGCAGGATAAATTAAAGCTTAATATATCATTGTGTCATGACATTTAAGCTCTCAACTTGCTGATAAGGAGCTATTTGCATTTCTTAAGACCTTTTTAAGTTGGAAAGAAAGACATTTATGTGCCAAACGTAATAGGGTGTTTGTTTTGGTAAATTGCAAGTTTTGTGCTAAACTCACAATTTTTCACAACTCTCCAATGTAATAGGGTGTCAGTTCCATAGAACTCACATTTTTGAAGAGTTACTAAAAACTCCCATTAAAATACTCGAATGCTTGTATAAGCTTGAGAAGATATAAGCACCCTGTTTTTTATTGAAGCAAAACTGTTTAAGGCTGGTTTGATGTTGATAGTTTGGAATTGGTGTTTATTGGCTGTCAATCAAAATGGCTATCCTATTAGGCCTTCTTTTTAGGTGGGGTTTAGTATTTCTATATAAAGGCTGGAGGAGGAGTCTAGCTTCCTCTTTCCAGATTGTGATCCAGTCGGATAAGTAAACTGTATCTGCTGATACTGTAGTTGCAGCCATTTTGTGTGGTTTTTCTGTCCCTATTTTCTTTCTTAAATTCTTTTTCTGTACTACTTATATCTATCCCTTCATTATTTACTGTATTTTCTTTTTTGCTTGTATCCCTTTTACCCATTTTCAATCCTCCCTAACCCCCTCACCTTCTTTACCTCACTCTCTTTAACACCCCCCACCATTTATTCTATTTGAGTTTGTCTCCATTTTTTGGTTTAACATTCATAATGCCCCGTCCATGTCGCAGCGCTCCCCCCCATCGCTTAGTTGAGGCAGCGAGACCATTAACGGTCGCAGCTGCCTCTTCAGCCACCCGCAGCGCGTGCCTGTCTGTAGCGTGCCGGATCCCACCCTCTGCCAGCCGCTGCGGCTGCGGCGGCTGCGCATGGTTCTGGTCCCCCCCGCCATCTCCCTCTCCTTCCAGCCTGCAAGCATGGCTGGCGAGGGGAGCGGCGGGTGTTACAGGCACTCCCCGGTCGCAGGCAAGCATTGTCAGCATCGGGGGAGACTCTCACTCGGCTACGCCGATAAGCCCCGCCCAACAGGGCGCGGGCACCATTTTGATGAGTGGGGAGGTTTTAACCTCTTCATGTTCCCCCCCATGGCTCTAAGGTCTGGGGGGCTGAGTGCACTTTCTAGTAGTAGTGGGCATTCCTCTCCCAGGGGCCAGTTAGGGGATCAGATAGGTAGTGGTCAGGCTTCACCGGCTGCAGGCTCACTCCGCAGGCTGGTTAAACCTTTTGGTGGGACACAGATCCCTAACATTGTCCCACCTATAATGCCTTCTCCACTAGCTTCAGTGGGTAATCAAGGTGGGATGCAGGCATTAACTTCAGCCCAAGGGGGGATGCCTGTGCAGGGTTTCTACTGGCCCCCTTATTTTTATCCATGTTTGGGGCATCAGACAATACAGCCTCAATTTACAGGGCCCATGCAACAGTTGTGCCCCCCTCAATTTGTTCAAGGAGCCAGTCAATTTCATCAAAATTATGTTGCGGCTCCTTTGCAATTTAATCCATATGCACAGCAGGTGCATTACATGCATCGGCAGCAGGGTAGTTCAGCAGCAGAGGTTGCAACCTCCCCTTCCGCTTGCTCCCCTGCCAGCTTTACCCCCCATTCCTAGGCAGGCACCACCAGTGCAGCCCCCCGTTTCTGCATCACCTCGGATTATGTCAGTACCATTAGTTGATACAAATGTTTTAGATGTTATAGACTCTAATACTGCTGTCTTGAGTTCGCAGGCTCCTTCTGTTCATTCAGCACTAGCGGTTTCGGCATCGACCTCTACGGGCGCTGAGGATCAGTTATCGGCATGTCAAAGTGCGGTGGGCGAGTCGTGCAACAAGGATCAGACCTCTTCATCTGTGGTCGAGTCGCTGGCCCCTTCCACATCGGGAGAAGGTGAGAAAAATATTATGCCCAATGTTAGCGCTTTGTTGTCGCGATCGGAGCAATCTTCTGATTCATCCAGCTCCGCAGAAAAACCACGCAAGCTGATGAAGTATTTTGTGCAGCAGTTGAAGGGAAAAGGCACGACCCCTAAAAGGGCAGGTAGCATAGCCAGTTCTGCTCCGGATGCATCGGGTGATGCAGTCCATTGCTCAAATACAGCGATATTAAGGGGGGTTAGGTCTAAAGTTAGAGAGAGGATTAGAAAGGGTCGTTATGTGGATATGTTTTCAATAACCCACGATGCTAAAAAAGCTTTAGACTTAGCTAAGGCTGGGGGTCCAGCAGCGGAGGAGGCTAGACGGAGTTACCAGAATTGGCTTTCTGGTGTTTATGTTTTTGCGGCCTGTTACATAGAAACTCGGCCAGTGGAGTGCTTAAATATATTAAAATATCTGCATTTAGTACAGGGCATGTATGTTTCCGCCAGGGTCAATGTATGGAGGCAGTATGACGAGCTCTTTAGGAAGAAACAAGATGGCCAGAAAATTTGTAATTTTGGTTTTAAGGATGTTGAAGTGTGGTTAGAGGTCACGCAGCATACGCGACCTACAAACGAGGCACCAGTGGGGCGTAAACAGCCCTTTGTGTCACGACCAGGTTTCAACACTGCGGGTAGAGGGAAATGCTATGCATTTAACAACTCGCAGTGCACTAGGGGGACAAGCTGTCATTACAGGCATGTCTGCATCCTCTGCGGGGGTAATCACCCGTCAAAGGAATGCAGTCGCCCAGGTGCAAAGGGGAAGGGAGAACAGCATCCTAACCCTAAGGAAAGCTGTGTCGCCAATTAATGTCAGAGTTTTAGAGCGTTGGGCGAATCGTTATCCTCTTAAGGAGGAAGCGAAATTTTTAATCCAAGGTTTTAAGGAGGGTTTTAGGCTGCCGTTAGTTCGTCCAGTTTTAGTAGTAGCTAAAAGGAACTTGAAATCAGCTAGGGACTTTCCAGATGTGTTAGCAGAAAAGATTAACTTAGAGGTTAGTTTGGGTAGGATGTGTGGCCCTTTCACCCTACCTCCAATGGATAATCTTTGTATCTCACCTCTTGGAATCGTGCCAAAAAAGGAACCTGGGAAATTCAGGTTAATTCAACACCTGTCTTACCCGGAAGGTGGTTTAGATCCTGCGGATTGCAGCGTCACTTACCAGTCATTTGAGGATGCCCTTAGTATAGCGCAGGGTTTTGGGAAGGGGGCTTTGTTAGCCAAAATAGATATTGAGTCTGCATTTAGGTTGCTTCCCCTTCATCCTGATTCCTTTCATTATATGGGTTTTAAAGTGGGCGGTTTATTCTATGTAGACAAATGTTTACCTATGGGCTGCTCGATTTCATGTTCCTTTTTTGAATGTTTTAGTTCCTATTTACAGTGGTGTATTCAGGCTGGTACAAATCAGGCAGGTGTCACGCATTACTTGGATGATTTTTTGTTAGTAGGTCCGGGTTATAGTGATGTGTGCGCTGAACTTCTCTTTTCGGTGCAAGCTTTTTTCTCGGTCTTGGGAGTACCCATAGCTGAGAAAAAGATGGAAGGGCCGATTACCAGATTGTCTTATCTGGGTATTGAGGTCGATACTGATTTGGGCCTCTGCAGATTGCCAGCTGATAAGGTGAAAAAACTTAATGATTTGTTGTTCGGTTTAGTTTCAGTTAAAAAAGTTTCTTTGAAGCAATTTTAATCTTTGCTAGGTTTACTTAACTTCGCGTGTAGAGTCATCCCAATGGGTAAGGTTTTTTGCAGGAGATTAGAGCGGGCTTCAGCAGGTGGTAAAAAGCCCCATTACATGATTCGCTTGTCAGAAGAAATGAAAGATAACTTTAAGGTTTGGTTAAAATTTTTACGCGAATTTAATGGGATAAGAATTTGGTTGCTGCCACCAGTATCTAATAATGATTTGCAGCTTTATACGGATGCGTCAGGTTCTATAGGTTTTGGAGCTTTCCTTGAGGGAGAATGGTGCGCGGAAGCTTGGCCAGAATCGTGGCACGCTGAGGGTTTGACAGGTAATTTACTCCTGCTGGAACTTTTTCCCATTGTAGTGGCGGTAGAGATCTGGGCTTTAAAGCTTAGTAATCGTAGAATCGTATTTTGGTGTGATAACCTAGGAGTAGTGCAGGCCACCAATAATCAGAGGTCAGTTTGCCAGCAAGTAATAAGGCTTCTTAGGCATTTGGTTTTTGTTTGTCTGTCTATGAATATTGAATTTACAGCTAAGCATGTTCCTGGAGTTGAAAATGAGATTGCGGATGCATTATCTCGTTTTCAATGGGAGAGATTTAGAGCGCTTGCGCCTTCTGCAGCGGTTCATGGTTTATCTTGTCCTGATTGTGTTTGGCAGATCATAAGGCCGGCATTATAGGACTTGCTTTAAAAGCACTGGCTCCTGGTACTTTGAGATCCTATTCGGCGGCCTGGAGCGAGTGGCAGGCGTTCATTTCTGGCGCAGAAGAGGGTAAGAGTGTTCAGGATTTGATGTTAGAGTTTGTCTGGCGCTGGCATGAGGGTGGCCGTTCAAAGTCATCCATGTCGAGCGCATTAGCAGGAATTTCATATTTTGCTCGCTTAAATGGTTTGGTGGAACCCACCAAGTCTTTTGTAATCTCTAAAGCATTAAAGGGATGGGCAAAGGAAAAATTAAAAACGAGTGATTCTCGTAGGCCTATTGACATGGGAATGCTAAAGGACTTGGTGGTGGCTGTATTGGGTATAGCAAAAGATGATTTTGAGGCTTGTTTGTTTAGTTTAGCTTTTGCATTAGCATATTTTGGGGCGTTAAGGGTGGGGGAGTTAACAGCTGTTAATTAGAAATCCGTTACTTCAGGTATTATGTTGGTTAATGTGATAATTAAACCAGAATTGCTTCTTATTAAAATACAGAGATCAAAGACAGATCAATTAGGAAGGGGGCGTTGGATATCTGTCCCGTTGCATCTGGAGCAGAGCATATGCCCGGTAGTGTTGGCTAATAGTTACAACCAGCGCAGGCCTAAGGGAGGGGTACAATGGTTAGCGCATGCGGATCTCTCCCCACTTTCGAAGTTTCAGTTTACGAGTGTTTTTAGTGATTGCCTTGTGGCTCTGGGTTTGCCAGTTGAGCTATATGGCACTCATTCATTCAGAATAGGGGCAGCAACCTGCGCGGCAGAGTCAGGCTGCTCTGCTGAGTCGATAAAGCGCTTGGGAAGGTGGAAGTCTTCTGCATTTAAAAGCTATATAAGAAGCGATAAGCTGCAAAAGTAATTGCGCTCCCTGCGAGTTTGTTATTTGGGAAACCCAGGACCATATATCACCCGCCGCTAGGGGGGATTTGGAGTTCTTTTCACCTTTGCCCTCAAAAGAAAAAGAGGTTTGGTGTTGTTCACCTCCATCTGGGTCACCCAATTTAACTCAGTTGTCCCCTGTCTTGGTTATCATATTAATGAATTTCAGTTACTAATGCTTTGTTATATACTTCACACTTACAGGTTTTTTGGGAAGAGATTGTCGGGTGTGGATTGTAGGACACTCTTTTGTTTTCTGGGCAAGTAGACACCCTTGTGCCAGGTCAGGTCCTTGCGGAATCCGCTGGATCGGCTTGAGAGGTTTTAAGTGGAATGGTCTGTTGGACCTTCTATGGCAATCAGAGAATAAGTGGGGTGTTCCGGATTGTTTAGTGGTGCACCTAGACCTCTTTTTTGCAATTTATACAGTTGTCGCATCTTTATTTATTATTTAGTTATAGTTTAAGAGTGGTGTGAAAATAATAAAACTATGGGTGACTTAAAATACTCGAATGCTTGTATAAGCTTGAGAAGATATAAGCACCCTGTTTTTTATTGAAGCAAAACATGTTAAGGCGGGTTTGATGTTGATAGTTTGGAATTGGTGTTTATTGGCTGTCAATCAAAATGGCTATCCTATTAGGCCTTCTTTTTAGGCGGGGTTTAGTATTTCTATATAAAGGCTGGAGGAGGAGTCTAGCTTCCTCTTTCCAGATTGTGATCCCACCCACCCACCCGAATTGGATTGAATTGGTTTATACCAATATGTTATCTTTGGAATGTATTTTTTATGTGATTCTTCCAAAAGGTGAGGCGCAGCCTGGCGGAAAGCAGTGCTCATCGGCGGCTCAATTTAGCACAACAGATCTTGGCTAGCATTTCCCCTTTGAGAAAGGTGAGTCGGTCATTACTTTATGAGAGGACCAGGTCATCATCCTAAGGAGGGACCAGCACTGTGCTAGTTAAGGGGAGGTGGTACTACCCAGGATGGTTTGCGCATGGGGTGGAATCTCCACCCCAATTTTGGTAAATAATACTTATATGGGCTGTAGACCGTTTGAGCACTGCTTTTTTCGCCACCAGGCTTAATTCTGATTCTAATTCTAATTCGTATTAATAAATTTGGCTGTGACCTCTTTTTTGCAATTTATACAGTTGTCACGTCTTTATTCATTATTTAGTTATAGTTTAAGAGTGGTGTGAAAATAATAAAACTATGGGTGACTTATTAAATTCACATCCAGATGTTTTCCCATTTAAAATAATCAACTTGCCCAATGTAATAGGTTCCGAGGTGCAAACTGACAAAAAAGAGTTTACCAAAAGTCCCCAAATAGTAGACCAGCTTCAAGATAGCAAATTTTTCCTGAATAGGTCAGAGTAACACAGAAACATGCACATATCAATGAGATACTACACGTACATGTTTCTGTGTGTACTTATGGCAAACTTTATTTACATTTTTTTAAATAACATGCAGACCCCCCCCCCCCGAAAGCATTACTAGCCTTGGCCTTTATAAAGCCTGTCTGGTTCTAAAAATACAGGGGTCAACATTTGTAGGGGGCCCCTGTATATTAAGAACCAGCACATGCTTTGCTGAACTGGTCCTAATTATGGAAAAACCGGGGACAAAATTAGTAGGGGTCCCCTGTGAATTCCATATCCAGCACGGGACTTTTTCTAGTGGGTGGTAATGCCACAGCCAGGGAAAAACTTTCAACGGTTCCCCATGTGAAAGCATTACATCTTACCACTAGTCAGCCCAGGCTGGGGATGCCGGGGGAGTTGGGGACCCCCCAATAAAGGGGTCCCTCTCTCCAGGTACCCCAAGCCTAGACTGATAGACCGGGGCTATCCCCGCCACCTGTGGGTGGTGGGTGCTGGGTTGATAGTGTTATTGTGTAGTAAAAAGCAGATGTTTAAATATTGTCTTTAGCTGTGGTACTACAGGTCCCAGCAAGCCTCCCCCACATGCTGGTACTTGGAAAACCACAAATACCAGCATTTGGGGTATTACAGGCCCGTTGGTACCTGAAGTTCCACAGCCAAAGAAATATGTAAAAAACAACACACCCACACCATGACTGTAAAAGTTTATTCTAACATACATGCACACTCACACTCACTATCACACATACTCACTTCGTACCCTTGATGCCATCATGTCCACTTGTCTAGTTGAAAATCCATAGGGGTACCAACTGTATAATAAAAAATCCATACTCACCACTCCTATGCATAGATCAGGTCCTCTTCATTCTAAGTCGGCATCCAGGGGGTTAAGAAAAAACTGATAATACTCAAAACCAAGCCGGACTGAGGAAAGGTATGTGTGCGTACACATATCTTTCCTCTGCATGAATGACTGGGGGCCACATGTACCCAATCATTGTAGGAGCCGCCAGCCAAGCAGCTGATTGGCTGTGTGCGGTCAGCCTGTCTCCTCAATAGACTTCACTTGGGAGAAATCTCCATTGAAGTCTATGGTGGGAACCGTGACAATGTATCTAATGATGTAACCACAAGGTTACTTTTGGTGAACCCAGCTGTTCAACCACTCACATACAGTAGGAGGCCATTGGGCTGGTGCAAGTCTTGATGGTGTGACTGTAGGTGCACCTGAAAATGCAGTCTGGAGTATTTTTAGCACCTACAGACACTGACAGTGAGCATCTCAGTCCAAAGGCATCAGACACACAAATGGACACCATGGACTCATCTGTGTCCAACTCTCAATCAGACCATTTTTTACTTTTTTAATCAATCAGCCTGTACAGATCATTGTTATCTGTGCAGTGCTTTACAAAACACTTGCCTGCAGGAGGCAGGTCTATAATGGGGGCTGGATGCCACTGGCTTTAGAGCAGGTTCTATTCCTGATTTGCAGATTTGTTTTCATACATCCAGCCTCAATAAGCCACACAGCACGACTTGCCTGGCGTGAGTGAGCCACCAGGTGCGACTCTGCAATGCGACTAGGACACAGCAGCAGACTGTGGTGATTAGTATGTTTTGTGACTGATTCTATATATGAAGCTAAACGGAACTTGTAATGAGACAAGCTATGGCCACTACATTGTAGCACTTCATATACAGATTCAGAGACTCAGGAACACACATATATACAAGTGTCACATATCATATTAATCAGCACAGTCTGCTGGTGCATCTTACTTACATCAAATTGCAACTTAGACACATTTTCAGCAAACAAAGATGCAAAAAACACACCGGGCACTAGCAGAGTCTCTCGGGACCTGGAGCACTGAGAGGGGCTTGTTAAAGCGAATGCAGCAAACATGTATGAGGACACATTTGTATAGTAAATCCAGGGTTTCAATTCTTGTAACTAAAAACAACATTGATAGTGAGTATATGTTCTACAGTTTGTAATTTGGTTGATTTTCCTTAAGCTTGGCCTTTAAAAAATTGTGGATTGCAAAGTTAATGAAAAACACCTACAAAAAACAAAAACTGACTTTTAGTAAACTCATTGGTGAGAGTTTGTTCCAGGTGGGTGCACTGCAGGAAAAATCTTGGAGGCATTATTGGGCGGAAGTGGTTGGAGTAGATTTGTGGCAGCAGTCAGAGGATGAATGGAGAGATTAGGAGGGAATATGGATCAATATAGGAGACTTACTGTAGGTTTGAGAAGAGTGATTGAGGTCTTTATGTCAATAAGATATTTTTTGCAGTAGAATTTTTTTTTAAGTATTTAATATTGGTATTGTTATGTGAGGGGCAGTATAATCACATCGCTGGTTGCAAAATGCTGCTGCAGATCTGTGGCTGTGTATTTCTAGCACAACTCATCTACTGTATGAATGACTTTCCTAATTGATAGATCCAATTGTTTACTAATATTTTGTTTCTACTGGGTGCAGTACAGCTTAAATTTTTGTTTAGTAGAAAGCTTCAAAAATTTGGAGTAAAATCCTACTGTGTGATTACCCCGCAGATCTATTGAACTATTCAAATGTCATCAACATCTAGAAAAAAGGAACCCTCAATTTATCATTTTATATATATATATAACTTATACTGGCATCTAGGTGACCATAACATTTAGCACATGAGGGGTACCGTGTGGATGATTCTAAGTTTGGAAGCAAAGCAAATACAGAGTACATTAATTGCATCTTCACAATCCTTGTTGCAACGCAAGGGGTAGGAATGCTTTTTTTTGTATGCAGGATAATCACTGTCTGTTTTGTATGTATTACATTTATTTATTACTTTATGTTACACGGCAAATTTAATTTTAGCTTGGGTGCTCCCCACCCATATCTAAATCTCTCTGCACATTTTACATCTGTACCACCTGCAGTCCAAGATGGTTTTTCCATGGTGCAAACTTACTGTACTCAAAATTTAGAATCATCCCCAATAAGTGTATATGAGTTATGGCTATACAGTTCATATAATGGGAGATAATCAAAGTAAATTTAGCATTTATAGTATGAATTTGAGACAAATGGTTTGGATTTAGGTGAATATGACATGACTGAGTTTTCTTGGACCATGTTGAATCAAATTGGCATCCAGTTCCTCCTGCTAAAATCAGATCTAAAAAAAAAGCAAAGTGTCATTTTTCTAGAAATCTAAAATGTTGCATATTTCGGATGTTATATAATCTACTCCCTCCTGGTCTTAAGTCCTATATTACATGATTGGGGAATAGGAATCATGGGGACAGAGGACCTCATTCAGAGTCTCTCGCAAGATGCGATCGCTCACTTGCAAAAAGGGGCCGGGTATGCAAATCAAGCGATCGCTCTTTGCGCTGTAAGGACACCCTCTTTGTCTCTATTAACGATGGCAGTTAGCATATGCTGGACTATAAAACCTCCCACCTGTCACTCACAGCACACGTCATCTCCAGGAAGAGTCCGATTAATTGTGAACATCGAGGGCTATTGGAGCTGCTCGCAGCGCTTGGGGTTGACCTAACCTACCCCAAGCACTTTAAGCAGTTCAGGCTAAAAAACAACCAAGTCACATGTGCTATGATGCTACTTTGCTAATTATGCACAGCCATTAAATGCCGTTCTGACGGTCAGACATGCCTGCGTTCGCACATTCACACCCCTGTTCACAAGCACCTTCCCCTGTTACCACCCACAAATGTCACTATCTGTCACTCAAAGCAGCGACCTGAAAGTGGCTTGCGAGCTAGCAAAATCAGATCACAACGAATGACTTGCGCTCTGCAAATTATACGCATGCGCAGATGTGCGATTATAGCACCCAGCGAGTGAGCCCTAGCGAGAGACTCTGAATGAGGTCCAGAGAGTCCAGCAAAAGTGAGTAACAGACAAAGTGAGAAATAAACCAGGCAAGATATATAAAAATACTAAAGTAGGAACAAAAAACCCTACAGATTACATAGTTTTACCTGTTTTGACCATTTTAGTGAAATCCAGATCCATAACCAAAATCAAAACTCAAGATAATCTGCAGCCAAAGTCAGAACATGGGAGTTCTCACACCTCTTTGATATAGCTATAAGCATTGTGGAAAGATTATATATATATATATATATATATATATATATATATATATACATTTCTATTACAGGTTGATAAAAAGGATAAAGGTTAACACTAAGAGACTGATTAAGAGGTTGACACAAATCCTGTCATGGCTGCATCTTCGTATACTTTGGAATAGAGAAGATATGAAAATGATGCAGCCACTGTCTTTTGTACAGAGACACCCACCGCCGGCATCTGAAATCTGTTCCCTGTGAACAAAGTTGTAGCATCGGTCGTACATAGGTCGCACAATCCAAGTCCTGAGTGACCCTCTGGTGTCTCAGAATGTCTATCAGAGCTAAGACTAAGTACAGCTGCATATGGGGACACACTCGCTGACTTTGACAATCCCCAGAAATGGTCACCACATGCCTGCAAGTCACTCACCGCATCCTACCTCCAAATGCTCACTGTATGTCAATCAATCTGCATCCAAATCCCCCCTATGTCCGCCATCTTACCTCCATCATTGCACGCGCTCATTGTGATTTAGACACATGTGCATTGAAAAAAACATCAGCAAGTTATATTGTTCATGTTTCCTCCCCATATGGCTGTACAGTGTAACATACCTTTCCATTTCTCCAGTGTATTAACTGTGTATCTATAATCAGATGAAATATTCCAATGTCCAATGTTCCAATTACTTTAACTTCTACAGAACAATCTGTTGCATTTACAATGGTTACCCAATTTTTAAAGTATAGTAAAGAAAACAATTCTTGATTTTCATTAAAAAATACTTTGTTACCATAACGATCATTATAAATAACCTTTTTTAAGTAAGTATGAAGCTGTCCAAGAAAAATAAAAGAAGAGACAGATGAAATATGTTAGAAAGAACCATTTCAAAGCACCAGGGCTGGAACTAGTGGCGGTGCAGCCAGTGCATTGCAGGGGCCCATAGCAGCTGATGCACCCACTGATAGTGTCCCCCAGGCCCACAAATGTAGGGAAGGCTGCAGTGAGAGTAGTCTGCACTACACAGTTTACAAATACAAAGGCACCAGCGGCTGTGTGTTTGTTATAGCAACCAGTGAGAGTCAGACAGACTCTCATTGGCTGCTGCATCAATGGAGGGAGCTGGCTGGAGCTCACTCATGAGCTCTGCCTACCAACTCCCCCCCACAGCAGGTGATAGGAGACACATCATGAAGTCTCTCCCATAGTGAAGAGTGGGCTTGGAAGAGCGGACAGTGGTGGTTTTCAACAGGAGTGGGAATCAGGTAAGGTTTTAGTTTGTGTATGTGTGTTTGTGTAAGGGTGCACAGGAACTGGCACAGCATAAGGGGGTGCTACTGGGGGCACTGTATAGGGGGGACTGCTACTGGTGGCACTGTTTGGGGATGGTGGCTGCTACTGTGGGCACTGTATAGGGGGACTACTATTGGAGGCAATGCATAGCGGGACTACTAAGTGGGGCACTGCATAAGTTGACTAGTACTAGGGGAACTGCATAGGAGGGACTACTACTGGTGGCACTGCATTGGGGGGACTGCTATGGGGGGCAGGGCTTAGGGGGATTACTACTGGGGGCAATGCATATAGGGGACCGCTACTGGAGGCACTACATGGTGATGGTGTCCGCTATTGGGGGAACTGTAAATGGGGGCTGATAATAGGCACACTGTATAGGGGACGCACTACTGGATACACTGTATGGGGATGTTGGCCACTACTGGGGGGCACTGTATAGGGGGATTACTACTGGAGGCAATGCATATGGGGGATTACTACTGGGGCAATACATAGGGGGGACTAGTACTGGGGGCACTGCATAGAGGGACTACTACTGGGGGCACTGTATAGCGGGATTATTACTACTATTTTCACAAAATACCCCTTTTAGATATAAAGCCAAGCATCAATTTTGGATACAATACATAAGCTCATACACCTACAGCTAGAGAGAGTAAGGGGTACAGACTTTGGGACACAAAATGCACATAAAATCAAGAGATTTTTTATTCCAAGAAACATGTTGAAGCCGGATGATTGGCTGAGACCAGATCTTAAATTAATATCAGGCAACGCCATCTTGTGTTGCCCCTGATGACACCATCTTGCATCATCAGCATGAAACCATTGTGTGCAATGCTATCATTAGCATTGTGCGTCTTCATTGCTAACACATAGTGTTAAAACTCCTACCATACCCCATACGCACATTAAATAAAACATAAAATATACAAGACGCACAATGCTCAGTTGTGCTGTTTATCAAAGCACTCTATGCATATTAGCGACTATACGCAATATTCTCACACTTACACATACCAAAACTTATAAAATGGTTCTCCCACATTAAAAGCTAAATATTAGAGGTTTTATTAGCAAATACTTATGTTGTGAAATGTAAGGTATATGATATTTAAGGTATATAAGCTAGTAGTCATATAATGTTTGGTACCATTCTAAACCACTGTTTATGTGCAGATTTTCGGTTCGACCCACAAGGATATTGCATCATGCGTTTGCAAGATAAGAACTATATGAAAATTGTAGTTAGAATGTGAAATTGTATGGAGTGTTTTTTACTAGTTTACTAGTTTAAACCAGTTCTAAGCAACA
Source organism: Taudactylus pleione (assembly GCA_031769625.1). NCBI lineage: Eukaryota > Metazoa > Chordata > Amphibia > Anura > Myobatrachidae > Taudactylus > Taudactylus pleione. The sequence continues at coordinate 1,449,319 of JAUIMM010000317.1, read as the reverse complement.
TCTGAGTAACTGGGACATACCCCTAGTGATGCTATATGAACTGTCCAATGCCCTGCATCGTACCAGAATGTCCAGGAGCCAAACCCAATGGAAATCTGTTAACTAGTTTATTTGTTCTGGGAGGGTATATAGCTTGCATACTGGTTCTAGTATACAGCCATTCTCTTTGGATGACCACAGGCTTCTGGACTGATGACTGCATGCTGGGACCAGTGTGAATGCGTATGTATTGGGCTGTATCGTATATTCTGTATTTAATTGTCTTTGCGCTAATTGTGCTAGATGAAAGCGTGTAACTCTCTTTTATTGCAATAAGAACTTTTGTGCATTGGAACCACAATAATTGTATGGACAGCAATTATTTCTCTCTAGCAATTTAAAGGTATTCATAGATGGGGGCTCGCAGTTGATATCATGCCAACATGATTCGCACAATAGCGAACAGCCCTCGATTCCGCAATAAAGGGTGGAAGGCGCCATAAGCAGGCAAGAACGCACTGTGTTCGAAATCCTGCTACCATTCAGTGTTGTGGAATCAATGTGCTTTATTGTGTGATCTTAAGGGGTGCTGATTAGGAACTTGGGGACAAGAGAGGAAGGTTTGTTTCTTTTATTGTCTATCTGTGTTTTGTGTGTTAGTCGCATTATTGTGTATCCGACTAGTATCAAAATAGCGTAGTTTTTATTTCCATGCTTTTGTGTATCAGTCGCATTATTGTGTATGTGACTAGACACACAATAGCGTATATGTGTTTCCGGTATTACTACCACATGTTCAAACAAATTGTTTAAGATTGCATTGATGTATTGATAGTGTGGTTTCATTGTTTTAATCTCTTAATCATACTGCCATATCTGAGAAAAAGTTTAATTTCTTTTCTGCACAGAAAAGGTGCATGATAGACGTATATTTGTGGTGAGAATAGGGGTACTGTGTGTTCCCTATTACTAGGGGTACTGTATGTTCCCTAGAGCTAGGAGTACTGTGTGTTTCCTAGGGTACACATAGCAGGTGTTCTGCAGAAAGGGGTACTGTGTGTTCCCTACTGATAGGGGTACTGTGTGTTCCCTAGAGGTGAACTCGGCTCTCAGTGTGTTTGCAAAATCCATTGATCAGTAAGGTTCTTTGGGCATTGCGATTAAACCACACAGTTGGGGTAGACTGTGATTGTGAACTGAGTTGTGGTGGAGGAAATCACTGCTAGCAGTGGAGAATACTCAAAAAGGTAATTGTGTTTTTTTTTTTCAGGGCACAGTGTGTTCCCGTTGGTTTTGGGTACTGTGTGTTCCCATTGGTTAGGGGTACTGTGTCTTACCTATCTGGAAGGAAGGATATTGTATAGGTGGCATTCTGCTGCTTGTTGTGTAGGTTGACTGTAATGATTAGCGAGTTTGTTGAACACAGTGGATGAAGGTGAGTGGACGCAGCTTGCGAAATTTGTCCACCGGTCCACATACTAGCGAAAAGTGCTTAGCGTTTTCCCAGAAGGGTGCCAGGCTAACACTGGGTATGGTGGATGATGTGCTGCTTTTGGAAGGGCCAACAGGGTTGGCACGGCATATAATGCATACTAAGCATGGAGCGTATGCAACTACGCAATGTAATGTATGGGTTAGAAAGATGAGGAAGTGTGTGAAACCTTTTCCGAAGATTGGCAGTTTTGATGAGGAAATATTGAACAATGTTAGAGATAGCATCTGTGTGGTGAAGTCTCTGAAGAATAGAGTACAATATAATGATTGCTTGAAACTGTGGCAGCATGACGGAAACATGTGGCTTAGCAGTGTGCACGCGGTGCAAAATAGCATCATGCTCATGACGCAAGGGAGCGTGTACGCATTGCATAATGGTGTCGTGTGCGCATCACTTGGGAGCACGTACGCACAGCAAGGTAGCTTTGCCAAAAGTACAGTTAGTAGTGCAGGTGCACCTCCACCGCCCTACACAGTGGAAGGTGAAGATACAGTCCATACCAAAAATTATAAAAAAGTAACAAGTAACTTGTACCCTCTCCTGAGTAATTATAAGGAAAATGTTTATGAAGCCGATGATGAACCCGTTGTAATGTCAGCCATTTTTCATGCAGTTCAAATGTTAAATGTTCCTCCACAACAGGTACAGGAAGTGGCCTCACCAATAGTAGTAGCAGAAGTGCTACCACCCACAGAAGCCATAGCAGAAGCTGGTGTAAATAATATTATATGTTGCAGTTACAGACTGATCCCCCCAAGTACCAAGGCCAAAGGTAACGGTGTGGCATGCATGCATCCAGTCCGTACAATAACAGTTCCCAATGGAATCCAGATGCAGGTGGTGTAGTGCCTACAAGGGAGGTAGCAATGCATTGTCCATGGACGAGAGCGGAGCTACATTCCATAATGACAGATTTTCCTGACCTAGAAAAGAGTTAGCAAAGTGTCATAGATTTATAAAAGATTTAGGTAATGCTCATGAGCCAACTAACAAAGATTGGTGAGTGGTATTATGGGCATGTCTTCTACACAATGTTTATCACGGCTTGTGTATTGGATGGAGATAGTGCCTTAACTGACAAATGTAATCAGGACAACATAACCTGCATAATCACCCATTTGCCTGTATATTTTCCAGTGGTAGTTAACTGGAGTAACATTTTTACAATTAAACAGAAGGAGAGTGAGTCTGCAGAAGATTATTTCACCAGAGCACTGCAAACTATTATCCAGCACACTGGGATAGAGGACATAAAAGATAGCACACACCACAGGGAAATGGTCATCACGGTACTTATGGATGGTCTAAAAGACAATCTAAAGACCAGGGTTCAGACCTCACATCCTGGATGGAGGGGAATTACAGTAGACACCCTCAGGGAAGCTGCTATTGATCAAGAGAAAAACATCCTCAGGAAGCATGAAACAGAGTGAGAAGCTAATGGCTGTTAGCATTTAAGCTCTTGAAATAATGCATCTACAGCCACCAGACACTTACTCACCTGTGCAGATACAAGTTCTCTATACACATAATACTGTGCAGTCACCAATTACACAGCCATACCACACATATCACACTCTGCAACAAAACACATATCAACATACCTTGCCTCAGAAAACATTCCCCACACATCCACAACTCCCATATCCACATCCCCAGCAATTATCTTTCCACACTCCCCAACCCACACAACAACAACCTTTCAAACCATACCTACTATGAAGGTGTTATAACTGCAACCAGAGGGGACACTTAATTAGGCACTGTAAAGTAAGGAAACAGGGACCACTTAACCAGGGAACTCCAAAACACCCCCAAAATGCAGGAAACTTTCAGCAATCACCTGCTCACATAGTGGCAGTAAATGCTTTATTTGAGCAGGACAGTCAGCTCTAGGGGTCAGGTCACACCTGTAGTCTACAGCCAGTCAGGTTAACTGCGAGTACTAGGGAAGAACCTGTAATTACGGTTGATGCAGCTGGTTCTAAACATGATTTTCTTGTAGACACAGGGGCAACCAGATCAGTGCTAAAATCTCCATCCACTTTACAGGTGACCTGCAAGACAGTACCAGCAATGGGTGTAATGGGTAAAGTGCAGCATTATCCTTTAACCGAATCTGCAGGGGTTACTATTGGGCCATTCCATACCAGGCATTCCTTTCTCCTGGCAGTGGCGGCTCCTACTAACCTACTGGGAAGGGATTTGTTGTGTAAAATGGGATGTGTCATTTATTGTACCCCTGATGGTATATTTTTAGATATCCCAGAGAGAATTGCGCATGAGGTAAGGGATATATTGGACACTCCACAAAGGTTAATGCTTCAATCTACCATCCTAGAGCAAAGTCCATCACAGGTAAAGGAGATGTTATCTCAAATACCAAGTGCCCTTTGGACCAAAGATAGACAGGACACTGGTTTAATGGCAAATGTAGCTCCTGTAATTATCAACTTAAAGGTGGGAAGACAGGCTCCAAAAATCCCTCAGTACCCTTTAAACGCAGAGGTGGTTTTAAGGGTGTATCCCATAATTGAGAGACTGCTCCAGCAGGGGATTTTAGTCCGTACAGCTAGTGTAGCCAAAAGTCCCATCATTCCTCTGAAGAAGAGTGGTGGGAGGGGTTATAGGCTAGTACAGGACCTTAGAGGGATTAATAAGGTAGTTGAGAGCCAATTCCCTGTAGTGACAAGCCCAGCTGTCATTCTCATGCAGATCCCACCAAATGCAACCCATTTTACTGTTATTGACCTATGTTCTGCCTTCTTCTCTGTCCATCTTCATCCTGACTGTCAGTATTTATTTGCCTTCAAATACAAGGGGGTACAATACACATGGACACAGTTGCCCCAGGACTTCATAGACAGCCCCAGTGTCTTCTCCCAGGCTTTACATGACTGTTTACAATCTTTTCAACCTACCAATCTGTTCTAATCCAATATGTAGATGATTTATTGTTGTGTTCTAATTTGTTTATGTCATGTTTAAATGATACTAAACTACTGTTGATTCATCTCTCACAGACAGGACACAAGGTTGCTAAGGACAAATTACAGCCATGCCAGACCAGGGTTAAATACTTGGGAAACTGCCTAACTGAGGGAATACAACATCTGACTACTGACAGAATCCAGGCCATGCAGACCATGACACTGACGCAAAGCCAACAGCAAATCCCTACCTTCTTGGGCATGTGTGGATACTGCAGATCATGGATCCCAGGTTTTTCTATTTTGGCTTTACCATTGCAGGACTTAGTTTCTTTTTCAAAACCCGACCATGTCACACACACTGAGGAAACAGAGTAGGCTTTCCTTAACCTTAAGGACAGTCTGACAAGAGCACCTGCATAGGGAATACCAGATTATGAAAAACCTTTTGATTTATATTGCACGGAGGCTAATGGTTGCACAGCAGGTGTCCTCACACAAAAACATGGTGATGCTAGTAGACCCGTAGCATACTACCATGCACAATTGGACACTGTGGGAAGATCAGTCCCAATGTTTTTAAGAAGTGTAGCAGAAACTGCTCTTTTGGTTAGTAAGAATGAGGATGTAGTATTAGGCCATGATATGATTGTTTATACACCCCATGCTGTATCTGCTTTGCTGAATTCTGCCCAAACCAGACATGTTTCCTCAGCTAGGTTCACAAAATGGGAACTAGCTCTAATAGCACCTGCAAACACCACCATTAAATGGTGCAATACGTTAAACCCTGCAACATATTTTTCATATGTGCCTCAGGATGCTCAAAGGGTGGAGAGAGGTTGTCTGATAGATTGGTGGGAAGGTCCGTACTAGGTGTTGCTGATGAGTACTACATCCTTGAAGGTGGCTGAGAGAGATACATGGGTCCATTCAACTCACTGCAGGAAGGTCAACCAATTGGTGGAGATACGAGGTGGAGTTGAGGCAGATAATGTAAACCTGTCAATTGAGAGCTTGTTCCATGAGGGTTAAAGGTTGCAGTGAGATTCCTGAGCTAGAGAAATTTGTAGTTCATTGTTTTCAGCAATGGAATGGCCTGCTGTGGTTATCTTTTTGTTTTCTTCCAGAGTTTTCATCATCCTTTGTTGTTTGGGGATTTATGGTTTCTGTGATGGAGGACAGATAATGGAGAGGTGAGCTAGTGTTGATATCGATTAAGTGGAGTTGGGAGAAGGAGCTCTAAACCAATCGGGGGGGTATCTGACCAAACCCAGTACAGTAATTGCTAAGAGATCTGTTATGCCTGAAACTGGGAGACAATGTGAAGGTCTATCATATGAGGAAAATTATATTTGTGAGTTTTGTGGGTCTCTAGTCGATGAGAGATGCATCCAGCGATGCCAGCCTAAGTATAACCCGTATTGGGGTGGGTATCCTTTAGAGGATTATCATAACATGGTGAGCAAAGTCTTAAATTAAACTGACTGTTGGGTGTGCTCTCACATGCTTCAGGGACAGCATAATATATGGCTAGTGCCATTTCCATTTATTGCCTCTGAGGTTTTAGAATTGCAATAAGGGAAAGCGCTAGATGGAAAATTCCTTATGTCCAAACCAGCTCATTTTAAACTCCACCAGTACCAAGTAGATAGATCACTTTTATGTTTGAACATCACCAACCCCAACAAACCAGGAATTTGGGAGGGGACTGGGAATAACCAGACGATGACCTCCACACTAAGAGCTGATAATGAACTTATAAATTTTGAACTTTTATGCACAATTAGAACAGGTGGAAGACACATCCGGTATAAATATACACTTAGTTCCACCAAGGAAATGGTTGGTAGGGTACCAGAAGTGTACTGTTTCAGGATTATGCAACCAGAAATGTTTGTTAGTCAAATGGGAAACTCTGAAATAGGATTTTTTGTTAGAGAATTATGTTCAACAATAATGATATGTTATATCCCTTATGTACTCCCAGATGATGTGTATTTTATATGTGGAAGGAAAGCGTGTAAGTGGCTCTCTCTGAGTTCCGAAGGTTTATGTTATTTGGGAATGGTACTCCCAGAGGTAATGACCCTTACACATGGTGAAATGCTTGATATCCATAAAAACAAACCATCTCCATATCTTCATATGCATTATGAACACTGGTGAGCCCAAGGAGGTGATAGACCAGAAGAAGGATGAAATTCTGTAGCTGAAATGGGAATTTTGAAAGAACCATAATGCTTCACTGGTTGAAGTAGAGGAAAAGGTAGAAGAGTGGTTCACTAGGTTGAACCCTGTGAAATGGTTCTCTGGTCTAGGAGAGTGGGTCCAGGAACTGGTTGCTACTGTGGGTAAACTCCTGATCCTTATACTGATTGTCATCTTAGTAATTGGCTTATGTGTCAGGTGTGTTCCTAATGTATTGAAGTGTGAAAAATGTACAAGGGTGAACAGAGAAACCGAGATGATATTATCGATTCCAAGGTCAAGGAAGAACGGTATTACAATCCTGAATTAGAGTGTACCATCAGATGAAGTATAGATTTAGCCATGCATAAAATGTATTATGAAATGTTATTTTAAACATCTTAAATAATGTAAGTCCCTATCCCCTTTGAGACGTCCTTTATAGGTTAGGTGCATCCCCACATCTTTCCCATGATCTTCCAAGATATGAGGTGTGCATATAAGGGTAGTTTTATGTCCCTCCCAGAAACACATTATTGATGGTTTAATGACCACATTGTGCCATCCCATAATATAACATTAAATAATATTCCATAGTGTAAGACTAAAAAAACAACAAAAATTAAGACCAGAGTGTGATAACATATTGTTTGCTATCAAAGGGTGGACTGTCGAAGCCAAATGGTTGACTGAGACCTAAATTGTAAAATTAATATCTGAAGATGCCATTTTAGGTTGCCCCTGATGATGCCATCTTGCGTGGTCAGAATGAAACCATTGTGTGTGATGCTAATATGCTATTATTAGCATTGTGCGATCGCATTGCCACCGCATACTGTTTAAGATCCTATCATACCCCATATGCACGAATACACATATAAATCAGTGATGACAGACATGTCTGGTGGACATTTTTGTGACAAATAATTAAGAATACACAAGGATACTGTGAGTGTCTGCTCTGCATATTGATAGTGTGTCTATGACAAATTAAGTATAACACAGACATTGATATGTTAAATGTAAATTTGGAAACAGTGGTCAGACATTTTGCCATCATTTAATAATTGTAGGCCTTGTATCCAATGTTGATGTGGTTAAGTAGAACTAACAGTTGTATTCTGGAGAGCCTTTTGTTAAAATTATCAGATTGTTTGCCAAAGCTTGCTCCATCTATGAACAGGACAAACCCCCATTGTTTGTCAATCTTTTAGTTCAGACAGAAGTAATATTAATAATAACCATTTTGAAGCCATATTGTATATATATATATATATATATATATATATATATATGTATATACACTTTAACAATCACATGGGTATCCACAATTATTATTATTATTATTATTATTATCCTTTATTTATATGGCGCCACAAGTGTTCCGCAGCGCCTTACATAGTACATAGAACTAATAAGTGAACAAGAAACAAGTAACTTACAGTACATTACAGTGCAGGACAGGGACACAACTTATATACATTGCTGAAATAGTGATTAAAGCACTCACAATAAGCTGCCGGGAGTTGGCGGTCCCGTGTTAGGTGCCCTAATGGGGAGTAGAGAGTAGAAGAAAATGTAAAGAGAAGCACATGAGGGAAGAGGTCCCTGCTCATGAGAGCTTACATTCTAAGGGGAGGGGCAGACAGACAGGCGTGACACAGAAGGGGAAGATAGGAAGGAAAGAGCATGAGGTGGGTTAGGAGGAGTGCTGGAAGGCCTTGATGAAGTAGTGGGTCTTGAGAGCCCGTTTGAAGATTTGTAGAGAGGTGGAGAGTCTGATAGGGAGAGGGAGAGCATTCCAAAGGTAGGGAGCAGCACGGGCAAAATCTCGGATGCGGGAGTGGGAGGAAGTAATCAGTTGGCAAGAGAGGCGGCATGCATTAGTTGAGCGAAGTGGGCGGGTGGGAGTGTGAAGGGAGAGAAGGTCAGAAATGTATGCGGGAGAGGATTTGGTGAGGGCTTTGTAGGTGAATGTAAGAACCTTGAATTGGCATCTGAAGGGGAAGGGGAGCCAGTGTAGGGCTTGAAGGAGAGGGGAAGCAGATATAGAACGTCTGGAGAGGAAGATGAGCCGAGCAGCAGCATTGAGAACAGATTGTAGTGGAGAGAGGTGAGAGACTGGGAGGCCAGCTAGGAGAAGGTTACAGTAGTCCAATCTGGATATGACCAGTGAGTGGATGAGGGTTTTAGTGGCATCCTGGGTGAGGAAGGGTCTAATCCTGGAGATATTTTTTAGGTGAAAACGGCAGGACTGCGAGATGTGCTGAATGTGCGGTTTAAAGGAGAGGGAGGAGTCTAGGATAACTCCAAGACAGCGCACTTTGGGGCTAGAGGAGATAGTTGTGCCATCAATAGATAACGAAATTGTGGAAAGTGATGTAGTGGAAGAGGGTGGGAAGATGATCAGCTCAGTCTTAGACATGTTAAGTTTAAGAAAGCGCTGGGACATCCACGAAGAGACAGCAGAGAGACAGTTGGAGATACGGGTAAGGAGCTCAGGGGTGAGCTCAGGGGTGGAAAGGTAAATTTGAGTATCATCTGCATAGAGATGATATTGGAGGTCAAAGGAGTTAATGAGTTCACCTAAAGAGGATGTATAAAGGGAGAAAAGGAGAGGTCCAAGAACAGAACCTTGGGGAACTCCTACCTTTAGTGGAAGTGGAGGGGAAGAGGAGTCATGAGAGGACACAGCGAAGGAACGATCAGAGAGGTAGGAGGAAAGCCAGGAGAGGGCAGTTTCACGTAAACCGAGAGAGTAAAGGATTTGCAGGAGGAGAGGGTGGTCTACAGTGTCAAATGCAGCAGAGAGGTCAAGGAGAATGAGCAGAGAGTAGTGACCCTTGGATTTGGCAGCAAGGAGGTCGTTGCTGACTTTCGTGAGGGCAGTTTCCGTGGAGTGGAGAGATCGGAAGCCAGATTGAAATGAGTCAAGGAGGGAGTGGGAGGAAAGAAAGGTGGTAAGGCGGTTGTAGACAATACGCTCAAGGAGTTTGGAAGCAAAAGGGAGAAGAGAGATGGGTCGATAGTTTGAAAGTATGTTAGGATCAAGGGTAGGTTTTTTAAGAATGGGGGAGACAAGAGCATGTTTGAATGCAGAAGGGACAGTGCCAGATGATAGGGAAAGATTAAGGAGGTGAGCCAGATGGGAACAGGCAGAAGGAGACAAGTGGGAGAGGAGACGGGAAGGGATAGGGTCAAGAGGGGAGGTGGAAGGAGGGGAGGACCGGATGAGGGCCAAGACTTCCTCTCCAGAAGCAGGGGAGAAGGATGTCAGAGTTGGTGAGACAGAAGGGGAGGGGTGGTAAGGGCAAGGAGGGAGAGGAGTGCTAAGGGTCTGATGGGATATGATGTCCTCACGTATGGAGTCAATTTTAGATGTAAAGTAGGTGGCAAAGTCGAGGGCAGAGAGCGAGGAGGGAAGGCGAGGAGGGGAAGGGCAGAGTAGGGAGTTGAAAGTGGCAAAGAGACGCCGGGGGTTTGAGGACTGGGAGGAGATGAGGTTCTTGAAATATGTTTGTTTGGAGAGAGACAGGGAAGCACTGTAGGAGGAGAGAATAAATTTGAAATGGAGGAAGTCAGCCTTAGAGCGTGACTTTCTCCACTGATGCTCCGCAATTCTTGAACACTTTTGTAGGTATCTGGTGCATTTGGAATGCCAGGGTTGTGGTGTGGATCTGCGAGGGTGAGTGGTTATTGCTGGAGCAACAGAATCAAGAGCAGAAGCAAGGGAGGAATTGTACAGGGAAGTAGCTTGTTCAGGACAGGAGAGAGAAATGATAGGGGAGAGAAGAGAGTCCAGCAGGGAGGAAAAAGCAACAGTGTCAATAGCCTCAATATTACGCTTAGTAATGGTAGCCTTAGGAGTTAGAGGAGGGCAAGGAGAGAGGGATAGGTTAAAAGAGAGAAGGTGATGGTCAGAGAGGGGGAATGGGCAATTGGAGTAATCAGAAATATCACAACGGTGCGTAAAGACCAGGTCAAGTGAGTGCCCACTCACATGGGAGGGTGAGGAGGTCCATTGGGCGAGACCAAATGAAGGGGTGAGGGTAAGGAGTTTAGCTGCAGAGGATTCTGTGGGAATGTCAATAGGAATATTAAAATCACCTAGGATAATGGAGGGAAGATCTGAGGAGAGAAAGTGAGGGAGCCAGGAAGCGAAGTTGTCAAGGAATTTGGAGGGAGAGCCAGGGGGACGGTAAATGACAGCTACTCTGAGGTTTACTGGTTGGAAGAGTCGTATAGCATGAACCTCAAATGTGGGGAATGTAAGGGATGGTTCAGAGGGTATTAGCTGGTATGAGTAACTGGTGGATAGAAGGACCCCAACTCCACCACCATGGCGACCCCCAGGCCGGGGTGTGTGGGAGAAGGCAAAGCCCCCAGAGGATAGAGCAGCAGGAGAAGTGGTGTCAGAGGGTGAGATCCAAGTTTCAGTGATGGCTAGGAGATTCAGAGAGTTGGAGATAAAAAGGTCATGGGTGGGGACCAGTTTATTACAGACTGACCTGGCGTTCCAGAGGGCACAGGATAGAGAGATAGCATTTGTGGGGGAGATGTGAATGAGATTGTCCGGGTTGCTGTAACGTGGAGGTGAGATTAATTTGGGGGACCGATATGAATAGAGTTTAGTGATGGTGCGGGCACCTGAGCTGGAAAGGGAACCAATAGGAGGTGGGCAGGGAGGGAGATGTGGATGGCAGTGGGGTGAAGTGACAGGGAGAGGAGTGTAGGAGGAGGGTTTGGTGGTGGGGTAGTAGGACAGAGGGGGGGTAGAACAGGAAGAAAGTGGAGTAATGGGTGAGGAGTGAAGAGTAGGCAGACAGAGGAGGGGGGAGAAGGGGAGGAGGAGGTGGAAGAGATAAGGGGGAAAGGATAAAGGTGGAAGCAGGGGGCAGAACAGAGGATTAGGTAGAGACAGAGGGAAGGAGGGAGTTGACGAAAACCTTGTCATGGTGTTTATAAGTAAACAAGAGGAAAGAAATTTGGAAATTTAAATGAGATATGAGTGCAAGAGATTTGTAGGAATGCAAGTAAGAAAACAGTGACGTATCAAAGAACAGTGTATCAATATGTATGCAGATTAACAAGATTGTTATAGGGAGAAATAAAAGTGGGGTTCTAAAGTGTGCAGAATGTGAAAAATAACGCAGATTGTAAGCAGACAGAGGATGTGAGGCTAGGCAAGAGAGCTGAGATAAAGGACAGTGTTTCAAAGTTGATAGATATAAACTGACATGGGGAAAAGTACGATAAGCATTGAATTGTATGCTAGAATCAGTAGGCCAGCATTATTAATAGCATTAGAAGTGTTCTTGCCGTGATTGTACAGGGAGTCCAGTTGTAGTCTGAGTCTTTAGATTGTTGGGGTTTGTTGCGTGATGGACCTTTTTTCTCCTTCTGTTTTTCCTCGGTTTAATGCAGGTCTAACGCTAGTTATGCACTTAAAAAACTGCACTTAGAAAAAAAGCTGCACCCAGCCAAGGCTTCCCCAGCCAAACTACTGACACTTATACAGGGAAGCAGGCAAGTGTGGACACTAATTAATGAAAAACCCCAATTGGCCAGCCAGAGAAAGCTAGCAATAAAAATGGCTTAAGTCAACAATGACCACATACCATACATCTAAGGCTACAAATAAATCAAGCATTCACTTTAGTCAATAAACTGAGAGAATCCTTAAAACAATGTAACTATTACAAATCATAAGGCATTAGAAACAAAAGCATAAGGATTCAGTAAAGAATAAGCTAGTTACCTATGATTATAATTAATAAAGGAGGCACAGGAGGTGAAACACTTTGCAGTCACAGTCAACTTCAGTTACCTATGATTATAATTAATAAAGGAGGCACAGGAGGTGAAACACTTTGCAGTCACAGTCAACTTCAGTTACCTATGATTATAATTAATAAAGGAGGCACAGGAGGTGAAACACTTTGCAGTCACAGTCAACTTCAGTTACCTATGATTATAATTTATAAAGGAGGCACAGGAGGTGAAACACTTTGCAGTCACAGTCAACTTCAGTTACCTATGATTATAATTAATAAAGGAGGCACAGGAGGTGAAACACTTTGCAGTCACAGTCAACTTCAGAATGCGTGCACATATTTATACAGTTGCATTTGTAAATAGAAAGACACACACAGTGCTTGTTTTGGGCTGTAACACAAACCCTGCACACAGCACACCATTTTACACTGCATGTAGACACACAACGCATACTTACATATAACCATAAATATACATGCACTCATAAAAGGTTCCTGCACATTATGGTTTATTTTAAAGTTATTAATTATGATGTTAAATGTATGTATTTGATATTAATGGTATACAACATGATAGACATGGCATGTTTGGTACTAAACTGACACACTGTTTATTTCCAGATATCTGAATCTATCAGCGAGGGAGTCGCATCTTGTGTTCCATGGTTATGGAATATAGGAAATTATTGGTTAGAATGCATTCTGTATGTAGTGTCTATTGATTAGTTAAAACACATACAAAGAGCCATTGGAGGGCTGAACTACCATTGTACAAACTAACCTATGACAGAAGAACCAAGAGGAAGAACCAATGGGATTATGCCATCTCGTTCCTATTGTATTGCCTGGTCTCTGTAAGGTATATATTCAGGTGCTCTGTATTCAGTAGTTAGTCATCATATTCTTTATTTTGATGGAGGCTTCACCTTTGATGCCAGAAATTTGGATCCAGAACACCTGCATAATGTATCGACTATACCATATTTCTGTATAATCCTTTGCGCTAATTGTATTTAGTTCACAGCATGTCACTAAATTCTTTTTATGTGAATAATAACTTTTGTGCTTTGGAACCACACTCAAAGTCTGGAAAGCGATCATTTCATATGCATATGCTTCGCTAAAAAGCGACATTTTGGTATATAGATCATTAGGTATTCATACTATTTTATGAGAGTTTTAATAAATATCATTGATACATTGTGGTCACCTGATTTTGACTAGCACTCTATACACACCCATAATACAAATCACTCACAATTAATTACCAGTATTCACCAACAGATACTGTTTTTGAAAACATGCTTAAAAATTGTATGAACATGAAACACACATTAGTGTCAACTACATAATGAGATTTATCATTAATAAGAAGACTTGTTGTCAGGTATATCATAAATAATTCATGGGTTTCCTGGTTTGATATCTTGATAGACTCCTCCAAGATATAGATTGTATAAAACATAGACAAAATACAATACACACCTATAGTATATTAACATTGATTTAAGTCTAACAATCTTCTTGTAAACACTTACAAATCACTAACTTGATTATTTATCTAAATGTTCTGTATTTAGGCTTTACAGCATTTTAGAGCCCTGTGCCTGTATAAAGAATTATTTCTAGAATCCATGTGACACTCTCCACACATGCATCTTGGTCACAGAAAATTTTCAATGAAGACCCTGCTGTGAATGAAGGATTAACTAAAATGTAAAACATTATTTCAATAGTTGTCACATTCAGGGGCACAAACCATGTACATATAAGTTTGTACAATCATAGTTGTATGTATTGTGTATTTCAATGTAAAACCTTTCCATAAATGTACCTTTAGTTTTCTATGACACTGACATATTTCACATAGAAATAATCCAATATGCAATAATGACAGAATATGATGTGTATACAGTATGTGGATATATACAGCGTACTTAATATATATAAGAAATAGAAAAAGACAAAAGTTCCTTTTGTGACAATAAATAATAAGCTGACATCTGTATCCAAAAATTATGTAACAATGTGTGAACACAAATCAGGCTTATCTGACACATTTGGAAAGGTCCTCCAAATTTGTCCTACCACATAGCCCATAGCAACCAATCAGGTTCTACATAACATTTATCTAGTAACTTCTAAAAGATAATAGCTAGAATCTGATTGGTTGCTATGGGCAACATCTCCATTTCTAAAAAATCGCACTTTAGTAAATAACCCCTAACTTCCAAAGTAATCCTTAGAAACAAAATCCAAAATATGCAGGAAGGAAAACAGAATCCAGGAGCTGAATCAGAGGTGGATGCTATTAGCACAGCCGCTGCCTCTTTGGGGCTTATTCAGAGATGGGCAGTTTTGCTACACTCTGTGCGTAGTGGGTGTGTTATAATATGCTAATGCCACAGGATGTCTTCTGTATATAAGATGCCTACTGCCGGCTTCTGTGATCTGCTGCTGCTTCAAAAGACACAGCATCAGATCACTAATATCTGTCATCTGTGTAAGCCTAATGTTACTAAGTATGGGTGGTGTTTTCATGCTGCTGGGGACAGTGAAGCTACATCAGAAGATGCAGTCACTGGCCTCGGCATGCCTCAAAAACAGCGCTGCCACTCGCCCATTTTCAAGAACACTGGGCCTGATTCAGAGCCGGAAGCTCTGAATCAGGGCCCTCCTACCTGAAAATGGAGCGGCCTCATGGATGCTCGCATAGCTGTGGGTTACCACCCACAGCAATAGCGAGCGTCCATGATGATGGTCGCGATGGTCAAGACCATCGCGACCATAAGGCTTGAGACGAGACCCTGCGGTAGGATCTCGCTGCCACAAGCCCTGGAGTGATTTTGGCTCTATCAGAGCCAAAATCACTCCCACTGACATCACTACTGATGTCAATGGGGCCGGACTCAGATGGTAGGCATTCCCATGGGAACGCCTCCATCTGGAAGCCACGCCCCCGGCACGCCTACTAAAAGGGCGTGCTGTCAGTCACCATCAACAGCACGCCCCCTTTGGTGCAAGACCCATACCGACAGCTTGGCCGTCATTATTCGGGTCTCGCGCATGCGCATTAGGGCACCATCGACAGCTTGCGAGCATCCTACGCTCATGAGTGGGTCTGAATCAGGCCCTCTGTCCGTTGCCGCCTGAACCACAAATCAGAATGGCTTAGGGATCACTGCGAGTGATCTTGTAGAATGAGATCTGCAATATGCAGTGCGGCATCTGGGCCTATGCAGACCTCAGACATCGGACATGTACATAAACCACATTGCATACATCTCTTAATTAGGCTCTAGGTATGCAGTTAGAATTAGGTAATGCCACAGGAGGCATCTTGTGTAAAAAGACGCCCACTGCTGAAATCTCAGATCCGATATCTGTGTCCAAAAACACAGCATAGGATCCCCATTGTGACCATTGGTTGTCCTGATTCCAAAATAATTTTCTGTGGTAAGGTCATCGCTCAACCTGGTCTTCTTTTCCTCTCCTCCCTCCTTTTACTAATTACCCCTGTCACCTCTATTCTGCCTCTCTCTGTTTCCTCTTCTTCCCTCCCTTTTTTGCTTTTGGTTTTGTTTTTTGCCTTCCACAGCCCCCATTTGCTTCCCATGTTTGTTATACCACAAGACACTCAAATTAGTTTCCCTCAATGCCTATGACCTTAATTCTGCTCACAAACATACCATGGTCCTATTATATCTAAAACACCAATAGGCTCATATAGCTTTGCTCCAATAAACACATTTTCTACACATCCAACCTAGTTTGACAACCAAAACCTTTCATCAGGTGTTTTATGCTACCTCTTATATCAAAACCTAAGGTGTGATTCTCTTAAATAACTTTTCCCCTTTCAAATGAGTCTATCCATGCAGACCCGCAAGCATGTTAACTCCTGGTTGGTAATATTAATGGGTTCCCAGTTACTGATGCTAATTTTTATGCTCCCAATTTTGTTCAGGGTTTTTTAATATCCAACCATTTTCAATGGAGGCAACAATGCTTTTCTAGAACCCTCCATTGATAAATTTGCAGGCTCTTTCAGCCTGATTCAGAGCTGAAAGCTCTGACCAGAGCGCTCGCTCTGAATCAGGGCCCTCCTCCATGAAAATGGAGCGTCCTCCTGGATGCTCGCATAGCTGTGGGTGACCACCCACAGCATATGCGAGCGTCCATGATGATGGTCATGATGGTCTTGACCATCATCGATGTTGATTGACAGCACACCCCCTTTGGTGGGCGTGCTGGGGGCGTGCCTGCCAGATGGAGGCATTCCCATGGGAATGCCTACCATCTGAAGCCGGCCCCAGTGGGAGTGATTTTGGCTCTGATTGAGCCAAAATCACTCCAGGGCTTGCGGCAGCGAGACCCTACTGCAGGGTCTCCATCGGAAGCCCGATGGTCATGATGGTCAAGACCATCATGACCATCATCATGGACGCTCGCATATGCTGTGGGTGGTCACCCACAGCTATGCGAGCATCCATGATGATGGTCATGATGGTCTTGACCATCATGACCATCGGGCTTCCGATGGAGACCCTGCAGTAGGGTCTCGCTGCCGCAAGCCCTGGAGTGATTTTGGCTCAATCAGAGCCAAAATCACTCCCACTGGGGCCGGCTTCAGATGGTAGGCATTCCCATGGGAATGCCTCCATCTGGCAGGCACGCCCCCAGCACGCCCACCAAAGGGGGTGTGCTGTCAATCAACATCGACAGCACGCCCCCTTTGGTGCGAGACCCGGAGCGATGGAGATCCCGTCGCTCGCCGGGTCTCGCGCATGCGCATGACGGAGCTCCCTCCATTGTGCACATGCGCAGTGGGGGAACATTGACCCACTTGCGAGCGTCCTGATGCTCACGAGCGGGTCTGAATGACCCCCTAAATCTACACCTACTCAGCCTAGAGAATCTACTGTAGGAAACTCCTCTCTTTACTGAAATCCAACAATATGTACACATCCTGGCATGTAATCTACCCCACATCCTGTGAGTTTTTGTACTATACAGCTGCCCACAGGTTTTTCTCATGCATAGACATATTCTTGGTGGATCACTCTTCTATTCCTTCCCTACATGTCTCAAAGATGTCTCTTGTCTCTAGGTTGGACAATTCTGCATTATCCTTGAAGATTGAGTTAATTGCAATAGGTATTGGATCCATTCCATCAAAGACTTGTCAGGCAATACACTCTACATTGCCATCTATAAACTAGAGGTTCCAAGAATTATACATATATGTCCTCTTCTATGTTGGCTGGCGCTGAGGCATACCATGGTGATCATGCTGTAAAAAAGTGCCCGCTAGGAGGCGTGTGCATGGAATTAGCCCCCGCTATAGGATTGCATGGTGTGATTGATACTGCAGTGTGTTGTACAGTGCTGTGCAGTTTACGACAATTTGTATGCTGTAACTCATGGGCACATTTGCTGCTGTTGTGGCCAAGATGGAAAGGGACATATCTATATGCCTCTTTATAATACCTTACCTCTATCCAAAATTCTGTTTCCTCTTGCAGGTTACCCTGCCTGTCTACATTGCAGCTGCTGTCCCTGAAAAAGTCCTTTACCCTTGAGGAACTTGAGACTATTATTAAATCTCTTAAATCCATAGTTGCCTCTCACCCATCTACAGTTACTACAACACATTTCAGTTGGGTGGTAAGTTTGACGTTGCCATCATTCCCATGGAAGATATTGTTGTTCCTAAGGAGGGCAATGACCCCTATTCTTGTGCAAGCTATTGGATGATTCCTCTTCACAGTGTTGACCTACTGTATGCATTTTTAATTTATGTTCTTCAGACAAGTGACTGTGATACCCTTTTTGATGTTCCCTAATCAAGTTAGATGAATCCCATGTTGTCAAGTGGCTGACATTACCTACACAGCCATAGATATTATCTATCTAGCTAATTAGATATCACTTTTTGTCCTGGCAGTTACTCTAGATGTGGAATGAGCCTTAAATAGGGTAGACTAGAGCTTCATGCACCTCAACCTTCCAGTCTCTGTTTTTCAAGGGAATTTCTACTTAGGTGTATCTTCCTCAGACTGTAATCCCTTGATTTCAGTCCTTACTAATGGGTTTGCATCAACTCCCATTGCTATCCAATATCCACTGTCAGTAAAATACAGGAATTCCCATCTCCTATTTATCTAGTTAGTGGAGCCCCAAACTTCTAGGCTGTGTCTGAATTCAACAATATCCAAAATTTGAGTTTACCTCCCTGATCATAAATTGTCACTACAGTATATGCCAATAATGTTCTACTTATGGTTACAAATCCCCTTACCTCATGCTCATCTCTGATATTGTAGCTGCTTGTTTATGGCCAGCTGTCTGGTTTCAAAATAATATCAGAAGAAATGGAGTTTCTCCAATTAAGCATTGCCATTTCCACTCTCCAACTCCTCAAATCCATATTCCATTTCTGGTGGCACTCTTCCTGTTTGAAATATTTGGGTATCCATATTGCTCCATCTTATGATTCACCCTTCTTGATGAGATTCCCCCCACAGTTAGCATCCATTAAGAGAGACCTCAGGCCACTTCATTGGTCAAGTGAACTCCATTTATATGAAGATTTTCCCTTGCTTCTTTTACCCTGGTCAAAACCTTTCTATCCAAATCCCTTCTTTTTCTAGACTCATTTCTAGGGCTCTGTTATTCAATTCATCTGGGTGGGATGTAGGCCCAGAATGTGCTTTCACATCTTGTGTAAGCATGCTAGAAATGGATGTCTGTGACAACCTTGCTTCCAAAACTATTTATCAGTTGCCCATCCCACTCAGTAGTTGTATCCCATGCTGATAAGCCCTTTAATTCTGGGTTTAAATCTGGGAACTGCTTTCCTAGA
Source organism: Taudactylus pleione (assembly GCA_031769625.1). NCBI lineage: Eukaryota > Metazoa > Chordata > Amphibia > Anura > Myobatrachidae > Taudactylus > Taudactylus pleione. Next base: position 1,430,086 of record JAUIMM010000317.1, on the reverse strand, counting down.
CTTTAGCTCTCTTTTTGTGGCTCCCACCAAAGCATACAGATTTGTCTTTATACATTTATCTTCAATACGCTATGCAGTGTGAGATGGTTGGTGTGAGTGAGCTGCCAGTTTTTCATTTTGCTAAATATGCATCTATGTGTGACTGAGGGCCTGATTCAGAGCCGGACGTAATTTGCGCTCGCTCGTTCAGAAAAAGGGGCCGGATATTTAAATAGAGTGCTTGCTCTTTGCGGTCTGTTGATGCCTCTATGTCTGAGCGAGCATCCGAAACATGCGCTCGCTATTTTGTAAAGACCACCCTTGGCCGTTTGCATCATACGTCATCTCCGCTATTTATTTGATTAATCGAGTATATCGAAAGGCGTATGAACTGCTCGCTATTCTTGTGGTAGCATTTTCCTACCGCAATCATGTGAGCAGTTCAGGCTAAAAGACAACCAAGTGACGTGGTCGATGACGCTGCTTTGTTAATTATGCACACCCCTAAAATGCCAGTTTTGACCATTTGGCACGCCTGCGTTCGGATCTCCACTCCCCATTTTCAAGCACCTTCCCCTGTTACCACCCACAAACGCCTCATCCTGTCACTCAAATTAGCAGGCACTCGCTATTTTGCGAACACACGATTTCCGACCGCACTGACTGGTTGGCGCATGCGCAGATGTGTGAACATCGCTCGGAGCGAACGAGCGGCCACTTACGAGCGGCTCTAAATCAAGCCCTGTATTTCAAGCACAGTGGAACTTGGTATAGAAAGTAGATGCAGCTATTGCATTGTAACACTTTTTATACAGATTCAAAGACTTACAGTAATCTCATACCAAATTATCAGTGCATTCTATTCGAATTGCATTGCGATTAAGATGCATTTTTGTCAAAAAGATTCCCAGTGTTAGCAGAGGACCTGGCATGCTGAGAGAGGGTTGTTTGTTGTGACTGCAGCAATGCTGTGTGAGGTCACATATGATGGTTTTCTGTCTCCCAGCTACAGTAGCTCCCACGTTTAGATGTATCCTCTCAATAAGGGATAATGTTCTAGAGAGTTTGGCAACATCCCAAAAGTTTTGCATCCTGAACCAGACACAAAATTCCTATGTGACCACTCTCCTTTATCTAATTTTTTTTAATTATCCACCCTGTGGGATAAATTTGATCTTACATGCAAATGTTTTTGCCAATATCTCGAACTTTGCCATTTCCACTCCTCTCAATATGGTTTCTGTTGTACACCACAATATACTTAATTGGAGACCTTTTGCTTTAAACATATAAATTCCAATGGACTTATACAGTATTTTTTAATTATCATCTCTTGATTTCATATAAATAACCTACCATGACTTGGCATGGGAGATAGGGATATGTGTTTATCTGGCACCGAAAGTTTGAGATGATTTTAGGTAAAATGCTGCTACAGCATCTATATGTATGAGAATTAGAGAAAATGCCTACACATGCATGCTTCATTGGTAATTGGCACTGTCTCATCTACAGGCTATTTTCCTCAATCCACTGATGTGCTCAAGTGGGATGTGGGGATAGCAGCACATTTGGTGATATTCGTATCTAGTATTTTTGTCTAAAAGGTTTTAGATTTTGAGCAGCAGTACACCACCTAATTGCCTCCATCAATTATATTACCATACCATACTGCCCTTCTATCTGGAACAACTATCACCTTAAATACATATCCAGCATATTGAGCGTCCTGACAAATTTGCCCATATTTGGCTCCAAGGCTCTCTTACAATGTGGCCACATCCGCTTCACCCTCCAGCTGATCAGTAGGTACATTGTCATTTCCCTAAGTTTCTGAATTACAAGCGAGTTTCATCCCTACATTTTCCCCCTGTCCCTCCCCCTCTAACCATTCTAATGCTCCCACTTCTTTCAATGTCTCCCCACACTTTTTTCTCCTTTTTTCATCTCCTTATTTATGTTTGTCTTTCTTCTTTCTTATTTTGTACGCCTTATTTTACCCTCTACTCCTTTTCTTTTCCTTGACTTGTTCTTGTTGACATTGTTTCCCTTTAATTGGTGGATAATTTTCCTGCTGTGTACAGATAGCTATTTGTACTTTTTGGTTCTATGTACAACTTGACACTGTTGCTTTTTTTGTATGAAATCAATTAAAAATGTGCTTAAAATATTTCTAATGTGTATACACCGGGAAACAACCAGAGCATGTACAGTACTGTATGTCTTATATGAATCCTCCAGAATGCAATCCTGACATGTACATCTATAAAGTACTACAGAATAGTTTGGTTGTGGATAATGTTGTCATTTTGTTATTGGGAGATTATCTGGAGTTTCTTTGTTATCCTCATGAGGTGGTATGTGATTAATGAATATGGGAATTAACAGAAACATTTGGATACTGTACATGTGATTTATGCCTTAATGCTCTTGAAGTGGCATCACTGAAACTGATGGGAGTTCGGGCCAACTGTCATTACATTGTCAGAGATATAATTTTTTCTCAATATATATATATATATATATATATATATATATATATATACATACTAGTATATGGACAAAGGTAAATATGCTGGGTCACCATGGTCTATCCCCTACCAATACCATTAATCTCCCACTTGCTCATTATTCCACCACCCCCACTGTCCTACCCTGACTCATCTATTCTGTATTCCAATCCATCCCATCTTCACATTTTTCCACCCTACCCTCTCTAGGGGATAAATCTACTAAGAGTCGTGATTGGTCCGATTTGAAAAGTGATTCATCTTGGTATAAATCGCCAGAACCCGGGAGATTTTCTTCCCTTTTTTTCAAAATTTATCAATAGACGATTTGAGGCTAAACGAGTTTCCCGATGGTAATTTAGGTTGAGATTCTTGAGTGATTTGTAAGCAAGCTCGAGTTAGTTATGGCACCCGAGATTGCAGTGATTTCTCTCTGAACAACTCTCCCTAGCAAGCAGCCTGCACATATCAGTGAGATATGTGTAAGCTGCTTGTGTTGTACATTTAAAAAATGGGTTACTGTTTTAAAAAAAATTATGTGAGGTCCCCCCCAAAAGTCTAACCAGCCCCGGACTTGCCAGACCGTCCTGGTTCTTACAATTACAGGGAAAAAATGTGTAGAGTTCCACTGTAATTTAAGAACCAGCACCAGGCAGCAGGGCCAGACCTGGTTTTAAATATATGGAGAAAAAAAGTGGCGTGAGGTTCCCCATATATTTAAAACCCACTCTGGACCCTTTCTAGTGTGGGACTGATGCCACAGCCAGGGGTGCCCTTTCACTGGGCCCCCAGCCGCAGCATCATCAGCCCTGACCACTAGTCAGCCCAGGACAGGGATCCCTGGGGAGTTGAGTATCCCTTCAATAAAGGGGTCCCGCTCTCCAGGGCACCCCTGGCCTAGACTGATAGCCCAGGGCTATCCCTGCAACCCCTGGGTGGTGGGTGGCAGGTTGATAGTGTATGTGTAGTTTTAAAAATAGAATTATCAAAATTATCTGTACAGTGGAACTACAGGTCCCAGCAAGCCATACTTAGAAAAGTACCAACATGCAGGACATTAACGGCCCACTGGTATGTGTAGTTCACATGTAAAGAAATGTGTAAAAAAGACACACACCATGAAAATAAAAATGTATTACATCCATACACACTCCCACATACTCACCTGTTCCCAGTTGTTCATGTCCCCTTCTCAACGTAAAGTATCCAATGAAAGTACCTGTAAAAAAAGATCCAATACTCATCTTTTGTCCCACAATGTTCTCCGCAGTAATCCAAATAGGGCCCCGGACACACTGTATCAACATGCTACAGCTTGTTGATACAGTAAGCTAATGACATCTATACATCTGCTACATACGTACATTATGTACGTATGTACATCTGCTACATATGGAAATGCCTATTATATATACAATACATAGATGTAGGACCAATTCAATATTTATGCTTACTTGAAATTCATGTTTTTTAAAGAAGTTTCTTGTTCCATAGTTGTTAAAAAATAAATACATATCATGCAATGCCTGAGCCATAGTAGTGACAGAAAGGTGCACTAAGTAAGGAAGTGCATCATGATATGGTTGAATTGCAGAAGTCTCATTTAAAGTACAGTTTCTAATGGGGCCATTCACAAATTTTTGCATAAAAATGTTTTTTAACTCATTTTTTGAAATGCATTTATATTCACAAATCAGGATATCCTCCAGTAATGGGTCAACTGAGTGATTGGATTGATTAATATTATATAGAAATCTCTGAGCTCCAGGGATGACATAGAATGGAAGTGATAACTCAATACTGCAGTTAGTTGGTAATCCCAAATTTTCAGGCATTGCAATCTGTGTTGTGCCTGACCATGAAGTTGGAAGAATAAATGTCTTATTAACAAGAACTTCTGTCATTCTATGGATAAAAGTTGCAAAGAAATTGGAACTTGTGCCACAAATTATTATAATGTCAGTAACAGAATTACGGATAACATTTCTAATGGCTGACAGGTTAGGATTACTGTTAATAACTACTTGAATCTTAAATTCAGTACATATTCCATAATCCTCTAACTGTCTGCTCAACTGTTGGAGCTCCTGCTCTTCACGTTTACCAACTGAATAAATGATCCCGACCCAGTTCCAGCCAAACCGTTTCAAAAAATGTGCAATTGCCAAATGTTCCTTTTGAATGTTGTGAATTGTTCGAAAAAAATTTGAATAAATCCTTTTGTCACTCAGCACGGGGTCTGTTGCTCCATAACTGATCTAGAATGGACTTGAATTTACAGTTATAAGACAAAACTATTATATAAGCTATTTTTTTCACATATGCAAATTAAAATGTGAAAAATGTCTAATTTCATTATTGTTTTCTTTTACCTTTACATTATATTTATGATCTATAGCTCTCTGTGCAAGTACATATATTTGCAAGATATGATAATTAATTCATTGAAATCTCAGAAAAATTACAAAACATGAAACAAGAGTTAATTAAAAACTGTTATAAAACAAATGGAGCAAATTTTTTTGTGTATGTTTTTTAAACATTTGTGCAGAAGTATAAATGCAAACTCCTAGTGAGAACATTATAACTGTGTCTGTGCAGATATACTTTGTATGACAATTTTGTAGTTATTCAATGCATGATAATCAGAAAAATAACAGGTCTTCTTTAAAGTTCAACCATTATCTTCTTGAATTATGTATCATTTACTGCACATGTTTTAATTACAATGTTATAGTTGTGTGTAAAAAATAGTTTTTCCCAATGTATATTTATTACAAGCCACCATAGTATCTTGTTGGACATCAGTGCTCCTGGTGGCTCTCTCACATCTGTTGCTAGAAGATGATGGCGGCTACTCCATTAGATACTACTACCTGACTGCTCTGTCACCTCTGCCTTGTTCCAGTTGGATCCTCTTCCTTTTTTACCACTGCTGTTTCTCTGCTCAAAGTGGACTATTCATTACCATTACAGCTGTCGCAGCTGCACTGCTGCGTCTGAGTGGACTGTTAGTTGCCAATCTTAGAGCAGTTTCAGCTGCATTGCTGTGTCTGAGTGGACTTTCATTATCACCTCACATCTGTCTAGGCCGCATGCCAGCCAAGTTACACATCAGCCAGCAAAGCTGCAACTGGCCCATAAGGCCCATCCCAGCCAAGTACACATCAGTCCTCAAGGCTGCAACTTGGCCACAAGGCCGCATTCCTATCAAATACTTACCAGCTAACAAAACATCAGTCATCATTCTACTCACATCTCAAACTTTCTACACATCAGCACTCGAGGCAGCAAACCAGCCATAGGTCAGCTTCCCCTCTCTTGTAGTCAGTAGACTCTTGGACTATTACAGGCCTTTTGGCTACTCTCCTACACAGTCTTATTTTATTTTGTGGTGCTCCTGAGTTCCGACAGTAAAGTCAATCTTAAAGTGAATCTACCTAGGGATTCTTAACAATATTGCACCCAGATTGAAGGATCTATGACCAGGTAGAGAGATGATTATTACTGTTACTGTTATAGATAACAATTTGTTCAATTATCATTTTGTGCAATATTTTAGTTGTGCATTATTAGATGCAATATTGCCAGACTATCACCAGATTTTTAATATGACTATCTATTACTGGCCATCTTTTCTTTTCTTAGTGTTCCAATTACAATTTTTCATATTTAATGAGCTGTGAGTACATGAATTGGCAAAGAACACTCTGAACATAGATATCTATACAGGTGACTCTTAAAGGGAAAAGTCTTAGATATATGTGCTATGTTGGCTGCTAGAAATGTAGAGTGCAGTGAGCTTTTTGAAAAGAGCAATGCCTTTCTCACATGGTACCTTAAATATCTTGTGCATGGAGTCTCCGCTGTCTTGTGAGAACTGGCTTTAATTTATCAGACTGTTATAAACTTATTGAAGTATCAGTAGAAAACATAATGCAAACTCATGATGTCATCATGAGAGCACTTTGATCATTGTGAAAATATTGGGTTTATAATAGAGATGTTGATGTACTTCATTGTTTTGGTTTTGCCAAAACCACCCTTAAATGTTTTGAGTTTGGAACTGAATTTCTTTAAAAACTGATAAAAAACAGCTACATTCATCTAATTCCGGCCTATATTTGTTCCTATGATATTATTAATTCAAATATCATTAATTTCCAATCAATTTTACTACCACACAGCTATCAATAATGTTTTCACCCATATTGGCCAAAGGCTGCAGTGAGCTGGCTGGCTAAATTAGGTGAAAGAGAAGCAGCACAAACACACTTTAGTTTACAAAAGATAATGGCAAATCTTGAAAACAGAGTGACTCTACAGTGGCAGAAAAGATGGCAATTTAATAAAACTAAACAGTGCAATAGAATGTTTTCATTAATGAATAACTACAGTAACAGCCAAAAAGTTAAAGCTTAGTAAGAAAATATAATGTATTTGGAAAACACAGGTCTCACACCAAAATAAATTGATAATTGTAGCAAGAAGAAAGTACAGAGTACTAGTTTGAATGGATAGTTATACTCTCTTTGATACTTTCTATGGGATAAGAGTTGAGTTGAGTTGAGTTTCAAGGAACAAAAAACCACCTAAACTTTCCTGAACTATGCTAAATTGAGCAGCTGCACCGATGTCCCCACCATTTTCGGATTCCGAAATGAGGCAAAATGTCATCTTCCTGGTGACAGATCACACGTTTTGGATCTAATATAATTACCTCTGGTGGTGATTTGGGTGCCATTTGTCACATGACCACCAGAGGTGAAAGAGAGCAGGAGACAGTGATACAGAACTGCAAACCCAGTTCAAGTTCAGTGATACTGTCTTTGGAGAGCAGTGTCACCCACTTCTCCATACTGTAATACCGGCTGAACTAGTTTTTTGGATAGGCAGTAAGAAAATCTTTGTTTCTTTTTTTATTGTTTAGTAAAATCTTTATATTAATAATTAGTAATTATAGTAAAATAATAATTACAGTTGGTTTGTGTGGTCTAAAAAAGTTCCTTTTTTGTTGAAAATACTTCAGGCTGTGACACTACATTTTTAAGTCTAACAATAATAGTTAATAAAACACGGACCACCACCTTAATATTATCTGCACAGTGCATCACAGTCAGTGGGCAGTTTGTTTTTGTAAAACAAAAGGTTTTATATTTAAACTTTAGGTGTCAACATGGATCATTACAATCAATCAATAGAACAGCATAAATAGAAAAGAAGCACTAGCACTGCATTTGCTGCCAACACCAGTCATGACAATACCACTTCAATGTCATCTACTAAAGCAGAAGCTCAAAAGTATAGAGGGATTAAGTCAGGGCATTAAAAATATAAAAAAATATATTTTACATTGAAAGAGAAAAAACACCTCTAACAAAGGGAAGGTTTTCTGCAAAAAAAACCCATAAAATTGCCAAAATGCCATATAACACACATAGTGGCAAGGAAAGGCTCAGACCTTATACTTTATTTCTGAGACATGGTTCTGCAAATGCTGTCACTTAGGCATTTTCTTCTGCCTCACATGACAATGCAAGACTGTCTCATTCTACATATAGAAGACGTGTCAAAAAATGAAAATCATAATACCACTGGTGAAGAAAACCACTAAGGCAGCAAAAAAAAGTGTGTTCAGAAATGTAAAAAATCCCAAGAAGAGTCTAAGTGTGTCCACGAGTGCTACAGTATAAGTGACCCTGCCTTTCTGTTACTGTACTCATAGAGAAGCCTCCTTCCACCATTTCTGTACCCTCTACAAATGAGGGGATGAGCTGTCAAGAAGATGCTGACATAGAAATTAATGATACTACTATTGCAGTGCAACAGGATGAGGGGAATATATGTGTAGCTGACAACGGTGCTAAAGATGAAAAGGATGTTGTTTGTTCAATTGAGGCGCCAGTGGAAGCAGTTCTTGTCTGTGATAAGAAGAAGGCCATTTTCATGCCTGGGCATAAGATGAAAAATTCCACCTCTTATGCATGAAAATATGTTTACTCAAATCCTGACAACAATTACTTTGCCATCTATAGACCATCTAGGAACCTTCCTGTTCCCTAATTTGTAGCATGTTCATGAAGAGTTTTTGTCAAAATCAGAAACATGCTAAAAAAGTAACAAGTGATCCAGCATCAGCTAGCTCTCTACTCTCTGTCAGATTGTAGCCACTGCAATCTCCACCTTCAACACCTTCATCATCTATATCCTCAGTAATGATGAGAAGTAATCCTGCTTTTCAATTTGATGAAGCTACATCATTACTCCCCTATCCAGGATTCCTTAGAAGAATCCTTGAGTGTTAGGCCTGCTGCGGCTAGGGGAGGTTCTTCATCCCAGAGGGGGACCAAGAATACTACTAATAGTAGTTTAAAAAACAATTGACTGTTGAACAATCCTTTGCTAGATATAGCAAGTATGACAGCTGTCACCAGTAGCACAATTGATCACTGAAGCCATGACAGCTTTACTAGTATTAGATTTGCAGCCAATATTCGCCATTAATCCAGTGTATTTTAGGCAGTTACTGTCTGTACATGGATTAAAAAAAAATGATTAGCCTACAAAATGCCACTATACCCAAATTCCACATAAATACAAATTTTTGGACAAGCAGAACTGGGAAAACAAAAGATTACATGACTGTGACAGTCAACTGGGTGGGTGTATTGCCTTCAGCAACACAAACAGCAGCAGCAGCATCTAATAAATGCCAGCTCATTCAGAGGCAGGCTACTCTCTGTATTACTAGCTGTACTAAGAGGAATACTGGTGTCAAACTCTTAGAAAAACTCAGGGATGTCATTGCATTACTGGGACTCAGTTATGTCATAACTCGACTTGGAATCTCCTTGAGTTATGTGATTTCTGATAATGCCACAAATATTGTTAGTGCATTTTAGCTGGATGATTTTGAACACCCATGTTTTGCTCACAAAATCAATTTGGTGGGGCATATTATTTTTTTTTTAAATGACAGGTGCGCAGCAGATGCTTTCTGTGGCCCGAAAGCTTTCAGGACATATTCTGCATTCAGCAGCTGCATGTAATAAGTTGCAGCACCTGGAAGAACAGTTTAATTTAGTTACACCAACTGAAGGAGGCAACCATGTCATTTTCATCATCATACTCACCCTAATCAGTTTAGTATCATCATCACACAATATTAGCTAATTCCCACTAAAATCCCCAACAGTTTGTTGTAAATGGTGGAAAAGGTCTTCCTCCATAAAGTTTGAAGTTCATATTTATAAACATCAGTTTTCTGCATTTTTAGGAAGTAGCCTCAAACGACAATCACTCATAAGATTGTGCTACACACTAGATGGTGGGCAGCATATATAAAGCAAAGCTCCATTTTTAAAGAAGGTTCTGAGTTTACTTTTTCCCCTCCCAGTTATCATAAACAACAGTGTGATAGGGTAATTTGTACATTGTCATTTAAATACTCCTCCAACATTCTGTTGATGCTTGTTTTATCATTTTGAGTCATTGTAGAGGTGTCAATAATTTTCAACAATTGTTTTAATGGATGCACTGAGTTGACTCATCATCTTCATCACCAATGGTATCTTGGAAAATGTAAATTATTATTACCATGAAGCAGCAGTTGCAGAAGAAATGCAGCAGGAAACTTTGTATCATGTGCAACTTGAGCTACCAACTTGCTCACAAGGAGCTTTTTGCATACTTTTAAGAGCTATGCTAGTTGGAAAGAAAAAAAAAACATTAGATATAAACCTAGGATCAAGCATAGTTTCTAAAATGTAGTGATCCAGTTGCAAGAGGTTAAACATCCTTTGGTCCTGGCAAAACAAAAAAAAGAACTTGATCTATAAGTCCAACCTGGCTATGTTTCATCTCCTCCTTCAGTTTTTCTTGTTGTTTTTCCAGTAGTTTTAATGGATTTACCTAACTCAGGCTGGCAATGTCTGAGCTCTTCATTGATTACTTAATCAAATAGTTTTAGTAGCTTGCATAAAATGGAATGTAAACTCCACTGTTTTGCAGTAAGGTACCATGCCTCCCCTCCCAATCCATTTGTCATGACTTGTTGTGTATGTTTGGATAGCTTGTTGCTGTTTCTCCAGTCTCTGAAGCATATAAAGGGTAAAATTTGACCTGGTTATTTTCTCTTACTTCAGTTGTTGGCATGGCAAATGGAACTGATCTTGCAGCTGCTGCAATCTTTTATATTTAGTTGATAAATCTTGAAAATGTCCAGAAATTTGTCATGCCACAACATCCCCTGCATACACCAGTCATTTCATGAAAATTCGTAATCAGTAAGTTTATTGAGTGTTAGAGATGTATGGTTTGGTTTTCATAAAATAAAAACACACTTAAACTTAGAGATTCTAAATCAAATTGTGTCCCAGTTTGGAATCACTTTGGTGTTCTGAGTTCCAGCTCAGTTCTGTTGTCAGTTCAGAAGTCAGATTTAAAAACTGAACTCAGGCTTTGTATTCCATGTAAATGGGTTTAAATGACATGGTTTTAGCTGTTTTGATTTATTTTGATTGATTTTTAAGAAATACTAAACCAAAACTTACCCCAAACCAAAACACTACAGGGTATGCTTGCCAAAACCAAATCATGATAATGAATTAGAAACCAAATCCAAAATATCCTTCTATGATGAAGATTCATTCATAGCTAAAGCAGCCCTAGCACACTTGGATTCTTCTTGGCAATCCTGAATTGGGGAGGAGTCAGTTAGCATATGCAAATTTTATGTAGAAGGACTACCTCTAATCTTTAATGAGAAAATTGATGATGAGGTTTTGGCAATGGAAATTGCATGTGCTGGGATCTATCAATTCTGTTAGCTTATGCTAGACTGTATGGTATTATTTTATAGGATTCTTGTGATTTTGTTAATTAAATTGCATGAACTCACTGCAAATATTCTAACAGGGAGGAAGGGTCTATACAAAAAACATCCCTACCTCTAATTACTCTCATCTTACAAATGGTATAGATAGCTTGACAAATATTGTTAGGATTTGGGTGAAAATAATTCCACACAAAAGAGGTGACTTTTTGGCTCAGGCATGACAATGGCCTTCTTTATCTTATTAGAAAGAACTGCTGCCAATGGTGATTTGATACAAACCACATCTTCCTCCGAAATTTTATCAACTTTTTCTTGTCCAACACATTCTTAATCATTATCATCCTTAGTAGAGTCAACTACACAAATATCCCTCTCATCCTGTTGCACTTTCAAAGTAGAATATTTAATTAATTTCTCTGTCACCATCCTTACAGTACTTTTACGTCTACTCATTCTCACATTTGCAGAGAATGCAGAAATAGTGGAAGGAGGCTTCTCTACAATTGCCATTTCCATTTGAAAAGTGATATGTGGAGAATGATAAACTACCAGCCAATCAGCTCCCAACTGATATTTTTCAAACACAGCCTGTAACATTCCAGTTAGAAGCTGAGAAGCTGGCAATTAATCACTCACCACTATCACTTTTCAGAGCTTAGTACATCTCCCCCTGAGACAAAAAAACAAGGTGACATCTTTCTAAATCTACATCCATGCTTTATGTTATGTTATTAGTTTACTCAACCCATTTTGTTAACAATAAAGACAGCTTCACCATTTACTCTCTGTTGTTACCTTGGAAGACACTGTGTACAAAACATTTAGACTAATGATATGAATTAATGCACTCATTTCTGCATTTCTGGAGCTAAATGCAACATGAACTTTTCAGCAATCCTCACTTTAATCTAAAAAAAATATTTGGGGTCCTTGAAACAGCCAATTTTTATAAGAATATTAAACTTGGCTGAAAATAATAAAAGCTGATGTTACTTACCTGTGTATACCCATATATATCCAACAATTGTGCCATAGGAATAGTGGTAACAGAATTGAGATCCCCAATAAAACCAACCACTTTACCATGTTTCCTACATGAGTAATTAGGAGTTAATTTCTTGTGTCCTGATAATATATCTAAGACATGAGTAACTGCTTTCATCTGATGTCCACAAGAATCATAAAAATTATAGCCCAGAGTAATATTGGGCAGAATATATGGGTTTCTATTAATCTCATTAATTGTAAAAATAAAAGCTCGGAGGTGTATATAATTTCTTTCTTGTACACTGTTTAAACAAAAATGCATGTAGCATAAATGTTTAGTATTGCAAGTAAATAAATTGTTTATTTTTAGAAGGTTCATTTAAAAAAAAATAAGGTAACAATATAATAAAATCTTTAACATACTTTCTAAAAATTGCAAAAAGTGAGTATTGAGAAAGATCTTTCATTTTGAAATGATTCCCTAAAATAAAAAGTGTAAAAATATGTAGCAATAAATTAACAACAGTAGCTGAATTATTGGGGCTACTACTTCCCAATAGAAATTACAAAATTGAAAGACAACTTAACCTCTGAGAGAGAAGGGGTTACAACTGCACAAAATTTATAATGCAGCAATGCATAATGTTTGAGTTATATATTTTTAAAAAACAATTTCATAATGATATAACTATGAGGCTAATATAAACAAAAATGTAAAAAATACAGTAAAACATACAATACAATATTTACCAACTGCCATCTAATATGTCCTAGGAATCTTAGATGACTACAATCTCATATAGTATGAATCTATTGCTTATATTTCGATAAAAATAAAAAACAATAATTATGTATGGATCCAGAGAAAAATCTGTGGTGTTTTCAGCTGGAATCTTAGTGGATCCAGAGAACTGGATGTGGTAATTTGACTGGTAATCAAAGTGGATCCAGAGGACTAGATGTGGTGATTCCACTTGGAATCATTTGTAGTCCTTTTCTAATAAATCAATGTTCTGAGGAGGACTCACAATTGTAACCAAAGTGATCATGGTAAAAGACAATGGGCCAAATTCAGCTGTGGACTATATTGTACAGCCGCAAGGAATATGTAACACAAAATTTGACCAACCAAAATGCAAATGCAGCAGGAGGTTTCTATTACATATTTATCTTCTGCACACATATTCAATCTGATTGCAACATCCATAGATGCTGCTTTGGATCACCATTATTGCTTTGGCCAGGCCATGTAATCCTAAGCTTACACATCCTAGCCAACCCCTGTCCAGAAATTTGCATCCTTTGATGTAGACTCAGGCCTTGGCACTCCATAGAAATGGTGGTGACACACCCCTGTTTCTAAGAATGCAGCACAGCGGCATCTACTCCTTGTCCCCAAACAACATGTAAATCTGAAGTAAATAAAATGGGTCACTTCTAATGTCTGGGGAGAACATTTTTTTTATAAATCTGTTTTATTAAGGTTTTCATATACAACAGAAATGTATATTATAACCGTTATGACAATATACAAAGTTAGTCAGAGCAGGTAAAGAATACAGATACCTTTGTGGGGAGAACTATTTAAGATGTGTTCACATTACAGCAAGGGAATTCTTTAGAAGGTTTGCACAGCAAGTGTTTGGTGTAAAAACTAAATGGGTATTTGACTTCAAATCTGTAAACAAGTGCACCAACCTAGGGCAGTACTAAGGGCCACATGGGACTAAAGCTTGAAATGATCATTGACCTATTGCAAGATGTGGAGGTGTGACTAGTTCTATATGGGTGTGGCCAGAGCCATGAAGGCATGGCCAGTGCCTAGTGATCACATACACCTACTACACTATCAGCCCCAAATGTCTCCCTAGACTGTAACTATATAAAAATAGGAAAAATAAGAAAAATAGAGGAAAAAATAAGTATGTTCTTTCAAATTTATCTAACAGTATGTTGTCATTATGATGGTCCTATTTTATGTGGAGGCCTGGGGCTGCACCATTGTAAATCTGGCCCTGCACACCTGGCACCCATCTTCCTGCTTCTATCATAAGTTTTGTGATGTCCTGACACTCCCCAATGCTGGGGACAAGTGATGCTAGTCCATGTAGTCACTATGCCCTGCTATGGCACTGGTTTGCACATATGTGCAGTAATGAAGATATGCATCTTTGTGTACATCCGGGTGAGTTGGTCGCTTCTCTGCTGGTTGTCTGTGTCCATTAAATGTAAGTTTCTGGCTGCCAGCTAGACATGTGCAGAGAAGAGAGACATGAACAATTAGCCAGAGTAGTGTCATATAATGTATCGTGCATATGCTGGGGGAGGCCTGTGCCTGAGGGATGTTCCTAGCAGTTAGGTGCTGGTGCCAATACTAATGGTGACAGCTGTACATTTGGAGATGTGGATATAGTCACATTAGCACTCCATTAGCAAAATATCCACAATATGAATGTAGCCACATATGGAGCTGGAATACTCTTAATGGATTTCTATGTTTTATTTATGCAACCTACTGCAATAGCATCACACCTCTATGCATGAGAAACAGGGCAAGCTATGTTCAAAAATGTAAAAGATGGTGTTTATCATTGACATATGTGTGTACTGTCAAAGTCAAATAATTGGATGCGATTGCTGTAAAATTATTATCTGACGATATAGTCATCTATAGTCTGATGACGTGTTACTTGGATGCTTCTTTGCATCAGTGCAATCCAATGCGCACTAATGCGATCCCACAGCACACATAAACTGATGCACATAATGCACATATATATAAATATATATATATAAATATATATATATATATATATATATATTATCTTATAGGGGTGTACTCACCAGACTATTGCAATGATTTTCAAAACAAGATTGCTTTATTCCTTCATACACATAGATTACGACGTTTCGGTCCTCATTTGGACCTTTGTCAAGGTACCTTGACAAAGGTCCGAATGAGGACCGAAATGTCGGAATCTATGTGTATGATGGAACCAGTCTGGTGAGTGCACCCCTATAAGATATTATATTTTTTTGTTCTTGTGGAGTTATCCCGGATCAAGGATTGGTGTTGCACCCCAGCAAACTAATTGACTAAGTGTGTGTGGAAACTATATGAATATATATATATATATATATATATATATATATATATACATACACTGTATATATACACACAGATGCTCATATGCAAATTCATATACATACACAGACACTCATAAGTAAATTCACATACATACACATAGATGCACATTTGCTATTTCAATACACAGATGCACATATGCGAACTCATACATATAAAATGGTTCCCACACATTATAGTTAAAAACCAGAGTTATTAAAGGTATTGTTATCTAATAATTATGATGTGAGATGTACTTAAAAGAGATCTAAGGTTCAGAATACAGTGGACATGTCATGTTAGGTATCATACTAAATCCCTGTTTATGTGCAGACATATGTTTCTATCGGCAAAGAAGTCACATCATGCGTCAGCTAGTTATGGATGATAGGGAGTTATTGAATAGAATGTTATAACTTGTATGCAGTGTTGTAGCCAGTATTAACCAGTTATTCGGCGGGAAGCTACACAATGTGACTGTTGGAAGAATGAGCCATACCCCTGATGACACCATATGAACTGACCAATGACCAGATTGACCAGAAGCAAGAACCAATGAAAACCTGTCAATTTGTCCCTTTGTTAACTCTGAAACCTGTAAGGTATATAAGCTGTGTCCCGATCTCAGTGTAGAGACATCTCCTTTGCGACCGCAGGCTTCAAGACTGATGACTGTATACTGGGACCAGTGCGCCCTCATATGTATCGGCTGTGCTATTTTATTGCTCTTTACTCTAATTGTTAATTCTTACATTGTGTTACCATGACTTTTTGTTCTTTGGAATCACACGATTGGACTGGAAAGCAATTCTTTATTAAGTAATATGCAGCACTAAATAGTGACTGTACGGTATTCATAGTACTATTGGCAGTGGTATGGCAAATAAATAGTAAACACCAGTGAGTCCCTCAAAGTCTAATGTCAGCCCAGTGCTAAAACAGTGGGATGGTTTATTTTAGCAGTAATCTGGATGTACAGTTATACTGACAGCTATAAACATACACACAGGCTCTTAGCATGGAGTGCAGCTTTAGTGTAGCATACAGGTCACCAGCCAATGACTGTTCTGGTATAGTTGTGGACCTGGGGTGGTGACAGGAGCAGATACTGAAGTGGATTTAAATAAAAAGGTAGGATCTTTAATGAGTGATTTAACAGACATGGGAATTGCAACAGCAAAAGTGCACTTGAAAACTGTAGTGAGGATAATGGGAGAATGTCCAGATAGTGGCAGATAAGAACTGTCCAGTATGCAGGTTAGTGAGCTGAAAAAACACAGGCAGAGGTGATGAGTCCAGCTGGGAGTGAAATGGAGGCAGGGTGCAGGGTGTCAGTCAGCTGAGGCACTCAGGCAGGGGAAAAAGTAGTGGAAGATGCAGGATAGTCCAGTGGGTTTTTGGAGCTGACATGCAGGCTGTCAGGTAGCGTCTTCACAGGTAACAAGAGGTGAGCACAGAGAACTCCCTCTCAGCTAGGCTGAGATACACATTGCACTGGCAATGAAAGAAGGCTCTGAACCTTCCTAAATACCCCATGCCATGCTATGACTGGCTGAGAGGAGCACATGACTCACCAAGATTGGGCAGATGAATCACATGGTCAGAAGGCAAGAGGGCAGCGCCCATGCCAAATGGAACAGAAACACCGCCAGGCCCTACCAGCCTTGAGTGACAATGTGCCCACTCAAAAACATAAGCAGGCAATGCCCCTCACCAAACACCAGCTCCACTGCCAGAAACCCCCCGCCATAGTGACCTCACAGGTAATACCCGACAACCACCATGCCGAGAAACCCTGGCCGTGACAGACTGAATGTGATTCCAGTACATGATACTAGCAGTTTGCAATGAAGTACAGTATATCACAGGTGATCTCTGATCTAAGTGGAATACATTTGTGTCACACTGTGGCATTCATTCACAGTAACAAGGTGACACTGTGTATGCACAGAAAGCTGTATCCTGCCAATGGTTATCTTGGTCAAATATTGAAGCCTCCCACATGGAACTATGTGGAAATTGCACAGTAGTACACTTCAACTTTCATGATATTTTCAATATACTGTACATTATTATAAGGCATAATGTACAGTCATTGGCGGAAGTTCCAGAGGTATGGTATGCATAATGGAGTGTGTACCACACCACCAGGAGTAATGCATTCATGCTGTCTCTATGCAGCACTTCTTATATAACAGGCTGGTGCACGCACTGGATCAAGTCATCAGGCAGCTCTCAACATCAGCCGCACCCACTGGGTCTTTGAAACTATCCATAGCTGCTACGTCAGCACTGAACAGTTGGTGGACACTAGCAGCAGCAACTGTATCAGGGGTTTGGTGATTACAAGGTCAGTAACTAGCTATGGGTAACCAGTGCCTTCACACAGAGGGCCTGAGTTAGCAAGGAATGCACACACTCAGCCAATGTTTTTGCACTGCACATGCATATGCATTGCACTGTGTGTTCACAAACTAACCAGTGTGATTGGGTTAGGGTATGCAGACTACACGTAGTGTGTACGTAGACCCTTCCAATATTGATTGACAGGAAGTGCCACTTGTGGGTGGTGATGTGGTCAGGTGAACTCAGGCGTGCCTGTGCATTGGGATGGTTTTATAGGGGCATGCATAATTAAGGCAATTCAGCCATGCCAAACACTGTACACAGGAAATGGCCCAAAATCTGCACCAGGTCAGGTCAACCACTATTATGCTAATTTGTTCAATGATTCTCGATGATACCGATGTTTACTCTGTCTTGACTACTGATCAGGCTTTGAGTAAAGGCAGCTTAATATGGGGCTGAGTGTCTTGCATCTTGCACTGCGGTCTCCGTGCGTGTGCATTGATTAGCATATTCTTGCAGTGGCCAGGTGTGTGCGTCTGCTTTCATGTGTTCAATGATTCTCGATGTTACCGATGTTTACTCTGTCTTGAGCAATGATCAGGCTGTGTGTAATGGGAGATTAGCATATTCTCGCAGTGGCCAGGTGTGTGCGTCTGGTAGCGTGCGTTCCCTGCTGAATCAGGCCCAGACTGCAGAGACTCTGTGGGTGGCACCATCACCTAATGGCCCTTGCTCCTGAGTAACAGGATGCCTGGAATGGCACCACACAGCTAGGATTGCTGCTGCAGCAACCACACACCTGACAGGTACCCTTCACAGTATATGCCCCCGATCGGGCATCCTGAGAATGCCCGGACAGTGCTGCACTGTCTGAAACAGCAGGTTATGCTCCTTCTGTGTGACATAATGACATCATAAACATGACGTCAAGACATTGCACATTCAGTGGGCAGGGTTGAAACAGGGCACAACCATGTCCTGTTATGGCTCTGGTGACTACACATGGGGATACAAAATAGTCATAGGTAGGTGAGTGAAGAACATTCATGTCATAGGTTTAGAAAAAAGGGGAACATAAAACATAGGAACAAAGAAATGTGCATATAGACTAAACAAAGGAAATAAGAGTGTACAATATAATTGAATATAGGGGGTCCCAGCAAATCCAGTTGGCACATACCATTAACATTACTGAAAACATTTGCCTTATGAAAGGTGACCCCATGGATAAAAAGAAAGCTACGATCTCTCAACTTGCAGCTTCCTTTTGGTCAGCTGCCTTAAACAACCCTAGGCCCGGCATATTTTCCTGGCTCAGCTAACAGAAATAAATGCATTATTTGATTTTTATGTGACTTGTGGGGTCTCTCATAATAACCTCAAAGGGCTGGATTTAAATAACCTCCAAAAACATACAAATCTATTAATTAACAGAAATTTGCTTTAGCAATTTATAACAGACTAGCCGGAGTACCCGGCGTTTCCCGGGATTTTAAGAATGCTTGTTTACACATCATCCTCCAACCAACCTGTACTTAGGCAGGCCTCACGAAAAGTGTGAGAAACTTCCCCATCAAAAGTCCTAAGGTCTTCGAAGGAAGTAGGACCTGTAATGGTGTAAAGCAAACTTCAGAGATAGAATCATTCAAACTTTGTAGTATGTACAGTGTAAACATGGCCAAGAGCTTCTGTTGCTCTAATACAAGGATGACCATCTACAGTGACTCCCTATTTTCTGCACAGAAAAACTTTCGGAGAAGCATTCCCCGTGTAATATTTTGGCAGCTCACAGTAAAGCAGGGTCCTTGCAAAGTCATAATTTTGACACAGTTGGAAGAAAGAAGTGAATGTTGCTGCATAATTTGGTATAGTCAGAGAGCTGAGAATGCTGGAAAAGCCTGCTAAAGCTCTCTTCGATAATAAACATTAAGATCATGACAAAACATGACAACATAAAATGCTTGCTCCGAGGCCCTACCCATATGCCATGAGGCCCCACAATGAGTGTCCAGCAAAAATTGTGGTTTTATTTAATTAAAAATGAACAGTAATTCATTTTTATTTAAAACATTTTTAGTTGCCCCCGCCGTGTTTTAATATGCTCATATGTAAAATGTCACGATCTTCGCTTGTGGATTCGTATAGAAAGACAAAAGTACAGAAGGACAAATTTTAATTTTAATATATTAGAGAAGATAGAAAACTAAAATGAGTAGATAAGCTAAATCCTTTTGTAATTCTGTACCCGATCTATAGAGGGTGAATGCTATGCAAAATTTTTTTTTTTACAAAAAAGTAACAATAATTAATTTCAATTTAGTAGAGAGGATAGAAAAGAAATAAATAGTAGATAAGCTAAATCCTTTGGTAATTCCGCACATGACCTGTAGTGGGCAAATGCTATGCAAAAATTGTGGTTTTTCATTAATTAAAAATTAACAGTACGATCATTTCGATTTCAAATTTGTTTAGTTGCCTCTGCCATGTTTTAATATGCTCGTATGTAATATTTCACGATCATGGTTTGTACACTGTGAATTTGTATAGAAAGGCAGAAGGACAAATTTTTGCATTTATATATTAGATACTTGGGGGTAAATTTACTAAGCTCCATGTTTGGTCAATATGACAATTACATGTGTGTTTATCCATTTTCTAGAACTTAGTAATTTACTAAAAGCAAACTCGGGTGAGAAATCATGAAATTCTCCTGAAAACCTAGGTGAAAACACAAACATAAAACAAATAAACCATCGCCCAAACTTGCAGGTACTTTTCATTGCCAGGAATACAACTCAATTTACCAAGAATCCTGATTATAATCAAAGGTATAATATTAGCAAGTTTCAAATAGACTACCTCCTGAATTGTGTGTTTGGCAGAAACCTGCACAGATCAGTGTGATATGTGTATGTTTCTGCCTATAACTAGCATAAACAGGTTTAATGTTTTTTTTTTAAATTATGTGGGGTTCCCCCATAAATCATAACCAGCCCCGGGCTTCTGAGAAAGTCCTGTTTCTTGCATGGATATATTGTTGGCAGTGAGGGAACAGAGTGTAGTGTACAATGAGAGGCACAGATGTGTTGGCTTTGTGGGAACAGTGTGTAACGTACAATGAGAGGCATAGATGTGTTGGCTTTGTGGGAACAGTGTGTAATGTGCAATGAGAGGCACAGATGTGTTGGCTTTGAGGGAACAGTGTGTAGTGTACAATGACAGGCACAGATGTGTTGGCTTTGTGGGAACAGTGTGTAGTGTACAATGAGAGACACATATGTGCAGGCTTTGTGGGAACAGTGGGCCTGATTCAGAGCCGGACGCTCTGACCAGAGCACTCGCTCTGAATCATGGCCCTCCTACCAGAAATTGGAGCGGCCTCTTAGACGCTCGCATAGCTGTGGGTTACCACCGACAGCTATAGCGAGCGTCCATGATGATGGTCGCGATGGTCAAGACCATCGCAACCATCGGGCTTGCGACGAGACCCTGCGGTAGGGTATCGCTGCCGCAAGCCCTGGAGTGATTTTGGCTCTATCAGATCCAAAATCACTCCCACTGACATCACTACTGATGTCAGTGTGGCCGGACTGAGGGCCTGATTCAGAGCCGCTCGTAAGCGGTCGCTCGTTCGTTCTGAGCGATGTTCGCACAACTACGCATGCGTACAGCTCGTAAATACGCATGCGCAAACCAATCAGTGCGGTCGAAATTCTTGTGCTCGCAAAATAGCGAATGCCTGTTAATTTGAGTGACAGGATGATGCGTTTGTGGGTGGTAACAGGGGAAGGTGCTTGAGTGGAGATCCAAACGCAGGCGTGCCAAACGGTCAAAACGGGCATTTTAAGGGTGTGCTTAATTAACAAAGCTGCATCATCGGCCACATCACTTGGTTGTCTTTTAGCCTGAACTGCTCGCATGATTGCGGTAGGAAAATGGTATCACAAGAATAGCGAGCAGTTCAGACGCCGTTCGATGTACTCGATTAATCTAATAAATACCGGAGATGACATATGATGCAAGCGGCCAGGGGGCGTTTTTCTCAAAATAGCGGCCGCAGGTTTTGTTCGCTCGTTCAGACTTAGAGGCGTGTACAGACCACAAAGAGCAAGCACTTCATTTAAATAGCCAGACCCTTTTTCAGAAAAACCATCCACAAATAGCGTACGGCTCTGAATCAGGCCCTCAGATGGAAGGCGTTCCATGGGAACGCCTACATCTGGTAGCCACACCCCCGGCACGCCCACCAAAGGGGGCGTGCTGTCAATCACCATCGACAGCACGCCCCCTTTGGTGCGAGACCCCGAGCGACGGAATCCCTGTAGCTCGCCGGGTCTCGCACATGCGCACTACGGAGCTCCCTCCATCATGTGCATGTGCATTAGGGCACCATCGAACCGCTTGTGAGCACGCTACGCTCGCGAGCGGGTCAGAAATAGGCCCAGTGTGTATTGTACAATGAGAGGCACAGATGTGTAGTCTTTGTGGAAATAGTTTGAAGTGTACATTGTGAGGCACAGATGTGTTGGGTTTTTGGGAACTGTGTAATATACGAGAGGCACAGATGTATTGGATTTTTGGGAACAGTGCGTAGTGTACAATGAGAGGCACAGATGTATTGGATTTTTGGGAACAATGTGTAATGTACAATGAGAGGAACAGATGTGTTGGCTTTGTGGGAACAGTGTCTAATGTGCAATGAGAGGTACAGATGTGTTGGCTTTGTGGGATCAGTGTGTAGTGTACAATGAGAGGCACAGATGTGTTGGCTTTGTGGGAACAGTGTGTAGTGTACAATGAGAGGCATAGATGTTTTGGTTTTATAGGAACAGTGTGTAAAATACAATGAGAGGCACAGATGTGTTGTCTTTGTGGAAATAGTGTGTAGTGTACAATGAGAGGCACATATGTGTTGGCTTTTTGGGAACAGTGTGTAAAATAGAATGAGAAGTACAGATGTATTGGATTTTTGGGAATAGTTTGAAGTGTACATTGTGAGGCACAGATGTGTTGGGTTTTTGGGAACTGTGTAATATACGAGAGGCACAGATGTATTGGATTTTTGGGAACAGTGCATAGTGTACAATGAGAGGCACAGATGTATTGTTTTTTTGGGAACAGTCTGTAGTGTAGATTGAGAGGCACATATGTGTTGTCTTTGTGGGAACAGTGGACCTGATTCAGAGCTGGACGCTCTGACCAGAGCGCTCACTCTGAATCAGGGCCGGCCTAGCTTAAAATGGAGCGGCCTCCTGGCTGCTCGCATAGCTGTCGGTGACCACCCACAGCTTATCCGAGCGGCCAATAAGATGGCTGCGATGGTCAAGACCATCGCAACCATTGAGCTTGCGATGAGACCCTTGTGGTAGGGACTCATCTGCTGCATGCCCGGAGTGCTTTTTGGCTCTATCAGAGCCAAAAACACTCCCACTGACATCACTAGTGATGTCAGTGGGGCCGGACCCAGACGGTAGGAGTTCCCACGGGAACGCCTCCGTTTGGGAAGCCACGCCCCCTGCACACCCACCAAAGGGGGCGTGCTGTCACTCACCATCGAAAGCACGACCCTTTTGGTGCGAGACCCCGAGTGACGGCTTGCCCATCGCTCGCCGGGTCTCGTGTATGTGCACAACGGAGGCGCCTCCATCATGCGCGTGTGCATTTGGGTTACATCGACCCGCTTGCGAGCGTACAGCGCTCACGAGCGGGTCTGAATGAGACCCAGTGTGTAGTGTACAATGAGAGGGACCGATGTATTGGATTTGTGGGAAAAGTGTGTAGTGTAAAATGAGAGGCACAGATGTGTTGTCTTTGGTGGAAAAGTGTGTAGTGTACAATGAGAGGCACAGATGTGTTTTCTATGTGGGAAAAGTGTGTAGTGTACAATGAGAGGCACATATGTGTTTTCTATGTGGGAAAAGTGTGTAGTGTACAATGAGAGGCACAGATGTGTTTTGTATGTGGGAAAAGTGAGTAGTGTACAATGAGTGGCACAAATATTTTGGCTTAGTGGGAACAGTGTTTTGTGTACAATGAGAGGCACAGATGTATTGGTTTTGTGGGAACAGTGTGTAGTGTGCAATGAGACGCATAGATGTGTTGGCTTTGTGGGAACAATGTGTAATGTACAATGAGAGGCATAGACGTGTTGGCTTTGTGAAACAGTATGTAGTGTACAATGAGAGGAACAGATGTGTTGGCTTTGCGAGAACAGTGTGTAATGTGCAATGAGAGGCACAGATGTGTTGGCGTTGTGGGAACAGTGTGTACTGTACAATGAGAGGCACAGATGTGTTGTCTGTGTAGGAAAAGTGTGTAGTGTACAATGAGAGGCACAGACGTGTTTTCTATGTGGGAAAAGTGTGTAGTGTACAATGAGAGGCACAGATGTGTTTGCTATGTGGGAAAAGTGTGTAGTGTACAATGAGAGGCACAGATGTGTTTTCTATGTGGGAACAGTGTGTAGTGTAAAATGAGAGGAACAGATGTGTTGTCTTTTGTGGAAAAGTGTGTAGTGTACAATGAGAGACACAGATGTGTTTTCTATGTGGGAAAAGTGTGTAGTGTACAATGAGAGGAACAGATGTGTTTTCTATGTGGGAACAGTGTGTAGTGTAAAATGAGAGGAACAGATGTGTTGTCTTTTGTGGAAAAGTGTGTAGTGTACAATGAGAGACACAGATGTGTTTTCTATGTGGGAAAAGTGTGTAGTGTACAATGAGAGGCACAGATGTGTTTTCTATGTGGGAAAAGTGTGTAGTGTACAATGAGAGGCACAGATGTGTTTTCTATGTGGGAAAAGTGTGTAGTGTACAATGAGAGGCACAGACGTGTTTTCTATGTGGGAAAAGTGTGTAGTGTACAATGAGAGGCACAGATGTGTTGTCTTTGTGGGAACAGTGTGTAGTGTACATTGAGAAGCACAGATGTGTTGTCTTTGTTGGAAAAGTGTGTAGTGTACAATGAGAGGCACAGATGAGTTTTCTATGTGGGAAAAGTGTGTAGTTTACAATGAGAGGAAACAATGTGTTGTCTTTGTGGGTACAGTGTGTAGTGTACAAAGAGAAGCAGATGTGTTGCCTTTGTGGGAACAGTGTGTAGTGTACTAAGAGACGCTCAGATGTGTTGCCTTGGTGGGAACAGTGTGTAGTGTCCAATGAGAGTCACATATGTATTGGCTTTGTGGGAACAGTGTATAGTATACAATGAGAAGCACAGATGTGTTGCCTTGGTGGGAACAGTGTGCAGTGTACAATGAGAAGCACAGATCTGTTGGCTTGGTGGGAACAGTGTGTAGTTTACAATGAGAGGCTCTGATGTGTTGCCTTGGTGGGAACAGTGTGTAGTGTACAATGAGAGGCACTGATGTTTTGGCTTGATGGGAACAGTGTGTAGTGTACAATGGATTTATTGGCACTGTAGAACATTCAATGAGAGACACAGATGTTGCTGCTGGTACTAACATGTATATACTCTAACCAAAATAAAAAGTCACCAACTAAAAAAAATGTATTAATCTGAAATCCGGACAGCAGATGACTATTGAGCAGAGAAGGTCTCTTTCAGTCTCTTTTTTGGACACCGGATAAAACTACAAGTTTGATAACTGCATACATTTTCATTAAAATTAATGCTGGCAAGTAGGGAATGGGATACAGAACAAATTTGGAGAATGCGGCCGGCACCAGACTTGCCCATTAACCACAACCTTGTTAGACTGCACATGATCAAACTCTAACCAGGTGGCATGTTGTATATTTACTAATGTACAGGTTAATAGAAGGGGAGGTTTTTATCATGGCAACCAATCAGATTATACTTGTCATTTATCTATCTTATTCTAAAGTAAATAGCTAGAATCTGATTGGTTGCTATAGGCATGACCTTCACTTCTATAAACCCTATTGTGCTTACTATGCTGAGATGCAATCAGTCACTTCTGGACCAGCAGCTCCATCTATTTAATGTCTACCTGATGTAGACTAATTACAAATACAAGGCCACTTGAAATAGAGAGCTCCTGTCTCCAGGAACTCACCTTGTTCTCCAGAGGGTCATCATAAGGTTTCTGGAAAAACAGAGATATCTTTTAAACTTAAACTTATATTAAAATGTCATTTTTTCATTAGTGTCAGCTATAAGTGATAAAACTGCACATTACCCATATATTGTATCTGTAAGGGATGCAGTACTATTTCCACTGTCACAAGAAGGTAGATTTGCTAAAGCTTTTAAAAAAGGCAAGTGGTGGGGTTTTAAATTGTTGATATGTATTGATCCTTCCATGCTTTGACCTTATATATTTCTCCTGTTTTTATATAATTTCATTAAAGTTTTAGATATGAATGTAGGAATTTTATAGAAGGCTTATTTATCTATTTATTTATGTATCTACACTTTTGCATTTTGTATATATTTAACAATTGCACTTGCTGCGCTCATTTAAACAGACTTAATTTATGTCTGTCCTTTTTTAATATTAAAATGTGTTATATATTTTTGTAACAAAACACGTGTTATATGTATTATATTTGCAAGCACTATTGCACATCTCTATCACTATATTACGTATACATCAGTAGCTTAATTATCTGGTACACTTGTAATATTTACACATAAGGGTTTCACCAAAAATCCTATTACTCTGGGTATAGCAGACACCCTTTTACCTGAAGGGAGAACATATATTGACATACCTTTGAAAGAGTCCTCTTAAAAGTTGGCGCCAGGATCATTCTTTTCTTGAAAAAATATACAGTTTGATTTAGAATTTACCTGCTCTCAGATGTTGTTCAATGTTTGTTAAACTGATTTTTTTAACAGTTTAGGTTAGATACTGTACTTTGTGAATATAATACTTTGTGAATAGAAAGCACAGCTCTCCCTGAATTTACTATTACGATATACTGTGGCTGATTACTATACTGTAGGCCAGTGGTTCTCAAACTCGAACCTTAGGACCACACACAGGTCATGTTTTCCAGGTCACCTAGCAGGTGCACAGGTGTATTCATTACTCACTGACACATTTTAGTAGAGCTAATTATCACACTTGTGATTCTGTTATTAGACCTGGAAAATATGCACTGTTTGGGGTCCTGAGGAAAGAGTTTGAGAACCTGTGCTGTAGGCTACATCTGAGACAAATGTCCAGCTTAGTTAAACTGTTAAATTGCCATTTGTTTGACTATGTAAAATAACAGCCCAATATGCCATCATAAACTATGCTTCACTGAAACATCTCAAAATCAGGCAACAACTTTTGCATCAATTTAAGAAATTACATACATTTAGATTAGATCAGTGGTTCTCAAACTCTGTCCTCAGGACCCCACACAGTTCATATTTTCTAGGTCACCCAGCAGGAGCACAGGTGTACTCATTACTCACTGACACATTTTAAAAGATCCACAGGTGAAGCCAATTATTTCTCTTATGATTCTGTAAGGAGACCTGGAAATCATGCACTGTTTGGGGTCCTGAGGACCGAGTTTGAGATCCTGTGGATTAGACTGATTGCATGAAGTTCAGAGTGTAGGAAGATTGCAATTTGTCTTATTAAAATGATATGTGGCTTGCCTTTATTCTGTTTGCAACTGTGGGTGTACCTGAATGTAAAATGCTATGTTACAGTATCAGCATTACAGTGTAAGCAGCTGCGACACTGTAACATACTGTATCATTTCACATATAGATACACCCGCAGTTACACACAGAAAATACTGAAGGCATGCCATGTATCATTTGATTCAGCAGAAGCTGCTTGTGTGTCCAATTCACATGGCTTTGTGAATGAGATGCATTTGAAGGGAAAAAGTTGCACAAATTGCTTGGCGCTATATTGTCACAATCACGGCATGGCGCGACTAGAAGGGATGTTTACTGAGCAAGTAAGCAAAGTGTATGAGGACACATCTGGAGATGGGGTTGTGTTACAGCACTCTCTCTTTCTACTGAATGATTAAGATTGTTTCCAAATAGGTATCCAGTAATATGTCGGGTACAGAGGTGTAGTAGTGTGTACCTTAATGAGATTCCCATCACCTGTACATGTAAATATAACAACTCACCCTTGATTGGTGGTAAACAAGCATTTGACAAAAATCAAACTACAGTATTGTCATACAGTGTTTGCGCTCTCTGCAGTCCTGTAACTTCTTATTCCTAACACTACAGCAGGAGATAAAGGGCTGAAAACAAATGTCTATGCCACAGATTCTCAAACTTGTTCCTCAGGACCCCACACAGTGCATGTTTTCCAGGTCTCCTCACAGAATCGCAAGTAAAATAATTAGTTTCAACTGTGGATCTTTCAAAATGTGTCAGTGAGTAATGAGTACACCTGTTCACCTGCTGGGTGACCTGGAATATGTGACCTGTGTGGGGTCCTGAGGATGGTCATTCCAAAAAAGGGGCCGGCTATTTAAATTGAGCGCTCGCTCTTTGCGGTTTGATGACGCCTCTATGTCTGAGTGAGCAAACACAAAATGCGCTTGCTATTTTGTAAAGACGCCCCTTTGCCGTTCACATCACATGTCATCTCCGGTATTTATTAGATTAATCGGGTACATCGAAAGGCACCTGAACTGCTCGCAGTGCTTGTGGTAGGTTTTTCTTACCGCAATCACTGCGAGAAGTTCAGTCTAAAAGACAACCAAGTGACGTGGTCGATGATGCTCCTTTACTAATTATGCACTCCCATTAAACGCCCTTTTGACCGTTCGGCACGCCTGCGTTCGGATCTCCACTCCCCCATTTTCAAGCACCTTCCCCTGTTACCACCCACAAACGGTACATTCTGTTAATCACATTAGCAGCCCCTCACTGTTTTGCGAGCACACGATTTCTGACCACAATGACTGTTCTGCGCAAGCTCATTATAACCCATACGCATGTGCAGTTTTGTGAACATCGCTCAGAGCGAACGAGCGGCTGCTTAAGAGTGGCTCTGAATCAGGCCCTGAGGGTCTGATTCAGAGACAGATGCTCTGAAAGAGTGCTCGCACTGAATCAGGGCGTTTATTTTTGGAGCGGCCTCCTGGCCGCTCACATAGCTGTGGGTGACCACCCACAGCTATAGCGAGCGGCTAGATAGATGTTTGCGATGGTCAAGACCATCGCGACCATCGGGCTTGCGATGAGACCCTCGTGGCCGCAAGCCCCAGAGAGTTTCTGGCTCTAATTGAGCCAGAAGCTCTCCCACTGACATCACTGGTGATGTCAGTGGGGCCGCCTACAAATGGCAGGCGTTCGCTTGGGAATGCTTCCATTTGTGAAGCCACCCTCCGGCCATGCCTACCAAATGGGGTGAGCTGTCAATCACCATCGACAGCTCGCCCCCTTTGGTGTGAGACCTTGAGCAATGGAGCACCCGTCGCTAGCCTGGTCTCGCGCATGTGCACAACGGAGCCGGCTCAGTCATGCACATGCCCAGTGGACAAACAATGACCCGGTTGCGAGCGCTCAGGCCCTGAGTTTGATAACCACTGGTCTATGATAAAGCAGTTGCAGCAGTGGATGTGTGAAAATATGTAAATGTTGCTCCCACTTGGATTTGTATTGAGATGCTCATTGGTGACTTTGCTGAACTCAGCAACTGTGTATGAATATGCAGCACAATCATAGATGCTTCAGTAATCACCCATCAGATTAACTCTATGCTTACGAAGAATGGCCCCAACTGTGATGCTGGCACAATGTTTTGAGTGTATGGGATCACAGATGCACAATCAACACTCCCTGAAAATGACTGTGACATGCCTGTATTGTTGCCACCACTCCCTGTGAATGAATCATCACTGCAAATAACTATATTAATGGGCTTTGATGTATGCGCAGTGTGACTAAGGTGCCTGAGGAGTCAACTGATGATCACTTAACTGCATAAATATTGGCATTGCTAAAAAAAAATAATAATATAGAGAAGGGATTTGAAGATCATAGCAGTAAGCAGCAACATGTTTCACAAAGTCTATTGTTATGCCTTCAGCATAGGGTTATGTTACACTAATTCACATTAGCAGCCCCACCTAGTGGTCCGGACAGCAGCAGTATTAATATGATCTATTTTGTCCTTCTTAACATTCCATAGCAGTCTAGCAATGCATTCTGGGCTAAAGGAGCTGTAAGCAGCCATTTCCTTTTCACATGGTCCCAGACAGTCATCATTACATATGTTGAACCTGGTACAGCATCAGATGGTGATTTCTAAGCTTCAACTGTGCCATCATAGATCTGCTTTGTTATGTTATGCATGTTAGCTGTACTATGTGACATTGCAGCCTGTACTTTGCATACTGTAGGTTTCATGTTGTTTGCATATCCCATGTTATGTATATGTTTGCTTTGCATTCCCATGTACATAAGGTAATCACTTTTTATTGTTTGTTTACAGTTTTACCACATCACTTGTCATCACTTGTCATATCATTACTTCCCATCACTTGTCATTTATTTTATTTATTATTTATTAACAGTTTCTTATATAGCTCAGCAAATTCCGTTGCGCTTTACAATTTGAATCAAGATTAACATTATACTGGGTTGTAAAAGACATACATACATGACATACATAAGGGTAAGAGGGCCCTGCTCGCTAGCTTACAATCTATAGGGAAATAGGTGTTGATACAGAAGGAGAGGTGCTATTGCAAATTGGTCCAGCCCAATTGCAGATTTTCTTGGTGGGCTGTATAATCCAATCACACTGGAATGTTGGCCTAGGGTTAGGAGGATGATCAATTGAAGAAAGAGATGATGTGATAGGTGTTTACTATAAGAAGAGAGTTAGATAGGGAGCTATAAAAGGTTAGGTGGGCGGTCCTGGAATCTGATAAGCTTGTCTAAAGAGATGAGTTTTCAGAGAACGCTTGAATGTTTGGAAACTAGTGGAAAGTCTTATTGTGCATGGGAGGGCATTCCACAGGGTGGGTGCAGCCCAAAAAAAGTCCTGTAACCGTGCATGGGAACAAGTAATGCGAGGGGATGAGAGACGCAGATCTTGTGCAGAACGGAGATGTCGGGTTGGAAGATATTTTGAGATAAGTGAAGAGATGTATGTTGGTGTGGTTTGGTTAATAGCTTTATGTGTGAGTGTAAGTATTTTAAATTGAATACGGTAGAAGACCGGCAGCCAATGGAGGGACTGACAGAGTGGATCAGCAGACACTGAATGTTTGGTGAGAAAGATCAACCTCGCGGCTGTATTCAAAATGTCATCACTTGTCATATCATTACTTCACATCACTTGTCATATCATTACTTCACATCACTTGTCATTACATATTTCTAAGCAAATTCCACTATCGAATAATAAACTCAGTTCTCAGATCACATCTAACTGGATTATTGGAAGATAGAGTCTTGGTTATGCTGGCTGCTCCAAATTTGTCAGACACTTAGTGCGGGGCAGTACACCTATGTTTGCTTGATCACACTGCCCTCTTCAAACTACCCCTCTAGTGGCTCACAGTGTCCCCCCTAACAGCTTACACTGCTCCTATTTAAACTGCCCCTACTCATAGCAAACACAACTCCTCCTTAAACTGCCCCTACTCATACCTCACACAACTCCTCCTTACACCGCCCCTACTCATAGATCACACTACTCCTCCTTACACTGCCGATACTCATAGCTTACACTACTCCTCCTTACACTGCCCCTACTCATAGCTCATACTGCTCCACCTTACACTGTCCCTACTCATAGCTCACACTACTCCTCCTTACACTGTCCCTACTCATAGCTTACACTACTCCTCCTTACACTGCCCCTACTCATAGCTCATACTGCTCCACCTTACACTGTCCCTACTCATAGCTTACACTACTCCTCCTTACACTGCCCCTACTCATAGCTCATACTGCTCCACCTTACACTGTCCCTACTCATAGCTTACACTACTCCTCCTTACATTGCCCGTATGCATACCTCACACTACTCCTCCTTACACTGCCCCTACTCATAGCTCATACTGCTCCACCTTACACTGTCCCTACTCATAGCTTACACTACTCCTCCTTACATTGCCCCTACTCATACCTCACAATACTCCTCCTTACACTGCCCCTACTCATAGCTCACACTACTCCTCCTTACACTACCCCTACTCATAGCTCACACTACTACTCCTTACACTGCCCCTACTCATAGCTCACACTGCTCCTCCTTACACTGCCCCTACTCATAGCTCACACTACTCCTGATTACACTACCCCTACTCATAGCTCACACTACTCCTCCTTACACTACCCCTACTCATAGCTCACACTACTACTCCTTACACTGCCCCCCCTTCTCATAGCTCACACTGCTCATCCTTACACTGCCCCTACTCATAGCTCACGCTGCTCCTCCTTACACTGCCCTGACTCATAGCTCACACTACTACTCCTCCTTGCACTGCCCCTACTCATAGCTCACACTACTCCTCCTTTCACTGCCCCTACTCAAAGCTCACACTACTCCATCTTACACTGCCCCTACTCATAGCTCACACTACTCCTCCTTACACTGCCCCTACTCATAGCTTACACTACTCTTTCTTACACTGCCCCTACTCATAGCTCACACTACTACTCCTTACACTGCCCCTACTCATAGCTCACACTCCTCCTCCTTACACTGCACCTACTCATAGCTCACACTACTACTTCTTACACTACTACTCCTTACACTGCCCATACTCATAGCTCACACTACTACTCCTTACACTGCCCCTACTCATAGCTCACACTACTCCTACTTACACTGCCCCTACTCATAACTCACACTACTACTCTTTACACTGCCCCTACTTATAGCTCACACTACTACTCCTTACACTGCCCATACTCATAGCTCACACTACTCCTCCTTACACTGCCCCTACTCATAGCTTACACTACTCTTTCTTACACTGCCCCTACTCATAGCTCACACTTCTTCTCCTTACACTGCCCCTACTCATAGCTCACACTACTCCTCCTTACACTGCACCTACTCATAGCTCACACTACTCCTTCTTACACTACTACTCCTTACACTGCCCCTACTCATAGCTCACACTACTCCTCCTTACACTGCCCCTACTCAAAGCTCACACTTCTACTCCTTACACTGCCCATACTCATAGCTCACACTACTACTCCTTACACTGCCCATACTCATAGCTCACACTACTACTCCTTACACTGCCCCTACTCATAGCTCACACTACTCCTACTTACACTGCCCCTACTCATAGCTCACACTACTACTCTTTACACTGCCCCTACTTATAGCTCACTCTACTACTCCTTACACTGCCCATACTCATAGCTCACACTACTACTCCTTACACTGCCCCTACTCATAGCTCACGCTACTCCTCCTTACACTGCCCCTACTCATAGCTCACACTTCTACTCCTTACACTGCCCATACTCATAGCTCACACTACTACTCCTTACACTGCCCATACTCATAGCTCACACTACTACTCCTTACACTGCCCCTACTCATAGCTCACACTACTCCTACTTACACTGCCCCTACTCATAGCTTACACTACTCCTCCTTACACTGACCTTACTCATAGCTTCCACTGTCCTCTTTCAGCATAGACTGCTCCCCCACACTGAACACACTCACATATCACACTGCCCCCTCACAGTTTACTGCCCCCCAATACTGCTTACACTAACACCTTAAAATCTCACTGGCCATCTCCAGATCACATTGGCCCCCTCATATATCACACTGCCCCCTCATGATTCATTGCCCTTCTCACTGCTCACACTAACCACTCTAGATCACACTGCTCCCACTCATATATCATGCTACCCCTCACAGCTCACTGCCCTCTTTGCACTGCCCCCCTCAACACACACTAACCCCCTTCCCTTTCCCATCACACCTATAGCACACTTACCTGCTTTTATCTGGTGTCATTTCCTCTACTGCTGGCATCCTCCGTGTGTTGTAAAGCTAGTTGGCTGTCATCTCCTATTCACACTACAATGTGATGTGCTATTGTGAAATCAATATGTCACATTACATAAATCCTCCATTCTGCACCTGGTTGGGCTGACCCCTGGCTAGTAAATTAAAACAACAGGATCATGTGCTCTCCTGCCAGTGACATCCTCCAAGTGATGGTGATTACAGCTCTACTAATAAGTAGTCTTGTGCATGTCTGGACCACTCCATAGCTATCAAACACCATGACACAGACCTCACCTCCACATCACAGGTTATCCCCCACATCAGAAGTCACCCCCCCTCTTTGCTAGTCACACTTCCTGTGAAATAACACAATAGGCCCTTAATACATTTCTGCTCCATGCCCATGTGGACCATTATCTGGCACTGACAGAACATATTGTGAGTGCAATAAGTCTAGTAACTAGATGTTGAAGTTTGGCAAATTTGAAACCAGGAGGAAGGGTATAGTTGTGGTCAGTGAGGAAGATTTTGAACTGACTGAAATAAACTGTGTGTGAGATGTTCACATTGCATGTGGGGAGCAAAGGACAGTTCTGAGTGACAGATAACTGGCATTATTTTTGAATGGCAGAAAATAGTGCTTTTTGCAAAATATAGATGTCTATAAAAAGTTCCAGTTATTGTAATTTTTGAAAGACTGAGATGGTTTGTATCACCTTAAAATGAATAAAGCTCATGTTAATTTTACTCATCACTACAAAACTTATTGTGTATACAGGGTTGGACTGACCCACATGGGAACATGGAAAAAACCTGGTGAGCACCACAACCTAAGGGCATCTGCCCCTCCATTACATTGTTACTCTATCAGAGGGTCAAATTACTAGGTGTACCAGGACCTTGACCTGATGGCGGACTACACCCATTAAGCATAGACATTACTGCTGCTTACCACTGGTGGGTCCTTCATGCCAAGTGTTAAAGTAAAATGTACTGACTAAGGAATGTGACATACTGTACTGTACCTACTGTTGTATTCAATTATTTCAGATGCTGTAATCCTGCATGGGAATATTTACACAAATGTTGAATATATTATACTAGAACAATGGAAGGACCTAGGCAGAATAAATGGTTATAAATACCCAAGCACAGTTTCAGTGCAGCTGTTAGGGTTAATGTTTTCTCTCGCTAGTTGCTAGGCAATGTTTTCCCCAATCAATATAAAAGGAGTGAAAGGAGTTTGTGGAATTTTCCCTGAGTTTCCTTATTCATTCTGCCTCTTTCTTTGAGTTTCCCTCCCTCCTTATGTGTAGGGGATGAATGGCAGTGCATTCGCCATATTGCTGCATTTAAGGTGCACTTACCATCATTACATGGAGTAGGCCGATTACACCTTACTGTGGTTAGCAGCACCAGTCTGCTGAACAGGCCCTCATATGAGTCTGATACACTCGCTTTCCGTGGAGAGAGGGATAGTTGTCCCTTGCAAATCATGGTTGTCATTTTTGTCAAGTGGTCATTGAACACCTGTCTATTTTTTCTTCTGCCACCATGCTGTTTTTAGATCAATAATGCTAACAAATAATGTAAATGCCAATTATTGTTTTGCTATAAATATAAAGAAAAAATTGATCACCTGCGCTCCACACTGAGAGAGGCTGCTTTCACCCAATGTGATATACACCAATTACAAAAGGTACTATATAAAAATATCCAGACTTGAGCGCTCTTTCAGAAGGTAAGTAAATCACAATTCAATGGGAGAGAATAATAATATGCTCTCAAAACCTATTTAAGGTCTAGTTGTAGAAACTAGAAGCTTCTATATATTATAATAACAACAAAAAGTATTAAACTTTAAAATATTGGGCCTGATTCAGACCTGCTAGTAAGCACATAGCGCTCGCAAGCGGGATGATGGTCGGCCAGTGCACACGCACGGTGTGCGCGAGCCCCGGAGCGAGTGAGAACTTCACTTGCTCCGGTGCTCATTACAAAACGGGGTGGCTGTCAATGTTGATAGACAGCTCAACCCGTTTTGTAGGTGGGGAGTAGGGGTGGCTGGACAAATGGTGGCATTCCCAAAGGAATGGCTACCATTTGTGGGCGGCCCTACTCACATCATTCGTGATGTCAGTAGTGAACTTCCTGATCTATTAGAACAGGAAGTTCATTCGAGCTTGCAGGAGCCAAGACCATACCACAAGTGTCTTGTTGCTAGCCCGATGGTTGCAATAATCGCCAGGCCGCTCGCAAAAGCTGTGGGTGGTCACCCACAGCTATGGACGTGGATTTTTTTTTTTAAAAACCCTCCCTGATTCAGAGCGAGCGCTCGCAAATAGCGAGCGCCTCTGAATCAGGCCCATAGTCATGTATTTCAGAGAGGTGCTTCCTCTCATTGATGTAATTCAATCCAGTCCTTAAAACTCTCAAATGATAGTAATATTCATATAAACATTGTAATCAATCGTGGTTCCCTCAGATGCAGATTGTTTCAACAATATTGGGTAAATTTACTAAAGTGAGAGATTTAAGAAGTGAGTTTTAGAAGTGATGTTGCCCATAGCAACTAATCAGATTCTAGCTATTATATTCTACAAGGTTCTAGTTTCTAGAAGGTTATAGTCTAGAGGCAGCCGTGGATGACAAAGGCAGCCGTTTATTATAAGCACTTAAGGTGCGTACACACATAACGATTTTTTTAACAATTTAACTATAACAACGTCATGATCATTAAATTGTTTATAAAATCATTCATCTTTTTAAGGTGAACGATAATCGTTCATGCGCGTTCACATTTGTAGTTTGTAGTCTGTAGTTCATTGTCCATTCTGACTGTCCAACAAACGATTTTCATTCACAAAATCATTCATGTTGTACAGAATGAACAATGAACAAAGGCCCTCATTCAGAGCCGCTCGTTAGCGGCAGTACGCTCGTTCCGAGCGATGTTTGCACATCTGCGCATGCGTACGGTTTTTAGTACGCATGCGCGAACCAGTCAGTGCGGCCGAAAATCGTTTGTACGCTATATAGCGAGTGCCTGCTATTTTGAGTGACAGAATGAGGCGTATGTGGGTGGTAACAGGGGAAGGTGCTTGAAAATGGGGAGTGGAGATCCGAACGCAGGCGTGCTTAAAGGTCAAAACGGGCGTTTTATGGGTGTGTATATTTAAAACAGCAGCGTCATTGACCACGTCACTGGGTTATTTTAGAGCCAGAACTGCTCGCAAATTTGTGGTAGCAAAAACCAACCACAAGAATAGTGAGCAGTTCATACGCTGGTCGATGTACTCGATTAATCTAATAAATAGCGGACATGACGTATGGTGCGAGCGGCCAGGGGGCGTTTTTAACAAATAAACGAGCGTATGTTTTGCACGCTCGTTCAGACTTAGAGGTGTGAACAGACTGCAATGTGCGTACGGATCATTTGAATAGCCACCCCTTGTTTTTAAACGAACGACCACAAATAGCGAACGGCTCTGAATCAGTCCCAAAGTCCATTCACTGTATGCATGTTTAAAAAATTGTTCATTGTTCATGAAAATCGTTTAATATTTTAGTAACCAACAATTTTTACAAACTGTTTTGGTTCACTTTTTCAAGGGAAATTCTGGACGAAAATTGTTCACTAAAATCGTTGGTTACTAACATCGTTGTGTGTGTATGCAGCTTTAGTGTATTAGAACTCAAAGTATAATTTATGTAACAGTTAAAAAACAATTAGTTATCTGCATAAACTGGACTGAACATCTTCTATTTCATTTCATCCCTTGAGGTACAGTAGACAAGCCATTCTCAAGCTGCATATTCTTACTACTGCTTGCAATCAATTAGATATGGAATCCATTTCCACCTAGCAAGCTACATATTGTTACTTACATTTCAGCCTCATGGAATTTATCTCTGTTAGCAAATATTTAGATGTAGTGACTTGATTGTGATTGGTATTACCTGGGTGGGAGATGTTGTTCAGTGGAGCCCAGTTTATTGTAGGACACTGCTTGGGTTTGTTAAAACCAAGTGCTAAAGCTGTAGCATGTCTCAATCAGACTTACTTTTTTTTAAATTTAGAAACAGTATTGTGGCAGCCATGGATGACGATGGCAGCCATGTATTATAAGCAATAAGGCCCTCATTCAGAGGCAGTCGCAAGAAGCGAGCGATCTCTCTGAATGAGGGCAGCCGATTCACGTTTCAAGTGGGGCCTCCTGGTCGCTAGCAAAGCTGTGGGTTAACACCCACAGATTTAGCGACCGACCAAGTTGATGGTCGCGATGGTCAAAACCATCGTGACCATCGGGGCTTGTGACGAGACCCTAAGGTTGGGTCTCGGCAACTGCAAGCCCCAGGGAGCTTCCTGCTCTGATCGAGCAGGAAGCTCCACATTGACATCACTGCTGATGTCAGTGCGGCCGCCCACAAAACGTCAGGCGTTCCGTCAGGAACGCCTCCGTTTATGTAGCCACCCCCTCACCCCACCTACAAAACGGGGTGAGCTATCGATCAACATCGACAGCCGCCCCTTTTGTAGTGAGATCCGGAGCAAGAGAATTTCTCTCTCGCTCCGGGGCTTGCGCATGCGCAGTGCGGCCGCTGCTTGTGTGCAAGGCCTTAACATCAACCCGGTTGTGAGCACTCAGTGCTTGCAACCGGGCCTGAATGAGGGCCTAAGTGTATTAGAACACAAAGTGTAATTTAAGTAACAGTTACACAAACGTTGAACAACATCTAAGACCAGTAGTTTGTGTTTTGTATATTTTTGAATATTTTGATAAAAACAAAATGTATCAAAAACTTCTCTTAATAATCTCACTCCATGGAATCATCTCTTAAGCTGCCCATACACACTACAATTATCGGGGCGATACGCCCAATATCTGCAGATCACGATGATAATTGTAGTGTGTGTGCCGGTGACCGAGTGTTAAATATTGCTCGGTTGGGTATGCCGCATTGTCCAGCATGCCCGTCCAATATGATATTTAAGAAGTAAACTGTTGGCTGCATCGGGCAGTATATGCCCAGCCACGGCTGACAGACAGACAATTCCTGAGTTCCTTCCCATGGAAATAACTAGGAAATGTCTCCTCCCCCGGGGGCGGAGTACAAATATTGGGGCTAATACACTGTGAGAAATCAGTGTATGCCATGGATATCTGTGGCTGGTAGGCTGCCAGCTAAAATGTATGTTGGTCTGACAGACATTTTATCTGTACATGTATGCCCAGCTTAAGAGTACTACGTCATTTACTCTCCCTGCAGCTCATCCTTCTGTACATATTGCTGCCTTATTAATCTACTCTCCTCTTACAAACACACATGAGCTTTTAACTTATCTATACACACTGACAATAACATCCACAACCTGTCGCAATAAAAATCTTTTAGATAAATCCCACAAATATATTTATATCTCTCTCCTGCTGCTTCTATTAGCTGGTGACATATCACCAAAATTAACTATAAATCCAGCTAACCTCATAAACATTGCATGCTGTCAGGGTTCAGCCTAGGATCAGCCTCTCTCACCTCCTTGCCGGCTTCCCCTGACTTCCTTGCGGTCAGACATCTGGTGCAGTGATGGATGTGGGCTGAGTATTCTGCCTTAGGTGCTTTTTGCGAGCTTCCATGGTCGGCTGTGTGTGCTGGGGATCAGAATTCCCATCATGGGCGCTGCCATTACAGTTCCTCTCATGTGACAGTACTCCTTACCTATGGTAGCATGATTTCAGTCAGCTGATGCTGTGCTCCAGTAATCTGCTACCCCTGGGTATAAATCCGCCTCCAGAAGATGCTGTTCAACTTCTTTATTCCAAGTGCCTGTGTTACTCCCACTGTTGCTCTGTGCTAAATCCTTCAATGTGTTGCTTCAGCCTGCTCACAGTTTTCCAGTTTCCTGTATTAGCTTCCATGCTAACCCTTACTCTGAGATTTTAGCTTTCTCGCAGTACTTCAGTGTTTCATGTCCCTTCCCTGTGTGTCTTTGTATATGTGCTGCTAATTCTATTGCAGCTTTCCTGTGGCTATTACCCTGTGTCACTGAGGTGTCAGATTACCTGCTAGTTCTATTAGCTCACAGCTGGGCCTCCAGCACTGT
Organism: Taudactylus pleione; assembly: GCA_031769625.1. NCBI lineage: Eukaryota > Metazoa > Chordata > Amphibia > Anura > Myobatrachidae > Taudactylus > Taudactylus pleione. Next base: position 1,390,291 of record JAUIMM010000317.1, on the reverse strand, counting down.
TCTAGTAATTGCCTTTGTCCAGCATTACTAGCTTCCCCAGTTCATTCCTGTCTTTCCTCTGTTTTACTGTGTTTATCAGCTCCAGAATCTGTTACAGTTCCTGTACATTCTTCTGTGTTTCCAAGCTAGCCTGTGACTGGGATTACTACATGTGCCTGTGTCCACTTCTCTCTGTGTTTTGTCTGTGCAGTCAACACCTACATTTATAACTTTCCAGTGCATGTTTGTGTTCTTTGCTCTGCGTCTTGTCTCTGCAAATCAGCTCCAAACATATCTAGCAATTCCCAATATATGCCTCTGTTTTTCTGTGTAATCAGCACTTGGATTTCTTAGTGATTCTCAGTACACTTTCCAGTATACCTATGCTAGCCTGTGATTAGGATCCCGAACAGCGTTCAATATCTAAACGTCCAGTTTACCTCCTGTGCTCTAGCAGTTGCTGCATTAAATACAGTTTCTGGTCTTCTACCATTCCCAGGTACCTGTCCAGAGGGCCGCGACCTGCTCACTTGGTGTAGCAGATTACCAAGTCCCAATTGGAGGGGTCACTGGAGAAAACCACCAAGTGAGTTAGACTCCACGCCTCTGGGCAGGTCTAGCCAAACTTGTGTTCGGCTGCTACTAGGAGACTTAGTCCAGTCACTTCCCAGGTCACCCAAACCCCCTGGCTTACCGTCCTCCACAGAGGAACATTGCACCGGATCGTGACAGTTTGAACAGCTGCAAAAATATGCAAGCCGCCGGGTTCCAGGGTGAAGCAGGTTTTCAGGATTTACTTTTTTGTGTGACTGCACAGGAGACAGCTCTGCAATCCGTCAGACAGCAGTTGCAAGAACTCTCTAATCAAATGATGGTTTTTCATTCGGTTCTAGCTGCTTTGTCCCCAGACACACCACAAGTTCTGCCAATGAATTCTGCACAGCTTCGTTCCAATTACTTCTACTGATGAAAATGTTTCTGTGTATACTAGTGAACCTTTCAACTGTCCTCTGGTCCCCCAATTAATTGATATTCATGACCTTGAACCTTTCCAGAGTTTCTACTGGTTTCTAGAACAATTACAAAATCTCCGTCCCAAAATTTTTCACGTTTTTCCCAAGCTTTCTAGTGCAACTCCTGACTTGACTAACATCTCTCCCAAGCAAACTACAGTAAAGCATCAAAGTTTCCTGCATCCTAAACTTACTGAGGTTGAACGTCAGCGACGCTGGGAACTACATCTGTGTTTATATTGCGGTTATGATGATCACTTTCTTAAGGACTATACTCTGCGCCCACTGAGAAGTGGTGGCAAGTGTGTGACTCCCAACGTCTGTGCTTTCAGTTCTTCCCATCATCCATCAGTGATTCCCATTTCTTCAGCTACAGATAAGGAGGTGATGCCCACTAAGCAAAAGAATGTTCAAGTTTTCGATTGGGGCCCTGTTACAAGATGCATCAACCCTCATCTAAGAAATATTGGGAAAATATTTCAACCTTCTAAAGTCAGGGACACTACTCATTGCATTTCTACTGGTCCCAGCCCGGATTCAGTCCATTCCGGTCCCAGCCCGGATTCTGCCCATTCCGGTCCCAGCCCGGATTCTGCCCATTCCGGTCCCAGCCCGGATTCTGCCTGTTCCAGTCCCAGCCCAGATTCTGTTTTTCCCAGTATGGGACTCCAGTCAGTAGCCCCAGGAGGGGTCCCAACTTCCTTACCCCAAGTGTGTGTCTCAAGTCTCGCACCCCTGGAGGGGGTCTCAAGTCTCGCACCCCAGGAGGGGGTCTCAAGTCTCACTCCCCAGCAGGGGGTCTCAAGTCTTGCACCCCAGCAGGGGGTCTAAAGTTTCACACTCCAGCAGGGGGTCTCTAGTCTTGCACTCCAGCAGAGGGTCTCTAGTCTTGCACTCCAGCAGGGGGTCTCAAGTTTCGTACCCCAAGAGGGGGTTTCAAGTCTCTCACCCCAGGAGGGGGTTACAAGTTTCGTGCCCCAGGAGAGGGCCATAGTTTCAAGTGTTACTCCCAAAGAAAGGGTCTCAAGTTTCAAACCTCAAGAGGAGGTTTTGAGTCACTCACCCCAGGAGGAAGTCTCTGTTCTCGCATCCCAAAAGGGGGTTTCATGTTCCATACCCCGAAAGGAAAAGCTGAGTCTGCTTCCCCCGAAGGGGGTTTTAGGTCCCATACTCCAACAGGGAGTGTCAAGTTCTGTACTCAAGGAAGGGGCCTTAAGTCTCTCACCCCAGGAGGATGTTACAAGTTTTGTGCCCCAGGATGGGGCATTAATTTCAAGTCTTGTTCCCCAAGAACAAGGGTTTCCAAGTGTTACTCCCCAAGATGGGAGTTCTAGTGTCATACTTCAGCAGGAGGCTACTGGTGTTACTCCTCAGGAGGGAGTCCCAAGTCTTGCATCCCAACAGGGGGTTTCATATTGCTTACCCCGAAAGGAAAAGCAAAGTCAGCTTCCCCAGAGGGGGTTTTAGGTCCCATACTCCAACAGGGAAAGTCAAGTTCTGTACTCCCGGAGGGGGCCTTGAGTCTCTCACCCCAAAAGAAGGTTTAAAATCTTGTTTCCCAGGAAGGGGCCTCAAGTCAAGTACCTCAACATGGGTTACCTGACTCTATACCCCAGGAGAGGGTTTCAAATGTCGTACCCCAAGGAGGGGCCTCTAATGCTATACTCCAAGAGGGGGTTCCTAGTGTTACGCCCCAAGAGGGAGCCTTAAATATTTTTCCCCAGTAAGGGATTTCAAGTATTCCACCCCAGGATGTGGTTTCCAGTGTCATTCCCCAGGAGGGGAAATTCAAGTGTCTCACACCAGGATGGGGTTCCCAGTGTTGTGCCCCAAGGGGGTATTTCAAGTGTTATTCTCCAAGATGGGACCTCAAGTGTCTCACCCCAGGATGGGGTTCCAAGTGTTATAACTCAAGATGGGATTCCCAGTGTTATACCCCAGGAGGGGATTTCAAGTGCCTCATCCCAAGATGGGGTTCCCAGTGTTATACCTCAGGAGTGGGTTCCCAGTGTAATGCCCCAAGATGGGGTTCGTGGTGTTATTCCCCTGGAGGGGACTTCAAGTGTCTCACCACAGGATGGGATTCCTAGTGCCATCCCCCAGGGAGGGATTTCGAGTATTACATTTCCGAAGAAGAGTTCAAGTGTCTTACCCGAGGAGGGGGTGTCAAGTCTTATACCCCAAGAACAAGGGTTTGCAAGTGTTACTCCCCAAGATGGGGGTTCAAGCATCATACCTCCAGAGGAGGTTTCTAGTTATGTACCCTGGCAGGGGTATCAAGTCTCATAGTCAAGGGGAAAGTCTCAAGTTTTACATCTCAAAAAGGATTTCAAAATCTGTATCCCAAGGAAAGATCTCCGGTTCTTTACTCATGGAAGAATCTTCTAGTGTTGTGTCAAAGTCAAATGCTTTAGTGCCCAATACGTTAAGAGGTTCACAAGATGATGCTACCACTACATTTAAAGGTATACCACAGGATCCATCTGATGTTTCTATTCCATTTTTTTTGAAGGAGATATAACGCAGTGTTATGCTTTGGTGGATCATTTCATCGCTATTATGAAATCCTCTCCATTGTCTGAAATCAAGCCTACTAATGTAGTAAAATTTATAATTTCATCTTTCCGAGGTAAAGCTTGGGAGTGGATTGAGCCTATAAATGATTCAAAGGATCCGATGCTGTCAGATTTAGTAGCCTTTACTGTGGCAGTCATTAAAGAATTTGGTCCAACTTATCCTTACAGTTCTCTCGGGTATACTCATCTCAACAAAGTCTCCAGTTCTGGGGTACCACCCTCTGCTATTAAGCTCAGATGCAATTCTTTGAGTCCTTCTCAAAAAGATCCAGTACAAAAACAACCTGTCCAGAAGGATAAGACTCAAGGAGGCATTAGGATGATGAATTATAACACAGATTCTCACTATGATCCTGAGTAAGATGAAAAAACAATTTTGGTAGTTCCCATGAAAGACACTTTGCAACTTAAGTCTTCTTCAAGTGGTTCAAAAAAGTCTCAGAAAAAGAAGAAGAATCGATGACTTCCTGGTGACCAACCTTTCTTGGACCAAGTTGACTATTTCTTCCAATTATTAGTCTCAGAATCCATCTGGTATTGGGAACCTTGTTCTTCTAAATTTTCCAGTTCTTATTGTATCTTCAATCAAGATTTTCGAGTTTCCTGTGTTTTTCAAATATATTTTTTGTGTCTTTCTGAGGAGTTCCAGTTGAGCCTTTATGGGTGTTCGGTGCCCACTCTAAAAGGAGGGGGTACTGTCAGGGTTCAGCCTAGAATAGGCCTCTCTCACCTCCTTGCCGGCTTCCCCTGACTTCCTAGCGGTCAGACATCTGGTGCAGTGATGGATGTGGGTTGAGTATTCTGCCTTAGGTGCTTTTTGCTAGCTTCCATTGGTGGCTGTGTGTGCTGGGGATCGGAGTTCCCATCATGGGCACCGCCATGACAGTTCCTCTCATGTGACAGTACTCCTAACCTATGGTAGCATGATTTCAGTCAGCTGATGCTGTGCTCCAGTAATCTGCTACCCCTGGGTATAAATCCACCTCCAGAACTCCAGGAATTCGGTATTCCAAGTGCCCGTGTTACTCCCACTGTTGCTCTGTGCTAAATCCTTCAATGTGTTGCTTCAGCCTGCTCACAGTTTTCCAGTTTCCTGTCCAGAGGGCCGCGACCTGCTCACTTGGTGCAGCAGAAAACCAAATCCCAATTGGAGGGGTCACTGGAGAAAACCACCAAGTGAGTTAGACTCCGCGCCTCTGTGCAGGTCTAGCCAAACCTGTGTTTGGACGCAACTAGGAGACCTAGTCCAGTCACTTCTCAGGTCACCCGAACCCCCCGGCTTACCGTCCTCCACAGAGGAACATTGCACCGGATCGTGACACATGCCTCCCTTCACCCTCCAAGTCACTAAAATGTGCCTTATGGAATGCACGCTCTGTCTGCAATAATCTAACATCCATCCATGACCTCTTTATGTCAACTAACCTCAACCTTCTGGCAATAACAGAAACATGGCTTACACAATCAGACACTTTCTCCCCTGCTGCACTTTCCCATGGTAACCTACACTTCTCACACACCTCCAGGCCTGGTAATTGTAAAGAAGGTAGGGTAGGAATATTACTCTACCAATCTTTCACATACACAGTTCTCCCACAGGTACCTTCACTACCTTTTACATCATTTGATGTACATTCAATCAGGACTTTCACCCCTTTCTCTCTACGAGTTGCTGCTATCTATCACCCATCTGGCCAACCCCAGAAATATCTGGAACATTTTTCTGCCTGGCTCCCTCACTTCTTATCCTCAGTCATCTCCACCATCATTATGGGTGATTTCAATACCCCCATTGACAGTCTACAATCTTCTCCATGCCTCCAGACTACTCTCTATAATCTCCTTTCTTAGCCTCTCCCAATGGACTAAGGCCCTCATTCAGAGCCGCTCGTAATTAGCGCTCACTCGTTCAGAAAAAGGGGGAGGCTTTTCAAATGAACCGTATGCTCTTTGCAGTCTGTTGCCGCCTCCATGTCTGAACGAGCGAACAAAACATGCGCTCGTTTATTTGATAAAAATGCCCCCTGGCCGCTCGCATCATACGTCATGTCCGCTATTTTTTAGATGAATCGAGTACATCGAACAGCGTATGAACTGCTCGCTATTCTTGTGGTTGGTTTTTCCTACCACTATATTGCGAGCAGTTCTGGCTATAAAACAACCAAGTGACGTGGTCAATGACGCTGCTGTATTAATTATGCACACCCATAAAACACCCCCTTTGACCTTTAAGCACGCCTGCGTTCTGATCTCCACTCCCCGTTTTCAACACCTTCCCCTGTTACCACCCACATATGCCTCATTCTGTCACTCAAAATAGCAGGCACTCGCTATATAGCGAACAAATGATTTTCGGCCGCACTGACTGGTTCGCGCAAGTGTACTAAAAACCGTATGCATGCGCAGATGTGCAAACATCGCTCGGAATGAGCGTACTGCCGCTAACGAGCGGCTCTGAATGAGGGCCTAACTCCTCTACTCATAAGGAGGGCCACTGCCTTTATCGTGTATTTACCACACTATGCTCAGTTTCTGATTTAACTAATGCTCCTTTCCCTCTCTCAGATCACAACTTTATTACCTGCACACTCTACTCCATTACATCAACCTCAATGTCATTGAGATCAACCAAACCTCCTAAAACCCACAGAAAAATTAATGCTATTAACTTTCAACAATTTTCTACCTCTCTACAACAACGACTCACCCATTTCTACATTCACTTCTCCTGAGACTTCTGCATCACACCTAAACTAGAATCTAGAAAAAGCCCCCGATGAAGTAGCTCTAGCTACCCATCACACACCACATAGACTTAGACATCAACCATGGCATTCTAACTTAACAAGGCATCTACAAAAACTCTCATGTAAAGTAGAAGGTCAGTGGCGAAAAGTCTTGCACTCCCTCACATATAAGACTATCTACAACTCTTATCGTACAGCTCTGGATGCTGCCAAGCAAATATATTTCCAATCTCTTATCTCTGCTTCAGCCTCTAAACCCAAGCGATTTTTTAATACTTTTAAGCTACTTCTTACCCATCTCTCACCCAACCCTCCTGCTAATATCTTTGTGCATGATCTTGCTTCCTATTTTAAGAACGAGATTGATAAGAACCAAAATGAAATGGTATGTTCTTCCTCAGCTAGTTACCTGCTCAATTCCCTACCTGAAACCTCTGGAACATTGTCTTCTTTTGACCTCACAAATGAAGAAGTTTCTACACTTTTCTCATCCTAATACTCTATTATCTCTCCTCCTAGATGCTATACCCTCACAAATCAGTAAAGCTCTGTCACTTGTGCTCATCCCATCCCTAACTAAAATCTGCAATCTCTCTCTTTCTACTGGCATCTTCCCATCACTGTTCAAGCATGCAGTGATTACTCCCATTCTGAAAAAGCAATATTCTGACCCTAACACTTTATCAAATTAACATCCTATCTCCCAGCTCCCATGCCCCTACAAGCTACTTGAGAGACTTGTCTACACCGGCCTCGCACATTTTCTAAACTCACACAAATTATTGGACCCACTTCAGTCCAGCTTTCATTCCCAACACTCCACAGAGACAGCACTGACTAAGGTAGTAAATGATCTTGTCACTGCCAAGGCTAAAGGCCATTACTCACTCCTAATTCTTCTAGATCTCTCTGCTGCTTTTGACACTGTTGACCACTCTCCTCTCATACAAACACTGCAATCCCTGGGTCTTAAGGATACAGCTCTTTCTTGGTTCTCTTATCTGATTGCTCTTTTACTGTTCATTTTTCTGACTCTGCCTCCTCTTTCCTACCTCTATCAGTTGGAGTACCGCAAGGCTCTGTCTTAGGTCCTCTGCTTTTCTCAATCTATACCACCTCTCTTGGCAAACTAATCTGCTCCTTTGGATTTCAGTACCATCTGTATGCAGAAGATACTCAAATCTTCCAATCCTCCCCAGATTTATCATCATCTGTATTGGTCCATGTCACTAAATGTCTTTCTGCCATTTCATCTTGGATTTCATCTTGCCACCTGAAACGTAATATTTCTAAAACAGAATTAATTATATTTCCACTGACCAATAACAGTTACCAACCTGATCTCTCGATCACGGTTGATAACTTGACAATACACCTTGCTCCACAAGCTTGCTGTCTTGGTGTCATCCTTTACTCTGACCTATCCTTTGTTCTCCACATTCAAGCTATCTCAAAATCATGTTACAAACATCTAAAAAACATATCCAAAATTCGACCATATCTCACACAAGTCACTGCAAAAACTCAAATCCATGCACTCATTAATTCCCGCATTGACTATTGCAATACTCTTTTTACTGATCTTCCCAAAAACAGGCTATCACCATTACAATCCATTCTGAATGCAGATGTGAGGCTTATATTCCTTGCCAAATGTTCATCATCTGCTGCACCACTCTGTCAGTCCCTCCATTGGTTGTCGGTTTTCTACTGTATTCAATACAAAATACTTTTACTTACACATATGGCCATTAACCAAACCACATCAAACCAACATACATCTCTTCACTCATCTCAAAATATCTCCCAACCTAAGCTATCTGCTCAGCACAAGATCTGCATTTCTCATCCCCACGCATTACTTGCTCCCATTCATGGTTACAGGACTTTCTTCAGGTGGCACCCACTCTATGGAATGTCTTACCACACACAATAAGACTTACATCTAGTCTCCAATCCTTTAAGCGTTCCCTGAAAACTCACTTCTTCAGGCACGCTTATCAGATTCCAGATCCGCTCACATAACCTTCATAGCTTCCATGTCTAATTACATCCCCTTTTACAGTCCACACATAACCTCACACATTGTCTTTCTCTCACATCCTCATGACATTTGGCCGACATTCCTGTGTGACTGGATCATGCAGCCAACCAAGAAACTGTGCATTGTGGCTGGCCCAAGATGCAATATATAGCACCTATCCTTGTATATTACTGCCTATTTCCCTATAGAAAGTAAGCTTGCGAGCAGGGCCTTCCTACCTATATATCTGTATTTAATTACCCAGTTTTGTTCTATTAATGTTTCCAATTGTAAAGTGCAACAGAATATGCTGCGCTATATAAGAAACTGTTAACTTTTAACTATTTTATTTACTATTTATTTATTAAGTAGAATCTGATTGGTTGCTGTTGGCAAAATTTACAGTACTTCTGAAAACTCTCACTTTAGTAAATTTACCCCTATAAGTCACCCAGTGTTACATAAAATAGTCTGTAAATGTGAAACTGATATTAGCTGAGAGGGAATTAAAATACACATTCTATTTTTTTATCAAGCAGTTGCAACCCTAGAGATCCAGGCACAGACTCAGAGAAGGATGATAATGTAATCGCAGCTGCAATTTATAAGGAATGCAGCAGTGAAAATATGCTAATGTTATCAAAGATCACCCTGCATAAAGACGCCCACTGCTGACTTCTTACCTGCGAGCAACGACCTGTGTAAATATCAGTAACATTGACTCACATCGGCGGCCATCTTACACTTGCGGAAGGTCTGACTTTCCACAGCCTTGGGAGCTCTTCTGACCCACAGAGCTGCATATGCATTAACAGACAAAGTGATTTAGGGGTCTATTTACTAAGCAGTGTTAGGAGACTGAGTGATAAGTGATAAGGTGCCAGCCAATCAGCTCCCAACTGTCATTTTTTAAACACAGCCTGTGAGATGGCAATTAGGAGCTGATTGACTGGTACCTTATCACTTTTCACTCTGTCTACTAACACTGCTTAGTAAATAGACCCCTCAGTTCCAATTACATTTATATTTAAATTGGAAGTTTTAATTTACCATCGATCAAATTAATAACAATGCAGGAGTCAGTGCGGAACAATTTTTTCGATTCGATATTTTCTGAATGATAGATGGGTGACCTTCCTAGTAATGAGCTCAGATTATATACTTACTGTAGATTTTACATAAAATGTATACATTCTGTATTGTACGTCACTCACTGTAAACATGCTAGATTTTCCACCTCAGAAATAGGTTGTAATGGTAGTGCCCAGTCATGGACAGTGAATATGCCGCCTATAATGAGATCTCCTTCCTGGGAATATTCATATGGAAATATAAATGGAGTCCGTTCAGAAATATGACATCCAGGCGCTGGGCTCGGTGCCTCAGATTCGCAGTGTGAAATACTCATGAATAACAACCAAATTATTTGGCATAAAATAGTAAATACAATGTTAAATGGTAGAAACAATGTATAGACTGTGTCCTCTTCTTTCCATCTCCGCACTGACAGCAGAAGTCTGAGGAAATATAGAAGACATAGATAAAGCACAGTGAGAGACTAATAATCATTACAACCTAATTTATTGTTATAAGCAAGTCACTTTGGGCCTGATTAGCATGGATTGCATTTGCAACTGCGTGCACAGATCGGGCGATGGTTCAAACTGCACATTCATATGCACAGCAGTGTGCAAACGTTTCAATGTGTTGCATGGGCATAACTTAGCCACTGTGATGACATATGAGATGGATGCACAGAATGAGCACTCGCTCTGAATCAAGGCTTTTTTTTTGGTCGGCCTCCTGGCCACTTGCATAGCTGTGGGTGACCACCAACAGCTATTGCAAGCGGCCAGGTTGATGGTCACAATGGTCAAGACCATCGCGACCATAGGGCTTGTGACAAGACCGTTGTGGTAGGATTTCATGGCCGCAAGCCCCAGACAGCTTTTGGCTCTAATAGAGCCGGAAGCTCTCCCACTGACATCACTGGTGATGTCAGTGGGGCTGCCCCCAAATGGCATGTGTTCCTTTGGGAATGCCTCCGTTTGGCAAGCCACCCCCCCTGCCTGCCTACCAAATTGGGCAAGCTGTCAATCACCATCGACAGCTCACACCCTTTGGTGTGAGACCTGGAGCGATGGAGCACCCATCGCTAGCTGGGTCTCATGCATTCGCATGATGGAGCCGGTTCTGTCATGCACATGCCCAGTGGGCAAACATTGGCCCGGTTGCGAGCACTCAGCGCTTGCGACCGGGTCTGAATCAGGCCTTGAGTGCAATATGGGTAGCAATTTCTGAGTCAGGTCAGAGCTGCTGTAATTGTGCATAATGTGCCAAAGTTCATTGATGGTACTGATGTATACACAGGACTGCAAGGTATTACAGATGTGAGGCTTTGTGATTGCAATCATTAGCATATTTTTCCAGCAGAAATGCATGCAATTACAGAGCTGCAATCGCAATAGCAATCCATACTGAATCAGGCGTTATAAAAAGGCATTTTGCTGCAATTGTGTATCCATACTTGCAGATCTATGCACTGGAAAAGCAAATCAGCGACAATCACATATAAATAAGCACAACTCTTAAATATAGGTCCTATTTATATATGAAATTAACAATAGATTAAGTAGCCTTCACAGTGTATGCCTCTCCTGTATAATATAAATATATGCACACACTAATATTACATGATTAAACACATTATATATGTGCACTTTACCCGTGTTATGGCACATATATATATATATTTATATATATATATATATATATATGTATATATATATATATATATATGAGTGCTGACCCCCGTGTTTTGGTTTTAGATCTGTATCACCTCTGGATTTGGATCTGGATTGGTTTTGCCAAAACCGCCTTTCAGTGTTTTGTTTTTTGGGTTTGAATCTGCATTTTTTTCTAAAAAACAGCTAAAATCACATAATTTGGGCCTGTTTTTTGTTCCTACAGTATTATTAACCTCAGTAACATTTATTTCCACTCGTTTCCAGTCAATTTTGACCATCACACAGCTCATAATATTGTTTTCATCCAGTTTAGGCCCAAAATTTGCACCAAGCATGCTGGCTGACTAAGCTAGGAGTCAGCATTGGGAGCAAAAACATGTGGAAGTTCAACTTGCAACATGGCACATCAGGAAACAAATGTTTTTATTATTCAAGAGAGGCCTGAGGGAGTTGGAGTATGTATGTAGTTGAAGGCAGGTAAATGAAGGGTTGATTGGTAGTAAATTGAATTACAATTTTTGATTCCAAAATACATTTATGAGGGAGAAGGAGAGGGGAGGAGGGAAGGCATTTACAAAAAAAATGTGCACATTCACATCAGTCCTTGCCCAAGAAGAATCCTTGAGCACCTGCTGCTGCTACTGCTCCTGGGAGTGGATTTTTTTTCATCCTAGAAAGGGATCAGGAAGACTTCTAGTAGTGTTTTCCAAAACAAATGACTGTTAAATAATCCTTTGCAAAGCTTCCACATGAAAAGTATTTCCCAACCTATACAGGGACATTCAAAAAAAACATAGTTAGTGGCCTCCAAACTGCTATATAACCAGCACAGATATGAGGAGAAGCAGAACAGAGCAATTGCAAGATTTCAGATTTAAGGTTTAAGTCTTACATTGTATCTTTCTTGAGAATTCTGGAGCACCATGCCTGCTGCTGGGAGGTGATTTTCATCCCAGAATGGATGAATACATTGTTTCCTCTTCCCAATGGACACAGATCTGAAGATATGTAAAGAAATGTTGATGATAAGCAAATTGCTAGCTCTAGTGGCACGTAATACTGTGATGGCTTCTCCTTCAGTTACTCCAGCAAGTGCATCTGCTAAGAAAAAACTAAACTTTCAAAACACATACTGGTGATGCAGTTGAGTAAAAAAAAACAAGTTTTGACATCTGGTTGGGTCAGACTCAGAATTGTCTACAATTAATTACACCTAAGGATTCTGGATTTCAACCTCTATACGCACCTACCTATACCTTCTAAACCCTGCCTATAAACCTCTAAAATTGATGCTATTTGCATACGCTGTCATACAGTAAAATAAAGACTTTAGACCTTGAACATGTGTTTCCAAAGCACAAAGTATTATTCAAGTAAAGTACAGTCAGTTACATGCTATGATCTAAGTACAATTTAGCGCAAAGAATTATACAGACCCAAGATACAGTCATACATATGCAAGCAATCTGGGACCAGATTCCGGCATCAGAAAGAGACCTTCATCAATCAGTAATCAGCAGAATAGACTAGAATCCCAGGGTCAGAGCACACATATTTATACCCCCCCAGAAATAAGCTGAACAAAAGAGAGGTCTTGTTACGATTCCATTGGCTCTCCTTCACGGTGCATTTGTTACAAGGCACTTAACAGGTTGATTCAAATGGCCCAGTCCAGACTCCAACAGTTGGTTGCCTTCATATTCCCACCTCATGCAAATCTAGACTGTTGATTTTATAAAGTACATTTTGGTTCTTTATGTCTTTACGGTCCATAAGTTTTGAACGCATGTTCCGATCTTCACACCGATGATACCGGAAAGCTGTGGATAAAGTGCTGATCAAAATAATATCAAACATGGCTTACTTATCATGTAGTAAACCTTAGATACCAAAATGGTCTTTATTTCATAGCATTTGTATTAAATGATTAAAACTTGTATCTTTTACTTTATAGTTATGGAACCTTTTGTGTAAGTGTGCATTATGTAAGTATTAGGGGTATGGGAAAAGACACTAGTTAGGTTTATCTGATTTGGGGCAGATGTGCATGCATGCAGCTAATAAAAAGCGTTCGCATGCAGGATATAGTGCATTCGCTATTGTGCGCCATGTTAATAGCGCAACTGTGCGTAATGTGCGGTGTTTATGCTGCATGAGATTCTATTTATGATGGATTTAACATATATATATATATATATATACATATGCTTATCTCATTCCTTACTAACAGTTTCAAACTGCAATGCAAATGTGTTATGGGCAGTGAGCTTCACTTCTCAAACAAGGTGGAGACCCCTAGCTGTGTTGGTGCCAGCCTGTCTGAAAAAGAGCAGATTTCTTACCATTGTTCATTCAGTCAAATTCAAGTGTCTGGGCCATAGTACAATTGCCACAGCTACACCTGTCCACATGGTAGGTCTGTCCCTTTACATGCAAAAACACCAACAGTTCCTGGTGTATTGTCTATTCTATTTACTTTTCTCAGGAGGCTGTTTTTCTAGTTGTTTTGGTATTTCTCTATTCAAGGTTGTCCCCAGAATGGGCCTGTCATGGCTTCTAAAAAGATTATCAAAAACATTGCCATCTGTACTTAGCTCGTGAGTTGTAACTTAAAATGGCGCTGGTCGCAAAATGGCATCTTGCAGATTCTTATTTTTAAGATAGAGTCTAGCTGGCATTTGCAAGATGGCATCGCGCACGCTAATTTTTACGCTGATTTCTGTCTCAGCCACTAATCCAGCTTCGACACACCTCTACCGTGACTCCATCTGATACGGTCACCATTCAAATGGTTAAGGACTATTTAAAAACATTTAAAGAGAGCACCTAAATAGGCATTTAGTCAAAAAATGGTGTGTTATCCTGCAAGAATTACCAGCAATATATTTATAGCAGGATGAGAAATATCAATATAATTGGCTGGAGGTGCCCTAGGAATCGAATAACAGGTACTCAAAACAAATTATTAATGGCCACTGGCAAATATGCAGAAAGAGATTCCTGTGTGGGACACTCTTTTTTTATAACAAAAAAGTATTTGTGTTTAATGAAAAAATTTATATTTAACTTTTAATGTATATTCCCATGTAAAAAAATGTTTTGGTGTAGAGGACTTCTATGTCTAAAGATGCTTTAGCCGATTCACCCCTCAAAATGTATTTTAAACATATTTTGTAAACATATTTTTGTATTTTCTTAAACATCTTAAGATATCTGGCAATCCTAGTGCTTAAGTGGTGAAATGCTTTAATTTGCTTTAATTCAGAGATAATACACATTGTATATGTTCTCTTCCAAACCCATTTTTCTTGACATGTATCTATGTGGATAAATTCACTCAAAATACATATGATCGTCAAACGGTGTCTTTGAGTTGCCAATTGTCCCAATACTAATTACATCTAGTACATAATATTAATTATGTGCTGCTACAAATTGCTACACATACATAAAAATATTGTTATTATCTGCTAATAGCACATGCTCCAGATGGTTCATTTCAGTGAGACAAATAAATGGATCGATTATCATATACAATTATCATTAACTAAACCTTTGTACAAGGCATTATTACCATAGTTTTATATATATATATATATATATATATATATATATATATATATATATATATATATATATTAGCTGATTCTGACATTTATTTATCATATGATGTATCCAAATCACAATAATGAAGTATTTATCCACATCACAATAATTGAGTAGTTCTTCCAGGGTTAGCTTTCCATCCAAGTACAAAAACTTCTTAATTAGTGTGTGCTGAAACATAAAACTCAGGTATAGAAATAAGAGTGAGGAAGAGTATGATACCTGCATCCTGGACCATTCTACTGTCTATGGTCATCAGAAAGCAGACCAGAGAAGAGAGAGGGCAAGAAGATGGTGTCGATGGAAGCAAAATGGTAAGTGTGGGAGCCATGTAAACCCATCTGTGGTTTTAGATGGTGATTGTTGAGTTAAGCATAGTGGGGACCAAATGCACCACTGGGACCAATCACAACCCACCAGAAATTTCTGATGCTAAACCATAGCTACTGAAATATAGCAGAATTTGTTAGCTTGGGTTGCCATAATAAACCAATACTTTCTCAATTATAAAACATGTAAAACATAAGTATGGAAACATCAGGACCACCCCCACATGCATATCAACTACACAGCATGTCACAGATTTGCATCAGAAAAGATAGTATAAAGAATGATACCAGGGTCGTGGATCATTCTGCTGTCTAGAGTCAACTAGGAGTGGACTGGAGATGAGAGAGGGTCCGTGGATGGTGTCATTGGAATCAAAGTAAGTGTGAAGGGCAATAATAATTTGTTTTGAGTAGAATTCAAATAGGCATGTCACACAGTCCATTTGACTACTGGCAGGAAATAAAGGTAATTTGGAGGCCTTTGCACAAACCGGCTTTGCTTTACTTGAGCTGCCTACCCTACAGTGTATACAGTGTATACTCAGAAAGAGTTTTCAGCACAGGCGGGAACTTTGTCAGTGATCGGCCTGAGACTACTTCCCCAAAATGTGTAAATGATGATGTCCATCAAAATGATCTACAAACTCTTTGAGAAAGACCTTTACCGTTAATTACATCCAAAAAGGCACCTGTAATGGTGGATTCCAGTGGGGACAAATTAATATTGTGTGAAGAAGATGATGTATACATCACCAAAGATTATACCAGCACCCAAGCCTATATCATCATCTCATCCTGTGTTGTGTATAATTTACAGCTGTGCTCCCTGTTAGATTGGGGATTCATTGTCCACTTTAGTTGATGTGAGCTTCATTTTATTTCATATCACCAAATCCCCTACACATCTTCTGACCTGGACTACAGGAAGAGCAGCTGCACTCTGGAATACGGTTACATGGAGATGCCCCTCTGACTGGCTGAAATTCAGGTAAGGGGCCATGGGTAGTTAGTAGGGACACAATAATCAGCTGCTTTATTCCATTTCTTAAACCATATCCTGTATTTTCATCTTTTGAAAATGTTTATGTGAATCTCAGTGTTTGTGATGACATTATGTTTAATATAATAATGCACATTATTTAGCACTTTGTTGTGGTCTTGTAGTCGGCATGTAGACTAATCATTTATTCATGATTGAGGAAGAAGTGAAAAGTATAATTTTCTATTGCTAACTTTGTGTAATTAAATTGTAAAATGGTGAAGTTTCCACTTAGAGTCACAAGATTTTTTTATGAATATGAATAGAAAAAAGCTGCGCTACAACTTTCAGTGTGAAAATATTTTTACTAATACACTGTGTTTTGCAAATACAGTGTGACAATATTTTTTTATGAATACACCCCTGCATGCCCTGCCCCTGGAAGGACACAGCAGCCCATGCCCTGGATGAACACAGCAGCCCCTGGATGGACACAACAACCCCTGGATGGACACAGCAGTCCCTGGAGGAAACACAGCAGCCACTGCCCCTGGATGGACACAGCAACCCCTGGATGGACACAGCAGTCCCTGGAGGAAACACAGCAGCCACTGCCCCTGGATGGACACAGCAACCCCTGGATGGACACAGCAGTCCCTGGAGGAAACACAGCAGCCACTGCCCCTCGATGGACACAGCAACCCCTGGATGGACACAGTATCCCCTTGATTAATGACACAGGCAGTCCCTTGATTAATGACACAGGCAGCATGCTTGGTGCAGTTATGTTGCAAATAAGTGTTGCTAATGTGCACGCACACAAAAAAAAAGTTTTATTATTTTTTTTACACTGGGAAAGAGCACCCCTGAAAATGAGGCAGCAGCCCCTTTATAAATGACACAGGCAGCACCCCTGTGCAGCTTTGTTGCTGAAAAGTGTGGCTAATGCACACACACATAGAAGAAAAACTCTTAATATATATTTTTATGAACTTGGGGGAGAGCACCCCTGAAAGAAGCAGCAGCCCCTTGATAAATAACACAGGCAGCACCCCTATGCAGCTACAGTATGTTGCTGATAAGTGTGGCTAATACACACACTCCGAATAAAAAACACTTTTATTAATTTGTTTTTCTTTTTTTTACACTGGGGGGAGAACACCCCTGAATGAGGCTGCAGCCCCTTGATAAACAACATAGGCAGCACCCTTGCACAGCTGCATTGCAGATAAATGTGGCTAGCATGCATTCACACACAGAAAAAAACCTGAATATATATATATATATATATATATATATATATATATGTATATATATATATATTTGCACTTGGGGGGGAGCACCGCTCAATGAGTCAGCAGCCCCTTGATTAATGACACAGACAGCATGCTTGGCACAGCTACGTTGTTAAGTGTGGCTAATGCTCACACACACACATAAAAAGTACAGTTTTTATGTTTATTTTTTTCACACTGAGGCTGAAAAACACCCCTGATAAACAGAGCATCCCCTGCACAACACTGCAGCACCCCGTTGAGGACTACAGTGACACTGGAGCTACTGAAGCCCACCTATTCTGTCTGCAGCACAGCTCCTATAGAGTATAGACAACAACACAGCCATTATGGACAACAGCACAGCCCAGCTAGTCCCTACGGATAATAGCAGCCAGCCGCTATTGACAACAGCCAGCAAGTTCCTATGCACAGTCGCTATGGACAACAAGAGTACAGCCCCTCCCTTGCTTCCTCTTCACTCTCCACAGCTGGAATGAAAATGGCAGCGAGCACTGGTAACCTTTATAAAATCCAAAACCTGTGAGAATCTGACAGCAGGATGATGAAGTTTTGCCTCGCTTTGAGATCCGTGTCAGGTGGGAAAACCCGAGCCAGACTCGGATCTCATCTCGGATCTCAAAGTTTGGGTGGGTCCGGTTCTCTGAGAACCTCACCTGCTCATCTCTAATTATATATAAGACTTTACTTTCCTGTGTGGGATCAAGAACAAACCCTTTGGGGTATATTTACTAAAGTGCAGGTTTTTAGAAGTGGAGATGTTGCCCCCAGCAACCAATCAGATTCTACTTATGATTTAGCTAGCACTTCTAGAAGATAAGATATAATCAGATTGGTTGCTATGGGCAACAACTCCACTTCTAAAAACCTGCACCTTAATATGTATACCCCCTTGTCTCCTGGGTTGAAAGAACATACTACTGCCCAAGTGCCATAATGTTTTATTCTGATGCTCCTTTGCTACCTCTAAGTGTTGTTTCAGCAGAGAACCTACAGTATTTGTCTTATATAATGGTGCAACAAACTGAACTACATTTGGTTCTTTGGGTTTTTGTTGTTCTCAGCCCTCTTTGAGGATGTCCAAAATGATATGTACACATATAATTGGGTAGCTGCTCCCCGCTTCCAGTATTCCTGATATCTCGCAGGATAGGATTTCTATTAAATAGAAGAGGGGGAGCACCATAGCGCATAAAAGTTTTTTATTAACATACATAAAATCTCTTCACAAGCTTCAGAGTAATGCTCATACCAAAGTGATTAACTCTGTGGCCTGGTTGCCACATGACTAAATGCTGCTTACACTATGCTCTCCTCGGACTCTCACACCACACCAGTCACCTCCAATACAATTTCCTCCATGCAAGATTCACTTGTAGCCACAATGTCTCAGTGTCCCGTACTGGTATGTATAATGTCACAAAGCCATGCCCTGATGCTTTTCATCACCGACTATGTCAAAGGACTGGCCCTTGGGACATTCTCATTACCTTAGATCAGTCCCACTGATCAGTCAACCAACACTAATTAAAACTCATTATTCTCCATAGTATCAATCCTGCTCTGATTGTAAAGAAAGGTAAAGTGTAAAAGCACAATTTCGTACACATGTGTTTCTCATTTTAAGCTCGATGTTCCAATGTTCTTCTACATAGGTAACTCATTTATCTATTAAAAATGTGCTCATATAGCATCTTGTTATACATTACATAGTTATACTGTGTTTATCAACTTACAATTTTAACAATTTCACAAATTTCAATATACACAAAGTACAACATAACCTTAGAAACAAAATATGAAAGTTAATACAAATAGTGAATACATGATATTTCATGCACAATATCATCAGTGTGATCAAACATACCATTTTAGCATTGATGAAGTGCAGAGTTCAGATAATCTATTCAATTAATTAATTAATTAATTAATCAAATCAAATAATTGGCTAGTGCAGCACATCAGTGACATTGGTAACCCAAACTATATATGTCTATCACAGCTCATCTATTCAATAAATGTTTAGTGACTATATGTAATCTGAACCACTATGAATGGAGTGACTTCATATCCTTCATTAAGGCTGTTTGGGGTCAGGGTATTTAATGTAATTATCCAGTAAGTTTCTTTTTCAATAACTTTTTATCTCTGTCTCCACCTCTTTTATCAATGTCAACAATTTCTATTCCTTTGCATTTTATTCCAGCTGGATTGCTCTCAATGCACTCTTCAAATTGATCAGGCACACTATGATTTCTCACTTTGTTTTTTATATTTCTCAGTTGTTCTAGGATTCAAATTTTTAAGGGTCTTTTTCTCTTCCATATATTATATATAGCATCTTACATGGGCAAGTGATCATATATACCACATATGGTGTATTACAATTTATAAAGCTTCCAATTCTCCAATGTTTCTCTTTCACATCTACTGGGATGATGATATTACTCTTCTCTAAATATTTGCATACATTACACCCCCCGCAGGGAAAACATCCTTTCAAGTCTAGGAAACATATTTTATTTTACAATTTTATAATTTACTTTTAGAAACAAGGGATTTTATATTTTTTTGCTCTCCCGAAATCATAGACCTGGTTCTTTTGGTAGTTGTGTCCCTAATTAGATCTGATTCCAAAACATGCCAGTACTTCTGTAAGATTTTTCTAATATAGGACTACTTATAATAATGAAGACTACTATAGGGAGCCTTGAAAAAGCTATCTCAGAGTGAAAAAATAATGTTGGTCCTATGAATCATGATAAGAACTGTATTTGTGATGGGGGATACCAGCAATACAAACAATACTAAGGGGTCTATTTACTAAGCAGTGTTAGAAGACAGAGTGAAAAGTGATAAGGTATCAGCCAATCAGCTCCTAAGTGCCATCTCACAGGCTGTATTTGAAAAATGACAGTTGGGAGCTGATTGGCTGGCACCTTATCACTTTTCACTCTGTCTCCTAACACTGCTTAGTACATAGACCCCTAAATGAGATCAAATTAAAGTAAGAGAATGGAAGAATGAGCTTTTTCATTTGAAGCTGATGTATATGTATTATACTACTACAGTATATGCCTGCATGTTAATAACAGTGGGACTGTTTCCCCCTTATAACCACTCTAATGAACGAACTGCCGCTATATTAAACAATGTGTATTTACCTATAAAGTATAATTCCTACCGTTACTCACCAACTGAAAAAACTAATAGTAATAGTATTGCACATAGATATTAGAATAGTACATGTGTACAGGATACAGTATATCAGACATTCAGCTTGACATGGTGTCTAAGCTGGGAGCAGAAGCATGAGCTATGGCTATGATGTTATTTAAGATCAGGGCTAATGAAGGTAATTAACAACATCGTTCCAATACACGCACATCATGGAGAGGCAGAGGTCACAGATTCAAAATGATTTCCAAACTAATAGCGATAGTGATTTTTATGTTTCTAACTCCAATCACCAATCTACTCTTAAAACAGTCCCTTTAAGATGTATCTCAAGGGCCAAGGTGGATATATTGTAGCAGGCCCAAGTTCACACAACGTGGGGGGTTGTCAAAATTTAACATCTCATTCATTATCTCCCACTGAGATTGATGTTTTAAATAAAGGATTATCTTTCATTCTGACAAACTATCATAATGATATAAACTGGAAGGTTGATAAACATCATTTAAATAACATAGAAACATAGAATTTGATAGCAGATAAGAACCACTTGGCCCATCTGGTCTGCCCCATTTTTAAACGTATTGTTACCTCAACCCTTATTGATTATTACTTCTTCTGAAGGATATCCTTATGTCTATCCCATGCATGTTTAAATTGCTCCACTGTATTAGCCTTTACCAACTATGATGGGAGGATATTCCACTTGTCCACTACCCTCTCTGTGAAGTAATTTTTCCTAAAATTTCCCCTGAACCTACCACCCTCCAGTGTCAGAACATGTCCTCTTGTTCTACTACTTCTTTCTTTGAATAATGTCTCCTTCCTTTACCTTGTTAAAACCCTTTATATATTTGAATGTTTCTATCATGTCCCCCTATCCCTTCTCTGCTCCAAACTATACATATTAAGATCTTTTAGTCTTTCCTGGTACATTTTGTGGTGTAGACCTTGCACCATTTGAGTTGCCCTTCTTTGTACTGTCTCTAATGTATTAATATCCTTCTGGAGATATGGCCTCCAGAACTGAACACCGTATTCAAGATGAGGATGTACCAATGACCTATACAGTGGTATATCACTTCTTTCTTTCTACTACTGATTCCTCTCCCTATGCTACCAAGCATCTCACTTGCCTTCCTCAGTGCTTTGTTACAATGTTTGGATGCCTTTAAGTCATCTGAAATAGTGATTCCTAGATCCATTTCCTCTTCAGTAGTTTCCAGTATAGTGCCATTAATACTATAATTAGCCTTTGGATTTTTGAGACCCAAGTGTATGATCTTGCATTTTTTGGCAATAAACTGTAGTTGCCATGTTCTTGACCATTACTCTACTCTAACTAGATCATCAATCATTTGTTTTACCTCTCCTGGTGTATCTACCCTGTTGCATACCTTTGTGTCATCTGCAAAAAGGCATAGTTTCCCTTCAGTAACATTTGCAATGTCCCAAATAAAGATATTAAAAAGCACTTGTCAAAGTACAGATCCCTGAGGTACTCCACTGGTAACATTTACCTCTTGAGACTGCACTCTGGGCCTGATTCAGACCCGCTCACAAGCGCTATGTGCTCATGAGCTGGTCAATGTTAGGCCACTGTGCATGCACACGCCAGAGCCAGCTCCGGTTTGCACATGTGTGAGACCCGACTAGCTATGGTCGCTCCGTAGCTCCGGGTATTGCACCAAAAGGGGACGGCTGTTGATTTTGATTGACAGCTCGCACCATTTTGGAGGCATGGCATGGGAGTGGCTTCACAAACGGAGGCATTTCCAAGCAAATGCCTGCCATTTGTGGGTGGCCCCACTGACATCCCCAGTGATGTCAGTGGTAGAGCTTCCAGCTCTGTTAGAGCCAGAAGGGTCTCATTGCAAGCCCAATGGTCTCAATGGTCTTGACCATCGCGACCATCATCCTGTCCACTCGTAATAGCTGTGGGTGGTCACCCACAGCTATGCGAGCGGCCTGGAGGCCACTCCAAAAAAAAAGAAGAAATGCCCTGATTCAGCGCGAGCGCTCTGTCAGAGCGTCCAACTCTGAATC
This sequence comes from Taudactylus pleione, assembly GCA_031769625.1. NCBI lineage: Eukaryota > Metazoa > Chordata > Amphibia > Anura > Myobatrachidae > Taudactylus > Taudactylus pleione. The sequence continues at coordinate 1,367,774 of JAUIMM010000317.1, read as the reverse complement.
AGGGCCTCTGTTTACTACAACTCTCTGTTTCCTATCCTGCAGCCATGATCTTATCCATTCAACTATTTTTGTATCTAATCCTATGCTTTCCAGTTTATTTAAGTCTGTGATGTGAATCAGTGTCAAAAGCCTTACTAAAGTCTAGATTAACTCTTTCTATGGCCCCTCTTTATATATTTCCTTAGTCATTCAGTCAAAAAAGTCAATAAGATTTGTATGACATAATCTCCCCCCAATAAATCCATGCTGTTTGGGGTCCTGCAAATTGTTGGAATTGAGGTAATCTATGACTCTTTCTTTTAAGAGTATTTCAATCAATTTCCCAACTACTGATGTAAGGCTCACTGGTCGGTAGTTGCTTGCCTCTTCCTTCTTCTACTTTTATGCAGTGGGACAACATTTGCTCTTTTCCAGTCCTCTGGAATTACTCCAGTAGCTAGTGACTGGTTGAATAATTCTGTTAATGGTGTTACCAGCAGCCCTTTAAGCTCTTTTAGTATCTTTGGATGTATCCCATCAGGCCCCACTGATTTATCCACTTTCAGTTTTGAGAGTTCTGTTAAGATCTCCTCCTCTGTAAATTTGTTTGTTCCTACCTCATTTTTCTGATTACACCTGCAACTTAACTTTGGTCCCTTGCCCTCTTTCTCAGTAGTGAATACTGAACAAAAATAATTATTAAGATGATCAGCTATTACATTGTCTCCCTCTTTCTGTCTTTAGTATTTTTATTTCACCTTTTGTTTTCCTCCTTTCGCTTATATACTTTAAAAAAGTTTTGCCCCCTTTACCCACTGACTGTGCCATTTTCTTCTCAGCTTTTGCCTTTGCACATCTGATTACTTTCTTAGCCTCCTTCTGTTTTACAATATACACCTATGTGTCCTCATTACTCTGCGTCTGCTTGTATTTCCTAAAGGCCATCTTTTCTACATTCACAATACTTGCTACATCTTTCCCAAACCACACTGGCTTAATTTTCCTTGTGGTTTTCCTATCTCTTTTGATACAAAGTTCTGTTGCCTTTAATATGGCACTTTTTTAATTTCCCCACCTCTCCTGCACTCCTTTCAAGTTCCTCAACTCTGCCAAAGATTTGCTTACACATCTTCCCATCCATGCAAACCCAGCCTTCCTAAAATCTAACACTTTTGTTTTTGTATGGGTTGAGTCAGTATCTGTCTATATTCTGAACCATACTACTTGGTGATCACTGGACCAAGGTTTTCACCCACTTTTACATCAGATATTCTGTCTCCATTTGTAAGTATTAAGTCTATTATTGCATCTTTCCAAGTGGGATTCCTCACCAATTGCTGGAGGGAGGCTCCCTGCAATGAATTCAGGATGTCCATACTTCTAGTGGAACTTGCCACAGACACCTCCCAGTTTATATCGGTTAAAATCTCCCATGATTATAACCTCTCCTCCTTTTAATGCAATTTTAGTGATGTCCTGCAATAGTTTATTGTCCAGTTCCTCTTCCTGACCTGGTGGTCTGTAGATCACCCCAATAAGAAGAATCACTTTCTCCCCTGTATCTATAGTCATCTAGAGAGACTTGTTTTTTTCTTCAATACTATGTATTATCATTGACATACATTGCTACTCCTCCTCCTATTCTTCCCATTCTGTCCTTCCTAAATAAAGTATATCCTGGTATAGCTATGTCCCAGGCTTGATTTTCATTGCAACATGACTCCATAATAGCCACAATATCCAGATCATCCCTTGTCATTATTGCAATTAGTTCAGGGATTTTTTTCATTAAGCTCCTAGCACTGGTACACATTGCTCTTATAGTTTTATTTGTTTGCTTATTTCTTCTGTTTCTAGATATGTTCATCTCTCTGCCTATGTTTATTTGGATTTATTTTGAATTATCTTCTATTGTTGTGGATATGCTTCCTTTCATTTTCCAGCAGAAATAATACCTCTTTATTGGGGGAGCAGATTTATTTTTTCTTGTTTGGTTCACTGTCCCCCTCTTCTAGTTTAAATAGTTCTTGGTGAAACTTTCAAACTGTTCACTCAGCATTCTAGTTCCCTTTGAAGATGAGTGCAGGCCATCATATTTGCAGGGCCGAAACTAGGATTTTTGTCACCAGGGGCAAGACAGTAATTTGGCGCCCCCCCATGTAATTCCCCCTGCAGTAGTGCCCATATTGTAATGCCCCCATAGTAATGCCCATATGTTAATACCCCCATAGTAATGCCCCTGTAGTGCCCACCATACAGTAATGCCCCTGTAGTGCCCATGCTCTCATAGTAATGCCCCTGTATTGCCCATGCCCCCATAGTAATATCCCTGTAGTGCCCTTACAGTAATGCACCTGTAGTGCTCATGCCCCCACAGTAATGCCCCTGTGGTAATACCCCTGTAGTGCCCATGCCCCAATAGTAATGCCCCTGTAGTGCTCATGCCCAATTAGTAATGCCCCTTATTGCCTATGCCCCCATAGTAATGCCCCTGCCCTCATAATAATGCCCCTGTAGTGCAGCTTAATAAAAAAAAATACTTACCTTGAACCCCGCTCCTGCATCCAGCGTCGAGTCCGGTCCGCCGGCTGCTCCTTGGAACTATGGGGGAGATGTCATGACGTCTCCCCCATAGTGCCCATGGGGAGAGCCAGAAGCTGGAGTTCGGGAGAGAACTCCAGCCTCCGACTCCGGCTACACCGCGTCACTGCAGAGAAGGAGCCGGGCACCCGCTGGTAATAAATATTACCAGTGGACGTCTGGCTTGGAGCCTCTCTGCAGTGCCGGGCTGGAGGTCACTGGCACCAGGTACAGTGGCTCACCCGGTGCACGTGCACCTCCAGCCCCCCCTAGTTGCGGCCCTGATATTTGTATCAGCTTCAATCATGCCAGATGGAGTGGAGTGGACTGTCAATCCAAATCCTTCCTCATAACTCCAGTTTTGGTGGTGTTATGAGTAACCAAGATTAAGAGAACATTTACAGCATCAGAAGGAAAATGTCTTCGATTTAAAAAATCCATTCCTAACCAAATGTAAAAAATTTACCCTTGATCCTCATTTAACTAATGTTTCAATAAAAATATTTGCATGTTTGATGGATGACACAGTAAATAGCATACCATAAAAAAAAATAATAAAAAAAATAATATATATATATATATATATATATATATATATATACTACTTTATAAGAGAAGGAATCACCAGCTTTAAAAACCTTAGCCAACAATAATCAATAAATCTTATGTCCAGCTGAAAAGGGAGGAGGCATAGTTCTCCAATATGCACAGAAGTATATCCAGAATTTGGATTAACAATTAGCAAACATGAATACAAAAATTGCCAAATAACTGTACAGATCTGTTTAAACAAGAATTGGACAAAATGTTACTGTAAGTATATAATAATGGACTTTACAACCATCAGGAACAATTATCTGTACCATGGATGTAGATCATTTATATACTGCATACATTAGAATTGTCTGCCATGAAAATGTTTTTGCATAAAATTAATTTTGATGAATTAGATATTCTACTATTTTACAATTACTGGAATTAACTCTTAAACAAAACTACTTTATGTACAATGCACAGCATTTCATATAGAAAACAGGTTGCACTATGGGGTCTAATGTGGCCTCATCATATGCAAATGTCTTTATGTTTGAACAGGAATTTAGGACCTCATTCAGAGTCAGTCATAGCGGCCACACGGTCGTACGGCCAACGATCGCAATATCCGATCGTATGGCATTTCGATCGTAAACAAAGTGATGCCCATTCGTTAGCACTGCACCTCCTCTAGCTACCGACTGATCTGATCGAACAAACGACTCAATCGTAGTCATGCGCTGTCAGTCGCTGTATGCTAATTATGTTCTGATGTTTGCTGTCGTATGTGTTGTTTTGATGGTCACATGTCATGTTTACATGGACTATCAATCAGCTTGTTATTAGCTTGTTGTCAATTATTTAATTAAGAGTATTTAACTCTTGCTGTTCTTTAAAACGAGTTTTTTATCATGTGTCAATAAACTTTATTGTTCATTTCGTGGGTGTTTTCTCCGTTCTCTTTCTTTTCCCACAATTTAAAAAACAAAGTAAGGTTTATTATCTGTGAATGTACTGTTGCTTATTGTGTTAACTTTAAAAATGCATGTGCATTTTGTGTTAGGATAATTTGCACTCTTATGTTTGCAATTGCACACTGCGTGTTTTAGCCAATCAAATCTGACCTTATTTTTTGGGGCACATGATTAAAGGATTGGCCAAAAGTGTTTTTTTTTTAAACAGAGTAAATATTTTAGCCAATCATCTTTTTTTTACCCCATGTATATTTCATGTTTTCTGAAAAATTGGTCATTGCCATCATGAGAGCCGCTGCCTTTACCAGGAGAAAAGTATTGATTCTCATCCAAATCATGGACAGGCAGATTACGACTGCACAGCCGCCCATTTCCAACCGCATAAATGGGCAGACTAAGCGGAAGTGAGGTGAACCCTTCGAAGTGTGGGATACAGGCTCAATATAGCGCAATTAGAGAGGCGGTGGTCAGATCTGCGCTGCCAGTCGCCTGTCCTTTTGCGGGCGCAACTATGCAGACATAAGTATGAGTCTGTATAAATGTAATTAGTGTTATGTTAAAAATGTATGTTCCTTTTCCAAATCTTTTAGTCAATGTAAAAAAACCCTCCTGTATGTTGTCCCTATTGACCTTAATGTGTAAGTGTATGTGTAAACTTGTATTGTGTAGCCGAAACAGAAAACTAAACTTTTCTTTTTAATATCTTTAAATTTTAGAAACACAGCAGAGACAGAGAAGGGCAGGGCATGCAGAATTGGAGGAAATGCAGGTCCCAACATGCAGCCCTCAACCTCACCTTCCCCATCCGCTCAACCCAGCCCTCCCTCCCCACCACCATACTCCCCCAGTAACCCTCCCTCCCTCTTTCAATCCTCCCCGAGTATTCCTCCCTCCCCTGCCCACTCATCCCAAATATCCACTCCCGTGCCCGAGTCCACATCCCAAATATCCCCTCCCTTTGATGTTTGCCACTTCATTTCCCCTCCCACCATTCCCCCAACTCCAAATTACTCCCCATCTCCAGCACCATCTCCTGCACCATCTACACTGTTGTTGTTATCCATTTTTTGTAAACATTTTTGGGTGCTGTTTCTTTTGTTTTTAATGTCAGTATGGGTGTCAAAATCATTGTGCAGTAATGCTGTTATTCAAAATTTCGAGCTTATGTTTTGTGCCTGGGCCTTTTTTTTTTTGGGGAGCCCAAAAATTTATGCCTTTTGGGGTTTTCAAAATGTTTTTTTTTGTTGTAAAAAATTATTACATTTGGATTAGTATTTTATATTTAAATAAAACATGTCACAGAACTTTGCAAGGTGCTAGGAACCAGACTACCCTTGTTAATGTTGTGTACACTGTATTTAAAATGTACTAAGATGTAACTTCATTAGGAAAAGTGATATTTCCCAAACAAACAAACATATTGTATTTTTGGATTATCAAGAACATTCTAGAAGTGAATACGTGCATTGTGTTTTAAGGATATGGCCATCATGACTTAAGAATACCCCTCCCATTATTTTTTACATCATCATAGGGGTTTTTGGCTTATGCCACATAGTTAGGGTTTCCAATTGTTTTTACATCATAAAAGTATCAACATATTAATAATGTTGTGTGGATGAAACTTTCAAACACACCCTAACATCATTGTGTTTAACCACTTTTTGGGACATTGACTAATGTGTAATATTCAAATGTTGGTAATTTTTAATAAGTTTTTAAACTAAAAAAAAAAATTTCTGTCCACAGATCTAACCCACATCCTGATGCAAATTAGGGAGGAGCTGAGAACAACAAGTGGCCATTTATTGCAGGCCTACTGCTGCCTCCAATGTATTGTTGGGAGTTTGGATCAATTTTAGTTTTTGTTTCTCATCTTTGTACATTTAAAAAAATATTATATTACATTAAAGTTTTTGTTGCTCAAACACTTGTCCTTTTTTTGAAAAAATTAAAGGGTGTAATTCAGCATTTCAAATACTTTGTGAACAAAGCTGGGTGCCTTTCCATAGTGTAACAAATTCAAAAATGTTTTGGTAAACCTTAAGAACATTTGCAGTAATGTTGTTTAAAAGTTATTTTTGGGGTAGGCCTACATTATCAACCTCAAAATGGCTTTCCAAAAAAAATTACACAAACCGTTTTTTTTTAATGCAAATAAATTTATTAACTAACAAACATGTTGCCAACAGGCTTTTACTTATAAAAGCATTTCATCACAGAATCACACATAACCAATGTCCTCAGGGTTTTGCCAAAGAAAATATCTGGCTTAGTCAGACATAAACAACAATAGTAAAAAACAAACAGAATTTTTTGGGGAAAAATACAAATTAATAAATGAAAAGGCAAATTAACTAAACATGTTGGGGTATATCCGGGCTAAATTTTTTAGTTGTCCAAAAACAGTACAGGGTATTTCCAATGGGTTCCAATAGTTTTGCAGATTTGGAATGTGTTGTGATTTTGTTGGTAGGAAAAAAAAAATAGGTATACCTTAAAATACATTTGCACTAAGTGTAAAAAACAAATTAAATGTAAATATTCTCATCTTAAAAAATGTGAAGCAACAGAATCGCATATGGCCCCCCTGACAGCATCACAACACCTTCCTCTGGGGGGCCATCCTCTGGCAAGGCATCCTCTGGCTGCATGGGTACTTGACTCCTTATTGCAATGTTGTGTAAAATCCCACACAGGACCACAATGCGAGAAACCATATCCGGCGAGTACATGAGTGCACCACCAAAGTGATGGAGACACGGGAAACAGCCCTTTAAAAGGCCAATACAGTGCTCCACCACCTGCCTGGTGGCAGTAAACGTGGCATTATATTGAGTTTGTGGCCCTGGTGTGGGAGTCAAATAAGGAGTCAGAAGCCAGGGCGTGCAAGGATATCCACTGTCACCTGATGGAAATGGGACACAAAAAGAAACATAAATTGACAATGAAAACATGTTTACACTATTACTATAGCTACATCCTGGATTTATACTTACCAAGAAGCCACGCATCACCAGCTTGCAGTGTGCTTAATTTTGGCAAAATCCCTGTATGCTGATCACGTATGCATCATGGCTGCAGCCTAGAAATTTGGCATTCAGGGAGAGGATCTGGAGGGAGGCATCACATAGTACCATTACATTTAGGGAATGGAAATGTTTACGGTTCCTATATATTTGTTCCCTGCATGCAGGGGGCTGAAGTGCTATGTGAGTGCCATCCACTACCCCTATGACATGTGGAAAGCCTGCAATTTCAAAAAACTTCTGCTTTACCACATCAAGGGCTTCCGTATCCAAAGGCCTACTAATAAAATGTGCTATATGATTGAAGAATGCATCTAGCACATGCCTCAGGATCCGTGAAAAGGAGGGCTGGGAGAGGCCACCCACCAGCCCCACAGTGGTTTGGAAGGACCCTGAGGCACAGAAATGTAACACCATCAACAACTGTGTAGGTGGTGAGATTGCTGTTGGAATGTGAATCTGACTTTCTATATCATTCTTTATTATTGAAAGAGTGTCTAGGATATTTGGAGGCAGGCGATAAGTGGTTACAACCACATCATCAGGCATTCCAAAAAGGGTGACACATGTTCTACATATCTTGGCCCTTGCACGCCTCCTATGCCTACGCCCAGGAGGAGGCTGAGGAAGGTTGGTGGGGGGCAACATGGCCACTTTTAGCTGTCCCACATCGCTCTGTAAAGTTAAAATATTATAAAAAAAGTGTTTTTGAGAATGGTTTTTGAATATTTGATCCAAAATACTTAGCTTTGTTATAATGGTGCATATTCTTACAGGGTCGGGCAGTGCCATCTTCGGAAATCCCTACAGGTGTATTTGGTGTACAGTTGTTTTTTTTGGGGAAGAAAAATAAATTATTTTGTTTTTTAGAAAAAAACACTATTACTACTATTATTGTTAAAACAAGCCTTAACTTTTAAATTAGGCAATATTACATTTTGAAAATTTTATTTTTTTATTTTCCAAAAAAATTAAAATTGCATTATTAAATGTTAAAAAACCTGCATAAAAAACTACATCATTAAAATAAACAAACTTTTAGGTTTGTATAAATAGACACTTACCTGATTCAAGTACAAACTGGACTGTTAAACACCTTAAAAAAATAACAAAAAACATGATAACATTTTTAATAATAATGTACTTTTTTTGGGTTTATAGAACAAAATTTAACTAAAAAAAAATTGCAGTAGGCTGGCACACTTACTTGAGTCTTCAAATAACGTTGGATTTTAAGGCTACAAAAGCATGGCCACCCAAACACAACAAGTAACCGGGTTTGGTAAATGTATGCACCAAACAAAATTCTAAATAAAAAGCCACCACCTAAAAAAATTAAAAAATAAAACCACCACCCAAAAAACACAAAAAAACAACACCCGAAATAACAATAAAAAAATTAAAAAGCAACAACAAAAAAGTATGAAAAATCCACCACCCCAAAAAAAAATAAAAAAAAAAACAACACCCAAACAAAATAAAAATAAATTACAAAATAATACAAAAAAAACACTCAAACAACACACACAAGCACCACTCAAACAACACAGACAAGCACCACTCAAACAACACACACAAGCACCACTCAAAAAACACACACAAGCAACACTCAAACAACACACACAAGCACCACTCAAAAAACACACACAAGCAACACTCAAACAACGCACACAAGCACCACTCAAACAACTCCAAACAATGTAACCACTAACACTCCCTTCCTGCACCAAAAATCACTCCAACTACAACCCACAAGTAAGGGAACATTTGGCTTTGCCTTAAATAAGGAAAAAAAAAACAATTATTGAATCATGCAGGCAAGGTGTGCATTTGTACTTAGGCAAATAAGGATGCATGGGTAACCAATCCAGGGATGTGGTCACATCTAGCCCAACCCATGCAGTGATTACGGAATGCAGGCAAGGTGTGCATTTGTATTTAGGCAAATAAGGATGCACGGGTAACCAATCCAGGGATGCACTCACATCTAGCCCAACCCATGCAGTGATTACGGAATGCAGGCAAGGTGTGCATTGTACTTAAGCAAATAAGGATGCACGGGTAACCAATCCAGGGATGCGCTCACATCTGGCCCAACCCACGCAGTGATTATGGAATGCAGGCAAGGTGTGCATTGTACTTAGTCAAATAGGGATGCATGGGTAACCAATCCAGGGATGCGCTCACATCTATAAAAAAGTCTGCACAAGCAGTATTATTCATGCTATCTCACATGTTTGAAAAATGTGAAGCGAGGAGCATGGTGAGCAGAGGCCAACTGAGGCAGGTAATTGCGAATCACATTTTTTAAACAACACAAGAACAGTTCATATTTCCAAAAATATAATTTTTTTATTTTATCTAATTTTAAAAATGTTGTAGGTGCTGGGAATCCAATTCCACCACTAGAGGAGGAGGAGGCGGGCCCAAGCAGGCCAAGGCCAAGAAACCCTCAGTTTTCACAGATCAAGCTTGAGACATTGGTGACGATGACAATGGATAACCTTGTCCATGCCCTAAGAAATATGGGGGCTGGAGCCATCGACAGGATTTGGGAGGAGATATCCAGGGTTGTTAATGCTGTGGGGACAACCCACAGAACCATGAAAGTCATTAAAAAACGGTAAGAAAATTGTATTGTGAGTGTACTGAAGTCAAAAGCGAGATCTTATTTTAAAAAAACTAACCCTTAAAAATGCAAAATCACATTGACAGCTGGACTGATTTTAAGTACCAACTGAAGAGGAAGCTACGGAGTAGGGTGGACCATGCTGCGGGTATGGGTGGTGGTCCCATCCCTGAGGAGCTGGCCTTGACGAGTTTGGAGACATTGGCTCAGGGATGTGTGACAGAAGAGGAGATAGTCGGCGTGTCCACTATGGACACTGACATGGCTCCACATGTGCAAGAATGTAAATATTTTTAAGACTCAAAAAAGTATAAAGCTAAAACATGTATGCGTTTTTTTTTAAAGAAAAATACTAATGTTTTTTTTCTTTTTTTTCCAGACTCAGAGGAGGTAGTGTCTGCTCCTGAGGTCAGGTCTGGGTCCAGCACAGATGGAGACTCTGCAGGGGAGGATCCAAGTACTCCATCTGGGGAACCTGTGGAGTCTACTCCAGGGCAACCATCAGACCGAGCAGTGCCTCTCCTCACCAGGTTGGTCTCCCAAACTCAGGAGAACAGATGTGTTCTTCTGAGGATGGAGACCACTCTGGTGAGGGTGGCATTGGCCCTGTAGACCATTTCTGGGGCCCTAGATCATTTGGCCAAAACCCAGGAGCAGGCAAACCCACCTGCAATGGGCTTTTCACCGCCAGTACTGGTTGTGAAGATATGGAGGACAAATAATGTAGGGGTACCCTGTATTAAGCAAAACCAGTAACAGGCAAATCAGAACCAGTCCTGGTAGCCAAAATATAGGGGAAAAAAAAGTAGGGGTCACCCGTATTCAGTGCAACCAGCACTGGGCTCTGAGACAGTCCTAGTTCTGGAAATATACTGGTAAATAATGAGTAGACTTCTCCTGTATATTCTAGAACCAGCACTGGACCCTTTCTAGCAGAGGGCTGATGCCACAGCCAGGAGAGCCCTTGCATCAACCCTGACTGCTAGTCAGCCCTGGCCGGGGATCACTAGTGAGCTAGGGACCACCCAATAAAGGGGTCCTCATATCCAGGGCACATCATGCCTAGGCTGATAGCCCTGGGCTATCCCCGACACACCCAGGGCAGTGGGTGCTGAATTGATAGTGTAATGTGGTGTAAAATATAGAAGTATAATATTGTCTTTTGCAGTAGCGCAATAGGTCCCAAAAAGCCTCCCCCACATGCTTGTAATTTCAGAATCACAAGTACCAGCAAACGGGGCATTAATGGCCCACTGATACCTATAGTACCCCTGTAAAATAATTATTCAATAAAAAAAAAAGACACCATTTGCTTTATTATTTTATTGTGCAGTACCTTCACCTGGGGGGTAGCAGCATTTAAGCTCTTTTGCATGGCTGCCGCCTGACTTAGGACTCCACGATGACTTCACCTGGAGGGCACCACCCATCTAGGATTCCCTGGCATCTTCTGTATTCTGCAGCTCTTCTCTGTGGCCAACCAGCTGATGGACTGGCCTGACTGTGCCTCGCACTGACTTTATATAAACCAGCCGAGGGGGCATGGTGATGATGTTGCGAGCCATGATTGGCTTGTGGTAGTCATCTTTAAATTTAAAAAATGGGACAGATGCACCATTTTTGAAATTGCACACATGGTTCTCACCATTGAAGTCAATGGTGAGAACCATTCATTGGCAAAGAGGCGGAAGGCTCGCCTCTCTCAGTCGTTGAGCGCTTAGCGGCAGGGTTTCCATAGTGAAATCTGGCCGCAAAGCTCTCATTCATGTAGTAATGTCTTCAGAGGACAGTACTAATGTTCGTGGGTCCACATATTGCATTTTCTTGTTTTGTCAAGCCCGGGGATGCCTACCTTGGACCAAAGAGGACCAATCAATGTACAGGAGAAGGTGAGTATAGATATTTTTTTCAGATACTCTATGGATTTTCTACATGGGGAAGAGGACCAATGGCTACAGGGATACATAGCTGAGTAAGTGTACATGTGTGTGTGTGTAAGTGTGTGTGCATGTATGTGTACATGTTTGTACACATGAAAGTTTAATAAACTTTTACTTTGTACGGTGTGTGTGTCCTGTGTTTATTTAAATATTTATTTAGCTGTAGAACTACAGGTACCAGTATGAGGGGGATGTAGAACTACAGGTACCAGCATGCCTGTAATGCCCTCCATGCTGGTACTTGTGGTTCTCCAAGTACCAGCATGTGGGGTAGGGGAGGCTTGCTGGTAACTGTAGTTCCACAGCAAAAGACAATATTTATCCTCTATTTTTTATACCATAAAACACCATCAACCCGGCACCCACCAAGTGAATTTTGTTTTTACACACAGGTGCAGACTCGTGAAGAATGCATCTGCCACTGTCCTACTGCCCACCACCCATCCTGCCTAGGCTGCTACCAGCTGCACCGCCACCTGCTTTCTCCCTCAGGTCTCGTCCAAAACTTACGGTCACTAACAAATGCTGGCTTTCTTCGCCCTGGTCCCAGCCCCAGCTACCACCCACACAGGACAGCCATCTTGGTGCAACCAAATGAAGCCACAGTGAGTACACCTGCTGGAGGCTCCTATTGAGGCTGCTCAAGGAATTGAATATTCCTGTCTCTATAATGGAGGATTCGTGAGGTAATAGTTTAAATACTGTAACTTTCTAATTTACGTAAACCCCAAAAGACCCTACCCTGTAACAATAGCTACCTAATAAAACAAACACCATTTCTAAATTTGCTCACTACCCTGAGTTATGCTTTCCCAAAAATCCCCCATAGAGAATAGCAATAAAGGGTTCCTAACTGACAGTTGGAAATTTAGATTACTCCCAAATCCCCATTTTTTATAGTTTTGCCCTGAAATTTAGCTTGCAGCACTGAGCGACGGTTCTGACTTCCCTTGCCACATTTTAGCTTGGTATCTTTAATAGCTTTTGAGGTGTAGGAAAATAGACACCATGCCTCCCCTCTGGAATTATCTATGGAGAAATCCTTTTTTTTCGATTCAGCTTTAATATAAGGGCACAATAGTGCCCTTAGAATATATATATATATATATATATATATATATGTAGATAGACAGATAGATAGATAGATAGATAGATAGATAGATAGATAGATAGATAGATAGATAGATAGATAGATAGATAGATAGATAGATTGATAATTTCACACACCTGCATAATTGGAATGATATGGTTCATGTTACAAAAAAAAGTCCATAAAGAGTCCACCCAAAAAAGGATTTAGAAACCTGCTCTTCTATTACAGCTATTGCAAAAGATATCACCTATTTTTTGCTGTATATTTAAGCTAAAATAACTAACATTTCCTATATAAATACCTGCTGGGAAGCCAATCATCACTACACATCTGGCAAAATTCACAGCATAATCAATACTACAATTCCCATAATACATTGCAATCCACAGGAACTAGTCATAGTAGTTGCTAGGAAAAAGCTATCAAAACATAATCTGTGCCAGCACGACATTCACAGCAAACATAATTTCTCATTAAACAAAATGTGTCACATAATTGCACTAACTCTGTGATCTGATAAATGTGTTAGTTTATGTTATTTCTTTATAATATTATTATGTGGATGAGATACCTGTATGGTTGATGCTAGATCCTATGTTTCTAAAGGACCTCTGTGACGTGTCAACCACGTGATCACTGCAGGAGGCTTGACCGCTCCTGTGTTACCATCCACTATGGCATAGAGGGGGAATAAATATTTGTGGCAAGTGGACACTTTTGGTGCCCGGTTAGCATCCCCGCCCCTCCTCCTTTCATGCCGGGTCACATGGGTGTGACATCACAGGTCCCCTGCAGCCCTCTATTCTAGTCATAACCATACCTGTATGGGATCTGCCTACTGAGTCTCTGGTTTCTCAGGAACTGTTATGACCACATCTGGTGTGCAGGGATTATTGGCTTCTCTGCAGGTAAAGTCAGTCATTTAGCTAAAGGACATTAGTTTAGAAAGGTGTTGAGTCACCCATATGCAGGTACAGTGACACATAAGTATGATGGTGCTAAGGCTGATTAGGATTGTGCCAAGATAATTGTGCTGTATTGTTTGGCCTGTTAACCCTATGTGGTAAAAAAATACTTTTGCTATTTTTCGCATATATATCAGGTGTAGTGGCTGCTGAGTCTGTTATTGGCTCTATATACAATATAACATGAATTATTTTTTGAAAAGCATTTGCCCTAAGGGAGAAAGAAACAATTAGCTGGTGGGGTAATAAATCACTAATTGCATATGTGGTACTACTGATCCCAAAATACCCTGGCCATAAACTACCTGGGTATTCTAGTAGTTGTAGAACAAATTAACTATTTAGCACAAAGACAACATGTATTTATTACTCAAACACATTACACACTTGCAGCAATAACCCTGGTAACAAGCAGTCCTTAATAAATAGCAACATACAGTATTCCGTGTTATTAACATTGTGCAACTATAGTAGCACAAACATAAATAAATAGTAACATCAGACCATTGCCTGTATTAGCCTGACATGTGCTGCCCTAAATAATCATTGTCCTGTATTTATACTTCAACAACATCTTACACTGCACTGTCCAATCAGAGATTGTGTTTATAAATGCACAGCACATATTGAGACTAAAGGGGTCATTCAGACCCATTCGCGAGCAAAGGACGCACGCAAACGGGTCGATGTTGCCCCACTGCACATGCGCACGATGTTGCCCCACTGCACATGCGCAGCCAAGCTGTCGCTCCGGGTCTCGCACCAAAAGGGGGCATGCTGTCGATGTTGATTGACAGCACGCCCCCTTTGGTGGGCGTGCCGGGGTTGAGGCGGCCAGACGGAGGCGTTCCCATGGGAATGCCTACCGTCTGAAGCCAGCCCCACTGACATCACTAGTGATGTCAGTGGGAGTGATTTTGGCTTTGATAGAGCCAAAATCACTCCAGGGCTTGTGGCAGGGAGACCCTATCGCAGGGTCTCCAACACAAGTCAGATGGTCATGATGGTCAAGACCATCGTGACCATCATCATGGACAATCGTTATAGCTGTGGGTGGTCACCCACAGCTATACGAGCATCCAGGAGGACGCTCCATTTTCATGGAGGAGGGCTCTGATTCAGAGCGAGCGCTCTGATCAGAGCGAACAGCTCTGAATCAGGCCCTAAGGGCAGTATTCAATTGTTTTCACACCTGGGATACTTTACCGCCTCGTAAGTTTGGAAAGAAAAGAAGACTCTTTTTTGGGGGCACACAGTGTACTAGAAAATTGTTTAAGTTAAAATGTAACTTTTAATAGTTATAACACTAAAATACAGTTTTGCACACAAAACAAAAGACTGATACAAATATAACCATAAACAGCAGTTGCCAAGAGAGGAAACCATGAGAATAATATTTCTAAATAAAAATAAAAAAGGGAGAAAGAGAATAATCTGGATGAAGGCGAGTATATAAGAACCTTGGATAATATAATAGCAATGTATACTAAGAGAGCAGTATTGCCCTTAATAAAGGATCAAATAATCCAAGTTACCACGGATATAATAGTTTCTAAATAGCACAAGCAGATAAATCCGTAGGTTAATGGTTGATATATGAAAGAGTATAGTATTCTGAACATCAAAAAGCCCTCCTGAACATTCGGCATATGACCAATGAAAGCAACGTAATTGCTTTAAAATTCTCTAAGCACGTTTAATTGTATCAAACATACATTTGACATACAAACATTAAGACACATAGATAAGGTGACTTCTAAATATGGTTCATATCCAGGTATTATATATTGGATAGAAAATGTCATGAAACACTCTTGTTTTGTTGGTAATATTAGCTGTATTCTAGCACAAAACACAATCATAAGATCACTGATCTATTAAATATCGTGTTAACATCCCCTTCCAAGGGAGTGGAACATATAGAAAGATCTGTCACCTATAAAAAGAACATGTTGAATATAGCAAACATGACCAGCAGCAGTACAAAGGAAATTGATTATTGGAGATGATAACCCTTAAATAATGCAAAATATCACGGTGACGTTTTTTTGAAAAGATCAAAAAGGGGCCCAGAACCTGTCTCCCCCACTTCTGCTGTCACCACGTCATGGAAAACCAGTGGGCCTGGGATGAGATAGTGGGGTTGGCAGCTGGTAGGAAGGAAGGGGTATATGCACTTCTGCTGTCAGTGTGCACAGACACTGGCTATCCTGATATTCTCAGAACATTGCAGGACAGGCAATGCCAGCTGGCTGATGAGAGAGTGCGAAGAAGACACAGATAGGATACAAAGTATCAACCATAGGTGTTTACAGACTAAGTTCAACTTTGGTAGAGTTGTAAGTTATACATTTAGGCAAACAGGGCTACAGTATCTATATGTATGTATCTCCTTGGGTCACGTGGTTTGGAAGGCTGGGTACTTCCCCATTGAGGCACACATGGGATTCCCCCAGCACCAGCTCTGCCTCCCGATCCGTGTCCGGCAGCAAGAGACTGCCTATCCTCCACGGCTGCACTGCCGCACAGCCGCTCTGATTAACATACACGGCACTGACATTAGGAACCTGCTCCTTTTCACAGAGCTGCCACACTTACCCGTTTGGGATTCCAAGGCCATGCTTCGGTACTGCTGCCCTGACCAGCACATGCTGCTACTATCATAAGAACTGGGATCTCCCTATACGCAAGTACCTTACCAGATTATTACACTTTACACTCTTGGTACTGACAGATATCAGCCTCTGAGCTGAACAAATTCTTGCACTATATAAGACATAGATTAGTTCAATATATGATTTATTTCATATGTATAATAGATACTAATTATAATGAGATACATACATATAGATACTGTAGCCCTGTTTGCCTAAATGGATAACTTACAACTCTACCAAAGTTGAACTTAGTCTGTAACCACCTATGGTTGATACTTTGTATCCTATCTGTGTCTTCTTCGCACTCTCTCATCAGCCGACTGGCATTGCCTGTCCTGCAATGTTCAGTGAATATCAGGCTAGCCAGTGTTTGTGCACACTGACAGCAGAAGTGCATATACCCCTTCCTTCCTACCAGCTGCCAACCCCACTCTCTCATCCCAGGCCCGCTGGTTTTCCATGACGTGGTGACAGCAGAAGTGGGGGAGACAGGTTCTGGGCCCCTTTTTGTTCTTTTCACAAAAACGTCACCGTGATATTTTGCATTATTTAAGGGTTATCATCTCCAATAATCAATTTCCTTTGTACTGCTGCTGGTCATGTTTGCTATATTCAACATGTTCTTTATTTAGGTGACAGATCTTTCTATATGTTCCACTCCCTTGGAAGGGGATGTTAACACGATATTTAATAGATCAGTGATCTTATGATTGTGTTTTATGCTAGAATACAGCTAAAATTACCAACAAACCAAGAGTGTTTCATGACATTTTCTATCCAATATATAATACCTGGATATGAACTATAGGTAGAAGTCACATTATCTATGTGTCTATATGTTTGTATGTCAAATGTATGTTCGATACAATTAAACATGCTTAGGAAATTTTAGAGCAATTACGTTGCTTTCATTGGTCATATGCCGAATGTTCAGGAGGGCTTTTTGATGTTCAGAATACTATACTCTTTCATATATCAACCATTAACCTACGGATTTATCTGCTTTTGCTATTTAGAAACTATTATATCCGTGGTAACTTGGATTATTTGATTCTTTATTATGGGCAATACTGCTCTCTTAGTATACATTGCTAGAATATTATCCAAGGTTCTTATATACTCGCCTTCATCCAGATTATTCTCTTTCTCCCTTTTTTATTTTTATTTTTATTTAGAACTATAATTCTCGTGGTTTCCTCTCTTGGCAACTGCTGTTTATGGTTATATATGTATCAGTCTTTTGTTTTGTGTGCAAAACTGTATTTTAGTGTTATATCTATTAAAAGTTACATTTTAACTTAAACAATTTTCTCAATACACACATTTTTCTAATACACTGAGTGCCCCCCAAAAAGAGTCTTCTTTTCTTTCCAAACTTATGTATCAGTTTTTTCTGACTCTGGGGAGCACCGCCAACTCTCTTAATTATTCACCAGAGTCTGGTCCCATAAAATGTACTAGTTGGTTCTCTGTGCTATTGTTTACCACACTAATATCGTTACAGTATATTTAGGTTGTATAAAAGTTCACATTAATCCCTTGTTAGATTTGTACTGTGCAAACTCCAACCTACAAACTACATACTTTACCGCCTGCCAGACTTTCCGCCTACAAAGCGTGTTTTGTATGTGAAAAATTATCGGGCGCGCTCCCTCTATTCACCGTATTCAATTAGAAAAGAGGCGAAAAGTCAACCCGGTGATACTGTAAAAGGCGAAAAGTCCTGTCAAAAATGAAATCAGCCTGACACCCCCCAAATGATGCACTAACATTGGGGATCACAATAGAAGTCCCCAAGTAGCACTGCTGAACATATTTGTGGTAATTAATTGCTGTCAATAGGCTGTAAAAAGAAGTTTTGAAGAAGTGGTGAAGAAGAGCATTTTGCAATCTGTTTTCATCAAAATAAGTAGTCCCTGCTAATTTTGGGTACATGAAAATGGGGATTAGCATACTTAAAAGTTGCTAAAGTGAAATAAAAAAAAAATCCACCTTCCTCAAGTACCTGCAATCTTTAAAAAATCCTGGCACATACTTGGGTACCTGCTTGGAGTCTGTTTCGCTATTTTTTTTCTTTATCCCCCAAATATGGTCTTTTTCACCCTCAAAATGAAAGTACTATTTTGTGGGGCTGTCCAAAGGGGGCTACGTGGTTCAGGCAACTCTGCACCTCGAAACACCAACTCTGCACTATTGCCTTCCGCCGGGTCCATTGCACTGACTTTTCACATCGGCAAAAAGTAAGTGGAACTGAATATGGCAGAAACCTTCTGTCTGGCGAAAAGACGTCACTTGCAGTACTTTTTCATGGATATGGACTTTTCACTTCTAATTCAATATGGCCCTAAGGAGCTTACATTCTAATCATACTAACTTTCTGGCTGCCCTGTCAGTGCAGGAGGGTGTGGCATGGCCATAAGTGGGCAGTGCGGGGTATGTGGCAGCTGGATTGCATTATATTGGCCCCACCCCCGCTATACAGTGTTGATATTACAGGCAAACAATTCAGCGAGAATGTACTTCCCACTTTTGCTCAGTAAGTGGTTGGTAATGGGGGGAGCTGACATCTTCAGGGGGAGGGCATGGGGAGGTGCCAGCTGGTTCTGGGAGACTTGGTTACTCTTCCGTGTGGCTGGGAGCGCCACTCAATTTTTGTTAGTCTCCTGGCCAATTTGGGTGAGTAGACAAGTATGATTCTGATTTCCAAGGTGTTTTTAAAAAATAATTTTGAATTATTAATATAATAATAATACAGAATTTTATAATACTACTTCTACTACTACTACTACTACAACTACTACTACTACTACTTCTAATAATAATAATAATAATAATAATAATAATAATAATAATAATAATAATATTTTAATTATATATTAATAATACTGTTTTCCACTCAACACTAGTGTGCGGAGGACGGACAGCCATCCCAGAATTGGTGAAATGATTTTAGGCTACAGCTGAGTGTTGCTTCACACTATTACTGGTCATCCTTGTTAAATAATAAAAGCTGTAAACATATTTGCATAATTTATGTGACTGTGTATTTATCCTTATGGTATTGTTTGGTCATATGAAGCAATTGGGAAGATAAACTGTTAGGCCATTGCTGAAAGAAATAAAAATTTGGAATATTGGAAAATAAACATATTTTGTAAAATATAAGAGATATAAACATCAATATTGTATTACAAACATAGTTTACAGAATCTGGATGAAAATATTTTAATTTTCTAAGTGGTTTTTAGATTGAAAGCTCTCACAAGCAGGGCCCTCTGCCCCTTGTGCTTTTCCTACCCTCACTTAATCCATCATGTTCTGACTACACACAGATTGTGCCTTCAACAGATGTAATCTCAAAGAGCAAAAGGCAGTGACACAAATCACTGCACTACTAATAGGAGAGTGACACAAATCACTGCACTACTAATAGGAGAGTGACACAAATCACTGCACTACTAATAGGAGAGTGACACAAATCACTGCACTACTAATAGGAGAGTGACACAAATCACTGCACTACTAATAGGAGAGTGACACAAATCACTGCACTACTAATAGGAGAGTGACACAAATCACTGCACTACTAATAGGAGAGTGACACAAATCACTGCATTATAGATAGGAGAGTGACACAAATCACTGCACTACTAATAGGAGAATGACACAAATCACTGCGCTACTGATAAGAGAGCAACACAAATCACTGCACTACTAATAGGATAGTGACACAAATCACTGCGCTACTAATAGGAGAGTGACAGAAATCACTGCACTACTAAAAGGAGAGCAAAACAAATCACTGCGCTACTAATAGGAGAGTGACACAAATCACTGCACTACTAATAGGAGAGTAACACAAATCACTGTGCTACTAATAGGAGAGTGACACAAATCACTGCGCTACTAATGGGAGAGTGACACAAATCACTGCACTACTAATAAGAGAGTGACAGAAATCACTGCACTACTAATAGGAGAGTGACAGAAATCACTGCACTACTAATAAGAGAGCAACACAAATCACTGTGCTTCTAATAGGAGAGTGACACAAATCACTGCACTACTAATAGGAGAGTGAGAGAAATCACTGCACTACTAATAAGAGAGCAACACAAATCACTGCATTACTAATAGGAGAGCGACACAAATCACAGCGCTACTAATAGGAGAGTGAGAGAAATCACTGCACTACTAATAAGAGAGCAACACAAATCACTGCGCTACTAATAGGAGAGTGACACAAATCACTGCATTACTAATAGGAGAGTGACACAAATCACTGCACTACTAATAGGAGAGTGACACAAATCACTGCGCTACTAATAGGAGAGTGACAGAAATCACTGCACTACTAATAAGAGAGCAAAACAAATCACTGCGCTACTAATAGGAGAGTGACACAAATCACTGTGCTACTAATAGGAGAGTGACACAAATCACTGTGCTACTAATAGGAGAGTGACACAAATCACTGCGCTACTAATAGGAGAGTGACAGAAATCACTGCACTACTAAAAAGAGAGCAAAACAAATCACTGCGCTACTAATAGGAGATTGACACAAATCACTGCATTACTAATAGGAGAGTCACACAAATCACTGCACTACTAATAGGAGAGTGACAGAAATCACTGCACTACTAATAAGAGAGCAACACAAATCACTGTGCTACTAATAGGAGAGTGACACAAATCACTGCGCTACTAATAGGAGAGTGACAGAAATCACTGCACTACTAATAAGAGAGCAAAACAAATCACTGCGCTACTAATAGGAGATTGACACAAATCACTGCATTACTAATAGGAGAGTGACACAAATCACTGCACTACTAATAGGAGAGTAACACAAATCACTGCGCTACTAATAGGAGAGCGACACAAATCACTGCACTACTAATAGGAGAGTGACAGAAATCACTGCACTACTAATAAGAGAGCAACACAAATCACTGTGCTATTAAAAGGAGAGTGACACAAATCACTGCGCTACTAATGGGAGAGTGACACAAATCACTGCACTACTAATGACAGCAACACAAATCACTGTGCTATTAATAGGAGAGTGACTCAAATCACTGTGCTACTAATAGGAGAGTGACACAAATCACTGTGCTACTAATTGGAGAGTGACACAAATCACTGTGCTACTAATAGGAGAGTGACACAAATCACTGTGCTACTAATTGGAGAGTGACACAGATCACTGTGCTACTAATGGGAGAGTGACACAAATCACTGCACTACTAATGAGAGCAACACAAATCACTGTGCTACTAATAAGAGAGCAACACAAATCACTGCACTACTAATGAGAGCAACAAAAATCACTGTGCTACTAATAAGAGAGCAACACAAATCAATGCATTACTAATAGGAGAGTGACACAAATCACTGCGCTACTAATAGGAGAGTGACACAAATCACTGCGCTACTAATAGGAGAGTGACACAAATCACTGCGCTACTAATTGGAGAGTGACACAAATCACTGCGCTACTAATAAGAGAGCAACACAAATCACTGTGCTACTAATAGGAGAGTGACACAAATCACTGCGCTACTAATGGGAGAGTGACACAAATCACTGCACTACTAATGAGAGCAACACAAATCACTGCGCTACTAATAGGAGAGTGACACAAATCACTGTGCTACTAATAGGAGAGTGACACAAATCACTGTGCTACTAATTGGAGAGTGACACAAATCACTGTGCTACTAATAGGAGAGTGACACAAATCACTGTGCTACTAATTGGAGAGTGACACAAATCACTGTGCTACTAATAGGAGAGTGACACAAATCACTGTGCTACTAATTGGAGAGTGACACAAATCACTGCACTACTAATAGGAGAGTGACACAAATCACTGCGCTACTAATAGGAGAGCGACACAAATCACTGTACTACTAATAGGAGAGTGACAGAAATCACTGCACTACTAATAAGAGAGCAACACAAATCACTGCGCTACTAATAGGAGAGCGACACAAATCACTGTACTACTAATAGGAGAGTGACAGAAATCACTGCGCTACTAATAGGAGAGCGACACAAATCACTGCGCTACTAATAGGAGAGTGACACAAATCACTGCACTACTAATAGGAGAGTGACACAAATCACTGCGCTACTAATAGGAGAGTGACACAAATCACTGCGCTACTAATAGGAGAGCGACACAAATCACTGCGCTACTTATAGGAGAGTGACACAAATCACTGCGCTACTAATAGGAGAGTGACACAAATCACTGCGCTACTAATAGGAGAGTGACACAAATCACTGCACTATTAATAGGAGAGTGACAGGAATCACTGCACTACTAATAGGAGAGCGACACAAATCACTGCGCTACTAATAGGAGAGTGACACAAATCACTGCACTACTAATAGGAGAGTGACACAAATCACTGTACTACTAATGTTAGAGTGACACAAATCACTGCACTACTAATAGGAGAGTGACACAAATTACTGCGCTACTAATAGGTGAGTGACATAAATCACTGCGCTACTAATAGGAGAGTGACATAAATCACTGCAATACTAATAGGAGAGTGACATAAATCACTGCGCTACTAATAGGAGAGTGAATCAAATCACTGCGCTACTAATAGGAGAGTGAATCAAATCACTGCGCTACTAATAGGTGAGCAACACAAGTCACTGCGCTACTAATAGGAGAGCGACACAAATCACTGCACTACTAATAGGAGAGCGACACAAATCACTGCGCTACTAAATAGTAGTAAAGTAACAAAAATTAAATTACTGGAAACCATAAAATGTAATTGTATTTTAGCACACAACTTGCGGCCTGTAAGTATCGCAAGTGCTAATATGCACGTAGCCGGCCAATTGTTGTTTACTGGACATGCGACTGCATGTATGCGATGACTCCAATGTGATTGCAGTAATCAAGCAGACCCATCACAGAGTTATTGACAGGAAGTGCTTTTTGATGGTGGTGACTGCGGGGGTAGCCGGCGAAACGCAGACGTGACAGTGCATTTGGACACCATTACAGGGGCGTGCATAAATTATCCACTGCGATACCATACGCAGCTTTAGCTCTTGCTGCGTACAGGAAGATTAGAGACAGGGGAAGCGGGTGTCTTTATATTGTGGTGTGGCAGCCTTGTGATCTTAGACATTTGCATAAATTCGCAGCAGCCTTGCATAAGCAATTGCTACCGCGATCTCATCTGTGATCTGTGGTGAATCAGGCCCTTAGTTATTTATTGAATTATTTCATATTTACATCATTTTCTACATCTAACATCTACCACCTTTGTGCTTAATATTCTCAATACCTTTAAGGAATTGTTTAATAAAACATAAACCTTTTACAGTAACTATAGATTAGAAAGGAACAGATCAGAATAAAATATTATTTTAGGACTAATCCTACAGCCCATCAATTACCTCTGTAATCTCTCGTGGCCATTACGTAATATGTACAGTAGCACCTATTATTGTGTATCAATGCCTATCTCCCTAGAGAGTATAAGCCTGTGAGCAGGGCCCTCCTACCTCTATGTCTGTCTGTTATCACCCAGTATTGTTTTATTAATGTTTGTTCCCAATTGTAAAGGCAAATAAAATATGCTGGTGCTGTATAAGTAACTGATAATAAATAATCCTATATTAGTCTATGTAAGGGAAATAATGTACATTCTGAATATACATCAGTCATCTTCTACAGTACCTGGGTATGCAGTCAGGATGCCGATGGTCTAAATGCCGACCGTTAGCATCTCAACTGTCTTAGCCCATCAAGGGTCTAATGACAGGCATCGATTTCCCAACGCCTGTCATCTTACTTACGCCGGGAGCCCGACACCTGGTATCCCGATCGAAGGTTAGCCAGGCAAGGACAGCCACGGGGGTGAGGGTTAGGTTAGGGGCTGCCGGGGGGACTTAGCATTAGGCAGTCCTCTGGTAGGGTTAGGCTATGGGAAGGGGGGTTAGGGTTTGGCACCCCCCGGGAGTCTTAGGTTTTGGTTGAGTGAACAAAAGGGTTAGGGTTAGGCACTTGGTGGTGTGGTTAGGGTTAGGCACCCCTAAAGGAGAGTTAGGGATAGGGTAGGGAATTAGCTTAGTACTTACCTAAATTAGCAGTCGGGATCTTCACCCTTGCTAGGCTTCCGCTGTCGTGATTTGATTGATTGACTGATTCCAGAACATGATAGTATTCTGCAAATGTTTGAAGTTAAAATGTACTATAGACGTGTCCTTATATAATGTGGCTTCAGTCATGGCAAATACAGACATGTCCATAGGGATGTGCAGGCTCGGTTCTACTCGGTTCCGTTCGTTTTTTTTTACCGAATCTTATTGGCTATCCAAAACTCGTGACAGCTGAAACCCAATAAGATTCGGGAAAAAAAAACGAACGGAACCGAGTAGAACCGATCCTGCACATCCCTAGATCCATATATAATGTGGTTTCAGTCATGGCAAATACAGATGTGTCCTTATATAATGTGGTTTCAGTCATGGCAAATACAGACATGTCCTTATATAATGTGGTTTCAGTCATGGCAAATACAGACGTGTCCTTATATAATGTTTCTTCAGTCATGGCAAATACAGATGTGTCCTTATATAATGTTTCTTCAGTCATGGCAAATACAGATGTGTCCTTATATAATATGGCTTCAGTCATGGCAAATACAGACATGTCCTTATATAATGTTTCTTCAGTCATGGCAAATACAGACGTGTCCTTATTTAATGTTTCTTCAGTCATGGCAAATACAGACGTGTCCTTATATAATGTTTCTTCAGTCATGGCAAATACAGACCTGTCCTTATATAATGTGGCTTTAGTCATGGCAAATACGGATGTGTCCTTATATAATATGGCTTCAGTCATGGCAAATACAGACGTGTCCTTATATAATGTTTCTTCAGTCATGGCAAATACAGACGTGTCCTTATTTAATGTTTCTTCAGTCATGGCAAATACAGACGTGTGCTTATATAATGTTTCTTCAGTCATGGCAAGTACAGACGTGTCCTTATACAATGTGGCTTCAGTCATGGCAAATACAGACATATCCTTATATAATGTGGTTTCAGTCATGGCAAATACAGACCTGTCCTTATATAATGTTTCTTCAGTCATGGCAAATATAGACCTGTCCTTATATAATGTGGCTTCAGTCATGGCAAATACAGATGTGTCCTTATATAATATGGTTTCAGTCATGGCAAATACAGACATGTCCTTATATAATGTGGCTTTAATCATGGCAAATACAGATGTGTCCTTATATAATGTGGCTTCAGTCATCGCAAATACAGCCGTGTACTCATATAATGTGGCTTCAGTCATCGCAAATACAGCCGTGTACTCATATAATGTGACTTTAGTCATGGCAAATACAGATGTGTCCTTATATAATGTGGCTTTAGTCATAGCAAATACAGACATGTACTCATATAATGTGGCTTCAATCATGGCAAATAGCCCCTCTCGGCATACAAGGTCCTGTGTGAGTCGGCTGCACTACGGGCCTGATTCAGAGCCAGATGCTCTGACCAGAGCACTCGCTCTGAATCAGGGCCCTCCTACCTAAACTTGGAGCGGCCTCCTGGCCGCTCGCATAGCTGTGGGTGACCACCCACAGCTTATGCGAGCGTCCATGATGATGGTCTCAATGATCAAGACCATCGCGACCATCGGGCTTGCGACAAGACCCTGCGGTAGGGTCTCGCTGCTGCAAGCCCAGGAGTGCTTTTGGCTCTATCAGAACGCCTCCGTCTTGCAGCCACACCCCCAGCCCACCCAACAAAGGGGGCGTGCTGTCATTCAACATCGACAGCATGCCCCCTTTGGTGCGAGACCCCGAGCGACGGCTTCCCCATCGCTCGCCAGGTCTCGTGCATGCGCACGACGGAGCAGCCACTGTCATGCGTATGCGCATTTGGGTACCATCGACCCGCTTGCGCTCTCAAATGGGTCTGAATGAGACCCAGAGTCTTTTTAATTGAAACTCTTATTTGTATAAATAAAAGAACTGGAAGTGACAAGACGGCATTGCTAGTGCACACTGGGCCTGATTGAGACCCGGCGCTATTTGCGTCCGCTCGCTGGCTAAAAGGGACCGGCTATTTAAATCATAGGCTCGCACTGCGTCATGTAAAGCCTTCAACTAAATGATAGCGAGCGGCTGCACTATGCGCTCGCACCTGTATAAAGACGCCCCTTTGCCACTCGCAGCACACGTCATCTCCGGCAGTTGTAGGATTAATCGGGAACATCGAGAGCCATCGGAGCTGCTCGCAGCGCTTGTGGTAGCCTTTTCCCACCACAACATTGCGAGCAGTTCAGGCTAAAATACAACCCAGTCACGTGTGTAATGATGCTACTTTGCTAATTATGCACACCCATTAAACGCCACTCTGACGGTCGGGCACGCACATCCACACCCCCGTTTTCAAGCACCTTTGCCTGATACCACCAACAAACAGCGCTATCTGTCACTCAAGATAACGGCCCGACTGCTGGCTACGGGTGAGCACTTTCCCATCGCAATAACTGGTTCGTGCACTCGCATTGCGACTCATACACATGCGCAGATTGTGAAAAATCACTCAATGCAAGCGAGCGCAGCATAGCGTCCGGGTCTGATTCAGGCCCACAGACCATTGGTGTTTGCAACATTTGTATATCTAGGTGTCCCAATAGGTGTAAAAAGGGTTCCAGTGTGACTAGCCATGGCCGCATTTTGTTGTGCTTTATCTATGAGTTTCTATATGTGTAACCTCAATTCCTATTTGATTATAGTCGCATCTTAGCATGTCTGCTGCACTGTGAGCGGCTTTGTGCTGTGTCTGTGATTTGCCAAAGATGCAAATTATAAAGAAATACAATTTGCTTCTCATTTCAGAGAGTTAGTGTCACACCGGGCACCTGGCACCATATGGCGTAAAGCACTTAGGTCCTGGTTCAGAGATGGACGCAATGGCCATTACATATGCAGATGGAGTGACTATTTCCATCGTGCACACATATAAGTCACACTGCGTATGTGCAGCGGTCGCATTGCGATTACGGACGCACGGCAGAAGCCATCTCAAGGTGAGTGACGGTTTGTCAGCATTTGGGGGTGGTTAGAAAAATGCAGACGTGGCTGATCATCTCCGCTTGGCAGAAGAGCTGCCAAGTCTCCAGTGAGTTAGATCTTCCACAATGGCAAGATGGATGGTCGATGTGCCTCGATGTTACCAATATTTATGCAGGTAAGTGATGTTGTACACATCTGAGAAGGCAGCTGTGTGCGTCCTTATGCTCAAGTAAGCTTTTCAGCTATTTGCATACAGTATCTTCGCAGTTGCATTCCATGTGAAATTGCATCTGCGATCACATTATCATCCATCTCTGAATACCTCAGTGTACGAGGACACATCTGTATATGTGTATGTATAACATCTGTGTATGTAAATCAGAGAAAATAATATTTATTTATATAAAATAATATATTGATAAAGTCAGTTATATTACTGAGATTTCCCTGTCAGATTTATGTAACATTACATCCTCATGTACTTACAGTATGCAGAAGACATTGGAGAGAAGATTCTGTCCTGGCCTCTCTGGAAATGTTCCTGGTTGTTGTGTGAATAATCCCTCAGTAATGGTATCTTCTGCCTGAGAATATTGGTTCCTTGTATAATCTCTCACTGTAAGGTGACATGCAGGTGTGGTGTTCTGTGTGTCAGATCTGCAGAAAGGCACAAACAGCACCAGCAGCAGAAACAGAATCATTAAAATATCAGATGTCAGAGGCATTCTACAGGGCTTGTCCTCTCTTCCCATACTCATTACTGACAGGTGCAGGAGTGTGTATGACAGGAGGTAACACAGGAGATACTGAGAGCTTTATATACTTTCTACATTACTTTTGTGTCATGAACCAGTAAATATAGAAAAATGCTGCAGTTTAGACGGATAATAAAACTTAACTATTAAAAGCACCATACACAGGGGAGCACTGCACATAGAGGCTGGTTCATGGTATTATTACATAAAACATCTTTATGTATTAGGCATATATAGTGGAACTACAATGTAATAATCAGATACCAACAAAGGTGGCAAGGTGTATATGTACATATATATATATATATATATATATATATATATATATATATATACACTGTATATTAGGGCCATTTGGTTTCAAAAGCAAAGGAAGGAAACAAAACATTTTATATTAAAATGCCATAGTATAAACACTGGTGAAAATTAAACTTGGGATTTACATGATAAATGTTCTAGTGGGGGAAAGTTTCTAACTTCCCCCCAACTGAGCGATACACTAAATAAAGTATGTGGTCACTGGCTTCCAGTATCCACCTACCTTTGTTGTAGTCACTGCTTGTCACCAGACAGCAGATGTTGGATCAGGGACACCAAGCTGGCCATCAAGAATCTGAGACTGGACTGTGACAAGCTAGCCTTCACTGCTTTCAACTTTTTCCATCCCGGTGATGAGCCCTCAAAACCTGCCTAGCCTGTACTTCTTCACTTGGAAGAGTACAGGCAATTCATGTAGCTTGTCCCAACAGTTATAACAGTCTCTTAAGTTAGTTCAGTTACTTTGCTTTTTAACCTCCAATCATCTCCCAGTGTAACCACAGTTTAGTAGTATAGAAATTGCATTAGTGGAGATATCAAGAAGTATATTTTCTAAAGTGTGGATCTTTAGGAGTGGAGTAGTTTCCCATAGCAACCAATCAGATTCTAGTTGTTATCTTCTAGAAGGTTCTAGATCAATCTTAACTTGAATCTTATTGTTTGCTATGGCAAAATCTCCACTTCAAAAACCCACACTTTTGTAAATATACCCCCCAGTCTCTTTGCTGATATTACAATGTACTATAAAGAATAGCTGAGACCAAACAAGGGAATAGTCCTTGCTTTCTCAATGTCTCTCTTCTTTTACAGTATGTGTTGGGTAGAGGGGCTTATTGATTTTACTCAAAAGTCATTCAAATTGTTTTGTTGTTCCTAGGAGATAAACTGCACACAATGATACAGTATATATAATAGTTAACCCATTTCTAGTTCCATATAGGGAGGTTATTTAAGATAATTTTGATACTTTACATACACTTCTATAAGGCTTCTCAAATGCCTAATTTGTTTGGATGTCTTCAAAAAAATAATTATTCCTATGTGTCTATGAATGAGATTGTATAGGCATGGGAAGTTAAGGCTTTATTTTCTACTAGCTAAGATACCTAGCAGGTTGAAGAGTAGACCTTAAAGTACATAAGCAGCCTTCAGTTTTGCCATTGCAGACCAACATTGGAAACCATGGCATATGAAAGTGTGCTTGGAGGAAATGAGTAACTGTCAGTGCAGGTGCAGTGTTACAGTTGATCCTCTGACTCATTGCTCTTCTGTTGTAGATCTGCCTGCAACCCACTCGTACATATTATACTGTGCTTTGAGATCAGTGCAGTTTTAGGCATTGGATGACCTCCTTTTTGAACTTGCAGTAATCATTGCTCAGCAGAAATTTCTTCAGACCAACATTGGAGACCATGGCATATGAAAATGTGCTCGGAGGAAATTAGTAACTGTCAGTGCAGTGTGACAGTTGATCCTCTGACTCACTGCTCTTCCACAGGAGATGTTCCTGCCCCCCACTTGTACATATTATCCTGTGCATTCAAATCAGTGTAGTTTTAGGCACTGGATGACCTAATGTGTGAACTTGAAGTAATCACTGCTGAGAAGAAATCTCTGCTGAAAAAACATTGGAGACCATACAAGAAAAATATAAAAAACAGCTGCTGATGCACGAAATGTAGACTAAAAGAGAAATGGTCAAATAAGCAGCACTTCAACAGTGGAATACTGCATGTCCACAAAAGGAAGGAAAGAAAAAAAAACTAAGATATTAGTTTAAACTGTGCTTGGTGAGCATATCACACACAAACTGCAAACACAATTGTATAATGTTATTTATTATAAAAATGTTTTCATAACATACATAAAAACTGGTTCTGGTTTAAGAGCAAAAAATCCACAAATAAGCAGCAATCTTTCATAATAATCAACTCAAATGACTTATATTGTAACCCTTATTCAAATATTTCTCTTTCATGGAATCCTTGGATACAATGTCCCAAAGAACAATAGATAAACACAGCCCCAGCTGTTATAAATAGTATCCACACTGTTCTCTCCGAAATAATGTGAAATACTAAAAAAGTCCCAAGATTGGATGTCAATATCTGTGCCCCAATGGCAAAATGTCTTACCACTCTGTTGGTTTAAGAAAAAGTCTCTGCTGGTCCGTATACACCATGCGCCAGAGTCCTTGTGACAGAGTCGCATCTTCGCTAGCCTCCTGGATGATCCCAGCATCTCTACCATGGAGGACACAGGGGATGTTTGATGTTGTAGTCACAGGCCTGGTGGTTCTGCAGATGAATGGAACCAATTAAAATTGTGGTAAAGTTATTGATGCCAGTGATTGTAGCAGGATGGATGGTAGAGGTGGGATTCCTTGAAGGGTCCCCGTGTGGAGCAGCTTTTAGATAGGTTTACTGCGGGTGATTTACGTGGTATTAGCAATGAATAATTAAAAGTGGAAAAGAGTAAAAGAAACCAGGCTGTGCAATGGCAGTCTTCCTAACATGTTTCTTTACACCAGGTAATTTCATCAGAGGATGTTGGACTGCTGACAGGGTGCTCCATCCTCAATTAGTAAATTGGTTATACTCTGCTCTTAATCATTAATCAATTGCAAATGTATCTTCAGTATAAAAGACTTCCAAAATGATTTATAGAGGAAAGTTTGCAATAGAAAATGTCACTTTATAAACAATATTTAAATTTTCTTCACTTAGAGATTCAATAAATAATAAGACTAATATCACTCAATAAATAAATCATAAAATAAAGATAAAAATAAAAAAATTATTAAATAATAATTTCTAATATATATATATATATATATATATATATATACCACAAAAAATTCCAAACTGCGCTGATCAAATCACATTCAGCAGCACCATTCAGTAAGTCCCCTGTTAGAAGGACTAATTCAAAGATATACAAATGGATTACTGATGGGGTGCTAAATCGCAACACAATTTATTTAAAAATTTGTAAAACACAATACTATCTCTCCAAAGGCTTATACGTCTTCTTTTTCTTTTGAAGAGACAACTTCACCGTTATTCCTACTCGTTCTCAATTTTGATCAATTAGTCCAAACTATGAGTTCACATTAAGTCCTCCTCAAGGTTCTAAAAAAGATATCCTTGTACCAAGACACCCAAACACAGGCCCAAGGCCAACGTTAGTAAAAATTCGAAAACTAGAAAGTAAAATAATTCTTTATTAAAATTTAACAGTATGCTAGATGGACAATCTTACACAATTTGGTAATGCACAGCCTTTCAATCTTAGGAAAGGGATATCATACACCTTTCAATCAGCAGATGATTAAATGTAGTGTCCACCTTTCATTAAAACCCTACGCGTTTTGTCTCTTTATGAGACTTCTTCAGGGGTAGATCTAAAATATATGATATATATTATATATACTAGGTGTCACTTGTAATGAATTGAACTCAAAACAATGGTAATATTCAAATACATCTCTATCAAAATTGCATACCTCAATATTGATGTATACACATGTACTTAATGTATTCCCAAAATTAGGCAATTCTTTGGATCAGAAACTGTAAGACCTATTTAATATTAAAGATACATATATTCAATAATAATATTTTTATCATACATTTTTTTAAAAACAACTTTCTGGTCTCAAATATCTACATTACATACCTCATACTTGATGTCTAAAAAACGGTACCCGTAGTTTATGTCAGACCATCTGGTGGTCAGTTTATTGAACCAAAACTGTGCAACCTATTTAATATTAAAACAAATGTTTCAATAATAGGCCACATAATCAAGGCTCACCATAATGTATTGGCTCATTTCCTCAGCCTAATTAGAATATAAATTTCCCTTAATTTACATAATACATTTTACATTATACAATTTTTATATACTTTTTAAAAATAAATATCATTGTTTATCATTATGTAGTGATTTTATATTATCATATGCAATTTTTGTATATATCATATATCTTATTACCTTAACCTATTGTATCACTAAAATCAGTGCATCCTCATATATTACTTATAATTTTTTATCCAAATATACACTTAATCCCATTTTAAAGAGACAAACATTAATCACCATAACAGAATGACAAAAAATATTATTAAACAAAGTACATACATTTTATAAGTATATTATATAAAAATAACAGCAAGATTCCTTTGGGAATTTATTACTTACTGGGTAGATGCTTATGCTTCTGAATCCAACTGCTACACTAACCTTTCTCATTCAAACCTCCTTTTTAACCTCTAGCAACTATGTCATCACTTCCTCCTAGATTTCATTGGTGATTCAGTGCAACCTTACAAAACCTTTTAATATCTTAAAGTACATTAATCTTAATAATAAAGCCTTGTTGGAAATTCACATTATCAACAAACCACTTGGTTTATAATATCATAAACTTTTTTATTCGTTTGGAATCATCTAATTGATAAAAATTTTAAAAAGTCCCAGCATCCATCTTGATTTTGTAGTTTTCTTCTCCAGTGGTTAAATGTGCCCATGTGATAGACCTACTTCTGATCTATTTTTTTTTTCTCCATTGGTTAAATGTGCCCATGTGATAGACCAATTTCTGATCTGTGTTTTTTTTTTTCTCTTCTTTCCATTGGTTAAATGTGCCCATGTGATAGACCTACTTCTGATCTATTTTTTTTTTCTTTTCTTTTTTTTCCCCTTCTCTCCACTGGTTAAATGTGCCCATGTGATAGACCTACTTCTGATCTGTGTTGCCGTTGTCATGGTTCCCACCTCTGGCTAACAAAGAAAAGAAACTATATCTATCCCTTCATTTAAACCCCCCAGAGAAAGGGTGTTTAACATAGAGTTAACACTAGCAAAATGAGAGACATACTGGATTTATATGTTAAACACCCTTTCTCCGGGGGTTTTAAATGAAGGGATAGATATAGTTTCTTTTCTTTGAGTGGTTATTGTATTAGCTGAACATTTTAAATGTACCAATGGAAACTGTGTGTGATAATATGGTTATTTCTGGTATGTGTAAACAAATCTTAGTAATAGATTATTTTTGTAAAGTATTGTGTGTTAATGTAAAACTGTAGGATTCTTTTGGGAATTAATATGATAACAGATTAGTTGGAATAATATGATATTAACTAAAGTATAATAAAGAAGAATAATTTTTAATTGTTAGGTGGTCACATTTATATACTTGTTATACATTACATAAGGGATTATTGAATATATATAATTAATAATAGATAGAAACATGTGATAGGCGCTGAACCCTAAGTGTTCACGAATAATGAGTGAGCAACACGCTACAACATGGAGTATAAATAAACACTAAGTTCATAGGGGAACTGCTGCTCCTCTTCTGTGAAAAAATGTATCCCGAATCCCTCAGGATGATGAATCTAGAGATGGAAACACAAAAGAAGGCGCTCCATAGTGCATAAACAGTTTATTTAAAAAACACAGTACTGGTCATCCAAGCATAAGCATCTGTATACTCGTACCACAATAGATGACTCTGTGGACTGGTTACCACATGGCAGAAGAAAATCCAGACCAGGCAAAACTCTGAGCTCCGCACACCGCAGGAGACCAGTGCACCACGCCACGACTCTCCACGAGGTAATGGCGTGTCGGGTGACCCGAGAGGCAGACACCGAGAGACCAGCCTGGATAGATCAGTCATCTAGTAAGCCCCGCCCTAACGCATTTCGTCATCAGACTTCGTCAGAGGGCTGTCCCACAAGACGCATAGCTCAGTATTTACATTAGGGACCACCAATCACTGTTCAGTGGACGTGTTTAATTCCCTAAGCAATGCTATACATGTTCAAATCAGCTAGTAAGTGATACTCAGGCCAATCAGAACATTAACTGGAACAAGGGTGATATTCTAATACTGGGCCGCACACTGTCAAGCCCTGACTATATATTAACCCTAGTACAACAAGTTAACATACATATATCAGAATTACATCATTAATACAATAAAAAAACATGATAATAAATACATATTTAAATACATGAAAAATTCAGCCGTTATACATATACAGTTACATTCAAAACATACATAAATTAAAAACATGCATAAATTCATAGCCATGTCTAGTAGCAGCCAAAAAGATCTTTGTGTAGCCACACTATAGTGCACAGGTCTCCTGCGGTGTGCGGAGCTCAGAGTTTTGCCTGGTCTGGATTTTCTTCTGTGCACAGGTCTCCTGTGGTGTGCGGAGCTCAGAGTTTTGCCTGGTCTGGATTTTCTTCTGTGCACAGGTCCCCTGTGGTGTGCGGAGCTCAGCGTTTTGCCTGGTCTGGATTTTCTTCTGATGACGAAATGCGTTAGAGCGGGGCTTACAAGACGACTGATCTATCCAGGCTGGTCTCTCGGTGTCTACCTCTCGGGTCACCCGACACGCCATTACCTCGTGGAGAGTCGTGGCGTGGTGCACAGGTCTCCTGCGGTGTGCGGAGCACAGAGTTTTGCCTGGTCTGGATTTTCTTCTGCCATGTGGTAACCAGTCCACAGAGTCATCTATTGTGGTACGAGTATACTGTTGCTTATGCTTGGATGACCAGTACTGTGTTTTTTAAATAAACTGTTTATGCACTATGGAGCGCCTTCTTTTGTGTTTCCATCTCTATATATAATTAATAGGTAATATTTATGTAGGTGATAGTAGGTTTAGTAAAGATAAGAGTAAGTACATGATTTAAATATTTATTTAAAGTAATGTATGTATAATAAAGGCACTTTGTTTAACACAAATAAAGTATAGTTAATATGGATTAAATAAAGATCAAAGTATTATAAATAGAATTTATTGGTATAAGTTATTATTTGAATGAAATTAAAAGTATTTATATGGTGTGATATTTAGAGTCACTGTATATTGGGTTACTAGGCATTTCAAAAGTAAAGACGTAGTTATGATATATTTGTTATCAAATTCAAAGATGGCGTCCGTTTCCATGGAGCCAGTATACAAAGGAGTAACAGTATTACGGAGCTGCATAAATCCAAAATGGTGCCTGTCCCCATAGCTACGGGATGCACACTGTACATTAGGTCAATAGGCATTATAAAAACAAATCGTTATAGCAAGGAATCATTTGTAATTAAATTTAAAAGATGGTGTCCGCGTATATTGGGCTAATATTTAAATGGTTCACAGCATTGTGGAGTCTCGGAAATCCAAAATGGTGTCTGTCACCTTAGCAATGAGACGCTTGGTGATCATGAGGGATCGAGGATTAATTAAACACTGCGGTAGGCTTGTGGGTCTCCGTGCACTTAGCCAATAGAGTGTGGAGTGGTAAAGTGCCATTTGAGAGTGTTATTAAATCTGATATGTGGAGTTGATGGAGTAGGAGCGAGTCCGCATATGAGGAGTGACGTCACTGCGTTGCGGCGTCTGTTACCATGTCAACAGTGTATGGGGCAGTTATAGTAGGTTGGAGCCACACATGACAAGGATTGTCACTGTGAGGTCCGACGTATATGAATGTTAGCCGGAGGTGGGAACCATGACAATGGCAACACAGATCAGAAGTAGGTCTATCACATGGGCACATTTAACCAATAGAGAGAAGGGAAAAAAAAATAGATCAGAAGTAGGTCTATCACATGGGCACATTTAACCAATGGAAAGAAGAGGAAAAAAAAACACAGATCGAAAGTAGGTCTATCACATGGGCACATTTAACCAATGGAGAAAAAAACTACAAAATCCAGATGGATGCTGGGACTTTTTAAAATTTTTATCAATTAGATGATTCCAAACGAATAAAAAGGTTTATGATATTATAAACCAAGCGGTTTGTTGATAATGTGAATTTCCAACAAGGCTTTAAATTAAGATTAATGTACTTTAAGAAATTAAACGGTTTTGTAAGGTTGCACTGAATCACTAATGAAATCTAGCAGGAAGTGATGACATAGTTGCTAGAGGTTAAAAAGGAGGTTTGAATGAGAAAGGTTAGTGTAGCAGTTGGATTCAGAAGCATAAGCATCTACCCAGTAAGAAATAAATTCCCAAAGGAATCTTGCTGTTATTTTTATATAATATATTTGTAAAATTTATGTACTTTGTTTAATAATATTTTTGTCATTCTGTTATGGTGATTAATGTTTGTCTCTTTAAAAAGGGATTAAGTGTTTATTTGGATAAAAAATTATAAGTAATATATGAAGATCTACTGATTTTAGTGATACAATAGGTTAAGGTGATAAGATATATGATATATACAAAAATTGCATATGATAATATAAAATCAGTACATAATGATAAACAAGGATATTTATTTTTAAAAAGTATATAAAAATTGTATTATGTAAAATGTATTATGTAAATTAAGGGAAATTTATATTCTAATTAGGCTGAGGAAATGAGCCAATACATTATGGTGAGCCTTGATTATGTGGCCTATTATTGAAACATTTGTTTTAATATTAAATAGGTTGCACGATTTTCCTTCAATAAATTGACCACCAGATGGTCTGACATAAACTACGGGTACCGTTTGTTAGACATCAAGTGTGAGGTATGTAATGTAGATATATGAGACCAGAAAGTTGTTTTTAAAAAAATGTACGATAAAATATTATTATTGAATATATGTATCTTTAATATTAATTAGGTCTTACAGTTTCTGATCCAAAGAATTGCCTAATTTTGGGTATACATTAAGTACATGTATATACATCAATATTGAGGTATGTATTTTTGAAAGATATGTATTTGAATATTACCATTGTTTTGAGTTCAATTCATTACCAGTGACACCTAGTATATATAATATATATCATATATTTTAGATTTACCCCTGAAGAAGTCTCATAAAGAGACGAAACGCGTAGGGTTTTAATGAAAGGTGGACACTACATTTTCACATCTGCTGATCGAAAGGTGTATGATATCCC
Organism: Taudactylus pleione; assembly: GCA_031769625.1. Taxonomy (NCBI): domain Eukaryota; kingdom Metazoa; phylum Chordata; class Amphibia; order Anura; family Myobatrachidae; genus Taudactylus; species Taudactylus pleione. The sequence goes on along the minus strand of JAUIMM010000317.1, from coordinate 1,330,312 downwards.
TTTCCTAAGATTGGAAGGCTGTGCATTACCAAATTGTGTAAGATTGTCCATCTAGCATACTGTTAAATTTTAATAAATAATTATTTTACTTTCTATTTTTCTAATTTTTACTAACGTTGGCCTTGGGCCTGTGTTTGGGTGTCTTGGTATGAAGATATCTTGAGGAGGACTTAATGCGAACTCATAGTTTGGACTAATTGATCAAAATTGAGAACGAGTAGGAATAATGGTGAAGTTGTCTCTTCAAAAGAAAAAGAAGACGTATAAGCCTTTGGAGAGATTGTAGTTTGTTTTACAAATTTTTAAATAAATTGTGTTGCGATTTAGCGCCCCATCAGTAATCCATTTATATATATATATATATATATACACAAATTAAAATAGAATCATAATATATACACATATAGAGATGCCTATATCTTGGTGCATATGTACATATTTAAAAACTGAGTGTACACTAGCTTTAAAAATTATATAAATATGTTAAAATTATATAGAAAATAAGAAGAACTAAACAATAATGTTATTAAAAAGTATCAATATTTCAAGATTCTAGATAAAAAATGTCCCAGCATATCATACCAAATCAATAATAATAAGCGTAACAGAGAATCATATATTTATGTAAAGAAAGGAACACAGGACTTTTGATGAATCAACTTAAAATATAAAAAAGCTATTTACTCAAACTGTTATTTAGTATAGAGAGGGTTAAAGGGGGTAGAAGAAGATGAAGACTTAAACAAGGATACCACAAATAACCTATAACTAAAACTAATATCCTTTTTCAAGTCTATTTCAATGGAGTCATTGTACCCGTCAGGGGATACAGTTCTTAAAGTATGGATCCAATAATTCTCTCATATGCATAATTTCCTATATCTATCCCTGTCCCTGTCCATGGGTTTTATAGATTCAATCCCAGTAATCTTTAGACCCATTTCATTGTTCTGATGCAAATTATAAAAATGTTGGTATAGACTAGTACCCCCCCTTAGCATGTTGAATGTTGTGTCTATGTTCTAAGAATCTTCTTTTGAGATTCCTTGTAGTTCTTCCAACATATTGGAAGGCACAACTACTGTACATTCCAATATGATAATGACAAAAGTAGTATTACAGTTATCAAATGTGGATATCTCAAAGCATTCTCCTGTGACTCTTGATGAAATTTTTTTTCTTTTGTCACTAATAAATGCATGTACAGTAAGACACCAAGATGCATTGCATTTGAAACAAACCGATAGGTTTCTGTAACTGCCATTCACAATTTGAATTAGCCTTTTGTTCTAATGACTTTCTAATTTATAAGCCTCCGTGTCTTGAACGACAATCCCACTGTCTTTGTCGGCAGCTTTGATGACAATATTGCTATATTCCCATATACACCATATTGCCTTCCTTTCCCCTACTGTTAAATTAGATCTATATTTATTCCTTTTCCTATATTTTTAATCTTTAGTTTTGTGACACAGATCAAAATAATCTGACATAGTTGTTCTATAGAAAATATTTATAGGAGAACTTTTATGGTTTGTGGGGAAGAAATTAGATTTATTCCTTAAAATGTTACCTTTTTCAAGATGATCATTTAAATCATGAATTTTTTGGGGAATTTTCATTAGAAGGCATATTATTGATCATACCTTCCTCTCTTAATTCTTCTAATATTTTTAAACATTGATCATCTGTCTGATCTAAAACAATACTATGCCCCTCTAGGTTTTCATCCTCTTTCATAGCTTTATTCGCAAAACAACATTTGTGACATAATGTTCTGATATATCTGTTCCACAAATAAATAAAAAAAAATAGATTGTGAATAGGTGCAAAATTCAACCATTTTTTAGGAGGTTAACTTAATGGTCCTTCATTTTACATTTAGATAAATTAAAAATCCCTTATGTATTAGAAACTTTCCTTATCTGAGATCCATTCTTTTTACAGACTCTCCTTCCAGCTTTCATTTCTCTGATCTTTCTTCCCTTCCTCTTTTTGGTGTTACATTGTATAGTAGTTCGTACTTGTTGTTTGTTATTGGTACATTTTACTGATGTGTGTATTGATACTGATCTAGTCTGTCTTTCCCCCCTAAAACAGATTTCCTATAGTGTTTGTCTTTAGGTCTAATAACCTGTTCACTTTCCTCATAATGAGGTTTCCTAACATCAAGTGATGTCATATTTGGATTAGTTCTAGATTCCTTAGACATATTAGATTTAGTATAGGTTGAATAATTTCTTGATTGAACTGAAGGTATATACTCTTTCTTTGAAACATATGTATTATTCCTAACTTTGGGAGTATAGTACCTAGTGGTGGGATGTCTAACTGGTGTATATGATTCATAATGTTTGGAGTTACTCCTCCTGTCTACTCCTCCTGTCTCTTTATGCAATTTATTATAGGTACGTACTCTACCCCTTTCGTAATCTTGATAATTATGATCAAATTTGTTGTTTTTACCTTCTATTAGTTGACTTTTACATTTTTTTAGGTTTTCATTAAATTGTTCATCTTTAAGTTTAAAATTTGGATCATCCTTACAATTCAATAACCTAGATTTCATAATCTCAATTTCTTCCATCAGGTGATCTACTTTATTGCTGCAATATTTTATAAGTAATTCCATAAGGGAATATTAACAATCATCCAAAAAAAATTCCCAATTTTCTGTAAGAATAGGATCATCTTTAAATGAGAGAGCCTTAAATATCCTAAGGTCTCTAGGGATCCTTTTGTTTTTAATATATTTGGTGAGCGTTGTCTTACAGTATCCCACCAGTGTCTGATTTCAGCTTTAAGCAGATCCTCTAATTTCAGAAATAAGTAGTTCATTTCATTAACTGCACTGATCTCTGTAGTGATCTCCACATGTATATCTCAATCTAAATTCTTCATATAATTTTGTTTCCTCGCTATTCTCTCAGTGAAGCAAAACATATTTACAAATTACCAACAATACTCAAAAATGGTAAACTAATATAGTGTAGCTATACAACATTGCACTTAATATTTACAGAAACTTGGCACAGCAATGGGCACGAGATTTGTGCCGAGTTTCACAAACCTATACATGGGCACCTTTGAGGATCGACATATGTGGGTTGGTGGACTCAGCGCATCTCTCATGCTCTATTGTAGATTTATAGATGATTTATTTTTTATATAGGATAGGGATGAGCACTGTCTTATCTCTGAATTACATTTAATTTAATTTAACCATTACTTGTCAGTTCAGTAGACAGCATATTTATTTTTGCATATTCAGTTTTTGCATTACAACAGTAGTCACTAAAGATCTTGGGTTCAAAATATTCCACATGACCAATTGCGTCACATAAAGCGCAAATGTTCCAAAAAAGAGTATTTTGAAGAACATCCATCAAAATTAGTAGAAGCATTCAGACAGATAAATTATCCAGACTATCTTATTAATAGAGCACTTGCTGAATGTAGAGATTTACATAGAACTCAATTATTGTGTACCTCTGATACAATGGATAAAATTCAACAGTTGGAACAAGGTAAAAGGAAAATACACACTAAAATACCATTTATTTCCAAATATAATAACCTATCTCTGATAGTTAAGAATATTATTAAGAAAAACTTCCCCATTCTAATGCAAGATCAGATTTTGAAAAAGGACATTCCCAATACACCCAGCATTGTGTTTAAAAGATCAAGCTATTTGAGGGATAGCCTAAATAGGAGCCAATTTATAGATAAAAGATCATTATAACAAAAGGCTTATTCAAATTGTGAATGGCAGTTAAAGAAACCTATCGGTTGTTTCAAATTCAACTACGTGTCTTACGTGCCAATTTACTAGTGACAATTTTTTTTTTTCATCGATAGTAACAGGAGAATGCTTGGAATATCCACATTTGTTAACTGTAATACTACTTTAGTAATTTACATATTGGAATGTAGTGGCACCTTCCAATATTTTGGAAGAACTGCCAGGAATCTGAAAAAAAGCAGATTCTTAGAACACAGATGCAACATTCAACATGCTAAGGGGGGTAATAGTCTATACCAACATTTTTATAATGTGCATCAGAACAATGCGATGGGTCTAAAGATTACTGGGATTGAAGCTATAAAACCCTTACAAACCCTTACAAAGGGTAGATATAGGAAATTATGCATATGAGAGAATTATTGGATCCATACATTAAGAACGTTATCCCCTGAACGGTACAATGACTCAATTGAAATAGACTTTTTATGGGAGGTTAGTTTTAGTTATAGGTTATTTGTGGTATCCTTGTTTAAGTCTTCATCTTACTCTACTCCCTTTAATCATCTCTATACTAAATAATAGTTTGAGTAAATAGCTTTTTTATATTTTAAGTTGATTAATCAAAGGTCCTGTCTTCCTTTCATTACATAAAGATGTGATTCTCTTTTCCACTTATTATTATTGATTTGGTATGATATGCTCGGATGTTTTCTATATATAATCCTGAAATATTGATACTTTAATAACATTATTTCATAATTTTTCTTATTTCTTATATATTTTTCACATATATATATATATATATATATATATATATATATAATTTTCAAAGTTAGTGTATGGTATACTCATTTTTTATTTATTTATATGTGCACCAGGATACAGGCATCTGTATATGTGTACATATTATTCTATTTTCATATATATATATATATATATATATATATATAAACTGCAAGGAGGGGGCACTCCTCAATATGTGCAAATCACTGCAATAAATACCTGAAACCGGTGCCTTCCTAACTGCTGTACACAAAGTGCAAAGATTTTGTCATATATCCATGATGGTGGCACTCAGGAAAAAAGACAGAATCACAGTGTGGGTAACCAACATGTCAATGCTGTATTGGGTAGTGCATTTTAGTCAGGGTGCAAGATCTTGCCATCCGCCATCATGGATATATATATATATATATATATATATATATATATATATATATTTTTTTTTTATATATTTTTTTTTCTCTTTACTTTATGACTTGATTATTGAGTGATACTAGTCTTAATATTGATTAAATCTCTCAGTGAAGAAGATTACAATATTGTTTATAAAGTGACATTTTCTACTGCAAACCTTCCTCTGTAAATCATTTTGGAAGTCTTTTAAACTGCAGACACATTTGTAATTGATTAATGATTAAGAGTGGAGTATAACCAATTTACTAATTGAGGATGGAGTTAATAGTTTCACCCTGTCAGCAGTCCAACATCCTCTGATGAAATTACCTGGTGTAAAGGAACATGTTAGGAAGACTGCCATTGCACAGCCTGGTTTCTTTTACTCTTTTCCATTTTTAATTATTCATTGCTAATACCATGTAAATCACCCACAGTAAATCTATCTACAAGCTGCTCCACACGGGGACTATTTAAGGAATCCCACCTCTACCATCCATTGCCACTACAGTCACTGGCATCCATACCTTTACCGTTATATTTATTGGTTCCATTCATCTGCAGCACCACTGGACCTGTGAATACAACACCCAGCATTCCCTGTGTCCTTCAGGGTAGAGATACCGGTCTCATCCCGGAGGCAAGCAAGTATGCGAGTCCATCACAAGGACTCCAGCGCATGGTGCATAAATACCAGCAGAGACTTTTTCTTAAACCAACAGAGTGTTAAGTCTTTTTGCCATTGGGGCACAGATATTGATATCCAATTTTGGGACTTTTTTAGTTTTTCACCTTATTGCGGAATGAACAGTGTGTATACTATTTGTAACAGCTGGGACTGTGTTTATCTATTGTTTTTTGGGACACTGTATCCAAGGATTCCATGAAAGAGATATCTTTGAATAAGGGTTACAATATGTCATATGAGTTGATTATTATGAAAGATTGCTGCTTATTTGTTCATTTTTTTCTCTTAAACAAGAACCAGTTTTTATGTGTGTTATGAAAACATTTTTATAATAATGTTATACAATTGTGTTTGCACTTTGTGTGTGATAGAGTCAACATTGGAGAACACAGCATACGAAAATGTGCTTATTGGAAATTAGTAGCTGTCAGTGCAGTTGCAGTGTAATAGTTGATCCTCCAACTTACTGCTCTTTCTTTGAAGCTCTGCTTGGCCCCCACTGGTATTAGGCACTGGAAGATAATCTAAGCAAACTTCCTTAAACAAAAAATGTAAAATCATAAACTCCATGGCCTATCTGGTGGGCACCATGTAGACCTCCATGGCCCTGACAAACTAGAAGTATAGCTGAAAACCTAATCCAGGTCAAACTACACCATCATGCACCATTTGTTGGAGCTAAGTTCAAACCTCTGGCCGTGGATGAAGGACAAACAGACAGACACACACCTACTCGCTTATTATATAATGTAAAAAATATTTAATGTATTGTGGTGGAAGAAAAAAAAAATCAGTTTAATTGAAATAAATAGACTTGCAAACATTTATATATTATTTAAAAAAAATTAATTAAAACATGCAGAAGAAGAGAAGGCACTGTTAACCTACTTGTTTGACATCGCTAGTTGGGGAGATGTTGGTTTGGTAGGTGTGTGGAGCTACATTTTAATTGGACAGACTAAGGGGTAAATTTACGAAAGTGAGAATTTTCAGAAGTGAGTTTCAGAAGAGATGTTGCCCATGGCAACCAATTAGATTCCAGGTATTATCTTTTAGAAGGTGCTAGATAAATGTTAAGTAGAATCTGATTGGTTGCTATGGGCAACATCTCTTCTAAAACTCTATTCTAAAAACTCTAACTTTAGTAAATTTACCCCTAATAATCATCGGTAAGTTCAATTGAGAAATGTGACATCACAGAAGCTCAATATATGCCTATAGAGATGCTAGGAAATGTAAATCTACTTTGGAGGCTGGGACATAGCATTCCTTAGGATACATCACTAGAGATCAGTAATTCTGCAGGTTGGATAAAAAAAATAGTGTCAGTACTGGCATGGACTATAAGCTCATTTTAGACTGACTAAAGATTAGAGCCCCATGGAAATCCTGTGAGGACTAGCAATACTGACCTTCACTACTATGGGTCCTGTGGAAATTTATGGAGAAAATGAATCAGGAACATTACCCCAGGGAACATTTGGAGAGAAGACTACATGAAAAATATATATTTTTGGATCAGACAATCCATGGTTTGATTTTCCCCTCTATCTATGTTTCCTTTAAGTATATGCTCCTGGAACCTATATTGTTTGGTATGTTAATTAATTTCTTTATATTGATAGGATCTTTGTTATGTGTTTTTTTAAATAAACCATTTTATATAAAATTGTTAATTTTAAACTCAAGAACTACTAAATCAATTTTGAGAAGGTTTTCATGGAAATTTTCCTTAAGATCCTACAAGTCACAAAGGATAGGAATCATCTTAATATCATGTTAGTTGGCTACATACCAACACACCACACATTTACATACATTCACCTACACAAAGTACACATAAGCAGCTTCTGGTTTTGTTTTGGTGGAGATTTAACAATTTCAAGGAGAAAATCATCACTTGGTCGTGGTAGTGCTGCAGGGAAAAGTGTGCACCAGACTTCCATGATCACCTACTTCCACCCAAGTGGAGACGGGTGCAGGACTATAAAATTGTTAATTATATGTAAAATATGTTTGAAATATACTAAAGAACTACAGAAATGATTTTATCGCTGAAATGTTCCTTGAGATCCTCTGAGTAATATAGATTTATATATACACACACACTAATCATTTCTACTCATTAGGAAACCATTACAAAGATAACTTACTGGGCTTGTTCCAGCAGCAGCTCCTCAAGTAATATGGGGGAAGAGCTATCGATCTGTCTCCTGCCAACCCCTTTCTGCTGCCAGATGACCCATCCATCTCACTTCCTGATTGGCTGGCTATACTGCCAAGCAGCCCTGGAAGAATTATTCCCGAGAATAAATAGGGGAAGGTGAAGATAGGCTAGCAAATTGATTACAACATGTTGGTACAGTGGTGTGGCATGCCTTTCCCAGAATGGCCAGTACAGGGTTGCGCTCTGGTAAGGTGGAGGAGTGTGAAACTATGTGTTAATGTTACCAGTAGTGGAGAGACTAGGGCAGCCTGAGAGAAGTTTGTGGCCCACAAGTGAAGGATCCTGCACAGCTACTTCCAGCTGACAGTCTCCACCATGGTCCGGAGCCCATGCCCTATCACACCTAGAGCCATGTTCAGTACCAGCTGTGTGGTATGCTGGAAGAAGTTTGCATGGCAAGCCTGCTCTGCCTGGCTTTGGTGCTCTGTGCCCGGAGAGGCAGAGGAGGGGTCACTTGGAGCTCAGCACTGTTATTGCGTCTATTCTGCCTGTTTGTTTTCCAGCACAAGCCACACAGGATCTGTGCCCCCCATTAGCCTCTTCCATCTTGATGTTTACAGACTGCTGCTGGAGCTGCATCCACCCAGCCCCCACCTATAAGCATTGTCCTTCCCTCCTCCAATCATGAGTTCTGGGGCTGCCACCACTGCTGCTGTTTTCTCAACTGCTGATTGGGAGGTGAGCAGATCTGAGTACAACACTGCTTCTGAGATCTACCTGCCCAGCATTTGCAGGGTAACTTCTGTATCTGAAACTTACAAAGTAAACTTTACTAAATAGTTGCATAGACTTCACGTGTGTATTCCAATGAGCACACAATTCTGTGAGTTAGCAGCTCCACCATTTTGTGAGTGACAGCAATCTCACTCTGTGAGAGTGCTGTATCTGCAGTTAACCACAGGGTGTGATGGCATACCATATTTGTATTGCGCAAGGAACACATCCATTTAGGCATTAGCCTTAATGATCTTAATTTCATTGCTTTTTGAAGTTTAAGTGGAAGAAATTCAATAGGTTTTGTGAAATTTCAGATCATATCTAAGAAGTCTTAAAGGGACATGTGAAAACATAAGGTTTTTTGTGTATAGAATTTCTTTGCTTTTTTAAAATGTTTTAACTTTTAGGGTTTGGAGGAGAAAACTGGGACACATGCAGGGGAGAAGGGCAACAAAATGGTACAGTAGCACAGGTGGAGGAAGGCCGGCACACAGGAGATGTTTTCGAAGTGCAGAGGGAGAGATGGTTGCAGGGGCTGGCTGCAGGAGTTCAGGGCAATGGCAGTATGGGTGTGTGAAGCAGTGGGGAAATGCACAGGGGTATCAGCAGGTGACACAGGGGCTCATTGGCACTGGGCATGCATCTGAGAAAATAAAATCAATAAGACTCAGATGCACACATGAATGGTCTCCGGATGCTTTACTGTTGGCATGACACAGATCAAAAACTTTTGGAGGATGGCCTGGTATAAAGAAGGGCAGGAAAGAAGCCACTTCTCTCCAGAAAAAACAACAGGGACAGACTGACATTCTGCAAAGGGTACAAGGATTGGGCTGCTAAGGACTGGGGTAAAGTCATTTTCTGTGAAGAAAACCCTTTCAGATTTTTTTGGGCATCTGGAAAAAGGCTTGTCCAGAAAAGGAAAGGTAAATACTACCATCAGTCCTGTGTCATGCCAACAATAAAGCACCCTGAGACCATTCATGTGTGGAGTTGCTTCTCAGGCAAGGGATTGGGCTCACTCACAATTTTCTCTAAGAACACAGCCATGAACAAATAATGGTACCAAAACATCCCCCAAGAGCAACTTTTCCCAACCAACCAAGAACAATTTTGGTGACGAACAAAGCCTTTTCCAGCATGATGAAGCATGCCATAAGGCAAAAGTGATAACTAAGTGGCTCAGGGAACAAAACATCGAAATTTTGGGTCCATGGCCAGGAAACTCTCCAGACCTTAATCCCATTGAGGACTTGTGGTCAATCCTCAAGAAACGGGTGGACAAACAAAAAACCACAAATTCTGACAAACTCCAACCATTGATTATCTCAATAGAAAGAGTTCTAATCAGGCCATGTTAGTGTTCACAATGAGGAAAACCATCTCTTACTTCATCAATAAATGTGTATCCTAACAATGTTCTCATATTAAATCTCCTTATATATAATTTTCTCTGTTTTTGCTTTCTTCCTCCTTTTTTTCCCTTCAGGGATCATAACCTTTTACTTCCTGGTTATAATTTCTAAAAAAAGAGAGAGAAACATATTGTGAGACTCTGTTGGTACTCAAAATAAGGCAAGGCTTTTTATTGAACTCACATGACATCCCAAGGTTAAACACATATAGTGTCGCCAAGTTGATGCAGTACACAGGAAATTCAAATGGTGCCAGAAGGATGGAGTAGCAAGAAAGATGGGGGTCCCAGACACCAACCCACTTCTTACACTGTCCTTCTGTCAACAGATTAACATCTCACAATGCTCTCACCCACTTAATCTGTTTCAGACTTGATTGTCCTTCCTTAGAAGGGAAAAAAAGGAGGAAGAAAGCAATAACAGAGAAAATTATCTATAAGGAGATACGAGAACATTGTTTGGATATACATTTATTAATGAAGTAAGAGACATTTTTACTCATTGTGAACGCTAACAGTGCCTAATTAGAACTCTTTTTACTGAGTTTATTTACAAAGGATATATAAGGATTCTTTTGAGTATTTAATTGGCTGCAGGTTTTTGCACTTATTGATAACCTGTCTATTTGTATCCAAGCATTGATTAGGCAAAAATGGGCAGCCATCAGTCAGTATGTGGCCCAGAAGTTGATTGACAGCATGCCAGGGCGAATTGCAGAGGTCTTGAAAAAGAAGGGTCAAGAAGGGTCAACACTGCAAATATTGACTCTTTGCATATACTTAATGTAATTGTCAATAAAAGCCTTTGATGCTTACTGTATGACATGATTGTAATGTTACCTCAGTATTCCATAGTAACATCTGACACTTATGTAATGCTGTAATGTTACCTCAGTATACCATAGTAACATCTGACACTTATGTAATGCTGTAATGTTACCTCAGTATTCCATAGTAACATCTGACACTTATGTAATGCTGTAATGTTACCTCAGTATACCATAGTAACATCTGACACTTATGTAATGCTGTAATGTTACCTCAGTATACCATAGTAACATGTGACACTTATGTAATGCTGTAATGTTACCTCAGTATACCATAGTAACATCTGACACTTATGTAATGCTGTAATGTTACCTCAGTATACCATAGTAACATCTGACACTTATGTAATGCTGTAATGTTACCTCAGTATACCATAGTAACATCTGACAAAAAGGTCTAATAACACTGAAGCTGCAAACTTTGTGAAAACCAATACTTGTGTCATTCTCAATACTTTTGGTCATGGCTGTAGTATTTGAGTTAATAGTTTTTCTGTTTTTCTGTCCCAGGCATCTAGAAAATAAAGGCCTGTTCCTGAGGTGGACGCTATTGCAGTCGTGACTGTGTCTTCTTATGAAGAGCAAATGCATCCTTATGCTAAAGCCACAGCCAATGAGATTTGTGCAGTGATGTCTACTGCCAGCTTTGCAAATCCACAGCCTTGTGTGACAAGTTGTGCCATAGGATGCATATTGGTTATGCAATCTGATATTAGAACAGCCTTATTTTTGCTCAGAATATCCATAAGAACATGGCGGGTGGAACATGGCCTCAGTTGCCAGTGCAAATGTTAAAGAAGACTCAGTCACTGGCTGTGACACACTTACATTTACCTAGCCATAACGTTACTAGCCAAAGAAACTAACTAACATTGTATCTCTCTGCATCCAAATTTGTACTATGTCCCTCGGTGGTAACCATCAAGACGCATGGGCAGTGTGACTTGGATACATGTGCAGATTGAAAACATTGGCCCATGTAACTGAAATTGACAATGTCCGTCTATAAATTAGGCTCTCAGTGTTCTATTGTAACTGACTCTATTATGCTTTTATAATTTAACATCAACTTATAATTAATTTCAGTGGCAGTCCTTGATTTATTTTTTGTCTTGGGTAAGAAGATTGCCCACTTATCCTCTTCTACTTTTGTTGGACATTTGTAAACCTGACTTTTCCACCACAGAGGAGCTTTACCACAAACAACAGATGACACAATGTTCTATTGGACAAAACCAGACCACATGTGAGGCCAGGAGGACAAATCAGTCTTATACAACTTGGTAGCTCCATGATTGTGTATATGCTAGCGCTAATACATACAGTATTACAGATGTTTACTCACAAATAAATTAAAAACATTTTAACTTAAAGTTTGAAGGTGAGGACACACCAGACGATGGAAAGAAACAACATTATTAAAATAATAGTGCCAAAAAAAGACAGATTGACACCACGTCTAACCAAGAGTCACCTTCTGGATGTGAATCTAATTTTTATTTAGTTTCATTTTTTGGGTTGGGGATGTTTCATTTTCCTTGTTCAAAAAAGAGTGAACAGGACACAATAATGAAGCAAGATGATGTTCCAGTTAAATAAATTAAATTTGATTATAATAATTAGAGATGTGTATGGATCTCTTTATTTTGGTTTTGGCAAAAGCACCCTCAAATGTTTTGGTTAACTTTTTGGATTTCTTTAAAATTTAGAAAAGCAACTCAAATCATATAATTTGCATCTGTTTACATGCAATTGTATTGTTGAAGAGTAGAATAAAAAGAGAAATAAAATATATGTGTGCCATATATTAAATTATTATAAATCAAGATGAAAGTTGAATTTCAGCCCAATTTTTAAATTGATGACATAATAATTAGATTTTATGTGATTAAAATAATTATAATAAATGTACTTTTAATTTACTGCAGTGCTAACTGGTCTTTGATGATGATGGTGGTTGTGTTGAGGAAGAGATGTACCAAAAAGCAAGCTTTAGGCCAATATTTTTTAGGATTAAAATGTATTAATTTATAATAAATTAAACATGAATATATTATTGTAGAATTACTACTATTAGAACCTAAATATATGGATATGACAGATTAGATGAACAAATAAAATGATTTGTACTTCTTACTTTGTGCAATCCTGTTTGTTTCTGCCAAACCTCACTTCCCATCTAATGCATGCAAGCAGCATGGCATGTGACATCTGCGGACCAGCTATGAATACCCTTAAATTGCTGTCCAGACCATAATTGTGGTTCCAAAGCACAACAATTCGTATTGCATTCAAGAAGAAAGGTCCACGCTTTGATCTGGCACAAATAGTGCAAAGGCAATTAAATACAGAAAATAAGATACAGCCCAATAAATACGTGTGCGCACTGGTCCCAGCATACAGTCATCAGTCCAGAAGCCTGTGATCATCCAAGAAGAATGGCTGTATGTTGGGATCAGCAAGCAGGCTATATACTTTAGAGATCACAGATAACAACAATGTATGCAGACAAACATCATTTCATTGGTTCTTGCTCTTGGTCTTTGTATTACTCTGTAGTTCATAGGACAGTTCATATGTTGTCACTAGGGGTATGTCCCAGTTCCTCAGATGTTGCTTTGTGTGGTTTTCCCACTGAAGAACTGGTTTAAACTAGTAAAATACACTTCATACAGCTTTACATTTTAAAAACTAATTTCATATAGTTCATATCTTGCAAACGCATGATGCGATTTCCTTGCAGGTCGAACTGGAAATCTTCAAATAAACAGTGATTTAGAATGGTACCAAACATGATATGTCTACTAGCTTATGTACCTTAAATATTGTATACATTAAACTTTACAACATAAGTATTCGCTAATAAAACCTCTAATATTAAGCTATTAATGTGGCGGAGCCTTTTTAAAAGTTTTGGTATGTGTAATTGTGAGAATATTGAGTAAAGTCACTCATATGCGTGGTGCATTTATGTTTAGAGTGCTTTGATAAACAGCGCAACTGTGCGCTGTGCTTCTTATATATAGTTTATGTTTTATTTAATGTGCGTATGGGGTATGGTTTGACTTTCACAATATGCGGTAGCAATGCAGATGCACAACGCTAATAATCTAATAAAGCATTGTACCCAATGGTTTGGGGCTGACGACGCAAGATGGCATCATCAGGTGCAACACAAGATGGCATCACCCAATATTGACTTAAGATCTGGTCTCAGCCAATCATCTGGCTTTGACACAGGTGGGGAGTTTGACTGGGGCGGTACACCTTTCAAACAGTATCGCAGGTGTCCTAAGGTGTGCTCAGGGAGGACAGAAACCTCCCGTGGAGCATTTTGCCCTTCTGCTCCATGGGAGGTTTCTGTCCTCCCTGAGCTTGCCTTACTGCAAAATAGTGCGCGTCGGTCAGGTACTGCACCAGCATCTCCTGCTTGCTTATCTCAGACTTCTGTTCCTCTAGAGGCTGCTCAGGCTGCTTAAGATCTGGGTAATTGTACTTAATGTACCTTGCTTAGTTGCATATTAGTGTCCATAAGTCCCTGATACTGTGCTATATGTAATTTTGAGGTGGAGAGATGGTTCAAATATGCACAGCAACACCTGTTTGATGTAAGTTGGAAACCACACACACATTAGTATGCTGGTTACACTGTACCTGGGACAAATTCTAATTTCTATTCAGACGAATATCCAGCCCCAAGTTCTTGCATACAGAGCTTAAACATTGGGGACCACTGTGATAATAGTATCCTCCCACAAGAAATCTGACACTGCAACATTTAGTGGATACAATGTCAATGACACAAGGACTGTGTCATTGACATTAGGTAGATATGAATATAAACTATAAAGTATGACCATTATTGAACTATTAGTACCCAGAGCGCTCATACACAATTGTATATATCCTTATTACTGCTGGTGCCAGTAGCAGCCTTCCTATTTTGTGGTTCTATATTTACTCCTCAGTATTTAGGATGATGTAAATAACAAAATATCAGTCAAGTAAGTGGCTAAGATAGACTAAGGGTGTAACCCATACAGTGTGTTTTTTTCATTATTGACTAAGATAAAAAATTAAATAAGATGATGATTATATTATTTTAATTTGATATGATTGAGTTTCATTTATTTAATAGTAGTGGTCACTCTCAGTATGTTAAAACCCTTAGGAGAGGCCACATTATTCAGGTCACTGTTGCAATGAGATGGTTCATGTTTACATGCTCTGCATCTCACTGAGAATTGCAAGTCCATCAGAATGAGCCAGGCAGTGTCAGACTGAGGCATGAAGGGCCCACCAGGGGGCGGCAGTGAAAAGGGCCCATATTTAGGGGTGTGACCAGCCTCTAGAGTGGGTGGGGCCAGCCTCCACAGAGGCCTAGCTAACCAGTAGAGACTGCATGGACTGTGCCCCTTAAAAATGTTTAATTATAGTAAATATTGCTAGTGCATTTGTGTTAATGTACCAGATTAATAACAGCAATGTATTGTAGAAAATACCCAATAGTCCTGTGCAGTATAATGTGACATATGTATAATGTATAATTCAAGAGCACAGTCTTGAACCTGATCCCTAGAGGAGGGTATGGACCCACAGGCAGTGGTGCCCTCTGGGGGATTTCCCTGTACCCCTGTGGGCCAGTCTGACCCTGGAGCCATGTGAATCAATCAAACCCCTTTATACTGTAGTCTGGTCTTGCTAAGTCCTCATTTCTGTCCAAATCCAATTTTATTTTCCAATATTATTCAGTCTAAAAATAAAGTAGCTGTAGTTGCTTAAAAGGAGACAGACTTATTCATTATCTCACCTCACGCAGCGGTTAAAAAATAGTTGCAAACCAGTAAGAGAGAAAACAAATTAAAATAGAAGAACAGTGCTTAGAATAGTGAAAAATGTTAAATATAATTTATTTGAACACAAGCAAAAAACCTACTGAAGACAATAAATGCTTAAAGACCAGTATGGTATTCCTGTCCACCAAATGCTATTCCACACTGGAAAGGTTTTCCAGATATACTTCTTTGACAGCGGGACACATTATCTGTGGATCTCTGTCTCCTCTGCTGCCTCCGTCACTCACAAGGAGGCAGAGAGGAGGATACCGGTCAAACCAGGCAGCACTGCACTCCGATGTCTACAGTGTGGACGCTGCTCCACTAATCATCTGCCGGCCACTCCCCTTACTTATTGTACAGAACCAGAGAGATCATGGATCTGAGCAGTGTCTTGTATTGGCTACTTTACTGGGGAGACTGCCTAACCAGTATCAAACAACAGTTATCAGCAGATGATCGAGATTTGATGCCGCTTTACAGACTCTCAACCTCTCTACAATCCTTCAAACGGGCTCTCCAGACTCACTATTTCATCAAAACCTTCCAGCTCTCATCTTAACTTGTTGCTACATTCTCCTTCCTCCCTGCCTACCCCATCTGTGTCACACCTGTTTGTCTGTCCCTCCCCTTTAGAATGTAAGCTCTTATATGCAGGGCCCTCTACCCTCTTGTGCTTCTCCTAACTGTATTTTCATATACTTCTTAATCCCCACTAGGGCACCTAACACTTTATTGCTTTGCTCTGCTGCTCAGTGGCATGACTAGGGTATTTGGAGCCCAGGGCAAATGTTAAAATGGAGTCCCCTCCATGTGTGCGCACTGAAGGGGTGCACGGTGGGAAAAGGGCGTGGTCAAAAGAGGCATGGCCACTTAAAATGGGGCATGTCAAAATGAAACACATACCCCTTTCTCATCACCCTGAACATTCCTTTCCATTCTGTATACACCTTAACCCCAGTAGTGCCCCTTATACAGTCCCCCCTATGCAGTGCCCCCAGTAGTGCCCCTTAAACAGTACCCCAGTATGCATTGTCCCCTGTAGTGGTCCCTCTTATGCAGGCCCCCAGTAGTGCCCCTTGTACAGTGGGCCTGATTCAGAGCCGCTCATAAGCGGCCTCTCGTTCACTCCGAGAGATGTACGTACATATGCGCATGCATATGGGTTTTAGTACGCATGCGCGAACCAGTCAGTGCGGTCGAAAATCGTGTGCTCGCAAAATAGCGAATGCCTGCTAATTTGAGAGACAGGATGAGGCGTTTGTGGCTGGTAACAGGGGAAGGTGCTTGAAAACGGGGAGTGGAGATCCAAACGCAGGCATGCCAAACGGTCAAAACGGGCATTTAATGGGAGTGCATAATTAACAAAGCAGCGTCATTGACCACGTCACTTGGTCGTCTTTTAGCCTGAACTGCTCGCATGATTGCGGTAGGAAAATCCAACCACAAGCACTGCGAGCAGTTCATACGCCTTTCGATCTACTCGATTAATCAAATAAATAATAGAGAAGACGTATGATGCGAGTGGCCAGGGGGCGTTTTTAACAAAATAGTGAGCGCATGTTTTGTTCGCTCATTCAGACATAGAGGCGTCAACAGACCGCAAAGAGTGAGCGCTTAATTTAATTAGCCAGCCCCTTTTTCTGAACAAGCGTCCACAAATAGTGTCCGGTTCTGAATCTGGCCCAGTGCCCCCAGTATGCAATGTCCCCAGTAGTAGTCCTTCTTATGCAGACCCCCAGTATTGCCCCTTGTACAGTACCCCCAGTAGTGGTCCCCCTTGTGCAGGCCCCCAGTAGTTCCCCTTATAGAGTGCCCCCAGTAGTAATCCTCCTTATGCTGTGCCTCATGTAGTGATCCACCCTATGCACTGCCCCTAGTAGGGTCCCTTATACAGTGCCCTCAGTAGTGGTCCTCCTTATGAGGTGCCCCCTGTAGTGGTCCTCCCTATTCAGTGTCCCCAGTGCAGTGTCCCTTGTGCCTCCAGTAGTAAGCCCCTTATATAGTGCCCCCAGTAGTAGACCCCCCTATGTAGTGCCCCAGTAGTGGTCCTCCTATGCAGTGCCCCTTATCTAGTGCTCCCCCTATGCAGTGCCCTTTATATATTACTCCCAGTAGCAGTCCCTGATGGAGTGTCCCCAGTAGTGGTGTCCCCAGTGGTGCTCCCAGTAGAGGTTCACCCATTAGTGCCCCTAGTAGAGGTCCCCCCATTAGTGCCCCTAGTAGTGGTCCCCCCATTAGTGCCCCCAGTAGAGGTTCCCCCATTAGTGTCCTCTGTAGAGGTCCCCTCCATTAGTGCCCCCAGTGTAGGTCCCTTACATTATTACCAGAATTATATGTTCCCTCCATTAGTGCCCCCAGTATATGTGCCCTAATATAGGTCCCCTCCAATAGTGCCTACAGTATAAACCATTGAAAATCACCTGTCCCTAGTATATGTCCCTTCCATTAGTGCCCGCAGTATAGGTCCCCTGCATTAGTGCCCCAAGTATAAGTGCCCCCAGTATAGGTCCCATTCATTCTTGCCCCCATTAGTGCCCCAGTATAAGTCCCCTCCATTAGTGCCCCCATTATTGCCCCCAGTATAAGTGCCCCCATTAGAGCCCCCAGTATAGAAACCCCCCCGACAAAAACACACTAAAAATAAAACAATAAATAAAATAAATATACCTACCTGAATCCATGCTCCTCTTACCCTTATGTATGTCTTTTATGTATGTATGTACAGTATGTATTTCTTATACAACCCAATATAATGTTAATGTTGATTCAAATTGTAAAGCTCAACGGAATTTGCTGCACTACATAAGAAACTGTTAATAAATACATAAATAAATAATGCTCCTGCTCCCGCTGCCATCTGCATGTCAGTCCTCCCACGCTGGCGCACTCTGCATTATGGGAGAGACGTCATGATGTCTTTCCCATTACCCAATGCAGGAGCCGGAAGGAAGCCGGCTCTTGCAGTGGGCACTGCAGTAGTCAATGAGCATCTATCTGACTCTCATTGGCTGCTGTTTAAGACACACATCGCCACCAGCACTGGCAGCATTGTGTGTGCAGCAGCAGCAGCCAATGAGAGTCTGTCTGACTCTCATTGGCTGCTGATTAACACATACATTGCCACCATGCTGTCGGCGATGTGTGTATTAGAATACACAGCATGAGCCCACCTGCCACCCTCCTCCTGGCGTTATTGGGCAAGCACTCAGGGGGAGGGAAGGGGCTTGGCTATGCAGCATAGGACCGGTGCTGGGAAGCCTTGCGCCGTTCTTGTGTAAATGTGTAGTGATGACTGCACTCACTGCAGTCGGCCCGTAACTGGCTAACTAGGATGGGCTGCTACCAGTGGTCCAGTGGTGCTCCCCCTCGCAACGCCGGACCCACAGTGCCCAGGGCACATACCCCACTCACCCTGCCCTAGTTACGCCACTGCTGTTGCTTATCTGGGTGTTATGGTCATAAATGTAGCAATGTATATTATCTATGTCCTGTATTGTATTGTACTGCAAATCACTGTAAGTCAACCTATTTGTCTATGTACTTTGTAAGGTGCTGCAGAACACTTGTGGTGCCATATAAATAAATAATAATAATAATAATAATAATAATAATAATAATAATAATAATAATAATAATAATAATAATAATATTAGCTGCACACATATAAGGTAACACAATATATACTGACAGTGGAGGTTTACTGATATATCCGGATGGCCATTGCAATAGAACATTGCATTATATGATTATGCTCCTGGCAAAGTGAACATATATGTATTAATTTTATCTTCTACAAGTGAGCATATGGAATTGGCCTGTGGATTTATAATCGGGGACTATATTCAGAGATATTATCTTCAGCAGGACGCAGGTGTTAGGATATATTTACTCACGTTAATTTTATCTATTTGTATGCTAAGGCTGAGGAAGTTCTAAATATTTATTTTGTTACTATTGTTGCATTTTAGATATTCATTGATACTGGGACATGCCTCATTGTATCGGTACAATTTTAACACTGTGTCTTATATGCAATTATTGTCTTCTGTAAGTTTTTCAGCTTATATAGACAAAGAAAATATAAGCAGCGCTATAGTGGTATGAATTAATCAGAAATACATATGGGTAAAATACCTTATTTATTATAAAATATATAATATATTCTAATAATCAACCTATAATCATAAGCATCCTGTACAAAAACTTTTTTGCAAACATACTGTGTACATAAGAATTACATCAACCAGTTTGTATAGTATGCAAATATATTAAAAATATATTCATAGTTAGCTCAATGATTTATTAAGTTCAGTCCAGAGCAACGGGAAAAAGAAAAGCCAGAAAGAAGTCTTTGCTAATAAATATGTAAGTAAAATGATTGATAGAGCCGGCTTATGACCTACCGTGTGCTCCAATACTTTCACTCACCACCAGTATCCAACCACTGTGGTGTATTAGAGGGGAAAACGGAGCTGGCTTGCTGCCTGCCAGATGATGCTCCTGTGCGATTGTATCCTCTGATACCTCCGACAGCTGGTCTCCAGATATTGAGATGTGTAGTAATAAAGGGTCCGGCGGAGCTGGCTTGCGACCTGCCAAATGTAGCTCCCATGTGACTAAGACCCTCCATGTCTCATGAATACTGGATCTCTATTGAGTGGAATGTGGCATAACCTCAGCGGTGCAACAACATGCAAATATTTATGCTCCTGGATAACAGCACACCAGTGTGTATACTGTCATAAATAGCAGCAGGTAGGATTAATGAATTTCCCAAGCACAAATTCTGACCGGTTTCTTTTGAGAAGCAGATTTTTTCAAAGCATGCACCTATTTTCTTTGAAAAATTCTGCTTGTTACCCTGGAGCAACTGGCTCCCTACTATGTTAAACATCATGGCAGAGAGCGTAAAGTGCACCATGTGACCTATATAGGGGTGTGACTACTACAACTCGTCCAGACATGCTGTCAATTGTTTTAAGCACCACGTGACTGATACAACACATGATCGGGTTTTGAACCAACACAGGGTGCGACTAAGTCCGAGATACACCTTGTCCAGAGACGCAGTTAATTGTTTTAAATTAACCACATGACTGACAGCACGTGATCGGGCAATGAAGCACACAATAGAGCTGTGGAACGCAATACAGGAAGTGCAGGGTCACACTACTAAACACCCACAGGCGCGATGCATGATGGTCCCGATGAGCAGACCATGCAATTAAGGTATTTTACACCACTTAATTTTGACACACATAATTATAAAATTTGATATGGATCATTATAAGTGGAAGTGACATCACATTGGGGGGAGGTATAAGAGGGCTATAGGCCTGGGGTAATATTCTCTATCACTGACACTGAGACTGGACGTGTATGTCGCAGCCACCTGTATTGGGGTAGCTTTAAAAGGTGTTTATTCCATATTATTATCCCCCGCTATTTTTTGAATTTTTGTTGTTGTTTGCATAAGATGACCACATTGGGTCTAAAGGATTAAAGTATTGTATAATAGAAGGAGAAATATAATATGATTAAGTTCTTCAGACTTAATGAGATTGGTCCCATTGGAATTTTGATCGATAAATGTATTGTGATTATTGCTGTTTTATTATTAGTCTAATTCTGTAATGCGTTCATTATTGTTAGTAAGATGAGCTGTCAATTAGTGTCTGATTTCAGATTGTGATCATTTTCTTGGTATGCATATATGCAATTAAATGAATATTCATTATAGATTAATGTCTATATTGTACCACTACCCAATTTTATGTTTCAATTATTGTATTTATTTATTTTTTAATATTACCCCTGATAAAGTCCTCTGCGTAGGATGAAACGCGAAGGTTTATGAAAGCCGTCATATCTCAATTCTCAATACCTCTGAGTGGACCCCACTATTTGAGCTCACACCCAAGGGTGAGAGTTGGTGTATTGTCAGCATTTGCTCAAGGTGTAAATGACTGACTGGCTATTTTATGTAAGGATTTTATTCATATTTTTTACAAACAAACCAACATAAATTATTGGTATTAATACTAATATATGGCCATTTGGCCTTTTGTGTTGGGTGTTTTTCTTGGTGAGTGGGTTTTTTACAGACCTAAGAAAAATACACTTATGGTTAAAGAATGACTGTATTTAAATATTCCATTACGAACATTTGGGACAAAGAAGAACTATTCCTTATGACACAAGGTCTAAGATCACGAGTGTCATTCAAGATCTTTGCCATAAGTTGTAGCATGTTCTGTTTTTTTTGTCCTTATTTTATGTTTTTTGGGTACCTACTAACAGGGGTACTACTATGAAGAGCTATTGAATTGTCTAACGCGAGCACAGGGTATTGTATTGTGTGTATATATATATATATATATATATATATATACATATAAATTATAAAAGCATAGTCATGCCCTTATATTAAGGCTGCATCTAAAAAAAACATTTTTCTCCATAGAGAATTCCGAAGGGGGAGCAGGGTATTTAAGGGGCTACACCTCAAAAGCTATAAGAGATACGGATCTGAAATTTGGTAGGGGCAGGTAGAACTGTCGCACGGGCAAAACATAAAAAATGAGGATTTGGGAGTAATCTAAATGATCCAACTGTCAGATTTTCTGACATTGTCAATTAGGAACCCTTTTGTGCAGTAGTCTAAGGGGGATTTCTTGGGAAGGCAAAACTCAAGTTAGGGGTGGAATTTAGACTTGGTGTTTGTTTTGTTAGGTAGCTATTGTACCAGGGTACATGCTTTTGTGGTTCAGGTGAATAAGAAAGTTACAGTTTTCAAACTATTACCTCAAGAATGCGCCGTTATAAAGATAGGACTTTTCAACTTGTTGCGCAGCCGCAGTAGGAGCTTGCAGCAGGTGTAGTCATAGTGGCTTCACTTGGGTGCAGCAAGATGGCCGTCATTTGCAGGCTGTAGCGGGCAAAGCAGAGGCAGTGGGGAACTCAGCGGCAACATAGGCGGTGGTGGGTGGCGGGTCACGGTTGTTGGTGGGGGATGCGGTTGTCGACGGGGGTGCAGGTGTTGGCGGCGGAGGGTCTGGCAGTGGCGGATGGTTGAACGGCAGTGGCGGAGGGTCCATCGGCAGTGAGAGCATTGGCGGCGGGCATGGACCTGAGAGGATTCAGACTCTGCAAGCCATTATGCTGAATACGGCAGCGGCGCCAGTTTCAAGAATGGTGCCAATGCACTATTTTTGAAATTCAAAGATGGCCGCTGCTAGCCAATCACGGCTTGTGGCGGCCATCTTTGAATTTTAAAATGGCTGCCGCTGCCGTATTCGGCAGAATGGCTGGCGGAGACTAGATCATCTCGTATACATGCCCGTTGCTGACACCCGACAGGCATCGGTACCGCAACTGCCGCCAACGATGACGTTGCGAGCTGTGGTTGGCTCATGGCGGCCATCTTTGATTTTCAAAGATGGCCGCTGCGATACAATCACGACTTGTGACGTTATTGGAGGTGGCGGCACCTGCAGAGGACCATAGAAGCCCTGGGGAAGTGGAAGCCACCCCCAGGTGAAGACACCAGAAGCCCTAGTGGGTGGGCGCCCACCAGGCAAAGATGCTGTAGCCCTGGCGGGATGGTGTCTACCAACCGAAGATGCCAAAGCCCTGGCGGGTTGGCGCCAGCCGGGCACAGACACCGGTAGTCCTAGTGGGTGGCGGCCATGCAAAAGAGCTGACACAGGCGGCCGCCCACTAGGTGAAGATGCCGAAGCCCTGGCAGGATGGCGCCTGCCAGGCAAAGAAACCGGAAGTCCTAGTGGGCAGAGGCCATGCAAAAGAGCTGACATAGGCTGCCGCCCACTAGGTGAAGAGCAAACCCTTGGTGGGTTGTCACCCGCCAAAATGACGAAGCACCAGGCAAAAATGACGAAGCAATGGTGGGTTGTCACCCACCGTGTGAAGACACCGGAAGTCCTAGTGGATGGCGGCCTTGCAGGTGAAGATGCCAGAAGTCCTAGTGGGTGGCACCCATGAAGAAGAGCTATCATAGGCTGCCACCCACTAGGTGAAGACATCGAATCCCTGGCAGGTTGGCACCCATCAGGAGAAGATGCTAAGTCCAGGGGAGGTGGCGGCCATGCAAAAGAGCTTAAAGGCAGCCGTCTCCCAGGTTGAAGACCTGTTAAATAAAATATTACAATATTAAAGTGTTGTGTTATTTTTATATATTTTTTACAGGTGGACTACAGGTGGCAGTGCTAATGCCCAGCATGCTGGTACCTGTGGTTTTCCAAGTACCAGCATGCAGGGAAATGTGCTGGGACCTATAGTTCACCTGCAAAATAAAATATTCTTTAAAATGCACCATACAACACAATCAACCCAGCACCCACTGCCCAGGGGAGATGGGAATAGCAACGGGCTATCAACCTGAGGAGGGGGACCCCTTTATTGGGGGGTCCCCAGATCCTCAGGGATCCCTGGCCTGGACTGACTAGTGTTCAGGGTTGATGCTGTGGCTGGGGGGCACTATGAAAGGGCTCCCCTGGGCTATGGCATCAGCCCCCCATTAGAAACAGTCTGGTGCTGGTCCTGGAAAATACAGGGGGACCCTACTCATTTTCCCCCCTTTATTTCCAGAACCAGGACCAGATCAGAGCCCAGTGCTGGTTGCACAACTTATGGGGGACCCCTACATCATTTGTCCCCCGTATTTTGGTAACCAGGGCTGGTTCTGACTACCCGGGTGCTGGTTGTGCTTAAATATGGGGGAACCCTTTGTCATTTGTTTCCTGTATTTAAGCACATCCATGACTGTCTGCCTTTGATTAAAATAAAAAATGGTGTCGCCCCAACCCCCAGAAAACAATCAGCCCTGGGCTTTGGAACCCTAGTATTGGTTGTGCTAAATACAGGGGAAATATGATGTAGGGGTCCCCTGCATTAAGCACAACAAGCACCAGGCTTTTGAGAACCTGTCCTGGTTTCCAAAATACAGGGGACAAATGATGTAGGGGTCCACCGTATTTAGCGCCACCAACACAGGGCTCTGAGCCAGTCCTTGTTCTGGAAATACAGCACCAGACTCTGTCTAGCAGGGGGGGTGATGCCACAGCCAGGGGAGCCCTTTCACCAGGTCCCCCGGCCGCAAGACCACCCCTGACCACTAGTCAGCCCAGGCCGGGCATCCCTGGGGAGTTGGGGACCCCCCAATAAAGGGGTCCCCCTCCTCAGGGCACCCCAGGCCCATGCTGATAGCCTGGGGCTATCCCTGGCACCCCTGGGCGGTTGGTGCTGGGATGATTATATATAGCGTGGTGCATAAAAAAATATAAATTTTGTATTTTGCATTAGTACTACAGGTCCTAGCAGGTATTCCCCGCATGCTGGTACTGGGAGAACCACAAGTACCAACAGGAGGGGTATTATGGGCCTGCTGGCACCTTTAGTGCCTCTACAAAAGAAATATTCAAATAAAACACACAGACACAGTCTTATAAATCTCTTATTTACTAGGACCCTAACCTGGAGCACGGCGGCCAGTGAGCTCTTTTGCGTGGCTGCCGCACATCCAGGGCTTCTGTGGCGTCTTCACCTGGAGCGTGGCGGCCAGTAAGCTCTTGTGCTTGACCGCTGCAAATCCAGGGTTAACCGTCATCTTCATTCTTCAGCTGGTCTCTCCAGCTCCCCGGTAAAGTGTGGTGCATTTGAAAATATAAATATTGGCTTTTGCTGTGGAACTACAGTTCCCAGCAAGCCTCCCCTGCATGCCAGTATTTGGAGAACCACAAGTATCAGCATGCGAGACATTACGGGCTTGCTGGAAGCTGTAGTTCCACAACAAAAGCAATATTAAAAAAACACACAACACACACCGTAGAAAAGTATAATTTTATTAAAACATAAATGCACACACACATATACTCACACATGCATACACACTATCTCACATACTCACCTATGTATCCCTGAAGACAATCCGTCATCTTCTCCAGTAGACAATCCAATGGATTACCTGTGAAAAAAAATCCATACTCACCTCCTCCTATGCGTGGATCAGGTCCTCTGCACACAATCAAGGGTCTTGATAATTGTAACTGCCTGATTGACAGCTCCGCCCAGGATTTCAGTACAGAAATCCCGATGCGGAGTGCTCATTGGCACTCTCAGCCAATGAGCGGTTCTCACCATTGAATTCAATGGTGAGAACCAAGCATGCCATTTTCATAAATGGCGCATCAGCACCATTTTTGGAATTCAAAGATGTCCGCCGCGAGCCAATCATGGCTCGTGATGTCATCACCCTGTCTCCTCGGCTGGCTTAAATACAGCCAGCAGCGCATGCCTCATCCACTCAGTTGTCAGCCGGGGAGCTGGAGAGACCAGCTGAAGAATGAAGACGACGGGAAGACCTGGATGTGCGGCGGCCACGCTAAAGAGCTTACTGGCCGCCGCGCTCCAGGTGAAGGTGCGGCATAAAAAAATACTTTTAAAAATGGTGTTTGTTTGTTTTATTTGAATATTTCTTTTGCAGGGGTACTAAAGGTGCCAGCAGGCCCTTAATACCCCGCCTGCTGGTACTTGTATTTCTCCAAGTACCAGCATGCGGGGGATGCCTGCTGGCACCAGTAGTACTAATGCAAAAGACAATATTTATAGTTTCTTTTGCACCACACTATACATAATCAACCCAGCACCCACAGCCCAGGGGTGTCTGGGATAGCCCGGGCTATCAGCCTGGGCCTGGGGTGCCCTGAGGAGGGGGATCCCTTTATTGGGGGGGTCCCCAACTTCCCAGGGATAACTGGCCTGGGCTGACTAGCGGTAAGTCGTGATGCTGCGGCTGGGGGGCCCGGTGAAAGGGCTCCCCTGGCTTTGGCATCACCCCCCTGCTAGATAGAGTCTGGTGCTGGTTTTGGGAAATACAGAGGGGGCCTATGCATTTTTCACCACCTGTATTTTCAGAACCTGTACCAGCTCAGAGCCCTTTGCTGGTTGTACCAAATATGGGGGACCCCTATGTCATTTGTCCCCCGTATTTTGGCAACCAGGAAAGGATCTCAAAAGCCTGGTGCTGGTTGTGCTTAATACAGGGGACCCCTATGTCATTTATCCCCTGTATTTATCATGAGTACTGGGGCTCCAAAGCCCAGGGCTGGATGTTTTCTGGGGAATTTTGGCTACAATTTTTTACATTTTTTTTACACATTCAATTTTTTACATAAATGTGTAGATCTCACTGCTGCATTCATTCATCTGTGACTTATTGATTTGATTTTCTCAGGTGTATACGCACTACCAGTGAGCCCTCTGTCACCCACTGCTGCCACTGCTCTGCACCACTGTTGCTGCCGCTACCCCACATGCCTACAGCCATCTCGCACTCTGCACCTCCCAAACAAACCTCCTGGGTGATGTCCCCTCTTCAACCTGCTTTAGAGTACCATTTTGTTCCCCTTCTCCCCTGCAGGTGGCCCGGTTAGCTCATCCAAACCCTGATAGTTAATAAATTTTAAAAAAGCTTTGAAATTCCATATACAAAAAATCTTACGGTTTCATATGTCCCATTAAGGCTGCTTAGACATGATCTGAAAATTCATAAAATCTATTGATTTTCTGCCACTCAAACTTCAAAAAGCAATGAAATTACAATAATTAAGGCTGGCACCTTAATGGACATGTTCTTTGTGCAATACAGATATGATATGCCATCACACCCTGTGTTTAACTGCAGATTCAGCACTCTCACAGAATGAGATTGCTGTTACTCACAAAATGGTGGAGCTGATAATTCACAGAATTGTGTGCTCATTGGAATACACACATACAGTCTATGCAACTGAGGTCAAAGCAGTTCTGTGGCTCCCACATCCCACTCAGTGCCCACACTCTTCCTATTTGATCATCAAAACAATCTCACTGGCTACCCACATCTTTCTCACTGCATACATTTATCTCATATAGGGCCGTATTCAATTTCAGGCATTAAGTCCGGATCCGCGATACTTTACCACGGATGCTGTCATTATCGCCTGTTTTGCTTTTACCCCATATTCAATTTGAAAGACATTCCACCTAGGCGAAAAGTCAATGCTATGTAATAGGTGGTAAAGGATCGCCTATGAATGGCAGATGGAAAAAAGTGCAGAATTGCGGTTTTGGGGTGCAACGTTGCAGTACCCCATGCAGCCTTCAGATAGTTCCACATATATATATGTGCCAAATCCAAAACACGGGGGTCAGCGCACTTATACACTGTGTATAATCATGTAATATTAGTGTGTGCATATATATCTATTACACAAGAGAGGCATACACTGTGAAGGCTACTTAATCTATAGATAATTTCATATATAAATAGGACCTATATCTAAGGGTTGAGCTTATTTATATGTGAATGTCCCTGATTTGCTTTTCCAGTACATGGATCTGCAAGTATGGATACACAATTGAAGCAAAAGGCATTTTTATAACAAAGGGCCTGATTCAGTATGGATCGCTATTGCGATCGCAGCTCCTTAATCACAATCATTTCTGCTTCAAAAATATGCTAATGATTGCAATTGTGAAGCCTCACATCCATAATACCTTGCAGTCCTGTGTATACATCGGTACCACCAAGGAACTTTGGCACGTCATGTACAATTACAGCAGCTCTGACCTGACTCAGAAATTGCTAACCACATTGTACTCAGTAAGTACATAAGCTGCATATGCCATCGCAGTGGCTAAATTATGCATGCCCATACAATGCGTTTAAATGGTTGCACACTGCTGTGCATATGAATGCGCAGTATGAACCATCGCCCGATCTGTGTACGCGGTTGCAAATGCGGTCCATGCTAATCAGTCCAAAGTGATTTGCTTATAACAGTAAATTAGGTTGTAATGAATATTAGTCTCTCACTGTGCTTTATCTATGTCTTCTATATTTCCTCAGACTTCTGCTGTCAGTGCGGAGATGGAAAGAGGATGATACAGTCTATACATTGTTTCTACCATTTAACATTTTATTTACTATTTTATGCCAAATAATTTGGTTGTTCTTCCTGAGTATTTCACTCTGCGAATCTGAGGCACCGAGCCCAGCGCCTGGATGTCATATTTCTGAACGGTTTCCATATATGTTTCCATATGAATATTCCCAGGAAGGCGATATCATTATAGGTGGAATATTCACTGTCCATGACTTGGTGCTATATGTTAAACGTAAAGCTAAGGTGGAGAATCTATTATGTGCAGAGTGATATACAATACAGAATGTATACATTTTATGTAACATCTACAGTAAGTATATAATTTGAGGTCATTACTAGGAAGGTCACCCATCTATCATTCAGGAAATATTTCATCTAAAAAATTGGTCTGCACTGACTCCTTAATTTTTATTAATTTATTTGATTGAAAATTAAAACTTCCAATTTAAAGATAAATGTAGTTGGAACTAAATCACGTTGTCTGTTAATGCATATACTGCTCTGTGGGTCAGAAGAGCTCCCAAGGCTGCTGCAGGTCAGACCTTTTGCAAGGGTAAGATAGCCGCCGATGTGAGTCAATGTTACAGATATTTACACAGGTCGTCGGACGCAGGTAAGAAGGCAGCAGTGGGCGTCTTTATGCCCGGGTGACTTTTGATAACATTAGCATATTTTCGCTGATGCGTTCCATATAAAATCGCAGCTGCGATTACATTATCATCCTTCTCTGAATCTGGGACTGGGTCTCTAGGGTTGCAGATGATTGATAAAAAAATAGAATGTGTATTATACTGTAACTCCCACTCAGCAAATGTCAGTTACACATTTACAAACCAATTTATGTAACATTGGGTGACTTGTAGTGGTAAATTTAGTATACAGTGAGAGTTTTTTGAAGTACTTTAAATTTTAGAAGTGATGTTTCCTACAGCAATCAATCAGATTCTACATAATAAATAAATGATAAATAAAATAGTTAAATCTTAACAGTTTCTTATATAGCGCAGCATATTCTGTTGTGCTTTACAATTGGAAACATCATTAGAACAAAACTGGGTTATAACAGTCAGATATATGTAGGAAGGCCCTACTCACAAGCTTACAATCTATAGGGAAATAGGCATTGATACACAAGGATAGGTGCTATATAATGCAATTTGGTCCAGCCAGACTGCAGAGTTTCTTGGTGGACTGCATGATCCAGTCACACAGGAATGTCGACCAAATGTCAGGATGATGTGAAAAAAAGACAATGTGTGAGGTTATGTGTGGACTGTGAAAGGGGATGTAATTAAACAAGGAAGCTATGAAGGTTGTGTGGTTGTTTCTGGAATCTGAGAAGCTTGCCTAAAGAGGTGAGTTTTTAGGGAACGCTTAAAGGATTGGAAACTAGATTTAAGTCTTATTATGCATGGTAAGGCATTCCAGAGTGGGTGCCGCCGAAGAATACCCTGTAACCATGAATTGGAGCAAGTAACGAATGGAGATGAGAGATGCAGATCTTGTGCTGAGTGGAGAGGTCAGGTTGAGAGATATTTTGAGATGAGTGAAGAGATGTATGTTGGTGTAATCTGGTTAATGGCCTTATGTGTAAGTAAAAGTATTTTGTATTGAATACGGTAGAAAACGGGCAACCAATGGAGGGACTGACAGAGCGGGGCAGCAGATGGTGAACATTTGGCAAGGAAGATAAGGTTAGCAGCAGCATTCATAATGGCCTGTAATGGCAATAG